>OZ012655.1:11917602-13262225 GCA_963942575.1 Priocnemis perturbator | reverse complement strand
GTCGACGCTCTTCCGCATGACTTCGAGACCGATGAGCTATTTAAAAGGAAGTCTTTTTTTGCTTCTAAAAAATCCACTGTACGCTTCAATTACGGTAATGGAAATAACCTCATTGTAAATGAAGGAACATCAGAGTCCATTAATATCCGGTATTAGCCCTAAGAGTACAGCTCCTCCCGACTGAAATGAATTAGACCGTTCGTCGCGCAAGGTAATTCCGTTGAAATTAACGCGGGGCATTAAATTTGGCGGTATTCGACGATTACGAGAGTCAACGAAGTGGCGGGGGTTCGTAACGAGAAATTATCGTGCCGCGGGCACGGTGGGAAGCATATAATAAAAGTGAAATGCTTCCAAATTGCTGTTGGCTCCCCATCAGGGTCGCGTTTACATTAACTGGCTAACGCGAATGCCGCAGAACAATCGACTGCATCATTTTCGAAAGAGGATGAGCAGAGAAGAAGATACGATAAATCGGAGTGTTTTTTCGATCAGATATTGAATTTTTGAGAATATGTCATTACATGCGAATGGCCATGGCTTTGCTCGAGGATTCGTGTTGACGTATGCGGATAGGTTAGCGCGCGATTCAAATAGATTTCAATAGTCCATTTGTGCGGAAAACCCGATATGACTCATTATTAAGATTGACGTTACAGAAACGGAGTGCCGCCTTGAACTTCGATCGTGTGTCGCAGCACCGGTTAAAAATTCATCGTTAAACTGGGTTATAGACACATACCTATGACCCGCGAGGCCAGGATCGTTCGCCGTGCGTGATCTGCATTCTATTAAGCAAGTGGACGGAATTAATACGGGCAAAGATATCAAAAGTGTTGTCCAATTCTCTCTAGTTGTACTTGAACATTTTCGTGCCTTCCGAACGTTCACTTTAATAATGCTTAAATGCACTATACCGATTTATTCGCTTTGAGGACTCTTCATGGATTTCCAGCGATTAAAGGGAGCCGTACGTTGCTCGATAAGGTCAAGCGTTTTCCTTTAATTGAGAATCTCTTAAACGGGTCAATCAATATCATCGAAAAATAGCTGACTCTACGATCATACGACATTGGTGAGTGGAAAATCGATGATACCTGATATCGAAAAAGCATTGAGTTAAATCATGAGAAAAGTACCGATAACTATCGTTTATACCAGTAATTATGAAAATGGTCTAACTGTAAGTCAAAATCTAAAAAATACATATTTTCCTGATTTTGTATTTATTATTACATCACTTTTCCTGACCAGCCCTAATGCTGTTCGTACAACAGAAAGGTTTTCATCTGTTTGAAGAACTCTAAGCCTGACGTCACCATTAACGCAGACGTACTAGATCACGCAAATCGACACGTGCCTCGAGTTTAACGACCCGCGAGCTCAAGCTGTAATTGCTAATTAGCAGTTGGTGTCTCTCTTTGTCAACTTAAAGCACAGGCGTGGCAAGAGAAAGATAGAAAGAAAGCTGCACGTTCTGGGGGAAAATGACACTTGATTAGTTCCTAACGAGGGAGTGCATTATCAGCTAAACATTCAGCTGATTCAATGAGAATTCCAGTAACTCGTACGTTCGTAGGTGCATCACGCTTTTAACGTAATAATAGATGAAACGATAAGTACGCTCACCCGACGGCTCATCAACTGTCCCGGAAATTTTACTTTAGAAACAATACTTCCATCGTGAAAAAAGCAAAGTCTTATACGTAAACATTCGGATCTGTATCAGGGTGGCGTCGCGTGGCAAAGAATTTGTCTCTGACACAGAAACGTCGAGTAAAACGATAAAAGTGGGTCTCTACCGGCACGTGGAAAGAAATTATCGTGCGGAACAGCACTCGGACACTCGCGGAATCTCGAGCCAAGCAGTCGAGCGGTTGGTGACGGCACGGAAAGAGGATGCCGAGTGACTAATTGACGTGAATTAATCGAGTGCCGATATTCAAGATGCAATCACGGCTGTGGAGATTAAATTACAAAAATTCCTTGCACTAGAAAGCATGTAACGTCGTATCCATTCCGAACACGTTTCTTTCCTGTCTTCTTTCTAATCCCGTCATTATTAAAGTATCCTTATCAGAACGTGTATGTCTTCCAATTACTTCACCTTTATTCAACGGCAGATGTAACCTGTTTGCCAACCGAGCGAATCAAGTTCGACGACAACGCCTGACTCCTCTGTTTCTCATTTATTATTCATAAGTGTTCCTTCGTGATCGCAGCGTCTAACCATTAAACGAAATATGGAGTAATGGAATATGTATGGAAATATAGTGGAAGATTTCAAGAGAATGGAATGGTACAGTAACCGCATACTGGAAATTGCCGTCTTATCCATGAATCACTTTAATGATTGCTTAGCATCCGATAGAAGAACAGCTATGTACTCTTGTGAACACTGCACTGACACCGACGTTAAAACCTAATGTCACGATTGTGTCCTAAAACAGTGATTGCCTGTGAATTGCAATGAACAAATATTGCTGATTACAGCAGAAGCTAAGGATAGAGGGGGAGTAGACGAGACTTGTCAGTTTGGGATCGGAAACTTCTACCGCTTTCATGATTCACTCATTGTCAGTCAACTGACCTATCTGCCGTATCATTCGCGATTGTGCTCCGACGCCTTCTCGCACACATCGCTGTCATAAAACATTAGCGCCTATGAAACTCCGAACGAAGAATCGTATCCCGATGAAATTTTTATTCGAAAGAAATGAGTCGGAGAATAAAACATAACGAGGGAGTCTCAAACGCAGAACGATAAAGAAGCGAAACGGTTGAACAATTTCAATTTTATTTGATGCCCAATTAGTAATTCAACGCTGGTTGATTTCGTATAAAATGCAGCAGGGCATCAATGTTCGATATTAGTAGTCAGTAGGAGAGGCGTATTTCGGTGCGACGATCCAAGGACCGCTGAATATTTATAAATGTCGATGATCGCTATTCGTGCGCGAGAGTCGGCGGATTTATCTTGCTTGACATTTAACCGTAACTACGCAAGTTATCGACTCGCTGGCTCTCAGGGGCACGGGGGAACATTCTTCTCTTGGTCGTAGGATTTCCAGCGACGATGGAAGGCTGACAGTAACGCGGCATATGTACCGGAATACGTGTTATCGAGAAGGATGTGGTTATGTAACGGGGACTATGAGTGGACTTTTGCGGGAATACGTGGACGTAGGATATCAAGCACACGGTCATCTAAATCGAAATTAATGCCACAGAGTACTCATTCGTTACGATGCATTTGTCAAACGGGCTCTTCTATTCGTGCTCCAATCATATTGCTATTCTCTGTCGTCGAATCAGACTACAATTGTCCAAGGGTCACGGATTTTGCGTTGGGAGATTTTAATTTCGCGAGTTCTCAGATTCTTGGATTCTTATCAGCGAGGGCTTGAAATGTACAAACTTGTGGCTTTTTTTTTTATGTGCGCAGATGCCGTACATTTCGAAACTTCTACGTATTTGGGTATACCGACTCCTGAGTAGCTACACGAACTTCTACGGATTAAAAGGCAGCTCGAATAAAAAAAAGAAAAGCACAGAAACGCCTACGCTGTATTCCCATTTCGTGGCAATGCCTATCGAACGAGAGGATCTCTCCTGCACGAGTCGTTACGAACGAGCTGCGAAAGTGTGATTTATGTCGCACTGCCGGGCCCTGTTGCGTGCCATAGCCGATATCTCGAAAGAAAATCCACGGTCCGGAAGTGGAGGGCGTGCGGCGTAGAAAGGAGCAGGAAGAATCGAACTAATGGAAAGGACAGAATGAGAAAGAGCGAAGGACGCGGCTCACGTTGCTCACTTCGTCTTTCTAACTAGACAGCGCAAATGCGTAATGCAGCCTCTTATTGTTAGACACATATACTCATGCAGTTTCGTTTCGTTCAATAGATCCCTTCTATGCTCTGTATAAAAGAATTGCTTAATGCAAGTATTATTACAATAGATATGCTGAATTAGTACGACAATAAAATATGAAAATCATTGGCGTTGTGTGTGTTATACGATGCTGCATGAGAAAATGAATTCGGAGCGGTTGAATCGAGCGAAGGCAAGTATAAATGCTCTAAATGGAGCGTCGGCCAATAGGAGAGAATTTGAAGAAGTGTTGTGATTGAACGTTTACGCAGCAATTGCTCGTGGTACCTTGGCGCGGGTATAGAAAAAAACAGGCCGATCCGACGCGCGCTATTACGGATGATAGCGAATGTCAACACTAGCATCGACGTTGACGGCAGACGTTGCCGAAGTGGGGACCAGCGTCACGTCGGTCGGCATACTGGTGGTCGAGGAAAGAGGGGAACGCGTGTAATCGCGAAAAAAACCGGCCTGTCACGTTTCTCGCACATGTCTTCTTTTTCTTCTTCTAATTGTAAATTGCGCGAGCAAGCGAGCGGTCGAATGCATGAAGAACATTCCGTCGGAATGGAGGATGTCCACGGGGAATCGGTAAGAGCACCAGACGTCTCAGGCAGTGTCCAAGTGCCACGAAGAGGAAGACTCGATCGAACATTCATATATGCATCTCATTTTTCACGCCCTCGGGATCCCTTTGCATGCATGCATGTCGCACGTCTGATAAGAATCGCAACGACAAACATGCTTCTGAGAAAACGGGCCACAAGGGGGCTAAATGTTTCATGCGCCTTTTGGTTCTCCGCTTTCTCAGAAGTACCCTCGTCTTCTTCTTGTGACAGTTACGACCGTGCGTTTTACAAGGCGTAGCGTACGGCAACGTCAAAAGGTCTGCGACGTTATGAATATGGTAAACAAAACTATGCGCCGTGTATTCGATGATACTTGTTACGTGGCCGCGATTTCTATCTACCGGACCAGCAGGTGCGTCTACAATTTGTACATGAATAAACATCTAGATTCGTTGATGAACAGATCCACTTAAGAGTCTCAAGTCTCTCAAGACTTTTCAAGGGAAAAGTTGCCGAGTACTTAAATTCCCTTAACCAACCTTATGAAAGGACTAAATTACCTCCACGTCCGACAACCCCATGATCCTCGCAATCAACCTTCCTAACCCCGCCTGCCTTCACACTTTCACACACGCTACATCCAAAAGCAGAAATTAGGCGCGTCATCCCTAGACACCTGCTAAACTTCCGCTACTATACGCAATTCATCCTGACATAGAATACAATCTACAATGTAAGCATATTAAAAAACGTGACTTAAACTTGAGACGACCGAGTACAAACTCACCTTCCTGTACTCCCTCGTCGTGGTCAGGCTCGACGTAACACTGAGGACCCGTGACACATCATACCACCTCACGGCGAAGATTGCACGGCACGAGACCGCGGCCATCTCTGCTTTTCCCTCTTTCTCCACCAAAAATCCACCCGTCGAAGCACCGTGGTCCCGACGTTGCGCTGACAATGCAGCACTAGTGCGGGACAACTAATGGCGGGAGCGTGTAACAGAGAGAGAACACTGTGCTAGCACACACTGGCCTCTATTACTCGAATTCGCGATGCGTGTGCACGTACGTCGCGCGAACCACCAGGGACGAGAGGAAGATAAAAGGAGAGAGAGGGAGAGAGAGAGGGAGAGAGAGAGAAGAGAATCACTGACACGTTTTACCGAGGGACCAACGGCCGCCTTTGCGCGACTAACCTGCGTCCCGGCGAACACAGCCGGCTCGTCCCTGCGAACGGAACGAGACCCCGACCTTGCGCGGGCAATGCTACAGCCAGGCAGCGCCTCCGACTCACCATTTGGCGGGCGCATGTCGAACCGAGAACGCCAGGCGGCGCTGCGTCTTCAGATTTGAATTCTGTGGGATCCTTGGCGAGTTGGCGGGGACCGAAATGCTGAGCTGCGCTAACCTGCGTGGTGCGGAGAATATTTTGTCTGGCTGTTAGGTATGTCGAATGTGTGTCAAGTTTATGTGAGACGGGATACGGTAATTATGGACTGTTAGCTGTTAGGTGTACGATGAAGGGAGTAGGAGGAGGGTGTCGGATGGAAAAGAAAGTTTATGTGTGTTCTTTCGGATACTCACGCCACCGGAGAGCATGAAGTATGAAAGGAGCAAGTGAGGCAAACGCATGTGGCATTTCTATTATCCCGGCGCTGCGATTCTATTGGTCGAAGGTGTCGCCCCAATTGCAGCGGTATTTTTTGAAGATTTAAATGTGCAGGTAGATCACTCGTGCGTCAATGGTGTATACTTTCAAGGATGATTGAATGGTTGAAATATTCTTGTATCGTCTGTAATCATTTGTTCTCGAAAATCAGTGACGTATCAATGTCAATGAAATTTCGACGATTACAATGGATGATGCTAATAAATTTGAACCTATCAATGAGTCTCGTATCGATAGCCTACTGTCTTCTTTTCATTGCATCTCATGAGGCGGACATAAAATAACCCTAATCCTTCTACCTAGAAAAACGAATCAGTGAGAAGAGATAATTAATTGATAAGAGAGATTGGTCGGACGAAGAGGGTTGCAAAGATGCCCGCAGACGACAGAATCGACGACGTTTACTACTACGACTACTTCGGCGAGATGTTCATTCTGAGATCGGGAAATAGCACCGAAATCGTTTCAGAAGACTCGACGATTATCAGCCGTTCAATTCTAACCGTTCTTTTACGCGTGGGCTTCGTTCTGCTACAAATCGGATCAATTCCAGTGACAAACGTCAATATGATTCTTCTGCAGAACGTCGTGGATATCTGTTGCTCCAGTGTCGTGTACCTTCTGCTCGGCTTTATGATCGCGTACAACGGAGACCAGGCCGGATTAGTCGGCGGCGGACACTGGATCGGCGAAAAAAGAATCGGCAAAGAGAGCGCCATAATCGGATGGCAGGCCGTCTTGACGAGTTCAGCGATCTCTACGAGCGCAGTCGTCGGAAGAATGCACACGGTCGGCTATCTGCTCGTGTCGATTATTTTGTCCGGCATCGTTCAGCCGTTCGTCCTTCATTGGATCTGGACGGATGGAGGATGGATGGCGGAAAGTCGCTTGGCAGAGAGGAGAGTGATTTTTCGAGATTACTCCGGATCGGCGAGTGTCCATCTGGTGGGAGGCTTGACGGCCTTGGTGGGATGTCTGACTCTGGGGAGAAGGATCCTGAGGTTGCGGGAGGTCGATGAGTCCAGTGTTGGAAGCGGCGCGCCTGGAAGCGTATTCGCCGGGCACTTGCTCGTTTTCATCGGTCTTCTGGTAAGGAATGCAATGGCATGGAATGGAATGCGATGGAATGGAAAAGCGTGTGCCAAGGCGCGCTCCCTCATCTGACCACTCGGAATCGATAAAATCCTATTTTCACTACACGACAGGGCATGTCTCTGCCGAATCACGAGTTACAACGATCGAGAGTGGTGCAGAAATTGACGTCGCACGTGCTGGTGAACAATTTCCTAGCCGCGTCCTCGTCTTCCCTCGTGGTGGTAGCGTTACACTTCGCCCCTAGTCGCGAGTCCTTCAACCATTGGACGGTAATGAGATGCGCACAGGCCATTACCGCGGGCCTAGTGACGGTATCAGCCGGAGCGAACGTTTACTCGCCTTTAGCCTCGATCGGCCTCGGCTGCCTGGGCGGCCTGGCATTTTACCTAGTCTCCAGGCACGTCTTTCACAGCTCACTGGAGGATTACTGCAACGTGATCGCCACTCACCTAACGTCCTCCCTCCTGGGCAGCGTCTTAGCACCTCTCTGCGTCCCGCCGTCCGAAATCATATTATTCAGAATGGGACTGAATTTCTCCTGGCAGCTAATCTGCCTCATCGCTCTAATCACGTTTGTCGCCGTCGTCATGGCCATCACGTTCTTCCTGCTGGACGCTTTCGGGATTCTCCGGAACAGATCGGAGTATCTGAATCACGGGAGAGCGATGATGGCTCTCGATAAGGCTCCGAGACGGACCTTTCGACAGAGACTTTTTGTGCCGCATGAGGATGCGATTTTCCTCAAGCCGAGCTTGACGTCAGGCGAAAACGTGGTCGGGTCGAGATTTTGGCGGTATCGGATGGAGATCGATGCCGTCGAGGGCAGAAGATCGGGCGAAGCGCGAACGGCGGAACCTGGAAGGAGGCTTCTTAAAGTCGGCCACGACGACAAGATTCTGCGGGCGCCAGGTCGGTAAACTTTCTACCCGATCATAATTCCAGTTCTCTCGCTATCTTCTGCAGCTCTTCTCTTATCTACAATGCTCTATCCTTCACTTTCAGGCTCCAGAGTGAAGAAGCTTCGGCAGATTCATACTTTGCCAGCGTACGATCCGTCACATCCGATGTTAGGTGAAGCGGTCAATATGTATGTCAATGAAATATTCGAGGCTGGGGATGAAGATAGCCGAGACGCTTATCATGACGAAAATATTGTTCCGCGGAAAATTTGGATGAGCGAAGGAGATCTAGAACGTGATCCGGAGAAAATGAGAGAAGCGAGAGGAATAGTGAAGGATCCGTTGGATCATTCTGACGAAACGGGCCCGATAGGAAACTACAAGCTACGGAGAACTTTCAAATCGATGAATCTGCGAAGAGACTTAGAGGAGCAAGAGTCCAAGTTTGAGATCTTATTGAAGCCGAAAGCCGAGGATACCTGGTCAAGCGATTCACACGAAGATAACCCAGTCGAATGTAAGTGATAGTTTTTCACGCTCTTCTCCTATATAATAGATATCAATTGTGTATAGAGAATATTTCAAAGACAGCTTTGAATTGTTTGATGTATTCGTTGAGTGTATTGTACAATATCTCTCTTGAAATGCAGGTCTTATAAGTGTATCTTTTATTAGAACTTACGGACTTAATCGTACAGTCATTACAGTATTTTACAATAATTTTAATGATAAGTTAAATAATTAAGGTCCTATCGAAAGGTCTCTTACACACATCTCACACTCGTTCATCAATTGAAAACTCATTAAAACGACGGCCATAATTCGTCTCTCATTTATCTACCACATTCGCGACAGTCTCTATCGAACTAGAATAATCAACAAAAGTTGTTTCCCAGAAGGAATGCGATAATGTACATGCGAAACCTTTTGCCTCGGATCATTGCTGATCAATGCCAATAAATCACAGTGTCATAGAAAAATTGGACGAATCAACGTAGTCTTTCGGGGCAAAGTATCGAAATGAGATTCGAATCGGCTAATTTATCGGGGACGGTCTAACTCGCACGTTCGCGAATTCGAACAATCATTGATCGTTAGTTGACGAATATCGGCAAGATACGAAGGCTTGACCGATCAGCAATGCCGTGCCGTAAAATTCAACATCGAAGAAGTGAGTTGGAAAATTTCGTAATGTCCCCCGTTCTTCCGCGTTCTCTCTTTCTACTAATATTTCCCGCATTCTTATTGTCTGGCCGCGGCAAGCCGGACGAAAAAATTGTTGCCGTCGGCCGAGCGAAAGGAGATCGAAATATTTCGATTCTACATCGCGGAAATTGGTACGCGATAATCATGATCCGTCGTTCCGTTCACATCAATTATATACAGAAAACTGGTAAAATGGCACGCTTCGACGAAGAAACAGGAGCGATCGCTACGGCTTCTTCTTCTTCTCCTTCGACACACCGCTCACGCTCACCCTTCCTTCGATAACTATTCCCGCCATTATCGTGTACGTCGTTAACAATAAACTTTGTACATGGTTCGTTAAACACCACCGCGCGACAGTGGCACAATGTTCAACGGTAGTATAAAAATGAAAACAAATCGGTACAAACGTAACAAAAACGAATTTTACGGCGATCAACCACCGGCTGCCTATCTACGCCTGTCTTTACAATGTATGGCCCGTTTGTTCAGAGGATTCGACTTAACGGAATTGCACGTCGGTTAGGTGTGGGCCAGTGCCGTTAAGCCGAAGCTGTCGACTAAAAAGACACCTCGTACCCCCAAACTACCCTTAAAACAATCAAGGCGTTGCCCGTTTCAAAACGACAAACGCCAACGTTTTTATCTCCCATTTCTCGTTTTCTCGTTTTCTCTGCCCGCGAGACTCGGTCATTAGCGATATCAAATAAATAACATTGCATGTATATATCCTATGGGCACCGGGAGGGATGAAGCTTCCGTGTAAGTAATCTAGCCAACGCCAGTACAGTTGCCTCAATGGCGAGCAAGCTGAAGGATTAAGAAAAAGATGATTGATCGTTTTGAAACGAGTAAGACCCACCCAAGTTACTACGCGCTAATCGCCTAAATGAAAATTGTTCGCGACGAAGTAAAGTCTTCAATGATGGCAGAGTTATTCATCCGAAGGATATATCGATCGAATCTATGTCTCAATTTGATCGTCGATGAGTCGAATAATTGAGTATACTAAAATTCATCGTTAAACCTTGTAATTCTAAAATTAATCAATGCACCTTACACTGATACGCGTAATCTGATTATATCATATGTACAATTGATTGCAAATATGTTTCTCCGCACTGTTAATCGAGTGCACGCAATGAATAATCTCGCCACCATTGCCGTGAAACAAATGATTCCTATCGAAGCTACGAGACACACGAGCAGATCGATAAACGTTCATTATTGCAAAATGGGCACATGTCTCTTTCTATTACAACATTTCTCTTCCTGACTCTATCCAACCACGTGTCATTTAGCTAGGCAGGGAAAAATTCAAAAATCCGATTCTCAGTTCCTTCTCGCCTATTTGAATCGAACATGATACATCTATGATACGTTAACATCAAAATAGTGCGTTCACATTAATGTACACACGGCGCATTTGTCGCGATCATTTTATTGGCCGTCTTGTCGTCGTCGGTACCAAGAATGTATTGTCAAAATATACATAGAGCCGTCATCATCATAGTCGTCGTCGCCGTCGTCGTCATCGTCGTCGTCGTCGCCTTGAGACGACATGTAAAAACAAGAATCAACGGTACACTGTGTCTCCGATTAATAATTAGCGTGAGCGCGGTTAAGAAATGTTCGCGCACACTTTGGACAATCCTGCGATTAGTGGCGATCGAACGATCGATGAATCCATAGATCGCTCTGTAAGGAAAGATCCGTCGAACCCTCCCACGATAGACAAACATTCTCCGACAACGTATAATCTTAATTCATTGTATACGCTGATATGCGTGCGAAAGTAGGGAAATTCTGTTTGTTGAAGGTCACTGATAAGAGGACGTACAACGAGAGACTAGCATCGATCGTGGGCGGGTTGAGATTAATGCCACAATTTTTGGATAGACTCAAGGCGATCCAAAAATTTCGACGATTACCCGGATAGCTCCCCGTTCCAGGTTTACTTTAGGAAGATTGGACAATTTTTCTGGACCGATCGTAACAAATTGCCTGTCTCCGAATGATATATTTGATCGTAAAAATGCCCTGGTGCGGTAGAGAGGAATGATCCCAACAAACTTGCCACGTAGGAACTTTCTGATCAGCGACGTGCATTAGCGTCGTTCGTAGCGATTCTTTTCTTCAAAAGAGTATTTTTGTCATCGACATTTTTTAGGCTGATTTGGAGGAAAGTGCTTACGAGGCGATCTGTAGAATAAATTAACTAGTCCAACTAATTATAATTAAATGGGATTGAAATATATACACGTACGCTCGATTGATTTCAAGAGAACTTATAGTAATGCGCTTTATTAAAATCGCACGTACGCTTAGATCGTATTAACAAAAATGAAATGCTAGAATTATCTGGCTTTCTGATTAGATTTTTTTCTCGAAACGGGAGAAACGTCGATTTGCTGCATGACTTCAGACCGACTACTTCCGCGATCTCTCACATCTGAAATTCGAAAGTTCGATTTCCTCGATCTCGATCGACTGTCTCCCTATGGCTTGGGCTTGGGAGGAAAATTGCTCCAGCATCGATTCAGTCGGGACTCATGAAGTTTCGCAGATATGTGCACTTGGAACGTTAAAAATGTCGGGACTCGAAGCATCGTTGCTTCGGAATTTTGCAAATTTGGAAACTTGCGAATTTGAACATTTGGCAGTTTTATAAGTGTTGAACTTTGGGGATATGTGGATTTGGAGATTTAGATGCTCACCATTCTCAACATTAGAAAACGTTCGAAATGTGGAAATTTGGTAATGTACAAATGAAAGGTTCGAAGATTTGATGGTGAGTAAATTGAAAGCTCCAACGTTCGGACAGTTGAAAGTAATAATAAAATCGCCACTGGATCAGCTTTCGATTCCCACAATTCATTCTCCTCGCGACAACAAAGAGACTCGGTCCTAAATGCAAAACGGCACACGCATACACGTTTACACTTAGAGGATACGCGTCCAAAAGGCAGGAACACTTTTGGTTTGAAATGTGCAAGTGAATCGTGGGAGAATCCCTGAGAGAGTTGTGCGAGACAGAGTGTATCGAGAGCGAGTATTGATTAGAAGAAACGACATGCCAGTTATTTCACTGGCCGCCTAATATTGAGAAACCGGGTCCATAGACATGGTAGACCTCTGGCTTTGTAGGATGGCGTCTCATTGTCAGTCGTGGAAAAATGGCACCTGCCAGAACGAAAAGGACAGAAAGCCTGCCCGACGTTCGCAGTAATCGGTTAGTGACAATCGTAATAATCGTAAACTGCAATAATAATTAGGATAATTAATCGATAACGTCCAATCCAAGGTGCTATCGGCTTAACAAACGATCTGACACGGCTCGACGAACCGTCGAATCGCTTAGTGACTAGCTTTTCAGGCTCTCCACTTTTCACAAAAATCTACCGTCTTCGAACCTTTTCCTTCGCAAAACTCGAATAAATCGCTCTTCGACTTACTTGCTTCGAACTGACTAGCTCGAGATAGTATTCTATCGGAGAGTAATTGGAAAAGGACGAAGCGGCGGTGGCGGCGGCGGCGGCGGCGGATTGATTTTAGGCCGGTCCACTGAAGAGATGGGCGTGGTCCATGCGCAGGATCCCGTGGAGCGTGTCCTGTCGAAATGTACAAGAAATTTACAGGTCCTCCGAGAGGAGACGGTGGACCTCGCCAATCGCCGAGGCGAGAATTAGAGCGCGGAGCCGATTTATCGCGGCGTTTCACGTGATCGGCGTTTGCTAGGTCATCACCGTATCGGTGAGATCCTCCTTCAGCCATTGGGGAATTGTCCTCGAGCCGAGACGCTTCAATAATTTCACCAACGCCGTGTTGTGCGACAGGTAATACCTCTGCAACAACAAAAATGTGCCGATGCAAGCTGGTTTCTTGGAAAGCGCTGGGAATTTTCGAGTTACTTCAAGTATTACTCAAATATTAAGAGTATTCTTCGAATATCGTTTACGAAATTAATGGGGAGGTTATACAATTTGCTACGAGCAACATTGAGAGTCCCAATTTTGACGTATACTGATATTGCATCGGTTACCAATACTCTTGCAACTTTATTTTATCTGCTAGAATGAAAAACGTTCTATGGGACGATGTGACAAAAATATCTGTCATTTCTGTTAACATAATAACGATGCATTCTGATCGTTTGTTGCAAGTTTTTCTCACCTGAAGCAGTTTGTACGATTTATCCTCCATTGGAGGATACTGTCTGCCTTTGCTTTTACCAAGACACTTCGTCCTATCCTCGTTCGTCACCTGGCAAAAGAAGCCTTTCTTCGGGTCGTACCTCAAATGCGACGAATAATTGAATGCCGGTGCGATTTTGAGGAACCTTTGAAGCTCGTGCAACGTTTCGACAGGATTCTGCCTCAACTGTTCGCCGTCAATTATGTGAAGCTGCTGCGGCGGGTAGAAGGAGAGCCACCTTTCCAGATGTTGAGCGTATTTTCCGGGATTCAAACACCTACAGCAGACAACAATAAACAAAGTCCCTTAATACCAAAATCATTTTTAATATTAACCTTTTTGTCTTAAATAGAATTCCCTGCTTATAAATGTACACCCGTAACCGTCAAGAAAAGAAATCTTCACCTCCAAGATTAAATATCCACGAACATGCCGGTGGCACGAAAGAATTGAGTTTTAAAAACGTTTGACAAAGGTGTATGAATATTTAGAGAAGCCCCGAAGGGTAATTGTTCAAAGAAAGAAAATCGTTGGGAGTTCTCCTTTCAATGGAAATCGCCACCTGGGCATTTGCAATTTAGATTCCCGCTCGACTCCCTCTCTCTCTCGCTCAGTCTGTCTCTGCCTCTTTCTACTGTGGTCGCCGTACGTGTACTGTTATTATTTGCATTAAAATATTCAGGAAGTTTTGACGGTTTATTATCCTTGGGTCAGACGCAGGCAGGAAACCGGGCTTGCTAGTTTACATAGAACGAGTGGGCGGCACGTCAAATTCACGATTGTCGAACTGTTTCCCTTTACCGATGGTCGGAAATTCAAATAATTAACTGGCATGTCAAAATGTCAATCTCCCTACGACACAAAGTCTGCGAGAGGGAGTGGGTAGGAGCGGACGAACTAAATCAAATCGAATAAAGTTCCGATGATCGATTAAGGGCGAAGTGAATTTTACATGAGCCAATTTAAGGGGAACTTCCGATATTTACCGTCCATCTGTTCGACCAAGGACTCTGCCAACTACGCTATTAAATAAACTTATGTTGGCAAACGTTACCCCGTGTAGTCTCTACTTTGAGAATGTTACGAGTGTAGGGGACGGGTAAACTTAATGCGGACGTAACGTTGTAAAAGTATCACATGGATTTGCCCAGCAAGATGTAAGATGCACTTAAGTAATTTATTTGCCTCATTCAAACATGAACCAAAGCCTCACTCTTTGCCAAGATGATCCCAACCCTCCATCCGAATATCCACACCACGTACCTGTTTCTGAGATCCCGCAGCGGCTTTGGTGCGGTGTCACTGGCGGTAATGACCGCATGGAAAGAGTAATTATTCGCCACAGGATCTCCGTGTACTCTGGTGTGTTGATACCAAGAGTAAGCTCTTCTGGCCGGTGACAGCAGTATAGTGATTAGCTTTGCTCTTGGCAGAAGAGCGTGCGCTCTACGCGGAACTAGTTCTCCGTCGAAGTATGTCGCGGACTTCTCAAACAGGTAGCGCGAACTCTCATTCTTCGCCACTGGAAAGAAGCTCATGTACCTGAAAGAAAAATTGAACTTTTTGAAATTATTCCTGAAGCAGCCGATACAACTGGTTCTGTGTTTGATGTTTGACATTTTTATGTAAGGTGTCACGTTTCTCTGATTTTATGACGTAGCCTTACGGTTCTATTATACAATAGAAGATCAATGCGTTGAGAGACGGTAATCAATGTAACGCTTACCAGTCAAGGCCTTTGTAATAGTTCTTCCCGTTGAAGAACTGGATCTCTTCGAAGGTGTCAGGACTCGGTAGGTTGCTACTTATGGCCGGATGAATGGACAAAAATGTGTACAGGGCCGTTGTGCCGGTTTTCTGTGGACCAATTACCAGGAACCTTGGCAATTGATCGCAGGTTTTGTTCCTCGACCAGATCTTCTGATGCCTCTGGTCATCGCACGGATTCTGTAATTGGTCGAAGGTGGTTATGAAATAAATATTCAAACGACGTCAGCTAAAGGACACATGATTTCATTATTCTTATCCGTAACGTAATATTACTTACCCCCCAAACGGGATCCGCTTCCTCGGGGTAAAGTTGGAAATATCTTTCTCCAAGCTGAAGTGGCGGAGCACTCGACAGTCTCAAGTTTGTCCAGCACTGAATAAACTTGATTACGGATTCGAAAGTGTAGAGTGCCAAACGATCATTCCCGTAATTTGACATGTGAGTCATAAAAATATTGATCTGCAACGGTCAAAAGGAGAATTGAATTAACTAATACGTCGCCATCTTCATTATTCATGTTAAGGAAATTGAAATGATGTTATGCTAACTGTACAACCAATTTAACGATTTAATTGTTAAATATATCAAACCTAAATAATAAAATTAATTCTGTTTGAGTAAGAAGTGTGTACACTGTATGCATATTACAGGATATAAATTACTATGGGAAATTATTCATGCTAACGGAAATAAAATGATGATACAGTGGCGGTTTGAGTAATATAAATTAGATCTGATTACGTACACAATGATCGCACTTTAAAAAAGTAAGAAATTGTTATGTTACGTTAAGTTATGAGACCGTCGCAATTGACGACATAGGGGATACTTACAGGGTTATAAACGATCGTTTGAAAAAGTTCGCCGCCCTGTATGGACTCGTCCAGCTTGTCCCTTCCCCCGGGATACCTCTCGATGAAAATGGTGTGCGTAAAAAGTCCGCAAGTTTGTCGCGGCAGTACCTGAAGTCGAACGAAAAAGGGGGACAATGCTCATTTGCATGCGAATGCGCAATTAAAACTGCAATTAAAATTGCATAATCTCGCAGGCGGGGCAATTAAAAACGAAATTACAATTTCGCCCCCGTCGACGTGTCGGCGACTTCGTTAATAAACCGAAAATGACTCGTCTATTTTCCACTCACTTTGGATCTCGAATGAGAATACGACCTGACCAGACGGAATTCGATTGGGCAAAAAAATAATTTTTAGTACTGTTTTGAAGTCGTTGTTACTTTCTTTTTTAAAGGTTTTTATAGTCTTTCATACGTGAATTGAGAATTTGGCAGCAAAAATTGGCTAATCACGTTAGGGTATTTCATTTGTAAATATAATGAAAATTACCATTATGTTACGATGAATGAAGCCTCGTCTTAGCCTCGCCGGTCTCAAATGCGGATATTCCTCAGTGCTGGTGACTTTGATGTTCCAAACTCTCTTCCAGGCCTCGTATAAGCCTTCGTGAACTGGATATACGCCCGAATGATGAGGACTTACGCTGTACCCGCTTCCGGTCGGGATTCCATGGTCCTTTGCGAACTGCTTGTTCAACGCCATGTCCAGTTGTAGATGTGTTACATTCTCGTAGAGATGGGGCTGCTGATGGTTCCACATGTGGGAAAACCACGTAAATCTGCGGAACGATATTGCCCGTTCTACATGAATACTCAATTTTGTTGAATCAAAGCAGCGTGTACGAGATTTTTTTAATATTTCAAGACATAGACCTGCAACGTCAATGGTTCAAAATGAATGGCAAATCGCTGCAGTCTCTGGGTGATACAGTAATTTGAGGAATCAAAGCAATGTGTAATTTTAAGATGAAGCTCGTCGATTTTCACGTTCGTAACGATCATAGGTCCGCCACCAATGAATTTTGTTGTCTAGCATTTTTTTTTAATGTCATTTTTTGTTCAAATGGGAAATGATGAATGATTGAAAAAAATCACATCATATCATGTTCCCCTTGAAATCATCTGAATCTTTGTCTCATTGGCAGGTGGAGAAAGTTGTTACACACCCAAATGTATGTGTATCATGTTTCATTGTACCTGTCGACGTTCTCCAGAAGCATATCGTCCCCCAAATTCTCCTCCGCTGTCCCGTGATGAAAGTACTTCCCTGAAAACCCCAAGTTGAATTTGAACCCCGGGACGAGAGTTTGGATCCTCTGCTGGGTGGCCAGTAACGCCATGACGTCGTCCTTTTTGAGTCTGGTGCCCTTCTCGCCAACGAAAATGTCGTCGACGTCCACTAGGATCATACGGTTCAAGCTCAGACTCAACTGTCCATGGGATAAGTAGGACAACGAGTCCAGCAGTAACAGCTTGTGCAGCCAGAATCTTAAGCCACCGCCGAAGAGGACCCTTTGGATGCCATCAAATCGACCGTGATCCTTGAAACGTGAAAAAAGTGACGAATTAATAATTGCAGATGAAATGTATAGTTTTAGAACGGCGTGGGCGGTTGCACTGGACTCGCGCCAATCGTGTCAGCGACATGATCATGGCTATCAGAAAAAAAAAACGTACTGGAATAACATGGAACACGACGCGCATAGTGGCGCAGTAGATATGTATTTGGTGGGAATAGAAGCGTAGGCTGTATACATGTCGTTTAAGGTAGTATTCAGTGTACGATCGGGTTGGATCTACGGACGCATAGAACCGGCGATTTATCCGATAGTCATCTATCCTACTTGCCCGCGATACTGTGTGCTTTGCAGCAACTACGACCTGCAACGGGACCTGCATTTCTGCCTTATCGTTCATTCATGAAGGGTGAACGACACAACGATCGTTTTCATCAGGTCAGTCGGGGTCAGTGCAGGTGCATTCAATCGGCGAGCCTGGGCGGATCGATCTGATGAATGATTTTTCGCCCGCAGGCTGTAAACAGGGTCGATGAACTTGTTTTTTTTTTTTTGGTCCATTGGTAAATGTCGATCAGAGTGCGTTTTGCATCGTTAAATGAATGCCGACGCGGCGCGTTGCGGCGCGATGTTGCGATTGGGAAAAGGTTCGCGAGGTGGGCGTGTTAGGTGCGTTAATTTTTTACGATCGTCCGGTTGCAATTTGTCGGATGAGTCATGCAGGCGAGTGTGTTTCCCTTTGACGGGAAAGCAACGCTCTTTGATCATTTTACCCACCCCATTTCGGGGTAGAAACACAGTTCAAATAATACGTCAGACAGTTTGACCCTCACGACGTGAGCGTCGTGATCAATGATTGCTCATTACAACAGCGGCGTAGTGATAAAGTATTAATAGTCCGTTATTGCAATCACTAATTGCAACCCAATTTCGGTGGACGAGACAATTCTAAAGTAATGCCAAAATTTCTGACAATGGGTTCGTATCGTACGACGTACGATTGGAAAGGCCTTCAATTGTCAATCAACGTCAACGTCAAACTCGTTCTTTCATGCAGATTGAACGATCAGTAGAAGCAGACAGATGTTACGTAGTTAGACAGATGCGAACTGTTAACTAAAATGGTTTACGGTGCGCGATCGTCATAGATTGAATGGGTTATTAATCGAGCAGATGCAAGTTTGCAGGTACTTAAAGCGTCATAAAGCTGGCGCACGCGTTTGTTATCGAACAACGGGGAGCGAGTCGCAGAATCGTATAGAGGCGGCGGAACAAAATAAATTGACGGTTCCAATATCAGTAAATGAAGCGGTCGGCGCCGTTGCTCATTAATCGAATGAACCTACGGCTGATTGGCTCCTGATTTAATTACCTGGCTACCTGCGCGATTCCGTGCCTACGCTGAATCCACCACCACCACCGCCAGCCCACCGCCGACACTGCTACCAATACGAACGCCGTCACCCACGTAATGGGGTTATCAGCGAGATTATTATTGTTGTTTACTGCTAACAAGCTCAGTTCGTGGCGGACTGCAAAACGGCGGGGCAGGAAACGGGGAGGGCTCGAGTATTTCGGGGGATGGGAACTGCTGTCGGGGAAGGTAATTAACGGACTGCGCGCGTTTGCCGATTAAGAAGTCTGCTCTCGCGTCCCAATACGCCGCGCTTTCCGTATTGGCATGTGTAATATGCGGGGTAGGGATTGAGGCGAAGAATTAAGTAAAGAAGTGTCAAAAGAAATTTGCTCATATGAGACTTCGCGTCTGAGAGAGTCAAGTTTGAATTGTTGACGGGTTAAATCCCAACATTGTCAGATGGCACAGGCTCTAGTAGACGGTGGCATTAAGTAAAACTCACTCCGCGCTAAATGCACGCTCCGCGTGACCGGCATCTCCTAACGTAAGAAGACAATTTTCCGTCTACTCTCTCTCTCTCTCTCTCTCTCTTGCTTTTCCGCGATTCTCCGGTGAGAGCTTCCTTCATATCGTCTGCAATTCGGTCCTTCGAGTGTCTCGCTTTGCTGCATTCCCCCGCGCATCGGCGTCTCTTTCCGCCCTTTTCCATCCCTTAGCCCCGTACCCTTCCGCACTGGCAGAAGCCGCCCCTTGGAATCTTGCAATCGCAAATTCCTGGGCGAATGTAAACGCCGAGCGGAAGAGCTTTACGAATTGTTTCAACCTGTTCCCTATCTCCATCTCGCTTCCACCTCCCGTTCGGTCATTTCACCTGACCCCTTTTCTATCTTCCACCCCTTTCTTCCCTTCTCAGTCCTCGCCTTCCAACCTCGTAAACTCGCGGTCGCCGCCACTAGAGTGCCCGCGGAAATTCCTCATTTGTTTTCGTTTTCCGGCGCCAACGTTCGCTGTTGGGAAAATAAGAATTGCGAGGCGAAACGCAGCCGCATAAAAGGACGGTCTAACAAACTGCTCCCTACTCTCCACCCTTCTCTTCTGTTCCTCGACTTTTCTCTGTCGCTCAGTTACTACGGTGGTATGCTGCTGCTGCTGCTTCCACTTTCAGCCGGTAACCACCCATCCAGACACCCATTCGGACCACCCTCCCTCGGGTCACCCCTTTCGGGAAACGAGTTTCTTTTTTTTTTCATCTCTCCAATGTCTATAATCTATTTTTTTTTGTTGCTTTCAGTTTCGCTTGGCGTGTCGACGAAAATGACGGGATAGATTTAAGAAACAGTGTTGTTCGTTCATAGATGACAGAGTTCAATTTCGAGTGATGTTTCGAGTTAAATGTATGTGATTTTTTAAGAAAAATTCGGTAGTTAGTGTGAGATATGATATTTATCCCATTTCTTCGAATATTCTGATTTCTTTCGGTGTGCAGGTAAACAATGTGGCTTCTCAAAAATACAATTCCTTCAACCTTATTTTAAAAAGTAAACAGTAGGGTACGCTATTATTGATATAATATGCCTTTTACGTATGAGTCTCTTATTAATTATTTTATATATTTTGAAACGCCCTGGTTTTGTTGATCTCGAGTCTATCAACGATATGGTAGATAACATCCATTTCCTCACCTGAATGACGGTAGCCAAAGGACTCTTGTTAGTGGGATAATCGAGACTGTCCCGATGCGCCCAAGCCAAGGGCTCGTACGTGCTGTGATTGGCTTGAAAAATCGTCCAGTCACCGCCGGGAAGTGGTCCCCAGGCCGTCTCTCCGGACCTGGTTAATCGGAGGATAGGGGAGGCTGCGTTCAACTGGGCATCCTGAAGCAATCGATTGTCGAACGAGTTAATAAATCCCTAACGTCTTTCATCGTCACCATCTCAGTCTTGCCACTTCCGAACATTCTCAACGGTATAATGACTTCCTTGGCTATCAGCACAGCTTTGAAATTAAAATTTACAAACGTGTGGGAACGTAAATTGAAAAGGTGGCGCAGCAATTTTTCACCGTGGACAAATTCGAGACGAGTCGGAGATAGCGCGAGATAGTCGATATCAAAGGCCAGTCCCTCGGGCAATTCATAATATGCGGCAACGCTCGTAGGTTATTGCGGGTATGTATGGCGGGGCAAGAAAATGTACGGCGCGACTTGGTGTAATTCTGGCGGCCGCGGCGGAGACGTGCACGTTTAAACCTCCCCTGCCACCGCACCCCGAACCACCCATTCTGCTGTCTAACCAGGAATAACTGATATTGTCTCTCGGGCTAGGGGACATTGCCGAGTTTAAATCAGAATTGGATTTCTTCCCCCGTCCTCATAGTTCTGTCCTTGTAATTTTCGGGATAGTAATGGTAATGTGTGCGGTAATAATCGCGATGTAATAGGAATAGGTGCGATGTCGACCATCCAGCAATAGTAAGTCATGTTACTGTAACAATGGAATTCGGCCACCGCGGCGCTTGTAGCTGTATTTTATGAAGTAATCGTAGGCTTTCATTTATATTTTGCTATTGTCTGTTTGTATAATTTCACTTGTACATCTTTCTCTTTCTAATATTAACACGTTGACTGCCACGTCACCCATATTCGGGTGACGAAAAAACATGTCCCATGGGACTCTGAAAAATAGATTCTTAACGCTTTACATGACACAATTAACATTAATTTCAAAATGCCTTTTTTGTTAACATTTTCGGCAGACAATGTGTTAAACTCGTCTGCGTCCGAACTCGTAACGGCAAAAATTCACTCATTTCGTGCACCACTTTTCTAAGTACTAGGTCCAGTATGAGTGAGTTGAAAGGTGAGAACGAAAAGATTGTCTAGGCCGAGGCAAAAGGGCGGAGAATTTGCGAAAAGTTATTACCCACCTTTAGTCTCAAATTGGTATGAATGAAAAGCGGAAATCCCTTTAGCTGGGCACCGACCAAACTCTCCTCGCCGGGCGGCGCGAAGCCAACGATGCCGACCGAATATTCTCGACAGTACTTGTCCAGCAGCTCGCGATTCCATTTGTCCATCTGAAGATACTTGTTGAGGTTCTCGAAGATCAGGACGCCGTAACGACCCTTGTCCAGATTCGTTAGCACCGGAAGGGACTTGCCAGCGACCTCGACTTTGTACCTGAAATTGTTCGATCGCGTTAGATGAAATTCGATAAACGGATTATTCGACTCCGTCGCACGGAACTCATCTGATTGTCACAGAAGATTTCAATCGTTCCATCATGCGTCCTCGTATTTCAATTTTTTTTCCCGCCTTCTACCTATCCGTTCCTGAGATTATTTCATCGTTTCCATGTTCCCGACTTCGTTCTTCGAAGCTGGAGTTTCTTGTCAGTCGACATGGGGCCAGAAAAGGGGTTGAATTCGTGTTTTCGCGAGGGCAGAATTTTCAGTGACAAACTCATTAATGCGAAACACGAAATTATTGGAGTGTATGGACGGGGTCGGCGATAAATAATCTCAATAACGACTTTTACGATTTATATCGGTCGAAACGGCACGATCTGTCGACGATTAATCATGACGTACGGGGCAGAGCGTCAATTGTTTTTCAATATCTGACGGGGTGGCGAACAGTTACGCACGATCATTGACAGAATTACGAGCGACGAGCGTTGAATTACGACTGTCGAAGAGGGGAGGGACATTGAGAGCTCCCGTTGTTCGCTCCGGAACTTTACTTTGAGAGCAGGATGCCAAGTGTTCGCGGACAGTTCTGGCCAATGCGGACGCAACAGAGAAAAGCTGTATTTATATACAATAACCGGCATGTACGTGACATCCCAAATTATGTAATCTTCTCTGCGATCATGTATGAGGTGACGAAATATTTGGCATGTGAGAATCATCGTTGCGCACTTCATGTTAGCGTTGTCGGCAGGTTGAAATTGAGAAAAGTGAAAGAGTGTAAGGGTTAATTGTTTTTCGGCCGGTACTGCGTGGCGCGTGCGTGCCAGAAAATTATAGTTAACTAATGAATGAATGCCTGGATAATTTACCGAAGTAATCGATTCGATAATTGGTAACCGACCATTAACGGCGAGTTAGCAATTTACGGAGCTAACGAACTGTCATAACGAACCCCTATATCCGCAGCCGTGTTCCCTGCATTTGCCAAACCAATGTAGCCCTCACTCCCCTCTCCCGCCTGCTTCCTGAACGCCCTTTTCGCGAGGGCCTCTTTTGTACTTCCATTGGCCATTGACACTGACCACGATTTCGCACTTCGAACTGGTTTTCCGCCACAAACCTTTCAAGTACCCGCGGCATTCATTACAGTTGAGGCTAATTTCATAATTAGCCGATTTGAATTAGTAAGGCTTGTAGCGTGTAACTATTGCGTCTACTATTGTGCGAATGAATGCAATTTAAAATTTGATTAAAGTTGACGTTTTGACTCTGTGTGTCCTTTTTTCTAATTATTCAATCGTCACAGAAGATTTTCTTATCATACGAATTTGCAATACCATAATTCTTGCAATAAAATAAATGTGTCCTATAAACGGTGAATTTACGACTGGAATGAATATAAAAGTAGAAACGATACCCATTTGCGTGTCTTCGCATTAGGTTAAAACTGGAACGATGAAGGATTTCTGATAAGTGGCTGACGGAAAAGAATACCGGGATGAGCATTTAAGCATTGATACGGAATTTCGTACGAAGCTCTCGCATTACAGGCGGACGAATGCGCAGGGTCCGTATAATGGACGTGCCGCTTCGGCGTCGTTATTTATTAACGAATTAATTACGCGCTAATGCGCCGGACAAAAGGAACGAACGCACATCCGCATCGCGTATACCCATCTGTGCCTAATGTCAGTCGGGGATACATTGTTCCAGCATCCGAAATCGCTAAATCTAAAATCGATATTTGCGGCGAGCGACGCGCCCGAAATGTTCGTTAATAAATTTCCACGATCCGATCCTTGCCGGCGGTATATATACGTACGTCACGGCCATTTACCTCTAAAGAGTTTTCTCGAAATTAATATTTCGGGAAATATTAATTGTCTAAGAAATTGGAAACTGATTCAGCGAGGAATTGGAGTATATACAACGGCACATTCTGCATCGAGTTCGAAAATTTCAATCCAATGTCCGAAAGGAGAATTACATTACAGGACAAGGAATATCGTCAAATAAACCGCGGTCTCGAGTATAAGAATGAGATAAATGTCAAGCTGGGGGCGCACACTGACTAAGGAACGGTGTTTGGGGACAATCGGAGGATTAACGGAACATCGGGGCAAAGTCTGTAACGTGCGAGACAGATTCTTCTCGTAGTTCACTCTTCCGGAGGTAAACTTTATAAGCAGACAGCGGAGTCTCTAACGAAGTTTGGCCGAAGGACTTCCGGTAAACGGGGATATTATTGCGCCCGGAGAAAGGTCGAGAGCGCGGAGGTACGTAGAATGTCTCGCGAAAAATATAGCTTGCCGAGGACAAAAGAGGAGACAAAAGATGGGAACGGGAGAAAATGGAGTAAGAGTCAAAGACGGACGAACTAAGTGTAAACATGTGGAAAAAGTCAAAGACGAACAATTATATAGACGCGTGCAAACGGTAGACGAGAATTAGATAAGAAGGATAGAGAAAAAAGTGCGTTCCGGTTTTTGGGGAACAAAATTAAGCTGATATAATCGGGTATTCCGTATTAATTATTAAATCCCTTGAGTAAGTTACGGCTCGACGTCGCCGCGTCGTGCCGAATGAATTTCTCAGGAGGCTTACTTAATTCCGTATAAGGCTGGCCGCCCATCCCCCATTTTCTCTCCCTCTCTCTCTCTATCATTCTCACTCTCTCTCTCTCTCTCTCTCTTTCTCCCCAGGCTTCCGGGAGGAATATAATACTACTTGCTGAGAAAACATTCTTCGGCGTGCGTGAGTTTGAAGGAGAAGAAGCATTCGTCAGCAGTCCTTCTTCGCCATTAGAATTTAAATATTCGACGTGGAAATGTTGAAGAGTTCGTTGCTGAACCTGACTGTGCGAAGAAACGTAACTACTCGAAACTCCGCGAATGTTTGGAACGAAAAAAATTACTGAAAAGTCGATAGATGACGAGAGAGAGAGAGAGAGAGACAGAGAGAAAAATGCCATGACAACATTCATCTTGACCATTGAAGCTTATACAGTTTTCGACATGCTGAAGAACTCTAACCTAAGCAAGTCAATATCCCTGAAATTTGAGACTGACCAAAAAGAGAACAATTCGAAGGAATGAATCCGAGTCGGCTTGGAGATGGCGAGTTTTCGTTCAAGATTTACCGAAGTCTGTCGACCCGTTAGCATTGCAAAATATTGAATTAGCCACGGCAGGCGGACTACTCTTCCTGAATCTTTCATTTCGCTACCCCACAGTATTTTCGCACTCCGGATTTCTTCGTCTACCGACCTCTCTCCAATACACGCATGCATGCATACACTTGATTCGCTCGTCTACCAACCCCTTTCTCTACACGCACGTAGATACGCGTACACATTGAGAGAGGCATTCACATACGCACATGCTCGCATACCCAGACACGTGAAGGGAGTCTGAAAAAAGGAGGGGTGGGCGGCGATTGAAATAAACGGGCGGACGTGTAAGCCATTAAGCAAACCGAAACGTGAAATAAAAAGGAAATGGCGAGGGGAAAAAGATAATTCCACGGAGGGGGTGCGTGTGCTCTGGGAAGTTTGTATGAATGTAGGTGCGGGTGGGTGGGTGGTTGGGTGCGCGAGCATGGCGCCGGTCGTTCGTTACCCTTTATAAATTGCCGCTTAACGGAGAGATAGCCTCCTTGGTACGTGTCTAATTGCTGGCACGAATTTATCGAGCCACCGCGGCCGCGTACTAATTTCGGAAATTAGCATTCGCACGGTACGTCTTGTTGCATCGGTTCGCGTGTCCGCTCGCTTCGAATTCCCGGAATCGACCGATCGAGATTTGTCGCCGATGTAACGGTTAATCGGCTTTTAGTTCCGCGCATCAATCGCTTTCTAATATCAAAGTCGAAGTATTACTTGCTTGATGGCGTAATTGCGGCCTGTGATAACCTAGATGTTTAATTGAAATACATTTCAATTGTATGATTTTTTATTTTTGCTGTGCTTTTAAGAATGTATTCTTTTACGTAAGCGGAAGTCTATCTCGAGACTGAGGTAGGGAGAAGGCGCGTTTAAATGCTTAATTTCCGCGTAATGACCGGCTAATTGTAACTAGGATTTCGCGTGCGATTAGACGCAGGGCTGAATTTTCGTGGAGAAAAAAAGGGAGAAGGACGAGTGGTAAGGAAGAAGCTTAATGGGCATCCCCGAGTGGCCTTCGAAATGTAATGAGCCCTTATCGACTTTCCCATTTAATACGGATCGATTTCTCCTTACCTCTTATTTCTCGAGCTTTATTTTCTCATTGGCTCTATTTCACGGAATATCTCGAATCACCAGAATTTCTCGAAATTCTTTAATTTCCTCCTCTCATTGTTTCGACCACTTCGCAATTACTTTTCCTATCATTTCTCTTTCTCTACAGCCCTCAACACGTCCGGTATATTGCCGATTCTCTATTTTCGAGCGGCTTGCTAATGCTGAGACCGATTTAATTATCCGCACGAGAAGTAGATTTTCAGTTCGTACTGTTTTCTATTTTTGTGTAATTTTTGCACGAAACTACATCCGCCGCGGTCGCGACACGCGACCGTCCGACAGTTTTGGCCCCTGCAGAATGGTACATAGAGGGGTAAAATCTGTGGGACACGTATAAAAGTGAAAAGCACATGCATCTCGTATGTTTTTCCGCCGTGGGGGGGATGTGAGTCGCGGGGATGTTGACAAACTCCGGCTAACTTATATTAACGGAGTTCCGCGGACGGTCAAAGAGGGATGAGAAAAGTTTGTCGAGCCACGTCCGTCGTGCTCGATTTATACTCGCTTCTCCAAATAGTCTCTGCCTTCTTTGTTCCTTTCTCCCCGATCACGATCGACGGCCTTTAGAGATTCAAAACCGCTGGCGAAAGACGTGTGAGAAGATTGTTATCGATAGACGAATGAGCATCGCATATATAATACTCATTTTGTTACATTTATTTCGAATAAATATCTCATGAGCATTTGGTTGATCGGTATAGCTAACACGATCAAGCTCTTATGTTTCCAATTTCCAAGCTCCCGATTTCTTAATTATTATTCTGCCAGGTATTACAGTCTAATAATCCGCGTTTGAACTTTGATCGATCCCGAACTAGGATCGATCGATTAACCATAGTCTCCTGGTTTCCCAGCCAGGAATTACGTGATTTGCATCGACGTCGATAAACGCGCACTGCGGGACGATAACGCTGAGCGATGTGAGTCCTGCAGGACCTTGGCCGATTAATGGAACGACGCAGGACGAGCTGGGATTAGGAAACTTGGCCGTGAGGTTGAATTGTCGCTGAAGATCATCGAAACTCCGCAATGTGCGCGGCTTGTTGTCGTTTGCGATTAGCTTCGAAAGGCTATATTCTCTAAGGCTCAGAATCGGCGCAGTGAGGGAAAAAAGGAATACAGTTGGGACGTAAGAGGGCTACGAGAAAGTTGACAATTTCTCCGCTTCTTTACTGGCCTCTAACTTCTGTCCAGTTACTCGAAGATATTACAAACTGTCAATTTAAAATTGTTCATCGATTTAGTAGCAATTATACCGGGACCGGCCGATAACGCTGTATATGATAGTAAAATGGTAATAGTGCTTCAAACTTCGAGAGGCGAATATGATGGGAAAAAAACATGCACTGCATGCAAGTAATATAAAATGGTGTTATTGTCGCTAATTAGGAGGATCGAATTGGACCGAAGAGACAGAAGATATAACTAAACACGTAAGTATATTCTATATTACGAAAATCCGTAGGTATGTGAGAGTATGGAAAAACAAAGTCGTCTATCATGGGACAAAATCTCTCTTCGTAAATGGGCTTGAAAACGGTTGAAACGTTCAATGCTGACCACGTTTCTCTATTGTCTCCCGGCAACGTACGCGCATAATGCCTCACCTGGGTCTCGTTGCACCGTAGTTAAGGTAATCCTAGACCTGCGGAGCGCATACTTAAACGCACACATACATAGGTGGATACGTGTTTGCACGAGGGTGATGCCTTATTGGGACGGAATCTAATTCGAAAGGATTCTCCGCAGCTGGCCTATTGTGCTACGGATATCCGAGTCCAAGTACTGCGCGGATTTCGAGGACCTTTCTAGTTACGTTCAGACATTTTTAATGTCAGCACGTCTGTACGGGCATACATGTATGTGTATCCGCAATTATGAAAGCGCTTATTTTGCGCTTATGTATGCACTTATATATTTACAAACTGCGAGACCACTCTCGTGACGTACGGCGCATGTGGGTGTGCCACAGGAAAGTACTCGCACGTACGGCTGTTTTTGCCTTCTAGCATATTTCAGTTGCCAGTGTCTACAAATTGAAGTGGCCAACTTCTTAAGGGTTCAAATTTCAAATTTTCAAGCAGGTGAATTTTCAAACTCCTAACTTTGGTGGATGGAAAATTGTGAATCGTTTAAAGTTCCAGACGAGCAGATTTCAGAGTGGCTACATTTTTACGAGTTTACGTTTCTGTGCGTTTCAACGTGACATCTACATTTAAGCGTCGCCTAAATTAGCGTACTCTACAACTATTCGGTACGACAGAAATCGAACTATAAGCCGCGAACGTACGTACGTATCCCACTTTGCCGTACGACGTTGTAGAAGCATCGACGCTACTACAATAATCTAGAAACAGAAATTAACGCGGCGCAACGATAATCCGAACGCATTTCGCTGACATTGTTCATTGACACACGTCAATACCGGCGTAGCCTGGCGTCCGATCCCGTTTATTATCCTCTCTAAGCATCGTAGCTAAAATTCCGCCCACACATCGGTTGTCAGTCGGAACACATTCTCTGACGAGACGCTCTTGATGCCTCGTAACGCAATAAATCCCGATAAATGGCGCGAAATTGTGATAAATCGGCATAAATCGCGAAGCAATTAACCGGCAGAACGAAATTTGCTCGTTTCACGGACGTTTTATCGGCGCTCGTTCCAGACGCTGAAAGGGTCGCGAGCGTGTGATGTAAGGGAAGGGTGGACGAAGAGAGGACGAGAACCCTTGGTGGGCAAACACGATTTACTCGAAGCACTCAGGGACTTATCATCCTGGAGCGAGCGTTGGGCTTGGCGGATCTTCCTCTCTCTCCCGTCTTCTCTCCTTCAGGGCGAAACTGGCAAACGAGGAAAGTCCTCGTCCGACGGAGGATTTGCAGAAAAGGGTCGCGAGCCGGAATGAAGAAGGATGAGTCTAAGAAAATAGGGTCCGCCTCGGGCTGACGTCTTCCACAATCTTTCTTCCGCCTCTCTCCTCTGACGCTTCTTTTCGACCCGACCCCGCGCGGGCGGACGCCTTTTTATTTTAATTTCAACGCCTGACGAGCGCGACGGCCGCTAACATTTTACGCCTGACGAGGGGCTGAAAAACGTGAGAGGGTCGGAATTTAAGAGGGAGACGTGAAAAGTGCTGTAATTATTGTCGCGGCGGTTGTCGTCTGTAATTTTCCCTGATTTATGTCGCGCGGCGCGGTGGCGTTTCATTTTCTTCAGCCGTATAACGATGCTGGGAGCTTTCAAGTGTGCGATCTTTCAATACTTTGGTCAATATATGGCACTTGCCACGATACCGACCTCGATCAATCAAATTCACCCGTAAATTCTATATTATGAATGAATAAATTGTGCGTGCCAATCGGTCGATGTTCGGTACAGTTATAAATGGTTAAAAGAATAGAGTTGCAGCAACAACTGCGGTAGGTACGTGATGTTGAACGAGTCTTGAAATGTGGTGAGATTGAATTAAATAACATACAGGCGCTACAACGATATCTCAAGATAGATTTTCCTGAATATATCACTATTACATACGACTATATCAGAGCATTGCAGAACGCCTTTGCCAGCATACATACCACGACAGCTATACCGTCCCATGCGATTGTTCGATGTATTGTACCGCGAACGGATTGATTCGATCCTATTATAGACATATGGACACCTAGGCATCCGCAGCGATTTCATCATAGGAGCAATGAACCGCTGTAACTGGCTAACCAATCGTGTATATACGTCCGACACTAGCCGGTACATGTGTTATGCAGAAGCTGAACTATACGGATCCGCTACAAGCCGTGACCGATTAATAGGATCGGCAAACTCAGACGAGTCGGCGACGGCGATGGAATCGTGCTGAGTAAATTAATGGAATCGAGAATGGAACTTGCAAGTTTCGGCAGACGGCGAACTTTGCACCCTGGTAGATCGAAATGGCAGAACTTTGTCGCGGTTCACTCGTTATTGCGGACTGTTAAGTCCGTTCAAACGTGCTTGACTTACCCGCCGCGTAACGATTACACTATCCGATCGCAGCGTTTGGTAGAGAGAGAGAGCGAGAGAGAGAGTGAGAAAGAGAGAGATAAGTAAAATATCGAGTGCAATATTTTGGCTGAGAATCATAGAGCGTAAATACAGAAAAAAACAAATTGCTAGCAAAACAATGAAAGTGCTCGTTAATTGAAAGTTGAAGTGAAAACTGACGTAAAAATAGGCTGTACGTTCTTGGGCCTCTGCGGAAACTTTCGAAATTTGAGGCCGCAAAGACCGCAGACGTTTGACGAGAGGCCGGATGGCGCATACTAAGTGCATCGGAAATACAAACACGAACTTAGCTTGATTTAAGGCAAAGTAGTTGACCGCACGCCCCATGCAAATGCCAATCTCTGCCTCCCTTGGAACGAGATAACTTCCGGATTGGATCTGCCGCGAGTTATCGCGCCTAAGTAGTTGGTTACATCTTAGCGCGACGTAACCTCGTTTGTTGAGAGAGGAGGAGTGTGGATGGCATAGATCTTATAATTTCGAAACAGGTGCACCGGGCAGGTTCATCATTGACGCTTTAACAGCGATCAAGTTTAGTAATATTGAAGAGGCAAGAGGCTCTGGCTACTCGTTGCAAAGTCAAACGTTCCATTGTTTTCTCGGTATATGGATGAATGGACACGTATATATTTATTTATTTATGCCTCGTCTTGCATGTTTCCTTCACTCCTTTTGACGTAATTAGTTCCTTATCTTCTGTATCAATCCTTCGACCCGCATCTCATGTTGTGTATATCTCGTGCTCTAGTCTCTCTATCGTTCACCTCGACCGAGTTTGTCGATCCCATCAATCGGGACCGACGCTACGGATCCACGTGGCGATATTAGTGTTATCGTCTTGGGAATCTGCCCGCCAGCTAGGCAGTACCGTCCACCAGTCAGGAGATGCAAATGGCTGGATGCCGAAGCTTCGAAGAGATTGCTCCTGGGCTGGGCGTAGGGAGGTTGCGGAAAATGGTGAAACAGGTATTCCCGGAAAGCAGCACAGTTTAACGTCCCAAATACACTTATTAGAGTTTCACCTGTATAAAACGTCATAATTCTTATGAGAAAACGACTGAAGAGAAAGTCATTTTCAGATACTTGTATGCTCATGACGGTAACAGTATCTTTTCACGCTGGATTAGTTATAAAACGGTATCTCATGAATTATAATTATTCCCACTTCGCTCGTTTTTCTATTTTTCTGATAACGTGTTATACGTTATAAATTATGTTACTACTAAAATACACAATAATTGTACAATCAGAATCAGAGGTTTCAATGTTCGAAGAGATGATAATGAAGTTGGCGACGTATACTTGCCTATGTTCCGTAATGAGAAACATTACTAACTTCTGCTATTTCCTCGCGCCGAAAAAGTTATCTTTTCCGACATCCGCACACGTCCATCTGGGCGGGCGGAAGAATATTCGTGAAAGAGAAGAGTAGGAAGTATCGGATTTACGAAAAAGCACGCGGTAATCGTGGGTCGGCAAAAGGGAGGGTCCCAACTCCCAACGTGGCTGAATTTCGTGCGTGCCACGAAGGAGCAAGAGAGTTCTTAAAGGCCATTTACACTCCTCACGGCCCTCTCCCGGGACCAGAAACGTACGCAGATCGAATCCCGATGAGAGAAGGGACCGAATGCATGATCGACGTCCCTTCAAGTATCGGATGTGCTTGTAGAAGAAGGAGAGATCCATAGAAGAAGCAAAGACTTGTGTATAAGAAGCAAAAGTGGAAGGCAGGTATAAAGGGGGGCTAACAGTTATGTTTTTGTTCCCCAAGAAAACTATATCCATTTCGTGGAAACGAAGGCACAGCGGAAGAGATTCTTTACAAAAAGGAAGACTGAGAGAAGAGCGAGAGACTGGCTGGACTGTGTTGCAAAGAGAAAGTATGATACAAAGGATAAAAAGGGAAGTAGACGGTGAGGGTTACTATGGAAAAATGTATACAGGATAGACTAGAGAACATTTATTCACACAATTTTCAGACTCACTCCTTATAAGTGCACGGTACATTCCCCTTCCTTCGCTGCTGTTTCGAGGAAGAGATAGACCGTTGGTTGATTTCTAAAACGCATTCCGGCCATTCGAGAAAACGAATGCACGGAGGGACATCTGGAATTATTCATGAAGGAAAATTCCCTGCTCCCTTCGGGTTGCTCATCCGCGTTCGTCCCTTTCTCGCGAATCGCGACTCGCGACGGTCTCATTCTTCCTGTCTCCCGGATGCACCACCTTTTCCTCCGGCATATCGGATTTTATGTGCACATTTTGCACCGTCCCCACCCCCTCCCGTTGCCACCCGGAATATCTCGTTCATTTGCCGATAAACAGGAGCGATGGGCGTCGGCGCGGCCGCTTTTAAGACAAAATCATGTTTTCGAACGCGGCTTCAGAAAGCGTAATATTCGAAATGCGCACTGCTGCAAAGTTATATATATCGGCAAACGTTTCAATTACGATTGAAGGCAGCAGAATTTTGAAGCGTCAACGCTCGAAAGAGGCCGAACAAAAAGCTTTCCCTATTCTGCCATTGAGCTGCATGCGAAAACATTGGCAAACTACTTCGCTCGCAGTCCCTTTTTATCAGCTGCCCTCTCTTAAAATCCAGCCTTAGATTCGCCTTGGCGTTGGGCGTTGGGTAGTTTCGTAAGATTCGAAGGCGCGCGCGGTGTTTCGTATGCGTCCTCCGCCGCGCCCGCGCGAAACTTCGAAAGGGAAGAGTGCCAATCGCGAACGAAAAGGCTCGGAAACCGGCAGAATGTTCGCTTTCAACGGAAGAGGGGTGTGAGGGAGACGAAGAAAGCTTCGAGGACTCCTGGGGAATCTGAAGGGTACCGGAAGTCCGGTGACCTCTCGCAGGCTTGCCCCTTTCGAAAGTTAAAGTCGCCTGGCTACGTGTATTGCTTGGCGAGGAACAGAAATGAGAGGCATTCGAAGGAGCAGGCACTGTATCCGGATAACTAAATGATTCACGAAATAAATTCGTGAAACGTTATCCTGACACACTGAGACTTTACATAATCAAATGCGTCTCTGTTCCAATCCTTAAACGAGTAGATAATAGATGTTCAAAGTTGGAAAGAGGATAAATGAAAATTCGTCAATTTTTGTGTACTTTTTGTGTACGTCTGCGGGAAATAATATTCCTAAATCGATAGTAGTCTTCGATTTACTTCACAACTTATAACCCTGATCAATAGTTACAAGTGGAATTTTGTAATGAAGAATTAGTGGAGAACGTGAAATAGAGCTTCTAAATCGCTTGGCATGTTTCTTTTAATTCCTTCGGCTTCGGCAGTGTACTTCCGTCTTGAGTTTCCTTAACAACCCTCGCCAATAGTGGATACCCTTTTCTTATCGAGCCCCATTCAGTTTGCGGAATGGAATCTCTCTTCCTCCGCGGTCCAGACCACGTCCCCTTTGTCTTTGGCTAAAGACCGGCGCGGAATCTGCGGGCCGAGATAATAAGGATCGTCTATAATAACACGCAAGGACTGTCCTCGAGTTCCTGCTAACGAGTATGGTCCGCATAATGGCCATTCTTCGGGGCTAGTGCTCTATTGAATTATAATTTCATGCCTTTCGCTATCCGTGAATCGAAGCTGGTCATTATCTGCAAGGCTAAGAATTCGAAGACAAGAGGATGAAAATCTAGAATAATAATGCAAACAACATCGCTCGTGTTAGAAGAAATCGACATAAAATTCAGACTCTAAACTTTGTCGTGGAAATTGAATTCTGAATAGAATTATCAAATTCAATCGCGATCACCGCATGCACCTGTCTTATGCGAACTGTTAGACGAGTCAGACTATGGTACAAAGGACGCCTTAGTCTTGTACACGCGAATGAGATCTCGCAAGGGTTCCTGGCGACGATTGAATCAGGTCCGATAAGAAGGGTATTCGGAAGTGGCAGAGAAAGAAGAGGGGGTTGGTTGGTTCCGAGTGATATCTCGGAAAAAGAGGGATGATATTCGACATCGTCTGGGAGGGGTGGGGTTCGGACGGAAAGAAGGAAGGAAGGAAGGAAGGAAGGCACTGAAAAAAGGAGACGAGATCGAGCAGTGAAAGAGTGAGGGGGAGAGAAAAAGGCTTTGAACTCGTTCGAAGGTTCCAAACGAACTAGCAGCGAATCCTCTCGAGGCCTTGGGAAAAGGGTCGTTTTCCCGCGAAAAGGTCACTGACTGAACGACGTGGCTTAAGAAGAGGCGCTTTATGAATTTCTACCCCTCTCACCGCTGCTCCTTCCTCTTCCTTGCTTTCCATGCCTTCCTTTTTGTCTGCTTTCCCGCCACGCAGAATCCTCCTTTGCACGTCTCTCCGTTGCAAATGGCCCTTTTTCGACTGACGTATATCAACGAAACTCGCACAGATCATGAGAACGGGGCTCACGCGTCAAAGAGGGATTAGGGTAGATTAGAAGCGTCGCGGTCATTGACTCTCGATACTTCGAGCCTTACGTTCTGGCAGAGGACTTGTCGAATTTCTACTTTCACCGGCGTCTGTATTCTTTTAGCATCCGGAATGTCTCTGTTGCTTATGTATCTCTGAGAAGATTTTCCGGGAAAATATTGGAGCGTTTGAAGGAACACATATTCGTTTAATGGTTAACATTTCTGTTGAAATTTGTTATTAATCGGTTACGTGATTAGGGTAAAACGTAAAGTTTCAGAACGGTCAAATTTTCGTAGATTTTGGGATGCTCGAAATTTAAAGGCTTTGGATGTGGAGGGGATTAAAGTTTCAAGGGTTCAAATGTAGGAGCAGTTAAATTTGCAATCGTTCATACAGGCGCAAGGTTTATATCTAACTTCCACGGACTTATCGAAATATCGAAATGGCGACGCGTAATGTTGGGAATTGAGAAAACTGCTCCAGTCTGGTACCGTTATCATTTTTACTGCGATACCGATCAATGGGGCAATTTGCATGCCACGTAGCACAAACTGCTTCAACTCTGTGTACCAGACAGGGTTGGGTGTTTCGAAATTATCTTGAAATTTCCTGTCGCGCTTCCGAGTTTCGAGAGGAAACAGGAAGTGGCGTATGGAGACAGCGGAGCATCTGAGATATATTAATTACGCGACACTCAACATCTACATGTGCACACACACGCCTCCGTACACGCATTTGTGAACATAACTTTACGTACACGGCGTCTAGTAAATCATGCTTCAAGCATACACAATGACCATACAGAAAGGTATGAAAAGGAATTACGATTGTCGGCCATTTCTAGCAAATAAAGTACTATTAAACGAAAACGGATTCTATGTTCTCGAATTGCTTTTCCACAGAGAATCGCTTCATTAGCTATCTACTAAAATGTCATGTACACCTTGTACATGGACACGCAGTCGCACATAGATCTACATAAATATACTTACACGTAGGCGTCGTACGTCGTATACCGTATGTGAATGCAATCTGACGTACGTGAACGTATACTAACGTGTGGGAGATTATGTCCGAGCGCAAGGAAATTTAGCCGCGAGACAATGAAGCTGGCGGCGAAACGTGCCTAAACGTTCAGCGCGCGTGAAACCTACGGGAGCGTGGCTGTTTTCTCATACACGCCTTGACGTAAAGTATATAACGGCCGACTTAATGGTCACGTCCGGAATTTGGATATGCATTTCGGGAAGCATTGTATCGCGTTGCTCGAAAAGCTCCACATTGACGTTACACGACTATTCTGACATGTTCTGAGTCGTGTACGAAATCATTACGTTCCGTATGTGCAACCACAATGTTATGGACTGAATTATACAAGATTTCGACAGTAGATTCTAGCGTTAATATTGAGTAAAAATTATGATCGACGTAGATGAAACTAGGAACAACGGAATGTGTCCGGGTCCGATTTGATTCTCCTTGAAATAGTATGTTGTTAAGCGGCATAGATCTAAGACACCGTATTTCTAATACGTTTTTCAAAATGTTAGTCATTTTTTATACTAAGGACGCTCTAACAGTTCTAGAAGTGATACTTTTTACCCTTAACTACGCGTTTCTTCAAATTAAAGTAAAGTCACTCACTGTATTACCGAAGTTGACATTAAAAGATTTTTCTGAGAAGCCTTGCAAAGCACGAGAACCATCGATTATTTTCACGCGGTCATCTGACAATTATAAGTCAATATATATGGAAACATTAGGAGGAATATTAGAAAGGAAAGCATGTGATGCAAAAACATTGGAGCGTGTACTAGAACGGTGGTCCTGCATACATGTTTCGCGACGAATGTTTCACGCGAGTTGTTTGCAGCGCTGATTGGACGAGCGGGCAAATGATGGATTTTACGATCGACCGGCTCCTTCCATCCGTCCCGGGCTGGGGCGTAATTGAGCATGGCGATAATTATTACGGCCGCCCGGGCCCCGACAAGTGGATTCGATCAATCTCGCCCCGGCACTCTTACGCTGGAAATGAATTTTCTGCCTTTATCTCCCCGACCCTAGACCCCTCCCACGATCGCGCCGCGTAATTGTTTCCCTATTTCACCTGACCTGTTCCACCCACACCCTGCTCCCTACTCTCACTACGATGTCGACTTATTCCACTCTCTGACTGCCACTCGATATCGACTTTCGTTATTTCGTTACGCTTACTAATCAACGCGTTTTTCTACCCCAGCTTTCGATGCTTTCGATGGCCTTCTGCTCTTTCCTTCCGTTGCCTGAATTTTCGGTTATTTTTGCTATGCCGCAATATAAGTCAATATCAATGACGACACGTAATTTTTCAGATTTCCATTCGATTTAACGTAATCCTTACCCTGACTGTGCGCCTTTAGATTCCATGGCCTTCTGCTCTTTCCTTCCGTTGCCTGAATTTTCGGTTATTTTTGCTATGCCGCAAGATAAGTCAATATCAATGACGACAATTTTTCAGATTTTCGTTTGATTTACCGCATTCCTGACCCTGTGACTGTGCGCTTTTAGATCATCCCCATTTTTGCCATCTTCTCTGGTCTCTCGCATCGTTTTCCCTCGATCGCACTCCGCTTACATCTCTCACTCGCTTCGTATTTCCACGCGACCATTAGAGGTGCGCACCCCCGTCATTTCCGTGCACCGCAACTGTGCCGCTGCACTTGTGTCATAAATACGCGACGTTTCATATACTCTGTCGCCTGTCACGGAACGACATGACGTACGAGCGACGCGACGGGAGCCGGACTCCGCGGATTTCCCTTCGAAATAAATATGTATCTCCGACGGCCGACCGATGCTGCGAGTGTCCTACGCTTCCGACTGCACGAAACAACTTCTACCTTATCGATACTTATATGTTCTTTTCTTTCCGCTCAAATCACTGAATGTCGGCAATAAGTACTAATCTATTCTGCAAAAAGTGAATGCTTGCGTTGAAAAAAAATTGCTCGTAGCAAAGTTACTCACGATCACCTCGTCAACTTTTCTAGTCTAGAGTAGATAAGCAGGACGCGTGAAACAGCGGCAGTAAATGTTTAGGGAAAAAGATCGTGCGTCGACTTGTCGAGGCGTTCGATGTCGGGCGAATTGGAAAAAATAAATAGCGGACTATGAAGAAAAATGACACGGCATTTGCGGAAGGGGCGATAGCGAGTGGCGGAAAAATCGAGAGGCGAAATTCGTCGGCTATTTCGCGGGCAAGAGAGAAAGGGAGTGGGGGTAGGAGGAACGAAGAGGGTGGTTTCATTAACAGGGGCTCTCACTGACAAACGACGCCGTCGGCGATATTGAAAAATACTTAAGGGATTACGCGTGTGCGCGTTGCTCGATGTATCGTCGTCGTCGTCCTAGCGGAGCATCGATCTTCGCGCGGCAAATGATCGGCTGGCAATTTTGCGGAAAAACTGTGTCGAGCGACGTTTAAACTTTTTCGCGGAACTTTTCAGAAGCTGCGACCGCAGTGGCCGCAGCGTTCGAGCATTCATCGTGTGTTTCGACGTGGCATTTTGTTCGTGAGGATTTTGTACGCGTTGAAGCCTTTCATTTTAAAGGAACTGTCGGTGACATATAGGGTTCGAGGTAGGTGAATTAATTTCGTAACTGTTTAAGCAGATCGACTGCTCCACCTGTTATGCTTCGAAGGACGTTAGATCTTTAATTTGCTATAAATTTCTAAACGAGCGAATTTTCTTTGAAGCAGTCGAATCGTTAGCTGTCTACATTTTGTAGTACCTAGATCATCGTCGCAACCGATTATTTTCGATCGGCGACGTAAGAGAGTGTAGAGCAGCGCGACGTAATGTTCGAGACGAAAATTTGCTCGCCCAGGGCCCGCGACACACAGGTGGATGTTGTCGGGGTTGTTGGTGGCCGGGCTTTACCATCCCCCAAAGCCCTACTATCCTCCCGCTCACTGTCTCTCTTACTCCCCTTCTTCCGGCCCCGAGTCCTTCTCAATCCGCTGGCCATGTCTACGTACAATTATCGATTATGAAATTGCACCGGATAAAGCAAACGAGAGCCTGTGGTGGCCTCTCGAGTCCCGTGGCTTTTGTGTGAGCGATCTTGTGTGCGAACGTACGTGTCGATGGGATGAATATTGGCAAGTATGCATGCGCGGTTTTGAGTGGCTAGTACATTCGTCGGCGTGTGCATTCGTGGTTTGTGCGTGTATGTCCGTGGATGTCCGTGGTTGCTGCATCCCAATAAGTACGCGATACAGCTTTCGGATTATTCAATGTGGCTTTCTCCGTTTTGTCATCATTCTTTGTCGGATGCGTATGGATGCCGCGAGGTGTGGATCTATTTGATTTATAGTCTCTGTCGATGCATATACGTCATATACGTGTCGTGTCTATTTTCTGTTCTTCTACATATAACATTGTTCTGCAATGCTTTACAAAAGCATTTATTCGGCTTATTGTGGGCACCGGTGTGTGCCTTTGCGTGCGGCCTAGACGTACGTGTCAAGCTTGCAGGGCGTTTAAACGAGCCCTTTTCCGGCATTTTCGCCAACGACCACGACGACGCCGACGTTTGGATCGAACGTCGCGAGGCGACAGGAGCGTTTCGTAAAACGTCGAGAGCATGTCGAGTTGCACCCCCCAAAGTGTATGCGCATGTCATGAATGGGATAAAATTCGAGCGAAACGCTCCATCCCGTAACGTGGCGAATGAATTGTTAACGCGTCTACTTCCGATCGCGCACTTTCCCGTCTAAAGGACTCAGGCCATTCTGCAAATAATTTTGCCTTCCCAACGGGAACTTTGCATTCATAATTGATCGCGAACCGATGACGAATGAAATCGGGAGAGGAAATAAAATACGTTCTGTTTCTTTTAGGCCATTGACGTTGAATGATAAACTTCACGCAAATTCGATAATTTCTGACTTGTCAGTTACGTCAATTTAGACGTCGTTTCGATACACTCATCTTGTTCTCAGGTATTCTCTAGGTTCTAAACGAATTGTTTCGTTTGATCGGCCATACAAACGACAACCTATCGCCGCAGACATTCCAATTTCCCGTAGAGAAATGGTCTAGATTTTTAACGAATACCAATACCAACAAATGAGTCACTTTCCGTGGAACTCCGTCTTATCGTCTCATTACGTTCGCATTATCGTTCGATCTCGGTCCGAAGGCTCACCTAATGTGTAACGTGTTCCCGGCCATTGGCCGACACGCGAGTCGGTCGTCAAACGATATTTTTCCTCGAAATACGAAATTGGGCAGAAAAGACTAAATTCGTGGAATATGTCGCGGCCGATGGCTATCGAAATAAGGAAGGAGTCTGAATAATGGCGGCGAGCTTTGAATGCTCGATCGAATACGGTAGAAATTGTAACTGTTGTTTGCCCGATTTCATCTTAACTCTGGCAACGTCACAGTTATATCGGAAATTGGCTGTGCAGGAAACGATAAGGTATGGGAGACAGTAAATTTCTGTAATTTTGCCTTCTTTTCGAACTCCTGATAAATATTGGCTAGCAAAATGAAAGAAAATTGTGCCGTTGTTCGGTTGATAATTAAATTATTTTTCAAGATCTAGCGCCCTTACTTTATCCTGTTATAGACGAGCAGTTCTGCAATTTCTCGGCCCAGTCTCGAGTAGAGAGTCTCCGCGAAGACGAGAACCTTTGGGTCTATCCTGAGACGAGCCTCGCTTCGATGATCTGGCGCCGATGGCAGTCTGGTCGCACCTCTTAACGTGGAACATCTTATCGCCGGCTCTGGTCTCGTGTCCCGATGTATTAAACTGTAAAATAAATCAAAGGATTCGTCAGAACCTACTCTCAGAAGTCGGACTCAACAGATGCCGGAAACACGTGTGAAGATTTACAAATATTTCAATATTTACGTAATTAGGATGAATATATAACACTGGGATGGTGAACTCAAGGGGAGGTATGTTTAGAATTTATGTTACACGTTAATTATAAAAAGAGTCACTCGTAATCATATTAATTATTAATTTCATTAACACCGAGAATGTTTCGGTGTACTGAAAAGCAGGGAGGTTGGGTCTCCATTTCTTCTTTTAAAATGATCGATGTCGTCCTCGACCACCGCCTTTGCCGTTACATCAGGACACGACGAGTTAATGTAATTATTAAGTTATCCATACGGCTTGAGAGTAAATTATGAAATTGCGCTGACTGATATACTGTTTGTACTAGAAAAAGATATGAAGAAACGTTAATATATTATTCTCTCACATTCACCATTAAACATATCATTCCACCCACAGTCCAGAATGCCATATCTTATCTCCAGAGTACACCGATTACTTTCCTAAGCAAATTGAGCAACGAGTGTAGACACGCACCACGCACGGCGGATCATCGAAAGACGTAAAATTCGTTTTCTCACTCTCTGGTCCCTACCTGTATATATACATAACAGACTGAAAACACATACGCGTGAGCTTTGAAGTGGGCCCGGTAATATAGGCAGAGAGATACGACGCATCATCCTATCGTGCATCACCGCGTTGCTGCATGCTCGAAGTAAGCCTATTAGCGTATGGGCTTATTAGAGGATGCCATCTGACCCAAATACCGCGTCCCTATTGGTCGACGGCCGTGGCGGCGCGTACCCTTAATACAAATTTACGATAACGCTTCCCTCCGCTTTGCCGGAGTGCCGCGCTCTGGCATTCGCCAAAGGGTTTTGGTATTGGATTGGACGCCAGTCGCAAGCGCCAGAACTCGCACGCAGCCTGCCTAGAAGTTACGCGCTGGCCTCAATCGGCCCGTCGGCGTCATCCTCCATCGATTGAGAGGTGCGTGTCGATGATCGCACGTCCAAATTATTATTCCAGCCTGCATTGATATTTTCAGAATGATGTTGACGATCAGATAGATCGTGTAATTCTCCAATTTCCAATGTATTTTGCGTCTGACACACTGCAGAGACGATCTTAGGACCGAGAGTAGAATGAAGGATGAAGCAATTATTTAGTAGGTTCATTGTCCAAATGACATCATCTTCTTGCTATGCATCATAATGAGGAAGCGTGCCAACGCGTCATTGGTGCAAGTAAAACGTCTAGAAGAATGTCGAAGCGACTTCTTCGCGGAATGCGGCATGCGGCATGCGAGGGAAGAGTTCGTTCGCCTTTACACTGTTTGCATTGAGGCCTTTGAGACGCAGAAACGACGACGTAGTGGCTCTCCTTTCGTGAGGAAGAAGCTCCGCGAAGCCACATGTCAAGCGTTTTATGCTACCACTTACGCTTACGCGGTCTGGAGAAAAAGAATTCGTCGATGCGATGCGAAAGACTGCCGATGAATGAACAGCGGACCAATATCTTGTTGGGCTCGAGATCTCGAGAATTATCAGGGGCGTATGAGGGCAGCTGACGGTATCAGGGGCACGAAAACAAATGCGTTAACAGTTTAAATTACTAGCAGAAAGAATCAGGAGTGATGGGATTCAGTGGCTGGTTATTTCTGCAAGTAATTATAGAGAGTATCGAGAGGCGCGAACTATTTTTGCAGCCCTCTTTTTCTCGTCAGTCATTCTCCCTCTCGCTGGAAACTCTCAACTCAACCCTGCCTTGTTTGAATGGTCTGAAGCGACGGTCGATGTACAGGTGCGCGGAGTGAAAATCGAAGCGGAAAATGTTGGGCAAGCACGCGAGGCCACGGCGCGGACGCTGGTGCAATGAAAATCGTTGAGTGCATCAATGTCTGTTCTTTGTCCGAATGTCTCAATTATCTAAGCGTGTTAAGAGATAGCAGAAAACTCCGGGACGCGACTTCGGCGAATAACTAACGTTTAAGCGACTGAATTAGAGACAAAAGATTGCCGCCATTTCTTTCCGTTAAGTGCTCGTAAGGTTGATGTACGGCATTGCACGGTGTACCATAAACAATCCCCAGAGTATCCGCGTCGCGCGCTCGAGACTGTGGCACTGCCAAATGCAATTCGGTGAAATAAAATAAAAGAAAACTGTCTTCGTCAGCGCGACCATTTGAGCAACAAACCAATACTGTGCAATCAATAATTCTTATCCATTCAAATCAAATTCTAAGCAAAAGTCTTCGATGTTTCACTTGAACCACTTTCACAATCAGCGGCTCATATGACGAATGAGAATGTTGACGGAGTTTCTCAGTTTCTATTTTACACTAGAATCGTTTACCGAGTTGGACGTCGGTAGAACAAATTTTGCAACGTTTGAGCAGCGATATAAGCCAAATGGCTCTGCGAGGAAATTCGATGGCAGCCGGAATGAAGTTTCTCCGGGAAATTTTCCGGCGACAGGCAGTTCGCTGAAAGATATCCGCGAGCGCGATCGAAGGCCGAACGGTAAATTGCTTCGGCGGTTTTTCCTTTGGAGTTGTGTCGAGATGCTGGCCGTTTCAGAGGGACAGGGGAGATGGAACTTGGTATTGCTCGCAGTGAGCTCGTCTGCGGGATTAAGGGCAGACCAAGGAAGAGAAGAAGTGAGAAAGTCCGTGACAGGGAAAAAGGACGTAAATATGGAAATATAAATGCTGGCAAAAAATCACGTACGAGTACTGTCTGTTACAATGCACGTATAAGAACTGAATGCATGAGTAAAGAAGTCCACGAGTTCCGACCTATCCACTTATCTGCGGCTGGATAAATAAATTGAAAGGACGAAAAGGCGATGAAAATCTCGGCGTCCGTCCGATGAGACCGAACGGAAAAAGAGTGAAAAGAGAAAGAGACAGGGTGAAGAAGAATAGAAAGATCGTTGCCATCCCCTGATTGAGTGGCGACGTGGACGGGAGACGGGAGTATGGCGCTGTGGGGTTGGGTGTGAGCGTTTGAAAGGTAGGCGGCGATGACTGGAAGGTGGAGCCCCCATCATGGAAGGCGCTCGGCTTCCGGCAATTTACGAACGTCCGGCGAAACTGATTTCGAGGCGACAGAAATTACTTCTTCAGGAAGTCGCGGGATCGATCCCATCGTTCTCTATTTCTCCCTCCAATCGTCCGGATCCATTTTTTCGGACCTGACCAGACTCGACAATAAAATGTGAGAGTCTGCTGTGACGCACGGACTGCTTCATCATAGGAAACTCCTACGTTTCATTTTCAACGTAATCCTACGCATCTACAAACATTGATTATAACGAAAACGTCATTATGCGACGGAGTTGAAAGTTGAAATTTCGACAAACTTATTACCGTCGCGTTATGCTCGTTCTCTTTACGCTCCCGATAACAAACGAGCTCAGTCCTAGCAATAATTTGTTCCTTTTCTGCCGCGCGACCCACGTATTATACTCGTATGTATGCGCAAACGCTAATACTTATGCTGAAACACGCGCGTACGCGATTCCGGTCGCTCCACGCAGCTATTCTTTTCTCATTGCCCGGCCGGCCGTACATTCATCTCCCTCTCTCTCTCTCTCGGTTTGCCGATAAAATTGGTCCGCTCTTTAATTAATGCCAGGCGAATTAAAAACTTTCGCCGCGGCGTCTCGTTCTGTCCATCGCAACGTCCGCATAGCGAACTGCTCGACGATAAGGGAAGGTGAGGGTGAGAGGGCCTGATTTATACGAGTGTTTGATTGAATGCGAGTCTACTCGACTCAGAAATTAACGGCATGTTTTGACAGGGCAAGATTAGTGGTCGCTGGTCGCGCTACATCTAACTGTGAGTGCGAATGGTTCCGACAGTAGGAAAGAAATTGTCTGCAAGAATATGGAAATTCGAAGAACTGTGCCGAGAAGTGCAAATGCAGTAACGCGTGTGGCGTAGAAGGCACCGTAGAATTCAGATTCATTTCTTTAGATTTGAAGGATTTTAAATAACATATCCTAGGACCTCGTAACGTCGCAAGAATTTCTTCTCAAGACAGTGTCTAGGTATTTCGATGTCTCAATATGTGGCATGCTATTATATCAATCTCCGTTCTATTACTCTGCAAGGTCTAAGGTCCCTTTTCAGGCTGCATTCGGTTATCCAATACAGGCGCTCTCCTTGCACGAAGTGGGGGTAGCTCTCTCGAAATTACTCGCGTTCCAGCGTGGCACCCCTTTGATGACGTATTAATTGCTTCGACTTTGATGCGTCTACGTGCACGGCCGCAGCGTAATAACGTTTCTCCGGATGGGAAACCGCCCGCGCCATCTCTCTCTCTCTCCATCTTCCGCTGCTTTCGAAGTTGCGATCTCTCGACTGCAACCTCAGAAAGGGGCGAGCTGTTGTGGCGCCCACTCTCTGAGAATTAGCGATTTCGAAATGACTTCTTTGACGTGAGTGTACACCGCTTTTGATCAAAATTCGATTTTCACGTGTGTTTCATGTAATATTACGTATTTACTTATGTAGTTCTGCGTTATGTATCATATATAATACGCGAATATTCAATGTACACACCACATCGATATCGGAACGAGTGGTATGAAATGTATGAATGTCCATTGGTGACAGTGGTTTTTGATGAAAATGACGTTTGCTACCGGTGTGATTTTCTCTCAATGTCTCCTAAAATACTACAAATAGCTTTAGTAGTACTGCATATATAGATTGAAACAAACGCTTACGATATGAAATCGGATAATATTCCAATAATATATTACTGTTACGTTGCAATATTACAGTATTTCTACCGACGCGACACGACAGCGACGTCGTTTACAATTAAATGAACGTAAGATCGAGTGTACAAACGTCTTAGATAACCGTACGCGCGTGGTTTAAAGCAATTCGTGCAGTAGAATGTGGAAAGACAGACGCTGCGACAATCGAACAGACAGACATACAATGCATAGCTAATGTGTGTTTAACTGGGAACACGCGCGGCGTTGAAACAATTAGGGAGAAGCGCCTCTAATGACGCAAGTCTCGTCTGTCGCTCCAATTCGGTCGGCAAAATTCCTGCGTCGACCCTTAATCTTCATTCATGCACGGGAGGGAAAGCGCGAGAGAGAGAGAGAGAGAGAGAGAAAGGATGAACAGAGATGGATAGAGATAGGGAGAGGCACCCCCAACGGCATCCGGTTTGACGGGATTATTCATGGAAGTGATTTGTAAACGTCATTTGATGCACGATTTGCCAGACGTTTATCTTCGCGTATGTGAGACAATGTATACTAAAGCGAATATGCTTAACCACATTACGTATTTGATTGTAAGTACGAACATGATTAGAAGAACGCTGGGAATAATAGGGGAAAGAAGATTCATCGAGACACTAAACTTTAGTGTTTATGTCTCCTCGATAGTTGTAGTGTTAATGTAAATAGATTACTTTGCGTGCTCATCTATTTCCCATTGGAACGTAATGCAATATGAGCGTTTCAGAGTGTTCGACATACGTACGTATGCCGTCCATTGAGCGTGCCGAAAGCCAAAGCCGAAACTCGCAGCGGCATATTGTTAACGGGACACAGAGAGAGGCGGAATTGGAGGGCTTCGAGATCAACGATGTAATTCTTTCCGACGTTGATCCTCTTGCGGGGCTGCGCGAGGCAAAGGCGCTTACGGCGATATCTCGCACATTGGGAGCGCATTGGAAGCGCATTGATGGTAGGTGCATCGCGGAATGCATTGGAAAGGCATCGAGAATGTATCGGCTCGTTAAACGACGGATTAACTCGTAGCGTGTCGCGCGTTGGTCGCAATCGACGCTTGATCGACTTTATTATTTTGATTTCGATTGCCGACCGGCTCGCGGCAGTCGTGGCCGGCCAATCGAATAGGAGTACGACTATATACTCCCGTCTTTCTCTCTTGTCCCTTTTACAATCTGCGTCTCTCGCTTCGGTGCCTTTCTCTTCATCCGGGACATATTCGTGGTAGTTATCGGGCGGCGATGCAATGGTGGCTGCTATCTTCATATTCATCGCGAATTGATAAGGAATAATGGGATTGTTTAGACGTTGGAGGGGAGTGGGAGAAAGAGTCGAGGGTTGATGATTTTCATTGAAGAGAGACGCCGTCGTCGATGTAAATGTGACGGTGTTCCATTCGGTAAAAATTGAGGGATTTGTAACGTAAGACGAATCTTGTACCATTTTCCACCCTCTCACGCTCGATGATTTGAATATTCCTCGCAATGTTTTTTACGCCATTTCACTTATACACCAGCGGACACGGTGAATATTTTTCAGAGAAACGTAATCTCGCTCGGTTTCGAACGAGGGTGCGCGTTATTAACCGCGCGAGACCCGATTCATTCACCTTAATATTCTCCTTCCGGATGATTCACGCCAACACACACTAAAGCTGTTCGAGCTGCTCGGACAAAAATGAACCGATCCAACAAACTCGACTCGATTATCTGAACCGAGTTTTCTCTATTACTCATTCATTCTCGCACGCTCTAGAGTCTAGCTGAAAGATTCTCTGCCCTTATCCTAATTCACTTTCTCAATCTCTCTACTACCCAGTTCACTTTTCCGTCTCTCTTCGCACGCTTCGACTCACTCGCTCTTCTCACTCTCCCAACGTTCCACTCTGCTCTTCTCACGACTGCCCTCTCCTCATGCAAAAAGCATTACTGCGGCAATGTGGGAGCGAAGAGTTCCGATAAGCGGGATTTTCCGCGTCGCGTCGGTCCGTCGATAACACAAAGTCGAGCACGAAAATCGCGAAAGAGCGAGCTTATCGGCAGACGAGCCCTATCGTGCTCGACTCTTCCATATGCCCGGGCGTGTTTACATCGATAAGTCCTCAGAACCGTTGGCGTACGGCAGCGATCGCCGTAACTCGTTTGTAAATCGTTTCAACTTGAGCACACAGAGCACATGTATAGTCCGCGATCGCGCGAGCGCAAAAGAGAAGGAAGCGCAGAGTGGAAGTTGGAGAAGATATAGGCTAAGAGGGCTGTGGCTCGTCGTTACTGCGGAATACGGTAAACGTGAGATACGAGATACGGTGTGCTCGATCGTAGAACCTCGTTTCCATTATTTCAAAAGAAAGAAATTGCTCCTCCCCGTACGGATCGATACTCGTATCCGATCTTTCCGCCCGTTGCATATTTCATTAATGGCCATCTTTTAAGCCTCGTGCACCGTACGGACAAATTTTCCCAGAAACGAATATTTTAGAATATAATGCTGTTGCACGTTGTATGCGCTGGTCCCGGCGAAGTCGTCGATATCGGACTCTTCAGTCAACTCGGACAAAAAGTCAGTTGGCCGTCGCCGAGAGGAGAGGGGTAGCTAAAAATGGGAAAGGTCCGCCGTGCCTTCCGGGCCAATAATTGAAATCGTAATCAATAGAAGCCAATCGGTCAACCATCATGTACCTATCCCTGTCACTCGCGTCTATACGTACGAGGTGGTTCAATATTTTTCGTTCTACCTTTTACTATAATTCTGTTCCTACGATCGGACGGACGTGGAATGATCGCTTCTCGAAAAATCGTATTGCATTCGGCACTGTCTATACTACACTCATTTCGTCTCCACCCTCTGTCTTCTTTCATCTATAAAACAGACGTAGCTACACTTCACCATTGGCGCGCTCATACGAAACGCCAGTTTCTCTCGACGTACATAGATCTGTCCTTACACGTAGCCGGCATATAATATGAAATACAGAGGCGAGTATATATCGACGGCCGAAGTGGTCCACTTCGGCACAAAGAATTATTGGCTTCCATTCTGCTTCGGAGATCGGAGTTGCGAGCAGTTGGGAGGCATCTGCTCTGTCCGTCCACCCCCCGCCCCCTCGCCACTTTCCTTCCCCCTTTTCTCCTGACCGATTGGTACGTCTCACAGCGTCGTATATCAACTCGACACAATTCGAGACGTATCGCGCGAACGGCCCTTTTGTACGAACACGTTACGTAACGTCGCGTCTTCGTTGCCGTCCCTGTCACCAACGTACTTCCGCTTTCAATTCTTCCGTTTCTATGTCTTGCCGCGACTTTGGACGCGTGCGAATTTCGAGAGGCGAATGGCAAGATGTTTGGACGTCTAAATAAACTGTTCAATTTTGTAGTCAGGTACGTGGGAAGATTGTCATGTACAGGGAGAGAAAGAGAGACTTGTATACAAAAAAATCATATGCAATACCAGCAAAATCTTCACTATGGTCGGTGGAAAATTGAACGTAACTTCGTGTCTTTATAACGGTTTTAAATTGGTACGGATGTGTTTTTAATTAATTTTGTCAGACATTAGTCAAGCTCACGCGGTAGGTAGGAAATATGTCGCAACGGATTTGACCGATCTAGATTCTTGCACCCTTATAAATAGATAAGCATAAAGCTGGGCGAATCTTTTAATTAGAAACACACCTATATCGTCACGCAATGTATCAGGTTACAGTGTCGGCTAAAAAATAATCTCCGTCTCGATCTTAACGACTAAATACCGAGGCGCGTGTCTGCGTGACGCGCCGGTGCATTACGGTAGTAAGTAAGCAAACACGCTCTTCTCGTCCTGCAGCGATTCGTCTGCTACGGCGGACGTACGAGTATGTACAGAGTGCCCGATATGTTACGGCAAGCCCCGTGATGTAGGTCAAAAGCCACGTATCAAGCCGAATGAAAGGCAAACACAATAAACATGTTCAATATAGTATATTGATGCGGAATAATCTGATCGTGGCAAGTGTTATTTAGAGGAAACTCGTAGCTTTATGTTGAAAAAAAGCAAAAAAATGGCAATTGTACGGTTATTTCTCATGTACGATGCTATCATGTGAACAGTGTCGCATTACGATTTACCAGTCGTACTCTCACATGCTTTCATGTACATATATGTTCCACGTACCTTTATGTGTACGTTCATATATAAACCTCTGTTTGCCTGGTCTAAGCGCGCGTGGGTGTTTACGCGTTTATGCGAATACGTTTGCGTGGCCTAGCGTGGCTGGGTAAACGCTAATGACGTGTTTAATCACGCCATGGCGCAAAATTAACCCGAGGACGTATCCCTGACGCACGCCCTCAAACTCAAAGGGAAACGACGCGGCGGCGTTGAGATTAAGGGAACGGCTGGCGTTGATTGGCGGAAATTCTTGAGGGGACTGCGAGTGGACGCGAATAATGTGATATAGAGGAGAAGAAAAGCGCAACGCCGTATCTAATCTAGCGATGAGTATGGTACGGCGTAAAGCGTGAGTCAGCGCGACGTGCGAGTATCACTGTCAATTTCAGAAGATTTAACCCTGGGACACCCGACTGTAAAATGAGTCATTCTGACCCATCCTGCAGGACGGCAACCTGACATTTTAAATTCATAAACATTTTATTTGTGTAGATTTATGTGAGACGAGAACCTCAAAGTAAAAAGTGTTATAGGTAACAATCCTGGAAATAAATGCTGCGCAATTTGATAAAAAATAGTTAGGTTACTACGTCTAACCCATTCCATTTATAAAACACTGACGACAATGTCGCAAAAATGTTTAATTTTGCTCGACAAAAGTTGTATTGTGGAACAATATATAAACAAATTATTAACAATCGTAAAATACATTGCAACGTCGCTACAATGTACGTAGGCGAAAATGATTATTTCGCTCAAAAAAAGGGTCGACGATCTTCAACCTCGATTCGGGTCAAATTGACCCATCGTCGGTTATCCAAGGGTTAACACACTCACTGCATTTGTCCGGTCATCTTCCGTCCCTGCTGCAGACGCGTCACATTTGACCATTTCTACGGAATCGAAAGTTTTGTCCGAAAACACGAGCAGACCCGATCATCAAAAATTCTCGTTCGCAAGAATCCGGGACAGAAAAAGGCGCCAGGCCGTAATTAGACTCCAGAAAAACGTGTCCGTCCACCTAGGTGGCGTAATTTCTCGCCCGCCCACGTCGCACATGCTTTTTCAGCCACCACCGGGGCGTGGAGCGTGCGACGGTGATATACGCCGGGAGACGAGGAGGCAAGGAAAAGTAGGAAAGGCCCAGTCTCATTAGCAATCGCAACAGTCGGAGAAAAACGAGGCAACGCTTCCCTTCTCTCCCTCCCGTCTTCACTCTTTGTCGTCTTACGCGTTCTTACAAGACGTTCATTTCGCTCCGACTATCGCGTTCGGCGATCAAGAAGATCGAGGGAAGCAGGAAGGAAGCGGCCAATTACCGCGCGGGCGGACTGAATTTATGAATGCGGAATCGGCTTCGTTAGAGAGCAAGGTCGATTCGGAATTAGAAGTCTTGCAGTTGGTACTGGTATACTCTTCGACGACGGCGGTGACGTTTGAGAGAAAAATTCAAATCCAGTCCGTGGTACGGTGAAAAATGATCTTGGTTGACGGAACGATACGGTGCAATGTTAGGGCAGATAGTGTATGAGTATGCAGTATGTTGATAGTGGGTGAGTCGATTTTGGAGAAGAGGAAGTGTAGTCGCGGAAAATTTGAATCACCATCGTCGTCAAGGGCTCCCAGCTACGAGGGGTGTGCGTGAGGAGTGAGGCTAATTCCGTGAATCCTACGTGGGGGTGGCCCGAAGTCCGGAGCGATGTTAACTCGTAACTCTCATCGATTCCGGTGTAAATATAGCCGCGGGCATATATACGGCCTGCGCAGGATTTCCGTTACGGCACGATATACGGGTCGCACGGAGCGCAAAGCGCAGCACCGGTGTCTGTGTAGGAGGCGCAGCAGGGTTGAAGAGGGTTGGAGAGAACGGGGGAGAGTCGTGAGCAGTGCACCCGACACAAAACGAACACACGGAAGCAGTGCGTAGCATTGCGCCGCGTCCGGCTAACCAAACGACGAATTCACTTTCGCCAGCTGCTCCGTACTCGCAATTCTAGTACGTGCGTACTCGCGGATAATCCCGGGCGAAGAAATGAACGTTACGACCCCAAAGGTAGGAAGAGAAAAAGAAGGAGAGAGTGAGAGAATTGCGTAGGTCGCGCCGTGGGACTCGAAATGCGGCCGGATGTTTGTCGCACGCCCAATCAGCGCCAATTCAGGCTTCTCCTCTACGTTGGCCTTAACATCGGCGCTAACCTCCGCGCCGAAACGCTTTACGTCTTCTACGAGCGTATTCATGCGCGGCACGACGGGAAAGAGAGAGGCAGAACGTGAGACGTTTCTAAGATTCCACGTTCTTAGGAACCTCGATTCTCTCACAGTCGAGTGCGTTCGGACGGGGCTGTGTAAGAATCTGTGTTTGCTATTCTAGGTGAAGCAGGTGTACGGGGATGCACAGGTTTGTGTAGATATGTGGAATTTTAACATGACAACGAAGGCGTCAGAAAGCGAAAGATTGAGACGGCTGGAATGTAACATTTCTCACATACATCTCATGTATGTTGTAGCAGTCCGTAACTACATCCGTAAAACACGAATCTTTTCTAAATCATCACTTGATATGAAAAGGTGTATTACGTTTCCTCATAAAACGCTTCGCAATAGCAGAACCAACAGCGTTCCTAATTAGAGTTTCAATTTACACCGCCAACATCGATTCGCTCACCGCTCTTATTATGAAATGTAAAAGCAAATTTAAACTGTACCTTTCTTAATCTAATCTTGCATCGCGTACACACAGAGCGAGGACCAACAAGGAACGTAAGACGCGTATGCCTCGAGATTTATCGCCCACGGTGCGCGTACAAATTGTGCAATAGCACGTCGTTAAGCCGGGTTGTTGATTGAAAAACAATGTTGCCTTTACGAGAAATACAGGCGATATGAAAGTGCATTAATCGACGGTCGTGCTCACGAGCAATGAAATTCATTTAGCCACGCGCGATACAGACCGCGTAGCATGGGAGAGAAGCCTACGCGTAAAGATTAAAATGCGCATACATTAGGGAGAAAAACTAATAGCTGCGATGTAAGCGAGTGGTTAAACTTGAAAAATGATGACGGGTGATTGTGCTACACTGTTTCGTATCCCGCGATACGTGAACGTGTAAATGTCTGAAAGTGCGGGTTCAGTGGGTTGTGGAATGCATAGGTATCATTGCGTTTGCTTGAGTTTCGCATACGATTATTTAAAATCGCACTCGACGGCTACTTTGTTACGTTCTCATTTCATTATCTTGAAGATTCGATCTTGTTCGATCGTACGTCATCGTCCTCGTTCCACAAGCGTAGGCGCGAAGAAAATTCATTAGAATTTCAGTACGTAAACTTTTCACAGAGTAATAATAATTCTACTTTGGCGGCACTCTTTTTTTTACGACCACCCACTGCAGAGTCGCCGGATCGTCACGGATTACTGGTCGCCGTCGGGAAGTTTGGCAAATTCGCCGGGAATGTAATTAAAATGAGCGGCCTCCTCGTCATCGCGAAATTTGCAAACACCTGCGCCGCGATCCTGTTACGGCCAATCAAATATTTGACCGGGCATAATCAAGATATAAAATCGTCGAACGTGCTATTGCGGAAAAGCGAGAGTAACTTTTGAGGAATACGTAACAGACGGCGATGTATCAGAAAATAAAGGCAAAGCAATTTACATATGGTTCGTTCCGACTTCCGACGTGATGAGATGATCGTAGGACGGGGTAAAATGAAAGCAGTCGAAAATCAAGGGGACAAGAGGAAACCGAAAGCAAGCGAATGACGGAAGAGACCGCAAACGCGTGACAGAAAGAGGGGAGAGAGATGAAAATTTGAAAAATGCACGATGGAAATAGGAATGTGTAAAGTAGGTAAAATAATAATTCCTTGCACTCTTCCACTAGGCGGGAGAAAAAGGCTGCGCTGGCGGGATGGAAGATGACGAGGGTTGATATAAAGTGCAATTGGTAGCTGGCGGGAACTAACGTAAGGACGAATAGTTTGTGGACTCAGCAAATTGGCAGGTTCCTTCGGCTGTGACGACCCAATTTAAATCAGGATGTACTTGCGCGCGCCTTCTCTCTCTCTCTCTCCTTCTATCTCTGTCTACCTACACCCACACAAACCTAACGGACTACGTACCCTACACGCTCTCGTCTGCAACAACCAGAGATTCCTACGTATGACTGGCACATGTACAGGGTGCAGTGGAAACGATGGTACAGCAAATATGCTGATTCTACGTGAAAGTAGGACGAATACTTTCACGCCCAACGATTTGCTTCTGACACACCTTTATTTCCGTAGTCGAGAAATTTGATAAGACGCATCATAACGTATGGCACTTGCTCATAAAAGAATTCATAATCAGCTGTTTTGCGTAGTTGAGGAAAAAGGCGAAGAAAAAGTTATCACGCTGAACATCGAATCGCAATTTTGACCGCACCTTATACATTTCCGTAATGTAGCCGGTCCAATTCCATTTTCTCCGATCTCCAACCCTCATGCCGAGTAATAGCCGGCAGTGCGGAGGTGGAAGGCAGGGGAATTGGGCCGGCAGTTAATTAGAGAAGACGAATAACCTGACGGGCAATGGTCCTCAATATAGACTCGATTCCGGGCCGTTGGATAATCAGTGGCGATGTTTCGCGGAAAAGTCCTTGGGGCTGAATCTTTTATTTGAATCGCTGTCGCCGCTAACATTTCCGCATACGGCGTTATGTGCGCGATGGATGGAACGTCGGTATTTCCTCGCGGACGTTGAGCGATAGCCGCATAATATTGCGATGCCCGATAACGCGTTCTACTGAAATTTAATTACGCGACGAGCGCGAGCGTGGCAGCGCGTAGATAGGAATTCGAAACGCGGATCGTTTGAATTTTCGTATTTCAACATTTCTGTGCTTGAACGCCATACGAGCGAGAGTACGAGCACGACCACGAGGGCAGCTATGGGAAGCTGTGTGAGAGCTTCGCGGCTCGGCGAACGTGGTAAATAGGGATTTAAATGTGATTAAGGATGATTAAAAGTTGAAGAGTTTAATAAGCTCGATTATTCCTGTCGATTAGCTCGCGTCCGCGAGTGCCTTCGCTCTAAAACAGATACGCGGCTGGTAATTGATAACGGCGCGATCCGACGTGGATCAATCTTAACGGGCAAGCTATGGGGCCACGAGGAAATTCCGTAACCGATTCTGGCCCCGGAGTAAACCGTCGTCAATCACCTGGGCCCTGGATACCGCGGCATGGACATTGACATGCAATTTCGCATCTACGCTCCCGGCTTCGTGGCCATCTGCGTGTGCCTGTAGTCCGGAACACCTAACAGCTTTCAGTCTTACGCGAAGCCTTGCTCTTACCCCCCAATGATACGTTAACTCTTCTATTAGACATCGAGTGTGAAGGGTAAACGACAGAGTGCTAAACAGTTGAATTCTCGGATTGTCAGACTTACCGAAGCGACCCGCGACAGCATCCGGCATGTTCGTCGGTCGTTTCAGGGTGATTTTCAAGCAGGATCATTTTCCAGGGTCGAACTTCAATCGAGAACACCTTTACTGGGACGATTGGGAGTTCATTTACGATCGCACATAGCACAAGAACTCGCGAAATCATGGAATTCGATGAATTTTGACAGAGCGATCACAGAACAACACAAAATGCACGATTTACGTGGCGACACTGACGCCATCTCTGGACGGAAGTATGAATCGATTACCGACGATTAATAGCGACGCCCGACACTTTGACAATGTTCTTTGAAACAGAAATACGCGCGCACGTAGCATTGTGGAATGTTCAAGAGATCGTGCAAATGTTCGTCGTCGATGGCTACAGAGAAACATTGAGTGATACTACGTGCCCGTTTCGGTATTTCTGAAGTTGAGCTCCCTCAGCTCCGATTTTGTTGAAACTTTGCAATCTTATGTATTTTGGCGTAAAAATGAGAGTGGTGTAAGTTTTAATCCCCGCTCGAAATTAGTTCAGAAGTTATGATGTGGTGAAAAGTGACAGTTTTGTGGTTAGGAAATCTGCCACATCGACCGTGCAAAGGTGTTTGAGCATGCGCAGTGGTGCGGAGTGACGGATAAGTGAGGATCCATGCAACGGGTGGGTTAGGTCTGGGGGGGGGGGGGGGGGGGGGGGGGGGGGGGGGGGGGGTTAGGAATAGGCAAGGCTTTCTAATTAAAATTATAAGTCAGGATTCATGCAACGGGTGGGTTTAGGTTGGGGGGGGGGGGTTAGGAATAGGCAAGGCTTTCTAGTTAAAATGATAAGTCAGGATTCATGCAACGGGTGGGTTTAGGTTGGGGGGGGGGGGGTGGGTCTTGTTAATGTTTTGTAATTGTTGGAATTTCCGTTATGAATAATCCTGATCAATTAAAGGAAATAGAGTGACGCCTGTACTTTGAACTGGAATCGTTGCCACATTGAGGGATTTGTTTATATTAATTCGCGCCGAAGGCGCGTCAAGTCTTATACTGGGACGCTCAAAAGAGATCTCTTTGCTTTCATATCTGTTAGCGTCCCAGTATAACGCTTGACGCGCCTTCGGCGCGAATTAATATAAACAAACCCCCTCATTGTGGCAACGATTCCAGTTCAAAGTACAGGCGTCACTCTATTTCCTTTAATTGATAAGGATTATTCATAACACCTAACCCCCCCCCCCCCCACCCCCCCCCCCCCTTCCCAAATACGTCATTGCGCATCACTGCGCATGCTCAGACACCTTTGCACGGTCGATGTGGCAGATTTCCTAACCACAAAACTGTCACTTTTCACCACATCATAACTTCTGAACTAATTTCGAGCGGGGATTAAAACTTACACCACTCTCATTTTTACGCCAAAATACATAAGATTGCAAAGTTTCAACAAAATCGGGGCTGAGGGAGCTCAACTTCAGAATTACCCCCGTTTCTTACGAGTTCCATTGAACGGTTCGATTCGGAGAAATCTAATATCACTTCTGATGTCCATCGACGAAACGGTGTGTAACCTCGCGGAAAGGTTAAGTCCGTCCGTTTGATGGAACACAAGAAAGGTTCGTAAAATTCTAGCGCTACTTAACGATTTCCAAGGAATGAGCACAGCACGTTGCACAGCACTTATCGTTTCTTTGTACGTGTCAACAGATTGCAACGGTGAAATGAATTTTCTCCGCGACACAAGATTACGAATCGCGAGGAACTGACGATACTGTCGCCGCTGTTGGCCGCAAGTGGCGCAAGTAGCCGAACTTCTCGGATTAATTTCAGTTGAGTCCACTCATAACAGTGATGGCGTGAGTGTCGCAGCAAAGGGTCGTTCAAAATTGTCACGTCGCGATCGTGTCCTTCCGTCAAAATTAGTTGAGTGTCGCGATTTTGTGGCTTCTTGTGTTCTTGCTGTTTGCGACTGTCCCTCCAATTCACCCGGTGAAGATGTTGGAGGTTAGCTGACAAAGTTGATTCTGCTCGGCAATACGCTGAGGAATGTCATGATTGTCCACGGGCTACTCCGAATGGGTTAGGTAAGCTTTTGTCGTCGGCATTAGTCGAATTTCGTGTTACGCGCGTCTATGTGTTCTTACTAATGACAACTTTCCTTCTGATTGTCCTGCAGAAAGTGTTATTTGGTGGAGCTCTGCTGACACAGGTGATGCTGCTCGAAAATTCGCTAAGGAAAGTAATGCCGATCCAGAAGCTACTCCGAATGGTTCGGTGAGTCTGACTATCGTCAAAATTTATTTGTTTCAGAGGTTATGATAACCAATTGAATTGTTTCTGTCAATATTGTTGGTGCTATAAAAAAAATATGTGCCAATTTTAAAGCTCGTGTTGAGACGGCGGATTAGATTAAGTTCATTCGGATCAATGTTTTTAGCATCTGCTTGGAACAATCGACGTTGGAGTTGGTCTTGTAACATGTACGGAGTTTAGAATCAGAGCTGTTTTGAGTTTCTAGACGGTGCGGGTATGTTCAGCGCGCGGCGGTCAAAAGTTTCGAGTGTACCTTACTCAGTTTATATCTTTCCTTCCTATGTCTGCCGGTGATTGTGAAAGTAATCCATTTGTAAGGGAACAAATCTTGTTTGTTTGTACTTATTTTCTGTTGCATCAACTTCATCGGCTTCACATTACAATGATCAATGTGAAAAATGCCATTTATTGAGAACTCTAACTTAGACCACTTTCATAATCATCAGAACGATCATAATCGGATGATGGATCTGATTTGATGGATTAATCTAGCTAGTAGGAAAAAAGCGAACAGCACGCACTGCATTAGTTGGGTTAAAGTGTCATCGATTCTTTTAGGTTGCGCACGAGGACACCGAATGGATAATTACGATGCACGTAACATGTGTCAGACACGTCAGGAGTTAAACACAACCGACTCTTCCATCTATTTTCGTGGTGTGAGTCGTTGCGATTTAGTTAAAGGGACGGACCCGACGTATGGTTGGAACTTTTAATTAGTACGTGCCTAACCGGGGCAAAGCAGGTCAATTAGGGCCGCAGCTGAGTTAGCTTGACCAGCGGCCAGTTGCCAACTCGGAAACTACGCGGTTGCGTGCTACATTCACGCGTTGCCAAGATGTCTTCAGCAACAAGTCCTGCGAGCACTAGCGCTTTATAACGAGAACGGAGCAAATTTTATTCTGCGGCCGGAAGAGGAGGCGGGAGACCAAGCTTTACGGCGTTAGTTCGTTATTTATTACGACTTGTTTTCCTGGGCGTGTTGATTTTTAGATGGTGCAATCCAATCTCCATATTTCATGATATTTTTATGGTGCGAGTGTGATATTGTGAGTTTATTCAAGTTAATTCAATTGCGCACATGTTTGAACGTATCAGGTGGACTAATTGTAAGAATAGGTATAACATCGTGAGATTATAAGTTGCAATTAGACGTTACAGACTTTTTAGCATTTGAGGTATAAATGTTAATTGTATGCACACGTATACAGGGTGATCAGTCGTATGGTTTACTGAGGGCCACACATTCCATCACCACCTTTTTTTCGTCGATAGCTGTATCAATCTTTCTGAGAAATAAAATATTTTCCATTCGAAGTCTACGTCGTTACTAGTACTCTGACGTGGACGTCTCTCAATTTTCCCTTTCTCACTCTTTGCGATGCAGACGTGCGATGTTCAGTCACGGATAGAGCCATAAGCAGACGCAGCATTCTTTCATGCGAAGATGCGTTCGCGGCCAACGTGACGGATAAAATCATACACACGGCTGCGTTACGTGCTGCCGCCCGATATTTGCATGCGAATCTGCAAACAGGCAATTTACTTGCAAATGGGGTGAAACCCACGTTTCGCATTTATAGATTTGTAGGCCGGAGACAGCGTGGATGTCGGAAGTCCGAAGTCGGAAGTCAAAGGAACAGGGACGTTCAAAGCTAATTTGCAATGAAAATTGGCGCTTTCGAATTAAAACGACGGGGAGATCGACGATGCAAAGATCACCGTCGACTATTTCAATTTACGATGGCGCCGCACGCTCAATGAGAAGGCCTCAAATATTATCCGAGCTCTGCTAAAAAAAGAAACACATGTTTACGTTGAAAGGCAAACGGCTGAAGGAAGAAAATGAAAAAAGCGAGTGCGCGAAAAAAGACGTGTCCGTCCTCTGGACTGGGCGAGCATACTCAAGGCTCGGGTAGAGTTTGACTAACCTGGAGAGCGGGCTGCTGATGACGTAGTGGGTGTAGTAGAAGATGCTGGCGACGGAGACGAGGAGAACGGCCGCGAGGCAACGTTTGACCGTGGCCTGCTTGACGACGCAACGCGGACCGACGGCACCCAACAGAGGGACGCCAGTTTCGCCCGCGGAGATCTTCATCACCATCGTCTCTCATCCGCAGACAAGTTCCGCACCAATCCGCGCTCGGACGAACACCAACACCACCACCACCACCGCGTTCACGCGTTCGACGTCTTCAGCAGCGATGCGCGCGCGAACACATCATCATCGTTTCGTCTTCAGGGTGCCTCTATTCCCATCGAACCGTCGCCGTCGGTTACATAGATTCCTCGCCAATTATACCTCTACTCTCCGTTATTAGCTTTTCTTCCCGGCAATGCGAATATTTTGCCGATCGATTTACTTTCTTCTTCTTTTTTATCTCGAATATCAATTATCCGAGAATCTTTGGCCAATCTCGCGGGATTAATAGCGCGCACCAGGTCGCCACTTGTTGCGCTTCCGGGTTGGCTGCGCCATTTTTGAGGCAGCACGAGGTCGCGCCATCCAAGCGTTGGCCGTCTTTAACCCATCTGGCCGGATTTTCGGGCGGCTTCTTTCGTATCCGCGACACGGCTACTCAGCGTACGCCACTAAGAAAGATCCCCGACATTTTCTCGATACTTCGCCCTTCGATCGCAAAAACTCTCGAGGTCCGCCCGTTCAAGCCGCGTTAAACGTCAAAACTCCGTGCATTTTCACATTGCCGCGTAACACCGCCTCAATTTCGCAGAGGTTGTTTTACTCGATATTGATTCTGATGCTTTTGCCGCGCTTTCCGTGTTTCCTTTGAACGACGATCGCGAGGCTTCCGCCGGGCGCACAGTCGACGTAGGATCTTCCACTGGGATGTATCCTGCCTACTTCCGGTGTCGTTGCACGGCGAGTCGGTTTCGCGGGCGAGCCATTTGTTACGGCGCACAAGCCGTCTCTGCTACCCCCTTTTACAAGCCAGACCGCTCACCCCCTCGCCGCTGGAAGCAAGCGCGCACCGGCTAACTCGTAAATTTCAGCGCCGCTCTATACGTCTAACGCTCTCCTGCTTCACCTTTGCCTTCTTTCTTTTACGCTCTCTCTCTCTCTCTCTCTCTCTCGCTTTCTCTCCTACTCTTTGGATTTATACCATTATGAACTCGGTCGCACGTTCTTCTTTTCTTACTTTCTCTGTCTGTACCTGCATCATCACTGATCTTTATCTCGGTCTTCTCTTTATTCCACCCTTGTTATATCTTCTTTTGCAGGTAGCAGCTTCTTGGTTCTTCGAAACATTCCGCACTATCGTTCGTCCTGTCAATTAGCGACAATATACAGCCCTCGACGTTTCCAAGACGAAGTGCTTTTCTTGCGTATTGATACCTTATCCGCGGGATTCTTGCTGGATTCATGCAATCCTGCGTCGGTTTTCTGTAACAAACAAGGTCGGGGATAATGAGAAAATGCGAACGCGCGATGGTTGTGGAATTGATGAGACTGTAACGCAATTTTCTTTCTGTCAATGTTGGGCGATAATACGGTCAAAAGTGTTACGTGTCAGAGTGCAGTAAAGTTATCAGATTCCTTTAGAGCATACTTCGTGATGTCGCGTGAGACGTTTCGAATCATTACGAAAAGTATGGACTAAGAATGTATTGCTAATACATTCTATGAATATTATTGAATAAATCTTTGTTTTATTCTGTGCTTAAGGTTCTAAGTATTGCATGTAATAGCTAGAATATTTATAGCCTCCAGACGCGTGTATAAAATGTAAGCAAGTTTAAATTTGCCAAGGGAGCAGAGTAGGCAACTTAGCTTCCACGACAGAAAACACTTTGCATAACTAAACGAGCATAGATGAACGATGCGGCAAAGAAATGAACAAGAGAGAACTGAAAAAAGGAGTCCTCGTTGTTGAACGAGGGAGAAATAAGTTGAGAGCGATAGGCTGGAAGCGCGTAGGAAACTGAAGAAAAGGAGAAAGAATTGGCGAGAATCGATGTCAAGAAGGTTCTCCAGAAAAGAATCCAGCTCTCCTCCTTCTCTGCCCTTCTTCTCTTACACCCCTAGCATCTCCAGGGAGCTGACCTGACATTTTTCTGGCAGGAAATATTGATACCTTTCCGTAGGATGAGGATTTCCGACTGGAGTGTGAGAAGTGCCCCGGGTGTGACGATTGCACATTGCATGCACAGAAAGTGCGAACGAAATATCGAGGTAAATACACTTCTTAGCTGTCTACCCGCGTATCTCGACTCAGCTTTGTCAACGTCACTCCGCCACCTTACACTGGGAGAATAGTTTGAGTTAAATGGCGGTATTAGTAACACGCGGTTCCGGGCGAATTTTGAAATACACGTACGGTGGCTGGCTTTAATACACACGATATGGGAATTTGAAGTTTAAACGGTGCAGATTGCAGATATTACGCTCGACGGGGACGTATTGCAAACACGTCCATTCTGGACTGGATTTCTCTTCAATACACATACGAGTATATGCAATAATCCTGATGTAAGGTAACCGTGTGAAATTGTAGAAGGGCGAATATAGAGACAAAGACGCGAGAAAAATAACTCTATTGACTAACAATGTGAGAGTCGCGAAACAGTCCCTTCTTCATTCACGTATTCACCTAAGGTGAGTTATTCACTCCCTGACTATTCATTTATCTTTCCATTGGCTCCCGCTCTCATTTATCCATCAATCCTGCCGCTCGCCAATTCATCTATCTCTTCATCTGCCCATCCGTTCGTTGGTCCACCTGTGCATCTCATGTCTCTCTCTCTCTCGCTCCCTTTCTCAGCCCTGTTCGATCCATTCATTCATCCTTCTATTAATCTCTCATCTGAGCAATCAGCCATCTATCGACTCCTTCCTATTGTCCGTCTGTTTGCTCGTCTATGTTTTTTTTTTTCACCATTCTCTCATCATCCCTTCGAGCATGTATCCATCCGTACGATAATCTGTCCGATCATCTGCCTATACCGGGTTGACCATTCTCTGTTTAGTCAATCGTTTCATCATCCTCCGCAATCATCCTCCAATCCAATTAATTGTCTCTCCCTCGCCCTCTCTCTCCCTCCTTCGTCTCATTTATTTCGATTCTTTCCTTGCGGGGAGTAGGAACACGAGATGTAAGTAACGAGAGGGTTGTCGGGGACGACAGTGGAGGAGAGTGGAGTGTGGGGTTGGAATTTAATTACACGAAAGGGACGACTGGCTCGTTAAGGGGAGGCCGTTGGAAGGGAACGAACGATCAAGGGCTGAAAGGCGTGAGAGAATGGAGGCCCTGTCGCCGAACTTCGACAATGCCTTCGCCGCTTTTACAACACTCTAATCTTCGTCTCATTCTTTGCTTCCATCGTAGACCCATTTTCTTATTGAATCGATTCAGTACATCCCGTCCGCCTGCATCTGTTTCTAGATCGCGGATGACGAATCTTTTACCTTGCAAGTCGCTCAGCAATCTCATTCGGTGAGACTAAAAAAGTTGTGGAAAAATGTTACTGATACATCTGTGTAAGTCCTTCGTTTCCTCATTCACGACTTCTGGACGTGATATATTAAAAAATTGCGACACTCTTTTGCCTCAGTATTCAGTCTGAGGAAACTTATGAATGTAGTTATAAAATAAGGGCGAAATGGAACAGGCTTTGTCGAAAAAGTCAAGCCTCCCTACGCGAAGGATCCAATTTCATTCGAGGTCAGATAGGATATCAGCCCTGCCTGCGGGCATATGTACGAGCATTTCGATGTATTCGAACGGTATTTTAATCTGGCAAATGCATCCCCAAACGGGAGCGAACCTGTATCCTTCCGTTTTCCGACGGGAGGTTCGATGTGATCAGCGTCTGGCTAATTTTCGTAGGCTCCTCCAATGTTTTCTGTGGGAAAGATCAGAAGTAGGCGCTGTGGAACAGCGCGACCGATGCTGATGCAGAATGTACTCGCCGAACGTGTTATTAGATGTTTTCAGTAGCGGAGTCAATGATATGTCAAACGCTACAATTTTTCTGTTAACTTTCTTGATCTAATTTGTCTTGCAAAAATGGCGTGAAAAATTGGAGAGAAGAAAGATCAAAAGCATGCAATGTGGAAGATCAGAATCAATGATGGCAGAGTTTCAATTTTTCAGTAGTAAAGTCAACGACATGTCAGACTGTACAATCAAAGAATAACTGACAGTATCTTTGAATGAATTAGAAAGATTACGGTAGATAGGACTCAGTAGGTAGACGATGAAAAAGAATATAGATCTGTGTAGTAAAAGATAGCGTATCGCGTGCATAATAATTTCAGTAGTCCAGTCTGTGATATGTCAGACATTTATGTGAAAGAAACTCTACAGGTTCCTCATATTCTTTTCGAATCGTTTATAGGACAGAAGTGAGAAGTGAGTTGGTAAATGACTGATGAATATATGCAACACAAAGTTACACATTGCGTTCAAACTTTCTCCAGTAGTAAGGTCTACGATAAGTCAGCCTGCCTTCCTTTTCTCCCCTTATCCCGACCTAATCTATCGACAGCAGACAAGAGGGCCGGCCGTAATCGGGCAGACGTTATCCCGACAATTTTACAAGCCAGATTATCCGCGGCAGAAATTGATCAGAATATTTGCGAAGCCTCGCGAATCGACGATGGGGACGCGCCACGGGATCGATAGTCGAGGCCGGAAAACGCTCGCGCCCCGGAAGTTTGCGTGTTTACAGGAACACGGGCAAGCGGCAGGGGCACTTCCACGCTTTTAGATAAGTTCCCGAAGCCGGGGGACGAAAGAATAAACTTTTGTTGCAAGCGCGCGCGCGCAAGCGCCCACGCCACATGACCCGCACCACACTATTTTCCATACCGTTACGCGAAAAGCTGTTTTTGCCTACGGGTCTGGCCCGAACTTCGAAATCGCGTCAGCCTTACGCGTTCCGCTCCCTTAACAAGGAAGTTCCGTAAAAATCGGACGCTTCCACATGCTCGAATTCCATTCTTCCGCATTCGCTGGAAACAATTTACGACCGCTCGATACTCGAGACTCTATGCTTTTTTTTCGATTCCTGCAGCATCGGTAATCGACGCGGAATTTGTCGAAAATTTCAGCCGGAAGGTCGCACGCGTGTCTGTCCCTCGCGAATTGCTCGTTCTTTTTTGGTTTGCGAGCATTGAGAATCGACGAGTCGCGGCACGTCGCGTGTCGCGCGTCGCTCCAAGTACAAAGACCAACGGGACTCTTGGCAAAATTCTATTTGAGCCACGTTCTGTTTAGCTCGTGCCGCGCATTTTGCACCCTTGTCTTTTAAGGCCGGACCGGAAGATCGCGAGAAAAATTTACGATCCGGGCTCCGAGCTGTCGTGGCAGGAATTCGATGATTCTTCTTAACTGCCGGAAAGAGACGAAACGAATTTTTCTAATTGGAAATTAGACGCGCTTCAACATGGCCGACATCGAACACTTTCAAGGCATCGAATTATAAGAGTAGCCGGGCTAGACGGTATTGTACGAGTATAAGCATTGTCAGAACGTTAAGCAGTAAAACAAGGTTACCCAGCGCAAATCTTGTACAGCGAGAAATTTCGGTTTACGGTATTCTGCTCTGACATTACCGCAGGGATTTACTGGCACATCGAACGGGTTGCGCCCGTAGATAAGTATTCGGCTGAGAAGACGGTACGAGCGAAAGGGTTAATTCGTAAAAACGCGTGATTTACAACCGTTCGAAGGATGTTGTACGTTGTACCACGAGGAGCGTCACGCCGTAAATCTCAATTTTCTCTTTTTCCCTCCTGGTCTCGTACGCCATCCTTCACTCACTCTTTCCAGCTCGCTCCCTCTCTCTCTCTCTCTCTCTCTCTCTCTCTCTCCCCTATTCCTATTTCCCCGATATCATTCTACTCTTTTCATGCGCACCAGCATCTGTCAAGCTTAAAATGATCCCCGGGCTTATAGCTCGCGTTTTGGACGGTTATTTGAATAGATATAACGCGCCGCTCAAAACATGCGATCTGACAAAATGACACCCACCGCCTCCGACAACGGCCTTCTGCGCGTTATGCATGCATAGAAGTGTGTGCACGCCGTTTTCGGGGCGAATTTGTACGCGGATTTATCTGCGTTTTAGACCATTGTGCGCGTCAAACCGCCTGGCAAAATGACACGCGCGATGATTAAGAGCCGTTCTTCCCCGGATACGTAGCCTGTGTACATTGTAATTGTAAATGTGTCGTGCGAACGCTATGCCAACGGTTATGACTGTCCACCGGCATAGCGATGTATTAATTGTTTAATTACCGTCGTATCGAACGCGCAATTATACACATAATTATATCGAGTGACGCGACGTGTGCGGCTGTGTAAAGCAAAGTGCGCAATTCCGAGATTGGTAAATTGTTGTTAATTATGTCGGGTAGGTTGAGGGTATGGAAAATGGTCCGGGCTTGGTTTGAGTGGAAGATTATGATAGAAAATGATACGGTATAAGAGCAAGTCAAGCAAGTTCGGTAAAATTCAATTTATCACGATTAAAACAGTCGTTTAATCGCGAAAGAAGAATGTGAAACAATATTGAATAGTCTTGAAGGTATACGGTTATGGTTATCTTCAATCTACTCTCACGATCGGTAGGCACATTTTTGTCGCGTAGGTAAGACATAATTAGAACTATTCACTGAACCATATAACACGAAAGGTAGAGCTCCTGGGCGCTTTGCAGGCTGAGAGAGCTCTTATTAATCGACGGACCGAAGAAGAGAGTCGCGCGGCCGGCAAAACACGTAGTTTCCAGGAACGTGACAATTATCGTTGGCGGAAAACGGAGGCGCCTTTCCACGCGGGACATCTCGCGATATAGAACTCGACCACCCCCGCGTTTCTCTCCATCCTTTTCCCTGTCTCTCTCTCTCTCTCTCTCTCTTTCCCTGTTTGGCCTGCCCTTTGCTACGGAGTACTTGGAAATTTGCACGGATTGTTGCGCGCCTCGTAATGGAGAAACAATCCGGACGGCTGATTTAACGAGACCGCTTTCTACTGTTCAAATGTAATTGTATCCATCGGGTGGGCGGAAAATCTTCGACGCACCGCAAGCTGAGAGATTTTTCTAAGATTCGGAAAAATCGAGAATGTAAAGTAAACTGAACGCGTGATGTTCCAAACTATTTTTTTCGCTGTAGAATATATCGAATGATCGCTTGTATGGAAACGTGAGACAGCACTGGCCGAATTTCGTACGCGAATATGTGCACCAGATACGAATATTTGTCATTTATTTCTTTTAACAGGGATTAAAAGTGTTTTGCGATGAATTTGACGATTTACGGATACTCTATGCACAAAACGAGAGACATAGGAAGCGGGCGGGCGCGGGTTGATTAACTTGGAATTACTTTAATAACTGAAATTGTGTTCCGGCGGCATGGTCACTCGAACGATCCTAATTGCTCGGCCGCGTAGTTGCGAATTCCTAACTAGTTTTCGCCCCGCTAACTGTGATGCGTTTTCCGCTCTCTTACACACCCGCCAGTTATAATTCGTGAATAACTTTCATATCAACTTCGAACTAAGCCCCAATCCGCCGTAAGCGTACGCGGGATCAAACGGGAATGCGAGACAAATTGTGCTCTCGAATTTATACCAACCGATATCCGTGCATGTATCCGGCTAAATTCGAGAATTCGTTTGAATACTCGACTCGTTTGAAACGATCCGTCCGAGTGGCCTAACAGAAAATCTAGTTTTGAGCCGCTTAGAACTTGGTGACTCACGGAAAGAGGATGGCAGGCGGCATTTGCGGCTCGAATTGACATAAAACGCAAACGTTTAAAGTTTGCCCGCGCGGCTGGCCGCCATACATACCATCCTCGTGCGGCGTTCGCGCGTTTATGGGGCAATTTCGCCTGGCAAATATGTCCCGCAGCCATATTTTTGGCCCTGCTCGCGAAACCAGAAGCTGATCTGTCAGCGGCAACGTCATTCCGACACCGTTCTCCATCGAAGGGACAGACGGCGAGTGCGAGTGCGGAGTGGAGCCGACGATGGATAGATATATGCACCGTTTATTGGCGGTTCGCAGTGACGACGCCTCTTTACTGGCCAGAGCGTGTTACGCAAAATTGGACGTGTCCGAATAATTTGCGCGCCTCCTCTTCGGCCTCGAAAAAACACTTTGACGGGCGAATTTTCGACGCTTTTTTCGCTGGGTCCTGACCTACGCGTTCACGGATTTACGCGGAAGTAATGTGGCTGACCTGAGGGCTTCAGGTTTTCCATCATTCTAGTCTAGAATCAACATCTTTGTAAGTGTGCTTGAAAAAATTCGTTCGTTCAAGGAACATCGAGGAAGCGTTATGAAAATGTATTGTTGAGCGTGGAATAGAAGATGCCGTAACATGTTTACTTAGGTAAGGGGAAAGGAAGGCATATTGGCGCGAAGTAAAGAAGGTTTGCGAGTCGTCATAAATTTCTTTGCATCGGCCACTCTAATGCATACGTGAAGCTGGAGTAATCCGCGGATTATATCCGCGTGGTATACGTTTTTTGAGGCGCCTTGTGTTTCGGTGGACGCGAGATACACAGGGCATACGATACGGTACTGGGCACGGGGTAGAGAGACCAGTCTCCCACTTTTCCGACGCAATTCGTCTCTCCCGTATGTCTATACACACGCAAGTGCGCTCACGTACGCGCACGTATCCATATGAGCCACGAGCGTGTGCACGATAGACGCGTGAAATTAAATCCGAGAAACGCGAGTCTCTCTGTATTTTGTTTGCTCTCGTTCCGTCTTCCATTGTGTCGGGCGTATCAGTATGCCAGTACCGTCCCTGAAATTCGTCAATTCGTCAGTTTTCTCTTGGCAGTTATCTCTCATGGTATATTCATCTATATTTTCATTTGCGGATTACTTTCATTCGCGTATTCTTTTTCGTCCTCCTCCCTCTATCGCTTATTTTACTCTTTCACACTCTCTCTTTTCTCTACATTCCTCTCCTTACTAATTTGCAACTACTTCTTTTTCTTTTTCCCACCTTCCCTTCTGTCATTATCCAGACGAATTCGAAGGCGCAGGCCCGTTTCCCTCGACAGGTTAAATGTATTTCCACTTTTCCATGTTCCTCTGCTCTAAGCCCACGCTTTTACGCCCCTGTTGCTCCAACCCAACACGGCCATATTCACTTGCAGTATATTCTCCTCGCGTCTCTTCCGCCTCCGCCCGTCGACGACGACAGACAGATCGGCTTACACGCGGGCATCGAACCTTAAAAAACGGCGGCGCGACGGTAGCTGGTTTACAAGGATGCCGCGGGAGCTGCTTAATTAAGCCACGTCGGAGTGCGTGAGAGTTGAGAGATTCGCGACGAGTCTGAAGCTTTGCGGCTTTCGACAATGGAGTCGCGTGTACTTCGATACCCACATTTCTAGACCTGCTCTAGTATAGAATTGATACAGATATAATCATTCAATGCGTATTGACGGTACACGAACGTCATGTCGGGATTAAGGATGAAAAATTTCAAGCGGATCAAAAAACCTCAATCTTCTACGCATTTATTGATAAAGCTTAGCGCTTGCACTTGGAAATTCGTTCGTTTCGTATGACTACGTATCTGGTATCGTTCTAGTGAGAATTTTGAGCTCGTGTAGCACTAGAAATATTCCACGGAAAAATGTCAGTGCGGCTTTCGACAATGGAGTCGCGTGTACTTCGATACCCACATTTCTAGACCTGCTCTAGTATAGAATTGATACAGATATGAACATTCAATGCGCATTGACGTTACACGAACGTCATGTCGGGATTAAGGGTGAAAAATTTCAAGCGGATCAAAAAACCTCAATCTTCTACGCATTTATTGATAAAGCTTAGCGCTTGCACTTGGAAATTCGTTCGTTTTGTATGACTACGTATCTGGTATCGTTCTAGTGAGAATTTTGAGCTCGTGTAGCACTAGAAATATTCCACGGAAAAATGTCAGTGCGGCTTTCGACAATGGAGTCGCGTGTACTTCGATACCCACATTTCTAGACCTGCTCTAGTATAGAATTGATACAGATATGAACATTCAATGCGCATTGACGTTACACGAACGTCATGTCGGGATTAAGGGTGAAAAATTTCAAACGGATCAAAAAACCTCAATCTTCTACGCATTTATTGGTAAAGCTTAGCGCTTGCACTTAGAAATTCGTTCGTTTCGTATGACTACGTATCTGGTATCGTTCTAGTGAAAATGTTGAGCTCGTGCAGCACTAGAAATATTCCACGGAAGAATGTCAGGCGAACGCATTTGACTCTTCCACTTCTTACGGAATGTACGGTACAATGGCGGCAGGTAAAATGCTGGAAATGTCGAGTGAGCCAATGACGCGAGCGCTCCGAGGCCGCAAGCGTGGCGGACGCCATGCGCCGGGCGTTGGCGTCGGAATGACGACGCCGTCGACAGAGTTGGGAATCGCTTGCGGTCGGCAAAAATATGACGTCGAAATTCCGTGTAGCCGCAAATTCGGCCCGAAATTGCGATGTAAACGCATGCGTGTCCCGGATCGCCGTTGCTCCGTGGAGGAAATAGGGATAGGGTAGGGATCGGAAGCAGTCGCAGAACGAAAACGACGATAATTAAACTAGCGCGGTGGGCGGCGCGCGACTTGTCTGAAAAACGAAGCTCCGTTCATTACGCGGCCTCCCGGTGATAAAAGTGTCCAATTGATTTCGACGACGAGTGACGCCGCCCCGGGCTCGACTGGTAATTGCTATTGTATCAGAGAATGGCGAAGGAGAGTGCTCGCCTCGTTTCTAGACAGGACTGAGGCTGCTTTTTGCGCCAAAAGTTTGGCTGTCGCTCTGATCATGTCGAATGTTCGATATTTTCGCTGCTATTAAAATGCTTCTCTCGTTTCAGGCGATTATTTAAGTCAATTTTCTAACCCTTCCCTTTTCGTCTCGGTTGTTTAAAATAGCGTACGTAACTAAAGGATAATCTTCTCGCAACACCTACCAAGAATTTCCCGGTTCAGAACGTACACGGTCGAGTCCGGTCCAAAACGACAACATTAACGCAAAATGTTCTGTCGCGTGTAAGAATTTCTAACATCCCGGTGCGTCCGCGGCTATCGGAATAATTAAGGAAAGGAAAAACTCGTTGAAAGCACACACTGCTACAACGAGTAAAGCAGGAAAAATTGACCCCGGAACATACGAAAACTTGGCGTAGAAGCTTCTAAACGTGTAAAAATTTAACTTCCCTCTGAACTTTAACTAGGCTTAATTGCTTTTCGTTTTGTCCTTCCTTTCCAGTCTCTCCTCTTACTTTCTCTAATTCTGCGCTCCGAATGTAAGCCACAGGAACACCGTCAACACGTCCTGTGAATTTTCCAACGAATCGCTTGTACGCTAGAGTACAAGTTTTATCGTATTTCTTGAAAACAAATGCCTATGGAAAGATAATGTCTGCTAAAAATATCAACCGAATGAGTGATCGCGGCTTCTTGTGAGTAATGAAAGGCGTGTCGGTCGAATTTATTTTTGAGAAAGATAGAAAGGGGTTGAACGTAAGACAGAAGCACGGATTCTCTATCCGGCTCTTTCGCAAGCTTCTCTCCTGTCGCGGAGCAGTCAGCCAGCCGTGCAACCTCGAAAAAGCTCGCCAACTCCTCGTAATAGCCTTAGTTTTAATGTCCGGCCGCGCATCTTGCCCCTTACCTTCTCACCCTTCACTCCCTTTTTCTTCCATTTTTCCGTTTTCCTTTTACGTAACGTCTAACGGTAACCAACTGTGAAATGCGAGAGCACAGTTTTTAACTTCGAAGGTACTCCGAGTTGGAAAATTTCAAATTGCACGCATTCAACATATGGCAAACTCTTTTTACAAGGTGCGCCAGCAGTAATTAGACAGTTCGAAAGTATCGCCGTTTATGTCTGTTGATAAATTGCTGCGTTCTTTCACCAGTTGTTTTATGAAGCATTTCTTTCGTATACTATTGCTACAATGCCGCATCATTTATACTCGTATCTACAATACATTACTTCATTAGAAATTATACTGCCAATAAATTGAGCCTTTCATCCAACGGCCGTAAAGAAAATTGCTCGTCCCATCAGGAATATATTAATAGCCAAGAACAGGAAATGCAGGAACCCGCGAGTATTTTCCAAGCCAACGATGCACGCTGGCCGTTTTCTTTCGGCGATTAACACTTTTCCGCGGCTTAAATACCGTCGTCGGCTGATATATTCCGCTGTTTCTCGGGCGCCGTTGTATTACCGGGTCGGAAGCTCTCGCATCTCTGGCAGTTAATGGCCGGTAAAGTACGTTTTAGTAGAGCCCACTCAGGTGTACCGCGCCGCGCGTACAGTGCGCGTTAATTATCGTTGTAAGCTGAAATTGCGATCATATCGACGCGCCGTAGCAACGCTGTTAACTCTGAAGGTTGGAGGACTTTACTCGCTCCCACCCTCCTCTCTCTCTCTCTCTCTCTTTCACTCTCTCTCTCTATCTGTAATCGTAGCTCGTGTACGTGTTAATTTGACGTTAACATCTGTCCGAGACCCACGAACGAAATAAGCGAGGAAATCATACGTAGCTTAATGAGGTCAACTGTGCGTTTTGCACCGGTAAGAATCGTTCCAAAGACAACCTAAGCAACGGCTCGTAATTAATTAATAGCAATTATTTAAAAATTGTCTCATCCAGAGTGGACTTGCGAGAAAGCTTTGATTTACGTCAGACACCGCTCGCGTTCTAAATAGTCAGCTGATGAAGGCACAGCGCGAAGAAAGCGACGATTCAAAGAGGTTCTGAAGTTGAAGCGCAAAGAAATTCGGTAAAATATCAGTGTGCGTAAAAGGCGCGCACGAGAGGAGGAGCGAAGAAAATGAGAACTCGTCTTATCCGTTTTCAATTTTTCCGACGGCTCAGGCCATATCGCGGCCGTACATTTGACGAAAGTTTACGCCGCAGGCGATGGCTCGCGCGACAAAGTTGCCAGGTTGAGACGTAAACGTCCCTCCGGCCATTCAAACGTAAAAGAAGACCGAAGAAAAAGTCGGTTCGTTGGGTTCTCGCCATACGGAGCGGGCGTGGTGCCGCCGAAATCTTCGGAAGGTCTGCGGGGCAAAGTTCGATTCGCCCGTGTGTTTACCATCCCTCACTTACACCCGCCCACTTCTCAGCCCCTTGAACGCTCCGACTGCCTGTGTCCTTATTCCTTCTTTTACGTCCGACGCTCGAGCATCTGTCTTTCTTGTTTTGCGAAGGTGCATCCGGTGAAAAGTGAGTGTCAATGAGTAGGTGCTCACTCGCACGAGAAGAGATCGAATGTAAGAGCATGTCAGAATGTTTGTGCGTCCTCGTCTCTCTCTCTCTCTCTCTCCCTCGATAAAAAATGTGAACAGTGATCAAGCTGGAAAGTTTGAAATTGCAAAGTTTCATATGAATCAATCCTCTGTTAAGCGGTGCACGTCCCTTGCTCTTTTTCCTCAAGCCCTACCGCCGTTCTTTCCGTCACGCCAGCGCCATTTCCTCGTTTTACAGGGTTGCATGTTGTAAGAGGGCGAAGACGGGACGCGGGACGAGAACGGCAGGTTTCCCCGGCTTCTATCGCTCTGGCGGGCTTCCGCCTTTCTTCTCGCTCCTTCTGTCTCCTTTCGCCGAGGTTGCATCCTCCGAAAAGTGGAAGGAGTAACTTTGCTCTTTCTCTCCAGCCCCGCACTCCTTTCCTCTCGCTCCCCATTGAGCAGAAGGAATAAAGGGGCCCTCCTTTGCCTCTCGAATTTCCTCTCGCACGGATTTACTGGCTCCGTGGCGTCGCTTAACCCCTTCGACGTTTTCCTACTTACTGTTCCTCAACTTTATGACGCGCCGCGTTATATCTCCCCTCTCAGCTCCTTTTTCAAAAGTCTTGCGTCTTCACTTCCCACGCCCGCTTCTGACGCGCAATGTCACTCGTACGGTTCAATGTTGTAGTGGGATAGATGAGTGTCCTCGTTGATGAAAGGTTTAATTGCGAAGTCTTCGAATATTCGATCATACGTAATTGCTCGGACAATATTTTTAGTTATTAGAGACTGTAAGACACGCCAATATAATCTATCTACATAATATTGGAAACGGTCAAAGAAATAATCTTCACAACACGTAATCGCTCCTTTTTCAAAAGTCTTCCATTTTCATTTCTCACGGCCGCTTCTGACGCGCAATGTCACTCGTACGGTTCAATGTTGTAGTGGGATAGATGAGTGTCCTCGTTGATGAAAGTTTTAATTGTGAACTCTTCGGATATTCGATCACAGGTAATTGCTCGGACAATATTTTTAGTTATTAGAGACCGTAACACACGGCAATATAATCTGTCTACGTAATATTGGAAACGGTCAAAGAAATCATCTTCACAACATGTAATAGTTCCTTTTTCAAAAGTCTTGCATCTTCATTTCCCACGCCCGCTTCTGACGCGCAATGTCACTCGTACGGTTCAATGTTATAGTGGGATAGATGAGTGTCCTCGTCGATAAAAGTTTTAATTGTGAACTCTTCGGATATTCGATCACAGGTAATTACTCGGACAATATTTTTAGTTATTAGAGACCGTAAAACACGGCAATATAATCTATCTACGTAATATTGGAAACGGTCAAAGAAATCATCTTCACAACATGTAATAGCTCCTTTTTCAAAAGTCTTCCATCTTTATTTCCCACGCCCGCTTCTGACGCGCAATGTCACTCGTACGGTTCAATGTTGTAGTGGGATAGATGAGTGTCCTCGTTGATGAAAGTTTTAATTGTGAACTCTTCGGATATTCGATCACAGGTAATTACTCGGACAATATTTTTAGTTATTAGAGACCGTAAGACACGGCAATATAATCTATCTACGTAATATTGGAAACGGTCAAAGAAATCATCTTCACAACATGTAATAGCTCCTTTTTCAAAAGTCTTCCATCTACATTTCCCACGCCCGCTTCTGACGCGCAATGTCAATCGTACGGTTCAATGTTGTAGTGGGATAGATGAGTGTCCTCGTTGATGAAAGTTTTAATTGTGAACTCTTCGGATATTCGATCACAGGTAATTACTCGGACAATATTTTTAGTTACTAGAGACCGTAAAACACGGCAATATAATCTATCTACGTAATATTGGAAACGGTCAAAGAAATCATCTTCACAACACGTAATTACTGTTTAGCAGGTCTTTTTAATATTCTCAAGATCGCGAATACGGAGGGCGTTCGAAGAGGATTTGGTTAAATGGGCGGGTATAATGTATGTGTGACGCTTTTCTGATGCCAGGCGCACGTCGTCGGCGTCGTCGGCGTCGGCATGCAAAAAATTCATACCGCGACGCGGCAGTTATACGGGCCATGAAATCTTACGCTCAGTTTCATGTGCGCGACTCGAAAGCTTTCCTTGTCCGGGCGACGCCATAACCAGTGAAATATCGCCTTGGGGTCGGTCCTTTGCGCTAATAGCTCAACGCGAGACCGCCCTCTCGCTCTCCCATCCAGCATTTATCCCGGCCAATTTTTCGGCGCAAACAAAACTGTTCGCGAGACATTTTTGAATATTTTCCTTCGCGAAACAGCAGACCGTTTATCGACTGGTAGAGAGGCAACGACGCAACAAGAGTCGCAATTACATCGGCCTTCGGGACGAACAAAAGTTTCGGCCAAGCATTTTTTATTACCTCCCGTCAGAACGAACTTCTCTCGGTCGGATTTTTTACGCTCGCTGAGATTGCTTTTTATCCAATTTTAACTTGGATTGAATAAGTTCTTCGGCGGTCGTGTGGGTTTTGTCGGATGTTCTTAGCCTTAATTCGGATTCATCGGACAGTGCCGGTGAGAGGAAGACGAGGAAGAAGCCGCAAGAAGTTGGCTTTCTCGTTCGCGCTATGGGCGACATGCGAAGGAATTTTAATCTCTGCGTGACCACGATTTGTCGACGTGCCACGAATCAGGGACGTCTCCCGTTCTACCGTCCTCTTCTTCCTCTCACACGACAGCTCCGACTTCGTCTTTCTTCAACTACCGACGGCAGGTGAAGCCTCTTGCAGAATATAGGCGAATTTATGAATTCCTCTATTCTCAAAGCTACGCAAACAAATAATTCGACCAAACAGCACTTCATCGAAACCGATCATCATGATCTTGACGTGGCATCGATATCGATACCAGTACAATCCGCATTCCGTGTTGGGACTATCAAAGCTATGAAGGAACAATTCTCTCCAATTCTCTCGCCGATTCAAACTAGTAGACCGCTCTCTCGAAGCAGTGGAAACTGCGGAGAGGATTCGTGAACTTGCACCGTTTAACGTAAAAGCGACAGAAGTACATGCTTGCTCGCGACGCAAATTAACGAGCTCACCCACACAGACAGACATTGTTGCACGCGTACATTCTCGTACACACACGCACGCGCGCTCCCTCGACCATGTATACGGGCATTTCCGTACAAATAGAGATTGTCGAATGAACGAGTGTCAAAATTCATTTTCGTCGGGCCGATAATCGCGTAAATATTTAAACCACCTCTCCTCAACCCTCCCATACTCATGACGCGTGGCTACGGAATTGAAATGGGTGATTCGAAAAAAAGAGCTCGACGTGTTTCGATTGAATAAAAGCCCATTAGAGGTGAGTCCGTCCAAATTCATTTGTACATACGCGCGAACGTTCGTGCGCGTGTTTACGCGGAATAAAGCTTTAAAATGAATTTCCGGCATCGAGCGAGCGAGCGTATGCTGAATTTTCTTGATGCGTTACGTGACGTGTAGAAAGGAACGCTGACCAAGTTGTTGCTGTTAGTCGACGTCAATCTCAGTCATTGCGACAGATAGCGGGTGTCGAGATAAAGTCCCGAAGCGCAGAAAATGCAGACATTTACGTCGTTTAAATTATCCGAGCTGCCCGGCTCTCATGCTGTCGCAGCGTCTCTCTATCCGGCGCCGCGCGTCGATGTTTATCCCGGCACGTGCGGAAATAAATACGCTTATGTGAGTCCGTCGCGACGCCCGAGCTCTCGCGTAATCTGCGAGCGGTGAGCGGAGTTTTTTTGAGCCTGGAAAGTCGAGAGTATGTGGCGGCGAAACGTTTTCAGAAGGTTTCCTCGGGAAACAATTGTACTTTATACCCGCAGCGAACACGCTATACGATTTTAGTAGGAATTAAGGCAGTCGGATCGGTCGTTCTAATTTTCTCCCAGAACATTTAATGAACGAACCACACTGGACAAAATGGGCATTTTTTGGGCTGTCAGATCCGTGCAACGGCTTTCGAAAAATCTTAATAACTAAGGAGATATCAATTATAACGACAATGTTTGCAAGCGTTTTTATGAGAATAAAATGCAAAACAGTGAGGATTCGACAGAATTTTTAGGCTTATCCAAATGTGCTTATAAAACGTTAACACGTCACTTTTCTCTTTCTGTACGCTAACCTAGATTTTCCTACCTCGTCGGCGTCGGCTCGGCCTGGTTAACTTGAAAATCCGTAACAATGACCGTCCCACGTGATCCATCGATCGCGCTCACATTTGGGGCGGGTGCTAACGCGTGAACATCGAAACACATTCCAAACACAGAAACTCTCGAGGGAAAAGGCTTTCTCGAGGCGAGTCGGGAAAAGTGCGGCACAATGAGGGAGCGTGAGTTTTATCCGGCTTTCTCGTCGTGTCAAGGCCAAGTCGACTCCCAGAAAGAGAGAGAGAGAGAGAGAGGGTAGGGAGCAAAAAGGAGAAACGAGGGGGATGAAGAGGAAAAGCACAAAGCGGCGCGAAGAGGAAAGTTTTGTCACGCAATGGTGGACTAGGACAGAAAAAGGAGGAGGGCGGACTGTCATTGTGAGCAACATAAAAAGCGCGGCCCACGTCTATTTCTCGAAATAGCACCCCTCTTCTGCGACACATATGCCGGGCGTGCGAAATAATTGCAGACTAACGATGCAGTCACGAAATCGATCGCCTAGGTCGCGTAGGATTTCATCTTGGAAATGACACACGACCTGCAAACTCCAAAAATGACAGCTTCTGTAACAGAAACTTTGGCAACGCTTCGACAGAAGATACAGTGGAATGAGACTTCTCGATCGGTGTTGCAGTTCATTTTCATTACAAATTTAGCAATGCATAATTTGAATTGACGGGACTATGTCCGTGATCGATTTTTGGCCAACTTGCCGTTCAATATGTTAATGCATTTGCGAAATTTCCGGCCCCTTGACATCGGCGTCACTTCCATATTGAACGGCCATAGCCAGTTCAAACGTTAATGCGCGTTCGTTGCATGATATCGTCTAACGAGGAAATTATGAAGCGCGATCGATTATGCAGTAAACGACGGTAAATGATGAATTGCGCTGTACCACTGCAACCACTGTTAAATTCCCAAAATAATGTAGCTTTTACAGAAATATGGGTAAGAAACGGCACAATATTATGAAGTAATTTCGAGTTATCAAGTAAGAAAGGGCACGTTGAAATAATCATGTGGATAGTAGTTGCAACAATGAAATATTCATGGTCCATGTGCATATGTAGGATAAGAATATCCATCTTCATATTCCTTATGCCTTATAGATTCTTAAATCGAAAACGTTCCACTTGGCACGTGCTACGGTAGAAAGTTTCCAAGACTATTACTACATTCTCGAAGCAAAGCCAAAGAAATGCATTAATAATAACAGATCGATCGCGATGCAAATTGAAGCGCACGATCGGCTCGGCGGCCTTGGAACGTCGATTCCTCGGCTTCGATTTGAATGGCAATTGATGCCGGCAAAAGCCCGATGACGTATTGCCATAACGCACCGCGCGGATCGCGGGTCGTTTCTGGCGCGATAAAACGTGTTGGCCGGGCATGATGATAAAGTGTTGGCTGATAGATGACGAGAACTGCGCCGGGACCACTGCTATCTATCGAGGGAGGAAATGAAGAAAGAATTTATTATGTCCCCGGTGTCCTCCGCTAGGTCCTTCCGGGCACGAGTAATTACCATAACGACAAGGGACGAGGGCTGGAATATTTCATGGAAGCTGCTATCTCTTGGAGAACGTTACACACGAAGACGGTGTGATACACTGCAATTTCGTCCGTCCGTCCGACAGTCGCACAACGCGCCCAATATGTCCGCGATTATTTTTCGGGCGTGTCACAAATGAGCACGGCATTATGTACAGAGTGGCCAGGCGCAGCTGATTACTTGCGGAAAATTATAATTTGCGTCCGTGTGGAAATTGACTGTGTGCTATGTATTATGCCGCGTCGATTTTCAGTCTAGCGCGTAATTATTGCATGCGACACGAGATCCGTGCCATAACGCGTCGCACGCGATTTCAAATATTTCCACCCCCCACTCTGTATCTCACTCTCTCCTCCTCCTTTTCCCATACTCCTTCCCCTTCCATCCTCCTATGACTGCATCATTAATGGCGCGCGTTCCGACGTCGTCGAACATGCCGCCTAATTATGTCATAATGAAAGCGTCTGATTATCGGCACGTGCAAACGACGCAATGGCTATTGCCGCTCCTGCAATGCGGTCGCGGAATTCGACGGTGGCGTGGACGATAACTTTAGCAATAAACAGGAAAGCGCAACATCGAAATGACTTAAAACAGATCATCTATTCAACTTTCCGCATGGATCGACATCAATTTGGTGATTATTTTTAGATATGCGCGACCCGAGACGAGAACGATACTTCAGAGTTTACCTAAATCTATAAGTGTATTTATAGATTCGCTAGGTCGTGTCTACCATTTCTGAATTTCATTCCTTCCCTGTTAGGTACATACGCGTTCGTAACGAGATACGAAAAAAACATTTCAAATTAATCCAATTTCTTGTTCTCATATAAAATCACGTATAAAAGAAAACTTGAGTCTTTTTATTAGTAATGCTGCTGTCGATTGCATAAACGATATCGTAACCAGATTGATAACGTGACCCTCTCATGATGTTCACATAAGCTTGAAGACTGCTCCTACGAGGTGAACGAAAAGGAGGCAAAGGTGGATGAAAAAGAGAGTGACGAGAGAAGAAAAATAGGCCGGCAGAAAAAAGGCGAAGGGATAGACGATGGATGGCGTGGGCATCAGAAAGGGGAGAGGAGACATTTTCGAGATGCTTTCGAGACTGAACGAGCGATCCGTCTCGAAGCGATACTAACGATCCGCCGTTCCTGATGACAGAAAGTGATAAGGGAAAGCGTAACGACCGTATGTGGAAACCTCTCTCGTCTCGTTAACTGGAGTATTTACACCGACACGAGGACGATGACGATGACGATGCCGGTGCTGCCATGTTCATTCAAATTTTCATTATAAATTTTAATATTTAATAATCCAGACAAAGGGAGGCCGATGAAAATTTCCCTTTGTAATGAGCCTCGGTAACAGAAATTAATCGTCTCTCAAATCAAGTTCGTTAAAAACATTAACCTGATTATTAAACCTATATTCTTAGCCAGATGAACGATCGAAGCAACTGGAGCTTGACGGTCTGCTTAAATAGAACATCCCGATATCCGTTTATATGCATTGCTAAAAATATGAGCTATCCCATAGCATTTCGATTTCGTTCAATTGTTTTCAGCACCTCCGCGCCCGCGTCGCTCGGTTTGAATTGAATACGCCCGAAACAAGCGGTGACAAGGGCATTGGAACAAAGCGGGAAGAGAGGATGTACGTCGAGGTGAAGAGTGCAGGAGGTGAGAAGGACCTACCCCCGACGACGCCGGTTTTACGTGGTCCCCGTGTCCTGTCGTTTTAATTGCACGTTAACAGCTGTCGAGCCTGCTTGCTATCGGGGACTCGTTAACACGACTGCCACACGTCCACCACTTTAGCGCCACTTCAGCTCAGTGCCATTAATGGCGTGCAACGTGTATGGTATGTACACGCACATACGCGCAAACAAGCAGGAACGCGTACGTTCATAAACGTCTATGAATATGTGCACTAGCACGTGCAGGCGTACGCGAGCCAACTTGCAGAAACGCGTATATAGTATGTACATGTATGCATATAGAAATATGTGTAGTGATGCACGGATATATGAATAGGCGCGTACACATATGTGTATATGAGATTGTATAGAGTGGACTGAAAAACGCGATGCAATCACTCTCCCACGGTTCCAAAAATCCATTTATTTGGGAAGCAACTAAAGAGTTTTTCAGTTGATTGATTTCATGCAACGCTTTTTAAAGTTGTCCCGTTGCAAGAATACGCCCATCGCGAGATAAAGACATCGTTTGTTCGGTGTAATCGACATCGCTTTCGACGGGTATTTCGACGTCTGCACAATGTACTATCGCATTGAAAGTTGCAAAGTGGAATGGCGCAATTACGTCTTTGCAGAAAACTGCGTTGCAAATTAGGTGCGACGCGTGTCGCGATAATTGCCATTGATGGGTAATCGCTGTTGTGCGGCCTGAATGTCGTCGTCTGCGGTCGATTCCTTGATAAGTACTCGCGATAGTACTCACGTTTGGTACGTTTAACGGGGCATGTGTCTACCCCAACTCAATCTCTCATCTTTTTCCCCGCAATTTTTCGTAGCTATGTAGTTGTTTTAGTTAGTCACCAGATGTGCCAGGTTGTTATCTTCTTCTTACATTTTTCAAATATTTATATACATATATACGTTGAGTGCGCTCGAATTCGTCTGACAAAGATAAAATTTATTTTTACTGAAGATGTACATCATTCGATGAAGGGTAGTTTACAGAAAAAATATCGGCAACTCTAATTTAACTACACAAATCCAAGATGAAATTAGATTTTTCACAATTTTTCACAGTTCTACATTGGCGTAGAAGAAATGTAAACGACTCTGATTTCGGTAGGTTCGTGCGATGCAAACGCGGCAACTAATTATCGTGCAAAGGCTGCGCTGCGTGTTTGTGTACTGCATCAACTAGCAAAAAATTCCATTCAAGGAAAATGTGCTTTTAAGGGGTGGAAAGTACTGCATCAACGAATGCTCGCTCGTTAATTATATTCCATATTAATTTGCGTTTCCTATAATTATAATTACTATCAACGCCTCAGGTTTTCCGTAAAACTATCGTTCCCTCAAAACATTACTACTCTCTGCACTTCATACGCATAAAAGGTATATGTGCTCATATGTGTTGAGATACATATGAGTTGCGTAATCGCGTGGGCTGACTTAACTCAAGATCGAAAGAAACGACGTCAATTAGCACGATACCGTTTGGAACGCGATGCAATTACCGGGAGGCGAGTTACGAATATGGCGAGAGAGAGGAGGGGTAAAATGGAGGAAAGGAAATTCAAATAAATCGTCCGCCCTCCGGAGCCTGTTAGGAAAGCAATGTTACTCGGACGACGTGCGGTTTCGTAAGGTAGGGAGCGTATTCTAAGACTCCAGCGGCCAAGAACTGTGCGCAATGTCCACACCGGCCAATGCCAACGTTCGCGGCGAGGTTACTTTCCACGTACGATCGACCAGCATTCTAACCGTGTACACGGGAATACGTACAAGACGATGCATTCACGTTAAATTCCGAAATATACCTATATACATCTGTAAATCGAGGAATAAATTGAAGAGAACAGAAATTTCGCTTTACACACATCTACAATATTGACATACGCAGAAACGTAAGGAAGACTTCGTCGTCAAACAAGATTTGCATCAAGCAACATCTCACCAAAAATCTGTCGAAACTTCCCACTACTAAAGCAGTTAGAAATTCTTACTCAACGGAAACATATAATCATCCGCGAACAAACTCCGCGTACATTCGCGCGCGCGTGAACTTCGGAACTGCAGCGTACATGCACATTATACGCGCGCGTACGCCGAGTGACACAAAGGTGTGACAGCCTGCAAGCACATTAGACGGAGATGTACACATAGGAGACACAATTGTCGCGACGAAGTTTGGGCCCCGCATCAAGATATTCGGTCAAAGGGGCTGCTCGACTCGAAGTTTCGTCGAATTATGAGGCCGACACGGCCGACGACAACCGCGAGGAGTCCGTCATTTGCATCCGCCGCTCAAGTATTGTCCTCAAGAACATTCGACGCACTTTCTTCGCGTCTCCTCACGACGTCAAAGCTACTGCTTAACATTCTTGTGTACGCACCATCTTCCGCGGCCGAAATGAATGAAAAATTCTCGTTCGTTGCAGACAGCAGAGGGTTCAGGCATAAAGACGGCACGAATACTCGTGGTCGTACGTGTGCATAGGTGGGGGCCGTCGGTATAATGACTATATTTACAGAGGCGTGGGTCGCGTTAGCCGGGGATACCGGTTGTTGCGCGCGTGGATCGTTTTAAGGCGCGTAACAGAAAGAGAGATTCAAAGACAGCGTATGGTAGGGAGAGAGAGAGAGAAAGCGAGAGAGAGAGAGGGGGGTGGATAAAGAGAAATGAGCGAGGAGAGAGGCGAGAGAACGTGGGCGAGTTGGGTGAGTAATTGAAGCCGGTCGGCTTTTGCAACGCAACTTCCGCGTTGATTAAAGTCAATGGACACTGGTCATCGAGAGAGAAAGACAGAAATACGCGCGATTCCTGATCGCTGTCCACGTTATCGCTATCCGCGCTTCAGAAAGGAAACTGTCTGATGATTTCTGGCCGTTTGAAGTCGGCGAGAGTCGGGTCGTCGGGAGTGATGAAAGCTGAGAGGAAAGCCGATGGACCCAGTTAATTACAGCGACGGCTATATTTACGGATTTATTTCGACTATTTCGCATAGAGAATTACAGGGTTCGTACGAGATATTTGTAAAGCAGTCGAATTGTCCGACCGACATTTCGTTCACTTCCTCGATGTTTCTTCGCAATTTTCATTTCGCAATCATCCGCGCCCGCACGTAAATTTCGTCGAAAGTTTGATTATACTGTCAACTTTGCGCGAGGATAATTCCGAGTCGCGTCACTCTCGGAATAACGTGTGCGAGCGTTTTTGAAAGTTGACGATCGTGGAAATTTTTAGGTCGCCCCTCGATTTCCAATCAGCGGGCCAGTTCTCGGAGACCGACGGATGCAGAAGCGTATGTGTGAGAGTGTTGCAAAATTGACGTCACCCCCGCGTCACCCACCGTCAGTATGCCGGTGACAATGTCACAACGTGGCCACTGTTGATCGAGTAAACGCCGGCGTCCGCGTCGGCGTCGTTGAAATATTCATTAGCGACAGCCATTTTGTAAGCGGCGGGATTTATCGGGCGAGCATTTAGCCCCGGCGCAAAATGCGAAGTCGCCTTCCTGCCCCGGAACGGCTGATCCTCATTGGCTGACATTTAAGCGGACCCGTTCTCTTTTTTTTCGATAAATAAGTTGCTCCGCCAAAGTTCACCGACGTCGTTCAATAGTCATTGGGTGTTTTCTGGACGTTTCCTAAGTTGCATCTACTCGTGGAAAGGACTACGTGCTCGTCATTTTAAGGGGTTATCCTACAGTAGAGGAGGAATACTAAGGCTTTGTCAGGAATTTTGGTATACCTCCGTATATGCTCTGAAAACAATCTTCACCGTCTCGATTCTCATCGTTTTATCTCGCAGGCGTCCGGCGTGCTTGGAAAAAAATTCGATTCAACGACAACCGCGAGCGCGTTTATTTATTACTGCCGACGGACGGAAAAGCCGGAACTAGTTATCCTAACGCGTATCGTAAATCCATCAGCTCACGGGCGACGAGCTATCGTCCTTCGAGAACGCATTACTTATCATTTATTTCATATATCAACTTTATTCAATTCTCGGAATGCAGCCGCATACCACAGTACACCACACGACATCAGAGCAGAAGATACCGAATCACTTTGATTTCATGAACACGGTGTTCAGTGTACGTACTCTGTGCACAGAAGACCATTGAATGGTGACCCGCGCGCGGAAATAAGGAACATGAGTGGTAGATAGTACACGCTCTCGCCAACTGACAAACCGTGCAATTCCGCGTCTATATTTACCGGAGGGCTCGGTTCCTAATGACCGGTTGTTGTCCACGGTGTATGCCAATCGGTTAAAGCCAATGTAGCCGCGTAATCGATTCCGGAACGAAAGGACTTCCGCCTTTATGGAAGTCAACGAACGATGGAAGACTAAGTGACGTGACGATGCCGGGCAAACATCAATTTTCGATATTCAATCCAATAATATCATCTGATACGTGTATGTTCGACGACATTAAAGGCATTAATTCTGCGACATAATGTTTCATTCGAAAAGGTAGTTACACGTAAAATGTATTGTACAGAAGTAACTGTCACGATATTACCCTATTCCTATGGCAACGTCGGTTGACGGCAAATTTGGCGAGAAAGCCGAGACTAACAGAGAAAATATGGTGTCGGAATGAGAGTAAATATGACCACGCGCCAAGCTACTTTTTCATTAACATTTATGGTAGGCCATATTACAAAAGATAATATAATTAGTGAGGATGTTAGAGAGGATTAGAGTAATGGCTGGTTCGCGACTAGCGTGACGTTCAAATGAATTTTTTCTTCCACTCCGTAAAGCTACACGCAGAAAAAAAGTAGTTAGAAAATTAGTGAATGTAAAGAGAGGCAGAGAATTAGTTGGAATATTTGTCACGTTACGCGAGGGCAGGGCAAAATTTGTCACATTCTTTACCGTGCAAATAGCAGCTGTTACCGAATAGAAGAATTTCTTCGTGGGACTATTAGGTACCGGCTAACTTTACGTCCTTTTTGGCATTTTGCACGAAGCGCAAAATGGGAAAACAACTGGCCACTCCTCTCTTTCGGACAAGCCCGATTCCAGTGGTAGCGGAAAAGTATTCGAAATTCTCTGGCAGTAATTGCAGACCGCGGATTTTACTCGGACAATCTGCGCGGGATAACGCCGCGACTGTTATGGAAATTGCGTAGCCTCGCGCGGATAATGTTAATTACGACTTAATTACTTTCTTAACCCGTTCTGCCGTTTAGATCGTCCGTCGGCAAGCTCTTCGGCCCACCCCATTCACCCTGCTAATCCGCACGGTATTATTTAAATCTCGTTCTGACTTAACTTCGCAGTCTTCGCACGCGCATTTTCCGCGATCTTGTACAAATGAAAAATCACAAAGGGCGGCGAGGTATTATACGGACAAAAGCGATAACGAAGACGAACCTGAGCGACATCGGCTTAAAGACTGACTATTCGCAATTATCGGAAATTAATTCCGAATAATTACCATCTGACATTTTTTTGTCCGCCGGGAATTAATTAGCGCGAATTCTATCGGAGGGCTGTTATATTCGCGTGGAAGATGCGTCGATCGAAAAGAGATTACAATTCTGATGCCAAAGTGCCGGAGTTTAATAATTAAAATTTTAATGAAGCATTTGTTTTACTTTGAAACTGGTCTTTTTCGACGTTTCTGTCACAGGGATCGATGGATTGAATTTCATATATGTTATTACGTTCGAGAGAATGAGTTTTCTCATGAGGAAGATTGCGTCTGGATAAAATTGATTAAAAAAAATGTTTAAAATATAATTTTTTTTTTTTTGTGTACGTGTCGAATAGGGAACCTCCTGTTTCTTTCGAAATCGGTAAAAAAGCGGCGCGGCGTCGAAAAATCAATACAACCTCATTTCGTCTCTCGATGCGCCGACGTGGAAACACGGCTTAAGGACTATATTTACAGCTTTGCCAGTGGATGCGGCACCGGTTAAACCGTACCAGACCGATTATCGGAGCCGATTGGCTTTCACCAATCAACTTTCGCGTCAACCCCGCGTCGATAACCTAGCCCGATCGGCGGAACTCGCCTGGAAGATTTGTCCATACTTACAGATTCACTCTCCCTTAGTCCGCCGTGCAGTTACTACGATTTATTCGACCCCAGCCGAGAGTGGAACTGAAACACACCAATGAATCGATCGTTAGAACAATTATAAAAGTAATAAATTGAGGGTGAAAGCGCATTAAGATATTCTTTCGATAGAAAGAATGATGACTAAAGGTTTGAAGGCGGCTTTGGAAAATAGATAAATGACGTTGTCGTATGGGCTTTAAGCAGTGTCCATGAACAATGTATAAGCTCGCTTTGACGTATAGATTGGCGAGCATGGATCATCTCGTCTCGTTCAGAGCGATGCGGCCGCGAACGACGGTAATTGAACCCTTCCGCGACTTCCGCGTCGATTCCAGTCAATGAAAGAAGCAATTATGGCTATTTTATAGCACAGCTGTCCTTCGCAAAGTTGCTCCCTTCACAAGACACGGAAATCGATCGTTGGCCGTCCAACTGCGAATCCTACTTTCAATGTAATTTTAAATAATTCCATCGACCATCTCAATCGTTTCACTTTTTTCGAATTTCTCGAAGCATTACGCTTGGAACGCGATAACGTTGTATATATACAAAGACCGCTAATTATTTTCGTGTTTATTTCGTCGTATTTTTTGATAATACAACTTTCCTTAGATTCTTCTGATTACTCCGTATAGATTTTCGAATGCAGACCAATCGGTTTCTGCTAAAGTCCCTCTACCGGTGCTGTCAAAGGGCTTGATTGTCCGTAGTGATATGCCGAAAATATTTTTGGCATGCGGTTAACCATAATAAATTTATCCCATCCGCCCGGCATTTTGATTAACCCCCCACCTGTTCATTTTTCATTATTCCCCGCGCAATAAACGAGCGCTCGACATTCCGCGAAACAACGAACCGCGGAAAAACACGTAAAATAATTGCTTACACGATTCGAAAAATAAGAAAGTCAAAAGTGGGCTGAGCTCTCAACTCGTTACCAATCAGCATCATATCTTAACGCAGTAGTTATACATACGTCATTCCATATTTTAAAATCTCTAATCTAAAAAGTTCCCTCAGTTTTCTTCTCCTTTCTATAATTTTGGTCCTCCAGAGAAAATGAAAAGTTGGCGAGGATTTGAACCGGAACACGTAGTCGGTCACTTCCCATTTCGAGAGCGCCGCTTTCAATCGAGCGAGCACGATCGAATTTAACTAGCCGCCATAAGGGGCGGAGAAAAGACGGAATGGTACGGAACGGTACGGTGTACGTAGTTGGACGAAGGAGTCGGCCAGAGGACTCGGATTCGGACTCGGACTCGGTGACACGATCTCGCGGGCAATCGGACGAAAACGAGCGGTGGGCCAATCGACTCCTCCGACTCCGTCTCCAACGAAGAGAGACGTCGGTCAACGGTTTTAGCCGCGCGTCTTCTCGCACGGTTCACCTCGTTCAGCGCAGATTGTGTCGCATTGTCGTTGCAGCTGTGCAGCCTGTGAAGGCTGTGCGTCGAACGAACTGCTCCCTCGGCAGTTTCGTCCAATGGCCTGACCTCCTCTCCTTAGTCTACCTCTCTCTATGTACACGACATTCAGTGACCCACGGGTTTCTTCATATTCGGTCATCGAAACGGTTAAATGAATAGAAGGTTTGTATCACGAAGTGCAACGCGCAGCTGAGCTTAGCATACTTCGAACAATTCGAAAGAAAAAGACGTGTCGTAAGGCTCTTCAATTTTATGTTATGATACTTTTCTTTGGAAATAGCGATCGTTGTGTGAACGTGGAATTTTGCTGATTCTTTCCTATAACACTTATTTCTTTCTCCGATACGTGTGCGCCTGTCTCTTTGTTCAATCTTTTCCCGTCTAACCATCTGCCATCCTCGTCAACTCTTTCTCTCTTTCACGTACTCGTAACAGTGGAAGTACGCGCTAGTGTATGTATTCCTCGGACTCCTTCTCTTCTTGCTTCTCTTTCATCTCCCGCACTCGAAACCGTCGTCTTGCTTTCTCACTCCTCCACTTTCTTCCATTCCACTTCTTATCTGTCTCACTTCGTACAACTCTTTTACCTCTCTCGCTCCGATTTCCTCCCTCTCATTCAATCTAACCCTCTTTTGTTCCCCTCCGTTCAACTCTTTCTCATACACTCACTTTCTCTCTCTTTCTCTCTCGCCACCAATACACTCCTATTCCATTCTCTCTGACCCCGAGCCGGACTCTTTCTCTTTAACCCCGTACACAGTATCTGATAAAAGGATACAAGACAAATAAGTAGAAAAAACGGACAATAATTTGATCTTGCACATGACATGCCTTTCGATACTTTGATAAGTTCGGCTTTCATCAATGACATCTTTTCTCGTTTTTAATAGGCCTCGCCTATTTGTGACACGTTTCAATGGCCACCCCGTATAATCCCCATCTCTATCCGTCTTTATCGTCCTCTGGCTTTGTCACACTTTGGGTACTAGCTGTCTTTATCGCGCATCACCGCTTCTCCCATCTTTGTCGCTCCCAACTTCTCCGACCAGATGATACTCTTTTCCTCGGCCTGGAAGGAAGGAGGACGGAAAGAAAGAGGTTGAATTGCTTCGTTGCATCACCGGTTACTTAACCGTGGACGACGGTAACCCAACCGTTAGCATCGTAATGCTTTTAAATAGAGCGCAGCCTGCCAGGAGGACCCTCTTTCTCTCCTATTTGTCTCCTTTTTCCACCGTCCGACCCCCGACCACCCTCCTTCTATCTGGCCAGCGATAATACGTCGCGCTGGGATTACTTCACGCCACCCCCTTTCCCTCGTCTCGATTACTCCTTCGTTCTGCACTCTTCCCTGTCTCTATCTTCTTTCCACGTTCGACCGCCTTCCGGCTTTCGCTGACTTCCGCTTTACAAGACACCAGTTTTCGACTACGATGTACGTTTCTGATCTTCACGTCATTCTTCACGGCCGTCTTTCAAGTGGCGACGAGTAAGTTTACGATGGGGTATGACAAGTTTTTAGTTTAATCTTTCTTCTTGCACAGTCTGTTCTGAATTGACATATGTGGAAAGGTGTTTTCTAGCGGCGTGGGTGACGGCATAAAAATTAGTAAGAGATGGAGTATGACAAGCTTTCAGTTTAATCTTTCTTCTTGCATAATCTCTTCTAAATTGACATATGTGAAAACGTGTTTTTTAACGGCGTGGGTGACGGCATAAAAATTTGGAGAAATTGGGATCGCAGGTGGAAGCCTGTTGGATTAAAATTCGCGATAACAATGGGATGTAATGTATCGGGATGACAATACCGTGTCATGTCAGGATTATTCCCTTTCTCAAACAATGGGTCGGCGGAACGGTGTTTCGGAGCTGAGTCTCCCTTTCTCCCTTTCGCCCTTTCACCCTATCACCCTTTCGCCATGCCGGCGCAAACGTGAGTCCCGCATTTCAACATTAACGAACGCCAGGTCCCTCCTACGTGCTGCGTTAATTTTCCTCTCAAATATTGCAGAATGATACGTCGAGCACAATGAACTACTAATCACCGATTATATTTCATATTTCGTATTGATACCTACTGACTGCTATGCGACGACATTAATCAGCCTTCAATCAACGTATTGATACATCAATAAAGCGCACGACTCTTCTAACGACCTCGCGTCGTTTATCGATGTTTCAACGTACGTCATAGATCAGTTTTCTATACAAGCTTTTGCAATGCATGTCGGACTTGAGAATATTTGCAATCATTGATTTTCCTGCGTGTTGCATCGCATCAGTGTCGTACCAATGGCATATAAATTTTATCCTATTACCCATTATCGTCATCATCATCGGATCCCGAGGAATCTGAATTTTCCGAACGTCTATCATCTAGACCTGATACATACCTCGCGTGAAAAGAAAGGGAAGAAAGGAAAGGCGAAGAGGCTGGCGCTAGACCAAGCAAGGCCGACTCGAAACTGGCAATGACGCAACTCTCCGTCTAGTCGTGGAGTCGCTTCTAGGTCAGATAGCCTGACGATCGACAAACGGAGTGGTCAGTTAACTTGGCAGCCGATCAAGATGTCTCAGGCTTTCCGCTTCTCCGGCCCGGTTAGCAACGCGGAACGCAATCGCGATACGGACTTGCCTCTCATTGCAAGATTGGCTACCAACATTCACGCGGACCTGACTGACACTTCCCAGGTTGCATGCCTATCGGAGCGGATCGACGAATATTTCGCGGCGATAATCGATTTGACGCGTAGCCTGTTTGTGGGCGTGTCGTCGGTTGGGAGGAATTAGATAAACGATGGACGATTTTGTTACCGGTTTCAATCGTCAACTCGACGCAGACGGGCCTTATGTCGAAACGAATATTATTTCAATATTTTTCCTGCAGCTCAAGCATTCGATTTTACTTAAGAAACTCGATCTATTGTTGTTGAATAGTTAAATGAGTTTGACTCTCAGATAGTTTACGGCCTATAGACTATCTTCCATCGACCAGCCTTCTTTCCATTTACGTTCACCCTGTCCTTTTCATGATTACTATCCGGTCGACATGTAACATACGTACGTGACATACATAAATATGGAAATCTGCGTGCGTGCAGACGCACAGATGTTCTACCGAAACCGATAGCGCTCGTGCCAATTTAGTTTGCGTAAAATACGTCCGACTATGTAATGGTACAACAAAACACGCCCGTCGAATGGTATCGTATTCATTTCTCGCAAATTAAATCGTGACTGAACACGGTCTCCGCATAGGTGAGCAAAAAAGTATTGTTTGTCTTGCTTGAATTGGGGAGAAGAGATGCGAAACAAAGGAAGAGCTTGCAGAAATAAAAATTGCTCGGCTATGCCATATTGTTTCTCTCCCACAGCGCCAGCAAAGCGATCTCAACGGTCACGAATCGTCCGTATAAACTTTCTCTCTCTCTCTCTCCCTCTCTGTCTCTCTCTTAATTGGATACGGACACTGCTGTCCGAAAAAAAACAATGCTCCGCTATTCGCCAAGGATTGCGGATAAATCTGTCGAGATTACTGCGTCGCGCGGATAAGTTTAAACGGGCGAGGAGGGCTAAAATTATTTAAAAATCCGGAGACATAAGACGACTATTCCCGTCGAACTTTCAGTGTATAAGGTATCTTTGGAAAATCTCTTCCAGAGACAGACGTGAGAATTTTGAACAAGTCGGACTTGACAGCCTATCTAATGCCGGGTCCAAACTAGCCAGAAATGTTCAGGAACAGATCGCGTGCTACTTGCCAATTTCTCACGAACTGAATCAACTTTGCAACCACATTAGACCTCGTGAACGGCTCGCGAACAGAACATAAATAGTTGCAGTGGCGTTCGTTCGATGAATCGACACAATTATAATTACAATTACAGAAAGAAAATGTTGAAAAAATCAGGAGAAAATGTTGAGGCTCTGTTGGAAAATGGTAGTTCATAGTCTGCGCTTCAACGGTGTATTAGTTGAGAGAAGCAGAGGAAAGCAGGGGATGGGTGAGAAAAATCCGGATAAACCGTTCGGCCTCGCTTGTTTACCGGCGAAGCGCAAGTTTTAGTTTCCCAAACGTTTCAATGGCCGGCCGGCCGATTACATAACTTCTGGCGCGCCGCTTGTAATCCTGCAATCGGATCGGTTATTACGGGCTCGCGAATTATCGGCTCGATAACGAGGATCGATTGGGAGCTGAGCCAAGATCTATCAGCGCGCCAGCATTCTACGTAAATCACTCTCTCCTCTCTCTCTCTCTCTCTCCTTCCATCTCACTCCCAATCGGCCGTGCTTAATAGGCCAACGACGTAATCGCCTTAACTTCGATTTTCCAATTGGCCCTCTTCCCGCGCCCAGAACACAATGGGACTGTTCTCTCTATGTGCCACCCCCTCTCCTCTCTCTCTCTCTCTCTATCTCTCACCATTCCAAAATCCTCTATCGATGCGCGCCTTGCATACGCCTCCGCTGTCTAATTCCAAGTTTCAGCTAATCAGGAGTTAAGGTACATCGTCGAGAGTGTACGCAATACAGTTGATCCTGTTACACACTTTGATTGTGAGCCAATATTAAAGAGAGAATACGAAAAACTATCTCCGATAGACTTGTGTAACACGTCGAAAATTGTGTTATAGTTGATTAAGGGGCGTGAGTGACAACTTTTAATTAAGAGAGTGGAAAGAATGTCTGGTCGTGGCCATTAAAGAAAGTTCATTGGTCGACGAAAAATAGAATCGCTGAAGTAATTAACAAGTCGCGTCTGTCCTCCGAAACCAGCCCATTCGGTGGCACATCGAGGGCTAATTTTTGCAGGGCTTTTGTTGTCATCAAAACGAAACGAATAATTAAATTGCGCGTAAACGGAGTATGAACTTGTTTTTCACTTTACTAAGGAACACAGTCAAAATGAAGGTAGCACAGTGGAAAGTCGTCGTCGTTCTAATGAAAGGACAAACGCTTCAGATGAACAAACATCCGTTGGGAAAAAAAGTAAAATGACGTTGTAAACGAGCCGTTTGGAGAAACGTCGTAAACGCGAGGCGTGAAAAAATATGAGAAACTGGAAATCGAGGCTGCGCGGCTGGCGGCAGAAACATTGAAACTGCGAGTGCCTCGTCAGTCGCAACAATAGCTACACTTGACAAACTGGTGCCATGCCTTACGCGCGTACCCGCAACAGGCGATTAGGTTTGCAAATTACGCTCTCGATGGGGCGCAATCGATTGCAGCTGCCGATTACCGAAAACGTAATTAAATCACACAATGGGGAATGATTTATAACGCTGACCGGCACTTCGGCCGATTCGATTCCGCAAACGGCCGTCCACTTCCCACTCTCTCTTTTCCTTTCGCTTTGACAATGGTCTGTAGAGTAAAAACTCGTGGCCGTTGGAATACGTTGTTTGTCATTAGTGGTTCGAGGATATATATTTAATGTTTTGATCTTGTACTGAATGTTGCAAGTTTATATTTAATGAATTAGCTAACGAATGCTATGCGCACATTAGCGTTTCGACAGCGAAAACTTTAACAGACACGCGTCATGAAAGTATGAAAGAGGCGAGTTTTATATACGTCACTCTTCCTTTCTCCCTTTCTCAGCATTTTTTAACGAAAATAACGTGGGACACACTTGGAAACACGAAAGAACCATCAGAAGCAGACCCGTCGTTTGTCAAATTCATGATTTATCGACACGCTTTGACGTTACTCTCTCTCTCTCTCTTTGATTTTCTCTTTCTCTCTTCCTAACTCGACGTTAATGTCCATACTCCAAGTTTGTTTCTCCACAGCCCTTTGAAATTTTCCAGAAAATGCGAAACGAATAAATTGTCATAATATAACGGACAAATGATACTCTTCTAATGCATTTTCAATATACATTATTTCAAATAATCAAGGTAAAAGATAAAAACTGATGTATCAAAAGAGAATTGCAAAGCACCGGGAATGTTAAAATTGACTGAAACGAATGGCCTTCCCACATAATCAAGCCAATAATTAAGTCAGCCCTCGCAACAGCCCCTCTCCGAAAAAGGCTGAATCGAATGAAAGTTGCGCGGTTCCATAGAAATTTCGAAAGTTCCGCGGCTATATAAAAGGGGGGCACCGGAGATGCGTTTTACAATCGGAACGTTAATGACAGTCTCTTTGGACTCTTGGCGCTCACACGCCCCTGGAAATCGAGATGAAAGGGTAGTGGTGGCTGGCGGGTTGCGTTAATGAAACGCCCTTGAATCCATTGAAAATCCGATACGCAAGAGAAAGGCCGACGGCGCCGACGCCAACGCCGACCCGGAGACGACTACGGCAGCATATATTCTCTACGATTTCAAAGTTGGAATCATTCGGCATCCGGATCGAATATTCGAATACACAATCGGAGCGCCGTGACGTGAGGCTTCTCGGCAATCGAGTTAATCCAAGAATACGCGCGCCCCTGCCAATCTCTATACTTGATACATGTTTCTATAAATAGAGGCGAGCGCAAGGGTTGGCGTTCGCCTTTCTTGCACCACGCGGCTCTCGTCAAGTTGGAGATACTGGAGCGCGTGGATATTCCGAGGAACGAAAATGGAACGTGACGAACAGCAAAAATTGGACGAAATTGGATTTGTGTTTTTACGTGGACTCGCTACGATGCTTCGTTTCTGTTTTGCGGGTCAATTATTATCGAGATTTTCCGTTATCCTTGGCGTACGTTTGCGTGTTTAAAAATTTTCATAGTTTCGAGTTCGCATATAGAGGTCGACTGACAAGCATCGCTACATAACGTTATCGCCGTTGAAAAAAGATTAGATTTTACACATTAGTTCGAGCAAACACTATCGCGACCTTCGAAGATAAGCACTGAACATGTAACGCAGCTCGGACTTATGAAAGCCTGACGTTAGACACAGACAGGAACATCAAGAATCGATACTCTGCCGATGCAAAACTCGAGCGGTAGGCAAAATAAGTTTTAATGAGTTTCCGATGATCACTCCCGAAGTTCCTGAACTTGAACCCTTGACAGAATTTTTAATTGGTACCTAGTAGAGATAAATTTCTTGCGTTCTATAATGATCCAGCCGTGTACGTTATCAATAGCGTAACTTCTTACGACACCGTCTACATAACTGACACATAACAGACGTCTACGAGTGGCTCGTTTGAAAAATAAACTAAAAGCCATGCATGATCAGCCTCGGAAATTGTAAGTCGTCGGACGAACGCAAACCCCTGAAGGCTCCGGAACGTACATTCCGGCTCGGAAAATTGTTAAGCCGAACAAGAGGTAGGGCCAACGACCGAAGGAGGCGTTGAATGGACGTGGAAGTTGAAGGATGGCGGCGCCCACGGCATTAGGGCCCACGGCAATTGAGTTAAGCGAGGGCAGGTAGTTCGATGCACGGCAGGTATGCCATCGTGTTTATCTCGGCCTCCTTTTCCTCTTTCCGAGCGGACGCGCGTTGTGCCGCGGTCCTCTTCCACTCTTTCTACTGCCGTTTCTCCGCTTCTTCCTTCTTCCCGCTTCAACGGGATCCATGCGCTATGGATCGCTCGAGGCAATCGCCATTCTCTTTTTCCGTTTCGCCGGGCCCGAGCTCCGTGTGGAGAACTCGTTTACTTCCCGATCAGGGATCACTCGCTTGGCCGTATTATTCCGAAGGGTCAAATTGACCTGACACTGTGCAGTGCCGCGCGGATTTCATGCCGCAAGCTCCGCTTCCTACGATTTTGCTAGCGGCTCGAAACGCTCGGCGGAAGTGGTAAAGATTTCATGGAACAGAAACAGGGGCGGAAGTAAAGGTATGTTCAGCTGTCTCGAGTTTAACGGAGATAATCATCAGTTTGTGTAAATTCTGCATTGTTATCGTGCGGAGTATTGAAAGCTATTAAGCAGGATTTTTGTTAACTGCAAGACAACACGTCAAATTGACCTGACACTGTGCAGTGCCGCGCGGATTTCATGCCGCAAGCTCCGCTTCCTACGATTTTGCTAGCGGCTCGAAACGCTCGGCGGAAGTGGTAAAGATTTTATGGAACAGAAACAGGGGCGGAAGTAAAGGTATGCTCAGCCGTCTCGAGTTTAACGGAGTTAATCATCAGTTTGTCTAAATTCTGCATTGTTATCGTGTGGAGTATTGGAAGCTATTAAACACGATTTTTATTAACTGCAAGACAACACGCACTTGTATACGCGCGTACTTTGAACGATGACTGCATTAGAGACTCGGTAGTGAGAATATCCGCGCAGGTCGTAAAGCAAAGGTTGTAGGAAGGTGGCAAGGGCAAGGGATGGCTCGTCTGCTGGCATTGAGGCCGGACGTAGGACATTGTACGAGCCGGCCAGCCCCCGATATTTCATCACAGCTCGCGCGCCATCATATTACGTGTCTCTTCGTTTCTCGCCCGAGCGAGTCTTTTGTTGCTGCGCTCGAGAAATATCGCTGGCAGCTGGAAAATCATGTATCCGTGCGGCGCGCAACGCTGGCCGTCCATTAGAGCTGGCATCGAGCATCGAGCCCTTCTGCTCGCAGCTACGCAAAGCCTGCGTGTAATATGTAAAAACCTGCAACTTTTTCGAGGAGTCGCCCTCTTGAAACGAACCCAAACGCAAAAGACGAATTATTTCGAGATGAGAGCTTATTTCACATCCAGCGAAGTATCCCGAAAACTGACGAACGACGGGTACTTTAACAGCTACTCTGACATCGTCATTATAGAATATAGACCGTTTTAACGTCGAATGCATTACGCGTAAATGTGATCAGCGACCTCGGCAATGAGAGACAAATGCGAGATTACAACAGCGAGGCGGCCGAGGCCGATCAATATACCGATTTGATTTACAACGATCCCGCGAATCCACGTGCAAATTCCCGCGGCGCAGTGGTCCAATTAACCGCTCGGTCGATCTGTTAATCACAGCCGATAAGGCATAATAATTATCCTAGTCTTTTTCGTACGGTTTCGCGGAATAGAAGCATTCTGCGGAAAGTCGAAAAGGCGACGAGTGCAAACGTGACGAAAAAGAAAGAACATGTACGCATATATTCACAGACTTGCGAATGCGGACATCGAGAAATCGTAAAGCACCATATACGCGTCGACGACCGATAGGGTCATACGGGCACAGTTGAAAGGTGCAATAACATAAATCCGTGACGTTGTTGGAAAAATATCGTCCCCGTTGTCGCGCGCGCCGCACCGTCTGCAAGTAATTCCGAAAGGATCGTCCGCTGTTTCGACAGTAAACGATCGGGGCAAGTCGCGCGCGTGCGCGCATCACAGTTGCCTTCGTCGTGTCGACGGAAAATGAAAATAGATCGATGAACGTTGGGGAAATCGTTACGCGAAACAAAGCCTTCTTCGTGAAAGATCGTCCTTCCCATTCTTGGCCCTACTCTATCGTCGTCCCCGAGTCTTCCGCCATCACTTTGCCGAGCTGAAAATTTCGTTAAATATTCGCGGGGCGCGGAACAGGGGACACGTAAGAAAATACAAGCGAATTTGCATGTACCGGATAAAATGTCGCTGGGAAAATCCGGTAACGAAAGCCATTGAAACTTTTCGCGTCGTGAGAAAAGCAAGTCGCCGACTGACGACCGTAAACGTAAGGACGACGCGATGGTCTGGGAATAAAGAAGACCGCACGAGAATGAGAAAAGGGGGATGGGGGGAGAAAGAAGGAAGGGGGAGACAGAAGTTGAAGTTCGTGGCGACGTTAAAAAGGGGCGCAACAGGGGGTGGTACACAGAGTCGAGAGCGACTTTAATCCGAATGGAATTTTGACACGGTATTCAGAGTCGTTTCGAGTGTTTCCCTGTGATCAACTCAAACATTGCAAACAAGAGAGAGATGTGCTTTTATGCTATTTTTCATGTTAACATTTATTCTATTATATTCTCTGTTCGATTTAGATTAACGAGTACACAATAAGGATCGGAGATTTATACTTTGGTATAAATACGGCACAAGATGGTGGACTATGTCTACCATCTATACATCATAATAGTAGAAATGAACGCTTAAATCATAATTGTCATATCTGAGGTGAGGTTGCATAAAAATATATCGATTCCTTCGATCAACATTTATGTAATCGGTAAAATTTATCGGAAAATATTATTTCCTGCCGATTCAAATCGGCACGTCCATACACCGGCAAACCATATCATGCGTTGTCGTTTCGAGTTACGCTGAACAGTGGCGAAGTACAGTGCACATCGAACTATATTGAATTACACCGTGAATTGCGGTATTGAACTATATTGCACTGCCGCGATGTACAGCCGTATTGGATTATATTGAAGTGTACGCGTATATATATATATATATATATGTATATATATATATGTCGGTTGGGGTATGCTCGGCGAACTATGAACCCGGAAAAATGCAACGTCCTTACGTCCTCCACAACGAGATATTACACTCGATCCAATAACAGCGGAATTCCAGCCTGTCGAGGGGAGAGAGGGACAACTAACAAGAGAGAGAGAGAGAGAGAGAACGAAGATTCTCGTCGGGCAGAACAAACCGCGCGATAACTCGTCAAAGGGAATCTCTCACACCATTTCTCCTATGGCTTTACCCCGTTGCCTTTTTTTTTTTTCAATCGTCGGGCTGTCGAACGATTCGAACGTTGTTGGTTCACGAATCAATGTCGCATCTCTTCATTCTCGTTCTTAAAACGAGATGATTCGATGTTATCGGTGAGAGTATTGATATGTGGCAAGTGAACTCTAAACGTTATCATTCTGGATATAATCAGTCTCGAATTGATTAAATTATAAGTCTATTAATATGAAGGTTCCTAACGGCTCTTGAAGGAACTGTGTATCTAGGACTCAAAGGAAGCATGGATCGCCCCCACTAAACTATTTCGGCATTTCTCAAAAATCTTTTAAACAAACCTTGAAAAAGACAATTTTCGAAATAATATATCTAATAAATTACCACGATTTTCTGCTCGTTTCTCTTATGCATCCCCGTAGCTAGAACTTAGGACTCAGGTACTTTTATTACATTTGTACAATCGTTTTTCAATATCCCGTTTTCTAAGTTCTATCACTTTCAATTGTAAACGTCGTCAGGTTGACTCCGTCAGCTTCTAAGCGTCACCGCCGTCTTCGCCAACTTCCATTCCCATGAACTTTACTTTTATCCAACTCGGAAATCTTATCAACTTTAACTTCGCCAACCGCCTAAACGTTATCAGGCACTGGGTTCTATTAACTCAAACTCCGTCAACGTCCAAATTCAATCGGGCATGAATTTCGCTCGACTTTCCCGCAAACAAAATCAATTGTACCGCGAATAGTCGAAACGGCAGTGTGCGACGCGTATCGATCGCCTTCCTTATAGATCGTTGGCCGACGTCGGTCTGCCAATAATTGCATTCCGCGATCGTTAAGCGTCGCCGTGCTCGCGCGAGTTATTATCGCATTATCGCGAAACTTGGACGAATTTCGTTATCGATGCACCCAGACGCGCTCGCCTTTATAGGAAATTATCCTCCCATCGGAAGGGGTTCGAACGGGGAGAGGAACGGGGAGGAGGGAAGGAAAGACTTGGGTGTTCGCGTGCCAACGGCGGGAACATGCCGGCAGCTTCCTGAAATTCCGGAAGTGCCGATCTTTGTGGCGAACTCCTCTATTCGCGACAGAAATTTATGTCGCGCGCGCGGAAACTTCTGGGAGCGATCTCTCTCCCCCCCCCCCCCCCCCCTGGCTCCCCCATACTTTGTCGTCTTCTGTCGGTTGCCGCCCTCGATTCCGCCGAAAAGTAACGTCGGGCGCGCGCGTGCGCATTTATTACGGAAAGCGAGGAAGCGAGGCAGAGTTTACGAGCTGGGCGGGAGGGAGAGAGAGAGAGAGGCAATTGGGAGCGCTGATTTAGTCCAAGGCGCGCGTCCAAATGTAAGGGCGCGGGCGGTTAGGTTGTTAGAGGACGAAAACAGACGCGATTGAGGGCTTGCACTGGCCAAAATTTTCCTTCCCACCCAGATATCGATTCAACGGCGTCTCTTGTCCTCGCGAAGCTTTGGGTAGAATGCGTGGATGATAAGAAGGCACGCCGTGAGTCGTGAATCTCGAGTTAAAAACGGTGTCTTAAGGTCTCCTTCTGCGCCTGGCTACCCTCCGATTACCTTGCTTCCTCGTCCGACCCATTCCGTTTCACTCCCTCGCGCCTCGGCTCCTTCTCGACTTTCCGTTTCTCAGCTTCCCTCCTCCTTGCTCCCCGTGTTTCTGCGTCCCACCGTCTCACTCTGGCACCCCACAGATGTGGAATTTTTACTACGTCCCCGCAGCGTAGGTCCTGACGAGGGTTCGTGCGGCGGCGCATTAAAGGCGAGCCTCGTTTAAAGGCGAACTCACGAGAAAAGTTGTCGCGGATGGCCAAGAGTTCTTCGCTTTATGGACTCTACTTGCTTAGATTGAAATCGTTCGGGGCAAATGAGTATCAGTGCACGCGCTTCGTATACGTTGCAAATCGATGCAAGAGAGAACGAGTGAAATGAACGTGCGTCGCTGTCGGGTCATGACGATTATTCGAAAAGAAAAGAAGAATTGGATCGCGCGAAAGCGGTTCTAGTCTTCTCGCGTGAATTTTATGAAAATGAGTGGCCATACGTGTCGACGTCGCGCTCACCTGCTTTCTCCCGATTTATAACAGGCCGCCAGCAGCCTAGCTGCGACGCGGGGACGTGCTCGAATCGGGAGTTGAGAGTCGAGAGTCGAGAGCACAATATCGCTAAAAGCCGCAGAGGCGTTGTAACGTTATTACGTCACGCTCGTTGTAAATATGTCGGTGGACAGAGACTGAACGGGCACGATCGACGAGCAACGCCGTCATAGCGACGATTGCGAGCAAACAATTTATCCGCCCACGCTAACGAAACGGCTAAATTTTGTGATCATCGGACATTCGACGATTTCGAAAATTCTGCGACGATACGTTGGATACATTTGTGCAGTTTAACTGTTAAGTCGTTTCGTACTTCATTCATACTGGTAGCGTGTAGTAAGGATGTTTATGTAATAGTGTACAGCATCGTAGTAGAAATATTATAGTAATGTGTACAATTGAACGTAAGTGTTGATTGATTAATATACGATTCTATTAACGTCGATTGTATAGAATTTATCAATGACACGCTTTAGCATTAAACTTCTACTCTACTAAATTTGCAGGGAAATTGGGCAATTGAAAGAAACGTAGTGGTATGCAGTTGAATAAAGAGGGGAATAAGGAAGGCCGTGGATTAGTTCATTTTATTGCTTGGCAATCGTAGGTTTAAGTTATTGTATCCGTTTTTCGTTTGCGTGCGGTTAAGGGGGTGCAGACGTATGTTGCTATTGTACTGATGGAACGCACTGAATATGGTAGTACCTTTACGAAGTAACACTTTCAAACGTTGACACGAGAACATGCTGACTGTTTTTCCGCGCGATTTCATCGATTCCAGTCTGACACGGATATTAAACGACGTCGCTCTTAATAATCCTAGATAAATATGCGCGCGTGCAACGTGCAGCGGGGCTTTTTTTTTTCTTTTTTATCGACGCGGAGCATTTATCGGGGCTCGGGGCCGGTCTCTTTCGCGAATTCTGCTCGCGATATACCAGAGATATGATCGCGTACAGCGTGCAACCGGTTCTCCCAGAGCGTGGCATGTTTTTTCGTTCGGCGATTTTCCGCGAAACAACGAGAATCGAGAACTCGCGATAATTCCTGCCTGGTGAGCACCGGACAAATTTGTCATAATGTTAAATTATTAACTGCATTTTTCTGACCGGGAGAAAGCAACGTTTATTTTTACGTCGAACTGTTTCCAATATCTTTATCGCGATGCACATTTTATTTTGAACGCTTACTCTCATATGGCTGTGAACTCAATTTTTCAGTACATGTGTAACACGCAATAAAGCTACGTTGAAACGAAATATTGAGATTCGGATAAAGCTATCAAGTTTGGCCGTCGAATACATGTACACCTATGTTAACAAAGAATAAAATCACCAAGTAGAAAGCATCAGAAACGAATTTTACCGTGAAGCTACTAATGCCACAATGCTTTACTCTATTGTCTCATCACTGTAAAATACTACCGTACACCAGAACCTAATTATCATCGGCACGCAACTATTTTCGCATTGCGCAGACTAGTTCAGTGAGATTTTCCAGGAAGCCACGAAACAATTTATCATTTCCTTAAACGTAAATGTCGTCACAGTTGTGGTGAGAGAATGAATGTAATTACCATTCACGATTACGTCTTACTATCAAGGGTCAACAAACACGTCAGCGACTGTGAACACGCGTTCAGTCTAAAATCGCAGTTGGCTAAGGAGTGAGAAATAAAATGGTCAATCGTACGAGTCAATCTGTGTGTTTCATACGTTAACCGGTCAAATCTCATTGTTACACGGCCCGATGAACCTGTTAATCGGTGCGCTAACTGGTCCCATTGAGGCCAATGACGATTAAATGAATAATAGAACGAGATGATGGAAAATTAATACTGCCGCGTCGTCTGATTGACTGTCATTAAAATCAGCAAAAAATATCATCGATTTTCGAGGAAAGAGCCTGCAGGAATTGTGCAGGAAAATTGGCGGGGTAATGTGCTCGTAATTAAGAATAATTTTTTGGTTAGATTTTTTAAACTGGCGGCAAGTATATTTGCTACGTTTGGATTACATCTATGTGCAAATGAAACGTTCACCGCGTTCGACGTGTAGACGATTGAAAAACCAGAAATTTCGCATAGTTTTTCGCAATTTCCGAGTCTCCGCAAGCTTTTACCACGTTTCCTGTGTTTATTCGTACGCGACAGCGAGAGTTTGCTTTCCGCTCGGGCCATTTCGCGAAAAACTACGCGGCGGAAAAGCGTCGTGAAAATATGTCGACAAGCAAGCGAGATCGCGTTCTGTATCGCAAAAATGCTGGCCGAAGAGTGTTCGATGAAGGAAAAACAAACATCGCAGTGTCAACAGTAACGAGCCTCGAATCGACCAGGTTTCTTCTTAAAAGACCCGTCATTTTGATATACGACGTCTCTAGATAAAAGTGACACCTCGAAAGAAAATGAGGTGGCACAACGCTTGAAAGAACACACCAACCACTCACAGCCAATCAGCACGTAAAATCGCAATAATCGTATCTCGATATCCCGCGCGGGTTCAAAGTGCCGTCCGCGAAAGAAGAGATGACGGGGCGAGATGAAAGGCGAGAAATTCGCTGGCGATCCCGAGCCTCGCCGTGCGAGCATATCTCACATGACACATGAATGGCGCCAAGAGCGAAAAACTCATTGAAACGTCTGGCCACGTCCGGAGCTCGTCTCCGAAGGTCCCCGGGGTCTTAATTTCGGAGCACATTAAACGTCCCACGCTCTCCGACTGTCGAAAACGGAGAATGGAAGGGAGGACGCTGGTCGACTGTTTACAAAAGGTCTCCGCTTCACATGGCACCTATTTTCGCGAAGAACCTTGCCCGACCACGCGCGCGGCCGACATACAGTGAGGAGAAGCAGTTTCGTGACTCACCGTGAACGAAATCTGTGGAATTGCTGAAAGCCGAAGAGAGGGCAACGTGAAATCTAGGAGATTTTCCGCTTCGCCAAAGGTTAAACTCCGCGCTGCCCACTTCTCTCTCTCTCTCTCTCTCTCTCTCTCTCTCTCCCTCCTCGTATCTATCTCTGGCTCTCCTGGTGACCTCCCACGAGCCCGTCACTCTTCCTGCTAATCACTCACACACGCGACCAACATCTCTCCCGAGGCATACAGATATATACACACACGCGCACCTATATGTACAGATATACATCTCGATCCCGATCGCACTCCGCGCGCGTCTTGCGAGAGACAACACGCTCCGAATCACACGCCGCGTCACACGTTCTCCTCCCGCGTGTACGTAGGCTTGAGAGTGTGGTGAGCTTACTGTATGGAATGGAATTGTAAACACGCGATCACGGGGAACGGTTTTCTCTTTGTCTTTGAGTATAAGTTAGACGCCGAGCATCTGGCGTCGTTCTCCTTGGCCGTTCGCTTCGCTAGCACGCTTTCTGCTCTCCTCGGCCGATTAATCTCCCACGCCTCTCTCTCTCTCTCTCTCTGTCTCTCTCCTGTCACTTGGACGAAGAGAAGAGAAGGCCGTGCTGGTTCTTCGAATCTCGCACTCTCGAGCGGTCGCGAACGACTGACGATCCGCGAACAGCACAGTCTACCGGATGCGGTAGTCCGGGCTTATGACGAGTGAAAAACTTGGAGGAAATCCAGCCATGCTGGCTGCGCGACCGGCGTCAGACTGCCGCGAGAGTGGAGCGGGGATATTCAGTTGAGTGGCATCGCCCGGCAGAGGGGCCCCCTCTTTGCTCCCAAGTCTAACCCCGACTCGTGGCCCCTCTCCTACGTCGGCTCCGGCCGACGCCGACGCCGACGGCCAGTGCCCGGCGACAGGTCCGATCCACATTCGCTTTCAACGTTTTCGAACAAATTTTTCAGATCCTCAAACTCGAACTTTTGCAGCAAAAACTACTTACTGCCGATGCAATCCTGAAGATAACTGTGCTTTGAAGCTAGACGGAGTATAAAAGAACGTGCTCCAAATCAAAGTATAATTTTTTTCGAATCGATCCTATGAATCGCCTGCTGTCCGTTCGTGTAGACGTATACGAATGGATGGAAAAGAGTAAAAGGATGGAAAGAGAGAAGAAAAAGTATGATACGTCGATTTCGGAGCACAGTCCTAGAATTTGATCGTTCGCGCCAAACTCGAAGCCATCGCTACCAGGAGAAGCAGCCCCCTTCGCACCCCTCGGTAACCGCTTTGTCCACGGTATGCCGATGCCCCTCCGCTCCTTTTCGCCCCACCGCCACTAGCGGCGAGCACCCTACTCGGCTACTCTCGACTTCGCCACGTATTCATCCCCTCCCCGACTCTCGCGAGCGCGAGAAAGACGGGGTCGTGGGTGGAAAGGAGAGGACTCGATTCGGAACGTGTGCGCAAGCGTGGATAGTCAGTCTTGGCACGCGGTCGCGCCCAAACGCATCGTCTCGCGAGTATCATATTGATGTACTACGCGCTCATTCTTTGAGCTAGCACGCTTGAGCCGATTGCGACACTCGCCAATGATAGAACGGCATCACGGGATTGTCATGGTAATGACGTTAGACGGAGGTGTTGCCGCGCGACCGATTTTATTAGCGAGAACAAGTTTCTAGTGGGCATAGGTAGGCGTGCGCGCGCGCGTCTGTCATGAGTGCGTGCGTGTGTGGGAGCGTATACTGGGAGGATGGGACGCGAATGACACGTTCGATAAGAATGTACGGTGACATTTCGCAATCGCGGCGACACGTCAGAAAAGCAGTTACGGCAGAGCTTTAATCAATGCCGAATCAATGGAATGGGTCCGACGAGGGTCGGTTTCATGAGTGTGAGACGCATAAACAGATGATAAGATCATTGAGAAGTGTATAGATGTCGAAAGGAAAACTCGTCTGAACGAAGCTGATAGGAAGAAGAGTTTGCGTATAGATTGCACGGTATGACAGTAGTGACAGATGACGGTCATTGATAAGAACGCATGACGGTATCATTGCGGGGGCGGACGGGGTGAAAATGGAAATTGACGTGGTGGTATAATTGACAGGGAACGGCGCGAACCAAGTGTGACGTGTGATTTTTGTAGAGAAACGTATAACGCGGGAAGATTGATAAGGCCCGAGGAATCGAAATATAAAATGGTACACGCGTCTCCATTTAAAAATGCACACCCCTGTCTGTCCGTTCCATTATCGCGTTCATCGTGATGGAGGCTTTTTCTCTCCTCCATACTGAACTCCCTGTCACACGCGATCCCCGACGTTCTCGTTACAACGTATTACACAAGCCGCGCAGACTCAACCGCTGTCCAATATTCGAATGCAATTTTTCAACCGTATCACGTTGGACGATGACAAGCGACGCGAGGCGTCACGTTAAATTTTGCCCCAATGAAAATAACGTCCACTATGGCGCATTTATATTTCAGGACGTTTACACCCCCTTTGTCTCTCTCTCTCTCTCTCTCTCTCCCTCTATTTCACAACTTACTTGTCACTTTGACTGCCGAGCGAAATGCATCCGCGCGTAAACGCATCCAGCATTCCTCGCAAACGCGGAGACAGAGTCCCGACCAAATTTTATTCTGTTCTTAAAAAATATTCTACCCCTCCCCCAGACATTCCGCCTGCTCGCTGAATTCTTCAGCGATTCTTCGTGCACGCGGAAGAGTGAAGCTGGATAGTGAGTGAGAGAGATGAATACGCAACGAAACAAGTCTCTCGAAAATGGCCGTGGCGCGGGGTTAACTAATGAATTCCGGCGCGGTTATACACCGTGGCCGGCTGCATTTCGGAGTCTTATCTTTGGCTGGAAATCAGCCTGGTGGGCAGATGTTTGCTAAAATCTCGGCCTCCTTGTCTCCCTCGCTTTCTTCTTCTCTTCTCACTTTTCGTTTTTCTCTCTCTCTCTCTCCTTCGTCGAGCTACCGTATGTAAGATGCTAAGTGCAAGCTCTCGCGCAAACCTCAACGCCCCACCGCCCTTCTTTATGCCTGCCCACCCTCCTTGCTCAACTTCGTGCCAACCCTCTCGCACCCTTTCACGTTCCGGTATCCGCGTTATGGCCGGTATGAATTGTGCGCGATACGCTGGGACTGAGTTATAAGCTCCGGGATCGCTTGATTTTCCCAGCCAGACGATTTGCTGGGGCAAATTTTTTTTTCGCCAACCCCTCAACCCGCATACCGGATCTAACGCTGACCGATGGCAGCTGCGCGAATGGTTATTGTTGCGATTCCGATTTGCTGATTGAAGGTTTTTGTTTTTTTGTTTTGTTTTGGGGGAGAGTCCGTTTTATTCTGTTAAAATGAGTGTTTTTCATCAGTGGTGATGGTTGACGATATTTCCATGTTTGCTTGTCACTTGGGTCGTGCTACATATAATTCTACGATGTTCTTTCGTCGATTTCATTTACCACTATTTCGAAATATTCGTTATTTTAATTTTGTAATATTTTTATTACGTGGCCTATTTGTATTCCATTACATTGAAACGGATATTAAAAAAGATGGAAAGTTGTAAGTATTATTACATGAGTATAATCATGTTGCATTATGAATGCATGTATATGCTACCATAGCCCATAATTCATAAAGAGTGAAATCGGTTATTGATAATAAAGAAAATGCCAACTCTTCGATATAGGAGCGTAAACAGTTAATAACAAGGAGTTCTGTCTCTTTGAAACAGAATTTGATAATGAGTGAAATCGTGCGATCCTGCTAGAAGGAAAGAGTGACTATAATTTGTACCGTAAATTGTTAATATGCACACCTTCCTTGTGCTTCCCTAAGGTTCGGCGAGATTTTTCATAGATAACTCATCGTCTCCCGTACTCCGTGGCCTGTAGGTTAGATCTTAGCATATTCCGGCACCCTCGTAACTTGGGCCAGTTTCTCAGCAACATCGTACCGCCGCGCCGGCGAAAGAAGGAGCGAACAGCTGACGGCAGGTATATCCATTTGCTTAACGCGCGATGGGCCGTGGACGTTGAATTCTGATGAGCTCTCGCGATGGTTCAAGGGAATGAAAGAGGTTAGCAAGGGGTTGAAAGGGGGTGGCAAGGAAGGAACAAAAGGCAAGCGAGTAGGTTAGCCGTTTTTGCCCCGGAAAAATCAGCCGCACGTGCAACCAGCGTCCTCTCTCTTGCCTTTATCGCTTCATAGCCGACGGAAAAATCTGTAAATCGCCCTTACGATGTACAATCTTATCAGCCATTACGGGCGAGCGTTTCCATAATTCTGTTCCGAAGAATGAGTTCGGTTTGCAGTTGGCTGTGCCAAGAGAGAGTTGTTTAATTTTTTGCTCATGAACGCTTGACACGGGAAACGAAGATGAGAAAGAAAGAAAGAAAGTTTAAGAAGAAAATCATGACTGGTAATCTTGACGATATTGCAATAACGTTTTTTTGAATAATCCTGAGGCTAGCGACACAGACGAGGTGTATCGTCTTATCGGCTGCGCGAAAAATCATATGAAGGCAAAGGACGCGTCCCCCAGCTCCTGCAGAAGGACCTGAAAGCAGCCCAATCGAGCCCTTTACATTGTCCACGCCAGCCTCTGACGCCTTTGTCACTAGACAATTCCTTTCGCAGCTCCGCCAACCCGCCCCAGTTTCTTTCTCCCTTAAAGCTGACGTCCTATGCCTGGGGACCCACCTGTGTATATACTTATTCATTTCACAGTCGATACTCTGCCTGTTTCACCAGAACAGACGTCAATACACTGACAATCCGAGAAACAGACATCGAAATGTATAAATTGTTCAATGAACAAATAATATGATCATCATAATTACAGATTGCCTTCCCTCTAGGTATCGTGTACTATCAGACCTGCTTCATTGTTCAGTTTGAGAACACTTGCGATTTTGATGGTTTCGCGTGTAGCGGCTAATAATCTCGCCCCATAGTCGAACACACTTCCAATATTCAATTTGCAAGGAAAGGACGTACGATAACGTATCAGCCCGGGACGTCCGCGTCGCCGTCGTGCCGGGGCAAAGGCAAATTTAACATGACACCCGATACGTTACGCACCTGTTGTGTTAGATAGCCGAAATGTGTGATCTAGTGCAGAGGCAGGGGGTGGTGTGTTGGTCAGGGTGCGGGGTTGCATCGAAGGGTCACGCTAGGTGCTAATTAAATGCGCCCTTTGACGTGACGCAAGCCTCGTGAAACATCTCATAGTGGACGCGAACACTTCGTAATATCGATCGATAGGTACGTGTCCAACCGTGGTATGAAGTGGTTCTGCGGTCGCCAATACAATACCGGATATTTCGGGCTAACCAACCTCGTGGTCGCTTGCCGGACAATTATTGATTGTCCTTCGAGGATCGAAATCATACGCAAAACTATATTTAACGCGCTCGACGCAGAACGCGAAATCTTTATCTACTGTTTTTCTCATCTAGTTTAATGGGAGCAGTGGGTACAAAGGTGAAGTGTTAATGATGCGATTGATGTCGATATACGTTTTGTGTATTCATATGTATATTCGTACATATGTGTATTTTATGACGGTGTTGCCGGGAAATTTGAGATAAAAGATACATTTTCGCCCGAGGAATCGCATTTGCCTTTTTCGCAACAAATTCGGGATTTTATTGTGCCCGGGAAAAATTCACGATTTTCCACGCGCCCCTTTCTGTCGAACGGTATAAAACATTAAACCGCAGTTATGCCGCGGCAATAAACACCCCGAGCCGAACATGATTTATCTCTAGCCGATGTAAAATGCATTCCCCCGATGATAGATGCATTTCCGATTTCTCCTGGCCACAGACCGGGAAAAGAAAGTGCGACGCAGAGGGTTGAGAAATGTGTGTGTGTGTGTGTGTGTGTGTATGCGCGAGCGTGAGATAGAGAAAGAGGAAAAGAATTCCGAGCGCCAGACATACGAGGCCGACTTGATTCAATTTACGACACGTGGCCACTTACGTAACGGAACGTATCGCCAATCATTAAACCGATCGATTAAGTACCGGCAGACGGTTGTTTATGCATGTGCGCGCACGTACCACCGCTTCTGATTTACCAGCGCATTTTCCTCATCCTCTTTTTTTTCCGCTGCTAGAAATTAGCTGCACCGACGCGACGTCGCGACTATATATATACTAATATTCATTGTCGACGTGAGAAATTTCTTAATGTTCACTTTAACGTGCACTTTTCTTTTATGATTACTTTTTCTTGAACGATTGACAGCACAAAATGAAGAATATTGACTTTTCCTTCTGAGACATCCTGCACACTCCATGTGCCTCCACTCTATACGTATATATGCGAGTAATAACGACAAGCCAATTTCTCGCACAAAGAATATTATAGAGAGTAAAGGAGAGAGAGAGAGAAAGGGAAGTAAAAACGAAGGAAAAGAAGATGAAAAAAGAAACGCGACGCTCGGATGGGTTGAAGCACGGAGGACTCGATGCCGGAAGAAAAATGGAAATTGTCGGGGGGTAAAGATTCTTACTTGCAGCGAGGCTGTATCGTGGGCAATTAATTCAGGATAAGCCGATCGCTCTCTCTCCCTATAACGGCAACCGTTAATTAATTACCATCAGCTGGCAGTACGCTTAGCTGAGTGGGTACTGGGAATGGAAGCATATTCTGAAAAGCAGACATTATCAACTGATCGGGAGGCGGAGGCACATTATGTTAGTTAGGGAACGATTTAATGAAGTCCCTCTGACGCGGTTAGTGCAGATCACCGCCAGGGTAAACTGACTGCGGACTATGAGGCTGTCTAGACGTCTCAATATGCTCGGACGTTTAGAAACGTTCATTTCCAACCGCCTCGATTTGGGAATTCAGAGATGTAGAGTGAGAGTTAAGTGAACGGTTTGAATTGTACATATACCTGTCTAGATTTATTGACCTAGGGATATATATATATCCCAGATGTAAGCACATCAGAAACTTAAGGCATCAATATCGACGTCTTGAGAATCGATCTACTTAAAAATTTCAACATTTAAACTCACCGTTTTTCATCGTATGCCATACCTTATTGTTAGTTTAACTCTTAGACTTCATATCCAAACCTTTTGGACTACCCCTCATTTTTCGTCTCGCTCTCATACGGCTTATGCTTGTTAGGTAACGATTTAATCAAGTTCCTGTGATGCGGTTAGCGAGGATCGGCGTGGCAAGGTAAACTGACTAAAGGGCTGAGCTCGTTACCAATAATGGCGTAAGAGACTAGCCGATCGCGGCAAGGCTGCCTGGCGCTGATTCCGCTTCGGGAGCTGTCCTATTTATCGGTGGCAGAGGCCAGATTATGCTCGTTAGGGGCGGCATTCGATTAAGGTGCTCAGATCCGGGGACGAGTCAAACGAACCGAATGATTTTAGCCGGAGACTCGTTTACGAACGAGAACCTGTCGATCCGTGGATTCAAACGCCACGGACGCCGTTTGAGAAAGCCCTGCTATCGACGCTTCAAATCGTGGCCGGCGCTTCACGGACTGTCAGGAAGTCTGATTTGATTATTAGAAGGTCAGCGGATTTCACGGAATGAAAAGCTTGGAATCGTCGGAAGAGAAGAGATGCTCCGATTTCACGGGGCAATCGCTGAATTAAAAGGTAGTGATGTGTACCGAGAATTTTAATTAGGTGTCAAGGGAAAAATTGGGGATGACAAATTGAAACAAGATTTCAAACTTGAAGCCCGATCCGCGTCGTCTCTAGTCCAGAAATAGGGAAAATTCAGAGGTTGAACGTCAACTCGGATATCTTTGCCCTGGAGCGAAATGAAGTTTGCGCGACAAATTTTGATACGCGCGTTTGCAGGTTCATTCAAACGCAGGGTTTCTGTTACAAACAATTCCTGCGGTCGTTTGCAGTCGACGAGCAATTTTTGTACACTCTGTGCATGGAAAAGAAGGCGAACGAGAGAAAAAAAGCAGTGATTATTGTGTGCAAATAATCGACAAACGTATCGCGAATCGGCTCTTCAAGCTAACCACATTCGAACACGAATCATGTCGCTAAATATTTGCGGGCTGCAATAGGACAAAGAAAGCTTTCAAACAGAGAGACCGCGGTGGGTGGGGTTGGGATGAGAAGGAGGAGGACATGAGAACAAATCCGGCTTTTCCACCGTTATCCTCCGCGTCCACGTAAACTAGTCTGCCTCGAAGCAAAGAGGAGTCGTATCCTTCAATATCGGAGAATTGTTGAAGAGCGCGGTATCAGGCGCGGACTGTGGAACAAAAGATGGCTTGTATGCGCGGCATATAAGATAGACAGCTAGGGGGCACAGCAGAATGCACGGGGAGGAGGCTGTCTCTTGCGTACTCACCATGGGATTTGCTGCAAGCGTAAGTAAGGAAAGGAAGAGAAAAATGACGAAAAACGCGAAGGCTTAGTGTAGAGAGAAAGAAATAATGATAGAAGAGGGTAAAATTGAAAGAAAAAGAGAAAAATGGCAAAAGAAAGGGGCGAACGAAAGCTATTAGACTGTTGAAGACCACTCTTGAGTTATGACCGAGGTCGCGACAAATGATGCGATAGCGGAAGTCGTCGTGTCGACTACAAAAGGAGTGCGAATTTAGGAGATAAGTCGCGACACTCCGGAAGCCTGGAGTAAGACGACGATAAGACATGGGGTCGTAGACGATCACCTGCAACCACTCTCAACCCTTACCCCCTCCTTCCTTCTCCGTCTCCCGTTCTAAGTCGTCTACGTTTCGCGATATCACCATGGTTCGACCGTAAATCAAAACGCATGCCTGGCCGGGACGAAGGCACCCAAACAAAATCCATAAATTTCCGCTCTGCCGCCCCCGCGGTGGTTTCCGTCAGAAGTTCTCGAAGTTCCGAAAGTAGTATTTCTGTGTGCCGGGACGGTACTCTCGACCTCCGAGTGAGGCATAAATAATGCAGGGGTGAGGTAGACATCCCTCTTCTACCCCTCTTCCATTCTTCGCTCGCTTGCTCTCTCTTTCTCTCTCTCTCTCTCGTCTTCTTCCCCTATCCGTCTGTCTTCTTCTGTTGGCCTTTCGTCTCTTTCGTTCCATTGCCGTGCCTCTCGTCTCTTCTCCTTACTCTCGGCGCACTTTCCTCCCATTCGTCCCTTCTGCCTTTTTCTTACGCTCTGAGCGACGCGGTTCGTAAACAAAGCGGGAAGGAAACTGCTGCCGCGAGGGTGGTTCTAAGGGTAAGCGCCACCCGTTAACGTCCGCGGAACGTGATTGGAGGAAACTGCTTTCTTTACTATTTAATGCTAGTTCCTATCCGCAAGAATCGCACGACAATCGTTGTCTTTTTCGCGTTTTCGAAACATCAGCTGTTTCATGTTACGTGCACGCGCGCACACTGGTTTAAACGGTTTTTACAAAGGTTCCGCGAAAACGTCCCTAAATTATTTTCTGAAAGTACACATGTTTGTAACTGGCTGGAAGAATGTTGATTTTCCTATTGTTCCGAGCGTATTCTCTTCGTTGAATGTGTTTGAGTCTATCGAGTTTTGGCAATACGGGGCATCTTCCATTTCGGTATAAGTGCTATAAAATTATAGAGGAGGCCCAGATGCGTCCAAGTTTTGCGTTGAGGGCGTGGAGAAGGGGCAAGTGGAGTGGAATTTCATAATACGAGAAAGGCGGCAAGTTGCAAGGGGAGGATCAGCAGTTCGACGAAGAAAATAAAATTATATTAAGAAATTTCGCTGAACTCGCGGGTAATGCCCGCCGAAACAGAGACACCCGGCACAGGCTGCAACTATGAATATACTCGCTCCTATATTTTGAATGCGACTAGACTTCCCGGATAATCAAATTTTTAAGGTTCCCAGTTTCGTGGAATGTTGTATTTTTAAGCGACGGACTTTTTTCCCGCCATATCTTTTACTGACTTCGGAACCGCAAAGTATTACGTTCCCGAATACTCTATTTTTCAGAGAAGATCTGGTTTCAAGTGATAACGTATTGAAGATAGATGAAGATCATATCGTTAGATTGATTAGAGTTTCATTAGAGATTGTAACTGCTAAATTCTGCGGAATAGCTTAATTTTCACTGGTGTCCGCCGCTGCTCAGTATTCACTTCCGTCCGAAACTTGACTTATGCTTTGCAGCGTAATTCGTTGGCGTACAAAATTTCGCGAACAAGTTCATAAAATCGGTGACACGTCGAGCATTGGGGGGGCGATGCGGAGTTTAAATTTACGGCCATGCCGAACAAATATGCACGTGTTAATGTAATGAGAAACGCCACTTCACATTTTCCAGCATTTTTCCTGCGAGTGGAGCAGGCTGTTTTTTTTTCTTCCGCGACCCATGACGTAAAAAATGAAATAAAACACCAAAATGGAAGGAAGAAAAAAATGAGTGTGGAGAAAGAGAGGAACCCGCGTGAAATAAACGCGCGTCGCGACTCGGATTGAGCGTTGCGCGTTGAAAGTCCGCAAATTACGGTGCGGTGGGGAGAAAATTAACGGGCCATTAACGAAATGCTGCTTGGCTCATGAGGCTCGAGTGGCAAGCTGCCGGCTCAATTACGTTGATGAATTTACGCGGAGACAACGGATTCATCTTCGTCATCGCCCTGCGAGCGTGCTGGAATTTTAGTTTCCGGAATTGATCGAACTGAAATTCCTAAACTCCTGGTAATGCCAGTTGATCATGATTCTTCGAGAGACTCACGACCTGAACGAGAAATATGAAACATTCGATTGGCGAAGCATTACGAAATGACTGTGTACGAGTATGTCCGTAAGACCGTACGTGGTCTCTTCGTTGAGCAAAGCGCTTGACGCATGAAGCGTGTCGTGCGCGGCCTATCATTCTGTTCTACCACACTTTTTTCCAATTCGCTGGATGCCCTCTTTTCTCGCACCGATAGACGAAAAAACTTTCATGGAAACTTTCATAACCCAGCGCCCATAGAACGACAGAACTAAAGGACTGTAATCTCCGTACAGTTCTCACCCCTTCCCCCCCTGTCGCTCGTGCGACACGGCGAACCACCGAAAATTACCTTGGCGCCGGGATATTTAAAAAGTGTTTGCGGTTATATTCGCTGACTCGCGCTAAAAGTTTGTCCAGACACGGTTTCGCATCTTGGCGGGCAGTCAGAGGTAAACGAGGCCGTCCTTTCTCTCCGTTCTTCTCTCCTTCTCTCCCGCCTCAGCATCCTCGATATTTCCTGGCGACTTTCGAGCGGCCTAATTGAAGCCGACAGACGGAGTCCTTTTATTACGCGGAACAAAAGGCGCGAGCGCCGAAGTCACAAAGCGCAGAACTCATTACGAGTAGTGAGAAAGAGAGAAAGGGAGAGAGAGCTGGCCAGGTGGTGGAAAAGCAAGAGTCTGCAGAAAAGCGACAGCAAGCAGCAAACGACAGCGGGAAAACGGCGAGAGGTTTGATGAGAAATTCCGGAATGGAAACGATCGGCGCGAAACTGGCGAAAAAATAAAGGCGCGACCTCGTTTTTTCATGACGCCTCGAAAGAGCCCGAGAGTCGAAAGCAGTTTAGGGGCTAGAAATCGGACTCTGTTCTCCGTGACTGGCTTTTTTTATGAGAACGAATGGATCGGGTGGAATAGACGCGGGGATCGAAAGAGAAGTCTTCGCATATAATATAGGTATCTGGGGCACGCGGCAAAGTCTATGCGCTGTGGGCGGCTGAAAATTTAAGCCTGTGAAAAGACGGGACGGTGGAAATTGAGACGCTGAGAAGTTAGGAGATTCGAGAGTCTGCCGGTGTATACTTGGAATTCTATAATTTAAAACTGTTCTACGTATGAGACGTTACATAGATTGCGAATATGGTACGTCATCTATGTTCCTTATATATCATGAATTAATTTCAATATGTTATTGTTCAATATTCACATTTCTACAAGTGCTAATGTTTCAAATGTAATGTACTACTGCAGAAAGATTTGTTCGAGATATTCGGTCTACTTCCTTGCATTAAACAACCCGTACGCGACTTTCTCAATTTCTCGGACGTACCGTAGATTTTCAGATCCCGGACTATAGGTACAGTTACGTGGGTGTGTGCGAACGTACGTAAACTCGCAGTCGACTACGTCTCTCCGCGGCTCCGTAATCTAACTCGAAATTAACGGAGCCTAATTCTCGTCCAATTCCCAGTCTGGTCGGGGCCGCTGGAAGCGGCTCGTTGCAGTTCACGAAAACGAGTTTCGATAAAGTTAACGCCAGGCGTAGTCGGCCGGTGACACTGCATTCAGACATTTAGATAAGTTCACTGCGCCAGACTAGCGGACGAGAGTCGGGAACGTTGCGTAGAGGACGTGTTCTCGTTATTCTTTTCTACCTCGGATCCTCCCCGTCACTGCACTGCTGCGTCTCTATTTCCACGATTTCCATCCTCAGATCTTATTTATCTATGCATTTTGTCCACACTCGACTCCCGTCTATATCGTTCCTTTTTATTTTCCTTCCTCCTCGAGATTTTCTTGCTTATGTTTCTTCATTTCGATCCTGTTTAATCTTACACATTTTTTTACCCATCTTTAAAAATTCTCCTGTTTTCCTGCGTTCTGTCTCCGGATATTTTTTACCTAAACAGCCCCCACCTTCTTTTTTGTTTGCCTTCTTTACATCTCTTTCTTCTTCTTCTGCTGTCGCGTTCTCTGTTTTTCTGCAGCATTTTCACCAGTCCGCTCGCTTCGTTTTCTCTCCTTCGCGCTCCATGCCGCATGACTGTTTACTCGAACCGGGTCCTGGCTCGGTTTGATATCCATGGTCCCCGACGAAAAGCAAACTCATCACGATCGCTGGTGGCATGTAATCTCGCGGAAAGGAGAAGCCCTTCCGGCGAGTCGTAGAATCGACTGTAAGAGTCAAATTGTGTTGACTCCGTAGAAAAAGTTATTCTCTCTTCGCCGTCCGTTCGTTTCGCCCGGCAAACTTTGCTTCTGATGGGCAACGGTAATCTCGGAAGAGGAACATCCTGCATTGCGCCGCCACTTTCTTCTGCCCGGCAGCTAACGTTACCTGTGATAAAATCACGACATATTAAAATGTCTAGATCTTCGACCGACCGATAGACACAGATTACGTCGAAAAATAGTATTTTGCGAGTAATCACATAGCTGCTTATTGAATTCTATCTCTTAATCACGGCACACGCGTAATACGCTGTAATCAGATCCCACCCCTCTGCCATTCCATAATCCAAAGGCGTAACGAGTTTATTTATACGCGTCGGCTCGGCGCGCAGGTGCGTTGGATCGTGGGAATTTATTTTTTCCGTGCGGTGGCGCCCACGCTCGCGTCCCTCCCCCACTTTTTTCATAAATCGACCCGACCGATCTCGCCGCGGCAAATATTTTATTTTGCCCTCGCAGGCTGCTCTCCCTCTCCCCGGAACTAGGGGTTGGTTGGGAAAAGCCGTGTTGCGAAACGCGACTCGTTTTGTATCGGCCGCGCGCGATGTCTAAAAAGTCTCATCCGACGCGATTCGACGAGCGAGCGAACGATAAATCTGATAATCGCCCCGAACCTTGCTCATATACGCTTTTGACACGCATATCGGTACATGCGTCGATACACGGGTTCATACAGGTGTCGATATAAAATCTTGTACATAGGTAGATGCATACCCCTGTCTAAATCTCTGTATGTCCAAATATACGTATAAATGGTATAATTGAGTGATGCGACTCGGTGTCCTAGATTAAGCATCTGTCATCCACTCTTGAGCGATGTGGCATTTGATGCGGCAAGTATACACTCTAACAAGCTAATCAGCGCATTTTATCACTATATACCCGCCGTTGTGCACTACCATCTATGCATAAACCCCGCCGTATTCGTCTCTCTTTAACTTGCTCGGTTTTCTGTTTGCCACGGAGACAGCTCCTGTCTCGCTCACTTACACCGCCGGCTATCGGAATCGGTATTAAACGCACGTAGGCACGCGTGCAAACATCGTGGTTCATTAAATTAATCCGGACACGGAGCGACGTATAAACGTGAACGTGCGAGTTCGTCGCGACGTGCCCGCGTCGTCGTAATTTCGTCCCGGGAAACGTCCCGCCGATTTCGAATCGTGCCGCGAATACGCCGGAAATTTCATCGGAGCGTAGAGTCGCCCGATTTTTATTTTTTTTTTTCATCCGCGGTACCCACGCTCCCGATCCCCTCTTGCAACGCCGCGACGCTACGTTTTTCATTCTTTCCCTACACTTCGTTCGGTGAGAGTGAGAGCGATGCGTAAACGCAGAATGTTGCGGGTGCATCGTAATATTTTTAAGCGCCGATACACTTTAACAAATAATTTGCCTGCATATTTTCGAATGCACTGTTTTCGACGCTTGAACATCGAAATATTTACACGTCTCTGAAGACCCTAAATTGACATGCTCAGTTTGTCCGAAATTTGTCCATCAGCGCTCTCGCTGGCATTTAAAATGAGAATCTATTTTCAATAACCTACTCTGTTCTGGCGTGAAATCCGAGGAATCGACGGAGCAAAAGCGAAGTGTGCCCCCGGCCACGCTCTCTGCCACGTTTTTCGGCGATTCGCCGCTCGTCTCAAGACTTGGAAAAGCTCTCTCTCTCCCGAGAGAAACTCAGCGTCTCGTTGGCGGGGGCAACGAACTCCTCAATCTCAGGGATCGATATCCCGATAGATTCAACGATCCTTCCGGCGTAGGACGCACGGTATTCCACGAGACACATCTCCCAAAACGCTTCGAGGCGAATTCGTACTTGGAGTGAAAACGCAGAAAATCACAGCGACTACGTGAGAGGATGTGCGCGAGGTACGTCGGAATGATCTGAGGGCTGGCTTTCAGTGCAGCGAGAATTTCGATATCACCGAATCGTGGGTCATTTCAGTTTCGTTGTTCCAGCTGTAAGTGAAACCTGCCAATAACGAGTACAGAAAATATAACTAATATAACTTACACTAACATATAAATATAAAATGCCATTCGTTCTCTTGCAACTTACAAGAGGACAACCGACTAATGAGCGTGGCCAGCCGCTGCGAAAATAAAGGAGGGCGACTCGGCCGAAGTGAATTCGGTGTCCGATAATCAGACTGATCGAGCAATCAGTGGTCTCCGCTTTTCAGTGCGAGAATTTGCAACGGACGTGACGACGATAAGGAATTGCCTGGACAGAGAGAGTACCGTGACCCGAAGGGTTGGAGGGCGTGCAGAGAGGAGGGATGACGGGGGCTGGTAAAGGGTAGCATACCCTTCCACACATCCAGGAGGAAGGGCGGTTCTTGGTATGCCGAGCACGTCGGCGCGATAACCCACGAGTCGATAACTTACTTGCCGAATTTCTGGTCAGCCCGCCTCCAAATTGTCCTTCCTGTTCGCCGCCCTTTAAAACCGACGACGTTACCGGCATCGCGACACCCACATTCGATTCGAGCAACCCCTATGACCGGCTCGTAACTTTCCGCCTTCTTTACGCGCCCGTTCACCCCGAATTTAGCGCCTTTGACTACGTTTCAGAGGTCGCTCGTTCGGATGCAGGTATAAAATAAGTGTAATCGGTAGACTGCAGAATTGGCGGTCGAATAAACTAGCTACGTAGCATTTAATTATTCGGTAATTATTCGAGAGGATGGCGAATATTGCACTTGGCCCGATATACGAGTATTTTAGCGTGCGAGGTGATGAATTGTCAGCGACGTAATTTCGGGAGCGAAATTTGACACGACGCCGACGCAGACGCATTCCTTAATCACGGGCAAACGTCAAGCTCCGTTTACGGAGGAGGTCAGAGGGTGGATTATAGGTTTGGTGGATGGTGGATGGAGGAACTCTTCACGTTCGGCGAATCAATAATTCGCAGCAGCCGTACCGCGACGCTCTCCTGTCAATATCAGAATCGCCGGCTCGAATTAGCAGCAGGCTCGCGACAATTGTGCCTCATCGCGCGTAGTCTGATGTAAAATTTGAGGTCGGTGGGTTCGGAAACAATGTACCGCGGACGAGTAATCTGATAGATCGATGTCACGTATCTATCATCATAGTTCTTGTACCCACCATCAGAGCATTAACAACAACACGAAGTAGTGGTATTGAAGGTCTCCTCGTTTACAATAATTGAACCGATTGTTCTACAAATTCTCATTACACACTTCCAATTAGAATGCTGGTAGAAGAAAAAGTATAGAAAATTGCGTGCAGGATATCCTCGCGATTTTCTCGAACAACGAATGCAGGGGTCGATGTTAATCGCCTGCTCGACTCGTTCGACTCACTCAGGCGACAACGATCACCAATACAGACGCATGGAAACGTACGCTCGTAGTGGAAGCCAACTGCAGGGGCTAGATACCGGAGCGGAGGTGACTTCCTCCGGCCACTTTGATATCGGCGAAATGCCACTCTTTCGAAAAGACTACACGCCCCTCCGCTTCTCTGTCTTTCCTTTCCTTTCCTTTCCTCCCGTTCTCGCCCGACTCCCCCTTTTCTCGTTTTCCCGCTATTTTCATCGCCAACTATCGCCATTCACCAGCCGAGCACGTATTGCACTTGTCCATAGGACGCCTGACATCATGCAACCGATCGATTTAGTCCTTCTCCTTCAATCCCTTCGAAAAATTTTGCCATTTCTTAGTTTCTTCGAACCTCTCTACTTTATGTCGCGTTTTTACCTTTCTCCATCATTTGTCTTTCAGTTTCTCGACGTTCGATTGCTTCCTCATTGTCCGCCGTTTTCCGCCTCTATTCCTCGCTGTTGCCGATGGCGCGAATTTGCCTGAGCCAACGAACCACTGAACGATATAATAGTGAAACTACCACCTACCACTCGTATGTATCCAAGAGCCGTTTGAACGGAGCTCTCAGTAACGGGAAGTGTATACGCGCGCGTATGATCTCGGGAGCTGGCGTGAATTAACTGGATGCAGCTGCAGCTGCAAGCCGGCGTCGTTTCAACGACCGACCACTAACGACGGGAGCAACTGGCACGAGAAACGGCTCCTGTGACGGATCGACAACGAAACGTCGCTTTTCACTTCTAATTTTCATGACAACGAATCCGCCCACGTTATTCACCGGCTCATACCCTATGTGCGAGGACATGCATTCGTGAATTCTGCTTTTTGACTCTAGTCGTCGAGTTTCACGGTTTAGCCGGTTACACTGCGCGAGTATGAGCATCAATATATATTCAAGCGTTGAAGCGTTGCATGCGCGGCGAGCGTGGATTTTATCAACTCCCGATGCAAATTCCGCGCGCAGACGTTGCTCAGCGAATTTGGCGAGGCGAAAAATGCCCTCTCATTAGGGAGGGCTCGTCTATTTGTGAAAGGATGATGCTCGGCGCAGAAACAATATTGCTACTCGGCAGTGCCTTAACGAAGGTACACACGGCTATATGGTCCGGTATATACAATGCAAACAACGACAGTGCCGACACCTGGGCTTAACTTATTCGCGTCCCGCCTCCGCCTCTGCCTGTACAACTGTTTTTCCTATGCACACGAAGAAAATATGTTTAAATTTCCATCGCCAATGGCAGAGACGGCACTGAGACTCCGCCGGGTGGGAAAAATCGAAGGTGTGTGTTGGATGTCAATGGAGGAACAGATTTTATTATTCTGTATCTATATTTCTTGCCGGCGAACTCCGGCGGCCGCGGCGCTGGAATTTTCAGTATACGAACACGAATGTGAAACTGAAGATTTTCGGAGGATACTCTTTCCTTTTGTAAAAAATGACATCCATAACTTCGAAGAAGCTAGTGAACTTATTTCGACGCGATGACTGTGGACGTAGGTACTGTAATCGATAACTGAGAGGAATTGAGAATTATCCTATAAATTATTTGAATGGAACGATCGCAGGAGGAAACTTCGCATTAGTCAAATTGACATAGCACTCATAACTGACGTGTTCGTTGAACGATATAAAAAGCATTCTACCAACGGAGTAATTTCAGCCCGACAGCAGTATGATCGATATAATATACGTCCCTTCGATATTTCGCGACAAAAAAGCTTGTGAAATACGTATTCGAGGGTGAAACAATGAACCGAGTTAACGTTACCGCTGAAATACCTATTCGAACGGAACGGAAACAGAAGATACCGAGGGGCAATCATCCGGAATTAGGATTGTCCAATAGACTGCAAACGTACCGAAAATTGACTGCGAATTGACTGCGAATTGAGAACAAGCTCCTCTTCGTTTGAGTTCCACGAAATTTTCTGCTTTGATTGGACGACGAATTTGCACGATAGCATGCTTTCCACCCGATTATCCAAAAAAAAAAAAAAGCTGTCTACCGTATTCTCCTGAATGTCCTGGAGCCGGAGTGTGTCTAACGCATGCTATAGCGTCTGCCATAATCGATGGTAGCGTAGGATGCAAACGTAATCTCGGGGTAACGGTAAATTGAAAGGTTCGCTCGTGAGTGTCCCCTCGACAGGGTCCGCACGATGCCGGCCAGTGATCCGCTTTACGTTCGATTTACTCCGCGCGCCTTGCTCGTTCACGTCCTCGTCTTCGTCCACGACCCTCACCCCCGATATATTCGATATTGGCTACGGCAAGGACCCTTCCCTTCCGGACGACCTACTCTCTCATTCGCGAAATGGGGGTCCTTCGCCGCATTATCGCGAATCCTCACGAGACAATACGTCTTCGCGAATGAGGTCGAGTGTCGATGGATGGACTCTTCATCGGAAGTTCATCCTTGAATCTTTCACTTTTACTACTACTATATATGGGGTCGCTTGAGCGAAAGTTCTCTCTTCCCATTCTTCTGTTTCTCTTCTTTTTACTTTGTCGCCTTTTCAGAAATCGCAAGCCTCCCTTGGCGCCAGCGTCCGTTTCCATCGACCAGCGACTGTTTCTCCATCAACACCGGAACACGTAAGACGAAGACTTTTCTTCAGTTGGAAATGGCGCCGGGAGACTCTCCAAGTCAAATAAACAATGGCTCCGGTGGCCGGTCGTGAATTTCGTAGTAGGGTTACAGCCTCCCCACCTATCCTCCTAATGCCGTTCTACTCTCCTCGTCGACTATGCACCGCGAGTGCTGCCAAGACAAAGCTTTCCATTACGATTCATTGCCAGATCCACAATCAATGACACGAATGCAGTATGTTAAAAAAACCGTATGATAGAAAAGTACGTAAAACGTTAACGCGATCTGTCGACAAAATGGAGAAACCTTTTCGGCCGATCCGAGAGTAGTATTATTTGCCTAAGGTCCGAGACAAGATAGGCCTGAAAGCAATTTAGGTCTGAGAAGTGGGCGAATCGATCGACGACCGTCGTCCAACAAAACGTCCAAATGTATTCTTTCCCGTTTTTCGCCTTCCTCGGCGCCGACGCCGTAGGAAGTTTCGGCATGGTGTTTCGATGAGGGTGGAGAGACGTCGAAGGAGGTGAGAAGAGGACAGGTCGAGGGTGCGTCCCAGTTCACGTAGCGCCACTACCGCGTATATTGGGGATCCGTTCGTGTTTAGTCGATTCCCGTGTCGACGTGCTTACACGACGAATTACACGCTTTCCGTGACGATGAAACTCGAATGCTGGGAGGCAGCTTACCCTCTTCGTCTATTCCCACATCCCTCACCCCTCTCCCCATTCTCTATCCCTCTTTTTACCTCTCCAAGGCGAACGGTCGCAGTACGATATTCGGATTACGTGATGTTGCGCTGCCAATTGTGCCCAAGTGCCTCGCAACTCGCAACTCGCAACTCACAAGTCGCAACGCTGGATTGATTTCCAGTCACTCCCCTAACTGAATTCCCTTCGATTTTCTTCCGCGCCAAGAACCGGCCTGGCCGAGGCTACGTGACGTTTGCTCTGCGAATATCAACGCTCGCCTTCCTCTATCCGGACGATCCAGAGTTGTTTTTCGCACAAATACACGAATCATGCTCCCTGCCAGAAGTAATTTCTTTCGGCACCGACGTACGTTTTCTCTTCGACTTATTATTTGTGTTCGATTTTTCGAAGGAATTCTGGGCAAACGAGAATCGTAGGGATCGTAAGGATATCTGTTACTTTCCGATTAAAAAAAATCGATACATTGTCTTTGCTAATTTTAAAGTATAAACTGTGGAATAATGTTTCAATTTAGAATTCTTGTAGCGCTTTGTGGAGAGATAGTAGCGATTTAATATAATTTCTGCAAAAACTATTCACTCATGGACTTTGCGCAAATTTTGCCTCGAAAGAAAAGTTAGTACTCTCTTAACGCTTTCGCAGGTTTTTAATTCGTCGTTAATGTTATGAGAAAATATGAGTCATAACGAATTTTCTATGTTGACAATTGCCCTGACAAATTGATACGTTTGTTCTAGCTACCTTCGTATTTCGTGTTTGAGAGAATTACTTTGAAATGAAATTCCGTCAGAATCTCGAAGGATACACGTATTGATCCCGTCGATTTTCACGAGGTCCAGCGACCCGCGATCTATACTTTACTCTATCGTAACTGTCGCGCGCAGTTTACAGAAAATTGAAAGGAAAGGGGCCTTCTTCGGGCGCACGCGCTCGCGTTCGCGTGTGTCCCGAAAGTTTTCATTCGGCCAGCGAGACGTTTATCGCCTTTAAAATCGGCGCCGAAGAAGGCGGAATATTTACGATTCTCTATACAAGATTGCAGTGCCAAGAGCTGGCTAGATTTTCGTACGTCTGAGATTTCGAAGAAATCGCGAACGACAGCGCGACTTTCCTGTCGATTTTTTTACACGCCCCAAGCGGAAAACGTTCGATTCCGCTAGAGAAAGATGTAATGCTGCTTTGAAATTGATGAAAGTGACACTAACTCCGCCTACGTGCTCGATGTTAGGGCCTTATAAAGCAAGATTTATCCCCCGACGAAGGGACTTCTCAATATCGCTCCAGCCTCCAGCGTCCACGTGAGTGCAATTTCAAAAGTTCGAATCACCCGTAATCGTGATCAATTTCAATAGAAGAAGATCTATGGCGTTTGTGGAATTTTGAAAAATGACATTGTACGAAGGTTACTGTAAATTCTGTCCGTTCTGTAAAATACCATATGCGAGCACGTACCAAATGATTTTTTTCTGCAACCGCTTAAAGAATTAGAATTAGTTTCGTCTAGTAAACTACGATCTGCATTGCATTATCTCAGTCTACGCGTAGCTGTCAACGCCGACTCGAAACTTATACTCCGCGAGTCCGGGCAATAAATGACAAATGAACGAACTGCGAACGCAGGGAGCAAACTCGCGTACGCCAACAAACATTCTGCATTCGGGCTCCGGGTAAACTGAGACACATCCTTCCGGCGGAAGGAGCGACGTTTCTCTATCCGAATCCACGAGAGCAGAGACGGCGTATAACAGAATCCACGAACAAAAACCAATACCGCGATACTTCAGGAGGCACGAGTGGAAAGCTTCGACTTGGCGGAAGACAGAAATGCAGAGGTCGGATCATCTCCCCATTCCCGGCCTCTTCCCACCTCTTCCTGCACGATCTCCCCATTTCCTCGGATCCCACATAAAGACGCGCGACAGGCAGATTTTCGTCGCGCAGAAAGGTCCTACGAACGAAAGATTCATCACCGTTCAGCGTACGATTTTTTCCCGAACCAGAACTCGTCATCTCTAAACACGGTTGATGTAGGAAAAATTGAATGATGCTTCATGCGTAGAATGGACAATGTGTGGTTATTTTAGAAGAGACCAGCGGATGGGACCTACGATCGCGACGTACGCTGTTATATATTGGAGTCGTTTCGAGACGTTCGCAGTACGAGCTCCAAGTTTCGCGGTGTATCGCGAACGAACCGATAAAGAGGGATGGAATGGAAGGGTGGCCGCGGCTCCACTGGAAACTCTATTTTATGGTAAATAGATGTCGTGCCTGCCCGCCGCGCGCATTCTCCGAGCGAGGCAAGCCGAGGCTCGCATAAGAGGATCGGGAGTACGAAGAACGCGCGCCGAGGCGTTAAGGAAACGAAATGGCGGGAATAAGTAGGAATCGGCGAAAAATTGCCCCCTTCGTTTTCGCACGAATAAACGACCCGCGCCTTCCGAGTCTCATACTGCTTAAGTCATTCATGCATTATTCTTCCGATTTTCTTCTTCAACGATACGGACGAGTAAATGTTTCATCTTCGTTATGCGTATGACTTTTTGCACTCCGCAGATATTCTGTCGTATTGAGACGTGCGGAAGTGTCCTGACGCATGACGGTACGTTCAGCAGACCGGAATGGATAAAAGAAAAGAATGGCTTTGAACAGATGTTTTGAGAGTACATGGTAAGTGTAACGGTAATGTAGAATCGGTCGTTAGTGAAACGTGCGTGGACGTAGGTCAGTCGCGTTAGAGTATTCCGGTTGCAGAGGCACGAATACGGATGTCCTAAGAAACGTTGGAATTTCCACCCTCCACGATTCTTTCCATTTCATCCCCGCCCGCCCATCTGTTTGCCCAGGCTGATGAAGTTTTAATAAAGAACAACGTGTGCTGGAGAAGACGGAATTTCTTTACCCTCAGCTCTCTGTTACTGTTAACATACACGGTTGAAGTCTTGCCATGGTCGGGGAGAGAACTGGCCTAGACGGTAAAAAAAAAAAAACAATCCATTCCAATTATTTGACTTTATAGAATTCTTTTAGGCGGACGTGGATTGTTGCGTTAAAATGGTTTGAGAGTGAATTCGACGTTATTTACCTGTTGCAATTTGTGCGGATGATTATAAAAGTGGTCTGAAAAAATGAACTTCTCATCTATATTGTAATTTCAATCGACGCAAACGAAATAAGGAGAAATTTGAATTTGTTTCGATTTTCGATTTAACTAGTGCGGTAATGATGGGCGTATTTGTTGCTTAGGAAGATACTTGTGGATCGGAGTAAGTGGAATGGGATGGATGGATGGGTGATGGGTGTGCGAGAGAGAAGGAGAGCGGCGAGGGTGGTTCGATTAACACGGAATGAAGCCGACGATGGATTCCTTGGCGAATTCTCGACGGCACAGCGCGCCAGCTAGTTCACTACAGATTTCGCTACAGATGGTTTCATTAAGGCGGGACGGAGTGTTCGCTCGGGCAATCGTCCTAACGAAGTGACGACGTTCAATCACCGACCATCTCGAGCTACCGTTTATTCATTTGCGGATGCGAGATTCATATCTTTGCAAATATCGTACGAATATACGAGTGAATGTCGAGTACATGAAATCTAGACATCAAGATTTTCTTGCTGCCCTTACTTGTGTGTAGAGGTAGAGTGAGTGAAAGACTCACATTATCGCGATCTACGATTCAAGAGATTTATTTCAAAAATCATCCAGCAACTTTCTTCATCGTATTCGAACGCAGAGTCATGAAGAAACGCGAACCCTAATTTCGACAAGAGGGCTGCAGAAGGGGTTGAAAAAGCGTGTCTGGAGTGGCCGGGGGTGATTTGGAAGAGGGCTGTAGCGCATAATTCCCTAGTTATTCGCCTGCCGGCTGCCCGTTATAACCCGCTCTCAGCAATAAACATTTGTAATTCGCGACAATCCACGGGCGCCTTCGTCGTACGCTCACTCCCCCCGGTTCACGTACAATCTCCGAAAAGTGTATAAGTAGAAGGAGGCGGGAGACATTGCGCGCTAAAAGGTTCCGAAAAAAATATCCGTAAATCTCGTCGCCTTGTTTCGCCGACGCGACGTAGGAATTAACGGCGGCTCTTCTACTTCAACGACCCACCTCCATTTCGTGAGGATGCTTGCGAATAAATGGGCGGATAAGAGAAAATTAATAACTTGGTAAAACGCCGTTCTGCACCGATTGTCACAGTGCTCGTCGATTGTTTACAGATAAAATTGTTGGTTCTAACATTTTGTACAGCTTCACTAAACTCTGCAGGTGCGCATGGAGTGAAGCACGATTCTTCATCGCGGACGTCTGTCTGGCCTGAGGAATTGGGAAAAGATCGCGAGTTGAGCGGACGACTTAACGAGCATTACTCGGCTACTGACGAGCGGCGGACGCATTTAAGGATTAAAGTCGAGCTTATGAAAGCCACTCCGGAACTCCGCGTCCGCTTCTGTACGTATACGCGGGAGCAGATGTTCGTAATTGCGAGGTCGCCGCGCCACGACGCACGTTATAAGCGCGATGGCGTAAAGTCCTTCTGAGATGCAGGAGGAAAGTGCGAGCATTATGTGGCGGCGCGCGTCGGTCGGCGCATAACTTTTCGCCGACCGTAGGTCAGTGGATTTATAAATCAACGGAACTTGGGCAACGCTTAGAAACTCAACGTTTAGACCTTTCCAAGTAAACGCCTACAGACGTAGACTGAAAAAAGTCTGCACATCGAGCAATTTCTTTTGATCCATCACGCGTGCAATGCGCTTCGTATGAACTGATGCATCGACCTAGAAAACCGAAACACCCATCTCAAGCGGGAGATTAAAAAGTAGAAAAGCCTCTGCACTCTAAGGGACACCAAAGTTCCCGTTTCCATAGAGGCTCGTGAAGGCGCTTATCTGAGGTAAACTGGTGCCGAGGCGGAAGTAAATTTCAAGGGTAGCTTTGCCGGGAGAATCCGGCGTGTCTTCTCGACACGGGATGAGAGACAGTGTGTTCTCCCTTCAACGGATCAATTAGCAGCAGCAGCAGCAGCGACGGCGGCAGGCGAGGTAAGGTAAGGCACGTAACGTCGTAGAGAGAAGCAGAGATGGGCAAAGAAGGAAAGAAGGACAACAGGGACTAAGGGAGAGAAGGCCAATACGCGAGGACGGGCTTGGAACCGGCAAAGAGAGAAACGGACGCAGAGAAAGACGGGAAGAAGCGAGAGGAAGAAAGAGAGAACAGGGTGGTTTGAGGCGCGATCCTCCCTTAAGGCGAATTTCACGGCGCAATGGCGGCGTTACCGCGACGTTACTGCACCCCGTAATCGTTACTTTTATCGTTTGCTGAAGTCTGGTCACGGGGATCGCTGGAGGATTACGAGCTTCCGGCGTGGCGACGTTCAAGATTCTTTCTTCGGCCTTCTCCCGCCTTGCGTTTTCTCCTTCTCTCGCCACCTCTCTCTTTCGTTCTCAGCCGGAAGGACATATCGTTTTACGATAATTACGAGAGCGGCGATAATTAAGGTCGTTCGCGTTCGAGTCACCGTTGCGCACTTCTTCGGCAGGATCCTTTTTGAAGAAAGTGCTGCCTCGACAATACGAGGAGAACGCGTGTGTGTGAGTTCGCTGAATTTCTAGAGTGGGGGCAATCGGAAAAATGTTTACTCAGGTAGAAAAGTGACGAGTATTATAATCGTACCGAGCGTTCGTTCTCGACGAAATGCGTGAGGTGTCGGGAAAAATGAGAGGGGCTTCGGCGTTTTTCGATTCGAAGAGAATGAACAATCTCATCACATGGGTTCTCATTCTTTCCTCCTGCTTCCAACATTCTTCCCAAGCCAAACGTCCCTCTTTTTTTCCTCCGAACGATGCTGAGCAAACTGCGGCAGAAGGCGCAAGTCAATTTTAGGGGTGGCTTTCGCCGAGATACCGCCAGCCGAGTCGAGAAGGTGGTGTTCCTACCTTCAACGGATCAATTAGGAACGAGAAGACGAGGTGATCCTACCTTAAGGCCGCTATCACGATGAACGACGATGTTCGTGTCCCCGATCTTCGTGTATTCGTGTTATAGGGAGTGTATATGTATGTACGGACTCCTGTCGATAGAGGCAGAGGGTTCGTCACATTCTGCTCTGAAGATTAAAAGCGCTCGATGTAAAGAAGGAATAACGGGATTCTGATAGAATCTATAGGTGTTCGCACATATGGCCACGGGCTGAAAGATTTTATTGTCATTACGTTCTCGGTTGTTTCATTTCATGATGCAGACTTTGTTCTACAAACCCGTTGACGTTATATGCGAGTATTCGAATTAATTAAATTTCTGTTCCAGAAGCTTAGAAATATGCTGCATAGATTGGAAGAAAAGGAATTTTTAAAAAAATCTAAAGTATGGAACATTTATGTAAGGTATGTACATTTATAAAATTCGTTTGAACTCGTATGCGAGTATCCTGCTTAGTCGGGTAAAATAAGCATAGCGGAAGTGTTGTTGTTAATATAGCAGTTTCAAAAAACGGTACATGATGTAACACGTGGAAGAAACAAGGGCATTTCCCCTGCCGCACAACCCTTTCGCGGCGAAACTCCCGTCCTTCCGACTCAGTCCTTCCCAACCCAAATGCCCCGCAATCTCTCACTCCTCGAGGGAAGTTTCGCTTCAAGTTGCTGCCGCTCTCTGCGAACGTGATTCGCGTGCCAACGTGGCAGAACGTAGTCTGGAGAGAGAGAAAGAGAAAGAGAGAGAGAATGTGTGCAAGGGTGGATGGTACAATTTCCCAAAATATGTAAATTTTAAAGCAATATCTACGTAAGATTACATTCATATGGAATTGTATTAAAATGATATGTTGTCTGAAGTTAGCGCGTTATCATTCACACAAAATGCTTGGCTCAGTATATTGTACAGTATTAGATATGTTTTGTTTCAAAAGAAGACAAGAGGTGACAGCGACATTAAGAGTGTTGTACAAAATACTACTATATCCAAACAATTAAGATTTGTGGAAATGCGAAAATACGAAAATGAAGCGGTTACGTATTGAAGTTCCGAAAAGTGATCGAAAATGTTAAGTCGCACGTTAGAAAGTGGAAATATGCGGAGGATTGGTCGCGCGTTCCGGGTAGGGAAATTGGATGTCCGCTTGTGTTTTAGGATCCGCGTGGAAGCCGAGCGACGGGAAAGCAGGAAATATTGTGGCCTACAATCCGAGCCGTCTTACGTCCTGGCTGCTTCTTATAACCGACCTTCTTCCAGCCTTTTTCCCCTTCCACCATCTTCTTCCACCGCTTGCGCTTGACGGTGCAATGTCGGCCCGCCACCCACCCCCTTCTACCCATTCCCCGTCGTATTACATATGCATAGTTTCATAAATTTGCGGCTCGCTGCCTTCCCCCTCTATATATTCCGTCCTGCTTATTACGCGCCTTCTTTCCCTTCTTATTAGCGTGACTTATCATCGGTTCTCTGGCCGGCGTTGTTTTTATTACTACGGTCGTTGCAGTGGTGATTATTTTTACGCCCCCGCAGAAGGCGAAACGTTTAGTTATACGAGAGTACCGTGCAAATCTGGTGTAATACCGATTTTATAATTAGTCGAGCAGAGGGTAGGAGGCAGGAGAAAGTCTTGCTTGAGGTATATTTTGGAAAGTGTCGGAATTTACGATCGGTATCGTTTCCGATAAGTCGCTTAAGAAATTAGCATTCTGCCGTTTTAATCGACGCTGACAATTAATTCCTCGGCAAGCTACCTCGGCCGCCTCTTCTGGCAGGAAATCTTGTTGGAAATTGAGACGTGACGCGTCCTTCTACTTTCACGGGCTTGCCAAGATTTTGCAGAACCGCGCGCGGACCGTAGTGTCGGGCATAGTTAGTGTCGGATATCGATAACATAGTTCACGTTCCACGCCTCAAAACCCTCAATTTCCTCTTGACGATCCGCCGCGCGCCTTGTCACGTTGTTAATATCGGTTATTAATTACACACCGCACCGCGTTCTGCCTAAGTTACAGGTGTCGGCTAACGGTTTCCGCGCAATCACGAGTTTCGGACAAGTTAATAGCTATTAAGTTCCGTTTCCGAGCGCCACGCCCATCGCCGTCGTCGTCGTGTCCAATAATATCGTATTGGCGCACGTCATTAAACCGTGAGAAAGAAAACAATCGATTCAGGTTAACTCATTTTCTCATTCGCCTTCGCCGATAAATCTACCACGTCGAAACATCCGAATAATCTAAATATGCAAGTTTGACATGGTTAACCCCAGAATCTGTAACGCCGCCGCGCCGGTTAGAATTGCAAATTTCGTGTAAGCCACAGATCTTGAGCTACCGTTGAAAAACCGGGCGTCTAAGAATCTTTCAAAAAACGTCTAACTCGGGTGACAAGATAATACAAGAATCGATATCAGGGGCGACATTCGTTCGGGAAAAATTGAAAAGGTTTCTTTGTGTCGTGCGCGTATTTAGATTCGTCGAAAATGAAGGGTCTGGAACGCTTCGGTAACGACGTGGACCGGCTACGGCTAATGATACGAGGGGTAAAAAGAAGGTAAAGGCAAGGGTGGACGGTCGAGAATGCGGGAGAGAAAAAGCACGGGGGATCGAAGTGGCCGGCGTGCATTCCATCGAGACCGGGGTCCTGTCTCTTTATAAATTGAAAAGAAATCGAGCTGCCAGTTTCCTTTCCAGCCCCATCCTTCTCTCTCCCTCTCTTCTTCGGCACATTTATTTTTCCCCTCGCAGTCGGGCAAAGGACGTGTGCCTAGGCCGAAAAAGAGAGAGAAAGAGAGAAGTTTGGAGTGGAGTTGAGGGTTGAAGGAAACGAAATTGCACGAGGCACCGAAATCCCTTTCTCCTTCGAAACGCGGCCTGGCCATTCTGAGACCCGTAATTTTCATCATTGGAGAATAGCGTTTCGCGGAGAAATTGCGAGCGAGCAAACGACAATGGGAAATTATTCTTGAGCAAACAGACGCCCGCTCGTTTTCCGCCCTCCGCGTGGAAAATTCATTAATGGGTCGATCCTCTCAACTTCCGTCGTCTCGATGAATTTCCGGCGGCGATGCCGTTTCTCTCCTCAACAGATTAACCATACACGTATTCTCAATGTACGCGTACGAGCGCCTGAATATCGTCTGTATCTGTATCAATATTTCTGTATCAATAATACCTGTTCCTCCATTTCATCGAGTTCGGGGCTATTTACTCGAGCCAATTTGACGTTGCAGACGTGACAACAAAAAGATAGAAACGGAACATATTGCGTGGCCAAATATTTAAGCGCACTCGCAAACGCTTCCCAGCTCGACTCTTCGATTTATGTAAAACGTTTGCGTCGACGTACTCCTTCCCTTTTTCCTGTTCTACATGAAAACGGGCCGCATTAACTAGTCGCGAGACCTTTCCCAGTATTTCTGCCGGCACTCGAGAGACCTGAGAGTCATCTGCAGGGGACTGGATGGGCGCATGCATTTTTTACGCAAGAAAATCTTTGCCGAGGGTAAAATGTGCGCGCTCGTTGTCGTTTCCCCTTCTCCTGTAGTCTTCGCTTTCCTTCCCTCTTTCTGCAGACGCCCGTTTAACGTACTTCCCCCCCACCCACTGTTTTTCTTCGTGTACTCCTGGAAGTAAATTTTTACCCAGTGTGCTCTTGGCTTCGTCACAGTTGACCGGTAAAATTTACCGTTCCACGTGGTTAACCATAGAAATATACGAGCCCTTTCGTTTTCATAGCGTCGGTTGGGTGGCTTATTCTGCGACGCGGTGTATACATCGCGCAAATATACTGAATTATCACCGGCACAATTGTTCCGCGTCTTACTCCTAATTCCGCGTCATAAATTAACCGACTCTGCCATACTACACTGTTGACACAGAATAATAATAGTCCTACTCACCGGCGCCCCCAACGTAAACTCTTTCTGAATCAAGCCACTCGCCATTTCTTCTCGTCCGACGTTTCGTTCTTCCTTCACTAATCACGTGCACTCTTCTCTCGATTTCATTTGGATTTTTCACATCACCCCCCTGTTCTCCCAATCTCATCGCCATCCAACGCTCTCACCCCCCTCTCTCTCTCTCCCCCGACGGTTCCAGGGAGTTCGCAAGTTTTCTAATTAGTATGGTGCCTCGGGGTAAGCGAAGTCGGCTTCCCGACGGTTTAAAATGGAGAAAACGTGGAAAGGAACGCCTTTGAGTCCTTGCGAACTTTTGACTTTCCCTATGCCTGCAATTCGTTCTCTCTCTCTCTCTCTCTCTCTCTCTCTCTCTTCCGTATTCGAGCAGGAAGGAAGAGTCGTAAAGTCGGTCCATCGACTCTGGGATTCCACGACACCCCTTCCCACCCCCTCGCATCCCTGTCGCCCTTTATTATTCGTCCCCGCGTCCATTCAGTGCCTTGTCTAGTCGGCCCAAAGTGCAAAGTTCCCCCGCGAGTTGGGAGGAAAGTCAGGCCTTGCCAGCAGTGGGGCTGGGAGAGTGTGAGTCACCCCTCGGAAGATAGCCGGATTATTCCGTGGGGCGGCGAGGGTGAGGGCGAGGGCGAGGGCGACGGCGCTCCGCGTATGCAATTAAAGTCAACAGGTCCTTGTGCCCAGGAAATAATGGGACGCCGGGGCCGGAAGCGGAATTGAGAGGAGCGAGACGTTGAGGTGCCAAGAAACGGCCACCGACAGCTTCCGTTTTCAACCCCCCTCCCCCCCTCTACTCAATGACGGCTCATCGTTTTTCAGACACCAGAAAATGCCGCGGCGAACTGAGGGTGAAATTTTTGAAAGTTCACCAAGATTGAATATTTCGCGGACGTAAAGTGAAATAATGCGAGACGCGTCTAGGGCGATGGGGCGGAGAGTGATGGAGACGGTGATGGATGGGAAGTGTGATAATGTGAGGGACTTGTATGATAAGTACATCGTTGCGTGCAGAAGGTGTGCTAAAGTGGATTATGGTGCGGGACAAATTAAAGAGAGTAGGCAACGACTTGTTCCGTCTAATTTCTCACGGTATAGCTGTCTAAGGTTTTCGAGCTAACCGACGGTACTGTTAAGAGCGAAATTATAAAATAGCTTGATTCCAAGTGTCCAAACGGCAGGAGAGGCTAATTAATTCCCGTGCTCCTAACGATTAATCGTCATTGCATGATTGCGAGTAGCCGTCATTATTGTGCGAGAAATTTGGCGTACGGACACAGGCGAGTGGCCGTTTAAGCGTGAGCACGTAAACCCACTCGACTTTTTATTCACGACCTTCGTCCTCGTCCCTGGGCTCGAGCTTTCTCAACTACCCTGTCCGCTCTCCGCCCCTCTGTGTCAGATGTCCTTGGTTATTTCCGCAATTGCGGAGAGGGGACGTTTCTCACCTCCAAACGTAAAAGCAGCCGAAGGAAGCTTTTTGTTCGGCGGTCTGGAGGAATTTTAGAAACGGCGCAATTTTCTGGATCTCACGAAAAGGTTTCATTGGGGACGAAATTAAAGAGGCGGATTATTATTTTTACGAGAAAAAAAGAAGTCAAGTTCCGTGATTTGTTTCCCTTATAAGTACACGAAGACAAGTTAAAAATAACTCAGAATGTCGAGAAGAGAAGTGCATGGTTTACAAAACTTTCGGCGGTGTAGCCAATAATGATTTAAAGAAAGATGAAAAATGCTGTATTACAACTCAATTATGAAGACGGATGGATATAAAAATGTCCCTTTTCGGACTTATTCTCTTTTGTGAGCGTAATTATGCAAATATGCAAATGCTTGTGTTGTGTTTGCCAGCTGTTTGCGAGATCCAGTGTGGATACTGTGTAGATGCGAAGCTACTTCAGTTCGCGAGCAGTTTGTGAGCAGTTCCGACCAGTGTGGGCCTCGCATAATATTCCGCGATGTAACAGTGGTTAGAATATTTGTTTAGACGAAATTATTACCGCGGTTTTTGGCTGAATTGAATTGAACTGAACGGAACAGAATACGAAGAGAACGAAGGATTCGATCCAAAATCGATTATCGGCCGACGTTCCATCAATTTCTAATTGACGCAATAATGAATTTCGCCCTCCACCCTCTGCTTTTCCGTCCACTCCGATCTCCCGTTCGCCATCCACGAAATTCCAATCCTCTGTGGATTAAATTTAAGCGTTTCGTCTGGACCATCTAGTGGGCTACATTTTTTTTTATGCGCTTTCGTTAATCAAATTCGGTGAAAAAACCTTTTAGTCACTTCCGATGAGCAGCGGGACATAATGAGGGTTCCTTCTCACATTTTACCCCCGCCCACAGGTGCAAGAACGCACAGGAATCGGAATATCGATAACACTACTGAATATATAGCATATTGAAAAAAAATCGGAAATACGAAAAAACTCTTTCCGTCCTCCCTCCTGGTTTCTCTATCTACCCACTTTTCCTTTCTTCCCTCTCTTATGCAACTCTCATCGGATTGTACTACCGCATTACCTCCTTCTTTTTTCCAGCCTCTTCTCATTTCGCGACCATCCTCGTTCGTGCATACTTGTAAAAATAGTCAAGCCACGTTGCACCTGCACGCAAAACGCGTCGCGCATTACTATGGAAGCTACGTTACAGTTCTCGCGATGGAAAAAGAGACGGGCGACAGAGAGAGAGAGAGAGAGGGAGAGAGAAAGAGAGAGAAAAAGCGAAAAAAATGAGAGGGAATGAGAGAGAATGAGGAGAGAAACAGAACGCGGAAGCGCATTGTGGATTCAGCGTGTGTCGTGTGCAGGCAGGAAATAATATCTATCGATCCGACCTCACTTGGTGGGGGTTACCAAATGGGAAGGAGGGGAATCGTGCGGAATAAAAGTGTGGCGTGCGAAACGCGAAATTGCGTCTCTCTCTTTCTCTCTCTCCCTCTCTCTTTGTCGGAATCTTTCGATCGAATCGAGATCTCGAGACGCGAACAAATACGTCCAAGTCATCGGCGAAATGTGTATGAACTGAGAGGAAGAAGAGCGTGAGTGGTAGGGAGGGAGCAGAGAAGATACACGGATATATCGGTTTTGCGAAAACGTGTGCGTGAATGGTTAAAAGAGAGAGAGAGAGAGACAGAGAGAAAGAGGGAAGGAGGAAGAGGATCGAAGCGAGGTGATGGAGACAAATAGAGTTGCCGAATCGTGGGAGTGGCTGGAATATATTGCGATGGTACGTAAATAAGGGTAAGATTCGAATCTGAGTCTGGCGAGGCTGTATTCTAGAGATTTCCGATTCGTGACGTGACATCGTCGATGGTTCTTTTTCCCTTTTTCCGGCTCATGACATACGCAAAGTAATCTACCATTGATTTTCGAAATCTTCTGCACAATGCAACTTTTTTTCACACCACAGCAATTTACGTTCTTGCGCGCGTCATATTTTGCTGCTTTCGTAAATTCGGTATTCTTAGATACTCGTGTTGTCATTTGCATACTTCGGTGCAGTTTTGCATTTTGCCGGTATCTTCTCGTTCGGCATGTTCTGACTCTGACATTTTCGGATGATTGTTAGAGCGCACAAGGAAGAACTGGACAGGGATGATCGCGCGTCGGTTTAAAAATCCGCCGTTCAGCCTCTGTGAAAGGGGGTGAGACGACAAAGAGGGAGAAATTATCGGTGCCCCTCCGCGGTCTCATTATTCAAACGGAAGGAACGGTCACCTCGGTTACCGGAAACGTGGCAACGATCGTCGGACGGCACAAAGATTCATGAAACGGGAGAATGTGGAAGGTAACTCAACCCGAAAGAACAGTAGAATACCGAAGGAATGCAGGAAGAACGACAAACGGTTCAATTCAAAGACTTTAAACTTTAGAAGAAAATTATAAACGTATCAACGGGTAATTTCTTCAAACATTCACAATTAGAATATGAAACCATTATACGTCCCTATATTTTATTATCAAATTATCTTCCGAACGGCAGGAGGAAGAACGCTTGAGAGAGCTAGAAAGAGAATAGGAGTATGAGCAACGAATTCAGGGTTTTTTGCAAAGGCGCAAGGAACCGGCACGTCGTCACGGCGTGCGTTTTGTCGGCCGGAAGGTAGGAAATGGAGAAAGAGACGATGAGACGAGACGAGACGACAGAGTAGGGTTGCCTGGAGGGACAGGAAAAGGCGTATGGAGAAAGATAGAGACTCAGGCCGTTCCGCGCTGACCATGAGGATCGCGCAAAAAACTCGACAGGAAGAACATTGTGAAAAGGGAAAGTTAAAGAAAGGCAGAGAATGAGCGAAAAACGTAGCAGAGATGGACGGAAGAAATTACATCGCCGAATACGGAAGATTCGTGAAGTTTTAGAAATTGTATTTCTGTAATGTGGCAAGAGCCGGTCATTTTGATCGTTTTCAGGGACATCTGCAAGCGTTGACCTCTTCATGAATGAATATAAAATTAGCGAACGAGCCTCGAACAATGGACGATTAACATTTCGATCGGGGTTAAGCGTTTAATCCCTGTGCGGTATTAAAAATTGAATCGTCCGCCCACCCCCTCTCCCGTTCTGCAACTTAATTATCCATGCATCGATCAGGAAAAGCTGATTAGCGAGTTGGTCGAGAAGGAGTTACGATTCGCTTTTTCCCTTTAACCCACCCAATTTGAGTTTCGAGTCGTCGCGACGTAAAAAGTGGTCTTTGAAGAAGTAAGATTGACAGGGGTGAGAGGAGCCGATTACCCCCTCGAGCCGTTCATTTTTTTCATCCGTCGAACTTTCCTCTTAGCGAATCGGCCGCAAGATGAAAGTCCGAGCACGAAGACGCTTCCTTTGGCGAAACTTTCAAAAGAGTAAATGGCGTCCGTTCTCTTTCTTCCTCTCCCGCCCCTCTTAAATTCACCTTTACCCATTCTCTCGCGGACGACCTCTGCCCTTCGCTTATGGGCTTGCGTAAATATTGCATTTACCGCGAGGACGCTGGACTCTGTCCGCTTCTGTGATTTCATTCATACTCATGCGATTTGCCGTACGTCTTCTTTCGCCTAGTAGCAAAATTCATCGTCGTCCGCTACTATCGATATATTAGCTGACTAGTTCTTTGTGTAGATTAATGTTTCGAAAAACGCATTTTTTACGTAATTGCACACACAGACGCACGCACTCTAATGATAATTATGAAGTATAATAATTAATAAGTAAATATGTAGTCGTAGAAAATATTACCGGCACCTTCCTACCTGTGAGATATCGAAAGCACTCCGTTATCCATATACCACAGAAGCAAATTACCAGCGGCAGCGTGAGAGAATAAGCCATGCCCAGGGGACGCGATGCAGACGCCGCGGAAAATAAAATCGGCGGTCTCAAAGATCGAGCTCGACATTCTCGCCAAACACGATCGGGGACGCGGCAGGTCTCTCTCTTTCTCTCTCTCTTTCTCACTCGTCCCTTAACAGAAGGCAGAAAGAAGGTCACTGCCCCAAGGAAAATCGCAATAACTTCGAGAGGGCTTCGAGGAGTCGCGCGACGCAGCCGACAGTCCATTTGAAAGTCAAACAAAAGCTTCCTGCGGCAGGAAGGAGTCGGAGGAAGAGAAGAGAAAAGGAGAAGGGGAGAGAGGGTAAAAAGGGAAGCAGGCCAGGAGTCGCGCAGGCCCTCTTGTTCCTTTTCCACGACTTATTCTTACCGAGGCACCGCTGCTGGTACAGCGAATCTGAATCCCTTTCCTTCTTCTTCCGGCCCGATCTCATACTTACGGATTCAACATCGGCCTGATCAATTCGACGAGAGAGCCCCGAGGTGCGCGTGGGACGGAGTTTGCCGAGTTTACCGGCGTCAAGTATCGCTGCTTTCGAGTCGATACGCAGTTGGAAGAAAATTGCATGCCGGCTGCTTGAGTTAGCGGTATTGTTGGATCGCTCGTTTATTCGATACGTTGCGTTCTGCTGGTCGATATTTTCGTGGGGGCCAATACGGGTATAAAATCGAATTTCGAATGTTTTATAATTGTAATGCGTTTGTCATTCCAGTATCTCTTTCTACGTACATTTATCAAAGAGACTTTGGTCCTGTTAATAAACGAAATTGAATTTCATTAATAATAACCTGTTACTGCATGCAACGCCAAACCGTACGATTCCGTGTTATAAAATATGAAACAAGTATATTGGAGCGTGCATATGTACGTCGTTTAAAAAAACAAAGAAATCGTTAGAATTTTTCTGTCCTGTCAGAAAATGGTCGATCGTTTCGCGGACAATACGGAGCAGAAGAAAACGAGACTTGGAAGGTTACTTCCCGGCTTCCTATTAACAGGACGAAGTTCAGCAATAGCGATACACGCGACTGTCGCGACTTTCTAGGACTTCTCCTTGTTTGAAACGTGGTAGCACGGGGGGTCGAAGGGGTGGCGACTGGCGCGGGGTTGGCTGGAGGTATCGCGTGTATCAAAGGGTACTAAACGGTAACGTGATACCGCTGAAACCCTCAAACTACCGACCAACTCCATTGGCAGTGCCTATCCATCGCGCTCGTCGTGTATTTCGATTCTCCTCCTACCTAGAACCGACCTCCGACTCCGACTCCAACCCACCTCCGATCCTCCCACGATCTACCTACAACCTGTCTCAAACCATACTCCTGCCCGTAATCAATGCGGACCCAAAGTACTAAAGGGCTTCCGTTAAGACTGCGAAAGTAGCAGCGGTAAACTTCCACTGCGATTGAAGCTTCGGGCAGAATAGAGGACACGGACTCAAAGATGGATCCCGTGATTGAAGGGGCGAGGTTTGAATAGCTCGAAATTCGCTGAATCAGGATTACTCAATTATGGGGCCAAAATTGTAAAGTGCAATAATAAAAAAATAAATAAATAAATATATATGTCGAATAGAGAACCTCCTCCTTTTGAAGTCGGTTAAAAAGTGTAGCATATTCATATTGCGCGCATCGACTCTGTGCACGAAAATTGTGGCGACGCAACGTCCTCGTGCTGTGGCCAGAATCCTGAGAAGCAGCGAACCAGCTCGGTAATATCGGCGAACGCCGCGCTGAAGCGAAAGCCATGAAACGAGCACGTAATCCTCGTCCAGCGACAATCGGTCGCGTCATTCCGTCCCGTCCGTCTGAAATATCTGTCGAGCAAGACGATCTAAAATGGCATTCGGACATCGTGGCTGGGTATGAAAGGGATTCGACGTCGACGTCAACGGCGGCGGGGTGCCAAGCACGGCCACCAACCTGGCACAGCTTCCGGCGGTTTCTGCGGGGGTCGCTCTATCCGAGGGCACGAAGGAGTGGGACTACACGGAATTCTTTCGGTTAACCGCAACGATAATCCTCCAAATCGATCCGTCTCGGAGGGGCTTCCCAGCTAATTCCACGCGACGTCTTTAGACGTGGTGCCGTTGTCTGGGATCTTATACTTCGGGGAATCAGAGGGCCGAGTCATAGATGTATGTTGGAAGCACGTTTGGTAGCGCTTGCTGAGAATTTTTAAATAGGGAGCAATTTTCTTTGCAAGATTATTTTTATTTTTTGTACGTATGGAATATGTTATGTATGTTTTAATAGAGGCGCGCCATGTCAGCTCGTTTGATTTTGTAATAATGATCGATGTTGTAACTCTGTTAAAGCGAATTCTGTCGAATTATTCTTTATTTGATCTTTTGCCAGCGCGTTTTGATACCTTTCCAAGCTCTTCCTGTTCAGTGTTTCGTGCGGCCAATTTGTTTGATAGGTCAAACGCGTGGATTCTCCACGTAATTTTGTTTGATAATAATAATTCTGAATGAATGCGCGTGGCAGGAGGAAGTGGCGGTTCTGGCCACGCGAGTCATTTAATGATAATTCCTTTGTGGTCAGATGGATATATATAAGGCGGAGTTTTATACGGCGAATGCAATTTGGTACGTTGATCAAAGAAACAGATAAGGTCAGAGAGAGACGATTCCATATTTTGTTGGAATGTTACAACGGTTGACCGGTATTGGTACTAGATTATCGTGAAGCCAGGAAATTTTACGATTGCAACCATCGCAACGTTCCTATCACCGCGTGCCCTCTTTATTATTCGAAATATCCCAACATTGCGATATTCTATCACTGCAGATATTTCATGATTAAAATGTTCCAACGTTGCAAATACTCTCGGTCGTGCATATCTTATCCTGGAAATATTTCACAGTCGCGATATCCTATTGTTACAAATATCTCTCGCCGCAGTATATATTTCAATCCCCGCAATGTTCTGCCGCCCCAGCAGCTATCTCCCCTTTGACATACCTTACCCACTTTCCGTCATCGGAAGTAACCCGACCAAAAAAAACATTCGCGAACCGTTTGAAATACCAACGTCAAATTCGCACCACCACCGCACCGTGACGATACCTATGAGTAGGCAGGTACATATATGAGTAGGTATGCGTTGAACCTGGTCCCATGAAAACTAATCAACACGCGACCTTTTTTTTGATGTCATACAGTACGTGGACGTTTGAGACGTCGTTAGAAGGTTAGAGATTGTGACGGCAATCGGAAGGGCGGTAGGCCGTTAGATTGCCGGAGCCGGGAAAGACATTGACGGCAGGAGGAAGGAGAATTGCCGTCCTCGCCCTCGACCAAACGCATCCCGTTTCCTCTACCACTTCAATTGCGCGTCGGCGTCGTCGCGATATATCGTTCGATTCGAGTCGACGTCAGTGACCCGGAATTTGCATTTCCCCGGAAAATACGCGGCGGAAGGGTTGTCGAGGGTTTCGAGCGGTGGTGCGGGTTAACACGCACGCAGAGAGTGAAAGAGGGAGAGGGCTGGAGGTGAAGTTTCCAGCGCGCAAACCCGAAACGATTTTCCCGCGGGAATAAGCATCGACAGCCGCGTAATTAGATGCGATCTGGCGCGATCAGCCCGCACGCCATGTTTCGAGCCTCTTTTCCAATCGTGTTTGTTTATTTGCGCTTCTACTACTACCCAACCTTCTCCTACCTCCCCCCCCCCTCTCTCTCTCTCTCTCTCTCTTGGTTTGCTATTCCATTTGATCGCTTTCGAGGGCTTTGAGAAGTGGTACGACGGACGTGGTTTGATTAATTCGTAATGTTGTGAGAGTGGACGAGAAATAGTTTCTAAATTGTCGCCGTTATGTGAATGACAATGTGTCTGATAAGAGAAATTTAGGGTGATGGTAGTAGATACACGAAAGATTCGCATTATGGGCTAATTCGCAGCACGGAAAATAGCACTTATAAACGCTAAATTCCGCCGTCCAATTATGTAGATCGGCCACGTCAGATAGCGCGCATTAATTCAGGCCCGTAAACTTCGATCCGAAATTCGGCAGCACGTACAAATTGATATCGTCCGACGGCGACGGTAAAAGCGCGATAAGCAAACACCCCCGGATGGGCGATTACGTTAAACTGTCGTTGAAATAACAATCTCCACCCTGCATGTCCGAGAGAAATAGCTATCGTCTTCTTTCAACAACATTGCAGAATACAAATTCTACGTATAAATACACGTGCCTTCTTGAATGACATCCTAGGGCAGATATACACCCCCGTCGTTTTATACTAATGCATGTACATAATTAACTAAACTTCTGGACAGTGGTGTAGACATACGTAAGTCACCGGTAGTTCTAATGTGAAAAGTGGCCAATTAACATGATTAACCCCTAAACCGCGACCGCGGATCAATTTTGAGTACGCATTGACTAGGAACTACGTTAATACGCTCGCCCCGTAATTCGAGCCCGTTAATTGGCAGCTGCATTGAAACTCCTTGCGGCACTTAATTTCGAGCGGTTAAATATTTGACGGCCGACATCGTCGTTTTCGCGATACGAAAAGAAACGGCGGCGTCTGCGATCGAGGACTCTCATTAAAAACTCATCAGCAAGCAGGCTTGAGGCAACGTAAATGATAGGGAGTATCCCATCGATGCCGGGCTAATTAACGCGCCACCTTCAAAATGTTCAGGAAATAACGAACGACGGAAAGCGTGAACGAAAGGAACGGAATGCGGGGGTGGAATTGGAAAGTAGGGAAGAAGGGTTAATTCCGGATGGGTAGTGAGCTCGTTTGCCGATTCCTCTTATCAGGAACTATTCCTGCCCTGACGTGGAGACGGCCTTACACGAGTGAGAGACAGAAATTGTCGACAGCGGGGCTCGAGCCTATGCCTAAACGCTCTCCTCTAAATGCAAATCCGACGTGATTACAGCCATTACGGATCATCTCCTTGCTTCTTCCTCTTCTTCTCCTCGATGTCTACGATCATTCTCTCAAACTGCATATACAGCATGAACCCCGTAACTAGGAGTGGATGTACACCTTCAATATAATTGTAAATGTAAAAGAACGTAGCACAAGGCACAATTCACTTTTGTCAGACGATGAATACTTCTGTCTCACTTTGTGCACTTTTGCGTAATGCTGGTACAATGAAAAGGAACGGAGGCCGGGTAGCGTATGATGCTGAAGAAAGAGCTGAAAAGGTTGAGAAGGCGAGAACTCGGTGGAATGGCTAGAAATATCAGAGCCTTATCGAGGTTCTCCCTTTAAGAAAGTGCGAGACCGGCATTATCCAAATTGTTCTCGGCCACAGCCTACAATATTTTTCGACTCGGGAACTTCCTTCGCTTCTGTGAAACTCGCTCTCATAATTTGCTTCCTTCGTCTTTCGGTGCTTCCTATTCCCTTTCTCTCTCTCTCTCTCTCTCTGTCTCTCTCTCCTACTCTCACCGTGTCGGAACGTGCACTTGATTCTGGGACGCTTAATACAGCTTGGGTCGGATGGGAAAAAAGAGAGGCGACGGAATAGCCTAGTCAGACGAACGGAGAGAGAGAGAGAGAAGAAGAAGGAACAGTCGGGATGTATGGCTATAGCGGAAAAGAGAAAGAGAGCGGAACGGGGAAATTCGGCGAGGAGTGAGAGCTTTTTATTACCCACGCTAATTTACCTTCCGCAAAGTTTCGCCAATTTCCGAGCGTAACCGCGACCGCGCTTTACTGTCCTCCCTTCCAAACTCGACCCACCCCTTCCACCTCTTTCTCCCATCCACACATACACACACACACCCACAGGTCCTAACTTTATTCTAACGCGACGAATAATGTCTGGCGTCATCCATAAATATCCCCGTTCAATTTTTCTGCACGCGTCAACTCTCCTCGCCACTCAGCCGCACGTTCGAATTTTCGAATGGAGGCGGAGGAAAATTGGCGAAAAATTGGTGAAAAATTCGTGACATCCGTCGTCTTGGAGGCATTTTGACGAACGACAAGGCAAACTCTTGGGCGTGCGGGTGACGTTGCCGTTTCGAAGAATTACCGTCGTCGACGCGCCGGTGACATGATTACGGTAACGGCATTTACGTCATTCCGGAGTCCCGGCTAGTACGATCGGCGCCGTTCAAGGTACAACTTGACCCAGTTGCTCGATTCGCCTTGCATAATCGACTCCCTGTCGATGCATCTCGGATATTCCGATGTTCCCCTCCCAATCCTCCCAGCGCGTTGCCAGACAACTGCCGCGCGAGAAAAGCGCGGTTCATAGAGTTACGTGCACATTCGCGGAGACATATATATGTATAAGAATTTAGAATACGTAAAAAGAGCTTCAAAACCCACTACATACTTGCTTTCTCGTCTATATTAAATAGTTTCGCCGTGAGAAGCATTTTAAGCTGTAAAAACATGAATAATTAATGTCTGACGAATGCCAGGCTGTACTACTGGTTTATGCACGAGGATTGCTTTGAATGATGAACCATTTCTCTAGAGTCCTTATACCAACAGACCTATTCTTAGTAATGATTTCTATTTTTCATTCGCACCAGACTAGATTTCACACGACGATGGCTGTATAAAATTAGAAAGTAATCAATTCGTTGATATCTTATCGGAGAAGCATTGCTGTCGCTCGTCGATTCCATAAGTCTCGCAATCAGCAAGTGGAACACTTTCCACCGGCCAACAATACATTATGATCGATGTCGGACGTCATTGCACCCGGACGTAAAGACGCGACCTGCTCATAAGTATTTTATTGGGCGCGTGCCTGTTCCCTTATACACGGAAGTTGAGATCGATAAGTCGCTCGGACGTCAACATTTCGCTGAAGGAGCGTTGCCCTTTCCTCGCCGTCTGACACGGTGCATCGAACGTTCGCGGAAATGACGCCTCATTCGTATGTGTGCCGAGTATCAATTTTAAAAGCTAGCCTGGCGAAACGCGGCGCGATGGGTATAGGAAAAGAGATTATAGCCGTAGCCAATGACCGAGCAGTAGTTACGAGGCAAAGTGAAGGTATTTCGATTGTCTTGGTCGAAGGTACGAGGCCGTGCAAATGCTTCAACGCATTCACTGCTAGGCGACATAATTCCATGTACGACTTACGCCATAAACTCCTGCTATTTCAGCCCACTTGCTAAATGACTCAAAAAATGTCCGGGATTTTTTGAAAGGACCAGTGAAAAAAGACATGAAAGAATAGGTATTTTGTTTATATACCCGACCCGTTACGAAGGAACGAATTTTACCAATCGTCGCATCAGTCTGATGACAAATACTTCGATACAGTAACTCAACTAGATGGCAATTTTCTCAAGATTATTTGTTAATAAAACGTGCGAGAGCGTTAAACGGTAGTGCAGGTACGTGAAAGTGTGTTGATATCTCGCATGTCTCATTGGCGAGTCTGGCCGCGAATTTGCTCAAGCTCGACTCGCCGATTGAAGAGCTCGGGTCGCGACTTTTGCGGACGGCACCACGGGACTTTGGCAATTACTCGGCGTTGCCGGGGCTCAAAGTAAAATATGATAGAGCGCGGCTGCAGGAGTCTGCTTTTGAGCGTCGCCGGCACACCGAAACCGAAACAACGGGCGTCGTGCCTTTCTGAGCGGGCGAAGGAGGAAAATGAAGGCGTGTCAAATGAAAGAGCCGACACACGCTAAAGCGCGCGTGCCCGCCGGAATAAAGTAAGGAACGCAGTGAAACGGTAGTCCACTCTCGCGGTTTCCACTTCGCAATCTCAATCAGGAGGCGGCTTTTGACGCGTGCTCAAATTAGCGCGCGAGGACGATCTTTTCACGACGATTGGAAGGGATCCTGGGACGTGAGATGAAAAATGATACCCGGGTGGCTAATACGATACTTGTGAATTTTCTAATTTCGCACTCATGATCTGTTCAAAATCATCGTCTGTCATGTATTAATCTTGTCATTTTGCGGTGTCCGGATCACGGAGCCAGATTGCATCGGCATAAATAGACTAAACAATTGTTGAAGTGATTATTTAATCAGCCGTCGACGACAGTCTGGCGATACTGTTGGCGTATTCCACCCTTTCAGCCACCATGTACCCACAGAAGGGGGTTCGTCTAGACTTCCAGACGTCGCGCACTCTATAAATCTTACACTTTAGATCGGCGACAAGCTGCACAAAGCCGCAAACCTAGAAATCCAGTTAGCAGTCCAGCCGGAAAAAGATCCCGCGATTCTCAACCCCTTGGATGTGAGCGAGGGTGGGGGTGGGCCCGGAATAGAGACCAGGCACGGCTTACGGGGACAATCGGATTATTTGTCTTTACGGTTATTTAGGTTCCCTCTTCACTGCCGGAAGAGGGGAGGGTGTGACGCCATTCGGAACTAATCGGATGAAGGCGGCTTCATTGATAATCGGTCCGCGCAATCGGCTCTCTTCAACGGAATCGGACAAAAAATCAACTTCTTAAGTGCTCGATGCGTAGAAGCTTACATGTACGTACACAACACACGATCGGCAGCCGCTCAATTTCGGACGCCTCTTATTAAAGGAACATCTATTCTTGTCAACTTTAATTTCATGAATAATTCACGCAAATACCACCCTCCCGTCGTAATTATTTATTCCCCCGTTATCTATTCGCTGTCACTGAAATATAACCGCCGCCGCGGCGCGACGAGCGAAAAAACATCGCCGTCCCTTATTTATTTCGACCAATTACGATTCATTATGCAATCCCATAAATTATGGACACTGATTCATCGTTTCGCCTGAAATAACGTCCTCAGCAAAGGGGTAAGAAGTCTGAGCGGATGGAGAGGAAGAAACAGGGTAGGAAGGAAGGAAGGAAGGAAGGAAGGAAGGAAGGAAGGAAGGAAGGAAGGAAAGGTGTGAGTAAGGGAGGCATTAAATCGCCGGATTATTAAATTAATTTAGGCGGGCCCGATGAATCACGGCCTGTCAATTCAAACAGAAGAAAAGGAGAGGGTGGAGCCGGCCTCCATTGTATATGTTAAATCAATTATCGCGGAAACTATCCGCGAGTTCTTCGGAATTTTAACGAGATTCCGTCGCTAAATTATTCCCGAAAATATGCGATTCTTAGGCCAGACGCTACTGAAGGCTAGACTCGTCTACTTTCATAACAAAAACGCAAGATATTCTAGTACCTTGTATAAGTATTATGTATTCATGAATTTGACTATGGAATTTTCCCCATTAAATAGTATAACGTTAGATTTGCCTTTCTTTGTGCACAAGATTACGTTCTGATGCTGAAGAAAACAGGGCTTCCCGTAAAGAGCCTGTAACTAAGCCAAGTTTAGGTGACGAAAAGCAGTGAGTGTATTTTAATGTTGTCCCGAGGTGCTTCACGTTTTCAGGGAGCTCGAACTGGGTGGCAAATCGAAATTGTTAGGTGCTCGGGCTTGCTGCTGGAAGTGGTAAATCTTGCTACGTGAGGGTGTGCGTCTTGTTTCGGTAACAGTTAAGTAAGCGTTGCTGTTTGCCGTCGCCCGGGAACAGGGAGACTGTGTCGGAAATTCAAATTCCAAGTTGGCTGTCGCCACAGTTAGGCGAATTATTATTTTGACAACTTTGATCCAACTTCCTTGAGCGTCGCAATGTCGGTCGGCTACAGTTTCGTAGGCTCGCGAAAGCTTTTAAAAGGCTCGAAAATGACTTTTACAATGAGTTTCGATGTTGACTTTCTAAGAGGGCGAGTTGGACGAATTTGAAGAAACAGATATTTCTACTTGCACACATATTATCAATTATTATATAAAAATATTAGGCAACTTTTTTTAGAACTATGTATTATAACATATAAACATAGGTGAATGAATAACTGATGCGAAAGATGAAATGGGCAGAATGAGAAAAGCACGTTTATCAACGATCAATTCTCCTCATTTAATCATCCATTATCGGCATCTCGAAATTTCGTTTTCGAACTGTCGGCACCGCAAGATTTCTTCGTTCTTTCGGTATTTTTAATCGATCCTTCGCGGAGGCGGCTTGGTCTCTCGGGACGTTGAGGTCGATTAACGTGTGAGGCAGTGGAGGCAGAGCCGATTATTGAATTATCGTAGTTCGTTCCTTGCAGGCCGGTCCTTCCCTTCCGGAGGGTCTCTCCGTCCTCGATCAACTTGGCAAACTCGCCGCAACGTTTCCCAGGCGAATTGAAACAGCGTTAGCGTGCCGGATTATAGATCGAACTTTGATTTGATCGCGCGCCCCGTAAACATGGGATGTGAAAATGTGCATTTCGATGAATTGCGCGCCCGTTGCCGTTCGCCGCGGACGAAATTAAACGCGCATCGCTGCGCTATTAATTATCCGGCCACCGGTTATAAATCAATTAATACGAAATAATTTCGTAGTGGCAGCGAAAGAGAGGAGGGGATTTATATAAATTGGACGGGCTTAATGATCAATCTTGTCGGATTACGTGCCCGTAAGTTTTATATCAATAAAACGTCCCGAGTATCAAAGTTATAATAACGATATGAAACGGCTGCTTGCATAACTTTCGACGTGTAATTGGCAAACAAGACAGTAGATAGACATTTTTCAGAATCAAATTCCGTCGCTCGTCGGCATTGGGTCAAGCCATGAGCAAATACGCGAATCTACTGTCAATTTCCGTCAGCACGACATGGCAGAGAGTTGTCGGGGGCAACGCGGTGTAAGAAGGAATGAGCCATCACCGAAACGAGAAACGGACAATAGGGCCGCGACAATCCTGGCGTTTATGACGAGGGAACGATCGTGCGCGTCGCTTTTACGTTCGTCGTCACGATACCGGCCGGAGGAGCTCGATATCGCGTTACGAGCTACACCATCAATACAGGAAGGATGAGCCGATGAAGAGAGACGCAGGAGAGAAGGAAGGAAGGAGAGAGAAAGATGGACGCTGAGACAGGAAGGAGAATCGATCGTATCAGGACGGAGAGCGAGCGCGTGGGACGACGAAATGAACGAGGAATGAGTTACCGCTAGTTCTAGTGGCCGACCAGCGACCGTCCGAAACTACTCCTTATCGACGGCGCCCTAGCGTCATCCAACTTTTCCGACAGCGGCGCAGCACTGCAAGATATAAGTAAAGACTAGATTAACGTCTGAAGCTTTTTTCAACAATTTCTCTTTGATCATACCATGCTAAAAATGTGGAGGTCAGAATTTTCGGTTCAGAGAATCGAATTAACATCGATTTTCCGTGACGGGAATTGCGGGAAATGAAGGTGGGATGAATTGGCGTCAGTTCCGGTAGTCGTTCTCAGATGAAGGCCGAAGGCGTTCAGAGGCAGGCGGGAGGTGGTATAAGTAATAGCTAAATTAACATCTTAGTGTATCCCCGGAGCGTCATCTGCTATCTACGGGCCGTTAGTCGAGAGCCCGTAAGACGTAAGCAAATCGTGCCGTCCTGCGGAGGATGCTACTGGAAGATGGAGATGTGGGTAGGAGCAGAACAGGGAAGGTCAGACCGAGACAGAGAGAGAGACGGAGAAAGTGATAGAGACGAAAACGGGAGAATGAGATCTCGAAAATGTCTCCCTCGCGGTACTTCGTTCCCGGTGTTCCGTACACTTTAATTGGCCAGACGCCACGACGAATAGTGGAAGAAGAGTGGAGGAACGGTAAATCTGCGAAACTTCCTGAGTCTTCTTTCGCTTGGAATTAGAACGGGGGACGAAAAAAACTTACGTACGGTTAGGAAATTTGTGAAAAAAAAACAAAACGTCAACTAACCGGCCCCTAACCTGCACCGTATCTTTAAAACGTCCTTTCCACTAGAATCATTATTACAGTGTTTATGATTCATCGCATTTAAGAGTTGCAGATCGAATAGCAAAGCGTAATGAAACGAACGTTTAACTAAAAAATTTTATCTGTTTCAGGGAATCTAGTTCCAGACCTTTCTTACGATCCTCGCCCATCGGTTCCTCGAACTAGGCACGGAGTCCACGTTCATCCGGTGTCGATCGATCAAGAACTTCCGCCGTCGGCACGTCTTCCGGTACATCTTGGAAAAACGAAGAGGCTCTCTCGTTGTCGAATGAGAGCAGAAGCCGAAGGGGAAACAGATAAAGCGACGTACGCGGGGAGGTACGAAAAGAAGAAAGACAGAGAGAGAGAGAGAGAGAGAGAGAGAGAGAGAGAGAGAGAGAGAGAGAGAGGACGTCTGGTCGTTATGACGGTGTGTGACGTTAACGAGTGTCCTCCAAGGAATTGTGTAACGGCGAAAGGCCGCGGAAAGGAAACAGAGTGTATTGACCATCGTTTCACGGGCGATCGTTATTGGCCGCCGTCCTGGGATAGAAAGATCCTCCCTTGTGCCTGTGTTCATTTCCTTCGTCACGCAGCCAAGAGATAGAGTAAATGTACGTTAACATGCTTTACATTCTTACAAAATGAATATGCACCTCGGTAGTACTAATGATGAGTTTGGAAACGAAAAATCTCAGTACACTGTCAATAGAAAGTATGGCAAATGTCTGCAACCTATTTTTGCTAAAATATATTGTTATCTATGAAAACCTACAAAATGTCTTCTTTTATGCGCGCCCTTTTTAATATGTCAGAGTTGAAAGATGCCTTTGAGTAGCGAAATCCGTGGTACTCTCTCTTTGATTTGCATAATCTTAATATTTGGTGACTCTTGATAAATGTCAATCATTCTCTAACAAATGCTTACTTCTTCGAATAACTTTTGCTGTACAATTAAATTTGAACGGACACGATACGTGTAAATTGAAATTAAAGAGACGTAACAATGCAACCTGCCACACGGGGCAACAATTATGTGAGAAGTAGCGATATTTCCGTCAACATCCGACTTTGATCGGACTAATCAGACTGGGATCGCGGGCACGTCGGTCGACAGCGAGTAGACTACGTATTAAATTATGAACGCATTAGCGGATGAGATACCATTGCAGCTGGATATGAACAAAGTTGGACAACGCGCGGGTGGATTACGGTTTGCCGTCGGAGAAAACTATTAGCGGAATTGGTGGTTAGCGTAAAACTCGTTAATCATTCCGCTTTGTCCGGAGCGCGTTGCGGGGAAGAGTCTATCCGCGCGCGTAAACTCGAAACTCTCGAGAGCTCGCGAGTTCCGGCCAACAGGGGGCCCCGTCCCGTTAAGAGCGCGGACACGCTAAATTGTCAATAAAATGAATTCACATTGATAACAGCGGGTACGCGCACGGAAAATAGCTCGCGGTCACTCTAAGTGCATGATTGAATTTCTGCGGCTACGAGGCTATTATCGTTGGGCCGAACTGAATTTCACCTCACGTTCTCCGGCAAAAGTGCATTGTATCGAAGCTGATAAAAGTCAACCGTTCCTCCGCTCTTTCGAAAATTACGGTTACAGCACAGTTGAAAATGAAGAAAGTCCAACAGTCTTTGCGACTGCATATTCGTAAGAACAGGAAACGTAAAAGGGATCGTGGATCGTGTTGAAGGAAAATTGCCTTAAGCCGTGTGAAAATGAGCCGAGCATACGTCGGGATTCGCAGGCAGTTCTCGCTCGTCTCATCTTGATAGACAGAGAAGGTTGGATAGGTTTGGAAGGAAAGTGAGGTCGGCGAGGGCGCCATAATAAAGAGGCCGCAGACTGGTAGCATCCGACCGCGAGAAACTGCTTTTTCCTGGCTCGAGCTAACCGATCGAAGGCCAACCGATAAACCACGCTCGACCTTCCCTCGACTGACACCGCCGCCGCGGCCGGCTCGATAAAGAGTACCGTAATGCGCTCCTGGATGCATCGGGGGTAGGGGTGCGAAGGGACAGGGAGCTGAAAGGTGAAAGCCAACGAGGTGGAACGTGACATTTACAACTGGCTTCTTAAAACGAGGAATATTAGGAAGGTATAAAAAGAAAAATTACCTGTTCATTTATATACGCACGAGTTTCCATTTTCACCGATATCTGTAAACGCAACTTTGAAGTGCTTCTCGACTATTTTTCCGACAGTCTCAAAACAGACAATGAAGACGATCATGATCTCGTATTATTGGGCACAGCTACGCGGGTATTAAGAGGGGTTAAAGACGGAGCAACAACAGGCGCAGGTTCTGGCGGGTTGAAAGAGGAGGATGAGGTCTGAAAGTGTCGAGCCCCGGTAGCTCGATCAGGAAAGAGGGTGGGTCGGGCCGGAGGGTAGGTGGGAAATGAGACTCATCTGCATCCGGTAACATTGTTCCCGCCTTCCACCATCCGACGAGAAAGTTTCCGTCGTGATGCGCCGCGACTGGAAAGAGGGGTTGCGAGGTTGGAAGAGGGTAGCGCGAGGGGAGGGATGAGCGATTCCAGAGGCAGGTGAGGACAGGAAATGAATCCACGAATCGGTGTTCAGGAAGCTGCGGAAACCGTGCCCGATAATTGGCCTCGAGTTGTCGAAAACTCGTGCGTTTCGATTGCTCAACCATCTTCACCCATTGTAACGTACTGTACCAACGACCGTGCTTTCCGATCAGGGGCTGAAAACAGAAATAATGTGCCATTCCTCCGGATCCAGAGTTTGGGAAGAAGACAATCCAGACTATTTTATTTATTTTCAAGTAATAGGCTCGGCAATTGTTTGTGTGGTCCGAGTTCCGGTCCTGGCATAACGAAGTAGTGTAAGTAAATACTCGATGCGGCACGCGTTGGTCATCATGCGATTAATGAATATTTAACTGCCCGGATGGCAATGTTCTGAAATTTTCGATCGTTATCTCTACCAGTTTCTATTCCATTTTTCTACACCCGTGCTTTCAACCTTTCCATGATTCGTGCCCGCGGTTTGGTCGATGCCGAGTGCGCTACGTGTTTTGGTTACTTAAGAGGATTGCGGCGGTGATTATTTAAACGGACGGAAGCGTGGGTTGATTAAAAATTGATGACTAGTCATGGAATGCCATTTGACCGGGTCGGCGAACCGCAACTGTCGTTAGAATTCGATTCGGTTGATAGCGATTTATGTGGAATTGAGTTTACTGAATTAAAGATTAATATGAGACATGTGTTTGCTCTTTATAATTGGAAATATTATATTATGACTGTATGTGAAACTGATTTTACTTATATAAAATGAAAGTGATTGGATACGGGATGATATATATGTACGTCACGATCGAGTCGGCGGAATTGTAGGAAAAAACTGTTTGGCGAGGTACGTATTGTTTCGTATTGATCACGTCTCATTAGAAGTGACTGTAGAATAACGAGCTCGTATTGTTTGTTCTGGCCAGAACCGAAAATGCTATTATCCACCAAGGCGAGATCGATTGACGTTCGAAAGTAATAGTGAGTCTATACTCAAATACGAAAACATGACACGTAAGCAGAAGAATTCTGCGTCCGTGTCCGCCTACCTCGGCAGGAAGAAACTTTTAGCCGAGGAAATGATCCGGGCTTGCCCCGCCCGGCCACAGGTACCTTCGGCAGGAAATTGCAAAACCATGAGCTGAAATGCGCATGAAATAGGCATAACCGCCATTTTGTCTACGCGTAGCCACTAAACCTTCTAAACCATAAAATCAGCGCAAGAAGATGGACAAAATCGAAGAGAACGCCTAACAATATTTGTCATAAAAAAGGTATGCATATACGTATACAGGGTGTGACGCAACAGATGTTTGAAAAACGAAAAAAAAAAGGTAAAATTTGTTGGGCAGAGTAATCTGTCAATTGTAAAATTGTAATCTGCGCAGCGCGACTACCGGATCAATTTAACGAGCATGCACCATGACACGTCGACAAACTGATCACTTGTCCGTGAAATGGTCGGACGATCCGTCGCGGAGAAAGGATAATGCCGCCGTCGATAGCGGTGATTAATAATCGTTCCCGCGGATCGATTAACGGATTGCGAAGCGTGGACGAGGGACGCGCGGCGGGACGGAAGAAGCTTTTAAAAGAGCGGCGAACGATCCTCGAACATTTGTTAAGGCGTCTCGCGGGCGGCAGACGCTTTAAAAACCATGCCATTTGTAACGACGAAGGTGTCCCGAGAAAGGTAGAAGGAGGGAGGGACGAGCTGGAGGCAAGAAAGGCATTCGGGACGTCTCGCGATTAATTCGAAGTAGCTGCCTTGTCGCTTCGTTTCTTCCTAGCCCCCTCGTCCTCCCTTCTTCTCAGCTTTCTCCTCTTTTACGACGTCTACGCGAACCTCCGTGCCCATTCGCGATACGCGTCAAATTGAAGCTCTGATTAATGGCACGGGGCTAGTCTTTGAGCACGGAGTCTGTCTTACGCGAGAATTCCGCCGGCGAGTCAAGTATGGACGCTCCCGAGGAAGGGGCTCGTATTATCTGCTTTGCGCGAGGTGAAAAATGATTTGAGAGCACGGTTAGCGTAATTAGTTCTGTGAAAAATGTTGTAGACAACTGATATACATGTAAGTGTTTTCTGGCATTTCATTTGCAAGACGAAGCGTGATTATTATGTTCTCACGTCGCAGCTTTACGGATAAATTGAAAAGTTTCAGGGCATGCGTGTAAGTTTGAATCGAGAAGCTGGCGAAAGTAGAGAAATTTCAGTATATTCCGATCTCCGAACGCGGTATGCAGAGAGCACAAGAGTACTGTCCCTTGGGCGAGACGGAAATGTAGCCCCGCCGGGCAAGGGACAAGCCAGACACAGTGCATTAACGCAACCCGCTCGATGCACGGAAGTTAGTCCAAGTTACCGGCACGCTGGCACTTAATCCCTCGCGGCTCGCGGAATATCTCTCGGCCAAATAAACAATTCCACTGATGGAACTTTCGATAAAAGTAAAGAGATTAAATTTTACATGTACATCACATTAACTCTCTCCTAAGGTAGCGCACTTTCTTTCGTCTACTTATCCTTTGAAGCCGCGAATCTTCCGAAAGATGCGAAAATCCTCCTCCGGAATTCCTTCAGCACGTCGATCTTTGCCTCGCACGCAGCGGCGCCTGTCTAGAGCACATCATCATCCCTCAAGCCGCCATATTCTGCTCCGCGCGAACCGTTCGAGTCCGCTTATCCTCGCATCCCCACGTTTTTCCCCCGGCCCGATATCGAGAGAGCGAAAATACTTATGGCACGAGTTACACCCCCCCCCCCCCTCCCCCCCGGTCGCGCGACTCGTGTATTCCAGGCGCGGTCGTTGTGCCGCGAATAAAATATAGCCTCAACGAGATCGAGGCCCCATTCTGCACCCTACAGCCAGTATCTTTGCCTGTAAACGAGTTCTCTACTCGGTCCCGTGCCTTTCTCACCCTTCCGACTCGCTCACCATAGCTGGCTCGCTCTCTTTCTACCCCTGCCCTCCCACCTCTGCCTCGGCCTCAGCCCTCTCTCTATCAGTGCTTTTTGCATGCCGCATCCGCAGGCGTCTGTCCACTATCGTAAATATTGGATATCCATTATGAAATATTGGATGATATCGGATATTTTGGCGCGCGGGAGAGAGGGCGTAGGTGGGCACGTATTCTGGCCAGGGGGGTGGTTGAAGGCTTTCGAACGTATAGTAACGGGCCGATACATACTTCCAATGTCATTCTGGTAGCCGGACGTCGCGTAAATCGGACGAGAGGGATCGGACGGGAGTGGGAGAAAATTGTGTCGATGCCATACGATTTGCGGTAACATCTTCGATAATTAATATAGCCCGGCACTGTGCGGCGCGGCGCGATGCGGAATTGACATGAAAATAATTAACGTGCGCGCGCGCGCGCGCGCTTCGTTGCCCGGATGGGAATGGCGACGGGAGCATGCGTTATTATCGTTAATGCGACCGGTAATGGGAATCGTGTTAATGTCGCGTGCTTCCTCGATTGCTCGATCTTTTGACTCTTCCCCTTCGAGAATCTTTACTTCATTCATACGGTTCGTAATCGACAAATTGTTCGATGAAAGACGATTGAATAGAAACTCGTCGTTTAATTCGTCGGTTAATTCGTCCTTCGGGAAAACAGACCACTCGATTTTCACGTTTCCACACGCTGCACGACGATATATGTTAGTATGAGCGAACACGTACGAGTCACGAGTACGTACGATCTAGCGGACGCAAAGCTGTGTTAGAGTGAGGAAGTGGCCCGTAAAGGTACAATGCGTTTGAACCCGTTACGAAGGCCACGGAGTCGAGGATAGGGGTTTGAACGTAGAGATGTAGGGGTGGAGAGAGGGAGGGACGTGGGGGTGGAACGTGCCTAGCTGTGGGATGATGGCTCGTGCCTGTGGTGGTGGAACGTTTCGCTGGGCAACAATGCTTTGCGGCAACAATGCGCAAACAAATGATTCAGCCGTACCGAGCGTAATTACTAGAGACGTACATCGCTCCCCTTCCGACTGCCCTTTAAACGCTCGACGTCCTTGTCTCTCGTTCCACTCCACTCGACCGATCCCTTCGTCGTTTCTTTTTTCTAACCCTATTCGTCCAGTTGACTTCCGCAGGCCCCCCGCTCTTCTCGAGGTCTGATTGCTAAATCAACGCATTTCCGGTGGGCACGATCGATCTAACCTGATCCGTAGTAGCCGACCGTATGCATGTCTCTCTGTCTTTATCGAAGCCCGATACTCCTTTCTTCGTTGCCTACATCAATGCTACGACCACAGCTGGAATTTTCGAAAGGCGGACGAGGGTCAATAATTATTGAGCACGTCCCCTCGATGGAATTTTCTTCGTTGAGTAGAGAGCATCGAGTGGAGGGCGAAATAAAGTAGTTGTACACGTACCTTTTCCCATCCCCGTTAAATTCATGATTTGACATACAACGCTTTATACCGAACGTTTAAGAAAATCATTGGTCCAGCTTCTTTTAGACAGCTACGTGTTTCTGATTAGAGAGACTTCCATGATTGCTAATGTATCCGTTGTTATTAACCTACTACCTACAACGTTTCCATGAATATCAGTGTGGAGCGAAGAAGAACCGAGGAAAATGAGATTAATAAAAGTTAAAAACTGCCGGTAAGGGGTAAGTAGGGGCCCAGGGGAAACGTGTAATTAAAAAGGAACCCGCTAATGGGTCACGACCGAGAGTAACAGAAAGCTTTAAGGGCTCGTACACGTTCGTGAGAATTCGCCCGGACGGAAAACGGGCCCGCACAACGGCAGAAATATAAATTCCCATGGCTGTTTGCGCGTCTCTCTCGCAAACCAACGACGTAGACAAGCCGGGCACGTAGCTTTAATATCTTCATGTAGTGCTGCTCTCGCGCTAGCGGGCTTGGCTAGAGACGGAGAGAGGGGTGTGAGGCCAAGATTATTGCTTCAATATTGCCCCGATGTCAGGCGTCGTAGTTACGTCTACGTATATACACTTCCCCCTCTATGTTCGCCCGACACACCACCTTAGAGGGGCCGTGAAGGGGTGTGATAGGGTGAAGGGCACACGTGTGTGCACCGGTTGCACCGTTATTAAGCCATCTCTTACCAGTTATATCCGCGTAAGCCCCTCGCCTCCAGCGACCCACGATCTTTCTCGTTTGCCACACGAAACGCAAGTCAGAGACCGTGATCGGAAAACCGACGGGCGAAACAAGACTGATCCACCGTCTACGGATGGTCCTGGATTGTCATGAAAACGAGGTAGAGAGACGAATTTTTGAGGAAGACCGTTTCAACGATTCCAAATGTACGGCGTACGGATACATTTTATTAGTTATTTATAAACGGGAGCTCTGTATTTCGTCTCTTGAATACGTTCTTCTTCGAAGACCGAGACTGCGAAATTTTGATTCGGATAATTTAATACTCGGAAGGTACGTGTTAAGTCGACTAATTGAAGCATCGCGCGTCGTGGCACAGTTTACATGGCAGAGAAACTAATTTCGCAGATCGGAGGAAGTTTCGTTACGCCTGTAACACGAAAATTCAACCGACTGACATAACTGGCAGAACGTCACAACGACGAATAGCGTGGAAAGCCACATTGTTGCAAAGTTTCGCGGACGGCCCGAATCAGTCAGTCAATCCCGGAATCGATCTAAATTGCAAACGTTGTTGTCCTCAATCAAACGCTTCGACTCCTGCTTTCGAGTCCACTTCGCGCGCGAGATCCCGACATTGTGTGTACGTTCGTGTCGACACCTTGTATGCCACAATTTCATTACTAATGTCAGAACGTAAATGACGAGCCCGTCTGCTATTCATTTTGACGTAACCCGAGGTGACAGAAAAGATCCTTTAACAAGGGCTTTCGAACAAAGGAAAATTGCCTTCTCATAACCAAAATTTCGAACCAAGTCATTTTCCACGGTTCTAAATCACTCTCAGTACGTTGCTATTGAATTTTAACCATAGAACCTCACCATAATTTAACAACAATTATAACATAGTTCAAACAACAAAATAATCTTTAAAAGAAAATTTGAGTCATCACTACCAAACATTATGATGGTACACCGCTGGCGGCCGATAATTAATTAACCAGCAGACCAAGATGGTGAAAGAAAAAATATGCATCGCAGATTGCGTCCGCACTCCGCACATATGATTTTCCATACCGAGGTACAGATTGCGAGGCAATTAGCAGCAGGGAAAGCCATAAAAGGTGATGGGCCTTGCTCAGTGGTAAAGGCAAAGCATTGTGCCCACATACGTTCAGGCAAGCGTATAAATACACAGAGTCGTAAGGTGAGGCTGGTTACCTGCCGCTGTCCTACGTTTCCGGTCTCGCAGGTTTACTAAATAGCCTTGAGGGACGTGTAGATCGTCGCTCGTCGTACTCTCGCTAGTTTGCCCCAGTCTCCTCGGAATCGATGAATAATAAAATCATATACGGCTCACGACACTACCAGCCCTGAGGTAAGATACGACGCGGTGTATCGGGGACGAAAGCCTGGCTCCTGGAAAACTGTCGCTTCTTAGCCGTGGAAATTGAATAACCTCCGGAAAAGGTGACTTCCAGGATAAAGTTGTCAGTGTGACCTGAATGAGTCTTCTAAGCGACAGAAATGAGTGTATGGTAAAATAACTTTGATGCAGACGATAGTGTCACCTGCGAGATTTCCGGAGAATAGAAATGATTGCGCAACGTTAGCGTACGCTTCCGAGTTCGTCTTGTTCGTTATTTGCAACCGAAAACTGATATGATCTAAAAACATGTACAATGTACCCCGAAACGAAAATGTCGTGTAAAAATGGTACAGTACGGATACCAACGAGTACATCCGTGTATACGAATTCGTCTAGTCGGGCCTTTGACGCGAGCAGAAGCAGCAAAATGAATGCGTCGCATCCTAGTATAGCATCTATATTCTTTGCTGCTTTTCACACGATTCAGAGTCGGGCTTGTTTAGTCTTTACGGGGGCAGCGTGAGGTCTTTTGCTTAGAAAATAATTCAGTTTTTTGCCTCTTTTTAAAGAATAAAGTTTCGAAAACACATCGACAAACGCGTATATTCCGAATTCCTAAACAATTGATGAACGTTTAGATAATGGACTTTAACATAACGCTAATTGATGAGCCGTCACGTGTGACGCCGTCACAGTTTGACACCGAGCATCTGTCTTGCTACGAATAAATTTATTCCATGTGAGGGTGAGAATGGGGAAGACTGAGGCACCAACATGGGAGCAAACTTTATACTTTCTGTTGGAAAATAATTTAACAATCATGCTGATGTATTCAAATGATATTCAAATTCCCCTCAATATTCAGTCGCCCGTGCTGTTTTACTTTCAAACGATAAGCTCCTCTCTTGGATGCTTGTTATCGCTTAGAACTCGTCGGCGTTTGATAAGAGATATATGAAGGCGTATGTCTATGCATTTTTATACATACTACGCATCGTCTAGAAATTGGAAGGATAACATGATGTGTGATAGAGACGATGCATGGTAATGAAGTCATTAATGGACTGCTCGACAATATACATTTCATTTTCATGAATAACTTTGACATGGATGTTGGCTGTGATAATTATTTGAATATGTAATTTCTCTCGTACCAAGCTCATAATGCCTTCAAATCAGTTTTATTTGAACGTTTCAGCAACTCCCGAGATCATTTCGATGCAGACCGATTCGGAAAGGGAAAATAACGAATATAGGACTCGGACTTAAGAGAATCCGAAAAGATGAGAAAATTGTGTTTCGACACACATCGGAGAGTCTGAAAGACGTTATAGAAATTTCAAGAGGTAAAATTGATTAGGGAACTTTGATAATGCAAAAAGACGAGGCAAAGAGCTGCTAGAGTGGTTATTGTTACGGGACCCCTTCGCTCTTAACATCCCGCACACCTTCGGAACTTCTGAACCGCCATTTTTCCCATTGTCCGGAGACCTCGATTTACGCAAGTTCGGCAAAGTATCGCTCGGCCGGCAGATTGACGAAGGGTAACTTCACTACGATTGACCTCACCCCCGTCGTTTGCGGCACTGTTTTCGGCCGAAAGTTGCGAAACGTCTCGCGCTTCATTTACCACGGAGAAAAGCGGCTGCCGCGCCTCGGCTACGTTTATATTGTGTCGTATCGAATGTTAGCCAACTTTTCGTCGCGTCGCACGTTTCAGAATAACGACGCTTCAACTGCTACCCTGGTACGGCACGTCCGTTAAAAGGTAGGTGAGCGGACAAAGTGAAACAAATATTGCCACAAGTACATCAACGACGACCTTATCCCATACGTTAGACGTCTCTATTTGCCCATATGCGACTATTTTCTAGGATTCCACATAAAGTATTGAGAGTGAAAAAGTAGAGCGAACGGTGTAATATCAGTTATTTTTCCCTATTGAGAGCGTCAGATGGAGTCGCGATAGGCGGAAAATCACGGCAATCATTTCCATACATCGGGCCAGCTTGACGATCACGGATTCCTGGAGTCGGTCTTGACGCGCATCCGGGTCACGCGAGTCTGATATGATTTCTGGGTCGCGCGCGGGAATTTCCCACGAGTAATCGAATTGCCATTGCTGTTGCCGCGCGTAAAGGTGCTCCTACATCTGAGCACGAACGCGCACGAGGCAGCCTGAGCATGACGTCATCAGAGGCGCGTGAATAAGCCGAGGCAAACCGATTCGATGGTTTCACGTTGCATTCATCGATCGATCGGTTCGCCGCCGTACGAGAAAAAATTCAATGTGTTGGAGATTTATTCTAATGTTGGAGAATCGGTGTAGCTTGCTCGAACCGATCCGCAACTGTCTGAGCGCGTGAACGAAAAATCATTGGTGTGTTGGAAATTCATTCTAGTATTGGAGAATCGGTGTAGCTTGCTCGGGCCGATCCGAGACTGTCTAATCGGGCAGTGAGCATATGTGGCCAATCCGCGACTGTCTGAGCGCGTGAACGAGAAATCACACAACAATAACAACGATGTGTACATGGTCAAAAACACAGTCACAGTCACAGTCAATGAAACCAGCGTATAAAAGTCAGTCAAAAGTCAGTCAAAAGTCAGTCAAAAGTCTGAAAAATGTCTGAAAAATGTCGGAAAAATGTCGGAAAAATGTCGGAAAAATGTCGGAAAAACGTCGGAAAAAAGTCGGGAAAAAGTCAGAAAAATGTCGAAAAAGTGTCGGAAAAAAGTCAGAAAAAAGTTGGAAAAATGTCGGAAAAAAGTCCGGAAAAACGTCGGAAAAAAGACATTTTTCCAACTTTTTTCCGACGTTTTTCCGACATTTTTCCGACGTTTTTCCGACATTTTTCCGACATTTTTCCGACATTATTCTGACTTTTTCCGGACTTTTTTCCGACATTTTTCCGACATTTTTCCGACTTTTTTCCAACATTTTTCCGACATTTTTCCGACTTTTATACGCTGGTTTCATTGACTGTGACTGTGACTGTGTTTTTGACCATGTACACACCGTTGTTATTGTTGTGTGATTTCTCGTTCACGCGCTCAGACAGTCGCGGATCGGCCACATATGCTCACTGCCCGATCCGACAGTCTCGGATCGGCCCGAGCAAGCTACACCGATTCTCCAATACTAGAATGAATCTCCAACACACCAATGATTTTTCGTTCACGCGCTCAGACAGTTGCGGATCGGTCCGAGCAAGCTACACCGATTCTCCAACATTAGAATAAATCTCCAACACACTGAATTTTTTCTCGTACGGCGGCGAACCGATTCATCGATGAGTACAACTTGAAACCATTGAATCAGTTCGCCTCGGCTTGCTCACGCGCCTGTGATGACGTCATGCTCAGGCTGCCTCGTGCGCGTTCGTGCTCAGATGTAGGAGCACCTTAATGTGTAATCGCGGGCTAACGGCAAACGTCTACCTACACGTTCCACGAACGGCAGAACGTTAGTTCAATACCGCTTAAACCCAATTGTCACCCGTCTCCCACGCAAAGCCTTAGACGTGAAATTTGAAGAATAGAGCCCTCGACGTCTGCGCGGCAGAAGACGCGTCGAATGAAATAAATAGATGAAAGAAGTGTCGGTGAGAAATGGTAGGAGTCGTTACGTCGTCGTCGAGTAGGTACACGTGCGAAATTGTATATCGACTTTCGTGCGGCAGAATGAGGACGTGATGCGCTGGGTGGGAAAGGGGTTGGAAAAAAGTCTTGCGGGGGTTTGAATGACGGACGTAACACGCCACCCCCGCAGTCGCTGCTGCGCTGGAATATCTCGAACGCACCGGATCGATACGGTAGGCCCGTAATGATCTCGGCGAAGGAGAGAGAGGCCGACGGAAAATTCATGGCATCGACGCTCGTGGCTCTGCATGCGGAACCAGCCGCATTTGCCCGAGGAGGCGAGGCAGCAAAGCCCATGAAGAAGAGACGAGTACCGATGCATGGTGCTCGCGTCGAACCTAGGAGCGCGTGCTCTACGGAAAGCGGACATTTCGGAGTGAACGGAATGTGCAGGGGTGTGTGTAAGTGCAACTGACCTGCTATTTTCAGTACATGTTTTTTATTTGATTCATTTTTTCTCGGTTGTTATGTTCATTTGTTTTTGATAAGAAGAGCAGAGAGTTACAAGATGGTTCCCAAGAGCCATCATTTTCCTTTTAATTGCATCAACAAATTTGGCGATTTTCTGTAAATTAAAATAAATGAGTAAGAGAGAGAGCGATGATGTTGTAAAAAGAAGGGATGGTGAGAATTGCTAAAGAAAATTCTGTGCAATTCGTCGTAACGTGAAGCGTCGAAGCTGAAAATCCGAAACGTCCAGGGAGCGAAAATTTTGCATTTTCGCCTCTCGCATAAACCGTATATCGTTGCATAATAAAAGCGTATAGAAACGCAGCGGTGGAAATCGGCGGGAAGAGCCGGAAAGAGTTTCACGACGGCATAAAGAAGCGCCGTGCTCGGGAAAGTCAAAAGCCAGGAGGCGACAAATTTCGCACCTTCGTCGGAGAACCGTGGCCAGAATCCAAACGCAAGTATCTATTACGTCTGTTATCGTAGACATAACGCCGCTTATACCGGAGAAAGCGTTTCCCGTTGCCAGAAGAATTGCCCAGCACATATACGTGTACGTAGATGCACGTATGTATATGCACGTATGCACATAAGCGAGTATGCACCGACATCGGGAGGAAAGAAGGTGGGAGAGTTTATTCGGCCTTAAATTCTCAGCCCACTTGGCAGGGTAGTCGCACAACGCCCCCGCACGGCGTGCCAACTGCGGCGAAATTTTCTGCGAGCAGAGCGTGGAAATATGGCAGCGGAGGCAACGGCGAATTTTATCGAACGGCCCTAATCGCAACCCCCCCCCACGGCATAACGTTCGTTGATCCTCCAAAAACTTTCCTCTTTCTCGCCAAGTAACACCGTCGGCGTTATTGTCGAGTCGTACTACTGAAAAACTTTGTATTCGATTAATGCCAGTTCCTCGACCGTCCTGCACTGTCCTAATAAGTCACTACACACAAACGAGAAGACTACATTTCTATACGTAAGATTAATTAAATCAAAATTTAACATTTATCAATGGTTAATTTACGAATTCGATTTTCATTAAACTCGACCCATGTAACCGCGAGCGCTCGGTGCAGCATATAAACGAACGTAAAAATGGAAGCTGTTCCCGGAGGAACGTGACTAGTGCGAATTCGGCCGGCATTGAAAAATGTTGCCGTCCATCGACGCGTTTTATAAGACGACGCTACCCGAGTCCCGAGAGGCAATTGGACTGCTCGCGAGGCGGAATATTGGCCGTATCGAAACGGCGTGACGCGGCGCGGCAAAGAAGGATCTCCCGGAATTCGCGAGTGATCGCCGCCGCGGCGCGCGACGCGCGGCGTGAGGGATATATGGAAATGGCCGCCGTGATTTCCCACATGTCACACGCCCTCGGCCCCCGGCACGCTTTCTTGCCGCGTCAGACGGAATTTCGGATTCCATCTAGGTGGCTCGATCTTCCGTGCAGAAATCCGCAGTCGCAGTCGCTTCGAATTCGCCGGTTGTCACTTATGACCGTGTGTGCTTGGAGTTATTTGCAGTATGTATCCACAGGCAACTCATGTCGATGTACTTCAAATCCAGCTTTATTTATAGTTTATACTTAGTCAACTGTGAGTAAGTGCTAGGTACCGATTGGTTTGTACAGTTTGGTAAGCACATTTAGCTGACGTTCATGAAGTACTCGTAAATGCAATAAGGGTAATGGTTTATATGAGAAAGTAATACGTTATATTGCATGATAAACGTATGGTCAGAACGAAGGTCTCGAACGGTTGACTGGAAGCGGTCTTTATTCAAGCCGGGACAGCACTCTCCCCTATATTCGATGTAATGGGCAAAAAATTGTACTTCATGGCGGCGCTCTAATGAGATTTTGAATTATGTTGTAGTTACTCCGCGACGGAATAACTCTCCGCCCCCCATTCACCCTTCCCCGTCCACCATCACCCCGCAACTTCTTCCACAGTCTACGTCCATCTTTCTTCGCGGCATCTCCAAGCTATATGTGACTAGATTACCGTCGCGCGCCTTTAAAGCTTCCGGGATTTCGCGGGCCGGATTTTGAGGAAGGAAGAAATTTCGAGGAAGGCTGAATTCTACGCGAAATTTATTCGGCCGACGGCGCACATGTAGGACGCACCAAATTTGCTCGGTCCACGCGTGGGAAACAATTTATCTTAGAAGCAGACGCTCTTACTGTTAATCTATGAATAAGACAGTGAAAGAAATAATGGAGAAAAGAATGACTCGTTGCGTTGTTCTTCAGTAACTTCTGGGGATTAAATGACGCACGAAAATAAGCAATCGTCGAAGCGTGAAGAAAACGATGCCAACTCGAGGGTGGTCGACGAGCCAATTCGATAGAATATGCCGGTATGACGGATGGCTGAGGAAGCGCGAAGCCGGTCAAACGGTGCGCCGAAAATTTAAATTGAGCCAATAAAGTTAGCGCACAATAGCAGCATCCGGCCTCCAGAAAGTCGGCATCAGTGGCAGAAGTACGCGCGGAAAACGGCGCGGAATCGAGTTACGATAGGACCCTGGTTATATTTCACGTGCCCACCAAACAGCAACATTTTATCGTATCCCGTCAAAGGCTACGCCGATACACAGCCCGTTTATACGGTCTACCAAAACGTGTGGGTGGGTCTATACGCCGATGGGGTGTTTCCGATTTTTCGCCAGACTTACTCGGAATCACCCCTCACGATTTTCCTCGAGACAAAATACGCGTTTTGCTATATAAACAGGGCTATATGTTTTATCTTTGGGTAGGGTGCAAAGCTCTTTATGAGGCGTCGATGTTGATGGTTTTAAACCGAGTATGGTATGACATCGATCAATCCTTTTTTCTATCTACGTCTACGAAAATAAATACTATTTCATAATGATAATGTGCCTTCAACGTTTAGAGACCTGTTTAGATTGACACAGAAAAATTCAGCTTCTTAGTTGAAAATAAATTAGTATTCAATTGAAATAGAATATTGTTCCAAACTGTAAATGCTCTGATACAGGAATTGTCGTTTGAGTTTGCTGTTAAAAGAAAATATCTGTGAAGATTACGTTAAAGCGAGATTTCACATGAGATTACGCGTATGAATTTCACGTACAGAAACATAACCGGGGCGTAATGGTGTCTCTTACTCGGTTGGAAAAGAGATCCTCCGTCGTTTTGCGCGAGATTCCTCGACGGAAAAGAAGAGTTGGAAGCTCGTTACACGCGTGGATTGCGATCTTTGCGTAAAACCGGAATGGAGTTGTGGGGGCGGTAGAAGGAAGAGTCCGGGGTTGAAGGAATGCGCAGCGTTGCGTTAAGAGGATGCAGCCAGCGAATGGCACGCGAAAAGGGGAGAGAGTTTCTCACAAGAGTGAGCGATAAACGTAGAGTAGGAACCGGAAGAAGAAGAGAGACAAGATGAAAAAGTGCGACGTACGTGTTGGCGTATCTCTCGTGATGCGTTCAACGGTTGGCGCCCAAGAGAGGAGGGCGAAAAGGAAGGCATGAGAAAGGCCTGGAGTGTGTGAGTGCAGAGTGGAAAAAGATTTCCACGCACAGCCGGAATTTTTTTTCCCCCCTTTCTGCTTCGCGTACATGAGCGTTTCGTTAATTGCAGCACACTATTTAACTACTTCCCTCCTCTCTTTCTCTCTCTCTCTGTCTCTATCTGTCTATCTATCTTTCTCCCAGCTTCACTCGTCTGCGCTCTCATTTTTTCTCCCTCACTCTTACCTCCCAACCCCAGCTCCGATCTTTCTTCGTTTCACTTTTTCTTATTTCCTGCTTCCTTTCGTCTGTTCTCACTCCTCGACGACCATTGTTCTTTCCATTGCAGCGAAACTTATGAACGGAGTACGCATTACGCGCAAAACATGTGCTGAGATATTTTACATCGTACGTTTCGTTTTTATGTAAGGCATTCTCACGATCGACTGCACGATCCTCTTCCGCTAATTAACTAACAACCGTCCGGAAGCTTTTCTTATATTTTTTTTCTTTCATTGACAGAACGCTGACGTTAATTATCGGGAAAAATTGTCGAAAGTTTCCGTTATCGCGTCCGCTGCGGATGTAATTTATTTATCGGCCCCCCACCCACAGCGAAGTTGCGAGAGAGTTACGTGCCGCCGATTGACTGCAAACAACGTCGAAAGTTAGGGGAAAAGAGTCTGGCGGGCAAGAATTTCTCACACCCCCTCGCACGCGCGCGCGCGCGCGCTCGCTGAAAAGACGAAAGAAATTTCTCCCGCGAGCTTTCCTCGTTACTACGACGTATCGCGTGCTGTGTACCTTTTCATTTTTCCACCCTCCGCTTACAACTTCTCCCACGCGGCACCTTTACGATTAATTGTCTTCCATGGTATCGGATAATTCAACGAGTTATCTCTCACGCGTAGAGATCACCGATTTTCTCCAACTTTTGAAACGACGTTCTCGAAGAAGAATAAAGCGACACGTGTTTCGGAGTTTTCTCTCATGAACCGTAATTTCCGCAAAAAATTCAAGTTTACTAGAGATCACGGTAATCGACGTAAAGTGTTTGAAACGCTCTCGATCAAATTTATAATCTATAATTGCCGGATTGTGATGAGTTTCATCGTGATGCGTTGCAGACATTTTTGGACACGCTTCATTAAACGCTACATCTGGGGCCGTCCGTCAGTCTCGGCATGATTTCAGAAAAGTACAGCCTGCGATTCAATATGGTTCTCTCTTCGGGTCGGGCGAGAGCCTTCGAGAAACTTTATTGCGATATTGTGATTCCTAATGAGGCTTGTCACTCAAGCGTGGAAGGTGGAAAAAAACGTGCTGGAAGAAGAGGGATGATATTCCTCAGGGAGTGTCACGAACGAGTGAGAGACGAGAGAGATTGCGTCTGCCGGTTTTCTTACAGGCGCAAGTGGAGAGTGAGAGAGAGAGAGGAGGAGGAGCACATTTCGCATTCAGTGGTTTTACGTTTTATTACGTTTTCCTCCTGCGAAGAAGTCGGACGACTTTCCTGGGTCTGCGCGAACGGCTGAAGGCTGAGCGTGAAGGAAATTAACTCGGATAAAATTGTATGCCAGTGAATCCGGGCAAATGTACCTAACGGATGATGCCCGCTTAACAGAGTGCGATGCGGATTTTGCTATGAGAATGTGCACGACGTCGTGGAATGTTAATTCGATTCGCGCCATTAACGCATTGAACGACGTGTCGGACTAAAATGAATGACTCCTTGACAGCTACGTCAGCTAATAACGGATGACCGGCACTCTTGTCATCTTATATTCGCTGCCAGCATATTGAGTTTATCGTTAGCACAGGTATTCATAGTCTTTAGGAAATGTTAGAAGCAACAAATAACGATTCAACTTTTTCCCTTTTTGGGTCTATATTTTAAAACCATTGGGATTCTCCAGAATCGACTTGATTACTTTGGAAATATGTTAAGCATGAAAATCCGATATAGATCCCTAATCAACACTGTCGAGACGTAGGAATGTATATGCAAAGAATGCAAGACGTGGGCTGCGAAAAATTCAGTACAGTCACCCTAAAAGGAGCAAGACGAAGGCCGGAAAATTCTGTCTACCGGATTCCGGGGTCCGGGGCCGTGTGGGATTTTGGTGCGAATGGGAAAATTTGCCAGCGCATCTCGTTCGCGTGGGCAAGGCACAGACCGCAACTGCGCCCATATTGGTTTTCCCGTCATTCGGCCATTCGCCGACAAAGAGAGAGAGAGAGAGAGAGAAACTGGCCGATCCGATTTTTTCTATAGCCCGACAATTACCATTCCGCTTCTGGTTCCTTTTTTAACGCGATTATCCGCGTCACCGTTATTGGAAGCGAATGTTCCCGTTTCGGCACGCGTTGACTGTAACGCCCACGTGCTCTATCACGGGACTTGATTAGTCCACTTTCAGCGGCTACTTTCGTTAAGTCAACGTTTTCGAAAAATCATCGATTCAATACATCGATGCGGAAGTGTGAAAGTGCACAATTTCCGAATTCTTCAATATTGAATTGTAAAGACCACACTCGCACGATATTGAATATTAAAGCAATCGTCAGGAGAACGTTTAAGAAAGATGAAGGGTGTTACGTTTTACTCCTATATATGTATCGCTCCGAGCACCCACGTAAACTTGTATCACGCGTCCGGCTCGATATTCTCGATCACTGTCAGTTTGCTTTAATATGAAGTTCGTCGGATTCTAGCAGTTCGGAAAGAACTCTCGCCGATAAGAAGCCGAACCCTTTATCCGCGGAGTTTCATCGATGGCAAAGTAACGGCTTGTGGAGTATTGTGACAGCCGGCCATTATTCTTCCTCGCACGCCGGCTGGTGTTATGCCCCAGCTCCCTCTTTTATACAGCACATTTTTCAAACACCGCTCCATTCCGCCCATCCACCCGTCCACCCAAGCGATTCGACGAGGATGCCGTGTGAAAAACGTAAGTAGGTACAGATAAGTCACACATTCGCCAGGATCATCGTTAGCGGGGGAATGGCCTTTGAATAAATCTAGAGAATCGAATCTATCGACCGACGTAACTAAATGGTCCCCAGAACTTTTCAACGTTTCCAAAATCCGCAACTATTCCGGCACCTGTGCATTTGAAACTAAGTCGAATCAAGATTTAATGATCACCTAGTTGTAGCGCTATGAAAAATATCGAAAGAACGAGTAACTCGTATGAACGCGCCAGCAATTTTTGTATATCTGTGAGAACTTTGGCGCGCAATTAAAATGGTCGGAAAAATGGGAAAACGAGACAAGGCGACGTAGAGAGGGAAAAGTGAAATGGGGGTTGAAGGGGGTCGGTGCATCGACGTCGGTGGGCCTTAATTGGTAGCAATTAAAAGCGACCACCGGCTCTTAATTTCTCTCCTCGAATTCCCCCGTCGCCCGCTGAAAACGCTCGAAGGCGAAGAGGTTGGAAGGGGGGGAGGGTGGCGCGATTTAAAAACGTTAAAAGCCTCCCGACGCTGCGGGTGAAAATAAAATTAAACGAATGCGCCGCCTAGAAAATAGAAAATAGAGAACGCGAGTGTCGCAGCCAGGACGCGAATAAAAGGGAAGGGTGGCTGCCCCCGGGGACTGTGGCATGCATGCACATTGCACAGCCCCTTCTTCCGCCCACCGAGCGCATTCTGCCTCTATTTATCCCGCGGCCTTGCTCGCCATTGCCCGGGCGATATTTCGCGCTACCCCCTTCCAAGCCCCTTTCAACGAACCCCTACCAACGGACCCCTTCCACTCTCCCGCCGCGTGCGGTTAGATCATTATCCAGCAAATATACTCTAATTTTGACCTCTCATCACATTTTTCATTTAACATTTTTTCTCCGGCAATTCTGTTGGATTAAATTCGTCTAGGTGAGCAGGGGGTGAGTATCGATTTTTGTTGGACGATCGAGGAGACTCGTTCATCGTCGATCAGCAGCCACTGTTAATTCGGCAGCATGCCGCAATCGTGGCGCATGAAGAGAGAAAGGGGGATGGAAGATGCGAGAGAGTACATTGGCCGTGGATCGAAGTGATCCACGACGCACTGGCAGCAAGAGGAAGAGTAAACTCGTACGTCGTTACGAGCACGGCACTTGGTGCATTTTACGGCCACTCTTTACGTCGGCCTGGGGATACTTTATTGCGCCTCTCTTCTTTTTCCCTCTGCGCAGTCATGAGAGTCTCTGCTTGTGTGTTTGTTTCTCTTTCTGTACGTCTCTTTATCTGTCGCTCGCTATGTCTTCTTGGTATGTTCATACTTATTGCTATATATTATAGCGACGATCAAACGTTACTATGTCTTATTTCTAACATGATTTCGACAAATTTTCCTCCTTATATAGACTGAATACGACATACTATATGTTTCAACCACATCTGTAGGAGTCGTCATAACTGTTAGACAATGCGTAACGGGATAAAATGTTTCAAGTATACGTTGCAGAACTCGGCCAGAGTCCGTCTGTGTTATTTACGATATAAAACAATATATGTGCATTTCAATGTGTCGCAAGATCGAGTATCTGGAAAGAGAACGCTCGCGTTTTTGCCGTTTAAAGAGACGAAAGAAGTCGCGCTATCGTTCCTTCGACTTTGCCTTACTGCATTGTTTAGGCGGAAAAAAAAAAAATTTCTTCCGCGGCGAAATAAACGTTTGACAATGGAATAAAGGCGCGTTACCAGTGTCGGCGTCTTCCGAAAGACGAAGGGAGGTTCGAAGGGGATGGCTAAGAATGGAAAGGGATGAAAAGGGTGCGCAGCTAGAAGGAGGCAAGCCAGCGAATATCGCGCGAGGTGACGGCTGCCTGTCGATTTTATCGGTGTCAAGCGAGTTTACGACGCTCACTCTCCTCGGCCCCGGAACGCTTTATGACGTGGAGTCCTTTTAAAGCGAGAAAAGGAGGAGGATCGCGATCCAGGAACGCGTGTCGTCAGCTCGATTGCCTCGTGAGCGTACGCGCCAGCAGAATATTCGAAAATGCATGGAATTTTTCGCTGCGACCTGCGATTGGCCGGTCGCGCGTGCATCGAAATTCTCGACGATCCGAGGCTGCTGGCCGCGTCGAGTGATCGCTATCATTTCCTTTTTCGTTCGATAAACTGTTGGAGCGTAATGAAGTGACGCGACACTAAAAGCAGCGAGAGGATATTTTCAAATATTCCGATGTTTTTCGGCTGCTTTGAAAAATTCTTCATTATTCCGTAAATATCTTGAAACGTATCGTCTTATTAGTTATTCCCGTCGAAGCTGCACTCTCATACTGAAGTAATTCGAACGGAAGGACATAGAGAAGAACTATCCGAAAGTAGACTCCTTTCTCGAAACAGATGCTCGTCGACCTGTAAATCCATAGTTTTCAGTCCACTCCCACTGGCAGCAAGTGGGCAAGATCGGAAAAAGGCTTGGGCGGGGGTGGCGGGTGGGCAAAAAGAGGACCATCGACCGAGGTCCACGGGCGACAGTGCAGCGAACGATGATAGGAGAAACTGGCATTCGTGGTCGTGGTAACAGGAGTAACTAGTGTTGGTTGCGTAGAGGCGGCTAAAAAACTACTGCTTCACGTAGCCGACGGGCCGACATTTTTGCCTTTTGGCCGTGTTCCCGACGCGCTTTCATGGTTATTGTTCCCCACCCCTCCCACCCCTCCCAGCGTGGTTATTATCGTCCTTACCTCTTCGTCCGTCGGTTTCCTTCCGCGACTACCACGTGCCATGAAACTTTCTTTGCTTCGTTTCGCCCCTTTCTCACTCGCTCGCTCACTCACTCTCACCCTGGCACAGATATTCCACCACCCTCCCAAGCCCCGCTGCCCCGAGGGGGGGCTCCGCTTTTAATCTGGCCGGAAAAAATCACGGCGCTGCCTTTTTTGCACGTCCATCAACGGGCGACCTTTTTTTCCCACGATCTCCCTCTCTCTGTTCCTCCTTTCCTATTCCGGGATTTCCATCCGCCCTCGGCTCTTCTCCGTGTCTATTTCTCCTATCCATTCCTTCGTTCCCTCCTTTCAGCTCTTTCTTCTACACTGTCCAGAGATCAAGCCTGCGATTCTTTTTCATCTTTTTCTGCACTTTCCCTCTCTCTCTCTCTCTCTGTAGGGCGCTCTCTGCAGTAGAAGAGAGACTAGTCTTTATGTGTAACATTCCGCTTGCCGGAAACAACCTGAAGCGTCACGCTGAATATGCATGACGACCTCCTACATGTGGCAAAGAGAGGGATGTGAAGAGAGAGAGAGTGAGAGGGAATGAGAAAGAAAGATTGCCAACGGTGTATGGACGTCTCGAGCTTTGATATGACGAGAAACCGCGCTCGTCGAGTCGTGCATGGATTCGGTGTAACGAGAGAATGAGAAATTATTTGGCGGACCGTTGTCATTTGTCGGAGTGCAAATAAGAATGCTGTCGAGAGGAGAGAATGTGCTCGAAATTATTTCGCGAGGACACATGTCGCTTGAAATTAACCCCATGTCACTATGCAGTTCTTTATTACTGCGCGTTAATGCTGACCAAGAATTCGATGGATATAGAATAATTCGATCGGTTTGATTACGAAAACGGTGTCTTTTTTTTTTATTTTTTTGCCAAGACGAAATTTGATGATCAGACGGTTACGTAATTCGACGGAGATTTATGAGAAACGTAACGACAGAACGATATCTCATACCGGCGAGAGTCCGGGGGAATTCGCTATTCGTTCGATGCGCGCTTTATGTCAGATCCACTCCCGAATGAAGTCCTTCGACGGGCTCCGGAGGACCGGCTTCCTCGACAGAAAGGGCAACGGAAAAGGGTATATACGTTGATCGATGAAAGGTAATAAGATAGGACGGCGGGCGCCCCAATGAAATGCAATTTTTCACAGATATTATCGTCGTAAATTCGTCCTGACGGCTGCTTAACCCAGATTCCCAGTTTTCTCCCGGCCATAAAGTCCGCGGGCATAAAGCTTCGGCTTCGCCGGCTCATTGGTCGTCGGCGATCGAGAAATATCCTACCGACGGCGACGAAAATTTGCCGGCGAATCGTAGTCGGCCGGAGGGAGGATGTGTTTAATCAGGCGACCGGTTAAAAGAACAAACAGGTGAGAGGGTGGTAATAATCCGGCTGAGCGGCCTCTCTACGCGGAATTAATCCGTTAATCTCATCGGCTTTTTTCCAATGCAAACTCGACTCGCGAGCTGGACGGCGCGGCGCAAGTCTACATTCGGCGGCGAGCCATTCTTTTTTCTTCGAGGAAAAATCCCGAGAATCCACCGAATCGCCGGAGTTTTTCCTTTTCGCACCCCGGGAGCCGCCCCTCTCCAACGCTCGAACGTCGATTTTTAATCCCAGTTTGGTAATCCTCGAGGATGGGCTTTTTGCTAACGACGCAGAGCCGCTCGTATGCATGCGCGATCTTTCGAACAGTGAACGAGAATTTTTTCGGAGGGATTGAAAAATGATCAGAAAATTGAATATTCGTCGTCTCGTTAATAGCAGATCGTATCCGTCATCGTAATCATATTTGACATATTCAAAGTTTCTTTCACTCTGACTGACCACGTAGTGCGGGATTAGAGTGTGTCTGTGTGTATGTGATGATCTCGATTAAAGTCCGTACGTTTTGTGCATGAGTTACAACTTACAAGCGCGACCAAAAAAAACTGTTGCGGATCAACGTTTTCCTTTATCCTGAACGCGACAAATGAGAACTCCACCCACCTACCTTCTGCTCCTCATTCTCAAAAATCCTCGAGTGGATTTCTTTCCTCCCGTTCTCACGTCTGCGCGAAGAGTTACGGCGACACGTGTGCGGCAATTAATTGTCGTATCATCCCAACCCCACGAGCTCGTTCCCTTGCCTATGGCGTCTCCTTTCGCGGGGTAACTCTCCCCTTCCCTCCTCCGTCTTCTCCCCCACCTCGCCCATCACCCTTTGTCTCTCCTTCCACCCACTTTTTCTCAATTTATTTTTACCGAAAGATAACGAGGTGCGGTGGCGAGCAATAAATTGTCATTACGCAGCGAACGCTCGTTGTTTCTGTTTCACGCTAACGAAGCCCCCGTTCCTATGGCCAGACAATGCCACCAGACGTCGAACATGGCTAAATTGCCAACGTCAATTGCGTAAGCAACAAGTGCTCATTACGAGTCCACCGGAAAGTGCGCAGTTTCTATAATTACGACCGACGCGCCTGTTGCGATTGAGTGAAGAAAATATGAAAGATACAAGCTACTCTCTGGTATAAGAATATCGTCCGTTTGCTGGGTCCGTTGTGATGACAGGTAGTCAGGCTCGTGTAATTCCTGTGTTCGAAAGTCGGAACAGACGCGTTTCGCTTCTCAAGCATTTCTTCTAAATCACATATGTAGAGTAAATTTGGGAAGAATAGCGACGTGTATAAATTTGGCATGAGGCATCGAAGGATGCAGAAACAAGCACGTCCCTGATGCACACTCACTGCTTCCTAACTGGCTCTCGACGTCGAGAGGGCTCGGAAACGCGGAGATGAGAAAGGAAAATGGATGACGGGGCCTGGACTGGAATGAAAGTACGGCGATAGGCCAGCGTAACCGTGTTTCGTTTACGCGCAGGAGTTAATATATTAAAATGCATGTACATTTCCCCTCACCACGTATCTGCCCGGCTGCTACCCCGGGAAAGCAAGAACCAGCCCAGCTCTGCTCCCGACTCTTGCATTCCGTCCCCACCGGAGTATTATTCATTCCGTTGCTCCTGCTTTTGAATATTTTTCATAAATATTCGCCACTCTCGCGATTGCGATCTCTGCCGACTTTCCCATACTCGCGCTAATACACGAGTTAATGTCTCTCGCATAATGCAACGCGGCTATTGCTTTCTTCTTAGGCGCCTAGTTCGCGTCTCAATTACCTTCATTTCTTTGCAGCCTGAATTGTTTGTTCGACTTCCAACATGTTGCCTTTCGCATTCCCGACCTTTTCACACGGAAACCTCTTCCAGCCTCGTAACTTGTCGGTAATTACATTAGTCCGAAACGAGTGACGTCGGCGAAATAGTTGCGTTGAATTTGGAACGTTGGCGTACTTAATAATTATTTTTATTTACGTACGTTGGCACAGTGCACTCTCAGTGCAAAGGTAGTAAAAGCGAGACACTTTCCGCGCGCCGTGATATTCGACCAGAATGAGTTACATAGGTCATTTGCACGCGCTCGCAATTACATTTGAAGATTGAAGCTGTTCGGCTTGGAAATTGGACACGTTCGCCCGGCGCTTAGAGTGTTTTTCGGTTGTCGGGCGCAGGTTACGTCCGTCACGATCGCGGATAGATAACGGTCATGCTGACAGTGATTGTATCGTCAGTTTATTGGTTAGCTGTCCGGCACTTTGTGCAACGGTATGCACTATCCGGGCTTGTCGAAAAACAGTGTCAGCATCGTATTAATACCCGCTCGCGCGCGCCATTCTTCGCGGGCGAGCTACTGTAACTGACGTTAATTCAGCGCGGCACAGTGAGCATACACGCGCGATACGGGAGGGTAAAAAGTGAGAGAGAAGGAGGGAAAGAGAGAAAGAGATCTATCAGTGGATTTGCCGCACAGCTTTATCGCGCAAAAAAAAAATGAACAAACATCGGGATCCCGCGCTTTTCGCGCAGCCCAGCCCGGCCCCGATGAAACAATGAAAACGAGCCGGCGTGGAGGTGCGCGACGCGGCGGGGATAATACGGCGAATGCGGGTGAAAGGTTGCCTTCCACGCCGGACGAGCAATTTGTCCTCGACTCAATCCAATCTCCAGACAGAGTCCGTTAACAGTCGACCGAGCAGTTTAAATCGACGCTTTTCGCCCCTCGATTACAGTCGTGTAAAACGGAACCTACAATCTGGAGCTGTTCGAGTAGTCGCAAATAACGAAGCGATCTAATTGTAAAGTCGACCGATGCAATTATTCGAAGCGAGCCAGTGCTTAAATGTTTACGCTACTCAACGTATTACTCGAGTAACCAAGTGCTTGGTTTTAAACTGCTACTAGTACAGTTACGTGGGAAAAAATGAAGAAGCATACGTTGTACGACGAGTTCGGGACGTGTTTAGTATCTTCGAACGATGAACGCTCATCGATTACACGGGGAGAGCACGGTGGGAGAAGAAAATGATTGATCGATGTTAAATAACAGACGAGTCGCCAATAATACGATTGATCCCGATACAATATGCATGGCAACGATAACGTTCAACAATTCCTTTTCTCCCTCGTTCCATCCTCTCTCCGAATTTTCCGCGTCGATCGTTCCCTAGTTCCCACTCGTTCGAAACTGCGCACGCGAGTTCGAGCGGGTGAATTGTTGAAAAGCTGCACTGCCCGTTATAACTATCCAACATAACTAGTCTCCGCTAGCCCCGCGCTTCGCCTTTCATTATTCGACCCGGCGAGCGACGAGCAGAGTTGCCCGTATAAGGAACACCCGCTAATCGATGCTAAATAATAAACGAGCAGCTGATAACAATTATTCCATCGTCATTTCCACCAGCCGTACCAATTATTCTGATTCCGCGACCCGCAATAGAAGCTGATTGTGACCGTTGAGCTTCTGACTTTCATTGCAAACTATTTTCCCATTCCCTTCTCTTACCTCCCCAGCACACCAGCGTATATCTACGCACGACGGAGGATTGCCGTCGTTTCGCCGGTGGATAACTGCCAGAAACGCGGAAGCCCGCCCGTGTGCAGGCGAATACGTCTCGCGGGGACAAAATCCGATTGGAGTGGGGTGACAGTGCCGTGTCGTGCCGTGCCGCACCGCACCGCGCCCTGAGAAATAAGAGAAAACGGGAAGAGGGACAACAAACGCGTCCCGCTCGGGGGACAGAATTATTTCGCCTTGAACGGAATATCGTGCGTGCCCGGGCTCCGCTTTTCTCGCGGAACGACGGCTTTTCGACTTTTATCCGATCCCGGATATCCGCGAATGCGTCTGAGGACTGCTGGGAAGCGTACTGTGCGGGCGGTATGCATGGATGTGTGTGTATGTATACGTCGCACGGAGTTTATGGGGAAGATTGTTATGGTACGGGCGCGGACGCGGGTGCGACGCTGTGTATTGGTGAAGTTAAAAAAAAGAATGCTCAGAAATAATTTCGTCGGGGCTGTTTATGGGATTATTAAAATGTGAATAGGGAGTTGTGTAGTGGAATTGTGTTTGGGAGGGAATCGGATTGAAAATATGGATTCAATGTCTTTGCGATAACGACGCGAGTATTAGTAAAATTCAGTTTGCAGGTATAGTTGTGAAAGTTGAATCTATACGATGATGGAACGAGATGCTCAATTATTTGGAAGCTGTACAGTTGAAGGCGGGAAACGATGAAGGGGGTGGCTTCGACACCCGACACCGCAGAAGCTAACTTGTTACGTCGACGGGAAGATTTTGACAAGGGAACGAAACCCCGAAAAGCCATTTTGCGGGGGACGTCAGGAACACGAAACTTTTCCTCGACAGTTTCGAAAGAGAAGGAGCGATACGTCCGAGGAGAGGTGTCCATCGCGAGGGAAACTTTTCACGGCGTCCGCGTGCGGCCAGCAGAGGACGAGCGCGAGACGAAAATACAATGAGAATAGAAAGCTGACAAAACGCTAGACGTCCCGATTTCATCGTGGCTTTTTACCGCAAATTTGTTTTCCCGCCGAACGTATGAAATCAGAAACTTTCGACGTCGAAAAATACATATCTCATACCGCGTGTCAAAATCCAGTCGTTCAACGTACAAGCGGAAAAGAGCGATAAATATATTCAACGTGAAATCGCTTAAAATCCAGAGGTCAGACGGACTGAGAAGTTGAAAGATACGTCTGAAGCTATAGAAAAGGAAAGAGGAGGTTGGCTGGACGCGCGGCGTCTGAACAAAATCGCAAACGGTAAGAGTGAAAATTTGATTTGCCCCTCGGCCTCGAAGTTTGCCAGAATCATTGACGAGATTACGAGGTCGCCCGGAGGAGGGACAGACGAAATGAGGCGTGGGGAGTTGAAGAAAAAAAAAGTTCCTCCATCCTCTCGAGCGCGAACGGTAAACTTAATTCCTGCCACGGCACCAACCGTTCGTCTAGCGATCTTTCCTTTCACCCCCTTCGCCAGCAACTCTGCTGAGGTCGAATAAAATATGCGCCTTAATTTGCAATTTAATTGGAGAGTTCCCGTGACGCGACAACGACGACATTCCACGACTAACTTCCTCTTACTTGCAACCTCCTTCGTTTGCCGTTTCTCTTTACAGCGCAGAATTGTACTGTTATGCCGCGTTGGGAAGGTGTGGGGTGATAGTCTCGGTATTCACTCCTCTTCTCACAAGCACAACTTAAGGTTTATTAGAAATAGCGTACAGTTTGCAAAATGAACTAAGTGATTGAGCGGAGTATCGAGCAGCGTTACGATGTTGCTTGCTCGATGGTATTTCTTAGAGTGTCGGGCCCAGATTTGGGCGTTTTCTAGGTGCTGTCTAGTGGGGGAAAAACCCTTAGCGTCGGTCACGTAGGCACGCGGTGCATATGGTGACATCACCATTGGCACAAAGCTTCGTTGTCTTGAAACTTAAGTTATTTACGCAAGATGAAGGGCTTGCCCTAACGGATAGCTATAAAAATAGTGGTGGCTTAGACCTAACACAGAAATGCTTAAATCTAGTGGTGGCTACAACCTAACAGTACGAATTCTCGCAATTTCGACGCATCGGGATCGACCGGTAAGAATCGTTGGAGATTGGAAATGAGAAGCGGGTTGAGTGACTACGACCTTTCTTAAGAATTACTTCGGGGATCGGGAAGTCATGAGAAGTGGGTGGGTGTCATAGCTGACGGAACGCAATGGATTACGGTTCAAAGACAAGAAAATCTTTTACCTGTACTGGTACTGGTCTAACAATATAAAATAAATGTGTCAACTAATTGTGCAGGTATCTCTATGGTAAAAAGAAAAAGAAAGGTACGGTGCACTAGTGTGCTTCGCACAAGCTGTTACGGAACAATCGACCTTCGCGCCAAACGAAAATCCGCGAGCCACGTAATATTAGAGCGTGTCTCCTTATTCATAATTCAACCTGGTCGAGACCGCATTAAGGGAGAAAATGGAGTTTCCGTCGTTGCAGCAAGTCCGCCGATATACATTTCGCGATACTCCTCTCGAAAGTTTTCCGCCACGACCTGAGTCTGAGAATTCTCTCGGCCCATACCGAGGGAGTTGGTTTTTATGCCTCATTCGTAACATGAAGTGGACATTTAGTAAAGCATCGCGTTGGCACCGGTTGACCACCGAATGGCTCGCCGTAATTCGCTCCCGCGACACGAGATTGGCACTTTGGCAAAAGTTCCGCGACAGTTCTGTTCGGCGAATTCGCGTGGTTCGGCGGATAGAGAATCTAGGGAGAGGAGTGTAATATAGATTTGCCGGGGCGAAGTGAATCTTTTAGAACGCACCAACGACGCGTCCGATACGGATTAATATTTCAAGTGCGCAAGCGCACGGGATATATTCATAGAGCCGCGAGTGTAACCGCGATGCCGTGACACTCTTTTCCTTACCGTTCGCATTCCTATTATGAGCTATAAAATTTGCTTATCCTTTTACACTGACCATATGAAGGATCCTCAAAAGAACGTGAGAAACCTGACAAGAGAAGTAGAAAATTCGTAATGGTCCAGGCGATATGGCAAGAAGTGTGAAAGATAGTTACTTGAATAAAAATCAAATTGGACCGGAAGAAATAAAGAAGTTGAAAGAAACGAAGTAACGAAGGTAGCGGGGAATATTTGTCTGAGAAAAAAAAGCTTGTGAAAACGGCAAAGAAGGAAAGAAGTCCGTAATCGTCGCGACGACGTCCCTCCCGTGCCATTTGCATGGCGAATGCCGGTAGATCCGGGAGTGTGCGAGGGCGAGGGACTCCTATTATAGTCAGAAGCCGCCTTGTTCGCGAGAACCGTGAGAACGTTCCGTGAAATGGACATACGAGCATGCGGTGCGATCGTAACGCAGGAACGAACGCAAACGTAAAGCTGGCCGGAGCATAATGCTCGACCTCCTCTCCGCTGTGCACCCCTCCCCGAGCCCTTTCCAACCCCAGCAGACCATCCCCGCCCAGCCAGCCCACACAGCCCACCGACTGACATAACCGTAACGCGGTTTAATTGTACTGCCACCTGTTAGGGCCGGCTAGAAATGCTGTCCGAGCATAGGCTGACCATTAACTGCCATATCCACTGCGACCCCGTCCGCTTACATCGTTACCAGTGAGAGAGAAAGAGAGAAACGGAGGAGAGGGAAAGCACTAAAGGACGTGGACCGGGCGAGAGAGAATGGAGCAGGAAGCGGGGAAATTGAGATGAAAATTGAGGCCACACCGTCGCGTCGGGAGAGCATATTTTCCCTCGTCCTCGACGTTCGTCCAAATAACGGAAGCCGTGAAGGTAAATGACACCTAACGCGCACCCCCTACCCACGGACTATATAACGCGATCGTAATTTAAGCGTCTTCGCTGACGGTAACCGATTCAACGGGACGCTCGCTAAATTACGGTAAGTGCCGAGTTCCTCGGTGTTGTTCGACGTTGTTGCAGGAGTCAGATGAATTTGGGAAGTTTGCGGTGTCCCACCGCGTTCTTCGTTTCTCGAGTAGTCACACGACTCTGCTGTGTTTGTAACGTGGTACACGAATTATGAAACCTTTTGCGCGATTTGAAATGGGCACAGTAACGTGATCTGCGGACCTTGCGAAGATGACTTTTAGCCGAACGATGACAGGAATCCGCGCAAATGGCGCGCGAGTAAAGGAAGAAAAGTGCGGAAGGGCAGGACAGAGTCGAAACGTTGGCCGGGCACGAATACATAGGGCAATTAGCCGGTTCGCGGGATTTATTCTAACTGCCGGCGCCATAATTATTATCGCGGCTTAAGGATCTCTCCCCTTCCACTCCTCGCTCCACTCTCGTTCCACTTTCGTCCATTGGTTTTAGCGCAACTGCGTACGAAGTGGTGGCCGTTTTTGCGTCATCCCCTTCTTTTCCCTCCTTCTTTCTTTCCTATTCCGGCTTTCACCCCTCCCGAGCCCCCAGGCAACCCTCTGGATGAGAGTTCAGCGGCACTGGCGAGCCATTCCGCTCGGCGACGCGCGGAAAACCGGCCGCATTGTTACGGCACTGTCATCCGCAAGCGCTAATGCGACTGGAAAATGTTAAAGGCCGAATGTAACCACCGCTCGAGATAAAACCGGTGCTCGTTATTTATTCAGACCGCCCAGCCCGCGGTCGCATAACCCTCTCTCCTTCTCTCTGCCCCGCTGCTCGTGCGGCTCGCGGAATGCATTTGCGTCCTACCTTTTTCCCGACCGTCCGCGCTGCACTCTTAAATCTGGCACATTACGCGAAAAACTTCGAGCGCAGTGATTAAGCTTTCCCCGACGTTCCGTGGGGTTGCCATTAAGCAAGAGGGGGAGCAAAGAAGGAGAGCACGTCGGAATCGAAATTTGAATGAAATTGCGTGAGAAACGAAATGGAAGCGTTTGACACTCCCGGAGCCGATTTTTTCTCGCCCCGTCCGGTTGTAATTAAATTTCGATCGACGCAACGGAGCGACGTGCGACGATGCGAATTTCTTGTTTGACGCTCATTCCGGGGAAGAAACTCGACGCTCGACGCCATTCCGTGCGCTCGCTCGTTTGCATTCGCCGGCTCTTTCTCTCCACCCTTCTGTGAAAGCCCTTTTCGTCGGCCATGAATCATTCCCTTTCGTAGCCCGGGCGGGACCGATTCCGCGGTAATTAACGTTGACTGGACCCGAACACGCGTGTCGTCTATTCGCCGGAATAATGGCCGCTGTGCACACACGAGCCCACGTTTCTCTTTCTCTCAAACGCGCGTAGGTACCGTGTGTGTATACGTGGAACGAGGGTGCATAGGGTGCTTTGAAAATGGCGATACGCTCGAGAAGGGAAGAGGCTGTGTAAAAAGCGGGCGTAATTGTGGAGAGAGAACGATTTTATATGTGCGCAGAGTATGATAGGAATCTTACTGCATGATTGATGGGATCTGAAGGAAAGTCGATACTGTGAAAAATAAACGGTGGCATGAAAGAAATCATACGTTGGCTCTGTTTTTGACGCATGACCAACGTCTTTAGGATCGTACCACGATTTTCGGCTCACCCCTTGTGTGTGGCTGTAATACGTGTAAGTATGTGTGTACGTGGAGCAAAGGGAGCGGCGTTTGATTAACGGAGAGCCTTCCGGGGTTTCTTTGTGAATTAGGTGGCACATTGTCGGTCGGCGAACAGTCGGCGAACAGTCGAAGAACAGTCGGAGAACGAGCGGATACCAGTGAATAGAGGAGGCAAAGGTAGATAGGGAAGAAGGGGAAGAATCGTTCATTTCAAGCCCCGGCATCGATGGGGAGAGAGCTTCGAAGCACACCCCTGATACCGTTTCATTCTTGTCTCGAAATGTGTCGAACGCTCCAAACTATACGCCCTCAATTTTCCAATACTTTCCCACCCCGTCCGACGTGAGGCCAATTCTGAGCACTCGGGGCTTATTAATGTTTACGCTTTACGTACACTCGAGATTACGTCCTAGATGAATATTGGAATCAAAGACAGTAGGGCGTTACCAATGCGAATGCTCTCTATCATTTTTATTCCACTTTTGCGCACCTCATGATATTTGGGCGAACAAAGAAGCGGACGCGGACGATGACTTTTGTAATCGATGTTTTATAAATTCGGATGACCGACGACGCATAAGCGGCGGAATAATTTATCGTTTATTTGGACAAAAAAAATCGACGCCGCTGCCGGTTAAATAAGCGCGCGCGCGCGTGCGTGCGTAGGCGTTGAAAAATATCGAAAATGTCGAGGGGTGGTGGGTGGGGGGTGGGCTGTTCGCGATCAAACGAATATTTGCAATTCAATGTATATCGCGTACACAGGGTAATGCCGAATATTTGCTGTTTCCGCAAATTCGGAAATTTTATTCTTCCCTTACCCAGGTTCGGGCTTTTCGCAAATACTAACGCACAATCTGGAACGCTTGAGAGTAGCAAACAAACATTAGAGAGACTTCAAATTTTACATGTTTAGAATGAAAAATCTGCAAGGAAAAAATCTCGGTAGTTTCGGTAGTATAAATTCAACATAAAAATCAGATGAAGTATTTTCGATTCAACATAAGAATCCGAAAAACTACCGAGTAATGGTAACGATCCAAACAGAACTCAGCGCTTCGAATCACATTTAATCAAACATTAATCAAACGAAAATAACCGTTTTCCATGAATTTACTATTAAAATATTTACATGTTATTATTATTACGTCATCAATTATTCATATCCAATTACGTGCCGTTACCGCCGTATTCATGAATTCGACCACACGCCCATAAACGTTGTCGAACACAAAATCCAATAATTCGACTCCTTACTTTTTCCGTCTCTCCTTTTCTTTCACCCCTTCCTACTCTGCGCGCCAGCTGAAAAGTGAGAGACGAGACGTAAATATTTCGGGAACGTTTCATTTCTCTCCACTCACTATGAACAGCATTCACATGCTCGGCCTACTTCTCAGTCTGGCTCGCATTCAAAAGCAAAACTGGCCCCGAAAGCCAACGACCCTGCGGACGAATATTAAGAGGCACGTGAGTCTGGTGGGACGTCGATCGCTCCACCCGCAAAGCTACTAAGTTTTCGTGAACGTTGAATGCGAGGCAGGAATGTGACGTGGCCATCTGAAAAATGAAAATTAGTCCTGCGTCCTCCATAATCCTCAACCTATTCCGCTAATCCACTCAACTGGCAAGAGGGTGTGGGATCAAACGACCCACATTAGCCGAAAGCGGCGGTGTCGTAAAAAAAAAGGAACGCGTGGATGAGAATGGATTCTCAGGGAGCGCAGAAGGAAGAGAGAGAGGAAAGAAGACGCGGCAATTTCGCGCCACTACGAAAAGTCTCGCGTTCAATTTAGTTGTCCGACGAGAAGAACTTTTTACCGGCAAGCGCGGTGCATTACTTTCGCCTTCCGTCCTTCGTCTACCTCAACCACCCCCGCGGAGTAATAATCATTCCTATCTACTCTCGACCGCAGTCACACCGACCACAAGATTAATTCGGCCTCCTTTATTTCGCTGCCCCTGTGTTTAGGGGTTGTTCACAACGGAAAAACAAGAACAACGTAAATCTTTTCTAAGCTCGTTGTCTTTTGCAACATGAAATTAAGAATAATCTCACATATGTGCGAAAATGAATTTTCAGCAACCCGATATTTAATTATCCGCACGCGGATCGATAACAATTATCGGCCCGGGTCGTAAACTATCGAAACGGGGTCTCGGGTAATTTGCATGCTCCATATATTAGGATATAAATAAAAAATGCAGTCCCGACGGAATTTGCTGTGCACAGTTCTAGGTCTCTTTGAGTAACCACCGAGCGGGGGTCGAGCTGCATGGTACTGGAAGGGGTAGGGAAGAGGGAGGGATGGGAACGAGAAGGGGGATGGTTACCGATGGTCCCGAAGCGGTGGATTCGTTTGAGAAGTTGGCGCCAGTGGCTCGGCCATCCAATTTTCCCGCTATTGCTTCGGGGACCACATTTTTTCCACTTTCGAAGGCTCGCGCGGCGAGAGGCCAGCGCAAAGGGGACGGTGAAAATATGATCCAGGACGAAAGTCCATGCTCTACCCCACCTCTCAAAAAGCCCTCGTGAAAAATGTTTCCTGTTGATAGAGTACGGGAAGCACGACTTTTTGCCGCTGACAACTTCCGCGGGAAGAAGTTTTCCAAGTTCGACCAATGCCCAGAGTGGATCACTTATTTCTCTTCCATGCAACAATTATGTAAGTTCAGCAAAAGTGTAGCATGAGCGTTGCCGCTGATTTCGACGGGCTGAAATTAGTTTCGATCCATTTTCAAATTTTCCCTGCACTTAAACGCATACTCGCGCCGGCGCGGCACGTCGACGGCGTAATTGGAGGTCACGAAGAAATACGATTTCTGTTTGACCCTGTCAAAACCGTGGCCGTGGAAGCGTGCCAGTGCCAGCCGCGATGGTCCCACCGCGGAGCGAAGTCGCTTTGCGACGCGGCCGATCCAATTTTCGCGCGGCCATTTTTTCGCCCACTCTCCTCTGCGAGAGAGTAAAAAATACTATTTCTCTCGAAAAAAAAAAAAAAAAATTTCGCACCTATTCACGTTCGGAGCTGTCAAACGGACTTGTGGCCGGGGGAAGGATCGAAAAGAAGAAGAAGAAGAGGAAGTGGCGAGCTATTTGTCAGCGAAATTTACGAGGATTCACCGAACTCTGACTTTTTTTATTCCTCTTCTCCGATAAGCAGATGAGGCGGCCGGGGCGGCGGTGAAATAATGTCTCTTCGGGCGAGAAGAAGCCGCGTTGTTCCCGATCGAGGTTCGACGAAATACGATTTCTCTAAGCGGATGGAGAGGGAAAATCCTTGACGGAGCGCGGGCCAGATTACGGCTCGATTGTACGTCCAGCGAAATCGAAGAGGAAAGAAGAAAAGAGAGGACACGTGCGCGGGTGAACGTCCGGAATGAGAAGGCTCTTGAACAACTTGTTTCGTCGAATAAATGTCTACCTTCTAATGCGAGGTGTCTAGGCCTGTACGTTATACGGTTAGTCTCTTTCGAGAAGAATTTTAGTCTCGTTGAGAAGAGTGAATAATCAAGACGGACGCGCTAATGATGTATTCTTTCACGAACGACGTACAATGCGGGCGGTTGAAAAGTTCTGGTCATTTTTCTACGAACTTTTTAGAGGAAGATGGAAAGTACAGCGTTGTAACAGGGCGCGGAAAAGCGTTGGTACGTCGATGAGCGTTAGTCAATAATCACGAACGGGCTGCGTAATGATCGATTCTTCCACTGACGAGCGTTTCACGCGTCATCCGCGACGTGTGTAGCGGCAAATTTTCTCAATTCTTCGTTCTTTCGAAGGGCATTTTTTGAAGCGAGACCAGGCGTCGAAGCCTCGGCCCGTGCCCCGTTCGCCGGTCGCCTGCCTTCCGGGTTCTCGAGAAAGAAAAACGAGAAGATGGCAGTGGAGGCCGGGAGCGGGAAAATTGGATCGCGCCCCGGTGCCGGCTGCTTCCCAAAACCATTCCGGGCCATCGTCGGCTTTATTCCAGCATTTTGCCGCGTTATTTTATTTAACGTACGTCCGACTCCTGTCGACGATTGAATTATTCAAATTCCGCAACCCCCCTCTCCCTTCCTATATATCCGCTATCTACAGCGGCCTCCTCCTGTTTCTACGCCATCCTCCACCCCCTGCCCTTCAACCCCCGCGGCTTTTTCTCTCCAGAGATTTTCGGTCTGACGATTCCATCCGCATTTTCATCCCCGGACCTCTACGTCTATATCGGAGTGCCGGAGAAAAGCCGTAATACGAGGGCTTATGGGACGTGATGCCTGTACAATGTTCCACTCTGACGATGTTAGTCTCTCGCGGCGAGGTGGTTCAATGCCTTTTACCTGTCGATGAGCTTTTTATAACGCCTGCGCTCCATAATCGTCTAGTGCCAAATTAAGCCTCGAAATATCGGTATTCAATAAAGAAGAACAATGAGCCGGGAGATATTTAGCGCAAATTATCGCGTAGCGTTTCGGTCAGTTGAAACATGGATATACAAGTATTGTCATGATTTTGTGAGGCCGAAAAATGGGGACACCGTAGTAACGAGCGTGGTGGCGGGAGTAGTAGTCGTACTATTCGGGCGAAACATTGCGGAGCAAAGTAGGAGAGAAACAGACGCCGAGGGTAGACTGTACGTCGTAAAAATCGTATATTTCCCCCGGATGCGCAAAACGAAACCGTTAGTCATAACGAACCGTCCCGCTGGAACGGCTGGTGCTGGTGCACTATGCACAGTCGTTCCCATGCAGTCGTATGCACTTCGTACGGAGTAGCATGAAGTAGTATGGAGCTTGTGCGCGTGACCCACGTTTCCAGATACCCCGCGGAGCCTACACGATACATATAGCATGTATAACGTGTACACGACGATTTTACATACGTTCAACCCTGCCTCGCGTGCAACTCGATCGGTGCTCAATATGGATGTGTTTGTATGCAGGCGCGGATAAACACGCGCGGTCATATATTTACATTTACACCCACGTCTACGTGTACGTACGCCTTCATATATATACTCGACTCCGTATATACTTTACATACGGAGCACGGTAAATTGTAGTGGAAACTGGATGATGCACTGTGAAAAAATAGAAATCCCTGAAATAGTTATTTTTCATGCAACGTTTCCGTCTTTAGGCAGAACAATACGACTCTGACGTGTGTGCGACATCCAAATTTGATCAATTTTCAACGTACGTTATTTACGGGATAAAAAGATGTATGAAAAATTCTGCAGAATATCTCCCCTTTTGTCTGTCGGTCTACGGTTCAGTAGACACCCTCTATACGGTCGAATGTAACGCGTACATATGTAGTTGCATGCAAAAATGGATATGTAGACGCGTGTTCACATAAGCACCGGTACTTTCGTTATTTTCGAGTCGATTCGTCCGTGCAAAACGTGATCATATATCGTTCGCTTTACGAGTTGCTCAGAGTATTATCATGAAAATTAGCCGCCACTCTCTCTCCCTCCGCTAGCAGCGCGGCGCACTGCGCAGCGGGGCATCAATTTTTCATAATTCAGCCCGGCTTTAATCGACGGCCGCGGCCGGCGTAATTTTTCCGCCCGCGCCCGAATATGCGCGAGCGCGAGCGCGAGAAATGGAAAGCCCCACGTATCGGCAAACGCTGCACCCCCAGCCTGGAATTGAATTCTCGCACGTTCTGACGCCCGTTCGACGCGCAACGATTATCCGTAACGAAGTCCATATTCCTACGTATAAATCAGAAATTAATTCTGCGTACAATTATTGTCCCAGTCGGGCCGTAATTACGGGAAGTTATTTTCTCGTGCGGTGGAAGATGAAAGGAGAGAGTGGCGGCAAATGAGGGAGAGAGAGGGAGAGAGAGAGGCAGATTGTAATTTTGCACAGGGGACGATTACGATAGTAATTTTTGCACGGTCAACGAACGAATGTTCAGCGTGGCTTTTTACAAATGCGCGCGACGATAATGCGGTTACGCCAATTGCTGGGGGAATTATAAAACGCGCTCGTAATCGACGTCTATTGGACTCGAATTGCCGTAACAGTTTACATCCCTCTCCCCCTCCCCCCCCCCCCCATTGTCCCACCCCACTGGTGCTAAAAAATAATACCGTTCGACGATACAAAATCGTGACATTATTTCGTTTCCATTACAAATACCGGGATAAAGCCGTCGCTTTCCGTCTCTGATAACGACCCCTGCGTCGGCCAATCCACGAGAATAATTGCATTTCGAAATCATTCGTATAAAGTGAAATACCGAAAACAAGAGGCGATGTACTTTCTAACGTCACATATAACACACACGTAAATTCCTTATTTGCCCGAAAACTCACTGCAGCGGAAGGCGTAATTAAATTTCCCACGTTCCCGACGAGCAATCTGGTCTCGCTATAATGGGGAGAATCTGTTATTAAAATACATGCATGACGGAAGCCTGTCGCATTCTCCGACCGCTTAAGAATTAGAAAAGATGTGGCTGGATATGGACATAGGGGTAGAAAAACATGTGAGCAGACAGAAGAATAAAATTGTTATAAGAATGTGAGCAGGCCGAAGAACGAACATATCCCGCGCCGCACGAAAGAGCGTAAATTTAAAGATCCTATTTATTCGACAGTCCGGTTAGGAAGTCGGCCATCTAGAATTCAAAAGATTAGCTCACACGGAAGTTTAGAGGCAATGTTAGGCGGGTACGTGGCGTCCTGTCATGGTTTGGAAATGGCAAGCAAGCCTCTCTCTCTCTTTCTCTCTTTCTCTCTCTCTCTCTCTCTCTCTCGTTCGTCGAGTGGCTGCGGACTGACAGAAATCTTCTCCTGGTCTTCGTGAGTGCATTTGAATCGCAAATTCCCCGTCCTTATTGTTACGCTCGGTTTTCGGGGAACGGAGAGAGTTTGCGGAGGGTGGCGAGGGACGTTGGCGTTTCTGGGACAGTGTGCCTGCCACTTGGATTTCAGTTTTGTTAACGGCTGTTTCTGCCCGGGATACCCGGAGCACCTTTGTGTTTGTCGACAGCGGCTGTCTTCCCATTCTGGCCGCTTTCTATTTATCCCGCTGCGCTCGTCGATGCGTTTACCGTGTACGCTGGGCTGATTCATTAATACTACGTTATTTTACGCCGTTTCCCGCAGAAAGAGGGTCCCGCGCGTTGTTTGATCTGGGATAAGTATTCTTCGAAAAGCATGCTTTCAGTAATATCATTCCGGGAAAGCGAGACAGACAGAATATTCATATTACAAAACATTCATATAAATGTACAAATATGCCGGTGATTACGAAAGTAATTAAATTACATCACTTTCAAAATTGCCAGGACATACGTGAAATGGCCGTTAATTTGATTTGTATAATAATTAAAAGTTACGAGAAAACGTGATCCGTATTATATTCAATGAAAACAAATGAATCATAAACGATGCAAGAGTACAGGCTGCGCGAGCGTAGCCTAGAAAAAATCCACATTCCCGTGGAAAAATGACGTGCTACAGTTATAAAGATCCCTCTGACGTCAGCGGAAACTATGCAGCCTCGGAGCTGCAAGCCTTCCAGATTTTCCGTCACCAACGAACCTGTCCGCTTTCCTGTTCCGTGAAACACGCGTCCGCACGACGCGACGCGGCTCTCTTGGAACACGACGCCGACGCCGACGCCGACGCCGACGCGCGAACGGGCACCGTTTACGCGGGACGATTACGGAACCGTGACGCTTTCTGCGGTTTGAGCCTGATGCCGGCTGACGCAGCGTCGTCTGCCAGCCAGCGTTGTGTGGGATACACTGGGCCTGGACAATGGGCGACGGAACGTCGGCGTCGCCGCTTCCAAATGACTAAAGCTCCTGACAACCTTCTGTCAGCGACGATGTATGCGCGCACTCGCTCCATATTTGCGTAAACGCCCTCCGGGGGCGGGACGAGGATCGGTTTCTCTGCGATTTGTTACGCCTGATGTCACGGGAGGTCGGAGTTTCTGAAGCGCGTTGGGCCGAGAGGCAAGGGTGAGAGATTGTTGAAAATGTGGGATGCTGAAAAATGTTGGCCGCTGACTAAAAGGGCGCAGGGGTCGTGACGTTCTATGGGGTGTGAAAGAAATATTGTAATTTCTGCTCACCGGCGACGGGAAGATAATGGATCAGTCCGAGGACCGAAGTGCTTCTGGTGGCCTTCATTCGGTGCAATTCGGTTGCAATGGACAAAGTGAAATCTCGTAGTGTGTTTAGTGAGAAATGAGGCACGGTATACGGGACGGGTATGTTGTGAAAGAAATGCGTAAATATGGAAATGATGCTGAAGTAGAAATTTTTGCGTCAATTACTTCTCGCGAATGCAATCATGTTTAAATATTGAACAAATTTGGCCGGTAAATATAGATAACATGCACGTAGAGTAGTCCTGCCCCTTCCATAGCGAGCGCCGACCAAATTAAGCCGTCACGATCTCGCAGTCGATGAAACGCGCGAAACGACCCGACAGCCGTGCTAAAAATATTTAACCCCAAAAGCGCGTAACAAATTCGTATCCGCGGGAGTGGCGCTTAGCGTCCCATACAGTCGCATTGCCCGAGCTTTAATCAACGTTTTAACACAGAAACGCCTGAATGTGGACGCGATATTGAATACACTGGCGCACGCAGGGATGAAATGAACACTGGGTGGTAAACAGGCAAAACTACGCCGATTCATTTGAAATTAATCAAGTGGCATACATATAAATTATAAAATGACTTTTCTGTCCGATTTGCCGGAACTGGCTCGTAATTCCGATGCTTTTTTCGCGCAAGGTTGAAATATAACCCGTTCAGTGCTGTGCCAAGCGCACCATAATAACAACGAAGCCAGTTAGGACGAGGAGGAAGAGAGAGAAGAGAAAAAGTGAGTGCGGAGCAGGCCGGAAAAACGTGAGACCGAAAGAAGGAGGGCATCGACTTCATAATAATAATTAAACGAAAGTTAAATGGGAAATCTCGAATTCCGCGATAACGCGGACTTGCCCCGGCAACCCGGGGGAGACAGAGAACAGGAGCCGCGGAACTAGTTTCAAACCTGTCATGCAGTTTGCCCGCCCAGTGCAGTCGATCCCTCCACTTTCCCGCTGCGCCAGCTCATGCGGATAACTCGAAATTAATTTTCATTTCTACGAGTTAGTTGAACTCCTGGGCTCGGTCAACGTTCACCTCGCCCGCTCCGTTTCCAGGCTCTCTTTTTCCAGCCGCGACTGGAACGAGATGCAGTTCGCTTCAACTTCGATTCACTGTCCGTGCTAAACTCTTTTTTCTTCCCGCGATTTTGTATTTTCAGCTTTCGTTTGCATTGCGCTAACTAGAATACGGTGACGATTTTAGAATTTGCATTGTGCGTTTTAATACTCGACGCAACAGAGTGTTAGAATCGTTTCGTACGTTCGGAGTATGTTAGGTTATTGACAATTTTGAGGACTAGGAGCAGTACGCGCAGAAGAGGATAGCCGAAAAAGTCCTCTTTTAATTGTTTCTCTACTTCGTTCCGAGTTAACGTAGTTATTCCGCTCCGCATACCTCGTTAGTACTTTACCTGTTGCTGCGTCTGATCTGATTTCGGAACAGCTGGCATCGGTTCAATTTTGCAACGCGAAAACGAGTCCGTGAAAGTGAATACTTCGGGCTGTACATACGTGCTGGGACAGTTTGGCGAGATGGCAGAGTGCGAGCTCCGTATCCATATCCACATCGACGGCCAGCACTTGGAAATCGATCTGAAAAAGAATGCGTATGCTTGTTAACGGAGGAGACAGTGAACTTGAGAATTTTCACCCCATTACGCTCGTTCACCTCACGTCGGCAGTTAGAGAACTGAAACGATATTCGGAGCAGGAAACGAAATGGCAGGAGAGTGACAGACGGGCGCGGGAGTTTGTTCAATTGAGAACCGTATAGAAGAATCTTCGCTCGGAGCCGTGCTAATGAAAAAAGGAGAAGTCGGAAAAGGAAAATAATGAAGCGCCGCGGGACCGTTTGGCGATATTAATGGCCACTTCGTCACGTCGGAAATTCCCCTCTGACCGGGCAGCTGCTCTACATACTGGCGGCCCGGAGTTTCATTAAATCGAGCAACTAACTGCCGCGTGACGGAGTTTTTAAATTCGTCCTGGATTACAGCACTGTCGTAAAGCGCGAGTAGTCCACAAAAACGGGGACTTGAAATAATTGGATTAAATCGCGGCTCGGCGAATTACGAAAGCGGGTCACTGCTTGCAAGTAGTACGAGTCAACACTTGTCGGATCATTGTATTCTAGTATTAAGAATATAATAGTGTAATACTATAAACTGTGATAATACAGTAGGAACATCTTCTCCTCTCTACGTATAGATGAAATTTATGAAAATGGAATGAGACGTTTATTCTAGACAATACATAAATTCCACCGTTTGCTGCGAAAACTCACGGCTCAGAACTTAAGCCCACGCCACGCCAGGCACCGAATATTCGAAAATTGAGTATCAAAATCGGTCGCGGCCGGGGAGAAAAAAGAAACAGAAAAACAGCTTCACGCGCCCTCGGGGAGAGCATTTTTTCGCCTAACCAGTTTAACAAATTCTCGGGCGAGTGAACGGATGTGGGTGCCGCTCTGCCACCTCGTCGACGGCATATTTGTAGGCTGACGGTTTTGCATATTTTCAAAAGGGTCCGTCCCGTCTCGCGGATCCGGGTCGATTCGTTCAAACGTGTCACGCGACGCGAACGTTTACCGATTTTTCGAAACTCGCCGGTGACTCGGCATTTGTCGTTAGCGAGGGTTTGTTCGACGCCGACGCCGACGCCGACGCAACGCGAGGCGACAAACGGTTTTGTTCGGGCGGATCCCTTGTCGTTGGAGAGAGGTGCGCGAAAAAAATACACGAGTTCTACGCTGTCACACTTTCTGCCGACGCGCGACGGTTTAATACCAGGTGTTACGACGAGCAACTATTCTGTACGATGTCAGCCTCGAACGCTCGTCCAACACGATTAACTATACCTTTCAAACGATACGTTCTTATACGTTACGTATAAAGTACATTAACTTATGTTTTTTAATTCAATTCAGCAGACGGCACTACGTGCTCTGTATAAGAGCCTCGCGTAAATTAAAAATCGTATCTAGCGTATTCCAGTCTTAATCGTACAAGAAACAGTAATGGTTGTAACTGAAAACGTAGACGAAATTCAGGGAATTTTATATTGAAAAACTAGCCTAGCTCCGTTGAAAGAGTTTATTCTGTTTGAAAAATTATAGTAAGTCAGACTCGGTCTGAATGTTCCGTCGAAATAATGATAATCCCACTCAGCATAACGCGGACATTTTACCGTGACAGGTTTTACTGAGCCAGTACGCCGAATGCTGGCAAAAATTGAATAAACCCAGGAAGTGTACCGAAAAATTTACTCTCACCGTAAGCGTGCAGCATCAAATCCGAGCAGAGTACGAGCTTTCGAGCTTACGCATTCGATTCGCGACACGCTCGAGCTTGTAGGCCGTCACATTTTTTCGCGCGTATCTCTCTGAATTCGTTATGACGATAATTGCGAACGCAGACGACTAGAGTTGGGGAAAAAATGGGAAAATGTGTACGCGTTCTATGATGCCCTTTCAACAACTGCACAGTCAAGACGACGAAATAAGAATCTTACAAAACACTGTGTCTACAGATTGAAAATTGAGAAAGGATAAAGAAGTAAATTTGTTGAATCGGAAAAAGGTAAATACCCTCTTAATAGGTTCACGTGCTCGGGCGATTTGCGACGCGGGACAGACGGAGAAAGAAGTTTACGGTGGAATTGTAAATGATCCCGTGGGACCTATCGATCGACCGGCCGGGCATGCAATATTTATTTAACCGGTTAGTCAGTATCGGGGGCCAATCTCGAGGGAAAATCTACTCTTCGGCCAACCGTTTGGCAAATGGGGGATTTTGGGCACAATATTTCAGCCGCGCCGCACAAGGATTTTTCTCCGCCTAATTACCGGCCTCCCCGCACCGAAATGTTATTATCGCTAAATCGCCAGCGCGACGTTAATCCGTTTCCAGTGCCAGCGGGCGGGACCTGGAAAGATTTACACTTTACGCGTGCGCGCACGGTACGGAGCCAAAAATCGAAACGTAGCTGCAGTCACGTATTGACTAGATTGTCATACGAAAATCGAAGGGATCTAGCCTGTTCAGTAAGCTGTGTTAGGCAAAAATCAGTGGCAGGGTGTCCAGTTTATCATTATCGATGGTGACTGTGCTTTTGAAGAATATTCGAAAAAAGGATCTCAATTTGTTGATTAAATGATTAAAGACGTTTTGGAATATGTGTGAGAGGCCAAAGGAACACCTGTAATGCTTGATATGGTCATCGAAACTCTCAAGAAAAATGAAATTGTAGTGATAAGTTGAAACTGTGTTTGAGAGAAAACTCAGTCGACATCCGTGAAGAGAAGATGATCGGAGCGTAAACTGTATCATTTTCTGTGGGTGCGTCGACATATTCCACTAACGCGTAAAAATCAACCTTGATAATCCTCTTACCCGCGTAACCCGCGCGCGTTTAACAAACGATGAATTTCATGTCGGAAATGGGAAGAAGTTTTTTTCTTTCATATTATCCAGTACGTAATCGCTCGTGCATTAACGTTACAAAACATCCAAGATAAAGGATTACGATGTGGAGACGTGGCACGCGGTGTTTTTCCAGGAAATCGTGGAAAGTTGATGTATATCGTGGGACACGAGAGTATTCGTAGTTGCTCGGCTCGCCGGGGACAATCGAGCATTTTCATCATGGAAATTTGCGAGGCCGGCGGTTTGTTCGGTCACGAACTCCATGACATTATTATTCCAATGCGCGTAATCCGAACGCGGGTGACGAATATTTGACACAGCCGGCGCCCAATTCAATTGCATTTAAAGTACCTAATTCAATTGTCAAAGGGGAGTGAGAGAGAGAGAGAGAGAGAGAGAGAGAGAGAGAGAGAGAGAGAGAGAGAGAGAGAGAGAGAACGACAGTTGGGAACACAGAGCGCGGGACCGGAATCGTTTATCGACGTCGCAGGACTTACTAGAGTTTCGTTGGCGCTGGCCAAATGCGATTGACTGCGATGAAAAATGAAATTTCATCGTAGATTGACAGCGGGGCCAGTTTGGCGAGCAAACAATCGCAAGGGTCTCGACAAATCTGGAGCCAGCAGAAGTTGCGGGGGAGGATGGAAGGACAAAAAATGTGTTGGACGTCGTAAAAATTAGCCTCGACCAACGGTTTCGGGAACGTGGGACGCCGCGTTTCGATTCGACGTCAATCACGTTAACCCTTCAATTAAACTTTTCCGAGCATACATATACGTCTTACGTACTGGATGTGACCATAAAATGAAGCTCATAATACTGCAGCTACCGTTTGCAAATTATAAACATATTTGTCGGAAAGAAAGATTTCGGAAATAGGTGCGTTATATAGATAGTTCGAGTTCTGTTTGCCTTTCCGAGTGATTGAATTACAGAATGACGCTTCTAGAGTTACCCTTCTACCAAAGACAAACTCGACGAAACCTGCGAGCATTGTTACGCAAGCGCGATATCTCCCAACGTCCTACCCTTCTCCCCGTACACATCCTTAACGACTCGTTTCATGGACGAATGCCTAACGCGCGAGAAATAAGAGACTCCTTTTACCACTATCGCCGCATCATCGGGCACTCAAATCAGCGGCCATCGTTAAAGGCACCGATCTGATTTCTCGAGGCGCAATAAATTTCGTCTCCGAGCATCGACAACGGGCTGAACGTTGGCCCTGCCATTACGTTCGACGAACGACGCTCGTAGCCGCTTCCGATATCCTTATCGGGCCATCAAATTTAACGGGCATGAAATGCGCACTAAAGGTCGACGAACGAGCGTGGAATAAAAACGCGCGATATCCGCGCGGTTTCGAAATCTGCAGGAGACGAGCGCGGCCGACTGAACGGGGTCGCGACCGACATGTCACTTTTCAGGCCACACTACCCTGTTCCAAGGCAAACGAAACTATTGAAGAAGGTTTTGTCGCACGGGTCGCCCTGTACATGTACCGGCCCGGTGTCCGCTATATTCATGTTCCGCGAAGAGCTGAATTTGTCCGTCAAAGCGTGCTCTCATTGTCGGGCCGGTTAATTGCACGGTAATTACCGCGCGACAGGGCACCGAGGCGCGGCTATTTTATTTCCGCACCGACGATTCCCTCTCTCGTCCTACACCTTTCCGGTGACCGAGAGCGAGGGGGGTGGGAGGCACATAGCCTTTGGTCCGTTCTCTCTTTCAAATCCTGCTTGTTCGCTTCTCTTTTTTTTTTTTTGTTCCTTTTTTCGTTAACGGTTCACGCGCACCGAACACTCTCTCGGAAGACGGCTTCCTTTCTAGGACGAACCTGTAATTTACCGTCTCTGTGTCGGCTCGAGGTACCGATGTTTGCTCTCCCGCTGGGGTGCGATTCGGGTTAATTCGAAAGCGTATCTTCGAGCCGGAACTTTAGCCGGCGCTCATAATGAGCTAATTATACGCGGCGGAATAGGCGATGTGTTCGGCGAACGGGGTGGTCGCGTTACGTTGCGATCGCGTAAATATATTAGGAAATAGTTTCGACCGTTAGGAAAGTTACGTGCAGGTCGGAAACGTCGCTCGGAGAGCGTCCAATTTACCGTCCACTTCTTACGATAATCACAAACGACCTCGTTTCCCGGCTCTAATAAAAGAAAGATTCCGATCCCGTTACGTCCTTTTAAAATCCCAACACGATAAAGACGCTTCTGTAAAAGCGACGGGAATGGAGGAGGAAGGACGTGAAGGGACGAGGAAGGACAGGAAAGAACGACAAAGGACGGACAATGGAACGAACGTACGTACTGAGGCAGAGACCTCCTATCCTCCGCGGACCCTGCACCAGCATCCAGCATCCAGCATCCACCTTTCTCAATTAACGATTACGGTACTTGGAACGACTTGGCGTTCGCCAGCGCGGAGGAATCGTTCTCTCGTCCTAACGGGGCACTCTTGTTGGATCAGTAATGATCACGTTAGCGCCGGCCAGAAGCCCAGGGCTTCCGCATGCATTTTGCTGAACGCAGTTATCCGACGTTTACAGACGTACGGAGTGTTTCGACACACCTAGCACGAATGTGCCGGATCGGAACGCGGCAGGGGCAGGAATAGGGTTCGGGAGCAGGACCAGGACCAGCATCAGGACCAGCACACACGAACCTTACCCGCAGGCCGCGAAACGCTCCAGAAATGTTGCGCGAATTAATATGCGGCGACATTAGGAGGCACCGGCAAATTTGTGCAATTCGCGGCAACCGGGGGTGGAGTAAATCAGCCGGTGATAGTTGAGCGTTAATGAACGCGGTAATAAGCTCGTATAAGTTCACGAGCGGCACGATACACACGCGGTACGAGGGGAAATTTAAGACCGGACTGGTTACCGAATTTCTGCTAGATAAAGGCGAACTTTGCCTTTTCCGCTGGTATATAGCTCATAAATGGGGGCGTACGCGTGAATCATGCGGAACGGAGGAGGAATTTCGGAGGGCTAATGAGGAAAAGATAAAAATAATTGTTCCGCGAAGTAATGGATATGCGTTACGTAATGTTGAATGTACCGGAACACTTGAAATTACGAAAATAATCAATGGGACTCGGTGTATGTTTGTTCGAGGCTGGGGAAGCATGAATTTTGAATGATGAATTTTCGTCGCGCCATCGGTCAACGTGTCCAAGGCCTACTGTCTGATGCCAGTAAACTGTAACTACCGAGGCACCGAGACATCCGACTGCCAACGGTTCGACTGCACATCCACAATTGATCGTAAACAGTAGTCAAAGGAGTAGCCGGTAATAACGCGAGGGAAAGTGATTTGCGAGCTGCCTGACCAACCATAATCCATTGTCACTAGCGTCGGGCCACAATAGACTGCGACTCCTGTCTCCCCGATGATGGATTCCTCGGCTGTCGCACTACGGTCAATCGTAGACGACATTCTACTCAGCGTTCGTCTGACATAACCTATAGTTACGTTCACGGAATATATAGCAACGAACCTTAAAACTACAACAACAGCAAAACATGAGCGATCACGGATAACCAGCATTAACCATTGCCTGAAATCGTGAGACGTCGAGTTCATTTTTAAACTGCCTCTCCCGAAAAAAGTAGAACAGGTATGAAATCAATCTTTCATGCAACCTCGACATATTTCTCAAAGTAGGTCACGTCTTGTGTCGCACGTGGGTTCGTAAAAGCACACGTTCCTTTTTCTCCGTCAAACGAGAAAGTTCGAAGGAGAAATTTCACGACTCACGGCGGCTCGTAACTCCGATAATGCAAGATTAAATGGTCGAGCGTCGCGCGATATCTCGCGAACGTGCGTCATAATCCTCGAAGGCGACCGGGAACCGGGAGCAGATTCGCGAGAGTTACATCGTTACCGGGCGTTATTAACGCGGATCTGCATATGGAGATTAACGACGTTATTACATGTCCACCGTTGCCTTTAACCGCCGTCGGGTAATCCGAGGTTTAGCCATGACGCGAAAGCTCAAATTCCATTCTATAATTTGCCAACAAGTACCTCAGCAGAAGCCGAGACTGCGGATCGCGTGCCGCCTCAAAGGGACACGGAAGTTTTTTTACGGAAATTTTTCTTCAATTCCTGTAAAGCTTCAACAGTAACCATTTTCCCGGACACAAGTACCACTATCCAGTAATTCCATCGAACAGTATAACCAATCATCGATCTTCGGAGAAAAACTTTTTTCATTTTCTTCCTGAACACTTGATCGAAATAATAATTTATATTGATAATGATAGAAATACAGGAATGATGAATTTTAGAATAGGCATTACGCGCAAGCAGGGAGCAACGACTAAAACGGCCTGCGCGCTATTAATTTGAATCGCAAGCAGTGCGGCGCGGCGGCGCAACCCGCTCCAGTTTACTAGGAGTAAATAACATTTCGGTACACACGACTCGTGGCGCGAACACGTGTCGCGCACTCGCCGCATGTTGCCCCCGCGTGTACAAATCCGTATGTGCGCGCGAGTGTTTGTGCACATGTGGGGGTGAAACCCAACCGGTTGCGTAATAAGGACAACCTGTAATGCGCTTAGTGCGATTGCAGGGACGATGAGCGTCGATAAGGATCGAACTGTTTCCGATTTTCCAACCTATACGTATACGCATACGTAAAGATGATTAAGGAAATGGGGTAAGTGACATATGCGATGACTTTACGCGTCAGCAAATACTACCGTCTGTAGGTTCTTTTCATTCATAATTCTCAAGATTATAGAAAATTGAAATACGGTGATGAATTTTCGAGCACCCTTTATGCGCGTCCTATGCACGACGCGTGTATTTATGTACAGTGCAAGCTACGCTTGTAGTGCACGTGAACCGCGGCAACCTCCTTCTCATTTGCCACCTCCAGCTTCCTTTCCGTTCTCCGCGTAGGCGAGAAATCTCGCACCCGTTTTGATCTTCGCGTTACGGTCGGTGAGTCCCTCGCTAACTTACAGTTCGCTGCACGTGCACCGACTGCACTTTCCCGTTGCGCTTTCTCACGCTTGCTTGTTGCTGATTAAGTGCATCTGTGGCCTGCCCCGAAAATGACGTCGGCATATAGGACCTACGAACGACGACCCGAACTTTCTACTTGGCTGGAGTCAAGTTCCAGATCAACGGGCCAATCGTTTTTCTTCGTCATCGAAAAATTAGGAGATTGGTTAATCGGCAAGTGCTTTTAGTCAAATTTACGAGTTATGCTACTGCTGGCGCATTTTCGGGTTACCTCTTTCCGTAGAAACCCAAAAGAAGAACCGTTTTATCCGTGCATCCAAACTGCAATCGCAAAATAATCATGAATCAATTGATTTGAAGGGTAGTAGCATGACTCTAATCGTTCCCTACGAAAAACACAGTGCTAATGAGATTGTCAATCGGCTACCCTAATCGTAATGAAGCCAACGTTTCCGTTGGATCACGCTGACCACGCGCCGCGACCACTTTAATCGGCTTTATTGCGCAATTACGTTCGTGCCGAAACTTGAAAGCAGCGCCGTGCAGGAAAGCTCGCGGAATACGTTCCGTGAATGCGCTTTGCCTCTAATTACATCGGTGTGACGCAGGGGGTGTGAGAAATGGGGGTGATATTGGAGCAGTATAGCATGAAGCCGAGGGTAACATCGGACCTGAGTAGCATGAAACTGGGAACGGCGTGAAAAGCTGCGCAGCGTCAGACTAGATTCATAATGACGAGCGGCAGGCGGCAGCGAATGCGTCGAATGTGCAGAACGCCGCGAAATCTAATTGGCCGATCACTGATCGTGCTTTCGGCGGCGCGCAGACTTATGATTTACACGAGAGGCTCGACTGTTCGAGGCCGACGCGAGGGTGCTTTCGGGAATGATTGCAGACTAATGCCGACGTGGTAAAATTCAGCCCCAACCCTGAACGCGTGCGTTAGACCAATGAGGATGATACGATCGCTTTAATATCTTTTCTTTTCGACGTTACGTGTGTCTCGTCGTTACGTAATATTTCGTCCGATAATACGTTGCGTGAGTTGAAAGCCATGAAAGCAACTCATGTCGATGCATCGTATCATGCATTCTGGCTTATTAGAAAGGCTGCCAGAATGCGTAAGCAGGGGTATAAATGGCAAGGAATGAGGAGGAACGAAGCGAAACGCGATCGATGGCCCACGATGGACTGAATTCGTAATGACGGATGCGTCGCGTGTGCAAATGCGCGACGTCGACTAATCTGATTGTCCGATCGGCGTCGTATGGCGTCCGTTGACGTTCATGAATCGGACTTTGCCGAACGGCGGCAAGCGTCTACGTTGTTTAACGGTCGCAGTCGTCGGGACATATGATTTATGTCGGCGGACCACGAGACGCGTGGGCGTTCGCGGATAATAATGGCCAAGTTGCACGTTCGAACGTAGAAATTCCGTAGACGCGTTCAACGTCTGATATAGTCGTAACAATTCCGCAGTGCGATAAGTCGTTTCAGATATTTCTGTCCGCGTGCGAATAATTGTATGTCCAGTTGCTTGTATGTTTGACGTATCAAATGCCCGGCACACGCCCGTTTCATGAAACTCATTATACAAGAGTTTCAATATTGATATTGTGGAGCAGGACTCGATTAATAGTGTGGGGACGGAGTCCCCTATAAAGAACGGTGTGGATCGGAGAGGAAACAAAGGAGCGCGCGCGAGCGGCTTAGGAAGCCGAAAGGCGCATTTAAGACGTAAGGTGTCGGTGGCGCAGTGTGTAGCGCGCCTGCCTGCGGATCCAAAGGACGCGGTTCGAGTCCGCCCGATACAGTTTACTTTTTCCGATCCCACATTTGGGGGCTCGTCCGGGATAGGGGCTCCTCCGTTCACCCGCTCGAAAAGCTCCTGGGCGGCATACACGGTGTATGTCCCAAATGGTCTGAGGCGAAAGGACGAAAGACCGTAAGTCGGCGGACGATTAGTGGATTCGTGTGCAAGGACATTTGAGGGCAAATGTCGTCGCAGGGGGGTCGGGTGTGGGGACGGAGTCCCCTATAAAGAACGGTGTGGATCGGAGAGGAAAACAAAGGAGCGCGCGCGAGCGGCTTAAGAAGCCGAAAGGCGCATTTAAGACGTAAGGTGTCGGTGGCGCAGTGTGTAGCGCGCCTGCCTGCGGATCCAAAGGACGCGGTTCGAGTCCGCCCGATACAGTTTACTTTTTCCGATCCTACAATAGTATAAACGTGGTATATTTTTGACTTGCCAAATGGCGGGCATTCACAGGTTTCATTAAACTCGCGGTACTCTCGACGGAAATATAGATTATTGAAAGCGAATAGTTGAGTAGATTTGAAATAGCAGCGGCTTCATGGAACTGCGAAATTTTCATACGTCCCCCGTATTCCCTATGAATTACACTCTCGTCAGCAGGGGCGCGAGCGGCGAGCTGCGAAACATCCAGACGATACGAGTCGGGCCGTTACAATTCAGAGAGTCAACCGAGTGGATAATTAACCCGTCGCCACCACGCACGGCCATTAATCGCGCATTAAAGGATCTGACATTTTTTTCCCCGAAACAAAATCCTACCGAAAATTAAATAAATGAACACGCAGCGACTCCGGGCATTAACAAGGAACCGTGTCGTGAAATTGATAAATGACCCAGTGAGTAAGTCGACGAATAGAACGAACGAACGGTACGAACGCGAACGAACAAACAACTGACAAAGTGACAGACTGACAGAGTGACGGGCTAACAGAAGACCAGGCTCGCATCAATTCGCTCGTCCGTACGCAAACATTCGACGCGCATAATCTGATTGGCAGAATCGTCCGGAATGCCAACGGACGGCCGTATGGACGGCAGGAATGAAGCGCGCGTGAATCGGCCTCGTGCGACTCGTGCGCGAAGCGTGTGTGGAGGGCAGCTGAAACGTGTGTGGTGCAGCGTTGCGCGCGTGGTTTACCGGCCACGTAGTGGGTGGAGGGCCTATGGCCTATGATTTACAAGGCACAGGAAGGGCGCAGGAAGGGTGAGAGTCGGCGCAATGCGAGCGTGGTAAAGCTCGATGATCCGCATTAGGCAGTAATGTGGCCGGACGAGAGTTACGAGAGTCGGCGTAAAAGCAGCGAAATCGACACAGGGTAGACGGAGCGGCACCGAAAATTGCCGCGAGACAAGCTTCGTGACGACGCCAATTTTTCTGTACGATCAATTTTCAAAAATATCCCGGTTCTATTGGGGGAGCGAGAAAAAAGCGTTTGTGCATCAGCAATTCCTAATTCCCAGCTGCGAGCGGCTATTGTCGGCATTTTCCTCGCGATTAACTCGCCCGGGTCGTCGCTTCCGTCGTTGTCGTTGCGTCGGCGGTGTTGGCGGTCTCGCTTTCATACAAATTCCCTCCCCCCACCGGCAGCGGGGCTATTTTTCTCGCCTAATGCACGCTCGCATTAGCGTCACGGAGTCAGGGCTCTTTACGAGAGGGAAAATTATAATTTTCCCGGCAAAAGTCGTTCCCCACCGCTGGGCATCGCTACGTACTCGAATTTATTGCCTCATGATACGCCAGTGCACTCACACGCGCGCGAACCTTGTAAAGTGGGAAATCGACGAACCAAGAATACGTAGAAAGACTCCACATACCCATTCCCGAAATATCGTTGTACGTTGATTATAAGCAAGTTGTACGACAAACATATCGTAACACACGTATGATCGTGATAATATCGACTATATCACATTCGCCAGACTTGCTTGGGCCAAAAGAAATTGAATACATGATAACGATCGTAAGAATACGTAACATTGATAACGCGGAAACCCTGAATTGCCGAGAATCGTCTCGAGATTTTGATCTCCGGCAGCCGAAAGGCATCGGATGTGGCAGCTACGATAAAGCGTGCCGAAGTGCCGCAAAATTATTTTATCGCCAGCCCCGACCTCGCGTGCCTCCGCGAACTGTTTCCGCGCCAAAAAGATATCAGTAAATTAAATAGCCGAGCCTTTTCCTTATGCCGAGAGTCGTCGCTCGCAGAGCGATCCGCGCTTTCGTTCTCTCGTTGCTACTCCGCCTCCGGGAAGACATTTTTTACGCTTACAATCGCGCGCGTACGTTGCGCGTCGACTGAGATACGGTCGGCGGGAGGATTTCTCGTGAGAAGAGAGCGAGAAAGAAATATCGGCAGTGCGATGCTCGCGCGAAAAATTTGCCCCGAGGGCGCCACGCTGATGAGTAACGAGCAGCCGTGATCCGGACTCGCGTGTCATGTTGTGTCACATCATTTCTCCGCTATTTATCAAGCGCTCTTTTCGTATTTTTAGCTTACGGAAAAATTATCTCAATTGTAGCAAAATAAAGGAACCGGTGATAAATATAATTTCGAATGTACTGTTAAAGTAGAAGAATTACGCTATCGACGTAAAGCTTATCGCGCGATATGGATTACAGTGAATAATTCGAAATTGTGACTAGTCAAGTTACTTCCCTATCGCGTCATTCTCCCCCGATTATTCGCGGGCGCATCGAACGCGCCATTACAACGCCGATACGATCGTGTAATCGGGCGCAAAATGCTTTATCACGCCACGCCCAGCGTTTCCGTAATTGCGCGCACGGATCCTGCGTATTTTCGCGTCTCGCTTCTCGCTCGCATTCGCCGGCGCTTACCGGATGACGTTGTAATTATTGCTATTCAATTGCCTTCGTCGTTCGTTTTAAAGCAAAACCGGAGTACGATACCGCGATCACCGCGAAATGCGCTTGTTTTTTTCGCCGAAAACTGCACTTCCAAACAGAAGTGTCACGCAATAACGTATGTACCTAAGCCCGATTACGATTGATATTCGACCGTGTAATGAGAGAAATTCGAGGAAAAACGCTTGGCGCGGTGAGTCAAAGAACACGTCGCGTATAATAAAAGGCACGCGATAAAGAGCTCGTTAAGCGTGTGTTTCTCTTGATCTCTTTTAGAATCACTCGTCGACGGAAGAGAGTGCATCGTTCGATGGCACGGAATTTTCCATTTCCCGCGTTTCGAGGAGGAGAAATTGGAAAAATTTGCCGGCTCCAATCAACGAGCGGAAGGAATTCGCAATGGTTTCAATCATGAATTTTCTCCGATTCCGTGCAATTAGACGTGCCGACGCGCTGAACGAACAAAGGCTATCGCAATTCATACATGAATACACAACATAGGGTGAGACAGAAAGAGGGAGAGAGAGAGAGAGAGAAAGAGTGTGCGCGTGTGTGATACCATACACGTGTGTACGCCGTTTATTCGAATCTCATTTTCAATATTTGCTGGCTATACCTTTCGTAAATAATTATTTACAATTACCCGGCGAATATGCCGCTTTATGCCGAATAATTCTCACGTAGGTATTGTTGGGACGTGATTTTATGCCAGAAACGAACGGTGCGCGCCGCGTTTTGCCAGCACGTAGAAAGCGTTTAATCGCGTATGAGCAGTAACAATATTATTATAATTGCCGACCATCATTATGCGCACCGCAAACAGAACGAATCCCAGGCTAATCGCCGTTAAATATCACGCATAAAAATACCAAGCATCACTTCCGATATCAATCGCTCGACTCGTTATTTGTATTAACTTATTAAAAACAAGCCGTTCTTCTTGTTCGACGATAAATTTAAAAGACCGTTGAAGGTATATTACCATCGACGGCATTTCTATTAGCGAAACCAAAGAATGCATTGAATTACACAGATAATTCTCTCGCTCACTGACTATCATAATTTACAGTCCCCTCTTTAGACCCTTCGCAAACGCGAAATGATGGTAACCGCGGGAATTTGACGCAGGATACAATATATACGCCGCGTTAGCAGTTAAAGGGTTAATTATCCCAGTCATTAAACTCCGAGACTTCGGGCAGATTCTCCGAGTTCCTTTCGTCGGATAATGCCGCGCGTAAGTTTCGCGATATATTCGAAACGAGGCCGAGCGTAGTGGTGGTGGAAGTGGAAGGAGGAATATCGACTAGCTCTCGCAGATGTGTGCAGAGCGGCCGTTGTAGAAGAGTTAAGCCAATTTGCCCCCCGAAAACAAGTACGTGCTTCATGCACAGACATGATCCACTTGGGTCTCGAGCCTCCTTTATGGGATCACATGAAACGGTCTTGTAGTTCTAGTATGCCAAGGCCCACAGGATCCCGTAGACCACTCGAATTAGCCTCCAAGTAAACGAACTCTTAAGCCAATTCCATCTTCGAGCGCAAAAGGCGCCTTGCGCAATCCACTTTACTCCTCCTCTCTCACTCTCTTTCTCTTTGTCTCTTATTCCCAGTACTCGTCCGCGTCTTTAGGCCTCTCATTCGTTCACCACCCTGGGCTCAAGAGAGGGGGGATTATCTGCGCGAGGCATGCTTTATCGCGGTCGCGTGAGGATCATTAATCGAAGCGTGGGAACCGCGGCGGTGGACGTGGAAAGTTTCATTCATAAAGAACAATGGGGGCCCCACGTCAAAAAGCGTCGGCTGTCTGTTCGAAGACCTCGTATTTTTTCGAACGTTTAGCGCTTGCCACGTGAAATTTCCCACGAACGGTCTAGAAATTTGCAGTCTCATCGTTCAAGGCAGTCATCTTCGCGTCAATTTATCTGACGATACTTCTTATTCTGTCTTCGGGCCCGTCGGGTTTATATTGCTTTCGATTACATCTGCTTCGCTCGGTTCAGATTCAAAAAAGACACCTCCAGTGTTTATCGAAACAATTAAGAATTGTTAGATTAAAGAATTAGTTTATTCATTTTGAGCTGCTGGAAAGAAAAAAGAAGAAACGATACTTGATGACTGGTCTAGAAGATCGTGAGGTATGCTGATACGTTGGCGATAAGTATTTTCAGTAGTACGAGTCAGCGGTTGAGTGTACAGAGCCTAGTACCGTGCGTAATCTTTATGTTCAGTATAAAATAAGATTATTGATCTTACCCGAAACGCTTTTAGTCGCCTTTTACAACAAGCAGGGGAAAGTTACCGGACAAAATGAAGAATGTGGGAATTCTTTCACGTTTGAAATGTTAGACCTTGATAACGAGCGTATAATTATTTCAACGGACTTGCAAGTGGGCGAAAAGTTTCGCAAGAAATGCTGGACTTTTTCATAATCATCGTCGGTGGAGGACGTACCTCGAAACCGCAGAAAAAGTATCCTGTTAATTGTCGTCGCACTCCTCGTCATTTACGCGCGCGCTCAAAATTAAACTTTTTTACAGCGCAAACTCTCGCCTCTCGGTTTCTTACATGTTCGCAAGACGCAATGTCATTATCGTCGTGAATAAATATAACGAGCAGGTGCAAAGTGAAGAAACCCTTATTACCGAAGCACCCGTCAAGAGTTCATTTGTGACGAACGACCTGAAGCCGAAAAAATGTATTGAAACAAATTGACATGAGGAATTTGACGTCGATCATTTTAGATTGTACGACTCTACGTCTCATCTCGCGGAAAGCACGAAATTTCCGGTAATAACTCCGCGGATCCGATGGCTTTTCGAGTGTACCAATTCGCAAAATCGTTTTCCATTGCGCGTTCCGGCGGGCGAAATTATCAACCCGAAAATGAATGGCTATTAGCGGAGAACGAGGGCATGTGCATGTATGCACCTCCTCGAGCAAATATGCTTCGCTGAATTTGCAGATTTTACCTGTGTGATGCCGGTGATGATTACACTCGAGCTTTTTAAGCTGCGCAGGATATAGAGTGTCAAAGAGGTGGGAATTTACTACGGTCAAACATCATATTCGGTCGAGCGGGCAATTTCATTTTCACCCCCGTGTTAATGCGGAAGTTGCGAGTACGCTCGATTTAAGGCTCGAGGGTGAGAACGGAGAGCCACGAAGAGATCTTGAAGCGTTGTGAGGTACCTTGCAGAGGAGGCAAACGAAAGACGGACTACGGCTGATCAAGTGTCTCTGCGTGGCATTAGGTAGGGGTTCCTCTTGCGACTCATCTCACACGATGCCCAAGGGGATCACTTAAAACTGACTACGGTCCCTTGGAAAGGCTATTTCGCTGAGGGCAGCTTATCGTGTCTCCGAACGTCACGATGTTTAGACGTCCACTGGCTCTATATCCCGAGTATCGAGTTTCGTGAGATTTAGGGGAAAATAAGCAATCTTATTTTCTCCGATTGCGGGGAGTAAGTATTATAATACAGCTTCTTTATATTGCGAAATTGCACAATATCTGAAGCATCAAGCGTACGTCGATTCCGAAATTTTGAACTTTCTCAATCTGGCATACAGTGGGTTTCGGCAAATATACGGCTAGCTCCAGATTGGCCTTAAAAGCCGGAAGTCCGAGAGATCTCGCTTAAGCCAAACGATGCGCGTTAAGTGTCGTCCTGCAGTAGACGATTCGCTAGCGCGAAGAATGCCGTCTCGGATTTCCGGAGGGTTTAATTAAGAGGGCGTGTTGTTGGTGGCCCGTCGTTGATCAATAGCTGGAGGATGCGACCTGCTGCCAACCGTTCCTGCGACCACTTCTCGCCTCTCGATCCGTCTTCGGCCATCTTCCTATTCCGGGGGCCGGCTGGTTGGGTCGAACTTCAAATAGTTCTATTCTGTCTCCATTTTTTAAACATGTGTTTGTTGCATCATTTAAATACCTATGTAACCTAACGTTTGTCCTAACACAACTGTCCGTGAAGACACCAGACGTTTTCTAAGCACACCGGAACCTGATCGTTCCGGTCTCCATCTTTCACGTCGCCGAAGAAGGGTTTCGATTTCTGCCGAGTTGGACACTAATACCCGACGGGCAACGGGCTCTTTGATGTCGTCTAGCAGAGACGTTGTCATCGCGTCGTCATGGATACTCATCCCCCCACCCCGAGGCCGAATGTCGCGCCGGGCGAAAGCAGAGAAACTCTTGGCCTGCTTTTTGCCAGAAATTAAGCGATCCTCCTTGCCTCCACCGCCACCGCCACTGCCGCCGGGCAATCGAGAATCTCTATCCTTCTCTCGACTCCCCTCGTCTTCTCTCATTTCCTTTCATTTTCACCCGTTCTCCACTATCTCACTGCTACCCGGTCGATGATACGTATTACCGCGTTCCAACTTATGAATACAGTGATTTCATCCGTATCGTACTTATATCGGCTGCGGTAAACATTATTTGAAGCATGAAGAAGCTCAATGGTTTGATGTTGAAGACTGCACGGTACCGTATAAAGAAGAAACCGACATTTAATATGCGCGAGGGTGAGCACGACACCGGATGCAAAGTTAGGTAACTGTAATTATTATATATGAGTTGATGGAATTCTTAATTGAAGGTATTTATTTTAGGACGTCCGCGTTCTTTGTTTTCTCGTTCACGTCTCACGTTTGCCACGAGTGTTAAGTAAGGTCGAATAATTGCCGTGCGTAGGTCCGACTACCCTCTCTGAACGACCGAATTATAGCCGGGGGACGACGATTATATAAAGCGACGTTTTCCCGTATCAGTGTCCCTCACGAGTGCCGGGCCACTTGAGAGTGTTGTTTTAATGGAGCCCGTTGGCGAACGAATATCCTCTTAACGTTCCTATATGGAGCACCGAGTGAAGGACCACTTAGGAGGACCAACGGCGAGTTAGTAACGCGAATGTGACAGCAGGCCGTTTCGCTGTGAACCGACGCGATTAAAAGGGGAAGCCGACGAATTCCATTTCTCTACGTCTCAATGACTTTTGGCCCTGACGAAAGCTAATAATTCATATTACTAGTTCGTACAATCAGTGCAGATTGTAGAGTAGAAACTTACAGAGCCAGTATCTTGGACGACGTTCTCTTGTTAGATACGATTTTACGGTGTAGATCGATACTGGCGTTAATTTACGACTTGAAACCCTCTAACCCTAAATGCATCAACTCTACCGTCCAAGTATAGTTCGGCCGGGGGCTGTATCCTAATCATTTATATGAAATCCGAATTCGCCCGAGTGGCCCTTCGCCAAGCCCCAGAGCGCGTTAGCGAAATCGAAAAGCGCACAATTCTCGCTCCTACGAGAGTTGCGCGCGGAATTCGGCCACGTAAAACAATTTGCTTTTGGCATGGCCCTGGCGAAACGTCGTTACACGATGTTCTCGCCCAATTTCGCGCGTCCGCCGTGGTCGCCTGTATCTGTCGTCCAATTAATCGGCAAATTAATGCGACGACTCGATTAACCGCGCTCCGCGTCGCGGAAACGCTTTCGAATTGTTCAGAATAGAGACACAGAGGTAGACGAACATCCACGGGGTGACACCGAAACTTTATTAGTATAGGTCTGCGAAATTGAAGGTTTCGGCTTCTACTTCCGGTCAGTAATAAAATGATTAGATGCGTTACAGATAGGTGAATATACTTTCTGTAGCATCGGGAAGTCGGCTCATTAAAGGAGTTGCGCACGTGATCGATGTGTGTCCGGCGGTTCTTTGCATGTAGGCTTGAGACGAATGATTTGGTGTGTGTATGCGTGTGCGAATGCCGAAACAAAAGAATGTATTCTGGCCGACCCCCACCTTACATATACATATTGATTTTTTAATTCAAATATACACGAAAATACGAATTTGAATTAAAAAATATAGGTTTACTATTGACAAAAAACAAGAACAAAAAGTTAATAGTGCCATTTCAGTTCCCACTCAAAATACTGAAGGGTACACGTCAGCTTGACTTTTTAAAATAACGTTTTTACGAGATTTTTTACAGTCTCACCTTAAATGGGACACCCTGTATATATTTGTTATATTAATCTCGAATATCCGGTAAAGAGAATAAGAAAAATGTGGCCGGCGACTGCGAGAGTCCTCGCGAGGCGATCACGTCAGTGTGGTTTGTCTCCCGTCTACGAAACATCTGTATGACTTATTTCGAATATTTCATTATTAATAAATCAGTTCCTTTATTTCACCAAATTATTCATCGCCATCAATTATCCCACACACTGTATACTATAAATACAGAAGGTTCTTTGATCGTGAAGACGAGCATTGTTTCGGTATCATCCCGTATAGAAAGAGTGGGAGAGAGACGTAGAGAGAACTGGCGATCGTAGCGTCCTAAACCACTTAGCCACGGGGACGGGGCCGACTGGCAGGGCGGTTTAGGCGAGCATCGAAAACGTTCTCTGGCCGCGGCCAGAACAACCGTCGAGGCGGCTAAATCCCGGCACTTCCGAAATTCGCGGTATCAACGCTCATCCCTGAATTCGGGATTACACGGGCTGCGAGGGAATGAGACGAGCAGAGGAACAGAGAGGGTTGCTCCGTACGTGCGTCTGCGTTCGCACATTTCTGTGTAAGTGCAAGTCGCTTCGTCTGTGTCTAGCCAATCGACACCATCGCGGCCTGAACACATACACGCGGATAGTGAGTACGTACAACGCCTGGACGTGTGTGTAGGTACTTGTTTGAGGAACCACGATTGTTTGTTTGTTACAGGAGTTAACGGTAATCCACGTGAAAAGGGAATCGCGGCCGGATAATTTGTGACTTATTGCGTGGAGTGGAGGATCAAGAAGCGGAGTACTGGAATGGGTATTAGATGAATTAACTTTGGTCGCATACGTGATGGCGGTCAATAGGCATCATTCGGTGGGACTGGTTCCTCGATGGAGTTCGGTATCCTCGTAACGTCACAAAGTCGGTCATCCAGGCAAATCGGAACGGTGAGAGCGATGAACGAATGGTCACGCTGAACGGGTTCATTCGACAATTCAGATCTCGCGAGTAGCGAAATTTTTCGAATCAATCGAAAAAACACAACAAATCTTCGGGTGCGCTAAGCCGATTTCGACGCAGCTATCCAGGACTCTATCCATTTTGGGCCGGCCGATTTTGATATAGCCCGCGTGTCCCAATTCCCATTGTTCGATTCGTCATATTAAAATCGTCACGAGAGGATCATCCTGATCGCACATGAATTTATTTGTCTTACATTAATGACGTAACAAAGCTTGTCTCGCGGGAAGAAAAAAAGTGGTCTTATAAAGAAGACGAGTGCGGAGTCCAGAATGTCCGGAGCCTATAAATCGAGCGGCTGACTATGAAGGTAGACTTGTATCGAGCATTGCGCGGTTCAGCGGCAATTAGAGGGTAGGAATGGGACAGGGGCAGGGAGGCAGGGGGCGGACATTCGAAAATAGCCGCTCAAAACAGCCGCTCAAAACAGCCGCTCGTCTCGCGCACTAAATTGCACGCGGACGGTTAAACAGTCCCTCCGTCCGCCGCGATCATCGATTTACAGGGAGCCACAGGCTGGCGTGCGGGAACGGAAAGAGAAAACCGGAGGGAATAACAGTGGCGTACTGGTGCGATGGTTTGGGCTCGGTTTCGGAAGGGGTGGGTGGGTGGCGGTTGGCCAGGGCTTGGACAGGGTTGGCGACGGAAAAGAGAGGGGCGGAGGAGAGGCCCGGCAGAGAACTGTCGAAATAACATATACAGAGCCATAAATCGAAGGCGTGTTGCCGACGCAGCAACAGTGTTACCAACTATACACGACAGAGTGGAAATGCGGCTCTGCTCGGCAAATGTGTAGGTGTCTCTTATGAAGGGAGATGGGGTGGAATGCGTGCGTATGCGTGCCATCACATGTACGCGTCGTCACGTCAAACTTATACACCTTCCTCTGTCCATACATACTTACGAACGCACACATACGTAGCGTGGTTGAGATATATACAGACACGCAATGATGCACATAGGTACGTGGAGAGTGGAGAAGGATGGAAGTGAACAGAAGATAGGGATATTAATCCACAAGTAACTCGCCGCACAGTAAACCCCGCGGCAACGGTGTACCGGGTGTCCCGCTAAAACTGAACCCTCTGCAGGACCACTGATTTACGTTCAAAGTCGCCGCCAAGTTCGCCGGTTTCGAGGCCGGAGCACGAGTTTACCGGGCTTTTTGGCACGTCCGTGCCTCCTGACTAATTGCTAAGCTCCGACGTGGCGCCGCTAATTCGGCGCTTATCAAGACTGGCACGTATAAGGTAACCTCCGACTCCCTCCAAACGCTGGCGTGTGCAGTTTCGCAGGAACCGCTTTCGAGACACCGTGGAACTCGTTATTAATAAGTGCGCGGCTGTTGTACGTTTCGTCGCGGCCCAATAAGCGGTCAGCAATTTCGTGAGCTTGCGCGAAATTGGCCTTCGCGACACTTTCTCATCCCATTAGGTTTTAAAGGGACAGTCTATCATCAATGATTTCACCGAATTGCATGAAAATCTTTAAATTGTATACTACCCTTTACACTGGACTCACCCCTTACCGACGATACGGGTCGTTTGAATAAAAACAACGTGTTCCGTACATAGAAGTAAAGAATAGCCTATGACTAGGGGCAGCTTTTGACGGCGACTGTACGATTACGAACGCGGGGGATTGTAAAAGTGATGACGCAGGTGTGCGAGAACTCAGTCAATTAATATCGGAGCGGCCTAGTTCGCGAGGTACAAGCATTGCGTGACCATTGAAAAGAACTGCGCCACCACAGCCGCGCGCTTATTCTTCTCTGTAATTTCATTTCCAATCGCGAATTGCTCGCTCGAATGTTTCGGTCAATTTTGCAAGGAGCACGCATGGAAAGACCGCCGACGGCCGGTGAGAATTAACAAGCGAACGCGAGCGGCCATTATGACGCAATCGGAAATAAAGGAAGACGGTCCTGTTGCGCGAAATCAGTGGAAAATTTTTAACGCACATTTTCCGTGATATGCTTTTGAAATAAATCGTATCCCCTCCTCGTTCCTCGACCGGATCATCAATCCGTGGAACAAATTGGCCAACTGCGACATCGTTATGCCAAGGCGTTCCGCAGCGCAGCTCGCAGACGGTTAACCGTGGAATTAATATCTTGGCGAGTTCTCTTTTTGCCGTGGGCGGCGCACTGGCCAAGGGTGCGACGAAGGGTGGCGCCGCGCACGGCTTTTCATTATTTCTTTTTTCGCCCTTCCTTTCGCCGCTCCGCCAACGGGCCAGGCAAGAGCACGTGATAAATGAATTGGACGTAATCCGAATGCCCATTGTTTCGCTTTAACGAGGGTCTCGGCGAATGTGTTATGGGCCGAGGGCCGAGGCTGCACATGGAAGTGTCGCCGCCTTTAAACGCAATATTACTGCCTGTTAGGACGAACCTGTATGACCCTGTATGAAGCGTCGGCCGCGAAACAAAGGCGACGAGAAAAATTCCCGGCTCGCCGTCCGCGTCCGTATCAGGTCAATTTTATTCCGCGCCATCCAATCGAAAATTCCACTTTTCGACCCGTCGCCATCGCCGTCGCTCCTCCTCCCGCCCCCTAACCCTCCACAAAATTCGTTAACGACTAGCTTCGCGTGTTCGCACGCTTTTTATTCGTTTCCTGTTTATCCGCGCCGCGCGTCTCTGGTTTATTTATCGAGCAATAACAATTCTTTCGAAGCCGTTTTTCGATCTTGAGAAATTCGTTGTTCGTTACGCTCTCACGACGAGAGCTGGCGTTTAGTTGGGACTGACGTATTATTCGCAGGATCATATCGGATGGGTGTGATAATCGCGAGGTGCGATTATGAATTTTTCGCGTGTCTATAAGATCGACAGGCTGGAAGAGAAGTGAAACGTGGCGGGCGACGATTTTGAGCAGGTTGACTGTGGGTAATGAATGAACGTGCGTCGACAATTCTGATGAGTTAGCTGAATTTGCCCGCGAGAAAGTTGTTTACGATCGACATCGAAAAATAGCGGAATGCCGGGGAGCGCATTCGTCCGAAAATAAAATATTTTCACGGGTCCATGACGTTCATGCAGGGAGAGAAAGACGGAGAGAGATGGAGAGAGAGAGCAAGCCGAATACGAGCTCGCGCTCGATTTATTGGTTTTCCACGACTTTTGCAAATTTCGCCTCGCCGCCGTTGTCATGGTATTGTCTCGTTACGTTTCATCGAAATTTATTGGAGCGTCAGGCGAGCGGCGATAACAGGACTAATGCATAGGGCTTCGGCGAAATGTAAATTTATCGGGGGCACGAGCGACCGGGGAAAATAACGTGTCCGAAAAATAAGACGCGAGTTCCGTGCTCGATTCACTTTTTCCAATTTACATGTTCCAGCGCACGATCGGCGCGAGATAGTAATTTGTGGAATCGGTTTTATCATTTGGCCGCTATTAAGGAAGATACGATGATGATAGACGACTTCGTCTGTAAACAGCGACATCAACCCCTTCATTAAATGCACGGACATAAAATGATTGCACATCTTGCCTCGTGTCCTCGTACCAGGCACAATACGTTAGTCGCGTTATTCTGAAAACGGTTAGCCTTTGATGTCGCGTTGTATGAGTAGATCCAACGTAGCAACGTTACTGGTTATTCCCCGGAAATATTCAAAGTATGTAATAGATGGAATGGGAAAATGAGAATGAAATTATTGTGCCCATTCCATGACAATAAATCTGATTGGGGAAAACGTCTGAAGACATACGCGTCGATCAGTTCATTCGCAAAACGTAACTTTCAATTCGCGCATACAAATAACCAGCGTATAAGTCGACCATCTGGCGCCCGAGCACAAAGGACGGAATTCTACGGAAGAGGGTGATTTAATAGCCTCGCTAACTCGGTTAAAGTCCCGTGATTGCTACCAATTCAGCGATCGAGTAACATCGTTATCGAAACCTTGAAATATGATTGGAGTCTGCCCGTGGCCGGCAAACTACAAAGAGAGAGAGAGAGAGAGAGAGAGAGAGAGAGAAGCCTCTTTCTACGCCTGCCAAATTTGATAACGCGTTTACACCGTTCGACCGACTCCCTTTCTCGTTTTCCGCCGCTCGAATTCTACTGGGTGTCGGACTTTGCATTTTTTCCCTCGCCAAGCGGACCACTTCAAACCCCACGGTTATTTCGGCGACGACGAAGTACTTTCGGCGCCACGTGCGTCGGGAAAATAGATTGCGCCGGGAGCGCTGAATATTCATGCGTGACGGGGGCATAGCGTAGGGAAGTTTGGAAAGGGGAAAATATTGTGACGTAAAATTTCGCACGGCGAGTGCGGTCGAAACGGATACGCCGCGCGCGTTCTAACGTTTCACAGCGTCATTTTTATCGGATTCCCCATGTTTCCCCGATAGCGGTTTCGGTTTTAACGATTGGATTTCGCGGTATCCGCCCACTGACAAAGTTGCCGGAGAGGAAGAATTGGACCGCTGCAAAACAAATACTCGGATGTTGGGCGATCGAAAAAATCCGGGAATAAATGCGACAAGAAAGGGCGAGACAATTGATTCCGAGACGCAAGCGTGAAAGGATCGGGCAGTAGAAAACAGCCTTGAACTAGGCCGTAACTCGCGCTGGATGGAAAGTTTCGGATGGTCGCACGCGGCATCGAGATGAATTTGCGTGCAGAAGACGGTTGCACGGACATCGTCGGACCCTTTAGGGTGACGTCAGTGTCTGCGACACGAGACATTGTACGGCGAACCCCTTTGCCAACCCCACGTAGAGGGGTCTGTTGAAACACTCCGTAGCTATTGAAACCGACGCTCTTTCATCGGCCGCCGCACGCGTAGGGACAAGGGTGCTAGACATTGATAGCGAGCTGTCTCACGCACAAAGCTTCAGAAAATTCTCTGATCCCGGGCAAAGGAAGTTACCTACGTGCTCGGCGCTGGCGTACATAATCCGAGCGCACGAATTAATAACCCTCATTGTTTTCCCGTTGCCGAGGGGATACGCCTGCTCGAACGAGGGACTATCGGCAGTTAATTACGAGGCACGAGAAGCGGCCAGTTTTCGATACACCCCGAGCGCCCAAGTATTTCTCGCCCCCGAGTTTCGAATTACCGTTGAGCAGAAAGCTAATTTTTCCATTTTATCCCGCCGTCAGGAATACAATTTGTTTGTCGGCTCTCTGTCACGCACCGGCCACCTCCCTCCCCCATCCGTTCCTCCTCTCACCTCCACGTCCAGCGAAACCCGAGGGGCGGGAATAATCCGCTCTGCGGATTTTTTCAAGCCGGTTAGCGGAGCTTTGCGTGTCACGTTTCGCGCGAAATCACGTTTTCCGCCAGGCAGCATGACAAAAATATTATTTAAAAATAGACCAAAAAAATGGTGACCGTTGCCAGGGTGCGAAGGAGAGAGAGAGAGAGAGAGAGAGAGAGGGGGGGGGGGAGGAATCTCGCTAATCGTTCAACCCAGTATTGGCTTTCAGTGCGTACAATTTGACTTGTTGATTTCGCCCACGTAAAATAAAATATCGCGATCGAGAACAGTGGAGCGTATGGTATTAGGCTCTGCCGACTTTTATCTTCTGCGTATCCTCTCACGCTCACGGAATTGTATTGTGGTGGCTTGTTTTGAAATCGAAACACTTTGACGCATGAAAGGTACGGCGGAAAAAAACTCGACAAAATCAACGTCCTTTAAGAAATTCTCGATTTTTAACTTATAACTTATAACTTGTATTAGACTTTTTATTTTAGACCAAGAGCGATAAGCTACCTCAAAAAAAGAAGAAAAGGGAACTGCACCTTTCATATGACCCAAGAATCATCAAGATCGGTCCACCCATTAGCACGTTATGCGCGAACCTACATTAAAACAATAAAAACTGCGCGTATTGTGCGACATATCCGAAGATCGCGTTCTTGATAGCGTATCTTCTCAATTACGCTCCGACATCATGAAAGTTTCTGTTTCAACATGTGAACAATTCGTTGTGCGTGAACGGAAAAATAAATCTGCCGTAAGCGGTAAGCAATTAGCCGCCTGTTCGGTTCTCGGAGAATTTATCGAACGACTTTACGAGACGCTTATAAATTTTGCCTTAACTGGCCAATACGATGAATCGGGCGACATCTTAATTACCTCCGAACTTCGTTCGACGCCCGATAATGACGATACTTACGATGATACTCAACATATAGAAAGAACCAACCGCTATCCATAACGGGTTCAATTCTATTTATGACCGTAGGCAGCTGTAAACTGCGACAACGCTGACCGTAAAGTGCTGGTGATGCGATTACGACGACGATTTCCTTTTATTTTTCCCGTGTCTTACGGGGTAGAAACGAAGCACACCTCTCCCATGCCGGCTTGCCGTAATACATCACAGAAATACCATATGACGTTACGCACGGCCCATTTGTACCAGCATCTTCCCGCGGTGTTATCAAGCAAATCACCGGCCCACCCTCGCCATTCTACCCTCTCAATACCGAGGACTCACCCCACTCCCTCCCAAAGCACACCCTCGGTATACACAACCATCGGCCGTCCATCAATTTTCTCCGTTATTTGCATAAATGTATTTTGATTGCCTTCATTCCAGACGTCGTAAGAGCACAGAAGACAAGCTGAGAGGGATGAGGGTGGTGGAGAGTTGGGGGGGGGGGGGGCAAACAGACTAGACGGGACCGTTATTATTCCGCGGAAAATAACGACGTTCCGCTGATAAGTCGGAGCGAGACAGTGTATAGGTTAGAGATAATAACGTGCCAAGGAAGTCGGACGCTACGATGACAGACGCGAAGAAACGAAAGGGGAATGATAATATCGGGGGACGAGATGATCCACGCAGAAACTGCTATGGAAAAATCCTTACCGGATTCTGGTTCGAGCCTGTCCTCGTAGAATCGTAGATTATAATTACGCGCTGCCGGAGGAAGAGACTACCAAAAGACTGATTAGAGAAAATTGATATAATTTATACGGACATTCGTCTGAAAAAGGAAAGTGAGACTAACACACTACCATCCTCTTGGACGACTCGTGTCCCCCCCACCCTCTCTCGCTCTCCATCTGCCTAAACGGAGTGCAGTTCGGGCCGGCAGTTAATTACTTAGGTGGGTTGCGCGCACGAGTCAGTGGATTCTAGCGGGAGGTTTCTGCACAGAAAGAAAGAGGGCTCGCGCGCAACTATCCCGTTTTAGGAAGTAGTTACGTTGCCGGAGGAATAACACGGGGGAAAGCTCGCTCGAGGAAATGAAATCTATTCGAGTGGACTAGTAGGTGGCCAACCGGGCCCTCGCTCTCTTCCTCGTTGTATCTGTCTCCACTCGTCCCTCTCCTCACACTCAAGCCTACCGCCCTTCCTCTCGCTCGCCAGCAATTGCACGCAGAAGCTCGAGAGAACTCCCGCAGCGCTTTGTGCACCGTTGTTTGAGTTGTGCTCTAACTACCCGCTCAGAGCCAACCTTATATTTTACTTCGAGAGCAAGTACCTCGTATGATGGAGAACTATCGGAAAGTACTTGCTGTCCGTCTCCCTTCCTCCCTCCCTGCCTCTCCGCCCTCTTCCCTTCTTACCACCGACGGCAGGACACTTACCCGCAGGATCCCTCCGACCCGAACCTTTAAATCTTCGATCCGAAAACTTTTGACCTGCCTAAGGTGATTCGTTGAGTTCCCGGGGATGCGGCAGTCTTTTTCTCGTTCAGCTTCGCTCTTCTGGTGCCCCGGCATTACGAGAGGGAATCACGGTATAATCGGTTCTATCCCTTTCGGATTGGCAGCGGGGGGCGGTTTGTTTAGCCGCGCAGTTTTAGTTATACAGGGTGTCCCAGGAGAGAAGGTCCGTACTATGAACTCGGAGGATGTTGATCTTTTCGCCTGGGGCACCCTGTATGTGTTCCGTGAAATTGAACACTTCAGGAAACTTTTTTACAAGCTTAGCTGGTCAAACAATGAAGGATGACAGAGAGAGAGAGAGAGAGAGAGAGAGAGAGAAACAGAGAGAGAGAGAGAGAGATGCGATGTATAACTATGCATAGCCGACAACTAATTTGCCGGATAACTCGTTATTAATTCGCCGCTAATATGTTTGATGAAAAGTTTCTATTTGAGCGAGACCCAGAGTTGCCAGCGGCAAACCTGCTCGAGAGTTCGTGTTTACCAGTCGTCGGACGAGAGTAGATAATAGTTTTGCCGCGTGTGAAAATATTTTCCTTTTCTCGTGCAGCTACTCATTTTAATGCACCCTCCACGAATAACGTGAATACCTCGCGTTCTACTTTTTTCCAGCTCAGTCCCTTAACGTTCTGCCCGTAATACCCTGACTGATTGAAAGAGTCTATTTGTACTCGACAAGCGTATGGAATACGTACAGCAATCGACTCGGCAAAATCAATTTCAGTATCGAGACTCGACTTATAGTCGTTGTAATGGCTATACCACGCGTACGTAATTTTCGCCGAGCACACAATCTCTGTCTCTTTTCGTCTCTCTCCCTCTCTCTCTCTCTCTCTCACTCTCTAAATTCAGTTACCCGTGTTGCGTGTACGCGCGCAAATATATTGAACAGATTGGAAAAGCCCGATTCGAATCCGTCGCGTAACGGCGAACCGAAAGATTTAACACGTTTACCGCTACCGAATAAAACAGGCTCAACATTCTATCAATTACAACATCCGCCCTTAAAACACATGAATCTTAACGGGAACTTATGGCCGGCATCGAAAAAAGCTAGCGTGGGCAGAGGTTAAACGAAGTGAATGCGGTTGGAAGGAAATTTCAGTAGTACGACCGCGAACTAAGTCAGACAGACGGGAGCAAACAACAAGTTTATTCTCTCGTTACGCTTGGTCGTCTTTATCCGCACGGTGCGAGTCGACGCGACGGCCTGACACTCGGAAAGGGACGGGAATGAAACTGAAAGGCGGGGCGAACTGCTTTAGAAATCGCCCGGTCGATTGTCCTCGCCCGGGCTTCCCTTTATCGCAGGCGCCGCACTTTCCATTCGGACGCGCGAATCTTGTCGCACGAAAAGCGACGATTTCCAACGTCAAACTTGTGGCCCTTCCCATCCGATGTAAAAGCGACTTCCGACGGCGCGCGAGCGGGTTAAAGAACTTCGATGGGGGCGCTGAATCGATTAAATGGCATTCCGCGAAACTTTTCCCTTTCTCCAGACCCTCCTCCTCCTCCTTCTTCCCCTTCTTCCCCGTTCTCCACCCCACCTAACCCACGACCAACTTCTTCTTTCAGGATTCATGGCTCACTCACATTCCGCTCGGATTATGCTCGGACCCGACGAACTTGCCGTGAGATTCGCGGCGCAGATTGCGGGAACGTGTGTGCACTCGGATTGGATGTGTGGAATAAGAATGGCGGATGGAAGTTGTTCTGCGGGAATGGGCGAATGTCGGTGACGGTCGATTGAACGTTATTGAAATCACGCTCAACGCTCAACGTTCGATACTTCCAGTGATAATAGGAGGAAAAAAAGATCGTTTCACTGAATTCACATATTTAGTTAATTGCAATAGTAGAGCATTTCCGGATTTCTTCGCGGGAAACCGATGAGATGGTGAAAGTAGAAGATAGTTAGTCGCAGGAAGCTCTGATTCCGTAGAATCTACCCTCGGAGAGATATCCGCGACGTAATCCTCGCCCGTGATCGGCAGTGCGGCAGGACAAAAAGTCACCTTACCCTCGTCGATGCTGATAGATTCCTGATGCGCTCCTTGGATAAGGCTTTTTGCGACGTTTACACGAAACCATTCCCCATCGACCCTACCCCGGAAGCTCCGACAGAAAAGCGTCGGGACGGAAGAGATAACCGGCGCAATTGCACGACCGCGAAACCGAAGCTCGCGACATTTATATCTAAGATAGCCGTCTCAATAATTATTACATTTAAATAAGCGGAAAATAATGTTCCGTTCCGATTTTGTGCCCGTTGTAAAAAAATGCCAGTGACGCGCTGCTGTGTATATTAGTGTTATGCATTAGAGCAGACTGAATTCTGATGGCGGTGAATTTCTTAAGAGCCGTCTACCCCGCTAAATGACACTGTCAATCTCGACATAAATCTAGCCGAACCCCTTATCGAAGCCAATGTCCCGTAACCCCTAACTCCCGTTCTCAAAATGTCGCGAGCACACCTATAACCCAGAGGATACGACGCGTTAATACGTTCGCAGTACATAGATTTGATCGGCCTACCGGCAATCGTTTACCTACTCCCTCCGTTCCTCGAAGATCCGACGAAAGTTCGACTCCTCTTTAATGGGGAATTTCGCATGGGAAATTAGCGGGTTCTCCTCTTTCGAGGATGGCTGAATTTGATATTAACGAGCGGCCCGCGTCATATCGAACGTCGTTCAGTGCTGGGAGGACGGAACTTGACTAATTTTCTCCGTCCACTATCGTCTGGCACGGGAACAGAGGAGAGAATTGACGAGGGGGCGCGAGACGTACGAAACTGAATTGCACTGACCGTAAACTATTGACGACGGCTGGCCTTTATTCTTTCCTGGCCCGGACGCGAGGCAATGACTGCTCGAGACTTTATGGTCTTTCGAATTTTTACGAACCCTCCAGAACTCTAGACGAACCCTAGACCGAATCGATTGAAATGAAAACCATCGACCCGCCGAAAAGACTATCACGACGAAACATTTTTCTATCACTCCCAGTTCCTTACTTCTCTCCCATAAAACGCGTGTTTGCATAATCTTCGACAGAAAGAGTTCGTTAGACCGACCCAATGCCTTTCGCTGCGCAATTATCGCAACAATATGACGGAAGTCGCGCCTGGCGACGGGCAGAAGTATAATTGGCGCGAGAATTATTGACGCAACGGCTCGACTGTGGCCAATGGGACGACGTTCTCGTAGGAGTAGGGCGGCGAGGGGTTGAAAGGGGTGAAGAAGAGGAGAGGCAAAGAGATCGTCGCCGAAGCGGAGAGACGAGGATACGCCGCGTGCATGAGGAATCGAAGGAAAGACTGGAAGAGGGAAGGGAGGATAAGGGGGAGAGAACGAAGGCACAGTAACTGTGTAACGTGGATCGAGGATGGAAGGAGTTGCCGCTGTAGGGTGCGAGATTCGACGTGGCGCCTCTGTTTCCTAGCTCGTCTCCTCTCCTCCCACCACCACTGCTGCTCGTAGAGTAATTAGCGAGGAGTCGGGGGAGGGGGGGAGCGGTTTATTAGCGCGGAAAGCGCTGAACGCTGCAACGGGTAAATATTCTCGCGCCGCACGATGAAGCAAGCGCGAACGGGTTAAAGGGAGAGGAGCTAAATTTCCGGCAAATATCTAGCGAGAACGTGGCGCGACGGATCTCGATGATGGCGGCATGAATACTGGCGATAACTGCCTTGATAACGCCCTCAGACGAGAAGACAAGATTGAAGACATAAATCATTAATAATCGACTCCGTCTTTCCTGGGCTTCAGACAAAATGTTCTACGGCGTTTTAAGCAGTTTTTGCGGCAGCTTCCGAAAATTGTTGAAGACGGTGACGTTTTCTGGGTTACATTCTGAGAGTGACAGGTCTGGAAACTGACGGGTGTTCGAGCGAGTATTGTACATGCTATATACGGTCGGGTGCGGTAATATTCGACATCACCGCAATCTCTTTCTCGCTTAGCCAATGCGCTAATTACACTAATTATTAATAATATCGATTAATCGACGAATATATAATGGCACCTGCAACTTCTGCATTAATTATCATCACCTGGATGCAATCAAAGGGACAGTCTCTATACTTTCGTCGATAATATCAGCTTCGTTATAAATTACGCGTTCGCAAAAGGCACGTTGGAGATATGTTAAATTGCATCGTGTAAACAGATTACGCTCTCTGCGCTTCATTATTGACATTCAAATAAACTATAAAGTGTAACGCGAACAATTGTTACCGTAGAACGGAGTAGTAATAAATTAATTGAGCGAAAAGAATGGAAACGTACCGCGAGCCGCAAGTATTTTCGTGAATAACTCAGGTTTCGCGGGATAAAGATTAACGAGGAAAAGTAGGGTAACGCTGGCATTATTTCCCTTTTTGTTCGACTTCCCTTGCAGTCGAAGCGAAATACTCTATTATGCAGATGCGCTACGAATGAGTGTTTAAGGGGAGCGAGAGGTGGAAGAGGGAGAGAATACAAGGCACTTGTTGCCCGTGAATTTTTCCCTCGCGAATATCATTCCGCGCCTATTCTTATTCAAAAGGCAGATAGGGCGAGTCGTTGGCGTAATGCTATTCCGTTAAGTACCTGCCCACCCTCCACCCAGCAACCAAGTTCGAGTCACAATAATTACAATAATCACAATAATCACAATAATGCCATTCATACGTTAATCCGGAAGTAACTGTTAACAAGCGACGCTCGAGGTGAAAAAAGAAGACGAGGAAACGAAAAAACGGTCGGAGGGGAGTGCGCCTTGTGAACGATCGGGATAAAGAGGAAGAAAGGAGGTCTCAATGAAAGTGGGAGTCTATTAAAAGTCGCGACGATCGTCGAGAGATCAGGTAAGAGGAGTGCAGATAAGAGACCAGCCCTCGAGAGGTGAGTAAAACGTTTGGCGCGACGCGAAACAAGTTGGTGCCGAGGATGGAAAGATTTCATCCGGAATATTTCCAGGCGCACATATTTGTACCGTCGACCGGGAGACGGTTGGTGGAGGACGGGAGGACAAGGGGACGGGAGGAATATATTCTTCCCCGGGAGCTATTCATGACCGCATGATGCTCTTAAAAGCTTCGGCGAAAACTTGTCGTCGTTTCTCTAACGTCGTCCTCTCGCCACACTCGCGAAACATCTTCCGAAAAAGAGTGTCGGATAGAGGGGAGTTGAATGAAATTCCGACGCAATAAGTCTTCATGTCCTCAGACGTGTGCTGGAGCTGGTGGAAATAGACATTTCAAATAGTTCGAAAGAACCTCGAACCGCGAGCAATGCTGGTGCAAGTTATTAGAAGAATGTAATAGAGAATATTGTCTTGCTTGAAAACACGGATTGATCCGTATTCGAGTGTGTGTGCAGCTACGAATATTAAAAGAGTGCAATGAATATTGCATGGAACTGTTGTTATTGGTTATACGATTTGATTGGAATCCGGCTGCATGAAATATTATTTTAAATCTTTCCCAGCACCGCATCACGTCACTCTCCCACGCGCCGTGGATGCGAAAGCGAATGCCAAAAGGATGGATTGAAGACCGCAAGATATCCGGCCTTCCTCACGATACCCGACGCACTCGAAACGTTCATACCGTAAGTTTGGAGAATGGTGCGAGTGTCGGGATACGGCCGGCTAGAGAGTTCTGTAAACAGCATGACGCCCGCGCCCGATGGAAACGGAAATGTCCACCGTCGGCGGACAGGCCGCTAGGATCACAGAGTTATTGCGGACGAGGAGAAGGAGGAAAAACAGAAGGGAGAAAAGTTGCGGTCGCAGAACAAGCGAATTTTACGATTTCTTCGGTCCAAAGAAAACCATTTCAAGCAATACCATTGCCATTCTTCTCCGATCGATGTTGGATTGATTCTTTTTAGTGAGCTGGTTGATTATTAAGTTTTCGCGCATCATCGTTGTAGGAGGTTGTATATTTGGTTGGTAGAAAGGCAGATTTCTAATTAACAAGCAACTCACCCCATTCACCCTATCTCGGGGCTCGGTATCAATTAGTCTCAGATGAATTCGACGAACCGCTCGCTTCGCGGGATCTAAAACGGAGAGAAAGCAAAGAATGAGTTTCCTCTGCAGAAGAACTGCCGGCAGAAAACGCGACAACTATTCTAGGGTACATGCTAACGAAAAAATCCACTTCCCAAAACTCGCCGCGCATTTTCCCCGAGGCTCGCGAATGATTTCCGCGACAGGCAGGAAGAAGAGTGGAAAAAAATATGAAAATCCGGAGGCGCGCCCGACCTGTCGTATGAAAAAACGACAGATGGAGAGAAAAAGGAAACGAAGGGAGAGTTCCATTAGAAGAGCGGGCGTATAGGGGTTGCGACACGGCGAAAGGGTAAATTTCATAAAACCTTCCCTCCTCTTCCTCCCCAGTTGCAATTCCTCCGCGGAGGACTGCCGACCGGTAACCCCGAATGAATTTTACATGAATCCAACTCCTCATCCAGCCACCCCCGCCTCAGCTGTGGCTCGCGAGGGACAAAGTTAATAGCAGCAAAAAGAACTTTGCCGCTCGACCGGCTCGTTAAAAGAAAAGCACGGCCGCGATACGGTTGCAGTTTATCTCTCTCTCTCTCTCTCTCTCTCCGTCTCAGCCTCCCATTTTCTCTGCTCGCCTTATACAGAGTTCCCCGATAGCAGTTGCGGTAGCTCACGAACGAAGAGAACTGGACCAAGACCACCTTTTAGGCCAGCTCATCGGACCCAAACCCGACCCGACCCCAGTGACGTTCAGTTCTGTCGCGAAACGAGCAAATAAAGAGATTTGCCAAGTTTTCCGAACAGGTAAAACTTCCATTCTGCTAGACGGAGCCTTCCGACCGTCCCGTTCTCTACCTCAGTTTTTCCGACCGACTCGTTAGTTTTCATCACACTGTTTCTTGCGTTTGCTTTTCTAGCATAGCGTACAGTAGAAAAGTCTGGCGACGACTCTATGTCTTAGCATTGTCGACGGGCCGGCCAGTAAGTAAGGAGCAAACGTACTACGCGAAGTAGCCCGGTTTATCGGAACAAACATGCGCGTTCGACGAGACTTTGGAAATGGTCCAAAGTGTCCTATACTTCTTCACCGTCGAGCACTTTCCCCGCCCTCCCGTTCCGAAATAAGGCTGTTAATCGTCGGCGCGAGGCGCACAGTCATCGGAAATGCAAAGCATACTAAAGTAGACACAAATTGTCCGACTGTGCATTGGATGTCAGACGGGGTCGCGCAGTTGCTCGATACTCACGGAAACCGTTTTCGCGGCCGTGCAATATTAAGAGCCACCACCGACGTCTCAGTCCAACCCCATCGGAGAAGTAGCAGGGGAGGGGTGCATGGGGGAGGGGAGGAGGGGAATTGAACCGGCCCGAATTCATGAGACTACTTTGCCCGGAGTTTCCGCCCGATGAAGGATCTCGCCAAGTTTTGGTGTTAAGCTTTCAAATTCGCAATCGGCCAACTCTCTCTCTCTCTCTCCCGCTTCACCCTTACCTCAAACTACCTCCCAGTAAAGTACGATACATTTTTTGCGCAACCCCTGTAACGTGCCCATTAGTATAATGAAACCTGGCACAGATCACTGCACGCAGATCTTTTTGGCAAAGTTGCAATGTACAATGTGCAGAGAGGTAGGTGAACTTGTGAAGCGAAATAACGAAAATGACGGAAGAGAGGGTGTGTAAGAAAAGAAAAAGTGGCAGAAGCTACGTTGGTGGGATACGGGGTAATAAATGTAACGCGAGATACACGCTATCGACGTTTTGAGGGTGGTTGAGGGTTGCTGAGACTGGGAAGGGGGTTAACATTCGTGCGGGAATAGAGTTATCTGCCACGTTACGGCGTATGGAAATGCGCCGTAATCGTGGTAAGTACGTCGATAAGCCGATGCTAGGGTGCGTATGGCCATACCGAATGGCGTAACTGAATAACTTTCCAACCCTACGGCGCATCCTAAGCAACGTCACCTCTTTTCTGTGCCCGGGGTAACGGGCAAACTTAATGATTCAGTTACATCGACTTCATTAGTTCATAAGTTGACGACAATACGGGATAACGAAAAACAGTCTACTGTAGGATGTCTTTCTAAGGATCCTTTTCCCGTCAGCTTTTCTGTACATATTTAGTTATATTTCAGCAGTACACCGGCACGGTAATACCTAACAGTTAACGGAGAAAAACGACCGGCATGGGGCTAGTAATTAAATAAGTACTTTCTCATCGTTATTTCGCCGAACGCAATAAGAGGAACAAAGTCGCGAGAAAGGGGCGGTAAAGTATGAAACAAAATGGTCCCGTAATCTGTGTACCTAAAAAACCAGGCTCCTACGAAAAATTCACGCTTGATTCCGAACGATTTCTCTTGCCCTCCCGGTGTCCCACGTCCCACCTTCCCAGTCCCAGCCGATTCCGGATAAGTACCGGAAAACAAGCGGGCTGCTAAACTACGCGCAAACCGCGGCGAACGTAAAACTCTGTTAACCGCGCTAATTGCGTGGCAATCGAAAAAACATTGCCTCGACTACCGAGCCGCATTTCACGATTAATCGTCCTTGAAGGCAAACGTCTTGTTTTTAACTGTCCTACCCATACTAAACGTTCCTTGTTGTAAAAATAATCGCCACGGCCGGGAGCAGAGGGTACGTGTCGTGTAAATTACATAGCGGCTTAACGACCGAAACGATGGAAAATAACAAACGTCAGGAGAGAGAGAGAGAGAGAGAGAGAGAGAGAAGGCATTGCGGCGAGAGGACGTCGGGTACGAAGAGGAAAAATGGACGAACATTCGGGCAATAACGGGTGGCGAGAAAGTCGCGTTATTCTCGCAGGAAATTGTTCGACCAGACGAAAGCTCGATATTCCAAGTAACTGCCTTATAATTAGCCTATAAATAGTCATTGAACCGTTCCCATATCTGCTTATAGTACTCGGTCAGCTGGTAATCGAAGTGTAACCTAAGTATAACTTCCCACGGATGAGAGGGAATGTAAGGAGACGAGGTGGCTGAATGCGGTATCGCAATTAACGTCATTGTCGTCCTTCTTCCGCCATTGCGTTACAGAAAACGAGGATCGGAATGCGGAATGGCGCGCTCACTGTGTGTAGTTGGAAAAATCGTTAACGTCGCCCGAAGGCAAAGGATGGCGCGGCACGCTCTGGAAAAATCTCGACTCGGATGCTCGTCGATCCTCCACGCCGTTCTCTTATTTTCTTCGCTCGGCTTCCGAGGCGGAAGGACCGGCCGGCTTGCAAAAAATACCGCGGGGGTGGAGGGATGAGAAATAAGATGCTATCGCGAACTTTAAGATCGATTAATCGGATTAAGTATCCGTCTCCCTCGTCGATGCTCCCCCGACATCTCAGCTATTTTCCTCCGTCAATTTCTTTTTACATGTTTTCTGTCTGCCGGTAGTTGGCGAGTAATTTTTAAAGCGAAAATGCTAATATAATGGGGGGAGAAAAGAACGTATTACGTTAACGATACTTTAGCTTTCCTTTTGTTACCGCTAATCGAGGGTAATAAAATAAATTGGGCGTAAGAGTAGCGTTCGGTTAGCGAAGAAGGTAACAAATTCGTGAGATACAAATGTTATCGATGCAGCACATTTAGTCTCTTCAATCGGTTTCATTGAACGTACGAAAATGACGTGCACCTTTTGAAAGACCCGTCGTTCATAAGTCGACCCGATATTTCCGCCGGCAGATTCACGTGCAGAGTTAAGTTTCAATCAGGCGAAAGGTCGCTATTCCTGGAGCCGGATGGAACGCGGCGCTAGTCCTGCTGGTTTTATTGGAACAGCAGTCGCTTAAATAAGCCCGACGCGACGTCGCGATAAGGATCGGCAGGTGAAGTAAAATAAATTACATTGGTAATGCCGAGTGGCCAACCCCATTACCCCTGGGGAGAGGGGTACAACGAGCCACCCCACCATTGTGTCCACCCTCTCTCTTTTCTCCGCTCGACGGAAATAGCGGAAGCGAGGCAAACCCGGAGACTCGAAGATCGCGATATTTTTACCCTCTCCCTCTCCCTCTCCCACCACATTCTCTCACAATCGATCCAAGTCCTTTTGATTGCGAGAAATGCCTCGACGTTTCCTCAACTTCCTGTACTCGCGAGCCGAGATACTCAAACGAGGTGTAGGTATATACGCAGAGTTGGAGAACGTGGCGTAACGATACCCGATAACGTTAAAATAACGACGTAACTGTCGTACTTTAGGCGACAACGTAAGGTCGTAAGGCGATGTTTCAATAACATTATATAACGGAATAGTTGAGAGTTTTCGGTGATTCCGAACGGTCTGACCAGATCACTTAAATTGATCCTATCGAAACGTTGATGAATATATCAGTACCGTTTGCGAGAACAATATGGGATAATGTTGTACGGTGCGAAACATTATTTCGTCCCCGGTACGCAATAATTGATCGTCGTATTGCGTGACGTACGCGAATGTGTGTTGCGTAACCGCGCGGAACATCGGATTCCTTCCGTAAGAATGCCCGCGCCCGCGGACAGGTTCGTGTAAAGACGCGTTAACTCGCGCCAGAAATTCAAATGCCCCATCTCTATCGGCTCGATCTACCTGTCGCCAACGTGTTTTCTGATAAAGCCGAGTGGAAAGAAGGCTGGTAAGGTCGTATCGTGTTAAGGAGGACCGCGACGGCCAGGGCTGACAATGAGTTTCGTGTTGAGGTGTCTAATTATAGCAGTCCTGTCGACGCTGTCCGACCGTAATGGCGACGTGATTATTGGGCCGTAACTGCGTTATCTCGGCCTGATAATAATCGCCCTCTCCGTCGGCCATCCGATTATTGTGAATGCGATCGTGACCGGGATGACCAGAGAGTCGGAGCCGACCTATTTATCCGATCGATAGTTCTTTCATTGGACGGACGTATAAATATTGACCCCCACCCATCCTGCCGGGGAGTAAATAATCTCCGCAAACAAGGCTCGATAGTCCTCTATCGATTGCAATTTACCAGGCGATTTTTTTTACTAATTTTCAACCAGCTATGTTTACAATAGAGAATGTTGAAGTGAAAATATTGTATTTCGATATTCGTCCTGTCCTCCTGTTTACGGAGTATGCGTGCGAAACAACCGGGAACGAGAAGCGAATGCCTATTATGCTGGATGCACATCGGTCAGAACTGTCGACAAGCCGAAGCAGCTTCGCAACTTTCGTCCACATACAATTCCTTCGAGCATGTCGTTAAGCATCAAAAGTCTTACGGCGCGGCGGTGTTCGCTGATGATTACATTGCAACCTGTTCGCTGCACGGAACAGTTTCTACATTGCCCGGGAACATTGCTGTGGATTATGACATTACAATTGGGGAAGAATTAAGGGATAGATGTAGATACTGGCTGGTCATCACGTGTGATTAATCGGCATGTCCTGTTGTCGATTGTTCGTAATCTCGCGCCGACTCGCGACCGGAAGATTTATAATATTCCGACCGGTTAACGGTTGACTCATTAATCAGGCCGCCCCGCGAAGGACTTATTCGCACGCCTTACTTTCCCCGAAGACTTACTGCACAATTAAGGGGGGAAATTGCTTACCCTTTAGGCCCGCGGCAAGAAAACACTGTAGTTAATAGGCTAGATAAAGTTATCCGGCCGCAAAGGGGGCGGATAGTTCATTCGTAAGTCGCGTGACTGGGCGCCTTTGTGGCGTGTGTCCTCCTCCTGCGTTTATAAGCGTTCCACGTAATGAGTTTTCTTTTTATAGAAACGTACAAAGAGCCCCCGGCTCGGGAGACCGTCACGCGAGCGCGATATCTTTCGACGTAAAAGCCATTTTAAAAAAAAAGACCCGCGGAAAAAGGGAGGTACGTTATTTCTCTCTTTCCCTCTTTGCGCGCGAAAGGAACACGCCCAGCGATAAACGATTCTCTTTTTCTCATCGAAACGGATCGACGAGGAGAGACGAGAGGCGAGGAGCGAGGTGGGGTTGAAAATAAATTTCAATTCGTTTTATCGAAGCTCCACGGTCACGGAAGAAAGTACACCTACACGTTGTCGATCGACGACGATTTACATGAGAAGCGCGTGGCGCGTAGTCGCGCCAGCCGGTCAGAGAAAAGAGCAAGATCGAAGGATCGGCGGAAGAAAAATTCTTGTTTGCCGGCAAACAGCCAATAGCAAAGTTCAATATTAGCGAATGGCAAATATCGTCCGTACGCTAGCTGACCCGGTCGCTGGCCACGAAAATCTTGATCCAACCGTTCGGTGACGGAGCCATTCAGCCGGTCGACGTGCGGGCATAAGCCTGATTCAGTATTCGCCAACACGGGGTTATCCACGGTATCGGGAGGCGTGCGAAGCTTCAACTCGCTGGAAATCGCCGAGTCAATCGGATGATCCCCGAACCGGCATAACGTTATCGCGGGAGGAAAGAGTAGAAGCACAATGACCCCATCAGCTGTCATTACGGAAAAATGCGCGTGGAAAGTATAAGTGGGCAGCAACGACGACGGCGAGGCTAGGCGCTGCGCTCTTTTATTCGCGGCAGAAATGATCCGGGATATAAAGCGTCGCGGAGCCTTTCAGCCATTTAATGATACTTCAATAAACCACCCCGCGGAAAGAGGCGATTGCAGTGCGCGGGATTGGTGGGAGAGTGGCGCGTTCGCCGAGGGGTGTTTGAAAGGCATCGCGCCCTCGAGTATTGACGCAGTCTGTGTAGAGAAATGAGCCTAGTTGAGAAAACGCCCTTCATCATCGGTGCCACGCTTCAATCCGTAGATCATCCCTCTCCGACGTCTTTCACGAGAGGCTGGAGTGGGGGATGAAAATGCCGCGGCCTACTTCGAACGTCAGCCTCAATATCAGTTTGCACGGTGCGCGCTCGCGTTCGCGCTCGCGCTCGCCTTCACGTTCGCGAAATTCTATGCCATTGTGACGCGATATTGTCGCGGCGAATCTACTTTAGAAAACGGTCTTTGTCGCCTCCCACCCCCCTCCGCCCGTCAACCCCCGTCTGCGAGGCTTCCGTCTCGAAAGCGTCTCCGGCGGAAACGCCTCTTAACGACCCTCTAAGAAACGCTCAATGCACTTACGTTATATCGCGGCTACCATCTACAGACGCCTGGCCAAAGAAAATTCGGACAATGGTTAGGAGTTTTCTTATTGCGACTGTGCGTTCGCCGACGATTTTTAACTTAGCCAGAATCTTCGCTGCGCATCTCTTGGGACAAGTGACGGAAGACTGATGGTGACAGATAGATTGATACGAGTCGGAAGGGCGGATAATAATGAGTGGAGAATGCAGCGTGCTGACATGTGGCCGCACTGTTTCCTCGAAACGGAGAATTACGCGTCTCGACGTCGGTGATGCGGAGTGCGTGCGTGGATTCACATCTCTGCGCGAGATACTGGAAACGTGACCCAGAGAGTCGGAGCATAGTAAAATCGCATTTGCCCGCGGGCGCACTCGGGAAACACGGTTTCCCTTCTCCTACGCCGTGTCCTTCCGCATTGTAACGATTCCTTCCGTCTCGTTACGCCGAAACAAACGACGTTTCCTCCTATACCTAGCCGTTATAGGGAAACACGATAATACCCTCTTTGGAATCAAAATACGCGCCTACTTCTTCGACTGCATGCAATCTAATATTACCGAGCACATGAAACGTATCTAATCACGTATCTGCCCATATAACCATCCGTTCTATGTAAAAAAAAATCGTCGTCTACCGTCTTGTCGGAAATGAGCCGATGTAGCCGTCTTTCTTCTCGTACGTTCGATTGTTAGAAAGGAGAACGTAGACACGCACGATTTTGCGGAGAAGAAATTCGCACCGTGCTCGCTTCATTATTGGCACGCATCCATCGGCGGAAAGCGAAGTCGTCCGATAACGTCGTACAAATGTTCTTACAGCTCGGGCCCTCGTTGCATGTGCGTGCTAGGTCGAGCACAGTACGTGCTCGTCTGGTTTATGACGAGCCTCCAGTCATGCGAGCGAGATTATCCGCGGAGAGCAATAGCTCACGGAGGCGTTCGACTACGACGTAGTCTACGTGGAAGGCCAGCGATAGCATTCAGGCCAGCGCGGCGAGATAACGTAATGTCGGTAATGGCTCGTACGATCGGGGCTAACAACCCGTAAGAAACGAGCCCACCCCCTCCACATCCTCTTTCACCCCCTTTTCACCCCCTCAAAAGCTATTCGACTACCGGCAAGTCCTTCCTGCACAGGATACAAAATAGCACGCGCGAGTGTCGCTTAGCAAATGGCCGGACTACTCGGCTTCTTCCTTCGGAGCACGACGATTGATTCCCGACCTCTGACCTCAGCGCGATTCGACCCAGTACCCTCGAGACGGCAAGGCGGCGAGGCGGACTAAAAGATGTACGGGAAGGAATTTTTAAGGTCCTACTACACGATGCTTGGCTCACTAAACTGAAGGATTATTGAAAACAGTTTTAATTTTGAATACGTCTTTCCGATATGTTCCATGCCGCAAATGTTCGAAGTATTTCAACGGAGAAATTGTAGAAGTTAACGATGTGAGATGTGTGGCCCAACATAGTCACGGCAATTATTTTTACCCTCACGCCCCGCCGTTATTTCTGCAGTCTATTGACACAAGCTGCCCATTCCCAGCGAACAATTATACGACGAAACGATCGTTCCCGCTCATCCGACCGCTCACACTCCCATGTCGTGGCCCATTTTTAGATAGCTGCTTGCTCGTCTCGCTACTGGCGGGGGCGAAATTAACGTTGGTCACGCGATTCATGGAAGAGCAACCCTGCCGTGTAAGGCACGGGGTGGACGTAATTAACGTGACGTTCGTGTTTCGCGATGTCGAATCGACGGGCAAGCCAATAGGCGTTAAGGATGGGTACGGAAATCCGAGCGAAATTTTCGCCCGAGCCATCCGGGCATAATTGCCCGTAACGCTCGTTAAATTAATTAGATTACGTTAAAATGATCGTCACGCACCGTTCGAAGCGAGCGCTGTGGCGGGTTTTGCTAATGAACGGGAACGTCGCTTTTGATTTGACAGGCATATTAAATATTTTGTCAAGTAATTCGCGATACCGAGCGATATTAAGGGAACGCTGGAAAGTCTGGACGACGTTTAACGGGCAGCATAATTAAATGGAAACGGGAAATTGAGTGGCATGACAGACTAAATTCGTGAAGCTGGTCAACAATCAAATCTATACACAGAATGATACTCGACGTCTAGATAAACATTTGTTCAGTGTCGATGCACGGATGGAGTAATAACTAACAAACGAAAGACAAAGAAGGACTTTGGGGGGAGTGATTAAATTTGAAGCGACCGCTTCCAGTCTTAATTAGACAGAGGTATCACTTTACTCGCCTTTTTCCGTACCGGAGAAAAGTCTCGTTATAAATGACTCCCGAGAACGACAAAAATTAATGTCACGCACTCAATCTGCGGTTAACCCTAATATACGACCGGTCGGGCATAATAAATAGTACGTCATCTCGTTTCATTTTCCGCCTGCTTTGTGCATGTATGCAACTATGTGTACGTATATACAATACTATGTACACTCGTTACGTGGACCGGCCCACATAACCAAAAGGGCATAAGGGTCTTTCAGTTTTCGCTCGGCGCTAGAAAGAGAGGCGAAAGGGTCGGTTACTGAAAACGGAGGATTAAAATGGGATTTATAGCCCTTACCGATGACGATATATTAAGGCCTCGAACCCGAGGACCAGAGGAAACGGAGCAAAAATTTCACCGTAAGCCTAAGTAATCCCAGCAAGTAATTACAAACTTTCCGGTTTAATAATATATCGACTTGAAGAAATCGCTCGAGAGCTTTGCCGAAATTGAATGGAGAATTACGGTGGGTCGTCGTACGGGTTGTTTGAATACGCTGTACTTGGACGACGATCAATTTTGTCCGACGTCAGTTGTAAATTACCGACGACGCGACGTACCGTCCGTACAATGGGAACTGCCTAATATACTACGTACTGTTAATAATGCACGCGTCTAACTCTATCGGTGATGGACTTAAGTCAGGCTTCATGTTGAACACACGAAGGGCCTAAGTCGTGAGTAGTACGCCAGCGCGTGTATTCACATTCGGCCGGCATTTAGCATTACAGATTGCTCCACTTGAGCGTAAAGCATTACTCGTGACCCTGTCAAGCTGACCGAACGTCTCTCGTATATGCGCGGCATCGATCAGATTGAGGCACGTTTGCGTTGATGGGTAAATGTTGATGATCAACCCATCTTGAGTAATTACAACGTTCCGGAGTGTTCTTGCTGCTCTCGACTTGCATAATAATCCTCAATGATTCTCCAAGTCTGTCTAAACTACTGTCCTTGACGCTTAAATGCATACCTCATGCATTGAGCACTAGGCTCACAATCAGTAACAGGCATGGTACAGAACTAAAACGGGCACCCTCGTTTCTCAAGACAATACGAGCTGTGCATGACGAATCGCTGATCGCAAATCGAATTACGAGACTCGCCAGACGAGGAACGAAGAGAGGAAGGTGGCTAGGTGGGAAAACACGAAAGCAACCGACAGACATCGCGCGGCATTCGGTCATCGAAATGCCTCGCGTCCCGTAATGCTAACTTCGTACGCGCGATCAATCTCAATTTGCGGATGAAACGCGATGCCAGCCGGTTTCTCACTCACGCTCGAGCTTCTCTCCGCATTTCGCGACAACCGCGTCTGATGCTTTCAAGCCGGAGAGTGTCAACGCCCGCCATGGCCGCGAGGATCTTGTCCTCTGAAGAAACGTTGGATCTCATTTCTGAAACGCCGCATATACATGAGTGTATAGATTTTAGCTTAACTTGCGTCGCCGAGTAGAGAGGATGCGTACATTCGCTTTAGTCGTTATATACGTTTCCGAAAAGTTGAGCTCTTGCGCGTCGGCCGGTCCGATCCTTGGGCGTTAATTATCGTCCCTTAAGCGAATTAACCGAGTTCCGTGTACCTTTCGCGCGGGACAGGGGTTGGAGGGATAAAATGAATTACTCGCCAGCGCGGGCGGTAATAATCTCCTTCAACTTGGTCGTACGCCCTCCGTGTAACCGTTCCAGAGGAAAAATCGATCGAGTCTGCCCCGTCACATCGTCTCAGCTCCTTCATTACGTTCGTCCTCTTTGTCGCGGAAGATCGATGCCCGCTTATCGTCGCCAAACACGATACGACCCATTCGTACGATATAACGGCTGGCGAGGAGCTTGTCGTCGTCGTCGTCGTCGAAGGGCATTGAAAAAGGAGAGGACGGCTGGTGTCGGTGAATTCCGAGCCCTTGTGCAAGCCACTTTCCTGACCCACCCCTCCAAGGAACGACACGCTTTAGAAGGGATGAACGAACTGCCAGGAGAGAGTCGAGGGTAAATGGTCTCCATTGTACTTTTAAACGCCCCCGCCGCGCTGCCTTCAGCCCTCTCGCCCTCTATCCCTCGACATTCGACCCTCCTCCCTTCTTTACCGACTCTCACCTCCTCCGCGATTATTCAGCGATGACAAACGACTGTCCCATCCGGGCCTGAGGCCTGGGGTTTGCCTCTATCCCCTCCTATTACCCGCGCCTGCGAGCAGTGTAACTCGCGAGGGAGCAGCAGAAGACCCAACCCAACCCAACCCAACCCTCTCTACACCCCCGCATTTTCTGTCGGAATCCACGCGACTCGTCGTGGCTCTCCTTACTTTTGCCCTCCGGAAGACAAATTGGCGACCCAGCGGAAAACACGGGAAAGAGAGAAAAACACAGAGTCCGCTGGATGACGATGGCGATGGCGCGCGGCGTCGGGAAGCGGCGTGTGCGGTGGGAGAAACCGCTGTTTCAGTTACGGAGAACAGAAGGCTTCGGTGATTAACGCCGTCCTTTGGCCTTTCGGTTCGTTGCGCTCGCGGAATGTAGATCCTCTTATCTCGCGCGTCTCTTCACAGCGAGATCCATGGATCCGTGTAACCGGTAAGCGTTACGCTGTGCGACCTTGTCGCGATGCGACTACATCACGCGGATTTGTAGAGTGGAAAATTTGAAGAAAGACGTATTTTCCAGGTTCGACTTGAATTTTTCATCGAAAGCGTAATTAGACTTTTTTTCGAACACTCATGATTTTCTTCTATTCGAAGCATCGATATTTTAGAAGCGAACGATACTTATGACGCAGACTTTTTCGCACGCCCCATTATCTGGCAACATCGTCGGAATTTGTCCGTCAACACGAGTGACAACGGCGACCAACCTTGTCACGATGCGACTATATCACGCGGATTTGTAGAGTGGAAAATTTGAAGAAAGACGTATTTTCCAGGTTCGACTTGAATTTTTCATCGAAGGCGTAATTAACTCATTTTTCGAACACTGATGAATTTCTTCTACTCGAAGCATCGATATTTTAGAAGCGAACGATACTTATGACGCAGACTTTTTCGCACGCCCCATTATCTGGCAACATCGTCGGAATTTGTCCGTCAACACGAGTGACAACGGCGACCAACCTTGTCACGATGCGACTACATCACGCGGATTTGTAGAGTGGAAAATTTGAAGAAAGACGTATTTTCCAGGTTCGACTTGTATTTTTCATCGAAAGCGTAATTAACTAATTTTTCGAACACTCATGAATTTCTTCTACTCGAAGCATTGATATTTTAGAAGCGAACCATACTTATGACGCAGACTTTTTCGCACGCCCCATTATCTGGCAACATCGTCGGAATTTGTCCGTCAACACGAGCGACAACGGCGGCCAATATTGATCGGAGCGTTGTACGCACGGGGGATAACGTACGCTATGCACTTTCGTGCCCGCGAATAGGTACACAGTGGCTGTCTATACAGGCGTCGACGTAGGTAGATTCCGTGGCGAGATACGAGGCGGCGCGCCTACTTAATTGCAACGTCTGATCGCGGTATTGGGCCGACAAACCCGCCCGTCCCGGCTCACACGTTCGAACTCAACCCTTCCACCACCCTCCACCCTCGCTTTACGATGCTTACATCGGCCGAGCCCCGTCCCAATGCTACACAGGCCACTACCGTAAACTAGCATCGCCCGAAACTGGCTCCGCCAGACACGTTCGGCCACGTTCGGCCACGCTTATGAATTCCGGCGCACGCTAATTGGCCTGGCTATCTTCGGTCGAGAAGCACGTGCTGATCGCTGTTTAACTCCGTTAGTCTTACGGTACAGGCACGAGGCCGAATATCAACGAGAGCTGGGATTGCTTTTTCAATGGCAGAAATTATGGTATTAACGGATTACGCGCTGCAGCGAATTTGCCTGCTGCTAATGTCGCGACGGTTTTAACGCGCAACCGGTGGATTTAGGCGACGGAGTACGGCACGAAACGGCTGAGTCGAAGAATTTCCTGCAGCCGCAGGCTACGAGTACGGTGGGTGGTAGTGAGGCTTTTGAAAGAGTCGCCTCGATTTTTTATTCAGCCTTGTACTGTGTGTACATGTAATGCTAGCGTGTTCGAATGATAATCTTCGCGCAGTAATGCCCCGGTTGCGAGGCTTTGGCGTTAAGTCAAGAAGATAATCCAGCCGGCGCAAACTCTCGGCGAAGTTGTGCCCGGATGATTTCTCCCGGCATAATAGAACTGTCGAGTGTGTCCGTCTGAATAATATCCGGTTCGGTAAGGTGTACTAAATCCTCGTTGCCATGACTACCGAAACGTGGCCCTCCGCGAAGGCGCGGATAAATAATGCAGCTAATATACAGCGAGCGCCGGCTAAGGATCGTCGTCGATAAGCAGACAGAATGGAGAAGCAGGGAGAGAAGAACGCGGAAACGATCGGATAAATGGCGAGAACGAAAATCAGCCGTGTTCGCGAATGTATTTCGCGACGGGAAAAAGGAAGACAGATTTTTTATCACCAACTGCTTAATCTCTTAATTGTGCTCCGTATACAACAACGTGGCCTTATCTATAATTGCACCCCGTCCAATCCTTTCTATCATACATACACATCCGGCCACACACAGAGGCGCGCGTGCGCACACTCACCGTCTTCCTCAATATCCATCCTAGTAAGGCTCTTAAGGGTGGGAAAGCGAGTGCTCAACTATAAAGGGGCAAGGGGTTGGAATATAAGAGACTGGGCTGGGGCCGGAAAAAAGGCAGCCAAGTCGGGAGAGAAATGACGCTAAGCGTCTCCAGATCCCGACATCCACGTTTTATTTCTACTCCCGTGAGTGCGGACTCTCGTACACTCGTGAACATACCTACATAGATGTACGCGTACACGTGTGAGGTCATAAACGTACGTACGAGCTGCTAACACGTGGACAGAGAGACGCTTCCGTTTCCGGCGCGGGAAGAAGGAAAGGCCTTAAAATTGCAACGATTCCTATACCCTCTCCATCCAACTCCTCCGAACCCTCCAACCCTCCGGCTCCCCGCGTTATCGACGATGGAATCTCAGACGACGTTTTAGAGGGTAACGATCGAAAATCGATACGTTTTAGATTGGACATTTTCGGTACGGCCGCCATCTGACGTAACGCCATTACATCGAGTCCTGTTACTCTCTCCACTAGTCCACACTTACGTCCCCTGCATTCGCCTGCAATCGTATTACAGGAAGAACTTGGACGACAGCGAAGTTCGCTTATTACGGTCCCGCTCGCGAGCGTGCAGTATCGATCACGACGTCACCTACTCGAACGCTGTAATGGACAATAGATTAGATCGATTCGTCGAATCGTTGACGGCAATAAAAAGGGTGTGACCGGGAGTGTGGAGTGAAAAAAAACAAGCTCGTACAGTAATACAAATATCCGATCGAAAGGGTTCACTCGATTCCAGCCTGAGCATTCCTCGAACAAGAAACGCCCGTATCTTGAGACGTCAACAACGATCTTCCGCGGAGCCAGGATGATTTCGCGAGGAAACGACTTTTTCCGGCGCAGTTGTCGCTAGGTTCTTCATCGTCCCGACTTGGCAAACGGCGGCGCACACGGGCAGAAGAAAGGCCGAGCAGTGGTTTTTACGCTGGCCCAGAACGGGCGTGTCGTAATGGGATACGGCGGCGAAGTGACAAATTACTCGAGTTTATCCGCGGCATCCCTTTTTAAAGCGTAGGGACTGCGCTCCGTCAGCCCTCTCGCGATCCTTCTCCTTCTGTTCTTTCGCCCCCAATGCTGCCAGTCCGCCCACGGAATCAGACGGCGCTCGTGTCGGGAGGATCCGAAGAACTGGAATTCCTATCCCTGTTCATCCATCATAAAGCTTGCGGCGACAATGCTTACAACGTCCCCTTCCGCCGTGCGCCGAAACTTCATGAACCATTCAACGGCGAGCGCTGTCAGTCATTTTTTTCCGACCTCTATCAACTTCGGCGAGAGTCGCGACGGGATGAACGAAAAAGTTTCGCGACGCGCAAACGAGGTGTAGTCGTTAAATTGGGTCGCGTTCGAGGATCTGTCAATTATCGCGGCGGCGAAATGAAACTTTTATACGTCCGATCGGAGTGTCCGCGACTTATCCCGTCGGAGACCTACACATGAGTAATGAAAGCTGTGTCTAATATCGAACGCAGACAGTCCCGTTTCCGTTGTTTATCCTCGCTCGCGATCGATCGAGGAACCGTCCGAACTTTAATACCGGCTCCACGGTTTAAGGGAAAGCAAAGTTTTGTAAAGTTTCGCTCGGCGTCACGTGCAGTGGTTTACGGTGATCTAGGGGTAGAGGGAAAAGTTTCTATGATCGTGTGACACGATTACTCTCTGTCTCCTACTCGTCGTGTTTCTCTCTCTCTCTCTCTCTCTTCCGCCGGCGGCAAAATCATCCGCGTGAAAGTATCCCGCTTATCGGGCCGCCTGATAAGAGAGGCTCGTCCGTCTTGCACTCAGCGACGGACGATCGCGTGCATTAAAACGGGAACGATATCGGGGGGCGGAGGTGATAATTTAAACGTCGCGATTATTTAATCGCCCGCGGTGCCGACTGATCTCGCCGGAGAAGAAATTCAAGTTCTCCCCCGGGGACCATCGTCGTCCCAGATAATGGACCGTGAATTTTTACACTTCATCCTTTACTCTTCGAGCGGAACATAATCGATCGGAAGCGTGAGCCGGCGCGAGGGAATAATGGAATCTGTTCTAGCGATTGTATCAAAGTGAGCTCGACATCGGAGGGCTGATATGGGACAACAGAAAGACATCGCTGATAAAGGAGCGGCCCTATATCGACTCGACGCCGCGTCGGGCCATTAGAGCGAGCCCGCTCTCTGCACTTCGTAAGAATTACCCTGGAAATGACTGAGCCCCTCCTATCGAGTCCTTTGAATTGTCCTCTGAAAACCAACGTTTCCGGATCCCGTGTCTGGCTGTCTCCGTTAGTCGAGATATAACGAGCAGGCACCTTCCGAGCTCTCCAGATTAATTACGGGGTATCGAAGTAATTGAGGACGAGCCGGACAAAGTCGCTGGACGTGTGCGGGTGTAGGACGGTGGAGAGTGTGTCAGTGGGGGTGGAAAGAGCCCGGAGGTCGGGTCCATTGTCTCTGACCCTCGCGGCACCTAGCCCCGGGCCGGCCATTCATTCCTAACGAGTTGGCAACGTTATCGGTTAGAGCGGACAGCGCCACGGCGTGTCCACTGAGACGTTAACACCGATACCCTCCACCCACCAAGACCACCCTCCGGGGATTGGATGGTGCTGGCACTTCGTAAAGCCTCGGCCGCCACATGCGAGAGTCGCCGGATAGTAGGCTTTCTTCATAACAACGAGAGGTAACGTTCGTCGAACTTTTTAATAATACATACCCATTTTTCAGGCCGTACACTTGAATATGACACGGAATCGGAGGGCCTTTTAGTCGAGTTTTACGACAGGCGAGTAATGCATTCTCCGCTCGTTCATTCGGAGAGAGACGATGGAAGAATAAACCTGTATCATGTTTGACGTAATAAAATTTCTATCAATTTTACCCGGCTAGTATATGTCGCTTTAAAATTATAGTGGAAACAGACTTTGCGACGATGATCCTCTATTCCCATCCGCCCGGGCGTCGACGAAGTGGGAGCCGGTCTTAAAGCAAGTTCACGTGCACGGGGGTGGTCTGCTCGTGTACGTATATGTATATGTGCGCCGCAACTACGGATCCTACATAAAATGGAGATATAACGTTCAATGAGCAACCGCAGGCCTTGGCGAGCGGAGTCTGGCGCACACTCGAGCGATTTTCAAGCTGCTCGCAATACGACACCCCGCTGCTCCAACTAACCTGGAAAATCACCCCCGCGGATCACGCCGCAGGGTGGTCAGTCGAATGCTCCTTTTCTACAGACCCTCCATAACTGTACACCGAACCGTACGTACACGTATAACTACACCCGGCACTTCACCATTACCAGGCGTCTTCGAGTTGGCAACAGTTGCTTAGACTGAGAGACTTTACGGTGAGAACCGAACCAACACTCTCCCTCGAGTCTTACAAGGTGTTCGAACACTGTAAATATAGAATCTACCCTCCACCGACACCGGGGGACTACATAATATCCAGTCTCCGCGCCATGTAGAATCTCCGCACTATATCGTCTGCACATATCGTCGAGTCTGATAATAACGAGACGGCTAACGGCGGGGCGAACGATTTTCACTCGTAAAACTTTCAGATTAACGAAGTCGACGAGGTCGACGAACCCATGCAGTAAAATATAGAGAATGACCCACAGTAGACGTAGAGGTGAACGGTCAGCAATGGGATTATTTGAAAACTTATGAAAAATTGCAATCCTTTCTTCGTTTCACCTCCAAGAATACCAAGCCATCGTTCTGTGACACCGTGTATATGCCGGCTGATATTAACCTTTATTTTGGAAGTTCCTTTATGTTCACCTTTTATTGCCGGGGAAAATGTCAAAGGGTCGTCCTTATGATCGAGGATGAAGGGAAGAGAAGATGCGGTGCAGACGAGTTGGAAGTGTATTTTACGAGGAGCGTCAGATTGCGGATTTTCCGCGGCGACGTTCTTCCTACCACCACCACTTGTAGCCCTTATATCGTCCGCGCGTTGCACCGGCAATTGGGAGCTCGAAATTCGAAGCGGCACTGATAAACGTCAATCGCGCCTCCCTATTATTCCAATTTAAAATAACGACGTCGACAATTGACGGCGGGGGTGGCGTCGCCTAAACGGTCGCGAGCGCGCAGAATGCAGAGAACGTTCCTTTACATCGTTACAGCAGTTATTTCCAGCGACGCGCGCCAGTCAAATTGGAAAATCGAAATCGCGGAAATCCAATTTTCCCCCCCGCTCTCTCTTTTAATTTCTCTTTTTCCGCCACCTTCCTTTTTCCACCGTCCACCGGAGTGGAAACTCGGCAAACAAAGTGCCGAAAATTGGACACACTGGGACGCGGGGTATTCGGAAAAAGACGTCGGATTCAGCTGTCGCGCGTAGCTGGAACACGCCCGTTTGACCGACCTACGACCTCAAAGGATGAAAGCGACAGGCGGACTTTAAAGGGGCAAAGAATCGCGAAAAAATTACGGCGAGCCTCTCTCATTGTACGCACTTCCGCTCGCCGACGTATGCCCGGGCTTTGTTCCATTTTTACTTCCCGTGCTTTCTACCCTCGTTGAGGGAACATCGTCTTTTGGAAAGGGCGGGCGCAAAAAGCAGCGGTATATTCCGAGCCAGCACTAACTCGCGATTGTTACTAGACTACAAAAGCGCTTCGTTTTACGTATTCGATATACACGCAGAAGTCTTTGCGGGCGAAGAAGCGGGTCGGGCCGTAATCAACGGGGAGAGAAAGAAGCCGCAAGCTCGACGATATTTTTCCACTCCCCAAGCCCGCAAAAAGGCAGACTCGCCGAATCTGGCCCGTGAGGAGAGGAGGGATAAAAAATACTCGCTCCACCTTAATCTTCCCCTTTATCATCGTCGTCGAATGGCGCGCCCACGAGACGAAATCCGACGATTGACAGACGAAGATTGAGGGTCGTGCTTAGTAAGGCAGTACAAGATGACGTCGGTGCTTAACGCAGTGGGCGCGGTGTGGGGGGGTCGGAAGGGTTCGCTTGCAGATTAAAAGGGTGCCTAGGTACGACCGGCGAGGTTATCCGCGCAGATAGGAATCCGCCCTCTCCTTTCACTTCGCTCTCCTTCTCGCACCCTTTATCTTTCTTTCTCTCGCCAGCTCTCCGTCTCCCTCTCTCTACCTGCCGAGCAGTTGGCCTGACGCCAGAGAAGAGCAATATTGTAGCAGCAGGCAGCCCGGGGAATCTCGTGACTCCGGCCTGCTGGCATTCTACCTACGCTTGAACCACGTGTCCCGCGTACAGGGCGTTTCGAAAGTTGCAAACTCCTAGGTCGCGAAGATGCTGCATAATTGGTACGGAAGATAGCGCCGGTGAGTTACGGTTACGGCTAGTGGCGGCGAAAATGAGAAGCGCGTGATAATGCCCCGCTTATACTCGTTTCAAACGTTACAACGTCATGAGCCGTTCTGCAATAAAATGATATCTCTGCGGGAGCTGTGCGGGATTTACGCAAGCCGCGATATGATAATCGAGGCACCTTAAGCGAGCCCGGATCTCGCCATTTTTGTTTGCCGTTCGGAAGAGTTCTTGGAGCCACTAAATTCGGCCGGCGCGCGGTTTTCGGGGGGAGGGAAGGAGGGGGTGGACGAAGATAGAGCAACTGACCGCGCGATATATAAGGCACCTAATCCTAACACCGTTAATTTACGCAAACCCTTCCCCGACCGCACGGTTCGCAACTTTCGAAAGGGCCTGTATGTAGGAGTATATGCACACACTGGCCTAGTACGTAGGCGGTGTAACGTAACACGTACAACGTAGGTCGAGGCAGCATACTGTCTTACTTACTAAGCACTAGCACCCGACCACCGACAAACACCCACACCCCGCGAACCATCCCTGCGACCATCCCGCCACTCTGATTTATAACCCCGAGTCTAATATACTGTTTTAAAGGCGACGTTGTCGGAGAGGAATCTCGATGGATGTCGGGAAGCGTCGCCCGCGGTACCGTTTCCGGGCAATTGCTACGGGTCATGAAGATGCTCCCCAGGAAGTCGTTATCGGCCATCGAGTCCATTAATGCACGCGCGTGGCATCCCTTTGCGAGACAAAGCCACCGAAACGCAGTCGTAAAGTATATCGATTCACGTGTTTGCGGCTAATAAATCCTTGCTCCGCGGCCCGCAAAAGGCACGGACTCGAGAATATTTTTGATCGTTTTATATCATCCGCATAATGACAGCGACTCGCTTTACTGCCGCAAACACCTATCATATCTGTAGTAAATACTATATACTTTCAAAAAGCCACCTTTATGCAAACGTACCAGTATAATCAAGCATTAGGTATATTTCAACTTCAAAATGGTAAAAGAGAGCGAAGTAAGAATATATCGTGAAGATTCTGCCAAAATTCATACAACGTAGTTTCCAGTAACTGAGTTTTAAAAAAAATGCCTGCTTGGTCCTTAGAAATAGTTATGATTTATAATAACAGAAAAATATTTAAGAATAACATCAAGGGTAAGTACGTGCAGTTATAAAATCGAGAATGAGAAACGCCGTCTTCTGGCTGCGGCTGGCAGGTTTTTAATTTTCGAGAGGAAATTAAAATCTCGAACCCGGCCGGATTTATTCACTCCGATCGATGGCCCCGATTGAGCCCCGGAGGGTCGTGATTAATATGTTCCCCGCGACTATGCGCACCGGTGATTAAAGTTCGTTTAGACAGAGGTATCTGCGAGATTGGCGTAATTGAAACCCGTCTCCGTTCAGCAGAATTTTTCGCCTCCTTCTTTCACGCCCTTCCTCCCTCCTCTTCGAATATCGAGCCAAAGCAACATATATTTCCTCAGTTTTCTTTTAGTTAGCAATAGAAAATGTTAAGCGCTCTTCGCTCGAAGATACGCGAACGCGAAACGTTGCCTAACGTACATACGTATGGCGGCTTTCAGTTATTCGCGTTTCGACGGTATAAAAGCGGAAGAGCTCCCGCTTCATAACTCCTCTGTTTTCGGAGTTGAAATTTCTCATGCTCGATGGCGCGGAATCGATATCGTTCTCGGAGGGAGGACGACGACGTCGACGACTCCTGACGACAGACGGAAGCTTTTGAATTTCGTTAGAAATATTTTCAGAGATGCACGTTGCTGCTAGGATAGGGGTCGTAAACGTTTGCGCGAAATCCCGACTCGTTCCCTTCTCCTGCGTCGAGTATGACGAATATATGTATTTAGAAACGTTGCCGGTAGTGGCATCGAATGCATCGATATGCGATCGGCCGCAACTCGTCATGGCAAAAGATTAAGGTGGAACGTGAAACGCACAAGTTTGTTCGTACAAGACATCCTCGATCATTCTTTCGACGCTCCCGGAACCGCAATGACCGGCCGATAATTAGACGTCAAAGGTTAAGATGAAAAAATGGCTTGTTTGAAATGGACGAATAATGAAGCCGAAGATAATGGGTTATAGGGGTAGTTTGGGGGGAAAACGACATCGCGAAAGGACGACGTGCCTGACACTAACTCCGTTATGAAGGGGTTATCACGGACGATCCCTGAGTCAGGTCGGTTTCGCATCACAGAGGAAAAGCTCCCACCGTTGTCTCTCCCCCTTCACGAATTTAAATCGTTCACGCTCGACAGCACGAAATCGATATCCGGCCCGCAAGACACCGTGTCAGACAGAGGGAGGGAGAGCGCACGTGCACCTTATTCCCCGGCAACATCCGAGTGCGTTAGACTCCTTCCTTTTTCACCTGTCACGTTCCGCGTTTCTCATCTTTTCTATTTTTCCATCGCTCCTACCGCCTCGCCGCTTGAACGTCGATCTTTCAATTCCTTTGTACCTTCGCTTCTCGCACCATCGTAACGTAACCATTAGAGAATAAAAAAACCTTCAAAAAAAGACTTCGAAACAGCACTAAAAAGGATCAAATAATTCGCTTCATCTGTCCAATTAGTAGAATGCGATTGGCCGAAGAGAAATTCTTGAAAATATTGCACTCTGTTCCGTTTTCCTGGCAAGTCGTATAGTTTGTTTGTCTGTGTTTGATCGCGGGTGGATTGAAGTTCCGGGACATAATAATAATAAAATCTATCTTGCCCATCAATCTCCGGCTCCCGTTCCACCTGGAAATCTCGAGATCTCGCGCTTAAATAATCGAGCGTGACGTGCATCGAATCGTTCCAGTTCGCTCGAACGGGCATTCGGCCCAGATAGGATTCCCACGTGTTCTTGTCGACTTTCGCCATCTCTCGCCAGCAGATAGGTTTACGAGGCTCTCTTTACTACCTATGCAAGGAGCTTGCCTCCTTCCTTCCAGGCAGCAACTGCTGCAAATCCTGTTATACTATTTAGTACCGATGCGCTTTTAACTCTTTAACTACGCCGCGCCCGTCTGGCGAGGAGCTCGCAGCTGGGCTCATTCCTGATCCCACTTCGTAAAATCGGCTTTCAGCTCCGAAACGTGCTTTATTTCGCGCCGAGGGAAAATACAAGGCGCTGGAAGCGATTCGCGTGCCGGCCGGGAATTGTCGCGAAATCAGTTGAGAAAATCGAACGATTAAGAGTAATTCACGGCAAGTGATCGAATTTATTTATTCACCAGCACACTATTCCTGACTCGTGGTATGAGTAAGACTGTCGACTCACCGATGGAAAAAGATGCCTAAAATCGTCACGCAATCTCTTAGTGCACTATCCTATTTCTTCCGCGTTCCAATTGTCTCGATATAGTAGTCCCACGACAATCTTATGCATTTGTTATATCTGATTCGTTTCGCGTTTCGCGTTCTAACACCGACAAAATTGATTTGTAAAATGTCATCTTAAAAGGCGAGTGTGATTTTATTCTATTACGGTACGTATTAATAATCTTTCAATTGACCGGAAAGTCACGTAACAACGAAGAGACGTATCGGAGAAATTGTAGTAACACATCCATACCATTTACCGTTACAAGTATCTTGGCAATGTAATCGTTAAGCTCGAAACGTAAGCCAGGTTAGCGGGCAGGAGAGAAAGGAGACAGCAAAGGGATGGCAGTAGTTGGCGAGGGGGAATGAAACGTAGAGGCAGCAGGGAGTAGAGAGGACAGCTCGGTCCAAGGGAGAAAATCCTCCTGCACGACACTGATCTCTCACTAAGCTCCAATACGGCCTGCCCCGTAGCGAAGCTTTCCATTCCGTAGGACCCTTTGACTCTGTCGTAAAAATGCATTCGATCTCGTGAGGATACGATATCGTTGACAATCGCCGCACAATTTTTGCAAGATGCGTCCAGCCGTCAGTTTTCCTACATTCTTCAGTCGATTTGATATATCTTAATTTTGGAGTCGCGTAAATCTTTGCACCGAGTCCCGGTCTGAGATTGAGTGGGTCGGATAAAGAACGCATCGGGCCGGTCGATCGGACAGATCAATTCTCGATTTCATTCCAATTGAGAAACTTTTTACTCGCCGGCTATTAAGTAACGCCCAGAGAGCGGAGCGATAAGTTCTCTTTGTCTTTTCCGTCCTACTTCTGCGAGTGAATACCTAGGCGAAAGCCAACTGAATCTCAATAGATCGCCAACGCAATAACGTAACGAGAGTGGCGTGATAAAAGAAATTGTCGGTAATTGTCGGCCTGTCTCTTTTCACTGTCTTTATCTTAACCCGCTCCATTACGAGCTCACAATCAGTCTGACATAATACAACCTAACCATTTTTTCCCCGGACATTATCTACTCATTTAACGATTCAATCAAAATAGAAGTCTACCTCGTTTTCCAGTCTCGCAAACGGTACGGTTAAAAAAAAAGTACGTCGCGCAAGGTAGAATTTAATTGGATAGGCAGGTGGGCGGCATCCATTAAGCAATGTGGCTTCAGTCTAATACGATTTCCACACACTCGCATGCCTGCCAGCCGAGTTTTGGCATCGGCGCAGATTGCCACGTACCGGCCACTACTTGTCCACGATAATATGATTTATCTCGTCGAGTGTCTCGCGCTCGCCGGCCAACGGTCGAAACGATAAATATCGACGAGAAGGCTCCATTGAATAAATCACCGACGATAGAACGGCCCCCGTGTATCCAGCAGCTCGTCAGGCCGTCTGTCCACGGCAGACGTTTACGCGAAACGGCACACGGACGAAACGGAAAGGAAAAATCGTTTGATCTTATTTGTTTGCCAAACAGCCCGCCGACGAGAGTCAACAATTTATCGATACGTCGCGGTGGCCATTCTATATAAACACAGCGTCGACGTCGAAAATGTCCAATTTAAAGATTCTTCAGCCCCGAGGGAGTCTACGTTAGAATCAATTAATTCTTGAAGATTCAGGATGATTTTATTAAATCACACGAAAAATACCTACTTTCATAATGGATGCTGATAATAAATTATAATGAAAGTGTGTGAGGAACTGTGAATGCCAACTACGAAATTGAACGGTAGATGGGATCAATGTTCCCTTCCCGTTCGAGGAGTCGAGGACAATAATTGACTTTGACCTCCATTTATGAGAATCATGCGCCGAACGGGATATACCTTGGGCGAAATTGTACGTAAGCTCCTGTTCCTCCGGGGACAGGAGCTAAGTCTACGTCGTGTCTTCGGATTACAGCAGTGTCGAACAACCCCCCCGGATCGCGCATTACATGTACATCATCCGCGCTACACCGTAACAAGACAACTTCCTAAATACCCGGCAAACAATTCGCCGTCGGATTCGCGCCTTCGCGCAATATCCACTTTATTCGGTCGCATTGGAATTATCAAGCGGCGGCGTCTCGAAGGAATCTGAATACCGTGGGATGAGGTGAAATTTCATAAATTCCGCACAATAGACTCTTGCCATTCTCTGCAGGGGACTCGAAAATCGCGGCACGTGCGCGCGAACTTCGCGACGAATGAGAAGAGAAAAAAAGGGAAGAAAGGGGGTGCTGTGAATCTCGGTGAATCCTTCACTAGCGCAGTAGTAAATCGCGAGGGGTTGGTGGATAAAAAGTGAAAGAGAGAGGGAGAGGGAGTTTAAAAAAAGAAGAACGCGCGGGAGAGTGACGAAACGAATATCAATTGGCCTTTTCGGAGGATAGCGAATGCCTCGGTACCGCATTTGCTGCCGCTTGTGAGTAATGGCGGTATGATTTAAACTTTCTCGATAAATGAAATTTCAGTCGGCGCGCCGGGAGCTTTCTGTCTCCCTCTGTCTCTGCCGAGCCCTCTGCTTTTCAACGATTGATGGCCCGCTATCGAGGGCTTGACGGACAGTCGTTCATTACGAAACGGACTGTCCATTTGTTCCGTCATTAATCAGCGTTATTACGGTGAAATAACAAGACATTGAATTTGCATGTCGGTGAACGGTCTCGATATTTAAAAAGCAATCCGCGATCAGCCTGCCCGGGGCGACTTTAATTCGCAATATCGGAACGGAAGGTCGATGCGACAAAGGCAATGATAGGTCTCTGTAAGCGTTTCGTGCATGGTCATCCGCTGACGTCGGAGGCTGTCCGAAAAAGTTGGCTCAACTTCAACACTCCCCCACCCGATCCTTTTCCTTCCCAATGATCAAGGGGTGGTGAAACGAGGCGTCGGGGGAAACAATACGCTTATTCATTCATATATTCATTACCGACGATACCTTTCGTTTTATTCAAAAGCCCGTGGCCTCCTTCCCTTTCAGCGTTGCCTCACGAAACTGGGACAAAGTGGCGCATAAACGGAGAAAACTTAGGCGCGAGTAATATCGACAGTCGCAGCGGTAAAAGCTGCAGTCCAGGGAGCGTGCGCGAGGGGCTGGGGGTGAGATAGAGAGAATGCAAATGTATGCCGTCGCGAAAATCGGCCCGACACGACCGTTTCGTGATTCCTTTACATAATCATATTATCGCCGAAGAATTTCGTACACCGATGCGGCCTGCGTCATTCGCGCAAAAAGCTCGGCGAACAATTCGGTAGGAAATCGTTCGGCTTTGAATGCCTGGCCAGCGGAATGAGAAAGGAGACGAGACGCAGGATGAGTTCCTCGTCCCGCGTCCACTCCCACTGACGTGAAAGGGAATGGGTAATGACGCACTTAAAAGTGCGCGCGCGAGAGAGGGTTCAAAGGGGAAACTAAATATGCCAGACTGACACGACGCGACATGAGGATAATGTATACAGAGAATCGCGAACTGCTTTACGAAATCCGATTCTTAACGTGACTCGCGGGGTCATGCAAAATGCACAGCGAAATAATTTCGATGAAATTCGAGGCTGCCGATTTGTGACGTCAAATTCCTCATGTTTTACGCCAATTTATCTTTTGCATCGCTCCACCTCCGTCTCTCTCTCTCTCTCTCCGTTCCGTACACACGGCAGAATAATATGGCCGGATATCGCGAATAGGTCATTAATATAAATGAAACAATCGAATCTAACGTAATGGTTCGATTGTAATTGTTTGTATTGCAATTAATGGTAAAAAGTAATCGAGTGTGATTTATTTCTGTAGGAGGAAGAACGTCAATTGCAATTGGCGAAGTTGTACATCATGCCGTCGAAGCTGCCGTGAGATTACAATGTACTGGCGAGCAGCGATATTTTTCCCCGCGTTTAATCTAATTATAATAGATAACACTGCAACTCCCCAATGCCCTCCTCTCGCCAGGATCCGCGGATGAAAAACGATTGACTAAACTTCAGCGATAGTTCCGAGGCAGCACTCGAGGCAGGTATCTCTTTCAGAGCGGAAGCTTAATGCGTCGAGCTTTACGGTAGAAGCAAGGTAAACTTTTAAATTGCACTACACAAAAGAGTTTATAATAAGGCGAACGAAGGGGATTCGCGTCGGAACTGCGCGAAAGCGGGTGAACAAAAAGCGTGAGTGTGGAATAGGCGTGAGTGCGGACAATAAAAAAAAACAACATGGAACACGAGGAACTGGATAAATTCTAAAAATCCGAAAACGAATCTGCCTCCGTAAAACGTAATATAATGCCTTAAATGTAAATGATTGAAAAAATGACGATGCATTTAATGAACACGGTCGCTGGCACATGTAACACCATTCGAGTACTACTACTATCGGTTAGCGAATAGTTAGCGGATAATTCGAAAAATAGTCCCAACCATGATGTAGAACCAGATGAAAAATCGGCTAGAAAGAACAATCCCAATGACGCAAGAAAGCCCGTTCGAAGCGAACGGTACAACGAGAGTCTAACAAGAAACAGAAGTTCGCCCCTTCAAGTAGGGTCATGAATCTCTCGAGATTCATAATGAAAATCGGGGATGCAGTTTATCCGCCATGTTTCCACCCTCCGTCTTCTCCCGACTCTGGCAGCGTCCGACGTTCCTTTTGCGCGATTTTCTTTTCGGCTCGTTACTCTCGGCTGGCGGGCAGGGCAAGGCAGGCGGCAGGGGGCTGGGGGTTGCGCAAAAAACGTAAGTCGGTTCGCGTAAACACGGCCGCGCTCGAAAATTGCCGCGTAATGCAACAATGAAGGTACGCAAATGAGCCTCGATGGTCGTTCCATTAGCGTGCAACACGCCAGGGGAAAGAGGGGGGTGCTTGAAGCTGCGGCTTTTTACGAGGTTACGGGGCACACTCGCGACGAGTTAATCGATAGCGGAAAACTTTATCGGCCTTACAACATGCAGGCACATTGTATTCGGCACATTTCTCTACAACTCTTTTTTGTTCTCTAATGACGTCTACAGACGTGGATCGTGATAGAAGGTTCTTTTAAAAATTGCCTTACGCTGCTTAAAAGCTTGAGAAGCTCTGCTGTAACGTAACATGCCTAATACCTGATAGGGCTCTGAATAATATTGTTTAAGTTTGAGCAGTCTTAAATGGTAACGACGTGCAGAAAAGAACGGGTATCAGCGAAAAATTGTAGCGCGAACCAAGCCCCCTCATAAATCGTATATAAAATACGATATTTCCATGAAATTAGGTACGCGAAGCTCGCTGTTTCGCGTGAGCTTTACGCGCCCGACATGCTTTATCTTATTTACGAGCCCTGATAGCGCGAACAATTTCGGTGGCATCAGAGAAGGATCGTGAGTAACCCCATACTACCCCCTGCTATCCACCCCGAATGTTTGCTCTGCATAAATTAGCAGGTTCTCGCCGGCTTCGCGATGTTAGATGAGTGGTGCCATCTAACAGACGTCGCTGGTAAGACAGCGCGGCTAAAAGTTGCACCGATAAACCCTTAACAACCCCTAAATACGTTGTTCAATGTGAGAGCGCGTGCTTATTAAAACGTAAATATAGCAAAATAAAAATAGAACCGAAATGCTATAATTAACTTTCTAAGATATCTTGTCCATCACTCGGTTTCGAATTGTCCGCTTATTGCCATATATTTCTTCCTACTTAACGAGACTTTATTATCGTACAGATACTCATAAATGATGGTATGAGATACAGCCGAAACCATCGGTAATTGAAGGTTTGAGGAACCATTACCTGTAAATACTACTAGTTCGTACTGTCTCGGCTAACAAATAAGTATTGACGCATGCAATAGGCACGTTAGACGCGTAAACAATATTTGCAATGGAAATAACGATCGTGACTGAACGAAATTGTCACGACGAACGCCTCTACTACACGTCCGCCATAATCGAGAGACGGGATCGAAAGTAGGAGAGCAATTTTGATGAGCGAAAGTAAATGGAACGTGCATGAGATCACGTACCCGGCTAGAATAAAATGTCCAAGTGCCCCGAGGAAAAGTTCACCTGCAAAAAAACTTGCGAAACGTCACTCTAACACAGCACACGGGCACATTGTTCCGCCCCGCACGTTCACGCCCACGATACCGCACCGATTTTGATCTCGACCGTTCCTACGATCGGAAATTAATCACGAGGAACCTGGCCGCCCGACACGAGAACACAATCCTTCCGACCCTGAAAAATCGACAGCGAGGAAAACGTTTTTGACGTCCAGACGTAGCGTGCGCCATGGCGGTGCTGGAACAGCTGTTCGACGGCGGGAGGGTTGACAATAAGGGTGGAAACCACACTCACTCCATCTGTCGGCCAACAGATTCGTCTCTGCACTATTTCAACCCCTAATGCTAACTGCAGACTTCTGTCGAGTCCAATTTTTCTCTCATTCTCTTGCACCTACAGAAGCATATTCTTATTACTCCTTTTTCGTTCTGATTGTTTGGGTTTGATTTTTACTAACTACATCGAAAATATAAACAGAATATGAAACAATCTACATATTATCTAGATTTGGGCATGGGAGGTGCTGTCACCTAGTGATAAATCTGAAAATAGAACACGGTAAGGAAGCCACAGACGGTCTTCGCTACGCCGACGAGGCACAGGCGAGGTGTATGTAGTATAGACCGCTCTCATTTTATAGGACGTTATATCTCACGTAAAAAATTACCGACTGTGCGCAAAACTAGGCTGAATCGAGCGCACTCTGTGTCTGGCAATAACGAAAATCGTTGTCGAAAGCTTCATTATTATGAAAGAAAAAGATAAATACGTATTCTATAATCCACAAATGAATCCTAGGTTAAAATATATCACTTGAACCAGCATTCGCGAGAGAAAAGTGATAACAATTATTAAAATACAGCGATAAAAAAAAAACGCGAGTCGCAGCCCTTAGTCACTGTGATTATTGATTCAAGCAAAGAACACATGATTCAAGGATAACAGTGTCCAGATCACACCTCGTGGAGGTAGCTGCAAGTGGTGATCCACCCGCATTGCAAAACGGGCCCAACCTCCAGCCATTAAACAAATGATTCCACGTTAGTAGTTACCAGATAAATGTTCTGCAAAGAAAATTTATCTGGGAACCAATATAAATGCAAATCTAAATTTACCTTCCGCGGAGAATGTCAGACAAGAGAAGCCTGTCGGCCATTCTTTTACAATTCTATTGGAAGCTTACATGACTATCGACACACAGCATCATTGTCGCACACATACCGAAACTTATAAAAAACCGACACACATATACTGTCCTCGTGCATACAACGCTTACATTTGTATAAGACGCATTAATTTCTAGAATTACGCATGTATTGGATATATTTCAAAGTCAATATTCTATTTCAAATAAAAATAAATGTTGTGAAGCGGATATTTGCCGTCGATAGATTCGATGATTGAGAAGAAACCTAGCTGCAATAAAAAAAGAAAGAGAAAAAGAACAAGTTATATGAAATGTCGGGATAGGATATGAGTGCACTCAGAACGGAAGAACACAATTAATAAGTACATATAATATGTATGGATTATGTGATGAGAGGACAAATAGTTAATTTATGATTAACTAAACTGGAAATATAAGTGCTGCAACAGAAAAACAATATTGATTATTTGAAACGCAGGAGAAATGTGAAGAATAATATCGCCCGCTATGGAGACCCTAGAATAGAAACAAAATTTTTAGTAAATGTACATAGAAGGACGTGATATAAAAAAAAAACGACATTAGGCTCTATGGAAGACTCGACTGATGCAGACTCTGGAACAGAAAGCAAACTTTAATTAAAATTACATTAAAACGTTTCATGGCTTAATTAAGACCAATTGATGAGTTTTTCTATGGTAGCAGACCTACAACAGAAAGCAAAACAAAATTAAAACATTCCAAAACAATAATTGAAATTATCCACAATATTAAAAAACCTGCAATAGAAATTGTTTCAATTATACCTATGGAAAAAACGCAAACATTAGTACACAAATTGACCCGACAATCAAGTAAGGAAATATATAAGGGCAATAGATTTCAAAAATATTTTCTTGCAATTAAAATAGCAGCCAATAAAAGCGGCGCTTAAAATAAAATAACGTCGTTCATACCCTCCCAAATTCGTTAATTTTCAGTCAAGAGATGCCCGCCAAAATAATTCGCCAATAGTCAGCTCATTATTCCATATTTCATGAACATGAATATAAGAAATAACAAACAAAATTGACGATTTATCAAAGCGACGTAGTTTCGTTCTTAAACTTATAATTAGCAAATCCTCATTATATTTGAGGGTAATTAGACACGGTTAACTCTTCAATATAGACAAAAAGTATTTTATGTAACCAATAACAAGTTAAAATTGTAATTAAGGACTCTATTATGTATTACAAAGGAGATTTGAAACACAATTGTTGTCTTGATATGCAAATTCTGAAATTATATCAAAAACCAATATTTCAATCTACCAAATAATATGTCTTTACGAATATCTATTATGAAGTTTACATTTAATAAATATGAAAAAAGAAGAAGGGTTAACCGTGGTATATTGTACGTGAATTTCATTTGCAGATGTAACTGCTACAAGTTACATGTGCAACACCTAATAATGAGCGAGCACAGTGGCAAAGTGGTATGCTAATCCAACGACGAAAACCCTCTTCTCCGGGCCGCTTCGACTATGTCTAAATAGTCACTTCATTCTTCGGGTATGCATAAGCATAGCCCCCCTGATTGGGATTTTATAAACAGGGATTGAAAGTTTTGGATCAACTCGAGCACAAATTCGAAGGCAAAGTAAGACGAAATCGTGCTTATCAAATTCCATTTCACATTTTCACGCACTGCATAAAGCAATTCTTAAACTATACCGATCTCTCAATGTATGAATGAAAAATATGCGAACAAAAGCTAGCACGCAGGCATTGCCAACATTAAAACATTTGGGTAGATAGCGGTAATATAAACTTTTACGTAAAAAGTAATATATTAGAATGTATCACTTTTTAGGTGTGTATTAATTTAAAGACAAAATTATTGACAGCTCATAAACGTGCACATTTAACCGAAAATCCCAATCAGGTCGAAATACGTAATTCGTATGTGTAGTGAAGTAAACCTCAGTGGTACCATGAGAAGTATTATTTAGACGCATAGCATAATTTTATATACTTTCGTACAAAACTCAACAAACTCAAAAGTGCACTGAGGTGTTACTTCGTTTGTGCAATGATTACGTATTTCTGCTTAAAATATAATAATCATAATATTAGCACTTGACAGTTGCAACCGCACTCTACGGCGGGAATTAATAACACCACTTTCATAAAATGAGAATGTTGTTATATAAAGTATCATTGATATGGTATGAGCATCGACTTTTAATATGAGGAGATATTTCTGACAATAACGTAATGCAAGTTAATGATAGAGAATATTGATAATATACATACTTAATATACTTGTAAAATGATAGTTTCTAAAATAAGTAAGATCGCGAGCAAAATGTTATGGTTGCAATAGGCAAGTGAATCCCAGGTAAAGACATATCACTTGAGCGCCTAACCAGTATTCGCGAGAGAAAAGTGATAGCTTCCGCTGGCCCTACCTACTTAAAATTAATCATTCACACAGCAGTATGCTACCTGCCTTCCTGATTCCTATAATTAAAAATGCAAAGCAGTCACACCAACACACACACTCCCGGATTCTCACACATTCCGCCCGGGTGCAAAAGCCTATTTCTAGAGAGTACGTCCCGGGACGTCTCCGACACCCGAGCTCAGCGCACATCATCATTCATGTCACTACTTTACGTACCAGTTCCTGAAATCGACTGTCAAAGGCTAGTGCCCATACAAGTTAGACGCGATCGCGAATTTACTAATTCATTTTTTTATACAGCCAAATGCTGTATAATTCATAATATGTATTGCGTCGTCTTTATATTAATCGTGATTATCTACTACTAACAAAAATTAGTAATAACCACGGAGATTACGTATGAAATGAATTTAGTGAATTATTGAAGTGTAACCCGAAGGCAATATAAGTATATGTTTGCTTATCCAACATGCAATCCGTAACACTACCATTCACACAACATACAATGGACAGCATGTTGGTGGGCACTAAACACATCGACAGTCGCCAGTACAAATTAGTAAATTTCAATAACTATATCCGTGCTCACCAGTCTGATCCATCCATGCAACACCTGGGCGCATGAATGGGTTTAGACTTAAAATAATGAGCACGGCCAAGAAAGTGTGTACCAACCGTGTTGCTGAAAACATCCTGATCTAAGATTAGTAAACATATTGTATACACTATATGTATGCGGACTAATGATTCATTTTCATCATATATGTAATTCAAATTGATTCAACAAATTGTTCTTTAAAAAATAGATAAATGCATAAACTTTAAATATGGAAACATATTAATATTTGTCATATCAAGAGTAAAGACTGGGCATGCATGAAACTCTACTTTACGTGATCTTTGAAACATTATTTCATAATTTCTCAAATTGAACATTAAAATATGTTTGAATAATTTTTTAATAAAATAAACCTGAAAGAAACGTATGATTAACCTCGGGCGACCCGTTTTCAGAGAGACTTTTCTAAAGAAACTAGTATGCAGTGTATTAGTATATCTCTCTGAAAGCAGGAACTACCCGTCGCGAAGCGCCTTCTTGCTCTTTCAAACAAATTCGGAATGCGAAAACGAAATTGTTTCTGATTATAGAAAAACTATAATCCGAAACTGTTGAGTTGAAGAAATTAAATTTAATACTTTAACCACTATTGATGTATATATGATCATATCTTTGCAATACATGAAAGTACAATTATGAATTTGCAATTAAATAAGGTCTTATTTGCTTGCAATTTTTACATTTATTTAAGTTAATGCCCCGAACACGAATCGCGAAATGGAAATGAAACATACTATGAGCAAGGGAGACCTATCCTACTCTGATTAAACATGGCAATAATGATGGGCCTAACAAAATACCACTCATAGGTAAACTCCTCAGAGTTTATCTATGGCCACTGTGCTCTTCATTCAAATTTTCTAAGGAGTAATTACAACCAATCACCCGTGTCGATTCGGACCATTCGCCCTACGACATGATTGAGTGACTGGAGGGACTATCAAATTGTACTCACCAGTGTTGTCTTGTCTGCATACCACAGGAACACGCTGCAATAATGAACTCTTGGCCCTCAGACTCTGCATTTGGCGGCTTGGCTTGGGTATCTTTGACATCTTCTTCATTTTCAAGTCAGTATCATATCTTATATGAAATCAGATTTGGCTGCTGGACTAAGGCGTCGTTGTCATCTTCTTCTTTATCGATCCATCATGATACCTTAAATAAAATCGTGCTCCGTAAAATAATAAAATTTGATTAAGTCCAATGTGAACACATGTAATAGTAATTCAGGATAAACATCAAACAAAAATACTGAAAGTAATAAATCAATTTTAAACGTACCTTGCAAACGCAACAGCATTGCACGCAATTTTGAATCAACTGTTGTTCTTCTGAGATGACTGACTCTAATACCGATGAATAATTTACAATATATGTACTCATAATATAATATGCCAAAAATATAATAATCGAGCAACACTGAATCGAATTCGCGACTAAAAAATGTGGAATACTACTGCCCTACAATAATGAGTCTAATTCGCGTGACTCTACATTACTTTGCAAAGGGATCAAATTACAACAAAGAGCTCATACAGCTTCAATAAGGAATAAACATTTCGTAATCAATGAGTGACTCTAAACCGCATTGCACGCGGTCATTAAACCCTGCAATCACTGACTCTAATTCCAATAAATAATGTGCAATATACTAATAATATTATAAGCTAGTAATATAATAATCGATCAACACTGACTCTACTTCGCGTGACTCTACATTACTTTGCAAAGGAATGAAGTTAGAGCAAATAGCCCATTCGGCTAGAAAGGGAATAGACATTTCGTAATTAAGCACTGCCTCTAAACCGCATTGCACGCGGTCATCAATCCTGTAAGAAAAGTTATTATATTACAAGAAAATATGAATTATACTCCAACAAGCTGCAAAATTCCAGAGTCCCTGTAACAGAAAACAGACGTTGATTAGCAAAGTGAATAACTTAAGTGCTGCAAATGTTGATAGAACAATTGGAAAAATGCAACAAAAATGAAAGAACAAATGAATTCTTGAAATTGAATTCTTTCAATATCTGAAGGATTGAAAAATGAAAGAATAATTGAGCCCTTACGGAGAGCAAAATTCGCGATTTGCAGCCTTTAGCCCGGTATGATCCTCGATTCAGATATGAAATCCGATTCGTGGATAACACCGGTTTCCAGGTCACACCCTCATGGAGGTCGCTGCAAGTGGTGACCCATTAGAATTGAGGAATAAAATGATCTAATTACGTTTAGAATAATAATTTTGTCCTATACGACATATACAATTTTACTGTGCTCATTTGTATAATATGTCGAAATATTTATTTTATTGAACGTGCAATCTGAAATTTTCGCAATAAATTTATGTTTTAAGCATCTTATATCGTGTATATGTATCGGAAATATAACTAAGGAAAAAATTTTATTGCTAACGTTACTCAGACGTTCCCTCCACGACTGACGTCACCGCCATGTTCGAACGATTGCGTTTGCGCACTTGTCCTTTCCAACCAATTCCTACCCTCGATATTGGCAAACTGAAAAATTGCTTTTCATGCACAAAATATGTTGAATAGACCCAATGTTTGTGTCGAATTAGTTGCTACTACCGCCCTAGCACGTAAATCAAGTACTGAATGATATCAAACTCACCGAAAAAGATGTGAAAACTGCGAAAAACTGGGGCTGAGATACACGGCGTTCTTCGATTTCCCACGCTGCCAAGAGTGTCTGGAATAAAAGTCAGATATTTCGATTAATTCACAATATCAAGTCAAAATATATGCACCTCCGCGTTGCCCGCTAGTTAATATTCAAGATTGTGACAAATTTATGGATGGCACAACAAATATTTATGAAATAACTGTGTTAAAAGTGGGAGCGCACCTTTTCCGACGTCACTTTTGCCACTGTCTGAACAAAGTACCGAAGTGAATGCAGCAACTTTACTGTGGCGAATCACGGCGAGCTACGCATGCGCCATATTGAAACCGTTCAAATTGCGAGACTGCTTTCCGACCCATTCTTTCCCGCGATATCGAAAAACGCAATAATTGCTTTTCTAACACGAAACATGTTAAATAGGCCCGAAATTTATGTCGAATTAGTTGCTACTGCAGCTCCAGCACATAAATCAAGTAGTGAATAATGTCAAACTCACCAATAATGCCGTGAAAACTGCAAAAAACGATGATTCAGCTCGACGGCGTCCTTTGCTTTCCGAACCTGTCGTGACATGTCTGGAATCAGAATCAAATATTTCGATTATTTCACAATATCAAGATAAACCATGTACAGAATTGCGTTGCCCGCTACTCAATTTACAAGTCTGCGGCATATTCGAGGATGAAATATCAAATATTTATCAAATTATTGTCTGAAATGTAGAGCTTACGTTTGCTAACGTTGCGTCACTTGTGCACTGCCACGGCCAACTACTGAAGTGACTGAGGCAGCCTAACGGTGGCCAATCGCGACGAGCTAGGCATGCGCCATATTGAAACCGTTCAAACTGCAGATTTCATTTCCACACATTCCTTCCCGCGATATTGAAAAACGCAACAATTGCTTTTCTAGCACGAAACATGTTAAATACACCCCAAAATATGGAATACTACTGCCCTACAATAATGACTCTAATTCAACCGCATTTATGATGTACAATATATACCAATAAATGATGTACAATATGCTAATAATATAATAATCGAATAACACTACTCTACTTTGCGACCAATCACAGCACTTGATTCCGTGAGCACTGACTGTGTGACTGTTCATTTTCACTGCCTATATTGGCAGTGACATGTGACGGTAAATATTGGTTATGAGTTGACCCTTAACCTTAACAGAGCTCATTAAATATAATTTTATTTCATTTGAAATGTGCTATTGATTGTGAACACCAATAGTAGCAATTAACAATTTTGTTTTAAATTTTTCATAATGCTATTTATTCTAAATACTGACAGTGCACATTGACACTGCATATATGCATATATGTATATATGTATATGTAAGTATTAACAATTAATTTTAAATATAAATATCAAGTGCGTCAAGGACATAACGTGCATACTGCTCGTCATAAGAACCATGCTTTCATATGACGTTCAGCAACAAGTGTCTGCTTCCTGTCCACCCACTGCCATGCTTATACTGTATGTCTACGCTGTTTTTGTAAGTTGTTTTGTAATTGTTCTTATTACAGTCTCATTTTGATTACACGAACAAATTTAATTGTAGGCTGTTATGACTACATTGTTGTACACACTGTGCGGTTGTTCCTGTATTATATGCTACATGTGTTCTACTGTTGTGTAACTTTACTTATCATTACTCTGTATGCATTCTTATTGTACCCACCGTACCTGATACCATTAATCATTATACACATTGTTATTTTACATATTATACAACTCATTTTTGTTTTATTTTTATTGATATTTTCAACCTTTTCTTCAACCAAGTACTTCCATTAATTTAATATCGCTTTTGTTTACATTTATTACTATCAATATGTAAGTACTGTATGCTATACTTTGGTTGATGAAAGCTACATAAATTTGGTGGGTCACTACACATAGCTACCTCCGCGTGATCTGACCTCGACACTGTAATCCTTGAATAATGTAGTCTTACTTGAATCAAGAATCACAGCGACTAAGGGCTACGACAAGCGTTTTTTTGATAGCATATTTCAAATGAGTGACGGCACACATAAATTCAGCTAACAGTTGATTGTGTGTAATATTTAGATCAGGATAGTTTATCATGGTTCTCTTTCAACCTAGTTCCCCCGCTTAAGAATAATAAATAAACGAAATAAAGGTGGATGAGGTACAGTATTTGCTTTACCTCGTCGGTGACCAAGTTCCTCTACGGTATTGTACCGACCGTAGTAGGAATTTTCCACTTTTAGAAAGTTCCGGTTAATCCTACCGTGTCAGGTCAATCTTAACTTCTCCTAACCTGTTTTCGCCTCGATTGTAATAGAGGCTTCTCCCCCACTATTCCAGTAACAGTTGCGCAACATACGCAACGTTTGATCTGCCTTAAAGTCAGACGCCCGGTCAAATTATTCTAGAAACATGCCGTGAACTGCGCAATTAATCATAGTGACAATAATATAATAATGAGTAGAAGAAATGTAGGGCTAGTAGTACGATCGTACATATATTATGTATGGCGCCAGAAAGAAACGTTGAAATACATTTCAAATTACTCCGTTAATCATATTCTAATGTAATATATCAAGTATGTAAATAGAACGTAGAAGAAATTCCAAAAATGTTAGCGTATGGTAATCTAAAAAAACGCTGTGTATTTTGTACCACATACGTATATTACACGTAACAGTAATATGTATAATATTTGTTCACTGCTAATATTGAAATATTTATATATATAATGACTCGGCTAATTAATACTCATAAGTGGAATCATTAGAACAATGAGAAGTAATAGTAATATAACCGTATACGTATGATGTAAGATATGCAGTTATATACGTTGGTCATAAAAACGTTTTTGAGTCCATTGCCACTTGCCGCAAAATACTAATATAGTATAAATGTATTTACACATATGTATCTGCGCATAACACGCATATATACATTCTCGTCTGTCTGTCTGCACGTGTGTCCCGTGTTTCGGCAGCCGTGCATGCCGTATGCTAATTTTGGTCCATTTTGAAGGTTACTCAAGGAAGTTGAGCAAAACATACGATGCTCGGAAATTAGATTAAGTTCAAATACAATGATCCAATCGGGAAAAAATTCTTCCGCGTATATTAAACTATTTTCAAAGATAATTATAAAAATCCGTACGTTTAACGTGAGATTAGATAGAGAATTCTGAAATTTATCTAAATGTTTGTCATGGCTTTTAGAAAGACACGTTTTATTATATTATATAATATCATAAGTAAAAATGTTGTGTTAATGTAAGCGAAGCAATAACTTATACATTGTCTATGTTGCTATATAGCCGTAGTCGTACGCCGTCTTTAATTTTTCTAAGTATATACTTTCAACCCCATGCAGTTGTAATTGTTACAATATATTGTCCGCATTAAGACTCGTAATACGAATTAATACGAGGACAAATATAAAATAAAAATTGTTGTTGGTACTTTTCTCTCTTAATATGCTCCCCCTTACCGTTGAATCTTTTGGCACCGGGTACAACCATATACTATAATCATTAAATTGCATAATTAACCGTCGACATTTAATAGCTATTTTGCATCAAGTTATAACATTGTAAAAAGAGAATATGCGCACGTATATCGCGCAATCGGATATCACGAAACATGGACGTGCACACATACTGAATGAAGGGAAATCAATATCATGGTGCGTGTTTACCGGGTGACCACATGACACAAGCTGAAAATTCTCGTATTTCCTTCCGCACGGTATTGCTAGACGTCTTTCAATATGTGTAAAAGAGATCGACAAGACGATATTTCTTAAACTGGACACAGCTGTGTGATTGCATAGGTGACTAGATATATGTATGTGCCGTCGAGATCTTTCTAAATACGTCTTCGCCCCACTCGACTCGTCGGGCAAATTATTATTGAGTGAAACTCCAACTCATATGGTCTGATACGTGTCTCGACGACGTTTCATCCGGTCGTTCATGAAGGCGGAACAAAGTGTACGAAGTGAAAACACGTGAAAAGGGGAGAGGGAGTGGATTGACGGATGAAGAAGAGCGAGAAACGAACAGAGATAGACGGAGAGGCACTACAAAAAAGGGTGGGAGCATAAAGGGGAAGCACGTGTTTAGTTTACGTTAGATTAGCGGGCTTGATAAACGTCGACCGGTAACCAAATATAATAGGTTCGAGTTGGTTCGAGTTGAACTCTGGGGGGTGGGAAGAAGGGGGATGAGTTGCGAGCAGATTTCTTTTAAAGCGCATGCCTGCCACCTTCGTGCCACATTCACGTTCCTGCTGCCAAGACAGTCCTTTGAGTTTCTGTCGTGCTCTTCTCGTTCGATTTTCACCGGCGTTGAAGGACACTTCTTGTGTACGTCATCTTCCTTCGACAACCCAGGTCGTGACATCGATAGTGATCATCAACTTTGATCACAGAACTGACACACAGTTTACGATATTACAATAGTGGATCGAGAATTTGTCTTCTGCCCTTTCTAAAAATACGGAAGCTTTGTAATTATTCGTGACTTTGTTGTCTTACAAAGAAGTATAGATAAAGAACGAAACGACAGGGTGTTGTTATAGTTATTTCCTTAGAAGAAAAGGTCTTACACTTTGGCAAGGGTTCTTTAACATTGCTCTGACACAGAATTGTGCTGGAGGTGGACTCGACAGTCAAAGGTAACGATGGCATTGAATATTCGCGTCAATTCGCCGAAGGTCAAGTACACCGACGATCATATAGAGGCGGAATATGAATATGAAACGGTAAACGTGACTGAAGATGCGGCCGGCAAGTATACGGTAAGCAACAATAAACGTATATATAAATTAAATTAGCGAATTGTGTCAAGTTATGCTGTGATGGGAACGTTGCCCGCGAGAAAACAGTTAACAGTCAAATTGGAAAGAAAATAGTCTTCGGCGACTTGAAATTACGCATATCTTTTTCTTATATATATATATATGTATATAATATTTTTTATTTGAACTTTTTTGTTTTATTTAAATTCATCATGTCAAAGTGGTGTTTTATTTTTGCAGGTCAAACCTGTGTCAACAAAATTATTAATCAAAACGAAAACCAAGGTGCCAAAGCTGGGTTTAATGTTAATTGGATGGGGTGGTAACAATGGTACCACTATAACAGCTGCATTAATTGCAAATAAATTAAATCTTACGTGGGAAACAAAAGATGGCCTCAAGAAAGCTAATTGGTACATATTAATCATATATACCATTAGTGAAATTTCATAATCTTGCTGCCAACTTCTATTTTAGGTAAAATATGATACCTGAATTTTATCTATGATATCTAAATAGGCACATAATTTTTCAGGTATGGATCATTGGTTCAATCATCCACCGTAAGATTGGGAACAGGAAAGGATGGAGATGTGTACGTACCAATGTCCTGGATGCTTCCAATGGCGAATCCAGATGACATTGAAGTTGACGGCTGGGACATTTCAAATATGAATCTATCTGATGCCATGGAACGTGCAGCAGTGTTGGATATCAATCTGCAAAAGCAGCTTAAAGAGCACATGAAGAACATAGTACCTAGAAAGAGTATATACTATCCGACTTTTATTGCTGCTAACCAGGTAAATATGATTTATAAAGCCATTTAAAACGAAAAATGTTTACTGAATAGTAATTATATGTAAGAATCCCTGCTTATAGAAAACGCGGGCTAACAACTTGATGACTGGAAGAAAGTCAGAACAGCTGAATTTGATTCGAAAAGACATTCAGGACTTTAAGTCTGCCAAAGCCTTGGACCAAGTAATTGTTCTATGGACAGCGAATACCGAAAGATTTTCTGAGATAATCGAGGGTGTAAACGACACCGCCGATAATTTATTGAAATCCATCGAGAATGATCATCCTGAGATCAGTCAGAGTACCATGTTTGCCATTGCTGCCGCTATGGAAGGAGTAAGTGATTTGCATTAACACAGAACAATTATACAGCATACGACACCTAGATATGATACTAAAAACGAAAATAATTATTTTTAGTGCACTTACATCAATGGTTCGCCACAAAATACGTTTGTACCAGGTGTAATCGAATTCTCCGAACGACAAAAGACGTTTATTAGCGGAGACGATTTTAAGTCAGGACAAACGAAATTGAAGTCTGTTCTCGTGGACTTCCTGGTTTCGGCGGGTATCAAACCGGTCTCCATAGTCAGTTACAATCATCTTGGTAATAACGATGGATTCAATCTGTCTGCTCCGGAACAATTCCGTTCCAAAGAGGTAATGACGATTATGCAACTCTCGATCTAATAACTATCACGTATTATCATATACATTATTACTACGACAATTTCAGATTTCTAAGAGTAATGTAGTCGACGACGTCGTTGCATCCAATAAAATTTTATATGCACCTGGGGAAAAGCCAGACCATTGCGTCGTTATCAAATACGTGCCATATGTCGGTAAGTTCAAAACGATCGAGTACATTGCACTCAGTTTTCTTTTACTCAATTGACTTAAAGTGAACTTTATGAGCAATTATATTTTTCGTCAAGCCCCTTTACCGCAATTTTTCAATACAGGCGACAGTAAACGAGCGATGGATGAATACACGTCGGAAATACTGTTAGGTGGACACAATACCCTAGTAATACACAATACCTGTGAGGATTCTCTCTTAGCAAGTCCGATCATTCTGGACTTGGTTATTTTAGCAGAACTCTGCTCGCGCATTACGTTTAAACGGTTGGATCACGAGACTGACGAGTTTACGGGTTTCCGAAGCGTATTGTCGATACTGTCCTACTTGGTCAAAGCACCATTAGTACCTCATGGTACGCCGGTAGTGAATGCTTTATCCAGACAACGAGCTGCTATCGAGAACATCCTGAGGGCATGCTTGGCCCTGCCGCCTGAGAACAATATGCTTCTCGAACATAAAGTCAACCTGAGCTAAATGTATCCAAAGAAACAAAATTTACAACTTTTGTCGTTGAAGATGTTTAGGAAAAACGCAAATAAATGCAAATAAGAAAAAGCACGATGTTCTTTTAAAGAAAGAACAGTGTTACCAAAGCATAGAGTAATCGGATTTGAGGTTTCTCGAGCCACGCATACAGCAAAATACACGTAAATACGCGTATACGCTCATTCCATTTGCTTTCGTCGGATTTTGGTGAAATTCTATTTCGGCTCTTGACTTTATGCTATTTTAACATCGTCACACGATTCCACAACGAAATATATCATGTGGAGTATGTAACTTGTGATCTGATCTGCTCCCAATGGGGGCCAGTTTTTCTGCAAAACACAGACTCTATTTTTGTTAAACGCACAAGTTATGAATATAAAATATATATATACATATATATGTGTACGTGTGTGTCTGTTGTGTGTGTACTTATACAGGCCTATACATGTGCGCTAGAGTTATATTTTTACGAACGTTCAATCATATTGCCATTGTTGCAAGAGAGTCTAGAAGTCTTGACCACCCTATATTTACTTTCACCCGTAAATTATTTTATTACGTCGTGTCTTAGTTTCTAACAATCTCTGCAGGATTAGAGTATATTTAAGCATTAAGTTGGTCCATGATTTCCAGTCATTAGCGACGTCATAGATTAGGTTATAATACCTTAGTACAAAAAACAATTTTTTACAACTGAAACAGTAAAGTTTGTATCTGATTGTTCAATTGTTAAGTTCTTTACTCTTTTGGAATACTTTTACTGTTCAGCTAAATAAAAAGTGATACCTAAATAAGATCTACAGAAGTTGTTTGAATCCAGAAATGCATATTGTTTCGAATTTAAACAGTTTTACTATAAATTGAACTGGCTTTCTGTGATATAAGGAAATAGATTAAAATATTTAGCAGATGTGGAATTTTAATTTGTGGAGAGTCATTGTTACGTCGCATTGATGTAAAATAGCTGGTATAACTTGTGGATCATTATCAATTTGCGTAAAGGAGCAACTTGAATAGTAGAATCTCCTGGAGCGTAATATGCGAGGCCATTTGTATATGTATCCTCACCAAGAATTATATAATAAATGCATTACGTGACAATGAATGAGTCTAATTAGTCAATTGTCTGTCAACACAGCTTGGCTCCATATGGAATTATGGTTGCCTTTTATTAAGTACTGCGGCTTTGATTGAACCTCTGATTGATCCTTGCAATAAATCAAATCTCAGAGATGAAAATCATCGCTTATGTAGATAAGCGATAAACGATTGTACATATAAAATATATAATTTTATTCCGAGAAATGATAAAAAGATAAATTAACATTGCATACTTTTTCATTAGATAGCAAAAATGTCGAGAGAACAAAGTATTATCAAGTGTTAAACAACGAAGCATGCAAATTTCTGCAAAACTGGCACGTATAACATGCCATATATATTGCGGGTTTTATCATGATGCATTCGTCATCGGGAAAATAGACTGCGCATTAAGACAGTACAGTTTGGAAAAACGTGAAACAAGCGAAAAATAAATCTAATAACGAGAACAAGAATAATTGGACGAAGTGGAACATCGTAGGTTGGAACATCGCATCGTCCGCTTTTCCATGTTCAATTTTTGCTCGGCGCTGTTCGCTATTACGTCCCGACACGACGATCGCGGCCATTTTAAATGCGAACGACGACGTCACGTCGTTTCATACGACGAAGGAATTTCGGAACACGAAGACCGAACGTGGCAACGGTTCGTCGGTTGCGTTAAAGCGTCGAAATAAATCTCGATCGATCGGAGCTGATTTCGTTGCCGATCTGCATCTTGATCCGCCGAATTGACCGCTCGCCCGTCTGTTCGAAACCGTCGAAGCCCGTGTGTCCCAACAGGCCAGGCCATGAATTCTGTGAGTGTAGAAAGTCCATAGTGTGGAGCGAAATAATACCGAACGCCGCGGGCGCCATTTATACCACGCGCCATCTGGATAGCGCTGGTAAGAAGTTTGATGGTAGGCGACGAAATTGAAAAAACTTTGAGAAATAACTTTGCCCCCGCGACCGTAAATGCTCTTTAACGCGGAGTGAATTTAATGATATAAGCGCGTTGAGACGGCGTGGGCCGATAATCGTTGCACTGTGGAGGATAAGCGGGATTATTTCGTGGAATGCTGTGGGTCACTTAACCTCAACACTTTTTTCGCGATCGAGGGCGAAAATGAAGGCCTCCGACTGGGCGAGAGCGAGCTCGATGTCCTCGATGGACGACGAGGAGAATAATGGGTGCATATAGGAGCTTCTTACGCGACGCGACCCGGCGTACATGCGATTCTCACTATCGCCAGATTCACGATCCTCAAATAACACGACTCTGGAGTCGGGATAGCGAGCAGCGAGCATAGACGTTATGCATTCGACTTCAGAATCGCGGTCTAGGACCAAGTCGCGTCATAGAATATATAACGTTTTGTATAATCGTTGCTGCCCAATAATATTTACTCTCTTCGCACACGTGTGTATAAAGATTTTTGCATAAACGTAATTATAGATGGGAAACAACGAGCGCCTTACAAGTATGCTGTACACATAGCTTTCGGAATAATGATGAAAGATTGTTGTTGTGATCGGTGTGAAGGTAATTTAACGACTTCCTATCCGCAGTTCGTCCAAATTGTCAAAAAATATCAAAATGTCAACTATACTCTTGTCTACCTATGTTATTGTTATGTAACTCCAATTTGTTGCGTACCTTCATTTTCTTTGACACGCTGACCTCCCACTGCTATCACATGAGATGTTTTAACTGAGACTACAATCGTACTTTCTTAATGTTTAGATTGGCAACGTTGGAGAGCACCTTGGTTGACAGACATAAGTTAGCATTGTGAATGATGCAGACAAAGTGAATTTAATTGAATCAAAGATGCAGACCTCAGGGGGCAACAATAGAGACCACAACTATAGCGAGGTGACGTTGGACAATCATCAGCCCCGCGATGGAAGCAAATTTTTATTGGGCGACGGCGTTGGCACAGTCGTTGTTAAAACAGGAAAGTCTGCATCTGGCAGGGAGAGTTTTGGCGGTCAGATAAAGGACATAAATGAGCTAAAGAAGATTACCCCCCGTGTAAAATTATTGTCACGTGACGCCACTACATTGAATGAGTTGACAAAACTCACACTGCACAATAAAACGTCTGTCTTAACAAAGTCATTGATTTTTGAGCAGACAAAACATGAATTGAAGAAATACTGTCGAACCTGTGCAGGGTTGAAACTCCCACTGGTTGATATATTTAGCGAGAAAGGCATCCAAATGAGATTGAGTCAACAGATCAAGCATCTAGAGGAGATCAACCCTCACGACAGTCTGTCAACGCAAATGTGCATGGACTGCATCTGTGACTTGAAGATGAGCTATAAGTTTTTCATGCAGATCAAGAAGGCAGAAGTTAAGCTGAAGTCGATACATCTTACGTTGAGCGATACAATGGCGAGGAACATTGAACTGGAAAAGGCACAAGCTTTGGCAATTTTGCAGAACTCTGAGAAGGAAGTTGAAAAACCTGTTAAAACCGAGAAATTCGTTGTCTCGATAAAGAACAGAGAAAATAAAGAGATCGATAAAGAAGGAACGTGTTCAAAGAAATCGTATTGTCGTAAGGATTCGGAAAAATGTCAACCCTTAAATGACTCTGAGAATGGGGAACATGCAGACGTAAAAAAGGAGAGCGAGATCTTTGAGGAGATCACCATCGAGCACTTTAGCGATGATAATGAGTCCATAGAAGAGTTTGATCCTGATGATCCACCATTCCAACCAGACAGTTCAGATATAGGAGATTCTGATGATGACATCGATGAATCTCAGCCTCACGGCACGAAGAAACGTATCATCCTGAAAAAAGAGAGTTCCATCAATCAGATCAATCCGTTACTCCATTCTCCCGAAACCTTAACTACAGCATCGTTGCAGGGCGACATAAAGAACGACGTCAGTCAAACTGTCTACAAATACGACATGGATCTTAAAGCGTATATCAAAATGAACATCAAAGAGGAGAACCCGGATTCGCCGATGGCTACCAAAGCTTCGGACAATAGTCAAGAAAACGGTAAGGACGCGGTTAAGCAGCCAAACATTCTAAAACGAAGGCTACTGCAGCCAAAAAAGTCGGAGTCAGGAGACGCTGACGAAAGCGCAGTTGCGGAAAATCCGCCTGAGACCAAAGATTCGAAAATACAGAAACTCGATCTGCAGAATACCGTGAACGTAAACAGTGGCGAGGAAGATGGTATAATGTATGTTACGGTGAAGGGTTCGAAGCCGAATGAGATATTGCTCGTTAAAGTGAAGAAGATGGATAAACCATTGGAAAAAAAGGATGAACGCGTTGTTCCGAAGAAACCTTTCGAACTTAAACCGGTGGATAAAATTCTGCGCAGGTACGAGACCCTCGTAACTAAAGAGAAAGATTTGTTTCCAGAACGGGCAAAGAAGGCGGATATCAGGGAACAGATTATAGAGGAGCAGATAGAAGAGTATAAGAAGAAACGGGAAAAAATCTTGGGCAGTAACGCCAGTCTTCCGTTGCCATCGAAATTGGAAGAGTCGCAGACGCGTTTGGTCAAACGCACCGAGAGCTTTGACGAGCAAAAATCTGTAGAAAGTACGTCGGCCTCGAAATACGATTCTGATAAAGACGTGAACGACGATGATACACTTAAAGATGACAATGAAGGTTCAGAAGTTTCGGAGCCCGTGAAGGAACAGTGTTCGAAGGAAAAGAACTATGACAACACAGAGGAATATTTATCGAGACTAGCAAGACTGAAGTTGAAATGGGAAGAGGCAAAGAAGAAACGAGAATTTCTACAGAAGGAACTTGATCAGTCTTATACCGAAGGTAATATGGAAAAGCTGGCAAGAATATTGGGAGAGAAAGAAAAAAACCTGCAGGATTTTCAGGAATACCTAAAGCAACGAAAGATCGTGATCACCCGACTGAAGGACGAGGACATCATTTCCCTGTACGAGGATCGAAATAACGCGACCCTCAAGAAGAACCTGCCGGACTTAATCGATGAAACACAACCGGTCGACTACATTCCGGAGGAAAATTACTTGGAATGCGATTATTGTCCTGAAACATTTGCCTCGAAAGAAGTTCTCGAAGAGCATCTAAAAATCCACGACTACAAGATCATGCATTATTGCGAGGATTGCACAGAGGAATTTCCCACGAACAAAGCTAAACGAAATCACAATATGGTGTGTATAAAAAAGCTGCTCTGTAAATATTGCGACACACTGTTAGACTCTAAGGGAAAGAAACGGCAGCACGAGCAAAAGCATTGCGACAATATGTTCGGTCAATTGTGCGATATTTGTGGCGAGAAGTTCAAGCATCAGGGAACATTAGACCAGCACGTAAAAACTCAGCACATGAGCTGGGAGAAAATTTATCAATGCCCAAAGTGTCCTAAGAAGTTCGCGTTCAAGCAAAAGCTAAGTTTCCATTTGAAATCCGTTCATACCACCATGCGAGCCTATCTTTGCGAAGACTGTGGCGCGGATTTTAAGAATCCTGCCAGTCTGAGACATCACAGAATCCGCAAACACCAACCCGTGGGCAATAAACGGGAATGCCCGGTCTGCCACAAGTTGGTGCCGTTCTACAGTCTCTCGAAACATATGCACACTCATAAGGCTTACACCATACAATGTCCGCATTGCGACAAGATGTTCAAGAATAGCTCTACCCTTAAGCAGCATGTAAGGATTCATGAAGATCAACGACAATATCGATGCGATACTTGTGGTGTTGGTTTCAATAGAAGAGATGGCCTAAGACTGCATATGAGAGTGCACGAGAAAACTGATAGCAGAGGCTTGAAGGAATGTTCATGTCAGGTGTGTGGAGAAAAGTTTCCGAACCATTCGACTCTGGTCATACACAGAAACAGAGTGCACAAGGACGGGAGGCAGTACACTTGCCATATATGTAATAGGTCCATGATCTCTACTAGATCGTTAGAGTGGCACATGTCTCACATACACAACGAGTCCCTACCTGGGGTAGTGAAAGAAGAGGTGGACGGTGCACCGGAGAAAAAGCGAGTCTCCTGTTATCACTGCAATAAGACCTTCAAGACGGAAATGATATTGAGGGCGCATATTAAGAACACGCACATGGAGAAAGATCCGATGAAGTGCCTGGATTGCGAGCTCACGTTTACGTCGGAAGTTAGACTGCGTCACCATATGATGGTGACTCATAATAGGCTGGAGGGAACATTGCCTTGTCCGCATTGCCCAAAAAGATTCGTCAATCAGCTGAGGCTAAAGACTCACATGATCTCGCATTCTGAGGAGAGACCCTACACATGCGAGATTTGCGGGTTTAATCTGAAGACGAAAATACAGCTGATCAAGCATCACCAGAACAGACACAGTGACGAACGACCATTGCAATGTAGATACTGCCCGTGGAGATGTAAGCAAGTCAGTGCACTTGTTTGTCATGAAAGGACTCACACCAACGAGAGACCATACTCGTGTAGCGTATGCAGGCAACGATTCAAGTATCTGGGTGACAAGAATAAGCACGAGAGAAGGCACGAGAGCTTGGGTGGTTCCGGATTCAAAAGAATAGTACCTGGTAGGAACATAAAACAGCCGAAAATCCAGGAAGAGGATTCTTCGTGTTCTGAACAGGACCAGGATGAGTTGAGGAATGTGGAGACTCAGTTTTCTGAGGAGCAATATGAGGAACAGTCGAGTCAGCAATACGAGGAGGAAGAGCCGATTGTCAAGTTCGAGGAACAGGAGATAACGGAAGAGTACGAACAGGTGTACGAACAGGTACGGATCTGTTACACCATTCCATTTCATTAATTTCGCAGAAAATCGACAAAATTCATTAAAATGCCACACCGCCCACTATCGGAGGGTCAGAAGATATATAAGTCAAATATCGTTTCCGTTGTTTCAGGAATATGAAGAGACATCGAGAGAAGCCTCGGAAGCTGCCGAAGTGATCATGAACATGGAAGATACGACTGTTTATACGGAAGAAGTAACAGCAGACAATATCGAGTCAGCCGAGATAATGGCGGATGAAATTATGACGAACGAGATATTGCAGTCGGGTACCGTTGTTCATTTGCAGCAGCAAGACGACAACGGAAAGATACAAGTTATACCGGTAATGCTATCCTTACCCGACTTATCCGATGCAAATGCGGAAGTGAACTTGGCAACAGCGTCCATTATGTACAACAATTGAAATGACTTCATTGAATGCCATTTGTACGAGTATAATTGAAAGTGCGCTGTCACTTATGGAACTTTTCGAAGGATGGCAGTCGTTAATAGTTATTTGTTGACTTGCGTATTAACAGAATGTCCCATCCCCCTGTCATTAAAGTGTGAACTACATTCCTGTAGATTCGAATCCAGGACAAAATGACAGAAGCTCGAAACACATTTCTTCTGTCGACAATGAATGAAGAATATTGCTGAAAATGTTAACTTTGTAAAATATCGCGACGATAAGAGAGAGATAGAGAGACAAAGTTTTATCCTGTTCATGCTTTTTTGAGGAAGAGGAAAGTGTCTAAAAATTTTTTGCAATGGATGATAAATATTAGAAAATATATGTAAAATAAGATTGTGTGAGGAATTTGTACAAAAGGTGAAGTCTGTGAGGAATGAGTGACTTTTAATTAATGATGCAAGATTAAGTTTTATCGTATTACTTTAAGTATATGATAGGTGATAACGCTCCTCAACCCATACATCTGGTATATCTATCAGCACCCGATTGTCCGATTTAAGCCATGTTATTGCAAGAAATAATAATTTATTTATTATAAAGTACATGGTTCCGAGGACAATTAAATATATTTGTAAAGTTACGGCCGTCACAGTAAGAACGAATAAAAATATGTCAAACAGATAGCATTCGTTGTACACGTCGGCAAGACATGTAAGAGAAACAAATTTACGGGCAAAATGTATTTAAAAATGGTACAGGGATTAAAATCCCCAGAGATACTCAGCCGCTCCGCCCCGCCCCCGCAAAAATGCAAAATCTCTTCGGAAAAATGGTACGGAAAAATCTACGTAATCATGCTCTACACGTGTAATATAAAAATGTACAATTTTCCTTTCTTCGACGGGATACACATCGTTCGACGACTAATATTTTGTGGTACATTATTTAGAATAAAAAGAAAAACAATATTGCATAATTTTACATACGAAAAAAGTTAATATTTAAATACTAATCCGCATTTCCCTCGACATATCTCTCATCGCTCACGCTAATGTGCTGTAATATTATTTCGTTATCTTAAAATATGATCTACTTTTGCCCCCTTCTCTAGCACACTCACTTCCTTTGTGCTACCAATTTCAAATTTTTATTTTTCCGTCAATCACACTGTGGAATGCTGTGGCGAATCCTTGATAGCCGCAAAATACATGGATTCCTTTATTTTTCGTCATTATGTTTGCATTTTTTATCTGTACTCCACCTGTATTTTACTGTGGTAATAAAATATTTTAAATATCATACACATTCTCGATTAACTGCGCACTTCGAATTAACATGTCCCGCATGTAAACAGTTTACTGCAAAATAAAAGATATTAACACTGGCCCATACGCTCGCCTCGTAGAGTTCTCTCATTTTTACATTTCCATATTTACATGTTATAAAATGTAGGACTCTATACTACCAATGTATGTGTCAGAATTGCCGAATCATAAATACAGTCAGTTACATTTTCTCCCCTCCCCGTTCACCCCTTTTAATGTACAGACAAGTTGTTCGTGTATTCGGTTATCATAATATGTATAATCCCCTTGTAAAGTGTATATATAGAAAATATTAGTCTCTGTTTTTTTGTAAAAAATAAAATTCACTTATATTATAATGGAATAATTGTAAATAGATATCGGATTATCTAACAAACGAGTATAAGTTTCCTACTTTCCTCCGCTGTACAAGAGAATAAGAGTCATAACGTACAAATGTACAAATTGTTTGTGGAATTAGAAACCGTATGTTTCGCTCACAAAATTTTAAATATCCCGTTATCCGTCATTGCGCATGGAATTGTCTGCAATTGTGAAATTTCATTTTGCTACTCCCTTCATTCATTTTGATACCTAATTGCACCTAGTTAAGCATTCACTTTTTGTCTAAATTTTGATAATATTGTGCAAGAACTGACCACGCTTTTGGAGACATAAAGCCGTCAGGTGGATTCTTACCAGCCTTAGCTAAACCTGTAAGGAAAACAAATTATCACACACGGTCGTATGGAAAACTAGATAGTGAATACGCTGTAGGAATGTTTTCTGTACCGCGCATCCTTGTTCCTGATATGAAGGTAAAATCTTGTTTTCGTTCTGGATCGTAGAACGACATCTTTTTATTTCTCATGTCGTATGCAGCTACCTTAAACGGAATAATCTCCAGACTATGTAATCCTCGAGCCATTGTAAGGACTCTTGCCCCATGTGTTGGGTCATAGAGATTACCATCGGGGGTCATTTTCCGGTCAGGATGCGGCATACCTGCTGGATCTCTACCAACAATGTAAAAGTCTGCACCTGCGTTCATTCGCGCTTTCGCATGCCATTGTACCTAGAAATGAATATCGATATTCGACGCCATTTCTCTTGTTACAATTGAATGTTTTGTTGCAACAATGGGCTAACCCTCACATGATACTGTAAAAACCGTCTTACAATATTATTTATTTACGATCTGCAATCAATAATCAAGTCTTTGGACATATGTCAAAATATGAGAGAGTTTTTTGTACCATTGTACGAAATAAATTTTTTGTTCCCATCATTAACAGCATTCATTTGCCCCAACTGTATAAAATGTGGCCCAGCCCACTGTTGTTGCAAGATCTGCAATTGTGTTGCCCAAGTCGTCGATAATAGTACCTCGATTGGTCCGGCATACATCATTGGACTAGGAAAAATAGCAAGCAGAGTCGAATTAGCATCTAGTACACCTTCGTCGAGAACGGCCTTGTGCTGAAGCATTCTAGTGTGCAAAGGTACGTCATCGTCTTTTGTCCAACCACCAAGAGGATGTAACAATAAAATAGGATTTTTGAAACCCTTCTCCTCTAAAAGACGCTTCTTCGTATCCTACACACGCGTAACCACAGAGTATATACTTAATTCATTATTTTATACACAAACTTAGAAAACTCTAGACTATGTGTATACGTATGTCTACCTGCATAAGCAACGCATGCCCATTGTGTATAGGATTCCTAAGTTGAAAGGCAAACACGGCGTCAGCCTTCATCTTTTTACACCACGTCCTTATTTCATTTGGCGTCAGCCTATATTTATCAAGTCCATCGTGCCATCTTATTCTCTCAATTACTTCCAAATCTCCCCCCGCCAACCAATCGCCTGAATCGTAAATTATTTTCACGTAAGGATGGCCAAGGTTCGTTGTACCAAACTGCCATCCGCATCTTTCCTCTTTCCTGTGAAAATAGAATTCCGGCCTTCTCAATATAGCAAGAGCTTTGCCCTTGTACCTTAAGGCCACGGCCGAAAGACCCTCTACTCGATTTTTGTCCGCCGTACTTATCGCAAGGACTATCGGAACTGATTGATTTATCTCCTTTCCACCGTCGTCTAGGCACCTTAGATGTTGCGTCTAATTAAATTACATAATGGTATAATTAAACGCCTTTATCGTTCACGCTTTCCTTTCGTACACTATCCCTACCTGGAGATATTGAGTCTCCCTCATAAATCCGGTAAGTGGCGCGGCCCAACCTTCAGCCAGTACCTGCAGCCACTGCACATCGATCTCATTAATTTCTAAACTCTGCAGTGTATCAGCCTCTGCTTTAGCATTTGCTATCATCGACTGCTGCACGAACAATTCCCGTATCGGCGTTGTAGGTTTCGGTAATGCAGGTATGATACACTGTTTCTCAAGTAGATCGATCACTAGTGAAGCTGATTCTTCTAAAGTACAATTCTCTGTCGTAACTATTAAGTCCGGATTAAGGGGCCTTTCGTACATTTGATCTATGCCTGTAAAACCCTTAATTGCTCCTTGTCTAGCTTTTTTGTACAATCCTTTTGTATCTCTCGCTTCACACACATTTAACGGTGTGTCTACAAAAACTTCAAAAAATGGTAGATCAGATGCTTTATGTATCTGCCTTGCCATTTGTCTGTCCTCCTCAAAGGGAGAAACAAAGCTGCATAAACATATTTGACCGCTGTCTGCAAACAGTTTAGCTACTTCCGCCACTCTCCTTATGTTCTCTTGCCTGTCTTCTTTGCTAAAACCTAAATTGCAGTTCAGCCCACTTCTGACATTATCCCCGTCCAGTCCATAAGCAGCAATTCCATGTTCTACCAGGACCGCTTCAACTTGGAAAGCTATGGAAGTTTTTCCTGCCCCAGACAGACCGGTTAGCCAAACTGTACATCCACGGAATCCTCTCACACATCCTATGGCTTGGCCACGTTTTGCTCGTGATACATGGTGTGCTTGTTCCGACACATTTGTGCAGGTCTGCAGAAAAGTATGGAGAAGAAATCATTAGTTTGATGCTGTAAGTTTGATTGATCCCTGATCAGTCAAACCACTTATAAGATCATCTACAAAATGTCATGTTAGGTAGACCATTTATTTTAAATTGATTTATGATAAATTTATTATTAAAGAGGTCATCCAGTAAATCAAGGCATCATCAATGGAATAAGTGAAAAATTGAATTCGTTTTTATTTTTGGCTTGGACCGCTTTCATACGCACCGGCACATGAACTGTTCACAACATTGAACTTGACGCCAAATACGGCGCCGTCACGTGACCAATATTTCAAATTTATAACCAGGCTAGTTCAACGATCGCATGTCAAACATTGACGGAACCATCAGTATCATTCTTCCTCTGCATAACGATCGTACCCGCGCTATTGATAATACTTTGCACGATACTGACCTCGTAATTCGATAAAAGCTCCATTATCAAGCGACACGATTTTTCGCGGCATCAGCGATATTCCAACGCACGCTGACAGGTTCTTTGTTATCACGAGGTCGAATACGCGCAACAATCAAACGACAGAACCATAAAAATCCATATGACTAAGCGATAAAACTGCTCTATCTCAAAGTAGACCAGAATAATTCAATAAATTGATCATTAGACGCATGCAGTGCACAGACAGAAATGATCGCTCTGTCAATAAGATCGTAGTACGAGGCAACCGCAAACACATAATAAAATAGAGATTCAAGAAGTGAAAGGAGTGGGACGGGATAACACACGCGCACGAGCCTCAATTTCTAGCGACTCGCGACCTTGCCTCACGCTACACAGCAACACGCGCACAGGCCCCTATGTACGTGCATTTCCCACATAATTGCTCTGGCTACATCATCCTCTAATTTATCCATTCTTACATACATACCGTCATCATTCGTTTCTTCGGCATTTCGACGGTTTCGTTCGACATGACTGAAGAACGACGATGCTTTCTGACTCCTCGACTCTTGTCTTCCGGTCAGAACGTACGTGGCAATTGATCGACCTTGATCACGGTACAGGATGAGTACGACGGAGGACGACAGATGTACCGGATCGGGTGTCCTGCTTCCATAAGCGTCGGGTAAGAAAAGAAGCGGCTTTTTAAGTCATCGAAGCTGAGGACAGGAGTCGAAACCGACACGCGTGCGAATCCTCGATTCGCAACACCTCGCTTCGCGAGTGCCTGCGAACCTCTGACCTCTCACACGTCCGGCGCCACGCTAGACACTGCCAGACACTGCTGCCGACGTCGTCGTCGACGTCGACGACGGACCGACAGACTGGCGTGGGAGTCAAATGTGTGACTGTGAACCTTGCCCAATCAACGGCCAGTGCAGCTGCATTTTTAGTTAAGCGCGAAATTTCAATTGCCAGCCGGTATCATCAAAAAGAACAATTGTTCTTCATCGAATAGTGCCCAATATATCTATATTAAAGCAAAGTGACTTCAGTTTAAACCAGAGGCTGTTTTCAAATGCGCATAAATGTTAGAAACGCAGAAATGATAAGGAGTATTTATCGATAAGTTACAATTGCGTCGATACGAATGCAGTAAATATATATGTTCTTCAAAGATAAAATAATGAAACTTTGCGTTTGCAGCGTAGTCATACAACTTTTGGTCATTATTAATTAGAATGTTCGATTGTTTGAATATCGAGATATCGATCACACAATATTTGAATTTACTTCTATTTTCTCGGCATCAGCTTCCACCAGCTTCCACTCTTACAAGAATTTTTTATTCTAACTGAACTTTCTCAATAACATTAAGCATTGGACATTATGACTTCTGTTGCATATATTTGCTGATAACTAAAGCTGATAGTCCACCGTTCTCAACATTACTCAAGTCCTGAAGTGTGTATTAGGAGATGAGTACTTGACGTAACAAGAGAAAGCTGACGTCAACGATCACTGAACGTTAATACTTTCTAATTTAAAAATCACCTACATTTAGATGTCAAAACTAATTGTACACCATATAGAGAACCAATCTTTCAATAACTTTCACGCAGTTCTTCTCATTACATAAAATTCACTATTTGACTACCTTTTATGTCTGTAACGATCGACTAACGACGGTCATGATTTCTCGTGGACGCCGTTGTCCAAAGTTGAATAACACGTAGGGTCCAGTCAGCACAAAATTTACGATTCCGTAATATCGATATTACATTTTAAACAGAATTATTATGTGTGTCATTATGGACAGACTTGAATGTGCTTCGTCTTATGTTCAGAAATTGTTATAGGTTAGGTGACAATACTGACAAGGGTAGCTAAGGCGCTTGATATCGTTAAACGAATTTTTGTTGCACGATTTTCAATCCCTTCAAGAGAATGACAACGGGTTTTTCATAACGTGCTATTTATTCAAATATTTCTGTATTATAACCTCATTATTAGCATATTTTTATATATATTTTAAAACTTATATAGACCTGCTATATGAAGAGAAAATATTAAGTATATCAAATAGTAGATGAAGGACAATATTACTCAATACAGTAGTATTTTCTGTATCTTTGTGAGTGAGTGGTCTCACGGCATTCTTCTTCACGTATGTTTACACAACTAGTTTTTGGGTGATTTGGGTCATAATAAACTTGTTCTCCAACGTTTAGTATGTTATTACATTCCTGTGTTACACGGACTGAATACATTGGCTCCTTAACGCAGCCAAAGATATCATCGATGTGCCCTAAAGGAACTATCTCATGCCTATCCGCAGTCTCTTGATTAGAACAATGCAGAAACAGATGTGTGCCTACGTACAAAAGCCTATCAGTAGAACACGGTTGAACGAGTATCAATCCCAGGCTGGTAATAATTTTGTTGATTGTTCCGGCTGGGTAGTTAGTCACTTCTTCAGAGAAATGTTTTTTTCCATCAGGGTCATCAGTGGATAGGTCTAGCTGTTCTAGGTGTTCACATATCCTGTAATAGTATAAGAATGTTAGTTTTTATATGTTTTGAGCCTTATTATTCAGAATTCAATTAGCATTGGTTAGCATGATCATTTACGTACGGTGATAAATTGGTGTCAAACTGCTTTGCAGAAGACACTCTGCAAATGTCTCTTCTTAGAGAAACAATTTCACCGAACGAATTACAGGGAATGTTCAATAATTTCTGTTGAAGTTCCATTATTGTATTGAAAAACGTAGACGTCTTTATTACTAACGATTAATGTATTCGACGGTTAAATCACGACTGTACGTTATTCGACACGATGAAAGTAAATAGACAAATGACCTCAAGTGCAAAAAATGACAAAACAGTTTAATAAAGGATGTCGACGTTTGATTACTGTATAGGGTGAATTATAACAGTATGATAATTTATTTAACACCCGAAGAAAATGTAGAAATAAGTATGTTTCGCAACAATCTTGAAATATTAGGCGGAGATTTCTATATTCATAATAAAAGGGGCTATTGCAGACCGAATTTTTTAAATTTCTTCCTCAATGCGCTGGTTCTTTACCTACACACGGTCATACTTTACATCGTTTAACGCAGGACTGCGTACGAAACACTGAGGACGCAATACTTATTAAACATTATTGTATCACATAATATCATATGTTTCGACAGAAAATTGCATAAACTAATTGTAAATGCATTTCATACATACCTTATACAAAATATTTGTCGATTGTTCGAAAATAATATATACAGTGATCTGTGTGTACAAATCCTAACCTCGTTTCGGTAGTTTATTTACACCTGAATTATTAGAATTAATTAACGATGTTAAGGACGTTAGCACCCAATGTTTTACGTAATGGTAAAAAATCGTTTACTTGTCACGAATACAAATGTGAAAGGACATATTGTAAAGAGGTAATCATTCAAATTGATGCCAGTCAACGTCATGGTTTCTTATAGAAAGGAACAAAATTATATGTTTGCTATAGGAACCACAAGCGTATCCAAGGAGGATATTTTCTGGTATTCAACCAACTGGCATAGTCCATTTAGGAAATTATCTTGGTGCAATAGAAAGGTGGAAATTCCTTCAGGATACTGAAAAGAAAGTGCTATGGAGCATTGTTGACTTGCATTCTATTACCTTGCCACAGGTGAAAGAATTACATATTTTTGCTTTCATCTTTGTTAGCCATTCTTATGTATGATTATTATTATATATTTTAGGAACCAAAGAAATTAAAAAAGAACATATTACTAACTGCAGCTATATTATTAGCGTGTGGTATAGATCCAAAGAAGAGTATTTTATTTCAACAGTCCACTGTTCATATGCATAGTGAGCTTTGTTGGGTGCTTGGATGTATCACAACAATGGCTAGATTAGCTCACTTACCACAGTTCAAAGAGAAGAGTCAAGCTGTAAAAAATGTTCCATTAGGGTTGTACATTTATCCTGTCTTACAAGCTGCAGATATTTTATTGTATAGGTAGAGAGACATTATCTAACAAACAATAGCTTTCATAACATTATTATAATTATATGATGCTGACCAATATTAGTATTTATATACTTAGTTAATCACCATCTCTTAGAGCAACAAGTGTACCAGTAGGGCAAGATCAAGTGCAACACATACAACTGGCTCAAGATTTAGCAACAATATTTAACACCAAATTTGGTAAAACTTTTCCTATACCGCGTTCAATGGTTGATGGTAAGAATAAATAAAACACTCATAAGACATGAAATGCATATAGGTGTAAGAAATGATTGTCTATTGACACGAAACAGAATCATGTCAAAGGATAAAATCTCTTCGTGATCCCACAAGAAAGATGTCAAAATCAGACCCCGATGAGAAGAGTAGGATAAATTTAACTGATACGCCGGACATGCTGCTGAATAAATTAAAAAAAGCCGTGACAGACTTCACTTCGGCCGTAACTTACGATCCTGACGGACGACCGGGTGTATCAAACTTAATCCTGATACACTCAATGCTTACAGGGCAATCGTTTGATGACATATGCAGTGACGCGAAAGATTTGGATACTGGAAAGTAAGAGAAAGCTATTTTACCTTTCTATTCTAGAGTACTGTCTTTTCAATACGTGTTATTATCTTAGCGTGTCCCTCTGTATCAAATGCTTTACCGAATTATGTACATTTTTGTGAACGCAGGTACAAACTTCTATTAGCCGAAGTTGTTATTGAAAAACTGGCGCCGATTCGTGAACGAACGGTTCAGTATTTGAACGAGCCAGAGTACTTAGAAGAGATTTTGAAGAATGGAACGGAAAGGGCGACGGAATTGGCAACAGAATGTTGGCAGGAAGTTAGGGAAAAGATTGGGTTTGAACTAGCAAGGAAAGGATTGAAAGCTAAACGTTTGCATAAAACATCGTAATGTTGGATAAGAATAGTAAACTATTAAACCAATTTACTGCATATATTTATTTAAAATAAAGCAGGTTTGACATTTTTTTTTTTTTAAATAAGTACGCTTAGAAAATGTTATAATTCTAACTAACGACGCGTTTAAGAATTACGCCTTCATATCGAGCACAATTTTTCCTCTTAGATGACCCTGATTTACTCTCTCGTATGCTGTAGGTAAATCTTCAAAGTTGTAGACTTTTTTTACAACAGGCGTTATCTACAATGTTTCGTTAACAGTTGTATAAAGTTTCATACACAAACCATACATATTTACAAATTACATTTACTTAAATACCTGTCCATTTTCGACAAATTCTTGTAGCATATTAAAACCTGTTTCGGACGGTGTAAAGAATCCCCATTTTACGCAACTCTTATTCTCGGAGACAGGATTGTTGTACTTAAAAATATCACTGATGTTCTTTGCAGCGCCAGCAATTAATCCGAGTTGATCAATATTTTTTAACAGTGGTGAATTTAATGTTATATATGTACGGTGCGGATATCCTTTTAGTCTTATTTGATCCGGGCCTTGGTTGGAACAATCCAAAATAATGTCATACCTAACAAAGAGTCGAATGAGTAACCACCAGTTACCTCATTAAATACCTGGATATTCTAAATTCTACTAACGGTCCTTCCGAAATTACGTTTGAATCTCCATCAGGTTGCTTGTAATCTATTACAACATCAGCACCCAGTTTTTCCACAAAATTTATGGCATCGCTACTGCATGTTGTGATGACCTATGCAAATTGTTCTACACTTTATAAAAGTATATATTTTAATTGCTTTTCAAGGTGCATATGCACTTATTCAGAGAATGTGACGATCAGTGGGATAGTGTAATGTATACTTGCATGCATGTTCCAGGCTTTTAATAATTGTATAGCCAAAGATCCTACACCTCCTGAACCCCCTAATACTAGAACTCTTTTGTTCAATCTAGCGGCAAAGGCAGTCTTATAACACAAGCCACCTGTTATCCATAAAGCTGACCATGCGGTTAAGCCTACATAGGGAATGCTTGCAGCTTCAATGTGCGTTAAGTGTTGAGGTCTTGGATTTGCCTGAGAATTTTTTAAGTTTGTACACGTACAATAACAGGTACAAATACAATACTAATATTAATGAATTACCAATGAGCTATCGACAATGACATAATTAGCATGGCATCCTTGACATTCCACTGGAACCACTCCCCATACATCATCACCTAATTTCAATTTATCTCCTACATTGTGACCCTTGGAGACAACCGTGCCAGAAAAATCTCTGCCAACAGATAGTGGAAGTTCCAGTTCATCATTATTTGAACAACCACTGATATTCCTTGCCTTGCGCATGAGATTTAGCACTGTAGCCCCGTAACCTTCTAGTAATTTAAATATACTGCAGAAGTGGCTTTAAAGAAATTAGAAACAACTAACAATGTAGATCTACTTTTGTGATAGACTTTTCATGGACAGTATCTAAACAAAATCTATTTAACCGTTTGCCTTATAACCTTGTTTGTGTTTGTGGGTTCCACAGTTAGGCGCAAGGTAGATTGTAAGCTAAGACATGTACCAAGAGTCGTTTTCAATTATAGGGCAAGCGGTCAAAGCATAATAATGAGTCAGTCTGTACATTGATCATACTTGTCATTGCAACGTCAATAGGATTGACGCTAGTTGCTTCAACTTTCACCAGAACATCTGTTGGCCTCACAATCATGGGGATTCTAACATTTGCAAGCCTCAACTCATCCAATCCACCATAAGAATGAATCTGCCAAGCTTGCATCTTGTCTTCCAAGTTGTCCTTATAGTTGGCAGACAATTTGGTGACAGAACGAAGCTGCGTTCTTCGCGTCACCGATTTTAAACCCAACACTGTTTTCTTCAACATTGTTTAATCGATGATTTTTGTAACAATTTGTTTGGTCTACACCCGTTAATACAAATTTGTATGGGTTATATTGTAAATGTTCCCCGACAACATACAATTTTGATTTTAGGCCATAAACATTATTTTGTTTTTACACAAACAAGGTGTGCAAAAGGGTGAAACTCTTATTAATTCGCGACGTCACTTGTATGACATGCAGTAGAACGCTTTTGTTTTGTGCACGATGTCAACGCAACGTGAGTGAACTGCCGCTGATTACCGCCTTAATTCCTTGCCAACGTTCTATGAATTCTGCCTGGTTCTACCGCTACCGGAATTACATTAGATTGCATTAGATACATAGATCTTATTTAGGAGATGCAGTTAGCAACAATACCGACTGGTGTCCAATGATTAGTTTGAGCGCTTCTTCGTTTCTTTGGTGTCGCCACCGTATCGAAGAAATTAGACGTGGCGGATAATTGAAAAGTTTATACAGCATTTTTACAGAATAGACTATATGCAATGACCACATCCTCATGCAGAGATTCATGCCGAATTCATAAAAATAGAATGCGATTAGGTACGTTTAGTTTCGATTCGTATTGCACTCCTGCCAGCATTACGTTTAAGTACTGACATGCGTGTTTGAAGTAATATGGGCACGTGTGAAATTATCATAGGCAAAATTAATTGGTTTATCGAAATGTATGATATTTAAATTACACACATGCATTGACGTCGGAGTGAAATTGATTGCTGTCAGTTTCCTGATAACACGCAAGGTGGAGCTGGAAGATGGACAATTCTTCTTCCGCCGGAAGTAGTTGTAACGTACAAGTAAAGTAGCGGCCTTAAGAATTCGCTCTTGCCGTTATTAGTAATGATTGCGCAATACAGCCTCGTCTAATTAACACACTGAACTGCGCTTAATTATGAGGGACGACCCACTGGAGTTTATTATTCCACACGATTGCACGTTAATTGTCGCACTCATATGCCAGGAATTGAGCGTTATTAGGATTATATATGCAGACGAACGATTCGTCACTAGCTCGAAGTGATTGCGTCTTTAATGAACTTTAAAGCAGCCAATTAAAAGTACAAACTTATAGAATATGTGAATTAACTTATATAGGATGAGCAAACTATTTATCAGTTAACAAGAATGATACTTTTGCACATGATTTAATAACGGTAGAGATCAGTTTCCGTGAGCTTGGAACTTGTAAAGTTAGAATTTGTTAAGTGCTGTTAGGCGAGTTTAACGAGAAAGTTTGTTTAAACGTCCGAAACATGGCAAACTATGCGACACGAGGAAGTGGGATAAAGATGGATTATTTACATAAAATTAGAAATGAAAAGCAGGACATATCGTGGGCTTTACTTTGTCTCCATTTGGCTTACCAAAGTACTTTCAAAAGTTCTTATATTTTTCATTGACAGAAGATAATTGAATTGCTGTGATTTATTGTCATTCATTACTTCTATTATATCCAGCATACGATTTTGGCGTTTCGAATAAAATCGATGATGTAAAATCGATCAGCTTTGCTTGCTGTTTGAGACGAACGATCAGCTGAACTGATTCTGAGATCGATCCTGGTACATCTCCCACAGCACGGTCCTTGCCCCGTCGAAGCGAGCGTTCGCCCCTGCACTTTTACACGCTGCTGCGGCTAACGGGGTGCGCGGCGGGCCAAGGGGTTGGGTTATCGGAGCTTGTGGGGGTGTGCAGGGAGCAGAGGAGACGAGAGTTTGCGATGCGGGGCGCAGAAGTTAGACGAGAGAGTCGGCCAGATACGACTAACCCGAAGGAAGGACGAAGGCAGTGAACTGCAGAATCTAGGGGTAGTGAATACGGAAAGAGAGAGAGAGAGAAAATCTGCGCATTGGATAGATGGAGAAGGGAAGAGGGTGTGTAGGACGAAAAAAGCAAGGATAACGGCAAGAATTAAAGACGAAGACAGAATGAGACGCGAACGTTGAATATGCCGGGAGAGCGGGTGAGTGTAGAGGTGTAAACGGAATTCTGATAGAAAGGTAATATAGATAAGATGCGGTCCGAACACGGGTCAGAGGAATATGAAAGTTAGGAAACATTGGAAAAATACGAAGGGATACAGGGACTCGATGCATCCGCGCACTCTCATGCGAACAGCGACTAGTGGCTCGTGGGCAGTCCTTTCTTTCTGCGAGCAAACGCGATAATGCGCATGGCCGGCATCGATCGCCGATCACTATGGTTACGCCTCTATATAGAGGAAACGACGGCTACGACGACGACGACGGTGACGACGACGACGACGACGACGACGACGACGACTGCGACGACGACGACGACAACGACTACGACGACCAACCCGCCATCCCGTGTGTCTGTCTCACGGTAAGTTCACGAAACCGCCCTCGTACCGTTTCCACCCTTCTACCACTCGCTTCCTCCCGGTCCACCCTCTCTAGCTCTGGACTGCCAACGCCGCGGCATTATGCCGCACGAAACTATATACGAGTATTAGCGATTGTTATGACATGGCATGCGATGGAGTACGTTCCCTTACTCATTCTTCCTCGCCGACCTCAACTTCGCTCGTCAGTTCGTGAAACCTTCGGAGGGTTCTAGTCGAGCCGAATATTGGAGTGGTGCGAAATTGTGGAAAAAGCGAGTCGCATCGCTTTGGCGGCGTGGGACTCGTCTCTCGTGCGCTGCTTCGCCTTCGTTGGGGGTTGTAAGGGGGCGCGTGGGGAGTGTGGAGGAAGTTGCGCCGAGACGAAGAGAGACGGGGTGACGAGACGAGAGGTGGGACATGCGAACGGGATGTGCACGGTGGAGGGGGAGGAAAGGGAAAAAGAGCGAGAAGACGAGAATGCGTGCATCGGCAGAAGCTGAGAGAGACGGGAGAACGGAGAAGCTGCCAGAAGAGGGGTTGTACGCGTAGTCGGAGTGCGAGGGAGAGAGAGAGAGGGACGAATCGTCAGAGTCAGATACAGGCGGATCAAGGGGGAAGCGAAAGAAGATACAGGGAGACCCGAAGAGAAGGAAAGGGCAGAGGGTGGAACGCAAAGAGGGAGAGAGACGCGGAGAGGGGTTGCACAGTGGGGTTGTGCACGTCGAGGAAAGAGGGGGCGCATCGCGGGGCGCAGCAAGAGAGGATATTGACATTTTCGGCCGAGGGGCGCGCATTGGTCGCGGGGGTAGGGGTAGCGGAGGGTGTTGGCGGGGTTGTCGGCGGGGTTGTCGGCGGGGTTGTCGGGAGGAGAGCTCGCCCCGAGATAGCGGGGTGGGGGAGGGGGAGGGGGCAGTCGCCTCTTTGCCCGATCCTGCAGTATCCATGGCTACGTCGTCCGCGAGGATTTCGCGCGAAACACCGGAAATTCCGCGCGCGCGATAGCAGCCTTCAAGCCGGAGCCCGGTTCCCGTGGCAGGACACCCTCGCGTCGTTCTCTCGACCCGGAGGAGAAGCCGAGAGACGACGGTCGGATCTCGATCCCGAAGAAGCGAGAGGGAGAGAGAGAGGGAGAGAGAGAGAGCGAGAGAGAGAGAGAGCGAGAAGCGGGCGTGCCAACGGCGATCCTCGGCGGCCGCACGAAGATCGTCGTATTTCACCCTTAACGGAGACGACGGTGGGTTGTTCGTTGTGGCTTCTGGCTTTTGTGGCTTGTGTGTCTGAAAACCGTGCCGTTCCCTCGTGCGCCGGCGGCCGACGACGATATCGCTGTCGACGTGTCGCACGCCACGGTGCTCGACGTTTCGCGTGCTTTCTCGCGGATTTCGCCTTTTACGCCCGCCCGAGAAGAGAAGTGCAAGGTCCCACCCCTCCGCCATAGTGTGCCCTTTCTCAACCCCACTTCGCCTAGCCGCCAGTAGTGCTCACTTATGTACGTTCGCGTCAATTTCTGCGTATTTCAAGCCTCCGTGCGTGTGTGCCTCATTCTCTCCCACTCTCCATCACTCTTCTTTCTCTCTCCCTCTCTCTCTGTCTCTCGCTCGCTCGCTCTCGCTCTATGTGTCGTTCGACATTCTACACACAGGTGCGTGTCAGTGTATTGTCGGTCCAGGAGAATTTTCCCAGCCGCGGACGGTGACTCACCTCTGTTTCCCCGGGGAAGGGAAGGTGATAGAGATAGCGAGATTAAGTTGACGAGACGGACAGAGAGAGAGAGAGAGGAGAAATGTACGCGTAGGGAGAGAAATGGACGCGCTCGGCTGACACGGCGAGAGATGCGAGAGGGCCTCTCTCCGCCCTCGAAGGAGGCTTCTTCCTTCGTCGTCTCGAAGGTGGGTGGCGCGGGGCGTTGATCGTGCACCGGATGCGGCGGGTGGTGCATCCTGCCTGGCGCAGTGTTTACCCGAGCGCCAGGGCGAGGTGTTCGCGGCTAGGCGGAGTCGTCGAGCTGTTTCTCTCTCGCCCAGCTATCATGGACGATGGCTGGATGACTCGTGATAACGTCCAGTGATACGATTGCCAGTTCTGTGTCGTCGCACGCCAATTTTCTCCCTTCTGCTCGCCCCGTTTCTCGTCAGAGCGCGATCGTCATCGTGCAGGAACGTGTGTGAGCGTTCTGCCACATACGAGTATGTCAGACCAGCCCTCGCTCGACGCTCTCGCTTCAGCCAAATTCCACGCTCCATTTTTCATCGGTAAACGGTAGCTGGCGACGATCGTAAGTGAGTGAGATATTTTGTGCCACGGTACGACGCGATCGTAAGTAGTGGGCGTTAATATAGTCGTTCGGAGGATAGTCTCGACGTTTCGATTGGCGACGAGTGCTGCGTACGACGCGTTCGGAAAATCAGCCCAACAGATATCGTTCTCTCGGGCAATTGTTTATGTTCTTCAGCCACCGTCACTGACAGATGTTCGTTCAGCAGCGTTGTCCCCTAGAGACCACTGTGTTAATTCGATGCTCGCTGAATATTGACGCAAATTTGAGAGGGACTCGATGGAACGTCGTGTTCTCGAAAACAGGGTGTGGATTCGTGATTTTTTTCCCGTCCTCTGCTCGCTCGATAGTGGCCAAGTGCGGGGGTGAAGGATTCTGAAAGGGTTCATCGTGTCATCTGCTCGCTTTCTTTAATCCAAACGGAATGATGACAAAGTGTGCACTAAATGAGTTTCGGATGGGCTTCGTGCTACGACTTTGTTTCATCTGCACGTTCTGGAAATTCTTGTGCGGGGGTGAAGGATTCGGAAAGGGCTCACCGTGTGATATCTTCATCTCTTTTACTCAGCCTCTTCGACGATGACAATGTGTTTGTTTTAAAGCTTAACGAACACTTGGTGCATTACTCACGTATATATTTGATATCTTCCTTTGTGATATGTTTCAGAATTTTCTTTGCAATACGCATTGTCCTAAGGTACGTAGTATCAATTGTCGGAGGGTTCTGTCGTGTTTTCGGGAGAGGTTTTAACGTAAGGGTGAGAGTGTAAGTAGTAAATAGCTCGTGCTACGTTCTCGCATTTTCTGCGTTTCCTTCTGCCGTGACGCAGTTGCGAGTCCTGTGTTTGATTTCTTTTCTTTCTTACGCGAGAAAATCGTTAATGTGTAGCGGTGAGCCGTGTGTGATTTGCTATTTTCGTTTCTTGCTCGCTTAAGAAGAAGCATTTGTGAGGTTAATGCAGTTAGAAATCATGGATGTTTCTCTGTTGTCGTTCGTGATACAGTGTATACTTACTAATGACTATCGAAAGAATAGTAATGGGGTTGAGTCTACAATGCGAGTACAATTCTCATCATCTGATTCTTCAATTTTTCACATTTGCACTTTACGTCTCCAACCTCTGACGTCTGTGTCCTCCTTATCTTCTCAAGTTCCAATAAGACACGTAAACGTCTAACACAACCTATATACATTTTTTGTACTATCTACCCTGACGAACCATGCAACTTTCCGATTAATTTGTCAATCAATTGGTATCGCAAATGCAGTTTTCATTTGAACCTTTCGTAGTTTCAGCTCTCCCGTGGGGTGGCTCGTGTTTTTATCAGCTCTCTGTCGCTCGATAGCGACGAGGGAGTGTGGGTGTGAAGGAATCGGGAAGGGTTCGCGGCGAGTGACTTTTTAGCCACTCGACACATTCGTATTCTCGGTCGGCGACGTGCTCAATAGTGACCAAGTGTCGCGGCAAAAAACTAGTCAGTACTGGCCGATCGCTTCGACAGAAGCTCAGTCTGAAGGAGACGTTACATAAACGATTGCCTTGTCAATTAACGTCGCACAAACGACAGCGTGCTTCAATACAGTTTCGAGTATCATTCTCTTCCAGGAATTTCGGATAAACGTCATTCGAAAGATCGTATGAGATTTTTCGCGAGGCAAAGTGAGAAAATTAGACAGGGCAACCCTTCGGAAAGAGGCTGTCTGATTCTTTTACCGCACAATTTGTCACCGGTGAAGCGCGGCCCAGCGAGAATGCATGAAAACAAGGGGGTGAACTAATTTGGGTAAGATGGAGAGGTGAAAGAACGCGCGCGCGCGCGCGCGCGAGCTCGCTACTGAGAGAGAGGGAGAGAGGTGAACACTCGATTTAATTCGCCAACCGAACGAACGGTTTACCGTTATCGAACGTGCATTGGAGAGCGAAGGAAAGAAAAGAGAAACAGAAAGGGTGAAAAAGAGGTGAAGAGGACGGACAAACGGAGCGAAAGTAAATAGGCCAACAATTTAGATTTTTCGATTTGTCGAGTCTCGTTGGCCAAGTAGCCTGCTTCAGTTTACGGCGTCAAAAAGAAAGAAGTAGGAATAGGGAATGATTAGAAAGATTACGTTCTTCTGTCGGCAGCCACTAAGACGCGGAGGTTTAAGAATGCACGGCAACGAAGGTGTATGAGAATAAAATTACACGGCGGAACCCTTTCTGACTTTTTTACAGCAAAAGCTCGCCGGTGCTAAGCGGTAAGAATGTAAAAATAGACGACTGTGTGAGGTGAACGTTTTACTATGTCGTAACGGGGATAAACTCTTCCGTTGTTGTTCTCTAACCGCGTAATACGTGTTGTTTTTGACGTTGAAAGAGCACATTCCTTTCAATCGACGCGCTTTTTAGAATACCCTGTTACGATATTTCGCGTGTATAAGAAGTACTTCCCTAGTTCCGACACCGCGACACACGTTGTATATTCAGGTTCCCTCGCACCTGACCCAAATCGTCGCACGAAGTTTCTCCGTTTATTCGCCCGTGACATGTGGCATATGGGAACGTCGCATATTACGCAGAGCATCCCCGGGAACTGGAAAATCCCACGTAATCGAAGAACGAAGCTACTGCGCTCCTCTCCTTTTTTTTTCCACCCTGCAAAAGTAGGCCTCATCCGTGATTTCGCAGTCGGCTCGCGGGTTTTGCAATATCCGCGCGGAATCTAGGAAACTTTTATCATGTAAATCTTTCATCCTCTCTATTCTCTCTTTTTCTTTTCTCTCTCTCTCGACCGACCGACGTCTTTTCTTCCGTTTCTCTTTCTTTTCGTTTCTCAAGTAGCCCACACCGCCGGTGGCCTGGTGTCTGGCCACGTTAGGGCCGTATCTACTGACACCTACACGTACATGCACGCCCACTCAAAACGACACTCCGCTTCTTCCTTCGTGACATCCAAACGAAACCGACTCTTTTCCCTGTCTCATTTAATCCTCTCCGCTTGCCCGCGAAACGAGATATCTTGTTTTTGCCCTCGCCTTGTTTTTCCCGTTTAGTACTTTAACCGGACTCGTTTGTCGATCGTGACCCGGCACGTGCGTGGAATGTGAAATTTGTTCTTTGGGTTAGCGAGTTGCAGCGTTCACCAAATCTACGATCGACATACAATATGCTCTGCTGCACAAGCAAGTTTTCATAAGAGCAAACAGTGTGATAATTTTGACGAAAAAGTTTTATTCGAGAGACAAATTGAGCGTAGAAAAATGAGTAGGTTTTCGTGATTTTAATCGACGATGACGTTTGTTGGCAGAGGCGAAATGCGAGTGGCGACGAGGAACGAGAGCAACGCTGCTGCGCGCATTGATAAACCACTATTTGCCTTTGAATTTCTAGGCTGCATAACGGGTTGCGCGTCGCTGAAATTCAGCGTCCGTGTTTGTCTCCTTCGCGAGTGACATGTTTGCTCGCAGGGAAGAGTGGCGAATAATCGTGGCAACGAGAGAGAACGGAAGCGACGTACATCAGGGCTCGAAGGGAGAACTTCTTATTTCGTAACTACGCCGCGCCGTTTACATAAATCATTCGCAACGTCTACTCCGTCCCTACGTTTGTATCGGAAGATTTTCGTCCGAATTTTCGCAGCAAGCGTTACATAAATGCAGGACATTCTCGTACCTAGTTACGTCGTGTAGTTTGTCGATAAAAATAGCGATTAATTGATAAAGGATTCGGCGAAATTGATGCCGGGCAAAGTGAACGAATTCTGGTTGACGTACGCATAGCAGTGGAGGCAGGTGGGCGTGCGTAGGTGGGTTGTAGGTCGTAGTCGGTCGGGGTAAACACGGATTTTGACAGTCTCGGGTCTCGGGTGCTTGCACCGGGCCAGTGCCTTTCGCCATTCATGTTTAGCCGCGGACGACGAGTAACCGCATCACCGCCGAAATCGATATAGTGTTTAGAAGGCTCTTTTCAACGACGCCTACGCCGCCTACTTTGTCCGGCCCAACTCTACGTCAGGTAATCAAAGAGTACTCTCTCCCTCTCTCGAGAAAAAGGGGAACACACGGACGTAGAGAGTGATTCGGGAAGAATAGGCCCGGAAAGTATGGAATTAAAGTGTCTTCGGTTAAGAATAGAACGTGATTCTACTCATAAATATACGTCTTACGTTGTATGGCGTGTGTTACGTTAAACGCTCCAGATAACGCATCGTCCTCGTTAGTAGCGAACAATATGATTCAACGCAACGCTGTACGGCGGATGAAAAATGTGAGGTGTTGGCCGATGATTGAGAATTGTAAAAATCGCTGCAATAAAATTAGGATTTATTCGATTAAATTCGCTTGAATTCACATCCTCCGAATTCCGGCCATCAATATTTATCGAGTGGCCGACCGGTTTGATTTAGTCGCGAATAAAAGCGTGCCACTCGATTTGTTTTTTTTTCCGCTGGTTACGGGGTAATATTGAGACTGCCACACCTCTATACCGCAGCATGCTTAACGGTTTACATGCCGGCCGCGCTCTAAATTATAGATCCGCGGCGAGAATGTAAATGTACAAGCGTGTCGTAGCTCGGAATCCTCTTTGCGCGGGCACGGAAATTCGCGGGCGTGACGCTAAAAACGTAATAATCGAGTAATCCGCTTGAGCCGGTGAATTTATCAGGCGTTACGGTCGCTGCCGTGAGCGCGAATTTGTGTCAGTCCTCGGTTCCGGGGGGCGTGTTTCTTTAAGGTCGATGCGTGTCTCGTCGCTTATCGATTTCGCGTGACTTTTCGTCGTTACGCTCTTAATCTCGCTCATTGCCGATTTATTCTCGCTCCGCAACAACGTTCGCGCACGTCCGATATGCTGATCCAACGATCTGTTTGCCGAGCAACTTTTATTCATCATACATCGCCATTTTCATGTCATTTCTTTTACATACTTCTCTTCTCAAAAGCAGAGCGTAATTATTTCTAATTGACAAAACGAACGCGTCATGTCGTATTGTTAATTTAACGTGACTCCGAAGCAAAGACGTCATTAAATTTCTAATTACCTACTGTCACGTCCAGTCTGAAACTGTGCATAACGAGCTCGATATTATAATGTGAGACAGTCTTCTCGTAGTTTATCATCGTCCCTTTCGTTGAAGTTCGCGTGGCGAACTTTTCGGCGATTCGCGCGTGGCTAAATTGAAAATCGCTCGTCGACACCGGGCCAAGATATTGTCGAGGGTGAGAGAGACGGGGGGGTGTGTGGGGAGAGTAGGGATGAGGCAAATTCCGCGCAGAGGGCGGACGAGAAAGGGCTGTCGTTTGTCGGGGGTGGGGAGAGTGTAAAGTGCAACGAAAATCAATTAAGCGCGATTATTGAGCAGGGATCCGGACCCGTTTCGCGCGCCGTCAGTAGTTAGGGTCGACGTTTATGTCGGCAAACGTTCGCGGGGATTTGCGGATTTTCGATTTAGCGAACGGTAATTGATAGGCACTGATCGCGAGTGGGAACGAGAACGTATTCAATATCTAGACGTTTTACGGAGGTCAATAATTATTCATGGCGTCTCAAATCGTTTGGCGATGAATAAAGAGAGTGTTAATAACGGATCGACGCGCAATAAGATGTCGTGCCTGAATCCTGAGTCACAGTTTCGAAAAGTTTGTCTGTAAATCGTTTAATATGCTCGTTTGTATTGGATTACTGTATCGACTCGTCTGGTCTTCTAGCGGATATAGGCTTGCCAGTAGTTGAAGTCTCTGAACGGGTCGGCGCTTCTGTTACCGAGCGTTTTCCGAGCATTAACATTAATCGAAAACCGCTTGAACATTATTACATGCTCGCGGAACGCAACCGCTTGCCGAAAATCAATTTAACGCGATTAATCCTGCGTGGAATATTAGCGATTATCGAAAATCGATGAAAAACGGTATTAATCGTTCGAGGGATTGTTAACGATTATTGAAAATGAAATAAATCGAATTAATCGCCTTCCCGTAGCCCGCGGGGATCAGCAATCAATTGTGGGCAATTATTGGCTTCCGTAGTGCCGCGTACACTTGTAGTTAGTAGAAGACTTTTGTGAACGATAAAGTTAAGCAATAATGGTTATACTATTTTCCTGCACCAACGACTCGTTTTCTTCGCTAGTTTAGGGTTATTACATAAGCGGAGCGTGTCGGAAAGAATGCACGTGAGATGGACGAGCGTGCCGTCGGAAATTAGGACTATCGACGCAATAAATCGTCCGGTCGCCCTGATGATGGACCGACCCAGCAAAGGAAACGGACGGCGCGCCTGGCGCGAGTGACCGGAAGTAGCGTCGCGTGTCGGACGTCACCGCCGATTAGGTTCGCGTTATTAAGAGATAGCATCCGGCTAATTTCGTTATAAATGACGGCCCGCAATTATCGGCTGATAAACTGCACTTTGCGCTCGACGTCCCGACTTGCAGGCCGTCACGGCGTCACGGCCAAAGACGTTCCGACGTGCTTCAACTTTTATGGACGCTGAAAAGTTGCCGCGGAGAAGTCGGTCGATTAATTTTCCTTCCTCGATCATTCTGAAGGGCCACGGAGCTTGAAGTTTGACGGACATTTTTCACGTAACTCGCTCCATCGTGTTTTTTAGCGACGTAAAGATGAGATTCTTCCGTCATCTCAACGAATCCATCTGACGTAATTTTCTTCGTTTTTCTTTGCAGCGGTCATGCCAGGGAGAAGCTGATGACCTTGGACGCCCGCAATGATGTGACAATAAAGATACCTCCTTCTTTTCTCTGATATCTCGGGGGATCGTCCCTGTTAACACAGTGCTTCCTACAAAGAAAACCCAAAGAAAAGCGAAGGAAAAAAAAACGTGCAAGAAAGAACGGCAAACTGACGAACCGGAGCGCAAGAAGGAACGGAAACGGCGGACTCGAACGAAATCAACCACGAGCATCGGAGGGAGACATCTCAACACGAACACACACCCGAACACAACATACCCACATATACATAGATACTTACGACCGATACGCCCGCAATAGGAGAATCATCTCGGCGTGTGCGGCGAAAAAGCGAAAACGAGCCAGTTGGCCGAAGCTCGCGAGCCAAAGCAAGAAAACCGCGCTAGCTCCCAGCTTTCGCGAAGGAAGAATTCGGTGCCAAAAGTCGCAACAGACGAGCCAAGCGTCATCCGCAAAAGTGTGTCAAAAACAATCACTCTAACCGCCAGTCACATAGAACAAGTAGAAAGAGGAGAACCAGGAGTAGGAGGAGGAAGAAGAAGAAGAGGACGGGCTAAGAAACATCGACGACGCTCCGTGACTGAAGGAAATACAAACGAAATAAACGGAGAACAGAATAAAGAGGGGGAGGGCGAGGGAGGGAGACAGAGAGAGAGAGAGAGAGAGAGAGAGGGCTTGTGATAAAAGAAAGGTCTGCATCAAGGACAAAAGGTAGCAAGAAACAAGGGAGTTGTCGAAAGACAAAGAGGGGAGGAGGGGTGGGGTGGTGGAAGGGCGAGGATTGGTGAAAAGAGTGTAGAAGGTGGATAGAGATAGAGGAGCGGAAGACCTGGCAGAGGCGTAAGAGAGAAATATATAGAATGGGCAACAAGCTATCGTGCAGCTGTGCTCCTCTTATCAGAAAGGCGTATCGATACGAGGATTCCCCATGGCAGGCTGCGGCCAGGGGCGGCATAACAGGAAACGGAGGGCGTAGGGGTGATACTGGCCACTTGCTCAGGTGCGGAAGCTTAAGAGAGAGGAAGAGGTGCGCATACCATACCATTCAAACCATTCGAACCACTCCATTCGACCGTCTACCACTCTCTTATCTATTCTTCGACGGGGACACCCCTCTTTATCGAGTTTACTACACTTAGGCGGAATGCGCGTGTAATTAGGGATGAGCGTGGCTCCTGTTATTCGAGTATCATGGTGTAATAATAACGTCGGATACGTGAGGGTACTTATTTTTAACGGTTCCGAAGAGGGTAGTTACATTTTGTTTAGTCTTGGACGAATCTGCGGTTTATTGGTTTCTTAGGCTTTAACGTTGGATGCATGTCACATTTGTTTTATTTTGTTCTGGATTTTATTCTTTTTATGTTTGTTGTTTTTGAATTATGTACTTTGAGCCAGTGATCTCATCTCTAATTATACACACCTACTCTTCTCATTTACTCACTCTCTCTCTTTCTCTCTCTCTCTCTCTCTCTCTGTCTCTCTCTTTCTCTTTCTCTCCGTCTCTGTGTTTCCCTCACATTCTCTCTCTTACTGTCATTCAATCTATCTTATTCTCCGGTTTTTAACCTTTGCCACGATAAACCCTGTGTTCGTAACACCCAGTGTAATGTTTTATTTAAAAATGAAATCGCGTGATTTGTGAGTCTACTATTACATCTCATCTCGATTAACTAGAGTCAACATTTACACACTCGCGCCGATTGTCTCCTTTTCCCATTTCATTCCTCAAACACTTGCGCTTCGCACGAAATCTAGACCCGTTAGTGTTTTCACTATATATCATCCTGCTTCCGTAGTGACGCATCAAATATCGCATTGAAAGATTAGCTTCACTCAATTTTTATCCTTAATAGAGAAATAGAATTTCTTGATCGACCCTCTATAACGTTCTTATAATTCTCTGTACATTTTTGTGTGACAGAAGTTTTGGTTATAAACAGTTCAATAGATAGTCAGTTTAGAGCATGATTTCTTCACTAATAGAGAGAAACATAAAGTTGACGTAAAATTGTGTATAGAAGAATATTCGAGATCGCGTGTTTCGTGATAAGCATCGAATTAGGTAGTAACCTTTACAAGGTGCCACACCCACCGACCCGATAACCCGTGATAACGTCGTCTTAGCTCGTGTAATACGAACGTAATAATACGGTTGCAACGTATTCGTACACTATCGGATAATCGTTATTTTCGTTGTTCAATGAACAGGTTGCTTTTTCATTGAGCTTACACTGCGCAGCATTGCGGGTTGACTCGATACGATCACTTTCAAGTGGGCACAACGTACGATCATAATAACAGTAAACTCGAATTCGGTGCTTGTGAGAAAATACACTTATTCACATATCGCTAACGGGTAACGTGCACAATCTTCCTATTCATCTTCCACACACGTGCTAAATTGCAAGACGAAAGAAAGCGTGTCTGACCGACGCTAAAAGAGCAATTTCAAATTTCGAATTTTCCAATATCTGGCCGCGGCGCACTGGCATCAAATTAACGCACAGGCCGCAGTCGTTTGAAAAATTTGGGTTACACCGGGTCAAAGTCCCCGACCCAATTAGCTTCCTCGAAGCCTCAACTCCGATACCAACTCTCCTTTCCATCCCTCGAACGCGATCATCGAAGCTTCTCTTTTCTTTCTCGATTCCTCGTCGTTGTACGTCTCTCGACGATCGATATCCCGTGCCGAAGATCCTCCTGTCACTCCCATCTAATGACGAGAGTTTTTAGGCTTTGGGCCGAAGTGTTTCACGTAAGCGCAAGCGGAGCAGGAACAGTAAAATGGCAGCAGGTCTCGGAGGACTTGGTCCCGGTCAACATCACCTGCATCCAGGACTCGCCCGAATGCGTCTTCCATATCACAGCGTACAACAGTCAGGTCGACAAGATCCTCGACGTACGATTGGTCCAGCCAGGTGAGCGGGCTTGCGCGCGGAAAATTGATCGGACCGAGGCGCGAGGCATTCGTCGACATATGCGCTTGGATTTTCCTTCCAATGCCAGTTGGATGAATATTGAAAGAGAAACGTGTCGATGAATCAGATGTCTAGACAATTTCAATAATTACCCCCGGCTCACACGTTGTGGTATTGTAAATAGGTTCAGTTAAGGAGTGCGATGAGACGTAAAGAGTTTAATGAAAATTTCGACCCAGCAATGCTTGTTTACGGAATCCCAGCGTGATTTACGGGCGACCTAACGTTCGAACGGAAATCAGAGCCGTAATTTTTGCGAGAGCTCTGTCTGTCAAGCATTATTTAGAAGTAGCGCCACCTTGAGTCACCTTATTTTCTCAGGCTTTGTACTGTGCTCCGTGTCCTCTATACTATAATCGATGTTCCGTGTTCCGGTCCTCTATGTTCTAGTTTCTATATTCTCTGTTTCCTATCCTTTAGCGAATATTTCACTTCAGTATGGTTCCGTTTCCGAACTTAACAGTGGATATTGGCGGTTTATATTTTCTATATACAACGTATTTTATTTTAGGCACACGAATCGGCCAGGCATCAGAATGTTTCGTCTATTGGAAGGATACCATGACAAACGACACGTGGGGCCTTAATTTCACGTCCCCCATCGACGCGAAGCAATTTCGCGAATGTTGCGTAAGTTTCTCAGTGAAGACAAAGAATGTTATCAGTCGTTATTCGTAATACATAATCCTTTCGGTGCTCCAAGTCCATAGACACATGTTACCGTTAGTAAACGATTAGACACGCGTGGTTCTAGAAAAGAAAGGACATAAATCAATCGTTGGCGTAAATAGCACCGAAAGGACTACAATTCGCTAGCCTTGCTCCATCGCTTGAAGTTTACGAGAATGCGCTGAATACGAAAAAGAATGAAAGAAAGAGAGGAAAGGGGTTTCATTAGCGAAAGAAATCGACGAAGGGACTCGCTACGAGGCCTCGCGTGGCGTCATTAGGTCATTTGCAGTCACAACGTAATTTTCCATGCAGTCACCGTCGTTCAAGATTTCAAGGAAAGCATCCTCTTCTTACTCGTTGAAGCTCGAACCCCCGAACAAGCAGAAGATCAAAACGCGTCGAAAGCCATTGTCGACGCCCGCGTCGCCGAGCAGATCGAGAGAGCCACAATGCAGTTGCATGACCCCGGAACAATTTGCCCGACTACGAAGTCAGGATCCCAGATACAGAGGCACCTGCGGTACGTTTGTCCAAAACGATTTCATTCATACGTTACGCCCGATTTACAGCCGAAATCTGTCGTCTTGCGCAGGTTCGTCGACACTTCCGCGAACCATGGCCCGATCGACGGAAATGGAGATGACACCGGGACGCGATAAAATAACAGCGGCCACATCGAGCGCGTCTCTCTACGACAACGTGAACAACGCGAACGCGACGCCAGGGAAGACGGCGAAAACTGTAGGTGAATCCGGTAAGCAGAAGGAGAAACAGAATGAAACGTGTCAGACGACGCCGAAGACAGCCACTGTTGCGATTGGAACAGCTACCGTGGGCTCACAGGTACGTTCATTAATAATTATGATGCAGCATGAAGTTATTCCGTAATAAGACTCGCTGAAGAGTAGAAATTCGACTTGTCCGATGCAGATCGACAGCCCCGAAGAGAAAGGCACCGCCCCGTCACCGAAGAAGCCAGTGAAGCAGAGTCAGGACACGTCGACTCAGCAAAATGGCACCGAGATGCTCAAGTCGGAGGGCACTCAGGCCGGCGGCACCCTGCAGAACAAAACGTTGCGGAAGGAACAGCTGCACCACACCAAATCGGCCGACTACACGGAGCTCGAGATGCAGAACGGCAATATCTTCAACATCGTCAACAACAATCATAACGGACGTAAGTCGAAGAGCAAGAGTACCGACGACATGAGGATCGAGAACGCGCAGAATGGCGGCATTAGTCTAGATTCGAACACCCTAAAGCGAATGCTGAAGCCGATCTCGAGTATAGACAGCCCGGTGACGTCGCCGGAAATGACGAGAAAGCGGCACAGCCATCACAATTATCACTACCATCCGAGCAATAACAATCAGAAGTACGTTATGCAAGAGACGGAGAACGAGAATTACTCGCATCCTTATCGGAGTCCGTACAACAACAAGTCCCAGGGCTCCAGGAGCGTCCACGACATGCCGAGGCATTATACCGGTACTAAATTTTCGATAACTTTTTACGCGAGGGAATTGAAGCTGTTGTGGGAACTTTTGTCATTTCACTCATTAGCTTACCGTCGATCGCGTATGAACAACGGTCTTCCGTCTTTCTCGCTGATTGACGTTCTCTCTAGTTTCGACGAAATTGACAAACTTTGTAAGCTTATGGGTTGAAATTCTACTGGTGTCTGTAATGTCTGTTTCTTATTTAACTGTTATGAAGAACCGAAGATGGTCTGACTACATTTTTCGGGGCTCGAAGTTGACTTCGGTTCTTCGTAATCGTTACGAGTAACAGCGGTTAGGTACAAGAATTTGAGGAAGGAATCTTGAACCGTGATTGCGTCAGTTAACAATCCCTGCTTGGATCGAAGAATTTTCTCTCTCTCTATCTCTCGTTCTCTATACACTTTTTTCGATAGTCCCCTCTTTTCTAGTCATCCGAAAATTAATGACACTTCTTAATATCGTCTCCAGCACTTGCACTGCGCCCTTTTAAAGCTTTCATTCTCACTGATCACTTCTACTCGATTCAATCTCTGTATTCCCCGTAAATTATCAATAAATCCATAAAACAGTCAATTCACTAGAAAAAGCCCCATAGAATATCATTACCTCATGCTCATCTTTCATAAGTAAATCGCCGAAAATTTAGTCAGGCAACGATAATTTCACTTTAAACTATAAATAGCTACTTATTCTATCTAACGCGGTCATAATATTCTTTCTAACCAGGCAAAGGATCAAATGATGTAGTTAAGGGGGTGTGTGGCAACTGTCGAAAAAATTTTGCCCAAATTGGCAGTGTAAATCGCTACTCCGATGAATCGAGGAAAGAAAGAACAATCGCCACACGCCTCTACTACGGGAAAGTTAATAAATGAAAAGATTGAATGCATCAAGCGTCTGTCTAGCTCTTCTTCAGCACGGTCGCCAGCATCGAACGAAGCCATCGGCATGGCAAACTAACGACGTCTAACGCACCATTTCCAAAATCCTGCATGTGGCACATGTCTGTCGTAGGCATCAGAGGGAGGACATACTTAGATTCGGAACGTAATCGGTACACAGGTGACATGTCGCCGCCGTCGGATAACGTTATCTTCGACAACCAGTGTTACGCAACGACGCCGAGCTCGTCGAACGGCAATTCGGACATGGAACAACAGTCAAATCATTGCAATTCGCATCGTTGCCCTGGCGGCCAGACATATCAGCAGCAGAACATGCAATCGGTCTCAACGCCCGGCAGTCCGACCAGCAGATTGTTGCTCGAGTATGAGATGCATCTTAGGAACACGCTGGCCAAAGGCATGGACGCAGAAAGTTACAGTCTTCGTACGTTCGAAGCTCTACTCACGCAGAGCATGGAGAATCTAGGTATATTTTTATCGAACAACATTTTTAACCGCTCACCCCGTTAACAAATAATGATATGAGAACAAATTTTAATACGATAATTGTTTCTTTCAGAGTTCGCAGAGAATATACCATTGAACGTGCAACGTACACCTCACGTATCACGACGACGTAAGTGTCATTGAATTCTAAAAATGATGTTGAAATAATTGATCGATGCAACCGCAGTGATAATCTGAAGAAAAATTTCTTCAGTCCAGTATTCCATTGTTTCTGTAAGCAGGTTCCAGTACTAACAAATCATCCACCCTACCGTTATCGTATCGCTACTGCAACGAAAGACAGAACAGTAAAGATCGGGATGGTTACTACAGCGATCGCAATGAAATGATAAGGGAGAAGAGAGAGCGAGAAGAGCGAGATCGCGGTTATCTCAGCGATTATAATTCAAGGTAAACAGCATTAAATCAGATTTTTCCCATACAATTTGTAATCCATAATTGTGGGAAACGGACAGGCTCACAGAATAATGCAACAAGACTAATGCAAAGTGACGCATTTTGGATTTGCAGGTGCGCAAGTTGCATTGGCGAATCAGCACGCGCCCAATGGTTCCGACATTCTGATGGCTGGCAATCGGGAAGCTCAACTCTTGGATCCGGTGCCTCGAGCTCCATCAATCCAGGATATACAGGACATAAAAGGGAATCACCGTGGGACTCACTCCCTTCGTTACGACACGAAGGAAGTCTAAATGATAGCGGCTATAAGTCCAACAGGACCGATTCTTTGGAGCAAAGGTGATATTCCTTCATCATAACTTATTTTACGTTCAGTCTTCTTAGTCCACAAGGTATCAATGGGTTGCCGGATGAGCAGTTTTATAACGACGTGTATACGAGTTCATTTTTGATTTTTCTAAATCAAGCGTCCTAGCGAAAAAATGTATTTCAGCATTTTCTACTTTTTCTTTTTTTACTTCGCGGCTACACTTTGAGTTAAGACACGTTCTATGTGTGTGGGTGTGTGTGTGTGTGTGTGTGTGTGTAGGTGCGCGCGTGCGCGCGTGTATTTCTGCTCGAGCGTTCCTTTCCATTGCCGCGAGTTTGCAGGCAGTGATACTAGTACGTATATGGTCAGACACTCGAAGACATCATTAGACTATCTGATACATAACACTGAATACACGCTGAAACTAGTCGTCTCTTATCTGACGGCAAATACACCTCGTTACACATCCGCGCACAATGTAATTTCTTCCGCGGGCATGAAAAGCGTAGCCATGTTGCTCTTGCCTTCGGAGAAAGGCCATTAAAAATGCGAGCATTTCTTCTTACCTCGCCACTTGGACACATGCGCGTTACCTGAGCCACGATGTTTTGCGTACAGGGTGATCATTACAAGATCGTACACTTTCGCATTATTCACAAGAAACAAGTCAAACAAATTGTCAACAATTATTTTCCACCACGATCAATGACAGCTGAATAACTTCTCGTTTCAACCATGCCCAGGTAGTTTCCCGAAAATGTATGCAGACGTTGCAGATAGGTCGCGAAAAAAGCACAGATTTTCTGCACGACAAAAGGTCATAAAAAATGTGGGAGAAAGAAAGTTTATCCCCCTAATCAACGGCGAGGCGCGGCAGAGGAAAAAGAAAGGGAAAAAGATCGTCGCATGCATGCATCATCTGTGTCGGCCCATTCTCGGATCGACCAACCATCCCACTTACTTCTGTCTCTCCCCCTCTCCCCACCCCCTCGGTCTCGCATTGTGGCGAGAAGATCGAGTCGGTCACCTTATAAGAATCACCCTGTATAAAAAGCGTAACCCCTTCTCGCTACAATGCATACTTATGCGAGCCGGCCTCCGGGCCGTTCTTTCTTCCCTTCTCTTCCTCTGTCTCTTTTTTTTCACCCTCTACCCCTCTACCCCGGAGTGCAACGCGCCTTCCCGCTTTTCGCCCATTGAACCCCTACTGCTTTGCGTCCTCTCTCTCTCTCTCTCTCTTCCTTTCTTTCTTTCCGCATCCTCTTTCTACTTTCCATCCTGCTTTTTACACCCCCCAACTTCCCGCCTCCCCGTCGTGTATTGTCCTCATTGTCTTCTACGCCCTCATTGTGCCGCGCTCTCTTTTCACTTTTCCAACCTCGTCGCGTCTTCCCTCTCGCTCGCATATGCATCGGTCTCCGCGAAAACGCGACTCTCCTTAATCACCCCGTCCGTTTACGCTCGAAATCGCTCGGAACGCGACGCTCAAATTTTCATCCCCAGCAGTGCCGCTTCACGAGTCCGCATGTTTTCTTACGCACAACAAACCTTCGTGCGTACATTATTTCCTTCGACTGGCGGAAAAATTGAAGAATCGTGAAGACGAGTGATTGACGAGACGGACAACTATCGTCAATTTTCAATTTTCATGCAGGAAGAATTGTGATAGATGAGTAAGGAGTCATTGGTTGATGCGTGTATAATTGATGCTATTGATCGTTCACAAATAGGGATTAACGTAACAGACTGCCGGTAAATGGTAACAGTTATAAAACATTGCTACCGAATGGAGATTAATGTAGCAGATTATTGACATGAGGTAATTAATGCACTAGGTGTTAAACGAATAACGGTCGATCGGAAACAAATACTTCGTAACATAACAAAGCCCTTTTACTGAACAATTTTACGCGTCAAAGTGTTTCGAGCATCGGTCATGAAATATTTCTATCCTCTGAAGGTACACACATTTTTCAACTCGTGCAATTGGTTTTCTGCTAAAGTGCAAATAGCGAAGGGTGACTGCAAAGTGTTAAAGGGTCAAGTGTCCCTTTCATTCTGAACGCGACGCATGTATGGCAAATACAAATATTTATTTGTTTACTCAAACATTTGGCATCGACAGTTACAGTCGTTCAACACGCAGAACTTACACTTTAAGAGAGTTCGAGTTGTTGAACTTTAAAGAGGTGTAAAATTGCAAAATACATTCGAGTGTCTACTACTATATAGTAGTATATGGTTTAAATCGACGATATTTGTCGTAGAAACGATTGAGTAGGGTATTATAGTAGAGTGATCTGGATTTACCTAACCACGGTTAAATTGGTATGATTTATTGAAAGTCGTGAGCACACGTGTGGGCGAACCGTTTATTATTAGCGGCGATTATGCCGTAATTACAGCGAATGTAACACTAAATTATTATCTACCTTTGAATAACGGCATGATTATGGTGATTGCGGCGATAAATCTTGTATGTTCTAGTTTGGGTCTGCACACATGTAACCATCCAACACATTTATTGTTACAACGTTCGGTATTACAACTGTTGTAAAATGCATACGCACGCAGCATGCATAGAGATATTAACATTGTACACGAACCAACAATTATTTTCATTATTTCGACCGATGTAACCGTACATACGTGGAACATATGTGGCCAGTCGAAGACAAACCGTCGAAATACGACAAAAGCTGTGCAATAACTTTATACTCGTGGATAGCTTCATGCACTAACCAGGAATGATTTTGATTATTTCAGAGGCACCTTCGACAGGCAGGACAGCGTGCGTTCGGACTACATGTCCGACCGTGACGGTAGATATGGAATCGTTCAACAAGCATCCCTGGAGAGCACTGACTCGAGGCTGTGCTACTTGACGTCTTCGGAGGTGAGTTATCTGAGTGCCTGTTGACCTTATCCACCCAATATGCCGAGAGGACCACTCTCGGCGCTTTGTCGCTTTTGGCCACCCGTCTCTCATCCGCACTCGACTCGAGATTATGAACAAAGTGGGAAAAAGTAGGCCCACCCGCTCGAGCGTTTCCCAATTTCGTTTGTCCGGAAGGTGTATTTAACTTTCGATGAGAATATTGAATGCTGGGGATGAGGCGTATGTGGTACATGCTCTATTCAATGCGTCGTTCAATGTAATCGGGATTGCCGACTGAAATTCGACGAATTTCGACCGAAAGGATGCATCGATCGTTTCCTGAATTTTCGGGATTAAGAAGGCCATGAAGAAAGATTGAAAAATCCTTGAGCAGACATACCTTCGTTGTCTAGGATGCGGAAGAAGATGAGTCGGTTAAAGTGGAATGACTCAGCCGCTTCTGAAAGAGTGGCGGAATGGAAAAAGAAAGGGAGACAGTCGAAAAATTGATCGCTCAAATAATCCAATTCCAGCGAAGTGAGGAAGTGCGCGCGTAACCCCGTAAAAATTCCGGCAAAGTGCGGCCGACAAAAGAGGGCCCGACCGGGCCGAGCGTCGAGCGGAAGCTGGCAAAAATCGAGCAACCATTATTCTCGCTTAATCAGCGCGCTGGCGAGACAGAAACAAAGCGGGAGCGCGTAGAAAGGAAGAGGGACGAAAAGAGGCGCCCTCCGAAAAACGCGTCGCCGGGGAAAAACGATCGCGCCTTCCCTTTTTCCACAGTTTCCCCGCTGCCTCGCGTGACTCGAACTCGTGACAATACATGTAAAATGCACGTGGAGGTACGTGGAAATACGTGAAAACAAGGTGAAAAACACATGAAAAGCGCGAAAATCTCTGCTTTCGCTTCTCTCTCTCTCTCTCTCTCTCTCTTCCTCACTCTTTCGTTCCACGTTCTGCTGCCGTTTTCTCACCCGAGCTGGATGCATTACTTTTAACCCTCGGACTCCCACGATGGGTCACTTTTTCGGCGCCTAAAGAGCGGCAACCCTTCATACACAGCATTCTATAATGTTGCACGCCACAGGAGTCAATGTGACGACACAGTTCCGAAACTGTAAAGCGACGGTTACCGACTCGGCGTCACCACTGATACACTTCTCGACGTATATGAAATTATGAATTTTTTGCTTATATTATTTCTGTAAAATCTTGCATAGCCGATATCAGAAATGCGACACGGTAATCAAGATGGGTCAATTGAACCCGAAGCCTGACGATTGTCAACCCATTTTTTGAGTAAAGTTAAAATGTTTGCCTACGTGCATTTTAGCGATATTAGAATGTATGTTAGACGTTGACAATTTGTTTATAAATAGTTTACAACATATTGAACAAAATAAAAATTTTTGCTTATTTTCTGGCTACATACATATTTACATTCTTCGTCGTGTTTTGAATTTGTTTATAAATTGTTTACAAAATGTTTCGAACAAATTTTAAATTTTCGCCCACGAACATATCCACGACGTTGCAAAGTATTTTACACATTGTCAACAATTTGTTTATAAATTGTTTATAACATTTTTTGAACAAAATTGAAATTTTCGCCTATGAACATTCCTACGACGTTGCAAAGTATTTTACACATTATTAACGATTTGTTTATAAATTGTTTATAAGATTTTTTGACACAAATTGTTAATAATGTGTAAAATACGTTGCAACGTCGTAGGAATGTTCATAGGCGAAAATTTCAATTCTGTTCAAAAAATGTTATAAACAATTTATAAACAAATTGTTGACAATGTGTAAAATACTTTGCAACGCCGTGGAAATGTTCGTGGGCGAAAATTTAAAATTTGTTCGAAACATTTTGTAAACAATTTATAAACAAATTGAAAACACCACGAAGAATGTAAATATGTATGTACCCAGAAAATAAGATTTTCATGCAATAAATAATATAAATGTAACCATTGCTTTATACATTTATTTTCATGCCCTTTCAGTCATCACTTTTCGCTTCAATGGTAACGTCAAGTAAAAAGTAGTTTTGTCACGAGTGGCATTACCGGCTGCATGTTGGGTTGCCTATGTGCAGGCCGGGCAAATTTAGCCCATCGCGGGAGTGCGTGTCTCATTTTTAGTCGGGAGTCCGAGGGTTAAAACCCTTTTGAGAGCCCTCCATCCCCCGGCTGCCAGCCTCCAACCGCTGCCTTTGCTTGTTTTAAACATCCATTTGCGGTTTAAGGCTAGGCAGAGGCGTAACCAGTCGGCATCGTCTTCCTTCTCTCTTTTTTTTCCCAACGTGAATCAATGTGCAGCGCCCGTTTGCAGACGCGCGACACGGACGGCGAAAGAAAGCGTCCCGCGAAATGTTGCCACGCGGATTTTTTAATGCGAGCTGATGTCGCGGCTGGGCTGGTGACGCGAAACTGATTTAGTCTCGAGGGGATGAGAGAGGCGAGGAAATTGTAAGCGGTGGAAATGGCGGTGTTTGAAAGGACGCCGGTGTAATGTAGTAAATTTTGCGCGTTAGAGGATGAAATTATGGCTCTTGAAGGGATCGTAAATGGGCTGCGTTGACATTTTTTTTTTTTCACCGAGGATGAAGCATTTTAGGTACCTTTAAATCCATCGTTTGTTCTCTTCTTACGATTTATGGGGCATTTGGATTGGATATATATTAAATATATATTTAGCTCGCTCTCAAATGTTCTCGCTTTAGAACTCCGAAGGGCGGTGAGTCTTGAAGCAGTACTTGGTTAGAATTATATCTTATATATGTCATAAAGTATTTTACTTTACGATCAGTGTTTACCGTCTTGCTCCACGGCGGCCATTATTTTTCCACGCGCACGAACCGTGAACATCTAAACACTTTTCGTTCATATTATTTTTGGAGGATTTACGATCACGCGAGGCTACATGACGTTTCCTGCTCTCTGAGAACGCTCGAAGAAAAACTGACGAAACTATCTTGAAAATTTTCCAAAAGCATCCTCTACCGAATATTCGCATCACGCTCTCCCGCACGCTCTTATCATAAATTATAATCTTGGAAATGCCTAACGTGACCTTAGTTAAAATATGAAGAAGAGGATGATTTATATAGAAGAGTCTGCACTTCTTCGCCTCATTTCCTTAAAATCGGAACGACATGACGCTATTGTCAGCAAGCACCCGACATAATTACCAAACTCCTCCGAGATCATTCTGCGGATGGCATTAAAAAGAAGGAAAAAAAATGTAGGTGGAGAGAGAGAGAGAGAGAGAGAGAGAGAGAAAAAAAAAGCCACGTTGCCTCGTCGGCGGCGGTATAAATTTATCGAAATGCAGCGTCGCTATTCACACCAGGGACACGTCGTCCGTGCATTATGCGCAGATTGTAATTATCGCGTACTGGCCCGATGCGCACGGCCTCGATTCGCAGCTCGCCGTAAAATTACGTAACCGTTGAGGTAAACAGCCGAGGCGGTGGAGGTGGCGGTGGCGGAGGTGGCGATAATGTATTACCAGTCGACGATATCGGGGGGGGGGGGGGGAGGGGGGAGGGAAAGGGCAAACGGCTCGTGATATTATGCACATCCAGAGCCACATCGGTGCACGGAGCTCTTCGAAGCGGGTCGGAGGAGGGTGGCAGACGTGGGAGGAGGGCTGGCGAAGTGCATGACGTCTTCTGTTTGTTTTATTTCCCCGCCGCATCGTGCCGCGAAGCCAAGTGCATACACGTGCATTGCATGCATATAGACGCTATGCTGCGTGGTTATACGGGATGAGATGTTTAAAACAGGCCATTCGAATAGGTCTCACGTTATCATGATCCTCATTCGCGAGGATGCGACGTGTTTAGACAACCATCCGTTCGGTTTTCGATAGCTCGTCTGTCAATGTGGACGTGTCCGTGAAAATGTCCCTCCGAAAAATCTTCATCAGCTATGAGAGACTATTCTTGTTCCTCGCCAAATTTTGCACACCCTCGGTCGAGATAGTTAAGCGACAGTTATTTTTCTCGCATTAACCCGAGGCATAATTCACCGTGGCATGGCGGGCGAACACTGCCTGGCCGCCCAGTACATAGCGCGCGCGCGCACACATACTTGCATAAGACTTATACGTTGGGGGATGAACTCTTGATTCAGGCGAATTGCCAGAGGTCTCGTTTCTCTCTTTCTCTGCGTCAAGAGGAGCAAGGACAATAATTGCGGCGTTCCTGTATCACAACTTTCTAACGAGGCATTCTTCGACCGCCATTCACGTATTTCTTTTTTTCCCTTTTTTTTCCCTCTCTTTTCATATTCTGCCGTCGTACATTTTTATTCATAGGGCATCGTGTTGAGAGAGAGAGAGAGAGAGAGAGAGAGAGAGAGAGAGAGAGAGAGGAAACGTTTTAGACACTTGGTAGATGCCATACCTGCGCATGTACGGGGACTGCATTATTTTCCATATATTCGTGGGAATACGTGCGCAACATTGATGCGTAAACGTATGTGTCTGTGTCCCTATCGACGGATATTTGATGAAGGACACGTATCTAGCGACAAACATCGATAACCTACTGACCCTGCCTCTTGTTCATGGTTCGTTCGAATCTATCGCTACAACCCCTTTGAGACTCCCCTACGGCTTTCGTTGTTTAGCGCCGCGGATCAATGTGTGTGCGTGTGTGTGCGGGCAAGAGGCATGCTCACACGCGTAGGACACATATCGCGCATGCACCATCACATCGCAGCTTCTATTTTTGTATCCTTCTACTCCTTTCGCCTTCCTACGCCTCTTCCTTCCTGCTTCGTGCTTGCGCGTAGATTTAATCTGTCTCCTTCGTTCGGCGTCGTCTATATCAGTGGTGAAAAAGTATATGCACGCATGTGTATATAAATATCCATGTAGTCCTACACACAGGCGTCTATTCTTATGTCCTTCCTGTTCTTTTCCCGACATCTTTCTGTATACGTGTAACAATGTTATATGTATATTCCGCGTTTTTTTCCTTTCCTGTCCCTATTTCTTCCTTCATTGTAACCCTCTGTTCATGTCTTTGTCACGCAGTCATCTCTGGAACTTTTCTTATGTACTTTCTTTCCAACTCCATCACATATGTATATAAGTTTCTTTTCCTCCTCCCTTCATCGTCTCCTTACAATGTGCGACAATTCTACGGCTGCACACTGTTTCTCCCGTAGTACAGTAACTTCAAGCATACTCCCTCCGTCCTCCAACTTTCTCTAACAATCCTTCCATTTTATCTTCGTCGCACGCGTATCTGCGATTTCATTTTTCGTTCTCGTTATTTACTATTATATCTGTCTCTCCGTCTTGTTACCTCAATATACGTATATATTCTTTCTCTCCCTTCCTTCTGCCCTCTTTCCCTCGTTAACCTGCATCCTTCTCTCTCTCTCTCTCTGACTCCTTCCCTGCACCACATTCCACATAGACATACACACACAGATGTCCACAGAGGCGCGTGCGCGTTAACGCGCATTAAACTTAACCACACAGGCGAAATGCCATGCACCTACCTACGTGCATACATGTACATGTATATGTATATGTACCCCATGCACATTATATCGGCTGGCCTCCGCCAACAGGTGCATGCGCAAACGCAGCATAACCGTCGTTCCATAACTTCTGCCCTTCGTGCTCTCTCTCAACCCCCATCCCATGATCCCCTTCTCACACCTTTTATGCCTCTCTCTCTCTCCCTCTTTCCATCCCCCCTCGCTCCGTACTCTCTCGTGACTTTTTATCATCCGCCGTAATCTCGCGCGGAATATCGTCGAGTTAAGGAAATTTCCTCCGAGAGTCAGACGCGTCTCGCGTGTGCGTTTTTCCATTTTTCCCCGCAGGGCTAGATATCGTCAAGGAGAAGGGACGGGGAGCGAAGATGTTGTCGTTGGTTTGCGTGAAAGTAAGCGAGCCCCCCAGGCCTCCCCCCGAAATATTGTCCGTACCTGGGCATTGAGCACTTCTTCTCGAATATTCACATGTCAAAGCACACACCCCTGTCAATGTTTTATAGGACAAAATGACGTGTCACATATCGAGCACAGACCCCATTTTCTGCGCACGCTATTCCGTATACGTAAAGAGACACTCCTCTCGCCACTGTGTTCTCCTCTGTCGTCTCTATGTGCGGCGAGATTATAGTCACGCTTCAGATCCGAAAGGTCAGGGGGACGAAATTAATGGGCCGAACGCGTTTCGGGTGCATTTTGCCGAACAAATCGTTCTTACCCACCCCGTCACCGTCACCGGCCCCGTTCCCTGCCGTCACTACCCACTTTTCCTACCCTTCACGTTGGCTTCGATTCACTGCCGCCGTGTCCCGGCAGCGTACAATTTACAATGTCCCTGTCGCGGACATTTTGCGACTTTCCGTTGTCTGGATACTCCATTTTTACGCCGCGCCGGTTCCCTGCGAAATGCCGCTTTATTTATTATCGCCCCATTTTCGCACGGATATTCGTCGCGCCGCCATGCCAGCGCGTTTTGTTACTATGCAAAGAGGGGGCAGATTTTAGGTGTGCATTCGTTTCGCATGAAAATGACAGAAGGTATGTACCGATGCGCGACGCACTGAACGGACATCCTTCGGGGTAATTAAATATCGTCGCGAACGTTGAATATTTAAATTTCATCAACGGCGCAATATAAAGTTCTAATTGCGAGTCAGTTGTGACGAAAGTTGGTGCATGAGTACAATACTTTGGGGAACATCTAACGTTTGGGATTATGCGTGGTCGGATCGCAAATAGTTGAAATGGCGGTTATCACTTTGCACAACGTTAGATAGCAGATCAAAGGGTGCCATGATGTAATCCCGAAAGTCCTTCGTTCTTTCCACGTCTGATCTATCATCGGATGCCCTACTACGCTCGAGGCCCTTATCAAGCCTTTAATATTGACAATCCCCTTGAACTCTTAGCGACTCAATGCTGCCCCGAATAAAAGTTCATCTCAATGCGGAAATTTTCATTTGCCGTCGATATCGCTCGATTAACTTGCCTACAGTTGATGATAGATTTCAATCTAGCTCTTACGTGTCATCGCATATCGATGTGTACCACTTGTAGAAGGAAAGTGACGTATTTCTTTGATCTCGCACTCTGCATGAAATTCAGAACACTCATATATAGGTTTCAGTATGCTATTACTTATTCCCATGGACCCACTTCATAATGCTATCCATTCGACGTTACCTCTGTCAAACATCACGAGCTTAATGATCCGTACGCTAAAAGCTTAAAGCGCGTTGAATTCTCGACGTTTTTCCGACCACTTAAGGACTCGAGAAATCCGCTTCTAAGTTTCCTCTGAGAAACACAAAAGGCCATTCACTAGTGTTAATGCCCACTGCTGAGTTTTATATCGCACCGACGACACCGTAACCGTGTAGCCCTGATTCTTTTAAATAGCTCACCTAACACGCTATAATCCGCTTATTCTTTAAACGCAAAGTACAAATCTAGGTTCTATATTCCTCTTTTACACATATAATACGCAACGTACACAGGCAAAGCTTAACTCTCCAACCTATCTGAGCCAGTGGTTATGAAAGTGGTCTGTCAGCAGTAGAAGCACAGAAATGTTTAAATTGATAATTCAACAGTGGTATACCCGTTAAGATATTCTCGATTTTTCACGGACGTCTCACGTTTAAACTAGCACATAAATTGTATTAGATTTTCTTGAACATTTTTAGACAACCACACGATCAGAAGAAAGACACAATTCTATCGTACTTTAATCAAACAGCACGCGGTTGTTATTACGAAACAAGATCAGACTTGCCGGACAGATAACACGTCGCGATAATAGACGACGTCAATCGAAAGAATTGGGAGCGAATGTCATTGACGACTGACAATCGACGTATGAGATCAGATTGGTGTCAAGATCACAGATTGAAGACTGTGTCGCGAAAATAAGCAACGTGTGCCGTAGGTGTATAGATCGTCTTATAAGCGCCATGACGGTCCCTCTCTTCCGACGGGTAATGAAAACGTAATGAGACGACGGAAAAATGTTTCCTGCAAAGACTTCTATATACCCTCGAAACCTGAAATAGTACCGGGTAAATCGATATATTATCGGATAACTGCATTTCGAGAGTTCCTACCTCAGAATCACGTACTCTCATATATGAAATCCTGCAATCGGGAGAGATGACATCTTTTCCTTCTTTAGCCCTAAAAAAGCATGATGCAGAAACGTTCGAGTTACCTTCCATCTAACTCAGGAAGGCGCGTAATTCTGAATTGATCATCCTTGACGTTCGCATGCCTATCCCAGTGCACATTACCTTTACACTTCACAACGACCTTCGCGCTCTTATTACGGGGCGCCTTATTATAGCCTTTTCATGGAAACGTATGATATTTTTTACATCAAAACACAGCGTCACTCGCCAGCACTCTGGAGAGCACTTGACGATTTAAGAGCAACAGCGCACGAACATGCCAGTCCCATTAACTAAACAGTCCTACCTCTACGATCAAATTGATCTCAAGAAAGAGGAAGAAAACGGATGGAAAAAACATGCTGTCGGATGTGTTCCGACATTCGACCATAAAGGGTTGACGGTTGAAGCCTCTGGATGGTTCAGTTCGCGTTCTTGCTAACGCGCGTAAGGAAGAAAGGCGTATCGATTATGGCTAACTTTATCGCTGGGAATAGAGCGCAGCCTCGCACTTGGCGTGTCTGAAGCACCGTCGGCAACTAAACGTCTAAACATCCTCGATTAATTACGTCCCTGAGTGGCCACCTCCCCTCTTCGCGTTTGCCGGCCCAGCTGAAACCCTCCCGAACCGGCGGTCGTCCTGACAAAATGGAAAACTCCTGCCGTAACACGAACTGTCTACAAAGTTCTTCGGCCAAACGGCAGCTCGCGAGGCAATTACTTTGCTTTGGCGCGATAATGATTTTTCCTTCTAATTCTATCCGCCGACGGTGTTTGCTTATGGCCGCCGTTTTAGATGGCGTTAGTTGCTCGGTTCTGTGTAAGTTGTTCATTATCCGAGGGGTAGCTTTTGCACTCACGATGGGGGGTATAAATTATTTAGCTACGTATCGTGCGTTTATGATTTAAGGTTGACGTTAGCGTTTTCGGAAGGTAAACTGAAGTGAATCGTTATTCAGGGCTCTTTCGTTTATCGGCGCCAACATGAGTTTTATGCATTGTACGGTCAAACTTTTCTATTGTTTCTTTTTGGGAGGTAAGATAAACTCAAATGTTACCGTTTTTATATTCGTATAGGTTTCGTATTCTTTGTACCATTGAAGTTTTGCGTTAGATATGTTTCGAGGGCATGTCGAATGATAGGGTTTGTTGCTGGTTGTATAAATAAGGGGAGAAGGGAACGGTCAGCGGGTTTCGCGGACATAACTTAAGAAAGTTCAAGTCTCGCGAAACTCCTCGGTATTCTCGCACGTGCCCCACGTTTCGTAAAGTTGAAGATCGAGCTGGAAGTCGGTCGAGATGCGTTCTGGGGCATTTCGCTGATCAAAGCCGCAAAAGTTACTCGTTCGAAGAATCGTTGTGAATAATCGACGGTTTCGCGGTAGGTAGTCGAAGAGGATAGGGTAAGGGATGAATAAAGAAAGGTGGACATAGAGGGGCTGAGAAGGATGAGAGAAAGAAACGAAAAAGTAAGGGTAGAAAGACAAACGGAGAAGGTGGAAAAAGAAAAAAAATGCCGAATATGCAATAAGAAGACGTATCGATTGCGGGGTAATTTTATCGTACGACCGGAGACTAAGGGTGAGAGAGAGAGAGAGAGAGAGGAATGGAGAAACGGTTTTTATTTATGTACAAGCGAGATTGCGATTAATTTCGTTCAAAAGTACCAATCGCGCAAAGTAGAGGGCAAAATTGAACATGTCGCTGAAAGAAATTGAGAATGGTGCCAGCTGCTATCGTCTCATTCTTTGAAGTCTTTTTTGCTTTTCACATTTTCTACATCGACGGTTTGGTTTTCAATAGAATATTGTTATGTTAAAATAAAGTGTGCCGCGACGCTATCGGTTTCGTTGGAATTTAGCTGAATGAATGGTTAGGAATGAGCGATGTTAAATATAGCAGAAACGTTGGTCCACATTTATTGGGTATAAAGTCGGTGGGAAAATGTAGACAATGAAACGATTCCTGACAGTTAAAAGACAGCGTAAATCCCATGCGGCGTGTAGAATTCATGCTCTGTCTCCTCTTCCTGTTATTCACGGCAAAGAAATCATTTTGCAACTGGTGCGACTTGGCACCGATAAGCGTCTCATTCAAAAGTAATTTTATTGTTCCTTGATTCGCATAACAATGCTACAATCACTTGACGTTAAATCACGTATAAATAACCGGCGTTCTAAAGCATTGTTATTATAACTTGAAAGTACAGATAAAATTAAAATATTTAATTAATTTCGAGGAATTCTAATTATAAGCAGGTGCATATTTATGAGATCATAATTCATATATCTTTTTCTAGTGTCGCTGTGCGATTGCGATGGGTTTACTAAGTTTGCATTTGGCATCGCGCGGATTAATAAATTCCGCAAACGAATTGGCGAAGTATAGAGAGAAGGAATGCGAGGATCGTTCGGTCCTTGAAGTCCGCGTTGCAGGCTAACGAAATCTGTGGCGCGTTGCGCCGTATCTTCTTGTAAAGTTCGCCGGGATTGCGGCACCCCTTTCGCGCCCGCCTTTTCGAATCAACCCCCACCAGACTCCCTCTCCCCCACCGCACCACGAGTCCAAGCCTCCGCGTTCCGAAGGCCGCGCACATCCTAGTTCGAATGATTTGAAAATGGCTCGAAATATATAACAACAAGGTTCCACATAACCCAGACCCATGCGACGCTCTAAATCTAAACGACTCCAATTAACCGGAGTCGTACAAAGCCATGCGCCCATAACCTCGTGCACGCTCGAGTATCGACATGTCGAGTTGAGCCGCGAGCATGACCCCATAGCCCATAAGTACGGTGGCCGTAGGAATGTGACTGCAACATCTAACAGGCAGTGAGGCAGTCCGCTCGCGCGATTCATCCCCACTCCCAGCACAGAGGATCGCGAGAGCCAAAGAGTCTCTCCCCCACCGCGAAAGAGTGAATCCAAGTCCTCCCCACCAAGCGCAGAGCAGCCCCTACGAGCAACAAACCCCCCACGTTGCACCCTCCGCCAACCGAAACTCCTCCGCCACCCCCTTTCGGCCTCCACAAGGGCCGAGGTATTGATTCCCCTCGCGGTAGCAGGCTCCTCTTCCCTGTTCTCCAGCAGCAGTCTGGAGCAAAGCACGTCCGTGGCTGGCTGCAGATCGGCGCACACGCTCCTTCGATCTCTCTCGCCAACTCGCCGTTCAGTTTGGCACGCGACGTTTGACGCGCGACACGTACGGCATAAAAGGGCATATGTACGCGAGAGGACGTCAGCGCGGCGAGCCGTGAGAAGTTCGCGCGGAAATCTTTCTCGGGTGAAACACTCTGTGTGACGTTTTCGTACGCGCGCGTTCGAACGCTCCTCGGACGGTCTCTGATTCTTCGCTGAACGCGCCGAGGATGGATCGGGGAGATGGGAGAGGAAAAGGATGAGGAGATTTGCTGAGCGAGAGACGGTGGAGGAGAGGGATTGAGGAGGGACGGCTTTTTCGCGGAATTTTTCAAGCTGGAATCTCGCCCGGAGATATGTCGACGTTTCGATGGAAGGCATTACTGTAAAAGTCTTCTCGGGGCGGACGGCGATCTGTCGGATTCGTTGAATTTCAGGCGGTCGATGAGAGTCGAAAAGTCGCCGGCTCGCCGATCGGGCGATATCTTGCATGAGACGATTTCGTAGTTTGACCTTCGCGGATGTACGATACTTGCGTGTCGGGTTTATGGAATTGATCGAGTAGGCGCGGAATTTCGAGTGTTCGTAGGATCCGTAGAATTCGTGGAATTCGGTTAGTGTGCGTTCTCCAAGGAGGACCGAGGCGGCCGGAAGTGGTCCCAGCTGACTGCGTTATGGGTATTGCGTGCGCCGGAAGTGACGCGTTAGATGATCGACGGACGGGGTGTAGGGATCGAGGAGAGACCGCGGCTCGTTGAGATCGACGGGAAGCGCGCAGGAGGTCAAGGTTAGCCGGAAAAGGCTCCCTCTTTTGAGGCCGGTCACCGGTTCGCGGAATTCCACCCGACCAAATTCACCCTCCGCCCACCCTCTCATAACTTCCCAATAAAGATCCTCAGTGCGAAGATTTCGCCTCTTTTTTGCTCGCTAGTTGCAAATCTTCGTACTGAGCAATCTTGCGCCTTTTCATCGTAACTCACTTCGAAAAGAGTTTTCCAGACCAACTGAGTTTGTGCCTGCAACAATTTCGACATACTCATGCATTTACTTATTCGAGACCCCCGCAACGTTTACCGGATCCGAGATTCTCGAACACGAAATTTCGCTAACGACGGTACATCTTCGTTATCAGGGCATCGTTACCATGCACGGTGATTAAGCGACACATCCCGCAGGATAACTCATGCCTGTCGCCATCTCCTTCCCACTCCCCCCTCTCCCTCTCTCTCTGTCTCTCGCTCTCACTTAACTCACCGTCTCTTCAACACCACCGAATATCGACAATCTCGAGCAAATCCGCAACAGGATAATCAAACGAGGACGAGAAAGACGACGCGACCACGAGCGCAAATGGACAATTGAGGAAATTGAAGCGTTTTTAAGGTCTACTTTGATCGACTGTACCTGAGCGCCGATATAAGCGATCGATAAAGGAACGGGAGAGGAGAGCAACGATCGATCGATCGATCGGGATGATGAAGATTTTATGTATAGCGAGAGGATAGAGGACATATTTTTGTACGGACCGTTCATTTCTACGTATTGCGTATTGCACCGAGATATTCTATATATTTACTGGTAAATGGTCGGAGTGTGAAGCTTCAGAAATTAGAAGATTTTTATCGATTTCCACGATCGTGGATGGATGTACGGAGAATTACGTTTGTCTTGGCATGAGGAATGGATCTCTGCGAAAGAGACATTTCTGACACATGTTTGGTGCGTGAAATTTGAGAAGATTTATTGACTCGTCGAATCTAAAGGAATATCGCTTATTACAGAGAGATATATTTGAAAAAGGCAGTCTCCCCGGAAAAAATTCATAGTCGCATTTACGCCAATCTGTGCGTCTTGCGTTGAAATATGGTACACAGATATATGTGTACCTATATATATGCTTATAGGAAGTACAATTGAGAGAAGAAAAGGGAAGAAAGGACGCAATTCGTCAAAAGTCTTGCTAGGAACTTCGACGAATGCGGAAAGATGTACTTAAAAGAACAATCTTTCTTAGAATAAAAGTAGCGAGGACGGGTTCTCGTAGAAGATTTATTCAGGACAATCTCGACGATGGCGCACTCAAAAATGTATCTGTCGACGTAGAAATTAGAAAAGTATCACGCAATTCCTTGATACAAGGAGTATAATAAAGTTGCGCAATACATTTGAAAGATATCACGCGGCCGGATTGAGTTACAAAAAGGCTACGCTTCTAAGCGCGCGCGCGCGCGCGCGGATTGGGGCAAGTTCAGCGTTCAAGCATTTTCTCTAATCGAATTTGTCCAAGTCCGGGAACGCCATCTTAAAAGTGGGACAGATATCGAATCCGGAATTCGAAATGTCGAGGAATTGACAGCTTGGCCTTAGGCGGAACTTTTACTTACTCCGACGACGAAGGGAGGACAATCTTCCTGCCGCCGATTGGAGAAAGGGCAGAACTCTAATCGAATTTTGCGTAAACGGAGAGAAGAATTTCTCGGCGAAATATTCGATAACCGATAACAACGTTAAATATCCATAGCGCAGAAGCATGAATCCACGCGAGCGCGGTCCGACGACCTTACTTACGGAATTGCAATTTATGCGAACTAAGAATAGTTCACGGCACGTACCTTCACCAAACATATATTAGTCTATTAGGAAAAAAAGATCAATGTACAGCGTGCTACGTATGAATCCAGCATACGTTAAAATGGCAACGGACGACACTTGTCCGTCTTTGACGAATGAGAACCACCAGGACCATTATTGCGAACTTCTTCTTCTTCTCGGATTAACGGAAGTCGGGGTTTAAAGGGCGATCCAAAGAACGTGAGCCACTTGGATGAAACGATAAGACCCGATCCCTCGCATTTCCGTCTAACGAGTCTCGCCGCCGAGGGTCGCTAGATCATAGATCCCGCGCCACTTTGGCGCGGCTCGCCCGCCCTCACCGACCGACGATGTTCGCCGTCTACAAGCTCTTCGTCTTTTATCTCACCTGCACCGTCGTCATCGGCATCCTGAGAATGCTCACGAAGGAACTCGAGCCGATCACCGCCGACTTCGTCAAGCACATTGCGCGGATTTACGACCGGGACAAGGAATTTTACGCGTCCATGCTGAACTTCCGCCTCGAGGGAATTAGCGCGGATAATTGAGAGGCCGATAGCCGGCTCCTGCGGCTTACAGCAAGGGAATTGTGTGCGATCGTCGTCTGTTCCCTTTTAGTAGGGAAGACGACTTTCCGAAAATTCCAGCAACTGGCTCAACTATTTTCCGCGCCGAACAAAGTGATTTCGTTTGTTTGTTTATTAACGTAATAGTATTGTTTGTTGGTCGAGCGAGAGAGGACATTATTGTGAAGCAGCAGAAAAGGGTAGTGGTGAGTTGTTGCCCGACGCCGACGCCGGCGGCAACAAAAGGGCAGGTGTAGTTCGTTGAATCGGAGAAACACAGGGATAATCAGCGATCCGTCGATTTGAAGGCTTCGCATTCATCGGCCCCGTCCACGGGAGACAATAATGAGCCGCGGGTCGGCGGAATTCGAAGCAGCGATCTGCCGATTTCTGGCGAAATTTCGCCTGGAATTCTCCGCGAAACGGTGGGCGCGTTGAGAAATTGGAAGAACAACAATTTCGAAGAAACAACGGGACGGCAAAGCAAGACTTTTAAGAATAGGGAGATAGGAAATAGATGTGTGTCCATTTTTTAGAACGACTGCAATTTCAAAAGAACAGGCGGACACGAAGACGCGACAGAAGTTCAAAGATATATATAGTATACATAACTATACCTTAAAGACATCCCCGAGACGAACAACAAAAGAATGATAGCGACGGAGTGGAAAGTAAACCCCTAAAGAAAACAACCAGGAAAGCCGAAAAAGTATATAAAGAAAAGAATAAGAATCTAAGAATCTCTGCAGAAGTTGAAGCAAATCCCTTAACTCAAGAAACGAGAAACGAGAAGCAGCAAGAGCGCCCGATGCTAAAGAAGCCGACGTCGCAACATTATTACACTTGCGACCCGCGCTGAGTGGCGAACCGAAAAAATAATGGTAGATCCGCAATGGTCGATAAGGTGCGCGAATAGTACCCTCGATCTGGTGAACCCGAGCAGCAGCTACGCCGACCTGCAGACGCTGCACAAGCGGCACTGCAAGAAGTACTTCTGCCTGTGCAAGCGTCACACGATCTCAGTGATATGCATAAACGAGTCGCGTAAGCTCTACTGGTTCAACTGCAAGAGCGTCCAGGAGAAGGTGGACCTGGGCCTGGGCGAGGGTTACTATTACAAGCTATTGAGGATAATCAACGGTGCGCTGAGCACCTGGGCACAGCGTTATATCGATGGTCTGAGTGTGGCAGGTCGCGAGATCATGTTCAAGATCAACGGCACCGCGAAGAGGAACATGAAGCTGCTGAAGGAGGGCTGCTACTGCCATTATCATCCGCACATGTCCGCGGACGCGTGCAACGCTGACTTTCTACGGAGAGTCGTAAGTTTCTGGACCGGCGATAGTCTCAGGGGAATACGCGAGCGACTATGCGGTATGACGAGTAATAACGCGAACAAGGTAGAGGCGAGAGTACACGGCTTTCGAACGTCTTTTCCTTTCTTTGCACTCTTTCTCTGTGGTAGCGGTTTTTTATATATACTATTGCCTGCGAAGACATATAGAGAGCTTGCGCTCGTTCACGTTCCGCCGTTTCTTGAGCTGACTGGCCGGAATTTTTTATTAGGTGACGGAAATCGAACCGAAAGGTAATTTTGTGCGAGGCACTTTTCGTCTTTTTTTTTCTCTTTTTTTCGTTTTATTATCCGACCACCAGATACTATTGGGGTCGAGGGGAAAATTGATCTGACGGGGTAACGATGTTTCTGTTATCGGCGAACTTATTGGTAATTATTGGTTAGGGGAGGGGACAAAGGCATGGTCGCACAAAAATTACCTCCGAATTCGGGAAAAAAAGTTCTTTCCGTCACCCGTCCAATACTTTTTTCCATTCTCTCTCCCTTCTTGTTTGCTGCATTGCGTCGGCCTTTTGGTTAATGCGGACAACGTTTGGCAGACGGGCTTGCGTCGGAATCCGATAAATCAAAACGAATCTACGTGAATGACGCCCGATCGTCAGACGGTTCTCTCGTTTGTTGAGGTGTAACGAATTTCCGGCAATCCCGGCGAGCTTGAAAAATTCAATACCACGGTGTAGGTACATGCTACAGTGAAACAGGCCAATTCTCTAGACGCCACACAATACACAACGCTCGTGTTTCGTCCCGTCTATAAATTGTAAGACAATCGTACGCGGTCAGCACTCGCTAATTTAACTAAAACATATCCCGCCTGCGGCTTACATCGTCTCACAATCAACGGTCCTTCCGAATCGGCAAATTCTGCGGAATTAGCGGTAACACTCTAATCGCTATAATCGATGCCCGAACAATCAAACATTTGGACGAAGGATCATCGACCAATCTGGCTTCCGAGCTGAGTGCGTTCCGTTGTTACAGCAAACATTCACGAAGACCCACGTAACTTGGAGATATCGCAGACAGCTAAATCCGTATGACCGCGTTGATGGAAATAGATACATATAGATGCAAAAATCGGCTAACGTATTGGTCGCAAGGCAAATACGAGGAACGTCAGTTAAACGAACGGCCGCGTATGCTGCCGCGTATGAATGTTGAAAACGCCGACTTTGACCGTAACGAAATCTTTCTATCGGAGCGTTCGCCGCGGCGGGACGACGATTAAGAGGCAAAATCTGGTTTGACCGATGTTTCTCTCGCCCACGACGCGACGGCCGAACGGGAAAAGGTTAAACAAGGGGAAATTCGAAACGCCAGCTTTGGTCCGCCGGGGTCGGCTGGAACGCGGAACGGCAATTGGGTTAGAGCGATTTCTTAAATTGTGCAATTTCCTGCCCTGCCACCCTCTGCCCGGCGCACTGTCGATGTAGAAAACCGTCGAGTGACTTTGTTCGAGGACCTCGGGACTCCTCGTCGTTCGAATAATTCATGGGATGATTCTTTCGCGACGAAAAGGAACGCGGCGGTCCTTTGTCCTAACAAGTGGATCGAATTTAATCGCGGTGCTTCGGGAAAGAGATCCGAATAAATATTCCGGTCGATTGATACTAGGAATAAATGAAGAAAAGTTCGATGGGCGGGCTGCCCGCTGTACCGTGGAACATAGATTGTACGACATTTTTCTGCTTGAGAATATTCTTATGAGTGCGTTGTACGGAGGATAGGGATGGCTGTACCTACACTCAGCCGTTAATCGTTGCTTCGCGGCAAAGTGGATGCGATCTCAGATAGACTTAGACGCTCGAGAGAGATGAGTACCGAAAGGCTTACACTTCAGCGAGAGGGAAGTGTCCGACGGGAATGTCGCACGATGGCAGCGTCAACTTCTAAACCCGGCTTAACAACTTACCGTTAACGGAATACGCACACACGTACACACATGCGCGCATACATACGCATAGGGGATGTCACGTTATTCCGGGAACAACTTGGAAGGGATCGATGTTGCATGAAAGAATAATTCGGGAATCCAGAGTGAAATTTTCTTTTAAATTCGCTCCCTTCCCGGCTGTACGGTACAATACGGTGGCCTGCTACTTCGTGTTCTTCAAACTTTCACCGATACTCATCGTTGTCAGTGTCATTTATTTGTGAAATCCTCTCGCATGTTATAAGCATTTTCTCTGCCATACACACTTACATCTTTACTCTGTCTGTTAATTCACACTCGTGCTCTTATAGTGTACATGTCATACGATACTGTATTTTATCATTGTCCAACCGTTCTATGCTGCCACTGTTCCGTAGCAATGCCATTTTGTTTTGCGGAAAATGATGCTTGAGGTAGTAACGCCATATTATTATGCGAAGAATAGTTGCTTTGAGAATAAGAGGCTGGTTTGGACACGGATGAAATATTGCGAGAAAGTTTCGAGTCGGAGCGAGCGAGTTTTCGAGCAAATTTCATGCGGGTGATACGTGCGATCATAGTTTGTCGTGATGCAACAGTTTTCTATTCGACTCTTAATCATGCTGACGAGAAAGATTTTTAGCGCAGACAAGCGTCTCGGCCGCCGCACCTACACCGGCCTCAATTAAAGCCGAACGAACGAATTTGAAATTTTCAGTCAAAACGGGCTCCATTTTCCGGCCATTTTCCCGCGGCCAGCATGCATAATATTTTGCACACGGATTACATTCTTTTTTCCGCGAAATGAAATCGTTTCGGGGATTGCAGCGGGCAAAAAAGCGCTCTCCATGCACAGGCAGAGAGACCCATCCGAAAAGATGGGGGCTTCGCCCAATCATAAATTCATTGCGAGCGAAAAACGTAACGACGCAGCTAATTTAATGGAAACATAATTCGCTTGAAAGGATTCGTTTCGAGGGTCGGATAAAAAATTGGCGAGTCAGAGGTGAGGTTGTCTGCGCGGAAAAATTAATACTCCGACCCCTTCAGCCCTGTCAATTTTAACCGAGCATTCGGCTAGCGAAGCACTGGAAACCATGAATTCTATTGAGTCACACTCGTGACCGTTATTTCGTTAAAAAAAGGAGGGAAGAGTTGGGAGAGTTGAAGGGGTCAAAAATCGTTATACGTGTACATCCTACTGGATGCAGAGCCACACAGATCAGTCGAGTCGACGAGAAATTCTGCCTTAAGTGGCGTACATTCGCGACGGCGATGTGTTTCAGATGTCGGACGACGACAGGATGTCGCTGACGACCGCGGTGAGCGACGACGACGACGGTGAAAGCGTGATAAACTCGCCGTATCGCGGCAAGCAAATCGGCACGGCCGCGGCATCCTTCAATTGCACCGGGGCCGTCAGAAAAGCGGGGTAACTTTTATAATCAACGAATCGACCGTCGCAATGCTTCGGATGCGGTTAACGCGACTTTCTCGAATGTCAGCTTTCTGAGCGTGAAGAAGTGGCTGCTGCGTAAGAAGCACCAAATCGAGCTGGCCCGGAAGCGTGGCTGGAAGGGCTACTGGGTCTGCCTGAAGGGGACCACGCTCCTTTTCTACCCCTGCGACTCGCAGGAGAGCAGGGCGATGGAAGCGGCGCCGAAGCACTTGATAATCGTCGACGGCGCAGTTATGCAGCCGATTCCTGAGCATCCGAAGAGGGACTACATATTTTGCCTTAGCACCGCCTTCGGCGACGCTTATTTATTCCAGGTGAACGAGATTTTCCGTTTTTTTACACCACGTATCTTTCGACACATTTTTCATTTTCTGCGCGTCCGAACAACGTGATCGCTTTTGACGTCACGCATGAACCCTTCAAGCCGGGTCCTACGTGCCGCACAATCTGCGTTCGCGTATCTACGTTATGTACACGTGTTTCCATGTTTTGTTTCCCGTGCGTTTACTCGCGCCAGTGCAAACAGCGTGCGGCGATTGTTGGCGAGTGTTCGATTATTCGCGACCCGACGCATTGTGCCGGGGTGTCGAGATGATCCGTCGTGTGTGCGCTGAGGGCTCGAATTCGAACTAGAATATTTTTGTCTGGAGAAAAGTGACGAAAAAAACGGGCTCGTTTGTGACGCGCGTCGAGGCTGAGATTCGATTTGAGCCGGCAATAACCGAGCGATATAACCGGGCGATATATAACGGGACTGATTGAAAAGTCGAATCGTCGCAACGGTAGAATTCGCGGTCGGGGGATCGATCGGCAATAACAGTGCGTCGCACTTCGTTTCAGGCGCCGTGTCAAGTGGAACTTGAGAATTGGGTGAACAGCATACACTCGGCCTGCGCTGCCGCGTTCGCCCGCCATCGCGGCAAAACTGGGACTCTTCACTTGTTGCAGGAGGAGATCTTCCGGCTGGAGAAGACGATCGAGTCGGTAAGTGAAGCCAGAAGTACAGATATCGTCCACTTACATTCTTCGTCAGCCATTGTCTCCGAACTCAGGCACAATTTCATTCTTATTGACGACTGGCCGATAAATTCTTTTATTCCGTTCCTCTATGCACTCGTATTGTGCGTCGAATTATTATCAGCAATCAGCTGAATTCATCTGCTGACGGTTTCGGAAGTTGGATCGTATCGCTTTATTCGGCTGCTAACAGGCAGCCGATTATTCGTACAACAAATTAGGGTGCTGTAACATGCGAAACGGTAGGCGTTACAGTTCGCTAGCGAATATATACTCGGCTTTAGAAGTTCCAGGCTAAAGGATACTCGCGTAACAGAAGCCACTCGCGAGCAATAAAGCAACGGGCCGTTTTTGAGAAGAGCCACGCTAAACGTAAATTGCTAGTCTTTGACCGCGGAATCGGTAAAAGTGGGCTGCTCGAAAGCGAAAAGTTCGTTAAACATTTGGTTAAACGCGGACCGCGACTGGTAAACGCGAAACAAGGTCGGCATTCCGGCACACTTCGACGCAGTGTTCGCCGTTTTAATCGGATTCAATCTCAATTTTGCACCTCTCCTACCCACGAACGGAAGAAACAAATGGGCCAGCACGTTCTTCCCTCCTGACTTCGTGCCGTTGCTATTTCTATTTGAGCCGTCAAAAGCCATTACTTTCCCTTAACTTTCTGCAATTTCGCGACCGACGTTGCTTTAATCCGCGCACAATTCTCTTTCCCTAAGCGCACTTTGTGCTAAAAATTACCGCTCAACCTTCGCTAACCATTCCTAAATGGAGCATTTGTTATCAACTGTTTGCACCTTATTTACACCATCTCGATACTACCCATTGCTACCACTTCACCTATATTCAACGACGAACGGCATAAAGTACTAGGCATTGCTCGGGCTTCGTATATCTAGAACATCAGCATCAATAAAATCGGGAGAATTTATTGATTTTCCTCTGTGAATCTTAATCAATTGAAATTCAATTGGCTGTTACCCGTAAACTTGAATTTATCACAGAGTGTCGATGGAATGGAATGACGTGTACAGGTAATAAATTAATCTATATTTTCCACAGGAGACCAGAGAGTAACTATGCAAAATTATGTGAAGATCGATTAAAAAGTTTCTTCTCTTGTAAATAGATTCATACTTAGTCGAAGAGTGTGTGTATCATTAAATATTGACTTGCACTACTACATTTCCAACACGTATGCATGGATATTGACTTTTATCAGTACGTTTACTTCATCTATGTCCGACATCCAAATCATTTGTCCTGATTGCGAACGCAAGCCGTGCTCAGGCAATTCATACGTTTGCCGGCGTGGAAGCGCTTTTCACTTGAAGTGCGTCGCAGCGAAAGAGTTAATTATTGAAGACCTAAAACGTAGTCCGGTCTTCTCTGTACGTTGTGAAACAATCCTCCAAAGCGAGAACAGAAAAGAGAAAGAAAGTACCATTTCTCGCGAGTGAACCAGTTTCTTGCACCACTTGCACCAAGAAGGAGTGCTGGAGGGTGTTACAAAGTTGCATACATACGCACACATGCACACCCTGTAGTTACTTCGGAACCCATAACATCTTACAGAGACTGTTAACTGGGTCTGGGCCAGGTTTCGATTGTCTCGGAGAGAGAGAAACCTCTGGCGAATTTCGAATCGTACACTACTCACTATGCCATTTTTGACCGCACTCTATATAAACATGACATACCCTTACTTACAGCTTCCTACCCTCCATCCTCTCTCTCCCAAGACTCCCACGCATACCTCTCAAGCTCAAAGCCTCTCGAGCAACGTTTGCGGAGGTCCCTTTGACCGCGAGTCACGAAATCCGTTTCAGGACCATAAGCTAAAGCACATGGCCGATCTCCAGCAATCGGTCGTCGCCGACGTGGAGACGAAGCAGCAAATCAACAACCAGATCGTCCAGTGGGAGCAGAATCTCGAGCGTCTTCACTGCGAGCAGTTCCGCCTGAGATGTTACATGGCGAGCTTGCAGAGTGGCGAGCTTCCTAATCCGAAGGTGAGCGAGCCACACATTTCTCGAGCATCTGCGAGGACGGCAATGGCGGCCTGAGAGTATTGTAGAAACTCACGGCCGACTTGTGTGTGTCCAAGGCGGGGGAGTAGCCCTTCGATGGATATCACTAGACGCGCGCGCTGTTTCTCGATAGCTTCGAGCACGCTCGACTTAAGTAGTTACGGCTAGCTAACGGCTTCATGCCTTCCGAGAGTATGCCGCGAAAACGCGCATTCGGATCTTGCGATAGAGTCAGTGCGTGCCGTAGCGAAAAATGTCAAAATCATTTCTATACGTTGCGTTAAGAAGTCCCACATTTGGAGGTAGTATTCGTCGGATCTGTAGAGAGTATCGAAATAAGCAGAGAGCAGCACGTCCATCGCTCCCCAGCGCCGACTGATCTGGCGAATCAGAGGCTAACTCAGAAGCACAATCAATCGGCTATTCCAGGTCGTTGATCGGAATATTCGGAATCCCTAGAAAACGAGACAGCTGGCCGCGTGATCCGTGCCGTCGGCGTCGGCGTCCACAAAATCCATCGCGTGAACAAAAAAAGCCCCGCGCATGCCGCACTCATCTTCCGTACGTTTCATTATCGGACCCGCTTTTCGAGTCCGTATCTAATTTACGCGGTCCAATGATACGCGCGGGGACGCTCCGCGCTATCGATCTCTCCTGGCAAATAGAACGCGCGTCGGAACGCGTTTGAGGCGAGGAGTCGCGAGGCAATTACCAATAAATTAGCGCGATCGTGTCAATCCGCCGATCATCAGGCTCGCGCCGCATTTTCCGTCCTCGAAATTCCGCGGAAAATTGCTTTACGAGACAAATTCGTTTCGCGGGCGGGCATGGGAAAAAAGGCAGGTGCCAGGTACACTGTCGGCCATAAGTTTGGGCCATCCGTGCGTGTATATACCTTCTTAGCGCTTTACCTTTTATAACGTTGCGTGTCAGGTTATTTCATTATGTATGTCCATTAGTTTGAACAATTTCAATTAATTTGGATTGCGCCGGCGAGTTTTGAGCGTTGATGAGGACGGTAGGACGAGAGGGTTGTTAATATGTTCCGTGTGTCTCGTTGCAGAGTTTATTGACGCATGTGTCGCGGGCGACGAAACAGACGCTGAACAAATTGGGCGTATTCACGGTCTCGTCGCTTCATGCATTCATCTGTGCACGGAGCCCGTCGTTGTTGAACAATTTATTGGCTGGAAAGGGCGCGACCAAGAGGAGGCCGCCGTTGTTGTCGAGATCGAATAGTTTATCGAGCAGGAGGTCGCTTCAAATCTCGTCCAGGGACGAAGAGAAGACTGTCAAGGTGTCCCTGCCGGAGAATCAGGTAAGTTATTTCAGACGCCTATCAGCTGATAATTGTGGCGATTTAGCTGCAATACGTGGAAGCTCGTGTAAACCTAAAAATCTAGAATCAATTTTTTGCTGCCTTTCTTTTTTTATCATCAATATTTCTTTCCGTTTCTACTTTTTAAAAAAAACGTCCAATTCATAAATCGACCAATCTTGATCGATTTTGTCCATAGTTCGTCTCTGTATTTCTGCGCGATGCCATGACCGTGGAAGAATTTTTGGCGAGCGCCTGCAATCGAAAGAATCTCAACCCGATGGAACACTTCGTCCGCGTGAAGAAGCGTCGCGACATGGAAGACCACAACTACTTCGTGCCGCACAGGACGGATGTAATAGAGACTTACGTAGGTCTCACAGATCTCGCCCAATATGCCGTGTGCGCCGGCATCGACGAAAATCCGTCTCAAATGTGCCGCTTTCTTTTTCTGCACAGTTGCACACACACGAGATCGTGGAGGTTTGCGCGAAAATCCTGTACCAGGTGGAATTGCAGAGGAACACCTTAGAGCAGATGTGGGGCTTTTCAGTAGAAGCGGAGCTGATAGAAAATTCCGACAGACAGGACGAACTCTGTTGCTACGTGAGCAGGGTCGAAGATAAGAGCGTAGCTATGCAAAATGGTGAGTCAAATTATGGAAACATCATATTGGACAAACCGGAGGTAGTTGCCGTAGTTTATAGGTGGAAGGTGGAAATTTCGCGAGATAATTGCGAGACTTACAAAAGGTTATTTGGGCAAGGTCGATTCAGTGCAGAATAAAAGACATTCGAAACGTTGAACGGTTGACCTTGAGAGGGTGCAGGATGCAATTAGTCAGAGTTCCGAGTGGAGGAAAGGTCGGGTTCGAGTGAGCACGGTACAGTAGGCTGTCTTAAAAATAATTTCTCAAACGAGACCACTCGACGCCGATGACGCGAGACTGTCGCCCATGCGTTATCATGTATGTTCATACATAAATATACGAGAGCGTATACAAACATATGCCATATCTTTTAACACGTTCGACTCACAGGTTTCTTCGTATATGCCCACTCACGTATTCTTACGACATTCTCACACCACATCGACTGGATGATAATTCGACGTCAAGGTTGCAAGTAATAACTTATTATAGATCTTTTTATAATAAGGTTTGTTGTCATGTTGAAATAATACATAAATGGGAATATGCCTTCGTTTTGGCTCTTTCTATGAGATGTTGTAAAAAATGATTTTTTGGTGCGACACCTAATGAACGAAACATCCACTAAGTATATGAATGTTAGTGCATCGGCTGAAAGTCATCGATTTTCTGCGCCACATTTAGCAGGCCAACGCACTTTAATGAGGCACGAATAATGCAGGGCTGATACATTTACGACGGATTATACACCCTTCAACAGAACTGGTCCCGAATAAAATTACTCGCCCCCAAAAGAACGCACCGTATTCGTGTCTCTACATAATCTACACGTTGTTTCGGATTTTCCTAATAATCTACTGCCTTCCCGAATTGATCGTACGATTGAATTATGCAAGTAACGTCAATCCGGCGAAATATTAACGACGGTTGAATGATCCAACGGTTCCGGCTAAAATTACACCAAACAGGAAGGATGTGTATTTTTGGAGAAGATGTTCAACGTTTCGCGTAACAGCGTAGATTCTGAGTTTAGAAGTAGGTCGTATCGATTTCTAAGTTTGTTAACGCCTTACCTCACTTTCAGAGATTCGACATTGTCCTATTTAAACGTTTCTAATCAATCGATCTTGAGTACGACTAGGAATATTATAAACTAGCAACACTTCCTTACCCTGTTATACGTTCCAGAGAATTTTGGACAGACTTGAAATTTTGCGAATTGTACAAATTCTTGTGATGCAGGCATCATCAAGGGCGACGAGATCATGGTGATCAACGGTGCAATCGTAAGCGATTTAGACATGATGTACTTAGAGAGCGTTCTTCAAGAGGAGGTCGGCCTCTGCATGATGATGAGATCATCGAGAACCGAGCCGCCCGATCTCACCGGCATTATGAGGGTCACGGATGATATAATCGAGAGTCTGGTCTGCCCACCCCCGCCGACGGATCCGCCAGTGATAAGCGAGGAAATGATTTCCGGCTTGATCGTACCGGCACCCGGATGGAGTGAGTCCTTTTCTTCGCACTTTTCTTCCTCAACGCCGATTATACCGCACCTATTTAACCGCGACGGTTTAATAGAAACAAAGAGATATCCGTTTGATTTCCGTATAATATACCCTCGGCCACGTAAATTACAATTGTAGACTTATTTTTTGCTCTTACAACAAGGGGTCAATTTCTATTCATACCTCGTACTCGTTCCTCTCGAGCTAATTGAAGTTGCCTGATACGTCGGCAGGCTAATGGAGTCCCAGGAATTCGTTACAAAGTGAAATATCTCGTTCGCTAGCACGCGTTAAAGTAAAAATTCATGAAAACGAAACGTTTCGGTTCGTCGTTCGTTGAAAAAAGAGAAGAACGAAATACTCGATTGTCCGACCGCCACGCAATTAGCGCTCAACAGACGACCGAACTCTGCGCAGGACTTTTGCACACCGTCAAAGAGTCGAACGTCGATCCGCCTATATCGGCGCAACGCTTTCTCGAATATTGAACGATCGAGTCGACTTAGTCGATTAGTCCAATTCTCGTTGGATCTCAACATTAATCGCTTCTCCCTCTCTCTCTCATTTTCGTTCGTTCGTTCTCCACTTTTCAGCCCCTCATCTTATTCCTCCCCTTCCCAATCGTCTAGGCCGCCTCTCATTTTCTCGTTCCTCTCTGTTTTTTATATAACCTTCTCTCACTAAGTAACGATCTCTCATTAGCAGAGCGACTAATGAGGTGGGGATAAGCTGGTCGGGGCGTCGCGACGCGTCGATAGAAAGAAAATAGAGCAGGCCAGGGAATACCCGGGCATGTTATTTCGGTCCTGTGAATGACGGCTACGTCTTTCGTCCGGCCCCCACGTATCCTTGCGATCAGATCCTTTTTCTCGCCACTCTTATTATTCTCCCTCTTTAATGCACTCGCGCGGGATTGGAATTACGAGAAGGATGATATTTCTGACGCAATTTGTTTTAATGGCGAACGCGTCGTGTCACTCAGCAATAACGTCAGTCGCCTGTTATTACGATAAATGAGCTCTATTACACATAATATTCTTCTTTGTAATCCTGCTCTGACGTCATTCACTAATGTATATCAGAGAAGTGTGCGTTGAAAGGAACGAAGCAGAGAATGGAACATATCAGGAATATGCTTTTATACATAGCACGATGTTGATTATGAGTACGAGGAACGATCAGGGATGGGAGTAATTGAATAAAATATTGCAAAAATACGAATGAAACAATAAAAGTCCGGTCCGATCGTACGACAGGTAAGGAAAGCATAATGCAAGAGTGCACATCGGCGTCTCACATGGAGAATGGCAAGCAGACGTCGCGGACGAATTCCTTCGAAATCGAGAATCTGCTGAAGACGGCCGAGCAAGTCACTGGCATTTGCCGTTCGCCGGGCGAGACGAGGAAGTCCAGTCCGACCGGAAGTGTCGTCAGCTCGCACTCCCAGGCACTGACGCCCAGCAGACAGCTGAGCGACGCCGAGAAACTGAAGAAAGTCATCCTAGAACTGATCGAGACTGAACGGACTTACGTAAAGGTGGGTTTCGGAACTAGTTCAAATTCGTCATCTCGTTGCATTCAGAAAATTGCCAGCTTTCAGACGGACTCTCTTAAACCATTCAACTTGATAATAAATGATAGCTGTTAGGGGATAGAGACCGAAGAGAAGCCGCGTATGTATTTAGTTAGGCGTCAGATAGGGTGTTGGACTGTAACTTGTATGTCATGCGTTTGAGGGTGACGCGGGATTGAATGTGTTAAAGGGTCGGGTTCTATAAATAACCGCGACTGACGATCGATCCCAGCTAGCCCGGGACCTCGATTTTGCCCGACCTATTAGGGATTTAGATTAGGACGTAATCGAGTCTCTTTCGCCGATCGGCCGATTGTTTTTTAATGAGAGCGAGCGGATACTCATTTCAGATCGGTTGATTGATACACTGCTACCTCGGATTAGCGTCCGACGCGGAATTGGCAATGTTCGCATTTAATGAACCGACGATATACGTCACCTTTTTTGTGAATCCCAAATGTCAAGAGACCCACAAGACGGCCTGCTTTCGTTCGGTTGCAGAATCTAAATAATTTGCTGGAAAACTATTTGGAACCCCTAAAGCGCGAGACCTTCCTGTCGAACGCGGAGATAAACGCGCTGTTCGGAAATATCCAGGAGATCGTGACGTTTCAACGACAGTTCCTGCAGAATCTTGATCACGCGATCGAGATGGAATCAGACTTCAACAACTTCGACCATCCGAGTCAATTCAAGGTAGGTCAACGACGAAATCCGTATTGAATCTCTTCCGCGACAACATGCGCTTCTCTATTCGCAATGCCTTCCCATCGATTGCATATTACGCGAATGAGTAAGATGCGCTCTTACGTCAAACTATTCATGATATACATGAGCGGTTCTTTGTACAGCTCGTACATTCGCCGCAGTCTCAGAACAGCTGATGCATATTATTCGCGATAATCCCGCAATCTTGTTCGATTTGTTTGATGCAATCCTATCCACGCCGTTAATTAAAACGCCACGTTAAGCTGTCGTTTGTGTCCCGCAGGGTGTCCTGTTTTCCATTGGAAGTGCCTTCTTATATTACGTAAATCACTTCAAGCTGTACAGCTCGTTTTGCGCCAGTCACTCGAAGGCCCAAAAGGTTTTACATCCAAGTGAGTGCCGCTGCGAACTTTCATCTATGCTCGGTCGAGAATCGAACGTTGAAGATGGGGGGCGGGGGAAGGAAAAAAGGCACGAAAGTACAGGCCGTTCCTTTCCCTCCCTCGATTTATTTGAATGCATTTGGCATGCTTCGCTGTTTCCCGAGGTGAACTCTCGCTTCGTTTCGTTGTTCCGACGATCACACACATAATTATTGTAAATAACCGTTCAGACTTCATTGGACAACCCCCGTTCATATACGGTAGAAACACGGATTTATGATTTTGGGTTTGTGATTTGTGTATTGAGAGATTTTTGTTGAGAACATCATATGTGCAGTGTGTAAACTTTGCCGACTTTCCGTTTCTGTTGAGAGTCTCGCTTTGTTACGTAATACCGTTTTATACTTCTTAATGGTACAATGTTTTATAGTGTAATTCCTTATAGTAAGATACTTTGAAACGCTATATATGTATGTTGAACATAATAGAGGGGCCAGAAATTGGTATTGTCACGTTTGCAAAGGCTCTGTCCGATAGACGAAGATAAGTATTTCACGTAATCGCGCTGAAACGCACTCGGACCGAAATGGAGTCATTTAAAATGTGAAATTTCTTTGCAACCTTATTACTCTCCCGATTGAACGTGAAGTAAGATAGAATTGAAAAGGCCCATCGATACGTCAGTCCCAGACATTTCAAAGGTCGAATTTCTTTAGACGAAGGGAATCAAGCTTTACAAGAGTTCCTGCAAGCGAGAAATCCACGACAGCAGCACTCGTCGACCCTGGAGTCGTACTTAATAAAACCGATACAGAGAATACTCAAGTACCCGTTGCTCTTGCAACAGCTTAGGAATCTCACGGACGAGCGTAGCGAGGAACACCAACACTTAATCGGTAATTATGTCAATAAATCACGCAGGGCGACTCACTAATCTTACCTTTATCTACCACGTTGACAATGAGAGAGAATTTTACGTATGCCGCTTATGAATGCGCCGCTTCATCATTGACATTGAAAAACATCTAGCTACTCGTTCCATACAGTTTCCGAAAACATGCTACAGTGGGTGAGGAGAGTATTCCTGTACCATCGACTTTCAATTTCAAACGATGTTTACTATGCCAAGGACCTTTTTGCGGAGATGCTATTAATAAGGAAAGATAGTTCTTCTCGTTTAGTAGGCTTTAGATTGATAAGCTTTATTGAAAACTTCACGGTTCAATGTAAACTGTTATTTTTTCCATAAAGATTAGATCTATTAAAAATTTACTGCATACACTATCGTTGGTCGTTGAAAGCAACTGGTGGTTTGGATATAGTGTGATAGCCGTTTGGCAGCAAAAGTGCGATGGATCGGAATACCTTTGTAATTCACTGTACATACAATACATTTTCTCGTATTTGAGCCCTTCGACATTGACGCTTCTCCTGTCTTTTACGCAAAAAATTGAAGTATCGACAAGTAATGATCATAGTTGCAGCGATGTTGGTAGAAGTAATATAACGGTATTAATGACAGTAGGATTAAACAGATGGTAGTGTTGGGTTGCAAATGGGATATACGGAGAGGTGTGCGGAGGATGTTGGGAGGCTAATTGTTCGACGATTTGCAGAGGCCCTCAAGGGAATGGAGAAAGTGGCGGAACATATTAACGAGATGCAGAGAATTCATGAGGAGTACGGTGCCATCTTCGACCACCTGTTCAGGCAGCATCAGAAATCTTGCAAGCAGGTACGTTCACGCTTCTCATCGAAACATGTCGAACATTCTCAAGATTATTGAGACAATTTTTCTATTTCTTGCAACGGAATTATTCTATATTCACAGCCGATCGATCTGAGCCCCGGAGATCTTTTGTATTACGGCGGTGTTGAGTGGCTGAACATTTCCGATTTCCTCGGCAAAATCAAGAAGGGTCTCGAGTTACACGCGATGTGCTTCGTTTTCAAATCAGCCGTCGTCTTCCTGTGCAAAGAGAGATTACGGCAGAAGAAGAAGCTCATGGTGAGTGTTGCGTTTAAATCCAGCGTGAATTAGAGACGATCGAGCCGTGGGATTGTAGAAAGTTCAAACTGTATTAGCTCTAAAGTAATTGTAAAGACGATTAATAACTTGTTTGAGACTAGAAGAAAACTGCGAGGCGAGATGAAAGATGTCTCGAAGTTCGCGGAAAGTTAATTGAGACGGCGAACTCGGCGCAAACTTCAGCGTCAATTTCGAGTCGCAATTTCTATTATATCGTGAGCGCAGATAACGACGTTTATCACTCACGCCCTTTCGTCCGCAGGGAGTATCGACGAAAGCCAATTCGAGTGAGGTAGAAATAATTCGTTACCAAGTGCTGATACCGGTAACGGAGGTCCAGGTCAGGGCGAGTTCCGCCAAGGACATGGAGTCGCATTTCCTGTGGGAATTAATCCACCTGCGAAGTCAATTACAGAGGAGGTCGGAGAAAGTATACGTGCTCTCCAACAGGTAAACGAAACAAACTCTTTCTTTCCCTCTGACCAACTTCCTTCAACACAACCCATCTTTCTTCCTACTCCCACCGAAAACATCCGCACAAGCTAGTCCACAGAATAGAATCGATTTCGACAGAATATGATTTATTCTCTCGTCCGCTGTGCTTTTCAGCACGACCGAATTTAGGAATGCGTTCCTGAAGACCATTCGGCAGATCATCCGCGAGTCGGTGCGAAACATGAGCATACCGTCGACGAAGCCGAATCTGAGCCAGCCGCCGATGACGATCCCGCCGCGAATGTCGACGGGACACGTGGAGAAGTTCGAGAAGCAGCCGAGCCAGCAGGGCAACGGAAACGGAGCGCCGACTACTGGCACGATGTCGAAGAAGGCGGCGAAGCAACAGTTGCTGGCGAATTCGCACATGGCGAAGCGGAAGTACAGCCAGTCGAAGCAGCCGGTGGAACACGAGAGTTCGGAGGACAAGGACGTGGAGGAGCCTGTCGTCAGCCAGCAACAGACTACATTTCGTTCCAGGAGCAAGACCATAAGTGACACTACAGGTGAGTGCATTGCGTCGTTGGGATGCCAAGTGGACGTTGAAGGGTGGTTGAATCGATGAAAGAATGTTGCTGGCTATAACCGCTCATAACTTCGCCTTGTCCTCTTTCTCATAATGACCGATCTAGGCGAAGTGAAAGTCGAAATGGACTCGGGAACGAAGTCTGAGGGCGAGGAGGACTCGCAGGCTTTTTTAGGTGAGAAGAAGACCAATCTGGGCCGCACGCCCAATCATTTGACTTTGAGCACCACATCGACCATTTCCGCAGGAAGTACTGGCAGCCAGGCCAGACTGATCCAGTCCTCTCATCAGCCTGAGAACTACCAGCCAATTACGGTCAAGGAGCTTGGTAAGAACGATGGAAAGTAAATTTACATCCTCGATTGTTGGGAAACGGCGATGTTTGCGAGAGACGAGAGCGATCGAGACGACAGGAGGCAGTTTTGGGTTGAAAGAACAAGCACCGCGCAGCATCACCTAATTATTATTACGAGAGATTTATCCTGCGTAACAGGGTGTAGTTTCACAGCTTTTTGGTAGAGAAAAGAAGTCGCTCGTTGCGAATTTAGCGACAGTACGGAACCTCGGTATTCGATTGTATCTGTTCAGAGCGGGGAACGTTTCGATATCTTTGTTCACGTTGCTTGCGTACGAGTACGAATATCTTGTATTCTTAATGTATTTGACAATTTGACGTAGACATTTAACCGTTGGGACGGACACTTTTGACGCTGACAAGCGAGAGCTTAATTATTTCGTCATTTCACATCTTTTCAACCCTTCTCCCATAGTTGCCATGGCTGATGTTCATTAAATCGACACGATCCGTAGATTCTTTAATGTCAAATTCCAAGTCATTTTTCATTATTCCGTCATGCATGCACGCACATCAACACCATGTTCAATGTTCTTCGTAATAACCGATAGCCTAACATGACGAGGACCTAATTTTTGCTAGGATTCAACAGTGAGAGCTCATTCCTACTGCTAATTCGTAAACTGCCACTTTCCAATGTTTCACGTTCAACACGTTCAATCGCACATTGCACTTCTTTCACTTTCGAGGCAATCACTGAAGGTGTTTTCAAAGTCTCTTGATATAATAGTGCACATTATCACCGATCAGCACCATGCATGCAATGCTTATCACTATCACGATACAAAAACTCTCACGATGAATCGAAATATTATCGTTTGAATTCTGCTACTGCAAAAGTAAACGGTGCAGCATTGACTTATAATTAACTATAGTCCACGGTCTAATTTAGACGTCGATACACGTTCGTCCTGAGAGTGAGCGCGCGTCACAAATGAGAATTGTGCCGCGCGAAAGCTTCTTCACCAAAAGATTCGCACTCCGAAAAGAAAGATCGGGAAAAAATTCTGAAAAACCGAAAAAAAAATCGTGCGAAATTCATCGAGCGTGGGAGTCACTTGGTGCGTCTCGTTGATCAGGTTCGCCAATATGGAAACCACGGGAGCTACCCTCGCTGGGCGAGGCTACCACGTTGCCACGAAAGGGTAAGTCGGCCGGCGAGTTCGCGGACATGAGCTCGTCCCACAGCGCCTCCCGAAAGTCTCTCATAGAAATCAATAATTGTGCTCAACAACCTAACTTTAATAATCACGTTTAAGTTTTAAATCGAGGCTAAAACTCGCTGATGATAGCGCGACACTATCGTTAAGTTTAAAAAAGTCCACCACCGTGGGTATAATGAGAGTATGAAAGCGAACGAGAGAGAGAGAGAGAGAGAGAGAGAAAGAGAGAGAGAGAGAATAAAATATTACACGCATATAATACGGAGCAGAGACACTAACACTTATACACGAAAACACCTACAACGGACATCTACTATCCGATTATTGTGTAACGGTTATTGAGGAAAAAAAAAAAGAACTGGAGAAAGATGCGTTTTCGCGCACGCACGTCGCCCACGAGGGACGCGCGAGGAGCTGTTATCAGACGGCTCTGTTATCGGACGGCTCGTTTGGAATGTACTTCTCGTTTCGTCGTTTTCTCTACCTCTACCGGCGGACGATGACTCTCGTGGACGGACTTGCAGCCGATTCGCGAGTCTGGATTCCCTTCGCTGTCGGTCGAACTCTCTCTCTGAGACGGTCAAAATGTTGCGATCGGTGCGGCTGGCAGATCCGTCAATTTGCTACCCACCAATTTGTTCCGCGCAAACGCCAACGTAACGTAAGATAATGATTCGCATTGGGTAACTTCGTTTACGGTGAATTCGTCGTAAGTGATGACAATCGAAAAAGAGAAACGGGATGTAATGTTCGTTGGGTCGGACTTTTGTCTGGAAACACGATGAGATCGAGGGAAGAAGTTCGATCGATGAGCGCAGCACCTTTGGCGGCCCTGTTCAAAGTGACGAAACTCTCCATCCAGTAAAACGTTCAATTCTCAAATCAGCTCGCTAGCAAGGCATTCATCAGTAGAACGCTGGCAACAATTTCGTTTCGCCATAGCAGGTCCGTCCCCTATCTTGATTTCCCTTTCATCGACCGATTAATTTTCCCCAGTGCAACACTTATTTCTGCCCGACCCCTACGTCCAAGCCACTGAACCCACCTTATACATGTACGGGCACATATACTTACGTCTACATGTATATCCCGCAGATATAATAGTGACAGCGCGTGTCTATGTGTGCATACGTATCGTACGAGACGAGATTTTCTAATGTTATGCAGGGTGTTTCATCGTGTGCGGGATTTAGTTGAGGGGGTGCATGTTTTTCTTCGAGCAACTTGTATCTGCTTATTTTTACAGGGCTCGCTCAATATGTCGACGGTTACGATTCAGAACGGAATAACCAGCGACTGACACTCGTTCATCCATTTTTCGAAACGTTTTCTTACGAGACGTGTCTCGAGTAACGGGAAAACGTGAGAGAAATCCGTACGGATCAGTCCATGCATCGATTGCATATCCGTCATATTATAGAGCACCTTGCATATTCTATGCGTCACAACATTACAATATACGATATGCTATATGTCATACCTGTGCATACATATACGCGCGCCGTAAAATATATAAGTAACAGAAGTTGAAGGGAAACGAAGCTCAACTAAGAATTAACTTAAAACTTTACGAAATATCTCTGCGACGATGATTCCTCGAGTGTCGAATTCGCGCGCGCAGAAATCGTCATACCTAAGGGCAGACAGGTTTTCTTTGATAAGCGATAAACGACGACGAAATCCCGTAAGCCGACGTGCGGAATAGGAGAGACTTACCAACGTTGAAACAATCTTTTCTTATCGTGGGCGGCGTAGTATGTGCATTGCGGAACGTGTCTTAATCAACTCTGTATATAATGTAATAACGACATTATTGTTATAATTATTATAATTACTAAACGATTATTATTAATTATCACTTATCGTCATTATTACCGGCAAAGGATAATGAGTGAAGACATTTTACGAGAACCGGGAGATGATCGGTGTAGTGGCGCGACAGAACGAGAAGGAATCGAGCCGCCGACGCCGTCGCCGCCGCCGCCGCCGCCGCGACGCCGACGGAGAGGAAAAACGAAACGAAAAGAAATCGAGAACCCGAGACAGACGGACAGTCCTTTTTCGCGAACCAGACTAAAGAGCCGCGAGCGAAGAACGCGAGAAGGGTGATTGAGATAAAAGCACGCCATACACATATACATATATATACATACTATACATACGGACATAGAAAGCGTGGGCGATGAAAGGTGAAAGTCGAGGTGGGGGTGGGGGTGGGGGTCGGGTCGGGTTCGGAGGTGGGATAAAACGGTTTACGAATTAAAAACATTGTTTGCCGAATTGGCTTACGGTGTCCTGCCACGTTTTCGAGTGCACGGCCGCGACCGTATTAATAGAAGAATTTTAAGACGTTGATCGGGCGGCATCTACCGGTCCGCGGGCGTCGCCGAGACGAACATAGCAGACTTTATTTTTACCGTTACTTAAGATGTAATAATAAAACAAACGATCGGATCGCGACGCCCCGGAACGGCACCGCTATGCGGATTATGTCTATGTCTGACTGTGTGCGTGTGAGTGTGTCTGTTTAGCGGTGGCCGAGGGGTCGACGGCCTTTTGGAAAGTCTCGAGAAACAGAGAAGGGATGTCGAGAAATTTTGAACGGACGAAATTTCACTGGCTCGGTCGAACGCTTAACTTCGGGACTTTGAGGGAGAATCAGCGATGGCTACCAATCAGATGAAGGATAGAAATTCGTCAGGCTTTTTGTCCGTTGCTTATTTCTCGTGCCAAACTTCTCGCCCAATTTCTCCTACGATTTTCCACGGAAGAACGATGGCGGGACACCGATTTGCCCGGCGCCATAAACTAAACGATATCCGATATGTAACACGTTGTTAATGGGTATTACGATAATTTAAGGCGGTATCCGAGGGATTAATTCGTGTAAATTAGACGACAGAAAGTATCCACATAGACGAATACCTACGAGCGAAGTAAATAAATTATTCGTGCGCGCGCGCGCGCATACACGCGCATATATTTGTATGGATATATGGGAGTGTATGCACGTCTGCTAATGAGTATATATATATACACACACGCGTACACACGTTTACACGAGCCACGAAACCAGTTACATACACTATACACATAAACATACACACACAAAAACACACATACACGCGCACACGTACGTACGTATGTAAATGGAGTAACGATGTTAATTAGATGATCGCGCGCGGCATTTGTCGAACGATGAAACCGATCGTGTCGATCCTGAACATGATTGCGAGCGAGTTAGGCAGTGGTACTGTGCAATAATCTTGGTTGTTTATGGTATTTTATGGTGAAATATGATTTGATATGGCAAAATTTTGTTTGTTGTGGAGGAAGAACTGCGAAATGCTGTTTCAACAATGATAAAGTCCAAATCATCAATGTAAATCGAAAATATATACTCGCAGCACTGCAGAGAGACAGAGAGAGATATATGGATTGTTACGATTATTATATCTTAGTTTGCACGATGGTTAAATTTGTAAGAGTTTAGTTGACGCAGTTATGACAACCGTTCTTCAGTTCTACGCGAATAATTCGTGCCGAAGATCGTCGCTACGGGTATTCACGAATCGACTGGAATTCAATTAGCGATTAATGGGAATTTGATAGTACACTTAATGCTCAGAGACTTTGATATATATACACGTATACTGTCGTCGCACAATTCCAATCGACGATCTTCATATCGGAGTTAAGCTTTCGTTGCATTCATTACTTGTGTCCACTGGTCTCTCATCCACCTAGGAACCGAGAAAACCGGGTTAACCTTCGCACTTTTTTATAAATTAACAAACAATTAAATTGAAACATTCATAAAAATAAGTTATTGCCATTTCCGTTAGACAATCTTTGGAAAAAAAATAAACAAGGTCAATAAATAGTATTATCGAATACAAGTGTTTTTGAAAAATCGATCTTTTTAATCTACCGAGGTGGATCAAGGCCTTCAACGCCAATGCCGAGTTTATTGCTTACCAAACAATTTTCTGTAGAGTACTTGTTATATAGGAAAAGGGAGGAAAGTTCGACACGATCGATTCATAATGTATCGACGGCGTACGAATTGAAATATGCACGGCAGCAATTAGACCGATGTAAAAAACGATACGATATAAGCGTAACTGCGTTGCCGCGCGCGAAAAACGGGTGAGGATTTTTCCGAAAAGGAAGGGAGGCACGAGGGATCTCGATTTCGGCCGTTCGCGTCGCTATCTTTCTTCGAGTTTCGTTTTGGAAAATAATCGGGAGAGACGATGGTCGGTGTACTCGGAAGTTTCTTCAATTAACTCCTTTCGATCGCTACGTTCAAAGATCAAGATAATCGACGCTCGAATTAAATGGACTGATATTGAAAAATATTGTAATACGAAGGGGTTGACGGATAAAACGTCCGATTGGTTGTGTTTGATGGCGTAACGAGACAATTTCCTCCACAAGAATTTCGTATGTCGGGTCATTTTGCAGATTTATACATGCCGACGCAACGGCCGAATTTCCTTCTCCCATGCGCTGCCCGCTCTTTCTTTTTTTCTATAAATATATAAATAAATAAAAAAATATATATATAAATATATATAAATATATATATATATATATATATATATGTCGACTAAGAAACGGGTGCCCGGTTTCACGAAGGCCTGTCAAACTGAACAGAGGAATGAGGGATTCCTTCGAGTCCATGCGATAAAATTTCGAAATTTCTCGTCGAAATAAGAAGAATCTAACGTTCTAAGCGGTGAAGGCTGGAAAATGAGCGATAACGGACTGTGATTAGGTAAATCGTGAACAGATGATTCGTGCAATGTATGCGGTTTGCGATTGTGAAGGCGGTCTAAGTTCATTTTTGACTTAGATAACTGTCATGATCGCGGGCACACGAGGCAAACAAAAAGTACCTCCCTTGAACTTGTAAAAAATACTTAAGCCGATCAATACGAATACAGGGTCTCGCAGGATCGTAGGTAGATACTTAGTTGACCGTTCAATAAAACTTATAGAAAGAAGTCTCTCGTTTTCCACTTCACCGCTTAGGCAAGGAAGCGAAAGGTGTCGAAGAATAATGGATCGTCAAGAATTCGGAGCCTCGTCAGAGTCGCGCTTCTTATAGGTCCTCAGAACGCAGAAAATTGGAAATCAAATTTCCCGGGAACAAGAGGTTTCAAGAAGCTTCAAGGAATATTGACGACTGTTAAGAGATACTAAGAGAGTTCAAGGTGTCGCAGGAAATTTCGTGGAATTATGAGGAATTTGTGTGGGGTTTTGGAAGAAATCTGGGAACGAATTGACGAGAATTGATGGCGGAAAGCGGCGACTGGGCAAGACGGAAACCGGCATTGACAGGAAGTGAGAAGAGGCCGAAACCACGCTGTGAGAGTACCGGAGGTCCTTAGTGCGTATTGTCAAGGTCTAAGAAGCCACTATGTGTAGGTAAAAATACGTTGTTCAGTGATAAGCGAAAAAAAATGAAGAGAAAGCGAAAGAAAAAGCGAGAGATTCGATGTTAATACAGGCCCAACAACACGCGTACACAATTACACACGGACACACATACATACCAGCGCACGTCTTACACGGAAACACAGAGACACATATGAAACGGTCCCATACAGAAGAGATTAAAAAAAAACATAGACACGTACAGAGATACATACGCATACGTAACACGCAAAGTATATCTAATTAAGACATCGGTTAAGATCTGACAGCGAAAAAAAAATAATAAGATACCTACTTAATAATTAAACTAAAAATAGGCGGCGCGCGGAAATCGCGCGCAAAAAAAGATGAATATAAGAATTTAATGAACGGAGGACCTTCTGTTGCTCGAATTATTGCATTGTCTACTATAATATAAATTTTATTGTATAAATTCTGTACGGAGGCGCGACTCCGAGCGGGAGTCGATGTTACAAGTTTTTCCCTCGACCCGGCTAAAGTTTCGCGCTGTCAAACGTCACGACTTCAGGCTGAGGAAGTAGCAACGAGATTACGTTTCTTGGGAAGCTGCTGGAGGTCGGATTTTTCCTCGTACAGTAAGCGTACCGACGATGTTCCACAATTTTTACATTATCAATTCTTAGATTAATCAGTGCCTTTCTTTTACCAGCATCGTTTATTGATAGTGTACTGGCATCTTGCGATTAGCCTTGTATTCTGCTTCATTCCTAAAGATACCAAAAGAATACTGATGCACGTACTAGAGCACTTTGGCGCGGACACTTCTTTGCTACTTATATTTCGAGTATAAGCGCGAGTATCAATACTTTGGAGAGTGAAAGTGCTAGAAGTGTCTTCCCTGTGTAGCTGGAAAGTTTGCAGAAATGATCTAGTAAGCAACCGCACGCAAAAGGGAAGATTGATTCTCGAAACGAAATCCGACGCTTCCTCTTCCCGAAACGAAAAAGAAAAAGAAAAAGAAACGAAGAACGCGAGGACGTCTCGACGGTGACGCATAAAAAGACGATCACGTCGAAATAGACGAGGGTCGAGTCACTCCTGCTCGAAGGCGTATCCCAATAGTTGGCCTAGTAACCGAGTTTCATATTTTCTCGCCCCGGGTCTCGCAGGCGAAATCGTCTGCGCAAACGCGATTATTGTCTATTGCATTATTGAACATTCTTCCAGAAATTTTATTGATATGAGCATGGAAAGCTAGATAGAACGAGGGGTAGCGAGGGGAAAAGAGAGGATGAGATGGAGAGCGAGCGGACGGAAAATCGAACGAGAGCAGAAAACGAGAACGAACTCTTATCGCAACCGTTGAGAGGGAATTTCGATTGTTACGATCGCGATTTACCATACCGGCATTCATTATACGGGCACCGAGTTGTATTTCGTCGGACAGAGACATGGAAAGCTGAGGCTGAGGGAAGCGAGAGTGAATGAGAGACATGGAGAGAGAAAAAGAGAGAAAGAGCGAGAGAGTATTGATATGCTCCTCGCGTTAGGACTATTTCGAGGTGGTTGGTAGATTATATTTAATAGCGTTTAAGAATCGGGGTATCGTGGGAGGGGGAGGGGGGGGGGGGCGGGGTGTTCTAGCGACACGTAACATAGGGCTTTTGATCGAGAATTAAAAGGCACGACCTTTGGGGGTGGGGGCAGTATAAAACAATTGAGGCGTGCACGCTAGGGAGCGGACGGGGGATGGGTGGGCGTTAAGAAGATAGAAAAAACGAAAATAGGATAAGGATTAAAAGAAAAAATACCATGCGACCGATGTGTAACGAGTCTTTCCGAGAATCTCTTCCTTGAGTTGATGTGTGTATAACGGGTTTGCGGCGGGATTAATGCAAATTAGAGATCCTTGTACGTACCGACGCACGGACGAAATGAGAGAGAGAATGCGTGAGAGAACGAGAGACTGAGTGAAAGAGAGAGAAAACGTGCGAGAGGAGCGTCAGATCGAATTTTCCTTTTTTCCAAACAAATTGCGTAACGGTATATCGGTATGATGACTGTATTGATTATGATTACGATGATTGCTGTATTTATTGTTATTGTTCCTCGGTTAAGCGGAGGCGTTTAAGAGTGATCCATTTGTACAATCATTGAGTCATTAAAATATGATTATTCATTATGGAATAGCGAGGCAGTGTCGATTTCTCTTCTTACCCTTCCTTCACGATCCTCCAGTCCGCTTAAACAATCGTGCATACGCGTATGAATATGTGTTTGAAAAATGTGGAAAGTTCGTATAATGAGGTGGACATATAAGTTTGCTATTATTGCTCGAATTTGAGATACGCGGAAAACGACACGATCATTTCCGCCAAATCATTCAACAACGTGCATCCTGAGTAACGAAAACTCGTTATCAATAGCCCGCGCTTAATCTGATAAACGGACTTCTTGCAGGTGTTCGACGGCGGATAAAACGAATCTCACGAACCTGAGGCGGATAAATCGAATTCGTACACGTGGTAATCAGCGATCGTATCTCGAGCCAAAGTCGTTTCCACCTACCACGCTTTTCATAAACGATCTCTCCGTAGTCATCATCGATCATGCTCGATCAGTTTCCGAAGAGTACAAGACATCACTACTGATTCGCACCCTTATACCTACGAAGTCTCTTCACAACAATACTGTTGATCATAAATTTCTGTCAATAATGGATTCGCAAAACAATGTTTGAAGGGAATCTATATTTCTGCTGTACTTCTATAGTACATTGCAGATAATTAAAGATAGTCTCATACTCAATACTTATCATAATTGATTTCTCTTGATGCACTTTGCTCTGTACGAAGAGTCATATCTACGCGTTTCGACGTTTCGACAGACAAGGCGCACTGTTGCAAACAGTGCTGTAGCGCGTGGCTATTAATCGGCGAGATTGAACTGATGATCGATCGGGACAATGATCGCCCTGCGTCGCCCGATAAGAGGCCAACAGAATTCTCACCTGCACGATAACAACACGCGGGCCGGTCAGCGGGTTCGCTGAAAATCGTCAATTCCCACTTTGAAACGGTCATCGACGTGCGACACGCGCTTCCTCGCGATAATATCAACGCGCGATACGTCTCGAAAGGCAGAACAAACCTCGAAGAGCGCAGTACGATTTCGACGAGGTCGCAAAATCAATCGCTCAATTCGGGTGGTACGAAAATTCAAGAAATCCTGCAACTTTCTGTCGCGATGTGACCGTGTGATGTGAACGTTTATAGGAATCATTCGATCCGTATGGAACATCTTTCAAGTTACACGCAATAAACTCGGGTGATGCGGATCAAGATCAAGAAAGGATAGTTCAGTTTCGTAAAATTTGTTGCAAGAAATAATCGGGTCAAAGTACATATAATGCGTGCCACGACTAGAAAACGAGAACTGCGTTTCGCGCAAAGGATAACGGTGACGAAGAAAATGTTTTCAAACTGAAGAGTGCTGAGTGAATTGAACGCTACGCGTATATATATTTCGTTGGTGATAACAGTGACAAGTTTATTAAAACCGTCTAAATATATATATAAAATTTGTGATATCAACTCCTAAGACAATACCACAAATAATCGTATGTTTTGTATTATTAAAAATTACCGGAACGTGATGCTCTGTATCATCTAGAATTCTAGTTTTGCACATTCAGAAACAATATAAGTGAAAAATTTGGATTATTTACTCGTACTACTTTCATAATTACCGGTACATGTGTCATGTAGTGCAAGATTACAAATTGTTAGGTTCAAAAGGAATCAGTGACATTATATTCCGGTAATTTCAAGAAATATATCACTCATCGACAATTAACATTGGGTAGAAAGTTGCCACACTTAATTAAAAAAAACACTTTAAATTCATAATATTCTCTTGACTCTGACACGGCACGTTTTCGCTATCGGCCAATTCAAGTTAAAACAATCGAAGAGTTTAATTAATTCCAGCAAGGTTCAATTAAACTCTTTGATAAAATGCAATAAAAAATGATCGACTTTTATTTCTGCGAAATTGATTCGAAAATAACATTCTCAACGGGATAGTACCGTCTATATTGTTAATCAACACACGTTTATTGATCGAAAATGAAACGACGAAAAGACGTAGAATAAAAAACGATTTTATTATTAGCTCTCGATCGCTCATTATTTCATCTGACAAGAAAATATCAGCCCGAAGTTAAGAGTGTCTGGGAATCTCTTAATACGACAGTGTCATTTAAGCAAGAACCGGTCTTAGGCAGAACCGAATCAAAATGTCAATTGATCCCCGAACCCACACGTTTCGATTAGATTATTTTAAATTCTTTCACAATATCGTGCTTTATCACCGGTAAACCCCTAATATTAGCTACTTCAACGTATGTATGTATGCTACGCGCACGCATCTATATCTGACGTCCTGTTCTCAACAATAGAACTACACATAAGTGCTGCAATTTGCCTAAAATATCGTCATTAGAATATACATCTATTTAAAGTCATAATTCACCGAATGTCATGTTGCCATCTTCATTACGTAGTTTCATTGAAAATTTTCAATTGGAGTGATAACAATTGAGAAGGTGACGGAGGAAGTGAAAAGTGAACTGTAAAGATGAAGCCACAAGCAGTGTTTTCATGTGTTGCGGTTGCTTTTATTGCATTGGCCAGGACAGTGTATACGGAGAGTGAAAATGATCATTGCGTTTGGTATGGGGAATGCGGCAATGATGGGACTGCACCGAGAACCTGCGTTTCCGATACTACAGCGAAACCAATTAACAATAAAACATCGGAGGCGATGTTTCGAAAAAGATGTCCACATTTTTACAGAGATAACGGTAAGAAGGATTTTACATGTTCTTTCACGATATAGTCACAATATCCGATACGTATGTCTCGGACTGTCAAATTTCATTTTATCAGTGAAAGCTCTGACATTTTCATGGAATAGCGAGCGAACGGATACCGTACAAATCGACGAGTCACGAATTCTAATCGTAAAGTCGTAAATTGTAAAATCGAATAATCGAGTAATTCATAAATAGAATTAGATTGAGAACTGGTGGTTAAATAAGCATTGTCTACATGACGCAGCCGTGCCAAAGACATGTTGCAACGCGAACCAAGTGGTCACGATGGACCACAGTATGGCCATGGCTGAAGGTATATTCGGCAGATGTCCAACATGCATCAGAAACATGTTCCAACTCGTATGCGACATCACTTGCGCCCCTGATCAGAGTAGATTTATGAAGATCACGAAATCAATCTTCGATAGTGCCGGGGGCTTTGAGTACGTCGACGAAGTGGAGGTAACAAAATAAAGAAACGAAAAATATAAATATAACTCAATTTCTATACTTTCCGCTGATAAAAAAAAGATGTATGTCATTTGACACGCATTTCTATTCTCACATGTATAATTAAGCTAAATTCTGTAACATCGTATATTTTTATGACGTTACGGCTTCCTTATAAATGATATCATTTCGAATCTGCACGACAGATTTACTTGGCAGAGGACTATTTGAACGCGACGTACGAAGCATGTAAGCATGTGATCAACCCGTCCAGCGGAAATCTGGCTATGGACTTGGGTTGTGGCTCTCATGGTGCCAGTAGATGCAATCCTAAGCTGTAAGACATCATTCCATCATACTCATCGGAGTAACGTTCAATTTTTATCGAGTTCATATGTGGTAAAATTGAACTGAGAATTATTGATTGTAGGTGGTACGAATACATGGGGAGTATTGAAGACAATGATTTTACACCGTTCCAAATGAATTATGTCACCGACATTCCGAAGGAATGGAAGAACGGAATTTGGAACAGGACACACACGCCTTGCGATCAACCTTATGATGTACGTTTCTTCCTTCCATCTTTGTCTGTTGAAAAAGTAACGAACTCTTAGAGGAGATGATAGGTGCTATATTGTATATATGATTGAATTGTTGCTAGAATTCGACGACCGGTTGCAGTTGCGTTGATTGCCCACGAGCGTGTCCAGTCACGACGTTGTCAATTATCTTCGATGATGGCTTTAAAATTGGAGGATTAAATGGGTATGGAGTGATAGCAGGAATTCTCATAGCCCTGTTGTCCCTAAGTGCCGGAATATCATACACAATTTTGCGCTGGTGCATGTCTAAGAGGGTGAAAGAAGGTACGGCATCGCGTTTCAACTATACACATTTTTACAAGTCATGTTACAAATGTACCTAGATCTCTTAACCAATTCGTCTTTATTCGATTTGCAGACATCTCTGACGTCGACGACGATGATAATACAACGAAAAGTTGTGGGGAACGCTTTCAAGGGATATTCGAATCATTTTTCTTAGTTTGGGGCGAAGGTCAGTGGCATACTACCCTTAACCAAACGATATGTAAGATCATAATACTGCTAAATTAACAACTCTAACGTTCGATCCCTTTAATCAGCATTTGCCAAGTACCCAGTCGTTGTACTCTTTCTACTCTCTTACGTTTGCCTTGGACTGAGTTACGGCATAGTACATCTGTCGGTTATCGTAAATCCCATCGAGATTTGGGCATCTCCCGACAGCAGATCGAGAATAGAGAAGGACTACTACGACACGCATTTTCAACCGTTCTACAGAACCGAGCAGATTTATATAAAGTCTGTCGGCATTCAAAATGTAAGTGTCTCCATAAATTACTGTTTACATCGAAATGTGGCATCGATGTTTCTAAATTGTCGTATGTTATTTTATTCTTTTTTAACAGTCCACTTTTTCTTTTTATACAGTTCACACATAAAACAGCAGGCGGTACATTGGAATTTGGTCCGGTATTTAATAGAACATTCCTGTTAGCGGTGTACGACCTGCAACAGCAAATATTGGAGCTTGGGACAGAGAACGACGAAGGATTGGATAAGATTTGTTACGCCCCCGTTCAAAGCGATTTCCTCGGACCTATGGACATTTCGCTGTGCACCGTTCAGAGCGTATGGGGATACTTTCAGAATAGTTTAGAAAAGTTCAATTCCACCGGCATGTCGGCTGGCTACGAGACGAATTATTTGGATCAGTTTTATAAGTGCCTGCAGTGAGTATATTCGTAAAATATCACGTCTTTATGTTATGGGAAATAATTCTTAATTTCGTAATTTCAACCAGTTTGATGTATTTCACATTAATCCTTGAGGTTTTCTTTATTCATTTCCATGTCTTATTCTTAGAAATCCATTCAATCCAGACTGTCTGGCACCATACAAAGGTCCAATCATCCCTGCAATTGCTATCGGAGGATTCCTAAGAGAAAACGAATATAATTACGACTCCACCGACTATATAAAGTCTACCGGCGTGATTTTGTCCTTCCTAGTAAAGAATTCTGTCCACGAGGAAGATTTAAAGGAAGCTTTCAAATGGGAACAACGGTGAGAATTGAATGGCAAAGACAAAATTGTAAAGTTTTAATGAAACTCTCTTGACGCTTCTATCACCAACCAAAATCATCTTTAATTTAGATTTTTAGACTTCATGCAGAGATGGAGTATTGAGCAACGGCCAGATTTCATGGATGTAGCTTATACAACGGAAAAATCGATTCAGGATGAGTTAGACAGAACGTCAAGAGCGGAAATGAAGACGATGATCATAAGTTACTTGGTCATGTTCATTTACATTGCATTAGCTTTGGGTAGAATGAAGGGATCCTTCCACGGTTGCTTTGTAAGTCATTCTTCATTTTAAACTATCACGTTTTGAAAAGTTGTAACCGTATTCTTGAAAAAAACAGTATTGCAATACGATTATTTTTCGGATTTCCAGAGTGAGAGCAGAATTATTCTAAGCATTGGTGGAATTATTATAGTGATTGCGTCTGTCGGCTGTTCACTCGGAATTTTTGGATATGCAGGCGTTCCAACGACTCTGCTAACAATTGAGGTACGTTGGATAACGAAATGAGAAAAAGTGAGAACATTTACTTAATAAATGTTACATTAAAATCATTGTATTCCTTTTACGCTGGCTTCAGGTAATTCCTTTTTTGGTGCTGGCTGTCGGCGTTGATAATATCTTCATTTTGGTTCAAACCCATCAAAGAAATCCGCGGCTTCCAAATGAATCAATACGACAGCACATGGGCAAAGTGATGGGATCGGCCGGTCCTTCGATGCTGTTAACCAGTACATCAGAATGCTTCTGCTTTTTAATCGGTGAGCATCGCTTGCAAAGAACGTAAATCATTCTTTACGAAGCCGAAAATGAAGAAATAATCTACCGTACGTAATTCACATTTCTAGGTGCATTTTCTTCAATGCCAGCCGTTAACACGTTCGCATTGTACGCATCGTTATCGGTCGCGATCAATTTTCTTCTCCAGATTACGGCGTTTGTCAGTCTATTGGCTCTCGACTCTCGACGATCTGATGTAAGAGCCTTAATCCATAATCTGCATTTAAAATAATTCGGAAATTTGTGCAAAAATACATGAACTCCTTAATGCTTGCAGAAAAAACGACTGGACGTATTTTGTTGCGTTTCGACGGAAAAGCCGAGATCCGAGAAAACTGTCGGCATCGTGCATCATTGTTTCCGACAGATATATGCACCGTTTCTGATGAAAACACCTGTTAGGATAGTTGTCCTGGTGATCTTTGTGGCCGTTCTAATCTTACACGTTATCGTGACGCCTAGTATTGAGATTGGATTAGATCAGAAGCTCTCTATGCCCGAAGATTCATACGTTCTCAAATACTTCAAGGTAACACTTTCTTATCCGTCACATTTCACCCTAACTTTTTCGGTATTCACATTAACCCACTTCATTTTCTACGTTTTCACAATATTTTAATTGTTTCCTCGCAGTTCATGGAAGATTTGCTATCGATGGGACCCCCGGTGTACTTCGTCGTCACGGGTGGCCTAAACTACAGCAAAACGGAAGTGCAGAATATGATCTGCGGCGGGCAGAGATGTAACTCGGATTCCTTATACACGCAAATATATTCTGCAGCTCAGCAGCCCGCTGTGTTGGTATTTCTATCATACGTAACAATTATAATCACGGCCGCTTCCATATACATGTCATACTGAAATTGACAAGAATAACGATTACAGATCACATTTATCGAAAGCAGCCTCTTCTTGGATAGACGATTATTTCGACTGGTCAACTATCGAACGATGTTGCAGAACTTTCCCGGACGACAACAGTTTCTGTCCTCATTCAAACAGTAATTAGAGAATCATAACTTTCTACCAATGTCTTCATTCTTCAAACGAAATTTCGATGATAGGATTGTAACGTGAGGTATCAATGTTAATGATTAATCGTTTTTTAGGTACCTGTGATTTTTGCGGCATACCGACAAATAATTTAGGGAGACCCAGTGATCGAAGTGTCAGAAAATACATCTCTTATTTTATATCTGATGTTCCGGATGTGGACTGTGCTAAAGCCGGGCGAGCAGCTTACAAAGATGTAAGGCAACAATGAATTATCTTTTTACTATTATTAAGCATAAACTGATTCATTGAATGGCGCGTCAAGTATAATTACACTCTGTCTCGTATCAATACTCATATTTTCATACGTTTTTATGTGTTTTTCCTGTGAAGGCGATCGATTACAATATCGATGAATACGGATTCGCTGACGTCGGCGATTCTTATTTCATGGGTTATCACACGCCATTGAAGAAATCGTCTGACTGGTACGAATCGTTAGAGGCTGCGCGAATAATAGCAGCGAACATCACGGAAATGATAAATAGCGCTCATTTAACAGATGAACGCATCACCGTATTTCCTTACAGGTACCGTAGATCCGTCCGCATTCAGCGTCAACCCTTTAGGGTTTAGATTTTTAGATCAACATTTGTCAATCAGTAGAATACGTAGCCCAAGCGGTACTGTGCAAAATACGTCTTGTATTTCTAAATCATATTTGTTTCTTTCAGCGTCTTTTACGTCTTTTACGAGCAATATCTGACGATCTGGCAGGAAACTTGGTCATCGATAGCTCTGTCATTACTAGTCATTTTCATAGTGACGTTGATTTTAACAGGACTGTCGCTATTTTCGGCGCTCATTGTCGTGCTCACCGTGCTGATGATTATTGTTAATATCAGTGGCCTTATGTACTGGTGGAACATCGGATTAAACGCCGTGTCACTTGTAAATCTAGTCATGGTGCGTACTTAAAGATCTATTAACGTCTGCAGTAGATTTTGACATATAGTGACGTGTGTGTTCACGAACCCTGTTCACCCAGTTTTGTCAGCTTAATTTCAGTAATATCTTCAACTCTGTCATACACTGTCAAACATGTATTTTGTTTTACAATATCCGTTCGATGATTTTTACATTTGTCTCTGTAGGCTGCTGGCATCTCCGTGGAATTTTGTAGTCATATCGTTCATTCTTTCATAACTTCCACGGCAAGTACCGGAGTCAGAAGGGCAGAAGAATCCCTTGCAGTTATGGGAAGTTCAGTGAGTATTCCAACTAGTTATCATGCATGCAGTGATCACACTAGGTATTGTACGTGTGTAGTTCTAACGTTCTGTATGACGCAACGTCTCAATGTTTCCAGGTATTTTCCGGAATAACACTCACGAAATTTGTCGGCATCGCCGTCTTGGCATTTGCAAAGTCACAAATCTTTCAAGTTTTCTACTTCCGAATGTATTTGGGAATCGTTCTGTTCGGGGCAACGCACGGCTTGATATTCCTGCCAGTATTACTAAGCTTTATTGGTAAACCTATTTCAGTTACTACACAAATATTTACTGGAAACGGTAGCAGAAGGACATTGACGTAAACTAATCAATTTCTAATTTACAGGTCCCGGTAGAAGACGTTCGGCGAGAAAACACAACGGTACAAAATACTTCTAGCTATTTAGAAATAACTAATGCCTTAACTCGACAAAGTATCGACTGGGTATTTGCACGGAAGATCACTAGTAGTGTGCATTGACGATTGCCGTATGACAATTTTATTTATAGCGTGCCTATTAGAATGATGCCGTCGGATATTGTCATTTTACCCCTCATTACTATGATCGCCCCCCCCCCCTCCCTCGCCACCCACCCAACTCGTTAGCAGTGTACATACGCATGAAAAAAATGACACATTGACGCGTCATCGTTTTATATCGTATAAAAATGTATACAAATAGTTCGTCGTGAATAAAGCGAATCAAAGTTTGTTTCATGTTTGACAAGTCATTGCTCTCCCGGCCATGTGACAAAATAATGCATTGCATGCAGTGTCTATTCTATACCTCATCTGTGCCCTGAATCACAGATGAGGTATAGTATAGACCGATCATCTTATGGGACTCGCTGTCTCACGTAAACAATGATCGACTTTGCCCGAAACGAGGCTAGTTCAAGCGCACTCCGTGTCTAGCTATGATGAAAATGGAAACTATAACGTGCTGCATTCGAATTACTGACTAACTGTAACGGTAAATTTAAAAAATGTTTCAATGTGAATGATTTAAAAATTAATGAACTGAGCTGTTGCCGAGAACAGAACACGCGATTTGCAGCCTTTAGCTCGGTATGATCTTCGATTCGGATTTAAAAACCATATCGTGGATAATACCGATTTCCCAGGTCACACCATCGGGGAGGTTACTGCAAGTGGTGACCCACCCGCGTTGCAAAACGGGCCCAACCTCCACCCATTAAACAAATGATTCCACATTGGCATTTCCCAGATAAATGTTCTGTACAAAAAATTGATCTGGGAAGCAATGCAAATCGGAATCGAAATTTACCTGCCGCAGAGAATGACAGACAAGAGAAGCTTGTCGGCCACTCTTTTACAAAATTGAAAGTTTTATATCGACTATTGACACACATCATATTCATCGTCGCAATCATACCGCAGATTACAAAGAACCGTACTCATCACTTTCATACAACGCATACTTTCTTACAAAACTTATATTAGTTTCTAGGATTACGAATCTATTGCTTATATTATAAGGTTTACATTGTATTTTAACTAAAAGAATTTATTGCCAAGCGGATATTTCAAGATGTCAGTTGATGGTTCCGATGATTGAGAATAAACCTAGCTGCAAGGGAAAAAAAACACAAAGAGAAGAGGAAACGTATTGCATATGGAATATAGAAATCAAATATGAGTGCACTCATGACAGAAACCAATTAATAGGCACATATAATACACATTGATTACATGCTGAAAGAACAAATTTTGTGATGAATTAAGCTGAAAATAAAAGTCCTGGGACGAAACAATTCTAGACATCAAATTAAACGAAATAGAAATATACAAAATAATATCCTCTGCTATGGAAAATATGCTGTATGAAATAAATTGAATTAAATTCCATGGAAGACTTGATTGTGTGATGAAAATATGGTGCTCCTGAAACAGAAAGCAAACATTAATTACCACGAATAGAAGCAGATTAAATTAAGTAATTAAAACCACAACTATTCTAGAATAGAATGAAAATGTTATTACATAAAATGTAGGGTATAGTTTTCAGTGATGGAGACTCTGGAACAAAAAGCAGACATAAATTAAACTTATATTCAAATATTTCCACAATGTATGATGACAAGATAAGGTTATTTAAAAAAAATTGATCAGTTTCTAGATGATGGCATGCCTAGAACAGAAAGCAGAATAAAATTAAAGTGTTTGAAGAAAACAAACCAAATTAATTTCTCTACAACAGGAAGCCTAAAACAGAAAGCAGAACAAAATTAAAACGTTCCGAAAAACAAGTGAAATTATCCACAATTTGAATAAAGCTGAAACAGAAATAGTTATTCTTCAAGTAAGCAAACAGTAAAAATAAATACATTTCAATAATAATTCCTTGCAATAAAAAAAAGCAACCAGAAAGACTGGTTCTTTTAATAAAGAAAATATTGTTAATTTTCATATCCCACCCAAATTAATCCCCCCGATTTTCATATCCCCCCGTAAATTTTCAGACACCGGATGCCAGCCATAATAATTCGTCAATAACCAGTTCATTATTCCATATTTCATGCAGATGAATATACGAAACAATGTAACAAATAACGATTTATCAAGGCGGCCCAATGCCATATCTCAAATTTTCAGCAACTCCTGAAAATACATAAGTAAATTGCCCACGATTAACTCTTCATTACACAAGATAGATGTATATTATAACTCATAGCAAATTAAACTTTTAATGAAGAGGTTCAGTCGTATAAAAAAAATGGCGAATGTGTTATTTACGATCTGTAAATCCTTAAACAAATTCAAGAATAAACATTTTTTCTGCAGTAATTATTATCTCTATACTTTTAAATAACTTGCATTTGATAACAATGACAAAAAGAGAAGAGTTAATCGTGGCAGTATTTTTATACTTTTCAGTTACATATGTAACTGCTATAAGTTACATGTGCAACACCTAATAATGATCGAGCACAGTGACAAAGTGGTATACTAATCCAACGACGAAGGCCCTCTTCTCCGGGCCGCTTCGACTATGTCAAAATAGTCTCTTCATTTTTCGGACATGCGTAGGCAAGCCCTCGCTGATTGGGATTCAATAAAGAAATATAATAAACTTTCGAAAACTATACCGATATCTCAATGTATGAATATGAATGAGAAATGTGCGAACAATAGCTAGCACGCAGGCATTTTTAATACAGAAACTTGAACGTACAAAGTGGTAATGTAACATTTTGCGTAAAAAGGAATACATATAAATATATTACTTTTTGTGCGTATGAATATAAAGATAAAGTTATAAACTGCTCATAAACGTGCACATTTAACCGAAAATTCCAATCAGTTCGAAATACGTTATTCGTATGTGTAATGAAGTGACCCTCAGTCGTACTATGAGAAGTATTGTTTAGACGCATAGCATGATACCAAATACTTTCGTACGAAACTCAACGGACCCAACAGTACAATGAGGTATCACTTCGTTTGTGCAATGATTACGTACTTCTGCTTAAAAATATACAATAACATTAAGAATAGCAAATGACAGTTGCAACAAAATTCTACGGCCGGTATTAATAACACGACTCTCATGAAGTGAGAATATTGCTACGTGAGGTATCATTGATAAGTTATAAGTATATAAAATATAGGTTAATACAAGGAAAAACACATCACAATAACGTCATGCAAGTTGATACAGTATACTGATAAGGAATAGAAATAATATGATTGTAACATTATAGTTATTAAGACAAGTGAGATCGCGATCAAAATATTGTGGTTGCAATAGTCAAATGAATCCCAGGTAAAGACATATCACTTGAACGCCTAACCAGTATTCGCGAGAGAAAAGTGATACCTTCCGCTGGCCCTTCCTACTTAAACATTACCATTCACACAGAAGTATGCTACCTGCCTTCCTAATTCCTATAATTAAAAATGCAAAGCAATCACGCCAACACACTCACTCCCGGATTCTCACACATTCCGCCCGGGTGCAAAGGCCTATTTCTAGAGAGTACGTCCCGGGACGTCTCCGACACCCGAACTCAGCGCACATCATCATTCATTTCACTACTTTACGTACCATTTCCTGAAATCGACTGCCAAAGGCTAGTGACCATGCAAGTTAGACGCGATCGCGAATTTGACTACTTCATTTTACTGTACAACCAAATGCTATACAGTTTGTAAAACGTATTGCGTGATATTTAAATTAAACGTGATCATCTACTACTACAAAAATTGTGTAGCAAATCACGGTGATTTCGTATCAAATCAACCATTAAGAGAATTACTTGAAGGTCATGAGAATGCAATAAATATGTTTGCTTATCCAACATGCAATCCATAACACTACCATTCACACAACACACAATGGATAGCATGTTGGTGGTCACTAAATACATCGACAGTCGCTAGTACAAATTAGTAAATTTCAATAACCATATCCGTGCTCACCAGTCTGATCCATCCATGCAACACCTGGGCGCATGAATGGTTTCAAACTTAAAGTAATGAGCACGGCCAAGAAAGTGTGTACCAACCGTTTTGCTGAAAACATCCTGATCTAAGATTAGTAAACATATTATATAAACTATACGTATGCGGGCTAAAGATTCATTTTCATCTCTTATATAATTCAAATTTATTCAAAAGCTGTTCTTTAAAGAATAGATAAATGTAAAAACTTGAAATATGGAAACATATTAATATTTACCATTTCAAAAGCAAAGACTGGGCATGCATGAAACTCTACTTTACATGATGTTTGAAGCATTATTTCATAATTTCTCAAATTCAACATTAAAATATGTTTGAATAATATTTCAATAAAATAAACCTGAAAGAAACGTATGATTAACCTCGAGCGACCTGTTTTCAGAGAGACTTTTCTAAAGAAACTAGTATGCAGTATATTAGTATGTCTCTCTGAAAGCAGGTACTACCCGTCGCGAAGCGCCTTCTTGCTCTTTCAAACAAATTCGGAATGCGAAAACGAAATTGTTTCTGATTATAGAAAAACTATAACCTGAAACTGTTGAGTTGAAAAAATTAAATTTCATACTTTAACTACTATTGATGTTTATATGATGATAATACATCAAAGTACAATTATGAATTTGCAATTAAATATGGACTTATTTGCTTGCAATTTTTACATTTATTTAAGTTAATGCCCCGAACGCGAATTGCGAAATGGAAATGAAACATACTATGAGCAAGGGAGACCTATCCTACTCTGATTAAACATGGCAATAATGATGTGCCTAACAAAATACCACTCATAGGTAAACTCCTCAGAGTTTATCTATGGTCACTGTGCTCTTCATTCGAATTTTCTAAGGAGTAATTACAACCAATCACCCGTGTCGATTCGGACCATTCGCCCTACGACATGATTGAGTGACTGGAGGGACTTTAAAATTTCACTCACCAGTGTTGTCTTGTCTGCATACCACAGGAACACGCTGCAATAATGGTCCCTTGGCCCTCAGACTCTGGATTTGGCTACTTGGCTTGGGTATCTTTGGCATCTTCTTCTTTATCGATCCACCATGATATCTTAAATAAAATCGTGCTCTGTAAAATAAAATTTGATTAAGTCCAATGTGAACATGTATAATATTAATTGAGGATAAACACCAAACAAAAATATTGAAATTAACAAATCAATTTTGAACGTACCTTGCAAAGGCAACAGCATTGCAGGCAGCTGTGAATCAACTGTTGTGACTCAGTAACTTCTTCTGGGATGACTGACTCTAATACCGATTAATAATTTACAATATACTGATTATATAATATGCCAAGAATATAATAATCGAACAACACTGACTCGAATTCGCGACTGAAAAATGTGGGATACTACTGTCCTATAATAATGGCTCTAATTCGCGTGGCTCTACATTACTTTGCAAAGGGATCAAGTTACAGCAAAGAGCTCATACAGCTTCAATAGCGAATAAACATTTTGTAATCAATGAATGACTCTAAACCGCATTGCACGCAGTCACTAAACCCTGCAATCACTGACTCCAATAAATAATGTATAATATACTAATAATATTATAAGCTATTAATATAATAATCGAACAACACTGACTCTACTTCACGTGATTCTACATTACTTTGGAAAGGAAAGAAGTTAGAGCAAATAGCCCATTCGGCTAGAAAGGGAATAGACATTTCGTAATCAAGCACTGACTTCAAACCGCATTGCACGCGGTCATCAATCCTGTAAGAAAAGTTGAGGAATATCCTCTTATTAATTACAAGTTATTATGTTAGAAGAAAAAATGAATTATACTGCAACAAGGTGCAACATTCCAGAGTTCCTGTAACAGAAAACAGACATTGATTAGTAAAGTGAATAAGTGAGGTGCTGCAAATGTTGATGGAGCGATTGAGTTCTTAAAATTGAATTCTATCAATATCTGAATAATGTAAAAATGAAACAACAAATGAATTCTTGAAATTGAATTCTTTCAATATCTGAAGGATTCAAAAATGAAAGAACAATTGAGCCCTTACGGAGAGCAAAATACGCGGTTTGCAGCCTTTAGCCCGGTCTGATCCTCGATTCAGATATGAAATCCAATTCGTGGATAACACCGGTTTCCAGGTCACACCCTCATGGAGGTCGCTGCAAGTGGTGACCCATTATAATTGAGAAATACAATTATCTGATTATGTTTAGAATAATAATTTTGTCCTATACGACATATACAATTTTACTGTGCTCATTTGTAAAATATTTCGGAATATTTATTTTACTGAACGTGCAATCTGAAATTTTCACACTAAATTTATATTTTAAACATCTTATATCGTGTATATATATGGGAAATATAACTGAGAAAAAAATTTTATTGCTAACGCTACTTATGCGTCCCCTCCACGACTGACGTCACCGCCATTTTCGAAAGGTTGCGTTTGCGCACTTGTGCTTTGCAACCAATTCCTACCCTCGATATTAGCAAACTCAATAATTCCTTTGCATGCACAAAATATGTTGAATAGACCCGATCTTTGTGTCGAATTAGTTGCTACTACCGCCCTAGCACGTAAATCAAGTACTGAATGATATCAAACTCACCGAAAAACATGTGAAAACTGCGAAAAACTGGGGCTGAGATACACGGCGTTCTTCGATTTCCCACGCTGCCAAGAGTGCCTGGAATAAAAGTCAGATATTTCGATTAATTCACAATATCAAGTCAAAATATATGCACCTCCACGTTGCCCACTAGTTAATATTCAAGATTGTCACAAATTCAAGCATGAAACAACGAATATTTATAAAATAACTGTGTTAAAACTGGGAGCATACCTTTTCCGACGTTACTTTTGCCACTGTCTGAACAAAGTACCGAAGTGAATACAGCAACTTTACTGTGGCGAATCACGGCGAGTTACGCATGCGCCATATTGAAACCGTTCAAATCACGAGATTGCCTTCAGACCCATTCCCTTCCCGCGATATCGAAAAACGCAACAATTGCTTTTCTAACACAAAATATGTTAAATACACCCGCAGTTTATGTCGAATTAGTTGCTACTGCAGCCCTAGCACCTAAATTAGATACTGAATAACGTCAAACTCACCAATAATGTTGCGAAAGCTGCAAAAAGCGATGGCTCAGCTCGACGGCGTCCTTTGATTCTCTAACCTGTCAAGACATGTCTGGAATCAGAATCAAATATTTGGATTACTTCACAATATCAAGATAAACCATGTGCAGAATTACATTGCCCGCTACTCAATGTACAAGATTGCGGCAAATTCCAGAATGAAATATCAAATTTTCATCAAATAATTGTCTGAAATGTAGGAGCTTACGTTTGCTAACGTTGCGTCACTTGCACACTACCTTGGTCAAACTACTGAAGTGACCAGAAGCAACCAGAACACCAGAAGTGCCTCAGTCACTGAGGCAGCGCTGCAGTGGCGAATTCTCGCACAAAAATTCAAACGGTCTATGTTAACAATAACACACGTATAGATCGATGTTAGAAAAGTCAATATTTTCACTTGTAGCACAGAATACATCGAATAAACCCGATATTCGTAATGAATCATTTGCCCACGCGGTCCTACCAACTAATTAGAATTTCAATTGCTGCCTGACTCACCAAAATTGTCGTCAAAACTGGGAAAATTGAGATTTTATATCACAGCAGCGTCATTCTTTTGTGTTCAATTGTCGAGTGTCTGGAATCAAAGTCGAATATTTCGATTACTATACATCATTCAGCAGAAACATTTAGATGAACGTATTGCACTGTGCTCAAATCGCGTGTCAGTAATAAAGTTTGAGATGAAAGAGCTAATGATTATATATCAGCACCTCGCGCATAATGAGACCGACATGAAGATGCAAGAGTATCAGCGCTTTGCGCATAATGAGCCAGAATGAATGCCAGACCACCGCAAGAGCAACATCGAAAATTTGGAATGTGTGAGGTTTGCTTCAAAGATGAGATTACTTATTCTTTTGCTAATACAGCATTGGATTTATGGATAACTACAGTGCAATGTGCTAGTGATGTGGATGTTAATAGTAAACACACATTTGCTGATCCACATTTGCTTTATTTCTGTTTATATTTACAACCTTTGCTCAACCAAATATGTCCATTAATTTAATATTGCTTTTATTTACATTCATTACTATCAATATATGACAATATTGTATATTATACTTTGCGTGATTAAAACTAAATAAATTTGGTGGGTCACCACACGTAACTACTTCCACGGGGTGTGATCTGGACACTGTTATCCTTGAATCGGATAATTTTTTGTCTGGATCAAGGATCACAGTGACTAAAGGCTGCGTCTCGCCTTTTGTTTGATAGCGTATTTCAAAAAAATGTCACTATACATAAATTTAGTTAACATTTGATTGTGTGTAATATTATAGATCAGGATAATTTAACATTCCTCTGTTTCAACCTAGTTGCCCCGCTAATGAATAAGGAATAAGCGAAATAAATGATATAAGGCTTGCGCACTGATCTACATATATATACACTGGATACACGATTGGATAGGATCTCATGATAATAGTTCGGTACGGTAGACGGTAGTGATTCGACATCAGTTTCTTACTCTGGCCGCAATATATTCTAAAGGGCGTCCGAGAACAGCGAATTTTGCTGGAGACACAAAGTCCCATAAAGCCCATACTACAATCAAGTAAGCGTAGGTTTTAAGAAATTAAAACCGTCGTAGGCAGCCGTTTGTAACTAGCACTTCCGGTTTAAGAGGACTCTGATTGGTTGGCTGTCACTCCTACGACTAAAACCTACAACCTACAACCTACGCTTACTTCATTGTAGCATTGGCTTAAGGCTGACAGTCTTTAGGAATATCAGTGACAATACCGACTGGTGTCGATGATGAGTTTGAGCGTTTCTCCGTTTGGCGGGGGAGGCGCCACCTTACCGCAGATATTAAAAATGGCGGGAAATTCAAGTTTTCGTATCATTAAACTATATTTTGACTGATCTTACATTTAACAGCCTGTTCATTTTATTAACTTAAATTAGGTGTGGAAGGAGAAGCATAGGGGGCAGTGAGACTGTCAATTGCAGTTGATATGATCTTTAATGGAACGAATTGTTTACAAGGTCTTGTCCGTACATATAATCGGACAGTCGATAGCTATCCTTGAAACTTGCAAGTGAATAATACATATGAAGGTAAAGTGACGGAACTTAGCGATAGAATAAGCATTGAGTAGAAATAATAAAAAGTTGTGAACCTCTAATGCTATATGCACTATCAATTTTACTAGACGTCACTGGCCAGAGGCGTACACTTTCAGCTTAGAAACCTCCACGAAGTCGTAGGACCAGATGGAGGGTGGATTCCTTTTGAATGTTGTAGTCCGAAAGTGTTCTCCCGTCTTCCAGTTGCTTTCCCGCAAAGATAAGCCTTTGCTGGTCAGGTGGAATGCCTTCTTTGTCTTGGATTTTCGCTTTTACGTTCTCAATGGTGTCTGAAGCTTCTACTTCTAACGTGATGGTCTTTCCCGTTAATGTCTTAACGAAAATCTGCATTCCTCCACGTAGACGAAGAACTAAATGAAGTGTGGATTCTTTTTGGATGTTGTAGTCAGACAATGTTCTTCCGTCTTCCAGTTGTTTGCCAGCGAAGATGAGACGTTGCTGATCTGGAGGGATACCTTCTTTATCTTGGATTTTCGCTTTTACGTTCTCAATGGTGTCTGAAGCTTCTACTTCTAACGTGATGGTCTTTCCCGTTAATGTCTTAACGAAAATCTGCATTCCTCCACGTAGACGAAGAACTAAATGAAGTGTGGATTCTTTTTGGATGTTGTAGTCAGACAATGTTCTTCCGTCTTCCAGTTGTTTGCCAGCGAAGATGAGACGTTGCTGATCTGGAGGGATACCTTCTTTATCTTGGATTTTTGCTTTTACGTTCTCAATGGTGTCTGAAGCTTCTACTTCTAACGTGATGGTCTTTCCCGTTAGGGTCTTAACGAAAATCTGCATTCCTCCGCGAAGACGCAAGACTAAATGAAGGGTCGATTCTTTCTGAATATTGTAATCAGATAATGTTCTTCCATCTTCCAGTTGTTTGCCAGCAAATATGAGACGTTGCTGATCCGGAGGAATTCCTTCTTTATCTTGGATTTTCGCTTTTACGTTCTCGATGGTGTCGGAAGCTTCTACTTCTAACGTGATGGTTTTTCCCGTGAGGGTCTTAACGAAAATCTGCATTCCTCCTCTTAGACGTAGAACTAAATGGAGTGTGGACTCCTTTTGAATATTGTAGTCGGACAGTGTTCTTCCATCTTCCAGTTGTTTGCCAGCAAATATGAGACGTTGCTGATCCGGAGGAATTCCTTCTTTATCTTGGATTTTCGCTTTTACGTTTTCGATGGTGTCGGAAGCTTCTACTTCTAACGTGATGGTTTTTCCCGTGAGGGTCTTAACGAAAATCTGCATTCCTCCTCTTAGACGTAGAACTAAATGGAGTGTGGACTCCTTTTGAATATTGTAGTCTGACAGTGTCCTTCCATCTTCCAATTGCTTGCCAGCAAAGATAAGTCTCTGCTGATCTGGAGGAATGCCTTCTTTGTCCTGAATCTTGGCCTTCACATTCTCGATGGTGTCAGAGGCTTCTACTTCCAATGTGATGGTCTTTCCCGTTAACGTCTTCACAAAGATTTGCATACCTCCTCTTAAACGAAGAACTAAATGGAGAGTGGATTCCTTTTGAATGTTGTAGTCTGACAGTGTCCTTCCATCTTCTAATTGCTTGCCAGCAAAGATAAGTCTCTGCTGATCTGGAGGAATGCCTTCTTTGTCCTGAATCTTGGCCTTCACATTCTCGATGGTGTCAGAGGCTTCTACTTCCAATGTGATGGTCTTTCCCGTTAACGTCTTCACAAAGATTTGCATACCTCCTCTTAAACGAAGAACTAAATGGAGAGTGGATTCCTTTTGAATGTTATAGTCTGACAGTGTCCTTCCATCTTCTAATTGCTTGCCAGCAAAGATAAGTCTCTGCTGATCTGGAGGAATGCCTTCTTTGTCCTGAATCTTGGCCTTCACATTCTCGATGGTGTCAGAGGCTTCTACTTCCAATGTGATGGTCTTTCCTGTTAGCGTCTTCACAAAGATTTGCATACCTCCTCTTAAACGAAGAACTAAATGGAGAGTGGATTCCTTTTGGATGTTGTAGTCGGAGAGTGTTCTTCCATCTTCCAGCTGTTTGCCAGCAAAGATAAGTCTCTGCTGATCTGGAGGAATGCCTTCCTTGTCTTGGATCTTGGCCTTCACATTCTCAATGGTATCAGAAGCTTCAACCTCAAGGGTAATGGTTTTACCCGTCAATGTCTTCACAAAGATTTGCATGTTGAAGCTGAAGTAACAATGAAACATCTTCCATTATTCCTGCATCAAAATTCCTTTACTCACTTAAGCCAAGCAATTCAAATGTATTTGCTTTACCGTGTAACAACAATCTTTAATCAATACCCGCTAACATATTTTTATACGAACGAACAAAGTAGTTTTCTAAAATGGACGAGGCCATATCCGATTCCCCCCCTTTCCGTTCTACCCACACATTCTCAACAGAATAGCACATAGCGTCAGCGTTAAACACGACTACTGAAAATTCTGCTGAATCCATAGAATCTTCGAGAAAGTATATACAGTTGCATAAATATGTGGGTCATAAAAATAACGGTAATGGAATCTAGAACATTGACTTGTCACTTACGAATGAATCGCACTAATGGCGTCACGTCTAGTCAAATATCACGAAAGCAAAACAACACCTGTGCGACCGTAGTACACTTTAATTTCGTTAAAACACCGATATACGGTACTAACCCAGAATAATATGCCTGTTCTATTACTGAAATGTTATCGCGACATTAACGAGAGGCCGCAAACGGGTCGGTTTTATCGATCGGTTAGAACAAAGCAAGGATATGACAAAATGGAGGACGAGTCCATACGACTAACGCGTTCGACGTAAAGAACGGATTGGGCCTCGATAACAGTTTCATATTGAAATTTTCATTTGCAACGATATGAATAGTTGTGCACACTCACCCGATACGGAAACAATTTTCTCCTAATTACCAGCAACGCAACGCAGACAGTTTTCAAAATGAAATGTAGAAAAGCCTTACAATTAACACCTGACAATATCCCACAGGGAGTGTCGTCACGAGTCAAGAAGCAGTCCATATAAAGAAACGTTATCATGGTTGCCAAGGACCACGATACAAAATCCCTATATTTCTCTATAATATAGAAATGATCAAGTAACAAATACGAGTTCTGTCAAATTGGCCCGAAATATTAATATTTCTGGATCATTCTGTCATCGTCTAACGATTCTAGATCAATCTATGTAAAACCAGGTTGCATATTCTCTTTGTAAAGTATATAAATGTCGAAACACGTTCCTTAGGGTGGTGCTCTATAAAATCCCTAACAGCACATATCCTGCGAATATTCTGTGGTGATACTCAATCTATTGTGATCGACTGAGATGATCCGTAATATGAGAACATTCGTAGAATATCTCTGTAGTACTTTACGTATCGTATATTTTCAAGATATACTCAAAATATCAAAAACGTACATTCGTAATCTACTGAGAATATTCTTAGAATATCACATAAATTGAACCAATAGCGGACAGCTGTGCATGCGCCATATTGAGCACGTGATATTTCGTACTTCTGGTGGGACGTATAAATGGGATTTCTATTGAATATTTGGAAGCCGCAAATTCGGCATGGCACGGTGGATATTTAACGTTACCGTAATTAGATATGGTCAGGTATAGTACAGTTCTTTTTTTGTGAAACAGACATTGAGACTGGATGATATCCATGAATCTATCTCAGGAATCCGCGGGATACTTTCACTGGTTGCTCCATGTTTGAGTAGGAGGTTGGGTTGTTGGGTAGAGAGGTAACTGCTAATGTACGCATTTGCATCGAAACAGCAATGACAGGTACATTGCAATCGGTTACATTGTATCTATATAAATCCGAAGCGCGTTGTATTTGGTCGTTTCATCTACGACTGCTTGAAAGTGCGCGCGACGTAAATACGTCATATCGATCAGGCCGCCACCAATGCACAAAGTGGTAAGCGCATCGAGCCCACCAGCAGATGGCGCTTCCTTCGTTTTCTGACGTCACGTGCCGTCAAGCGTTCCTGGCGGCAGTCGTCGGAAGCTCGTTCACTCGATAGGACGGGACACGGTCGTCGTCTAGCGCACACGACGAGCTTTAAGGCAATATGGCGAAGTATGTCATGGGCTCGGTGAGACGTAGTGTCGTTTGAAGGATGAAAAGTTCGCGGTATGGGTTGAGAATAATGTAGCGTCGCTGTGAAAGTCGTGCGATACGTCGAAATTGTGCACGTCAGCCCATCCGCCTGAGTGGCTCATTGTGATACGGTTTTTGCGAATACCTACAGTGCGCGCGTTGCCGGTGTGGAGAAATCATGGCCACAGATAAAATAAAGGTTGCCGTTCGGGTCCGGCCGTTCAATCGCAGAGGTACGTATTTCGGCGTCCGCACGCCCACGCAATTTTTCTCCCGTCAGTCTCCGAGCCGAGCGCACGCCAGTGTGTGCGTGCGTGTGCACGCTTCCGCACGCCAGAATTCTGCCCACCGTGCCTCGCGCTCCATTCTCTCGCACACCAGCCTACTACTCCTATTGACCTTCGACATCGAACGGGCATTTTGACAGTGACACTTTCCATCATTCGCACCTGCTCCGCGAGCCTCACCTTCACAGTCCTGCTCTCCTCTCTTCTTATCGCGGGCCTTATCGCTACACACGCTTTCATCTATCGCGCGTCGTCCGAACGACGGCGACGACGGCACATCATGCATCGCGTTCTCTGTTTACAACAATCTTTTTAGTCGCTTTCGTTTGCAAAACGTTTTCGTGCATTTGCAGTATTTGCACACGATGCGCTCGGCGGGCGGGTTGGTTGGTACTCCGTTTCCACGTAGGAAATCGCCTGGTCCAACGTACCTGCCTCGCGTTCGTTGTCGTCTCTGGACGTGTGTACAGGGGGTTTCAAGAAGTTTGCCTTACGGGTAGGCTGACCAGCTTTCCTTTATTCCAATCCGCCCGACCGACGAATCTGTCCACGAGTCGTGGTAGATGGATGAATAATGCTTTCATTCGGACACGTAGTCGTTTGGAGTCTCTTTCGAATCTCGAGGAATAATTTAAGACGCGTTTTCCAGATTTTTTCTGTATCAGCGGGTCATGAGACTCGAAAGGAAATCGTGCAAAATAGACAAATTTTCTTTTGTCAATGACAGTTATATTTGGGATTCGATTACGTCCGGTAGAGCCCAAGGCATGAGGTCAGGTGCAAAACACTAGAAACTCGGAGTTTTCAAGCAGTTTCATGATATACGACTAGATTGAAATTGATTGACTTCTGATTACTTCAAACTGTTCAGGTATTCCGAATAATCAATTTTCGTACAAACTTTATTATCCTTCTACTTTCAATATCACATATTCGTCAGGATAGAGTATAATATTCCCAATGAGACAATGACTTCGACATATATGAAAGCAATGAGATGCTCCAAACTTTTGACGTTTGCGTCCCGTTCGAACTGTCTCCTCGGCGCCTGTCGCGTGACAATACTGACAATGGACAAACAGGTGACGGAGTATACAGAATCCTCCGCGAACAGCAAGAGTTCCGTGTGACATCAGATCTCTGCCGACCTTCTGCGGATATCGAAATGCAATCGATCCAGACTCCAGAGGCAATAATGTTTCTCAAGGTCCACGCGTGCTCCTCTCTTAATCTCTGTGCAACGTCGTGATTCTCTGTCCCTTTCTTTCACGGTCTCTGTGCATCAACGTGACTTTCTCTCTCTCTCTCTCTCTCTCTCTCTCTCTTTCTCGTTGTCACAGTCCGCCGTCATCGTGTCGTGCACCTTCGCCATTAGCCAAGCAACAACGCTCACGATTAATAGTTCGGACGCCGCGGACGCGTTTTACGTTGGCGCACGAACGTCGGCGAACGTGTCGTCGCTCGTCGGGCTAGGTACATAGTCCGAAATGACGGATCCCGTGCGTGTGTCACTCTCGAGTCTCGCGGGAGCTGACGAGCGAGGCAAGTGTCGCTTCAGATTCTAGGCTGGACGTTACGTTCTGTTAGATGTTAGACGGTGTTAAATTACGTTGTTTTAGACGGTGTTAACAGATTGCGCACGCCAATCTGTTCCGTGTACTTTTCGCTCGGAGCTCTGGCCTTTTTTTACTTCCATCGGACAGTGAGCGATGATTTGTTGTTCATTTTTTTATTTATTGCGCGGGCCATGTCGATTAATGGGCGACAGAAAATTAGTAGGTTGCGTCTGACGGAAAGGTACTGACGAGTTCTTGGAGTTATCGTTATTCGAAGTGAGGTCACGTGTGAAGTAATTTAGTATGACGAAAGTCAAGTAACATTACGTTCATTTCGACGGTGTTAACGGATTCCGGATAGCAATGTATTTACGTAATGTGCGCGCAGAGTTGGTAACGTTTACTTGCGCAAAAGATAGCGGAGAATTATTTTTAGTCGGCACAGGTTTATTCGGATGTCTATTATTGGGAACTAACTAACATAATTGTTGATGTTACTTCAGGATATTTTCTCACAAGTTCGGAGTAAATTCAGAAAATGCAGATATCACCCAAACGATTAGAAGCAGAACTGTATTTGATTAGCGAAGTTATATTTTTCTACAAGTTGAAATAACTAAGAAATATAAAATCGAATACCGTCGAGAGTACAGCCGAGTTTTCAACGATATTACACTCTTAACTTTCGACAAGCAGCATATCTGAAGAAATAATTCTGTCGATGTTTTGCGCACATTGCAATTTGCTTTATTAGCATACAACACGAGACCTTCTTTTGTGTCAAGCATTGGCTAATGAAAGATGTAATCAGCAAAATATTTTGATTGGATCAGCTGATGAATCCACATAAGCACATTTCTACGAAAAAAATTCGAATTATAAGATAAGCATTCCGTATTATTCTTGGACACTTCATTTAAAACATGAATATGATCTAGTATCAATTTTTAGTAAAGAACACATGCACTTAATGCTTGAGAATAATTTGCCTTATACTTTTAATCATTATAGGTAAAATTTGAATTGAAAAAAATGCCAATAATGTATGTTACAGATTTACTGCTGATTTTCAGTGTTATTGCATTGTTTCGGTCAGTTATAAAACGTAGGTGTCCGCGGATGAGAGCGTTAAACAATCCGCTCGGACTCCGTGTTACGCAACCAGAGCGCATGCTGAAAGGCACACGGCATATTGCGAGCGTGTAACTTTCGCGCGTAAAAGATTTAATTTATGTAATACTCCTGGCCGAATCAGCTGTATTGTGTCTGTTCCTTTCCGTTATCCAACAATCTATTGCTTCAGTTTTCGCTCTGATTCGCTCGTTTAATCGAAAAACTTGTTCTTCATCGGTAGGGACTTCTTATTTCATTTTCATATCTCTCAACCTAGTACATGTCGCTCGCGCCTACTCGTTCGTTAATGTTGGATTCTTCGGGGCGTTTGACGCTCTTCCCGCGGAACACCTTCCTGATTTTTCGCGAATCTCGCCGAACGATCGCGTGGAAATGGCGTGTGCGACAGAGGGATATGCGTTCAATGTCCCGTTTTTATCGCGCTGAATGAAAATATTCCGACGCGCAGGAGTACGTCTCTCTAGTATTTATACACTGAGGAGTTTACTCGATATCGCGGCGGAGGGCTAAATATTTTTTCGATAATTGCGTTCGCCGCTCCGTCGAGTCTCGCGGGAGCAATCGACTTCTCCCATTTGGTTTGAAGCCTCATTTTCCGATTTCTTCGCAATCGCGTTGACTCCGCGAGTGGCGTCGAGTAATTATCGCTCTCGGGGAAAATGTGCTCTCCGCTATGGTTGATGAATAATTGTGCCTCGTGTTCGTCGATAAGTCCAGCTATTGTGCGTCGCGAGAACAGTTGACGAATCACAGATCATTCGATTTTTCACCGAGGGAAGCTTCGAGAACGCGTTCTATTAGAAAGAAATATGCAAAACACGTTATACGGAGGGGACAGACTCGTTTGCGTGGAAAAATGAATTTTCAAAATCTTTACCTTACGCGTGTCAATATTAAAGAGTACATTGTTGTTCCACTCCTTAAAATGTTAGCCCATCGACTCAATGGCCCTTGGCGCATTAAACGGGTACTTTGAAAAAGCCGCGTAGTCTGTATCAGTCGGTGGCAGATTATATTGAAGTGCTGACTAGGCGGTCGATCGCGAGCGGAAAATCTGGGCCAAGGATCCCGCGGGTGAAGCCTTCCGCGTGAGGGTTCAAAGATTCCGATATAATCGACGCAGGATGAGACATTATGCTGCTTTCGAACAATCAACCATTTCTCGCCAATGCTCGCAGAAGGGACTCTTTGAAAGTGCCGCTCCGCACTCCTGTCGCTTCCAACGCGCAGAATAGACGTTGAGGGAACAAACTTCACAAACAACGATAACGGAACACGATGAATTTCTCTATTTTTCTTTTATGTACAAAACGCATGTCTAAGTCGGCGCCGAACAAATTCAGAATTATTAAAACTACTATTAGTAAAACTAATATACTCTTGTATGAGTGTAAAGTTTGTGCTTTTCATAATTTTTAATTTATTTGTCATCGATTTCACAGTGAATAACAAATTATTGTGCACCGTAGTGTATATTGGAATCTAATGTTGAAGTTTATTGCACGGTCCACGAATCGTTCATAATTTAGACCTGTTTTTGTTAGTTTAGCTTTAGCATGCATTAAACGGTTCGGTAACTGGGTAGTGAAATTAGTTTTATTTGCGATTGTAGGAATTATGAATGATTCAACGATGAATCAATTCATTCATAAGAGATCGGACATTTTGTCGTTCCTGGCGATTGAGCGAAAATCTTGCTAATCGAATCTCGTAAAATCACTGTTGTCTCAAAGTTTTATCAGTTGTTTTCGTTATCGATACCTTTATCGAACTTTTTACACGCTGTTGAACGTGTGAGCAAGTATGGCACATATAGAGGGTTCCACGTAAAATGTTACGTACTGTTTTCTCGAAGAGCCTAGAAACGTCTCTTAAATTTTTAACGCAATACGTGTCTCACTCCGTCGTGACCCTTCATTGCCATGCCACGGAACTTTTGTACATTGCACAGCTGATTTCAGTTTCTGCAACACCGGAGGACACATATTTTCAGTCCGCAGCCTCGCGAGTCTCAGTGTCTTATCGCTCGATTATATTTATCTTTATTATCTCCAGTAACGAACACGAGATAAGTGAGTATGTGCTCATTCGGTTTCGGAGAAGGAGTTGTACGAAAAATTGTGACAATATTTCTGTATTTGGCCCTTTTCGCCTGTCTATAAGCAGAATCGGAAGAAACGGGAATGATATATGTACTAATGGGAAATGAGAATAAATTATGTTATGTAACGTGTTCGAGTCTTGAGCGCACTAGTGTAGTGGTGGTGCCAATTAGCAGACTGAGAAAGTGTTAAAGGTGCTTTTACTTTTTGACTTCTCCTTTTACGTAACGTGAGCTGTGTCGATAGAAGCGAGATGCTCTTGCGTGTACTTTGACTTACAAAATTGATCAAGTTCGAGCACTGTTGGCCATTTCTCCTGAACAACTCTTAATACAACAGGAACTTCTGAAGTAAGGTCATACGTGGTGCACCTTGCTTACGTCCTTTCCTGTAACCAAAGCACCTCTTTCCAGCATCGGCTTCTGCGTACTTGTTACAAGTGAACAGATGCACCGTGTAGTAGACTTGACCAATTTTCTTACTTTTTAACCGACTTCAGAAAAGGAGGAGGTTATCTATTCGATAAGTATATTTTATTTTCGTTTTTTTTTTCCCCTTAGTTTATTAAGAATTTATTCGCTACTTATTTGATGCTGTCAGAGTTAGTAAGCATTTTATGTCGTTGCTGCACCTGTACAACAAGTGCATACGTACAATCCTTCTGATGATAACAGGTCGTAAGTTGCTGATGTCCAACCGATTCTGTGAATCGTCAAATAAGACAACCCAGACAAGTGAGCCAATCCAGTTTAATTTTCCTTGAAATAGGAAACATGTTATTTTTCACCTGTACGTGGTACCAATTCGTTGCGTAGGATTCGTAAAAGAGATCCATTAAGGGCAGTTCAATGAACTCGAACGCTCCCTTGGCATCGACAATGCGCCATCGGCTTCGGTTTGCACTTCTCACACAACAACGACGCATACAGACGGACACACTCGCATTCTTTCAAGGCCATAGGGGCGTTTTCTCGCAAGCCCCTGGAAGCTGGAAGTTCAATAAATTCGAAAGCGCGCGTAAATCCCTTTAGCGACGACGTGCGCTCTGCCATTCGTCGCGTGTAATTTGTTGCGCCGAGCTTCCTCTTATCCGCGTTCACGGCGATAATCGTAAAGAGTCTGATAAAAATACGGTGATGCCCGTTCTCTGAGTCGCAGCCGAGTTTAACGCTATCCATTTCCACGTCTTCACACGATCACTTCGATCAATCGCTGTAACTCTATGCAAGCGTATACTCAATTTAGAAGCTTCTTTAACAGATCATTTGACGGTATTCTGTTACGAAATTGTAACGGAACACTGTCACGTTACTCGTGTTACAATCATATTATATGGACATTGAATACAATGTTGCAACTGAAACTTGCGCACGTACTAGTACAGGTCTTAGGTATATTAGAAAATTGTTTTTTGATGAAGATCTAAATAAAAATTGAATTTAACGAAAATTGATTGGTGTAGGAAAGACCTGAATCTTATATTAAGTAAGGTAACGTAATAATTTGTTAGGGTACCATCGTCTGCCCTATTTGTGTGAACACTGTTGTCGTCCTGCTAAAAAGTTCCAACAGAGAAATTTCATCAATACTACACGTTCTTTCAAGATTGCCAGCCAGATAATCTTCGCTATTACTTTAACCTAAATCCGGTTAACAATTGAACCACGATTCAGCCGTTAACTTGTGCTCCGAGTTCAACTTAAGGCGCTTACATGCTTACCTGCAACACATATAGTGCGAAGAAATGATCCTTCTTCAAAACTGCGTGCGATGTGAACTGCGTGCGATGCGAATAATTCAATGTTCCAGTAGTTGGTTGATATTTTAATTGTGTGGAGTCTCGAATGTCCTACAATGAGAGTCACTAGTGGTCTAGATCTAGATCTAATGCCTAATGATTATAAATGGTTCCTAGCCTTGGGCTTCAACCTCCCAATGTCCAATTTGACAGTCTTTAACTCGATGAACTCGTTGTCGATTACACAAACTGCCCGAATATTCGGATACCGGATAATTTGACGAATAGTCTCAACCCTCCTACAACTTCGCTTTCGATTTATACGAGAATTCAACGGCAATCTCGATTCTCTCGTTTCCACCCTCCTTCGGCGAACGATTTTTACCGGTTCAATACGTTTCCGCCGCTCCTTCCGCCATTGCTGCTGGATGTAGATTCAGGCGCGCTTTGCCGAGTTAATTAAACTCCCGGCACACTTTCGTTTCAACTGGGTGCGCGGGCACAGAGTCAACCAAGTCTCCGTAATACCTCTTCTTGGCAGCGCGGGAAAGAAGTAGCTCGACGAGAACGTTATTAGGGCACACGACAAGTCCCGCTAACTATTGCAGAATTCAAGCAGATTCGCTGGAATGTCGTGTAATGCAGTTAAACTGTTCACACGTACGTTTACTAGACGAGTGACGCAGAAATCGCACCACTAAAGGTACTTCATCTTCTACTTGACGCTTTCTACTGATTCGTGCTCTGTCAAAAATAATCAGTGTCCGCGTTTGACCAGTGTCGCAGGTGTTCAGCATCGGTCTTTCCATCAAAATTCTGATTTCCCGCAAACACGAATAAATAAAAAAAAAACTTTTATTTGACGTAACCAAATACAGGTATATATTTGTTAAAATTGCGTTGCGCGAAGGTAGTAGGAACGTTTAATCCCCGCCGTACATTCTTCCACTGTACATCCTTATTTAGATACCCTGTGACAGAGCCTCATAGAATATCCACTCCGATAATGCACGGGCGAAATGAACTGGCTCGAACGCGCAGCTCGTGGACGTTATCACGTAAGACGAGCCGTTATTAGCGGAAGGTGTCGCGTTACTGTCGCACTATCGCCCGACACGTGTCGTTGACCATGCGCGGTGTTCATTGACAAAAACTTCACGCACGGGCACGCGTCGGACGTGCACGACTGCGTGTGTCGTCGTTCGCATATCGCACACGATGCAACGACGACGTCTTATCTCGCTTTTAATTGGTTCTGTCGCGCTCGTACGTGTTGGTAACGTAATCGGCGACTCACGTTAATTGGCAGCGTAGAGTACAACGATAGCGAGAGTGTGCGCGTTAAAATGCAGGTGGTGTCGTCCTGGTCGGCGAATTTCGATCAGGATATGTTTTGATGCTCGAGAGGTGCGCGAACGAGATGGTAAGAGGGTGTCAGGGAAATTTCATACGGATTTCGTTTTCTTTGTATTTAGAAGGTTTTCGCGAACAAGAGAATTCGCCCGATTTCATGTTTACGGTTTACAATACACAGCTACTATAACTAGTATAATGCTGGCTTGTCTATACAAATAAACTTGTATTAAAACTGCAATATTTTTATCGGTTAAGATATGGGGATAAAATGCTATCTGAAAGAAAACGATAAGGCATAAAATCGATTTGAGCGAACGTCGAGGGTATAGGCGAGAGATTTGACATGAGGGAGGTGCGATTAGGAGGCGACAGCGTGGTTCGAAGCCGAAACACTATCGGGCATGTCGGGCAGTGAATGAAGCATCGATTGGCACGAGAGCTGACGCCGACACAACGAACAGCGGAAGCAGCGGGTTCAGCGCGATGTGCGGGCGCGTTTAGATAGATACAGCAGTGTTACTCACAGTGGCGGTCCATCAACTGACACTGGCCCACAGCGAGCTTCTAGAAGGAAGCGAATGTTATACGCTACAAAAGTGTTTCCATCTCTACATCGATGTCATGCCACTAATCGTAGCAAGGCGCTCAATTCATCAGTGAGAATTGATTCATTGTACATTGATACGATATCGTGTGCATTGGTGGGTAGGGAGTAATTGTAATGTTTGAGCTGAGTACAACTGCAGTTCCACGCAGGAACGGAAAGACAGAAAGCAGTTAAATTGTTTGAGAAGCGCTGGGATGTAGTATTAAGCCACACGATGCGAGGACGTTAACGCGATTATGCGTCATACGATTATGCGTGCGCTTGGTCAAAGGTGTTCACACGCTAATGACAATCACGTGGGTTCTAATGCGGCATGCATCGTGTTTCCTCGACCTGTCTCTTTTTGTTGCTTGGTTTTTTGCGTCCACGTTGGAAAAGTACGCTGTCCTTTGATGAAAGTCGTTTTCTAATGAATCCGACGACATATTGTGTAAGCGTATTTATTGTGATGCGCAAGGATTTGATATTTTGGCAGTATATACTTCTGATTTGTAAGGATATGCATTCTTCGTTGTTTAGGAAAAAAAAATTCAGGACTAAAATATTTGACGAAAAGAAGAGAATTAGGTTTGACACTATCGACTTCTTGAGTGCATTTACCGACGGCCCGCACTTTGTTATTCGGTGACCAGCCCGCAGCATGATTATGTGAAAGCGTCTAGCTATAAAGTGTTATGACATTCGAATGTCGTAAGACGTTCCGTTCGTAAGGCTTCCCGTTCTTCTCACCTTGTTCAACCTGCGTCATTTTATTTCACGACTACCGCGGGCTATTTTAAGATAGTTTTACTCACGTCACTGGATTTTACTGACAAATTATACAAAAAGAAATTGCGTCATCGCAAATCCATTGACTTTTATAAAGACTCTCAATTCTGCTTTACACGCATAGGGCATGTATCACGCTTGCAATATGCTTAAGTCCTCCCATAATATATCCCTTTCATGATGTTCAACCCGTAAGAAAATACTTCGGACATCTGTAAAAATATGAGTGCAAATAAATACATATATTTTTGGCACTGTGTCGTAAGATCTTTTTTTGATTATAAGATTATTTACGGCAAACTTCTAATGATGGCCGACGTTCTTCCCATGAACTAAAATCGGTACAATATTGATTTAAGAGGCATCAGGGCGCAACACCAAAAATTCGGTTTGGATGCGCATACGTGTATGTACGGCGTTTGCAGCTAAACAGTTAATGCGTTGGATTGAGTGTACACAACTCTAGATTGCGTAGTCGGTACACACGTAAACGATTTATCGTCGCTATCTACGATTCGCACCCGGGCCTTTGAACAATATTAGGACGGCATTTAGCGCGGCAATGCTATTACGTTGCGTGCACGTCTGTGTACAGGGTGACCGACGCTGTTTTCTCTGCCGTCATTAGACATATTAACTTGAACTCTTTGTTTTTGCCTTAATTGGACCAAGAGGGTCAACGCTTTGACGGATGAAGCAAATACTGGACACTACTTTGCTTTATTAAAAGAAATTGAATGAAGTGCCATGTTTGTCTTTATGGGGTGGGGGCGAGTTTAATTTTTTTTTGTACCTGTTTCGAGACGTATATTCGAGAAGTTGGAAGACTTGATCTGCTTAAATTTTGTTGTACTTTTCCATTGCCACTAGAAAATGTAGTATGTAAAGAAAGTTCATATTTTTAACGACGGTGGAGAAAACATCGTGTAACACTTTAGGTAAAACACCCTGTACACGGTGAATGGCACGTGTGTGGGGTGTGTGTACGTTTACGCCCTACATTGACGAATCGCAGTTTGTAGTTGGTTGTTGAACGCTTCACGACTCCCGCAATGCACGTTACGTACGCCATTTCGCATTGTCGGCCGAATTCCATTACCATGTCTGTAGTTTTCGAACGTTACGAGCTAGAAACTGTGACAGTCTAGCCAATCCGTTTCTTGAATCGATGCTTAATTTAGGTCGTACGTTCCCGGCGATAGAAACGAAAAATAGCGTATTACAGCTGCCAAAATCATCTTTTTCCAACAATAATCGTGTCCTGTTAAACCACTTTTATATTTACCCCCACATATATCCTTTATACATATTTTTCCAGTATATACAGTCACCGTAAACCATCACTACGCAAACACTGCGCGAACCACTTTTTTTTTCCGAAAAATATTTTATCCTTATATTATGCCAAATATGATTTCTATAATTTGCGTTGTCCTAAATTATACTCTTTCTCATTACAGAGCTGGAGCTTGGTACACAATGCGTCGTCGAAATGTCCGGGCAGCAGACGGTTTTACAACATCCCACCACGATGGACAAGATCGATCGGTGAGTGATACGTTGTCACTTCCGTTCACAGCCGCGTACACACGTTTCGTTCCTCACTTCTTCGCTTCAGCATAGGCGGGTGACTCATCTTTCGGGCTTGCTCGTACTGCCCCGCTAGTTAAGCAGCGGCACTGCGAATGGCCAATGATAACGTGAGCGACCACGTTATCTTTGTCACCGACTGTATAGCGCTGCTGAGTGAGTCACGTTGGTAGAAAGTTTATTTCGAGTCGTGCGAAATGAAACTTTGCGTCCATTTGCATGCACAAACGTACTTATCGCTGAGATTGAACAAGTGATTGTTTGGTTTTCCGCTTTCGTAACGGGCCGAATTAGGAATGGATTATGATGAATATTTGCGGTGTCTGGGAGATACATTTTGTGCTAATAACATTGTTCCTCGATATTGTTAACCTGTGTCTGTAAACTTAAAGCGAACATTAAAAGCTACAAAAACGATCAGTGTTTTACATCATTGTTTACGAAGCATCATGACGAAAAAAATTGGTCAACCTCATTGCATATTTGAGCGTCGTTAGCGAGTTCTCCATAATGGACATTTTGATTTTCACGCGAATATTGCTCTCCGGACTGTGGAAAAAGCTCATGTTTCGAGAACCGTCGACAAGCGTGTATACATATCCACAAGTACACTTAGTCACGTTCACGGAAATTGTACTCTATTTGCGTCGATTGCGTTGAAAAGTACAATCTGTCTATCGTGCACGTGGATAATTGACACGAACTATCTTATCGGTAGATTTGTTTCTCTGTGCATTAGGTGAGCGAAACTGATGTATTGAGTGACACGAATAATTTTCAGTTACACTCTCTTCGTCTCTACCAAATATTTGACAATCGTCGGGGCTATGAACGGCAGAATGTAGGAAAAGTCGCGTGTAGCGTCTGGAAGTGATGCGGGAATAAGGTAATTGCGCCAACAGCTGCAGTTCTCTCTTCCGCCTCCTCTCTTCCTTCACTCTTCCGGTCGCCTTCCTCCTACTATGCACTCTGAACGGGGTGCGCGGGGGGTTATCATCATCGCCTCCGTTCCTTCCGACCTCTCAACGTAACCGACCTCCGAAGTGCAATATAAATTGGACGGATTTCCCTTGTGACGCGGTGTGGCTTCTAATAATTTTCTACTTGCGGCGTCGTGTCGCTTTTTTCCCGTCCTTCCGTCCGCGTCTGCAGATTGCTTTCATTATTTATAAAACGTTAAATTCATTGCAAAAAAAATAATTGAAATTGCCATCTCGAACTAGAGAAGGCAGAGAAAGAGCAGCGAGTAAGACTTTAAGATGAAACAGCTTCTGTGTTAACTGAAAATTCTGATCCAGCAAAAGTGGCTGGAATATGAAAGATACCATAACGCGGCGTGTCGTTCGAGTTTGCGAGTCGAACTCGAAACGTCGAAACTGTGACGTAGAGAAAATCACACGGCCGCGCACAATCGGGTCGGTCGGCCTATTTCTCGCCGAACGAAATGTCGCGACGAATTACACCCACGTATCTACGGCCGTACGTGGACGGCGGGGGATCGATACGCGTCGGCCGACCGGTGTGTAGCGTTATTTTTACGAAGGGGCACTCTCTGACGCACGACGGCTCGTTACAACGAACCCACCACTCCGCTCGAACCTTTCACGCGAATTTCGCCCCGCGCGCGTCGGCAGTCTCGAACGTTTGAGGACAAAGAAAGAAGCGGCTGACGCCCGATAAGGGTTGAAAGAGGGGGTGGTGGCTCTTCAAAAGTCACCGGTCCGTATAATTTTCATTCAGATTTCGAATGTTTGAGAAAAGAGAAGCGAGGGCACATGTGAAGTGGCCAATAAGGGAAAGGGGAGGAATGAGGGGGAGGAAGGAGCTGGATATTAATAATTTCGCGCTCTACTCCCGACAGCGCGGCGCGCGTTCAATTATTTCGGCCCGCATCGTTCCACGAGCGACGCTATTGTGCGTTTGCTCGTGAATGGTTTCAGGGAGAAGGAATCGTTTCATTATGTAGTAAAATCGTAGTCGGAGGACAGATGACGCGGAGACTACGGAGTAAAGCTCTCCCAGGGGTCGTTTTCGCATTTTCTTGTTTTTCTCTTTCCTTCTTCACCTTGCCTTCGTGTTTCGTTAAATTTTCTCGTTTTTGAAATTATAACGGCGGAGGAGGAGGGGGATGAAAAAAGTTCATCCGCAAGGATTTTACGTTTTTCAAGAGAGTTCATATTGTCGAAAGCGTCATATGAACAAGTTTGATTCCACATCTATTTTCGAATTAGTTAGATTCAGTGCACACGGCACTTTTTCGAACTCTTTCGAGAGCAGGCGATTTCTCACGTCACTCTTCTACTTTCAGCCAATGCGGTCGCCTAAAACACCCCCGTGCACATTTCAACCCAGTTACGTTTCCCTGTCGTGACGACCATATCGATTCGCAACGTCACTTCTGACGTCGCGATGTAATCTCTTACTCTTTCACTCTCTTTCTCTCTCTCTCCATCCCTCTGTCTATCTGTACTCCCATCTCCGTCCCTTCACAAGTTCTGCCAAGTCTGCCCGCCACGCTGCCTTATGCCGGCCTCTTGCTATCTGTCGAAACTCTCGAGACTCGCGACGTTTTCTATCTTGTTCCGTTTCGCCTCGTCTAGTTCTCCCCCGCAAAACGATCGGAGTCGAGCCAAGGCGGTTCGTCGGCCGGAAAATGCCGCCGCGCGTGACGTGTAATCCAATGTCTCAAAAATCGCTCATTCATCGGCCGACCAATCCCATGTAGGTCGCCTAACCCGACCACTGTCGCTCGATTCAATCGTTCAATCTTTATTTTCAACAGATTTGTTACAGTAAACAGCTGTGTGCAATGGCAATGTTTATTTTTCTATAAACTTTTTTTCTTGAATGTGCAACGATGCGCCTCGAAAAGTGCCTCTTCTCCTTCTGTACAGAAAATCAGATCGGTCACGTTAGAAGAATCATTCTGAGTGCCGTGCGCGTGGCCGGTACCTGCTCTTAACGGTGGTGCGCAATGATAACAGAGTGGACGAGAAAAATGGGAGGTAATTATTGGTCTCCGACGATCTCCGCGGCTGTGGAAAGACTACTTTTGCCGCGCTCGCGTTCCTCGCATAAACGCGAGTGATTCTAAAAGCTGATCTAAAGGTCACATCGCGATCGTTTTGCCGCGGCGCCTTTTTGTTGTGCATTTCATGCCGCTGATCATAACGGTGACACGCAGTATTTACAAGCCATTGTTTGCGTTGGAGATAGGCCGCGCTCGGGTTGTACAATGTTAATTAAATTATTACCGTGACGTATGTGTCGGTACAATTATGAAGGTGGTGTATGGGAAAAATTTGCAAAATATGCACCTTTATTTGCAAATTTTTCACATACATATATATATGTACACGTATAATAATAGATTTTATAGCAGAAATATACAGAGATTTGTACTATTCATTCGACCGTGCAAACCTGAACGTGTCATTTGTGAGCCGTACAAATTGAGGTAAACGCTCAAAAGTCGACACTGTCGATTCAACGAGTATTTATAAACTTAACACGCGTATTCATCAGAAATAAGCCATGTTCCTGAAGAGCACGGAATGAGTGGTGGGGTTGCATTGGATTATGAGTCCGCTTTACCGTAATTCGCGCCTTTCAGAGCGAGACAATCTGTAATTAGTTTTTTCGCGCGGCAGTACGCGAAGGTGTGCGGAGTGCAATTGGTCGGCAGATTAAGTCGGCTGCTGTACAGCAGCCTGCGTTTCGCACCGAAATCGATCCCGAGTGACAGGCGCGGAAGATAACAGCCGAAAATTTATCGCACGCTACTGTGCTGGACGTATTTCGAAATTGGGTCGGTTCGGTGGGAGACGGATAGAAGGAAGAAATTTATCGTATGCAGGTAGCGATAGCGGTAACTAACCAACACTGCAACGTTCACCTGCCCAATTATTATTATATCGCACATATTAATGACCAGGGAACTACTTCTTGAACGCTTGAGATTGACGTTACTAGATAAGAAAGTACCTCAACCACATGTAACACTTGTCGGTAGTGCGACAATCCAGTTACCAGCTCCATCTCAACTGAATAACGAACATAATCAATAAAGATATTATTATCCAGAGACCTGCTCCATAATATTAATTGAAACGAAAATATTCCTACGAAAACAGAAGAAAAAGGTATAAGATAGTCAGATAGCGTGATAATCGAGAGCGAACTTGACGCTCAATATGGTCCGTTTTGCACGAATTTTCCTCGCAATTCTCCAGCGTTCTCTCGTCGTCATCGTGTCGCTCCTCTTCAGGATGGTCGTCCTGGTTGTCATTCTGCGCGATTTGCGCCTGCTTCTCGCTGGCCCGGTCATCCGTGAGAGCGACGTAAATTTATCGTGAAAGCCCCGAGGAGTAACGGGAAAAGTTCAGATCTCGTTATATTCGCGTGCCGCGTGCCATTTCGAAATTTCATAAGGAACTGCGTGGTCCGGTTACGACAAGAAGGCTTGAGTGCGCTGTACCGTCTATAATTGCTCAAACGGCAGCATTTTTTATTTACCTACTCGATTGATATTCATATTTTTCGTACCTTACACGGACTGGGGAAATGTGGAGAAAAAATAAGATTTTTAGTTGATTCCGGTACGATCAATAACGGTGATATTCACTGCAGGCGCACACAAAATGAAAACCTTCAGGCGTGTTGGAGATAACTTTTGCCGTCTCTCCTCCATTTTCTCCCTTTACAACTTCATTTTCCAGCCATTGCCACATTCTCCCACGTTTTTCTCGTTTCGTCACTAGCAGCACTCGAACGAACCGCGACACGCGTCGGTGTCGAGTTTTGTCCGTGCAACATCGTTCCGAAAGCCTCTCCCCATTATTCCAAATATCACTTCCCAGCGATATCCAGCTAGCGTATCGCAAGACTCCAGTTTCGTCACCAGTAGCATTCTCGTTTTTCCCCCACCCCTCGTCTTCCTACTCCTTCTTCATTATCGTCTTTACGTCTCGTACTTTTTTCCCTTTGTCTTCTCGTCGCCTTCCTCGCAGTTTTCCGTTCCAGCACCTTCTAATTTTCCACCCCCTCTCTCTTTTCCGTGCTCTTTCCCACCGCCGCTCGACGCACGAGATAATATCTGTACAACTGGGTCCTTTGTGAGACAGCGGTCGATGCCGCGGCGGTTTCATCCGTCAGTTTTGCGTTATGACTCGCAGTTTCACTCGCAACCAGACGGTAGAGCTGGAAAACACGCATATTTACACACTTTTGTGCCCGTACAGACAATCCTCGGTATCAATGTATGCACCTACTCCAAAAAAATCGGATACTCAGTATATTATTTAATTGTATCGTCGACACATTATTTATGTATTATTATCCTACATTTAATATTGCTTAGCAGTTTTGACCGATTCATATAATGTTTATATAAATTATTGTATTTATATGAATCACTACTCTCGCTTGATGGTATTTACAGAGCATATTGTCTAATGCTAGGTGAGTAATCATGAGGCACCTAATAAGACGATATAAATATAACTGATGATTGTAACAGCAGCATTAGTTTTACTCGTAACATCAAAACGTACATTATTATTTCGTAATTATCATCACTCACTAATATTTATAGTATTTTTCGCTTACTCCGACTCACACAGTATGTTGTTAAAATGTATGTCGCTGGGCTTAATTTTCTGCCGAAATCTTTCGCACACTCTCACGCCATGCGTGTGCACAGGATTCATAGTGTAAAACACGTGGCTATGAGCTACATATATACATGTGTACATACGAGCACGCGCATGAGGGTACATAACTGCATATGCATATTGGGTGTCTGTTGTGTTGCGCGTAAGTGCATGCATACGGTTCGGAGCATGTAAGCTCGCGTGCTTGAATGCGCCACTTGAGCGGCATACGGCAACGCTTGTACAGCCGAGTGCCTGAAAATCTGCCCATGAGTGCACGGGAGTATGTACGCTCTTTTTCTACCATTGCTTCCATTGCTTGGCTCCGGGGGGAAAGAGGGTTGGACGCGGCCTGATTAGCGTGCTGTTCTTGTTGTTGTTGTTGTTGATTTTTTTTCCAATTTTTTCATAATTTCCCACGTTTTTTCCCTTCTTCGCAGTTTTACCCACTCTCCTTTGTTCCCGTTGTTCTCGCATTTTTATTCGCCTTTCCTACTTTCTCATCCTCTTCCTCCTTCTCTATTGGCCCACCTTTCTCTGCCTCGCTTTTCTCGGAATTTTGCCTCGCACGTCTTTTCTCTGATTTAGTAGACGCGAAAAAGTGAGAAATTTAGATCGTATATACTGATTGACACCTTTGGAGACCTTTAGTGCTGCGGCCACTGAGAGTGGACGTACGAGTGAAGAGGCTTAATCATTCTATCAGGAAATCACGTTAAACGTGATTAGTGTATCTTGCAATTAGCAGTGCAGTTTATCTTCGGATCCCGACGTCCTTTTCCCTTTGCCCAAGCCTCGCCTGCGCTTTATTTACGTTCAACGTAATCACACTCCGAAGAGCGTTTGAAAAGCCTGAAAATTCCCCTATCAACGTTTTCGCGTCTCACTCGAAAATCGAATTAGAGTTTATCGCGCGCCGACGCGGATATTTTCCTTTCACCGGTTTTACCCGAGGCAGATTCAACGTGCTCGCGATAAATTCCCTCGCTCACAAGTAAATATCTCGCTCTCTATCTGCTTCGATCGGGAGTAAACTCGTTCACGCTTAATCCATCGCCGCGTTTAAGCATCGAGATCGAAACGTCAGCGCACGCTAAATGACTCCAGAAGCTCTTTTACAAATTGCCTGGGCACCCAACATTTTTAAAAAATATATAGGATGGACCGTGAGTGTCAGTCTGTAATTTCGTTATATTTCGATTTTTTAATTTTTTGTCATGACGAATAGTGAGATGAATTCAGCTCACAGGGATGAATTTCACGAAGAACACATGCTGATTACACAACTGATGCTGGCCAACTAACTGCGTATGCTTCACAGGTTTTATGACACATGGATGCACACGTCTACAGATTCTCATACACGGTCATCGTTTCCACGTGTTTTGTGCAAACAGATTCTTACATTCATAAACGCTTCCATCCACACCGACTGTGCTTATACACTCGAAGACATACTCGTCACTATGTTTTATATTTGATGCGTTCGAGTGTACGTGAACTCATGCCGACGCAGGTTGAGTATAAATCTAACTGCCGACAGGTTCCTGTCCTTGGAAATGACTGCATCTGAATGTCTACTTAACATTATGTCTACATATGTGGTCACCAATCTGCTCATATATCGAACTCCGTATTACTGATTCGATGCTCTGATAGATACGTTCATCTGTGTGTCGAATATGACGTGCCCATTTTAATCAATACATCCACTAGAATATACTTTATTCTCGGTCCAGAAATATCTGTGAAAATTTGAGCGCAGTCCGTGCCCACTCCGCCGCGGCCTCTTCCCGTTACTTCAAAGACGTCTGATCTCGTTCGTCCTTCTATCTGCGAATTTTTGGCCTCGACCCGAGACTCGTCCAGAGTAGACACCCTTTTCACCTTCGCTTCAATATCACCGCCATTCTCTTCGCTCTATCCCACTAACTTCATCCCCTTTTGCCGCCCCATTTACGATACAGTCATCGTCTATACTCCTTTTGCCCCGATACGACGACGGAAGTAATGAAGATAAGGAATAAAGAAGCTCTCTAAAGAGAGTTCGATCACGATCATGTCGAGGAGAGAAGGCGAACGAGTACTTCGGAAGAGAAACTCTTCCGATAAACCGAACGATCGCTATACCCTGGATTTGTTCTACTTCGATAACGCTCTCTATCTGTTAACGGTGCATACTGTCAATTTGTTGCAAAATCTGATCTGTTTCTTATAACGATAGAATCGTATAGACGCGACTTATTGTTATAATACAAAATGTATGCTTTTTATTATGCGTAGTATCGTATGCGTATGTGTGGTATACTTTGTATGAGACGTGTTCGTCGGATTAATGAATGCGTGAATTCGTTTACTAACAAATTCTCGTAGTCGCCTGATAGTTTCTACGTACATCCGCAATTGCACATATTTCCAGCTATGTCAACTGTCAATGAGCGTGCGAGGGAATGATGAATATCTTAGCACAGTCTATGGATTGGCGATGCCTAATTTTCGCAACTACGGAATGTGTCTCCGCACTCCGTTCGCGGTCAAAGCAAAGCGAGCTCAAATGCTGAGTTTACCTTACGGATGCGCGTCGTTGAGATCTCGAGTTTGCTCAGTCGCAGAGGCTTAAAGGCAGAGGGCATCAGGGCACATGCATTCGCCGGCGAGAGAAGTACTCGGTGCATTTGGGGTGCAAACGAAAAGCGCTCGTTCAAAGATGAGTACCCAGCGACGGATATTCGTGTCAATTGGATATTTTGCCACACCGGATATACCAAACGACGTTTGCTGGCTGTAAAAAGATTTTTCGAGAAGACATAGTAGGGGTTGGAAATCTGGGGTGGGGTGAGGAGAGGACATTTCATGCGTTCCTGTTTTAACATTACTATGTTTAACAAATATGTAGTAAGGTGTTTCGTTGTCTGCTTGTAATCAAATCGAACCAGTTGTACACTTCGATAACGAGACACTCTGTATTTTTAATGTTTCTACATATTTGCATTAAATCGTGGTTTATCGCGAATTGCGTGTCACCTGGTGTAGATAGAAGAGGCGGTCTTGTCTTTCGATCAGATTCGGGCGTTAATTCGCTGGGATGACTCATTATGGGAGTGTAGATCGATAGTCCCAGCAGGAGTACGTATTCATAGGCGCGCATCCCCTGAAGGAGACAAGAGGGCCCTTGTGCACTTAACACGCGTGTCAAGTGCTATGAAGAGGGCGAGGACTTTTGAAAAGTGGAGCACGAAGAAAGGTTGGTAGTTAGAAAAGTAGTGCGTCCGAACGACCCTTTCTCGCTACCATCTTTTCTCTTCCTCCCTTTTCCTCCCTTTTCCTCATATACTATTCGGTATCCATAAGTTCATACCTTCTTTTATACAATTCTTAAAAAACAATCTTGTTTTTATTCAGTACTTATTTTTTTAATTTATTGTTTAATACCGCAGTTAAACGTACTTTTCATCTTCAGTTTCTCTGTTCTCGTCTGTTTACCTCTGTATTTCATTACCAACATTAATGCTGTAACCTCAATCAATTGTATGGATCGTTTACCAATAATTAAATCGGGTCGTAGTGCATCGATAACACATTAAGTGTAGTAAGTGAAATCTATGTGGAACTTTCAGTGTAAAGTTGAGAAGTTGCAATAAGCGTTAATTGATTGTAAAGTCAATTTTGAAATCTTGCAGCATGCACTGTTATGCCACCGAACCATTTCAAACTGTCTGCTCTGTGCTTATATTTACGGCATCTTTCAGCGTTTTCACATTTGCATTTCCACACTCCTCCGTTACGATTTTTCCTAGTTTATGCTTATACCTTTAACGCGTTTAACTTCGCCGCTTGTTTCTTCGTCTCCTTTTTAAGTAGCCGACTTTTTTCCGGTTCCGTCGTCCCTGTTTCCTTTCACCTCGGACCAAGTGTGCCTGTCTCATGCATACTTTGTCTCCATTATTCCTTTCATGCGCGCTTCCGACGGTTTTAGAAAGATAAAGGAACAGTGGAGTGCGGGTCAACCTCCGCGAACGACCTTTTTGTCTTTGCCTTCGGAAAGCACTCGGAACTGGGAGAAAAGAGTGAGAGAGTTGGGACTGTGGACGGAGCGAATAGTTTCGGACTAGAGAGGAGGACGCGTCTACTTCTGTAAATCTCTGCATCTTTTCCTTTACGAACAGTAAAATTTTGCATTCGTAAAATAGTGTCTATAGACTGGTAGTATGTATGGTTTGGTTATGATAAAAATGGTCTCACAAAAAAAGGTAGAAAAATTACGGAATCCGCTTTGATACTTTTCGAAATATGTCGTTATAGACCAGTTTTCGTAGTAAATCGATCTAATAAAATCCAAAAGTGTGTGGTTCAACATCTGCCAATTTGTGAATTAGTTCTAATTACTTGAAATGTTCCCGACATCACGGAAGTGTCATTACGATCTCATGTAACGTCGACATGTTCGCCAACAAAAGAGTTTCCAATTATTTCGAAGCTCTCTTTGCGCATTGTGGCTTCCTCGAATTTCGTGGCCATCTCATTGTCCAACAGCGCGATTCACTTAGAACGGATTACTTTTTTTTTAAATCCTTTTATCTTCGGGCAGAGACCACGGGATAGGCGGGGATAGTCTTGTAACTCTACATGAATCGGAAATCAAAGTTGATGGTTGAAGAAGAAGAGATCCTCTTATTCTTCTATTTCATTTTTGGTGCCATTCATCCTTTTCCTATAGAATCCCTGCTTAACTTTACCTTCAATTTTAGCTAATGTTTAATCTTTTCACTTTTTTACTTATCGTTTTTCTTGCTTTCGCATGTTTTACGGAGTACGCTTGCCTTCTCCCGCGTTTTAGATTTTCTCCAACTGACGAACATTTTTTGCTTTCACCGCTTCTTTTTTCCCCCTTTCACTGGTGCGTATATTTAAATTTTCCGACGAGGAGCATGGCTTGGGGGAAAAAAATAGTCAAAGTTCGTTTTTTGCAGTAAAATTTCTTCCGACGCAGGCTTTCCATAATCGAGTAATCCAAACTTTAAATTCCCCGAGTCATACTTCCCTTGCGAGTGACCTCGTACAGCTGGTACAGCCTAATTACAACCTGACCGATCGATAAACATAAACGTCACCGTGTCGGAGGAAAAGTTCTGAGAGATGCTGGACCGAAGCTCGTGTCGACTGGAATTTTTCACCCTCTCGTTCGTCGGTGCGCCAGGCCAACCCCTCTGTGTTCTTCTTACACTGTTTCCCACCTTCGCTGACGGTCGTTCGCGCACTTTGTTGCGCGTTACCGGAAAATTTACGTCGTCGCCCGGTATATTTCACTCTCCGCGCTCTACATATCGTCGCCTGGCGGAGTTTTCATTTCCCATTCCACTGCCTGTTCCTCCCTCGCTTGCTACCCCCTTCTCACCCTCCCTCTTTCTCTCTCTCTCTGTTTCTCTCGCTTTCATCTTACTTTTCGTGAGTGTCGCCAGCGCAACCCTGACGACGTTTCCGTGTAGGCAGAAATTGTGTCATGCTCGACGAACTCGTTAAAGTGCCTACTACAGGAGTTCAGCCATCCTGTTCGACTGTGCTCCTCAAAGGTCACCGGTCGAAATAGGTTGCTGCGTGAGAGATTTGATCGATTTGACGGTAAACTTCTGCTTTGTTTGCGCGACGGAGTTGACGCGTAATATTGTGCGTATCGGAATATTATTTGTATAGCTGGTAGGATGCATGTGGCAGTTCCAGATGGATTTGTTACTGTGTGGGAGGCTTGATTGACTTCGTGCAGAAGTTTCGGTTGCTTTCTGGCCTGGCACGGCGAAGCGTTGCATGACGTCGGGTAAAATATCGCAGAACTTGATTGAAACATTTAGATACTCGTAAATGTACTACTTATTAGAACCAGTAACTCTTCATCTTTTCATCTTTTGTCCTTTCCATGCCGAAATACCCACTTTCTGTCTATATTTTCATCTTTCTCGGCTCTCTCGTACACGCTGTCTCACATATTTCCTCACACACGTACCCTACCTTCTCTTCCTTTCTTCATTTCGCTCCCATCGCTAAATTAACGTCAAGCCCCGATGGTGGTATTTAGGCCAACGCCGTCATCTCACCCCCTTCGTTCGCGTTCTCTCCATTATCGACCTACTGACTGTAATTTTTGCCCTTTCTCGCCGGCGCTACTCTTCTAGGTCCCCGCTGCTGCTCTTTATCAATCTGCCGCTTTGTTCCGATACGTGGGCATATGAAACAAAGATCGCGGTGATCGTCAGTTTTCTGTCGAATCGACAAAATGGGTCGTGTACATATGTATTTGTGGCGTTTGATTAAGGAGGAATTGGGCATACATCCAAAAATCGTGCGGAAATTCTTGCAATTTTTAGGGATGATATATTTTAATGTAATACGGGAGCATACGTTTTTTTGCTACATTGTTTCAGAAGGTAAGAAGAATAAATTATTTTCGTTGGAAAGCGGTGTAAAACAGGTATAGAAAAGTTGGGAGTGCTGATACACGCGGACCTCACGATACCGTTGCAAACTAAGTTAATTATCGTCGCTTTAATGGCTAATGATTTAAAAGCAAAATAATTAGGAAAAAGAGAGATTTCTCGCGATCGAAATTGAATTACGGGACGTGCCGTAGCTCCATTGTTGGAAAACAATTTGTTCTACGTGCTTTCTAGTAAATTAATAGAATAAGAGGAGATACCATTCTCTGTTATTATATATATAAAAAAAACGATATATTGTTCTAGCAGCAAGTAAGAGTTCACGATATTTAAAAATAATTTGGTGCACAATCGTTTTTCATCAGCCAAAAATGTTTAACCATAAATCAAAGGCCAAGTGTTTATTATTGGCGCAGAACAAGCTTTTTAGCTTTTATTGGTAAGAGAAAAGAGCATGCGGAAAATGAAGAATTTATACTTGTCATCGTAATAATACTTACAATAGCAAAATACAAACGTGAAGATGAAAATTAAAGGGCTGTCCTCTGGCAATAAATTGCTTGCTCTTATAATCGCGGGCAGCGAAAAGACGAGAAAATCAATGGAGAGCGGAAACAAAGAGGATTCTAGGGTTTCGCGATCGTTCCCAATCCAACAGCGATTCATCGTCATGCGTTCACTCACCACAAATGAAATAAGGTCACGGTGAACATTGTACTCCTATGATTCCCTCCTTGTTATTTCATTTGCGAATTGGTCGCGCCGCGTGATTGGAAAGCATTATACAGCAAGTAACAACAGCATTATCGATACTACATATACGAGTAGTTCGAAGTTGTCGCGACGGTCCTTTCAATGTTAACACTCCAACAAGACGTGGATTGCGTATGAATGGTTTTGTTATTCAGTTGTTGCAAAAACTTTCGGAACGTGCGCAAATTTGAAAGATCTGCAGTCTCTACGTCTACGCAATTCATTCCGAATACGAATATCCCTGAAGCTAAATAGTCACGGTCGTTAGAGGGTGGATGATGTTGGTCATTAGAGAGAAGTCGTCCTTTACACGATCGTCGCGAGCGTCCTAACAGTTTAACCTCAGCGGTTAATAAAGCTCCTTAATGAAGCTCCTTAATTAACTCTCACTCTCTCTTTTACCGCGTTCCATCGCCCAGCGGCATGCATTCCTTGACCACGACGCATTCATTATTCACTTTTTCGCGGGGTCGGAGAATATCGATCTGATCGTTTTCGTTGTCGGCCACGAAACTTTAAATCGGCCATTAATTTGAAAGTTGCGCAAGTATAATTTTCCGAAAAGAGATAACGTCGCGATGTTGAAAGTGAGACATAAAGTGCACAGAATTCATGTATCTACGTACTGTACGCTATGACGACATTATTGACACATCGTATCGCTGGTCGCATAAATTTCGAACAATTTGGTCGAACGGAAAATTGCGCGAAGATCATCGGTTCGCCACGTCGTTAATCTTCGCGCGCTCATCTCGTCCCGGCTGTGTCAGTATTTCGTTGAATTAACAGGTCGGGTTAATTAAGCGCCGCTCGTCTCTCTTTGCGGCCGAAATTGCTGTTTCGCATTGTCTGGCTGCGAGCCACGTTTACTATCGCAGAAGAACTGACCGCCCGCGTCTCGATGCATTCCGCTTAGCGCGGCATTCCTTTGACAGCCCGTATAACAATCCGTTCCACTCTTTGCCCCTGAAGCACGCCCCGTGTATGTGCCTGTCATTTTGAGGGTGGTCGATTTAAAAAGGTCTAATTCTAGGACAAAGTGCATGTATTGTTACTATATTTTTACTTGTCGCGCATTCAATGTACTTGGGATATATGTAGGTGGAAAATTTTCTTTTTCTTCCGATCTTTGAGTCATAATTAGACCAGTTTCAAACCCACCGGGATATATAGACGGCAGCCCTAGTTTTAATCACTTTTATACGACTTTATTGAGGAACGAGACCTAATTTGTTTCATTGGCTTGACATCACAGTTCATTTGAGAAAAGAAGAAAAAGTTCATAGCACTTGTTGGCAGCGTACACATTACAGTATGCAGCGTGTGCTGCACGTTCCACTTTTCCGTAATGGAAAGCTTAACGTTGACGAAGTGGAAAGTGTTTCGGCCTATTAATACGACCATGCGTGGGTATTGTAATCGGAGGTACGTAGAGTTTTATTGACCCACGGAACAGAGCTATAGATCGAAGGTATTACCCTATAATGTGCCATTTATACGTCGATGAAGTATTAATATTTATATAGGTGTGATAAATATTACAGTTGCTCGTATTTTATAATAGGACATACAGTATTACAGGAACAATATGCTTCGATTAACTACATTTTATTTCGTACTCACATTACGGATTTCACCATTGTAGATTATTAATGTAACCATTAAATTGTTGGAATAATAAACCATTGAGCTGACAATTAAAATGCATAGAAGTTTTTTCCCCGAAATATATTATTCTAATTTCATAAGAGTTTACTATTACAACTATTTACCGATATCATTACGATGTCATCCGTTAACGGTGTCGTTTTATTCGTATCTAAGGCTCGTGTGGAAATCCAACAACGTTACAACGTATTAATTTTACTTAAAGGAAGGTCAACATAAATGTGGAGCGTTCGAAAGCTTTCGTGTGGGGGAAAAAAAATTCCCCACTGCCGGAGAGTAAAGTTATAAAAGGTCAGAGGCACTCCCTCGTTAAATTATTCATATTTATGAGCAAATAAAACTCATTTCGGGTTAAATTCGCCGAAACGGAACAGCGGAGTTAATGGAATAGAGACATCCGGGACTGGGTCATGCAGAGTTGTTTGTTTGAACGTTTTGCCGTGATCGTAACACCTTGCTTGTTAGCTGGCCTACCTTCGTTAGACAGTTAAACATTCGATTATCCGAACACCACGTGCACTGTTCAAATAACTGACGGTGTAAAGTGTACAAAATAAATTGTGATAAAGCGTTGAACGACACTAGGTACTGTTCTATAATATCGTCGCAATAATCTGTGTCAAATCGAATACGTCCAATGAAAATGATTGCATGTGAAGGTTTCAATTTCGGGTTAATTTCAAGAGAGCGGTGCGAACGTTCGAACATCCGAATATTTGACCAAATATTCAATTATTCGAACAGGCTCGGCTACAAATAGAAATTAGATATCTAATAGTATCATATATATATATATATATATATATATATATATACGGGACTGGTTATAGCTCGTTTCTGATCAATTATAACAGAAAAAAATAGTAGATGAAATTAATGCGTGGCAGCACAATGTTTAACGATATTAATTGAAACCCAATATCTTTTGTACCAGGTGCCTCTAATAGCATCTTTCCACGAGTCTATTCCGTAACTTTCAGCCAACGCTCCCCCGAATTCGCGAACCGCGTAATCGAAGTCGACACCTACAACTTCCCGAAAACGAGAATTTAATTTGTTCCGGGACGTGTGCCGTGGCCAAACTCGTAACTCCTACGCAGAGGAAGACCTGCGTGCTTTGCCGTTCGTCATATTATCGTTCCTTACGCCAGAAACGGTCATTTTAATTGTTCGATTGTTCTAGTCTTATCTGGCTGAGCCGTTGCGAGAGGCTGAGGATCGAAGATAGATGGGACATTGATTTTTCATTACCCAGATGGGACCTGGTAACCTAATATGTCGCGGATTATATCGCTACGTGTTGCTGACACTCCTCGCGTGGAGTTGAATTAGCTTCATTACCAGGGAACAATGACGCTATGGTCGTTTACGGTAGTGCACGTCATTTTACGTGTCCTTGAAAGTGTGAGCGGGCCAGAGCGAAGGAAGGTTCTTCGCACAAAGAGCGGATAATGATGAGAGAAGATAGGCATGTAAGGATGACGTGGATAACAAGCGGATAAATGAAAATTAATATCTTCTGGAACAGGGCGTTGGAACTTGGATGGATTGCGGAACTACTCGTGACGTGAAAGAATGTTGCAACGTTAGATCAAGTCATGTGTGGTACTTCAACTTTCTTCGTTTTCGCTGTACACTTATGTGTTAACAGATTAATACATGTGCAAGTGTTTTTTAGTAGTGCGCATTCGAACGTACGAAAACGCTGAATCGATGACGAGGAAAACGTAGTAAAGACTTATAAATAAATCGTTCACTTATTTCGAGGTTTCACTAATAAAGAGCACTTCATTAACGGGAACTTCATAAGCTATTAAAAACGCATTGGACTATTCTTTGATGATTACGTTACACCGCCACAATTTACCAGTGTTGTTACAGTAAGCACTGTTATTATTATAGCAGCGTATCGTTGGTTTGTCGATCATTGTACCAGCGCAATATTATTCGTCTCATACAATATTCATCACGCTTCCCACAAAAACTGTAATTACTCAACGATTCTATTCAGCAGCGCAATTTCCCGGGGCGCCAAGAGATTAAACGAGTTTCCATAGTCCCACGCGGCATTTCCTTTGTCATCGCGTCGATATTCCCTACCGTTCAATACCCGCGAGTATTTTGCTTTTCTTCCCCTTCATTCTCATTGTCTCGGCCGACAAGCAGTCCCGGTATTAACACTACAACTACCAAGGAGGGTCAAAACGACCAGTTTCTTACATTCTTATAACATTACTCAGTTTAAAACGATTTTTTTTAAGATTTGAATAAATTCGTAAATTCCTTTCTCTCACCTCCCACACTAAGATTTCTATCTACATAGAACACTAAAAATAATCGTGCGACACAAAATTGCAAGCGCGCGTCCGGCCTAAGAAAAAATGTTTAAAACAATAAGATTCTTTAGAAAAGCGTAATTGCTACTACGAAATGTGAAACAAGTTAGTTTGATGGACCGCGTCAGGCGGCGTTATCTTTATGGAAGCTGATCTGACGACGTCGTTCCGTTAATTCGCCGTTCCAATTTCGCGGTCAAATGGCGCAATTATCATTTTCATTATCGCCGATTCGCAATCGGAAAGCGGAGTGCCGCGTGTGCGGCCGCGAACAGGAAATCGATTATTCGTCGCAGTGCAGAGCTCAGTCTCCGTCCTCGTCGCGGGCTCCCCCGCTTTCCTCATTTCCATGAAATAAACACGGCGTGCGTATCGGCCTCTAGCCCTTTTCAACAACATCTTTCATTTGCCGCTCATTCATATTCCGTTTTGGTGCCGTTTCGTTCTGTCCGTCCGAAAGGGAATGGCTATAGGACAAAAAATGGTGTGCCAGTTTCTTTTGGTTTTTAACTAAAAATAAAGAGAAACTGGGACATCATTTTGTTTATGTATATACGGGTATATATTTTGTGGAACTTTCTGTTCAGATAACTGATTTCTTGGTAGAGATAAAATGTGGTTTGAAAAATATCTTTAATTGTGCTTCATTGATATTCTGTGCTTGGCTCGGCTTGTTTCGTTGAGTCGAAAAGGAGAGGTAATATCGATGGGAAAAATAACGTGCTTGCATTTCTTTGTCTTTTATTCCTTTATCCAAATCAGAGTTTCTTGTGCTCAATACCTATATTATTTCTTGCAATAGAAAACTGTGATTATGGAGTATGCATCTTTAACTACGCTTCGTTGATATGCTGTTTCCGACCAGTTTTGTTTCGTTCAGCCGCAGGAGAACAGTGGTACGAACAATGGCGCTCTAATGCTTGCAGAAAAATCACAGCCTCTTGTGCAGGACGTTTTTCGATAAAGAATTCGATAGAAATGTGAAATTGCCAATTATTGATTTTCTGCTTTCGAAGCGGCACGTTTCGTTTGGGACAAAGAAGAACCACCGTTGAAACATAAAAAAAAAAACGGTCTCCTTTGTTGTCACGAGGAAAATATGACGATGAATGAAAATAATGTTCCAACTTTTTCATTGGCACCCACTCATTCTTATTATCATATTTCAACTTACCCGCCCACTTATTATTATTATGCATCGGCGTTAGCAAGAAGTCGTTACAAACTAAATAAACGTCGAAGTTGGTTAGAAATTTGACGTTGCAAAAACGAATGCAAAAATGTGAGCCGATGCTGTTCAGCGTCAACTTCGATCGCTTTTGCTCGAGCGAGAGGCGCGAGTGAGTTCGGCTTTGTGCGATTTGCATATTAGATGCAAATCTAAGATCCGAGGATCACTTTCCCGCCTTTGCCTTCTTCCTTCTGGTTCTTTGAGTAATAGCGGATCTCGGTGAAAAACGATACGTGAAGGAAGGGAGGCAGGTGGGGTGGGCGTGATAAGAAGTTGGCTGCTTTGTGCGGTGAAATTGAGAATTCCGTTAGAAAAGTCGACGGGCACGCCGGAATAAGGTTGAACGTGCATATTCCCGGCCGAGAAAACGTTGGCTGAAAGTTACGTCGCCTCTAATAGCGAATAACAGGCAAAAAGAAGTACGTTGAAAAATGTCGCGCACGTTTGTTTTTTATCTCGCCTCTTGGTTGTATTTTCGATATATAAAAGTTAAGAAAAATTTGAGGAAATAAGATGACTCGGAAGACGAGTCTTCGTTATAGAAAAATATTGAACCCGTCATTTTTTGACTGCTCGGTTGTTCTAGCGTGAAACATTGCCGACCTTCGAAACGCTTGCCAGCAGGCGTGCGTGCGTTTCACGGGAATCGGAAATGTGCCGCGATGTATTGGCGCGTGACATTCTTGGCCGCTCCGTGCAGCGCAGCGTCGCGACACGCGCACAAACGAGCCGTCGCGTCGGATAATTACTCGCTATTACGTCGGCAAATGTTCGCTTTCGACGTACCGTCGGGAAGAAAGGCATAAATTAATCCCTCCGTCCGATGCGATACGACGTGCGACAGACCATGCGGCTAGGACTACGCGAAACGTGAATCGAGAGCAAACAATAGCCATTTTCTGCTTTCAGAGCGAACGCTTGTTGCTCAGGGAGTGATTGCACGTTGCATGGATCGGTGAATCGGAAAATCTATCGTTTCGACGAATAGAGTGGGGATAGCAGGCACGGGGTAAGGGTAAGGGCTAGATCTAGATGTTTTTCATCGATATGTGCTTATTCTGTGAAGAACGTTGCGCTGGGTGTTCTCCGCGAATTCTTTTTAGTTTGTCATTCTAGTTATTAATTTAACTTTCACGATAATAGACGATTTGGAAGGTATACTCGATGGTAAAGTAGGGTGAAAGATTTTGTGTACACGTTTTCATGCTTTGTAGCGCTGTGTTTCAGATAATGTATCAAATTATTCAAACACACTGCATGCACGTGCGCTCACGGATTCTAATATTTAATTACACGTATGCAGAAGAGTGCTTCCGATAGAGAAATGCTTAATAGGTTAGCAGGTATATTTCGTGTAGGCATGCGTCACATTCCGTGCGTGACTATCTCCTGCAGCTTAACTGAACGTTAAATAATAGGCTCGTCGAATAAAGGAAACCGTGCGAATTTGCATACAATTTGCATACGTAATTGGTCAGCAGTTCGTTTTTTTCATTCCATTCTTTGTTAAATTGAACGTTCTTTAACGCGTCTTATTGTTAGTGGCAAATTGTTAAAAAATCGTGAAAAACGTATATAATGACAGAAGAATAAATAAATATGTTGACATGTTTTTCTCGTAAGTGATATTTTGCTAATATGTGTATTATGTAAATATGTGTATTATGTAGGAAATTCCGTTTAACTACAGACGGTCGAATTTCGTACGATGGATGTCGGTGAAATATTTCGGGGTTTTGAGTAAAACGGAACACCCTCTACATTTCTTTGGATTACCACGAAATACCACAAAATGTTGAAAAACATTTCCTCAAAACACGACCTCATACCGACACAGGATCCGTGCGTGGGACGTATGATGTTGCAAAAGTGAGCTAAAAGTCTTGAAAGATGAAATTTCGCTCGTCGTACCGAGAAGAGCTCGCTGCCCTCGTGAAATATATGAAAATCCCGCAGGCTAAATAAACGTTTACCCAAACGGCGGAATTCATACGCGCAAACATCAGTTTATACTCTCTTTTAGATTATACAGGATGCGTTATCATCAGCTTTTCCCCGGCCAGGCTTTCACAACATGTGAACGAAAATCTGGAAAATAACGTTGTATAAATGTAATTCACGATAGTTAAGTAGAACGTATAAGAAATTAATATTTTTTCTTCTTACTTTGGTTCAGAAAATTTTGTTAAGAAAGCATTGCGTCTAAGCAACACGGAAGAATTTGACATTTTTCTCTAAATGTAGATCTACATTTATATAACAATTTGGTTTCGGAGATTGATATAATACGGTGGCAATGTTTGGCCAACATTTAAAGGACACCCTGTATGTGCGGTAGTATTCCTAATGAGAGTGAAGAAAGAAATGGGAGAAATGTGAATAAAACAGCGCAGAGAATGGGGAAACCGCATCACGCACTTTCGCGAGTAAAAGATTGTATGAGTTTTTCATGTAATTACTAGAGGAGATTAAATGAATAATCTTCTCATTTCCCTGCCAACGAACTCTTATATGTATCCACCACTTTGTTGTTTCCTTTTATCGTCGTTCAGCTTTCTACGCGTACAGGGTGTCCCATAAGTTACTCTCGAAATTTGTGAAATTCTGTTTAAAAAAAAAACAGAAATATACATGTCGAATAGATAACCCTCTCCTTTTCCTGAAGTCGGTTGAAAAGAAAAGGCAGGAGGAAATGAAGAACGAGAAGTGGAGAGAGAGAGAGAGAGTGGGTCAATGTTGGACTCGTAGATTCTTCGCTTCTTTGCTCCGTCATCGTCCGCCGCGTTCTCCAGCACGCATACCATTCGGACACAGTTCATTGCATAATGTTCACCTTTACGTAATAAGCAGGTGCGCGCACATTTCCTGGCCTACATTTCCACGAGTTTTCCAGAGTAACGGGTAGCAGTACGGCCGAAAAAGGCTCGAAATGAGATAAGAAAATGCGTCGAACGTAACCTTATTATTAATAACTATGATATCGCCCGATATTTCAAAATAGTTGATAAAAATCAGTTCTACCAATTCAATATTAGAGAACACAAACATATCTGACATGTTAAGTTGCATTCTGAAATAATAAACTTGTTACATTCAGAAAACGGTTGAAAGAACTACCGTGTTGGTGGCAATAAAACAATTGAGAGGATGATCAAAAGGCAATAATGTCAATGGTGGAACCGTTATAATTGGCAAACTAAACAAGCAAACCAAAGCAACGAGAAACGCAGAACGGACTTTTGGATTGCAATCGGGTGGACAATTAGCTTCAAATTTCCGGGAAATCACGTGAAATTTCGCATGAAGGTCACGAGCCTTAAATTCTCGATGATCGCTTTACTGTCGCATCAAACCGAGCGGGGTTCGATTCAACATACACGGTACTGTATAAAATGTAGTACAATGGAAATGGGGTTATATTGGATGTAATGTATTAAATTGAAGGCTTAAGGTATTATCGTTTGTGCAGCGCCTAATCTTCGAAGAAAAACGTGCACTTTGAGTTACGGTGATTTGCATGCCAGAATTAGTGAAAAGTTCGATTTTTTCAGAATTTTGTTGCGTAGACCATTTTTACAATCACCGGTATAATATTCAATCATCGTCTTACGTAGAATTAATCTTATTTTGACTTACGTACAGTTTCATGTAAAATTATATTACGTCCCACCCAGTTCTTCTTTAACCCACGAAATCTCTCTCTCTCTCTCTCTCTCTCTCCAGTCAGATGAGAATGAACGTGAAGTGAAAATTACGAAAGTTTCGCGCTCGTTAAGGAACATCGCTCGGGGTTGTACTCTCGGGTAATTAAAAATTTCGCATTACTGTGTTCTCCGATACTCCGCTTGATTCATCAATCTAATGGCACGCACTGTTCTCTGCCGACGTCGATAAACGAAGCCTCGAGAGATACAAAAAAAAAAGATATCTTTCGTCAGAGGATTACCACGGGTCGCACAGACCTTTAGGGAAGGCTTGCGGAATTATTTGTTGAATTATTGCACATTTGATTTTTTATTTTACATTTCATTTATTAGAATTCCTGATATAGCATCATATGAGAATATCATAATGTCAATTATGGAACAAAGCAATATTCTTTTACATATCCCACATTTTTGCATGTATAGAACTTTAATTTTAATAAGATACCTTAAGAGTAACCATTAATAAAATTATAGATTAAAAGAATATTTGTTTGTTCCATATTTACTAGATGCGCAAATTTTGTGAAAGAGTCCGACTTCCGACTTCTACCACTGAACCCTCCTCATGACGCATTAAGAGATGATTCAAGCGGAACGCGAATTAAGTAAACTGAAAAGTACACCATTTCCGGTAACAAAAGCGTTTCATTCATCTCGTTACGTCGCACATCAAATGATAACTCTCGACGGAATTGTGTTCCATGCTACGAACGGCCTGTACTGCGTTGACCCGATGTTTACTTGACACGAAGAATTCGCGGTCCCGATGTAGGTCGCAGTTTCTAAAGTTTTCAGCGTCGACGACGTCTAACTTTCAATGTCGCCGTTTAATTATAATGACGAATGAGAGACGTCCTTAAAGGCGCATAATCGTATCGCCTTGCGAACGGCTTTAACGAACGGCACAACTTTGCATCCACGTCGAACGGCCATTACGTTAGCTGAAAGAAAGCGTCGAGTGTGGAAAGCGCGGTGGGAAAAAAAAGTGTGTCTTGTTAGTCCCGCGTTAGCTGAAGTCGCGGCAAGAATTTCATGCCCGCGGCATTTGTATTATACTTCCAGCGAGCGCGCGGTCGCGTCATAATTAAGAAATAACAAACAAACTCCTCGAGGGAGCTTAAGAACGTCCGAGAAGAGATAATATGGAACAAATTAATAATTGGAGACACTGAGGCAAGAATGGATTTTAAAGGAAGAGGAAACCTTACTGCAAACGTTGTCGGAGCTACGACATGCTTTTGGATTCTAAGAACACAGAAGACTGAGGGTATAAAAGCACGGGTAGAGTAACCGAACAGACGGGATTAATAAAGTCGCTTTTTAAGCAAGAAGAGGCCGTGCTGCGTAGAATGAATAAGAAGGCGAAGAAGGCCTTCAAGCACAAAGGGGAATTTTGCAATTTTTTAAATCACTCCAGCTTTTATCAAACAGTTGGACGATTTCAAGTAATTTTCGAACCTTTCGTTGGACTCGTAAATTTCAAGTACTAGCACACCACCATGTACATACGCACATTCTCCACGTGGATGCTACGGGTGGTAAAAGTATATTCATGAAAGCTAAGTATAGCGGATGGGAGTGCAGTAACGCGACTTCTCGTTTACTTTTTACTTCCAGTGCGTTTAACACAGTGGCCACGTGTACAAACGACAGCGAGTCTATCTCGGTGTTCTAACAAACCCTTTGTGCCCGACCGATGTAAAGGCGCGAATATCGAGCGCGTCCCGACAAAGATTTCGAGTGTTTCGACAAAAATGTTGTCAATGATTTTTCGGATGGTTCTCAAAGTGCTGAGTTGATGCACTACAAAAATGAAACGTTAATGGCGTTGTAAAAGATGTCGGCTCCTAAGCACTGTACTCTATCTTTCCTCGGTGTCTTAAAACGTTCACGCCGACGCATTTTTTATATATAATATTTTACACTACCTGTGAGCCACCGGTCGTACACGCCGACGTGAACGTGTTAAAATCAGTATTCCTCAAAACGGAAGCTCGCAATGAAGCACAGTTCCGAATTTCATAAATTCCCGCAAGAATCCCTCTCGAATCCCGGCTAATACAAACTATATCAGGCGACACGTTGAGCGGGCGCTTATTGTGCGATTATTCCATGAAAGATGGAAGATTTAAATTCTCGAGCACTCCCGACCGACAGACAGGGGGCAGGTCCTGGCGCGCACCTGCTCTGGAAACTCGAGAAAAGGGTGACCCACATAGAGGCGTCCACCTCCCGACTCCCCATTTAAATTCCTCGCCCGAATAAATTTCCTTTCTACGGAGAACGTCCCGGCATCGGAGGGAGATTCCGACTGCGGAAGTGGAAGGAAGAAGAGAGCTCTCTTTCCGTCTGACCTTATCGAAGGTACGCCAACCCCCGTGAATGAATTCGGGAACGTTCTACTTTCGGTCGGGAACGTTGTTACGTCCGCTACGGTGGTAACTTTTATCAAGAGTGCTGGACGAGTCTACGAGAGAAGTCGAGGATTCGATTTCACGCGCGGCAGCAATGTCAAATGTTTCTCAACACTGGTGGAACGACGATTCTATCTTTGCTTTTGCAGCATGAATTACGAGAGACGGTGGATAACGTAAGGTTATTTCTAAAACGAAGGTAATAATGACACCTGACAAAATTGTAGGACCTACATACGTCGATGTATGGAACTACGAAGAAGTTTCTTATTCATTGTCAGTGGGTTGAGGGATTTGCGATATCTAGCCGCGTTAGTCTAGGAACCGATCGAATGTGTATTGACCGGTCGAAATGGAGTGAGCCCTTGCAACGGACATGCTGAGTCTTATTGTTAGACAGTGGAAGACTTTGTACGTCCACGTGTTTTGTTCCATTTTCATTCGGAAGGAACTTAGTATGTATCGCGATCAATGCGCGAGGAACTGCTGCACGACCCTATAGAGTCTATAGACGATTTCCCGACGGTTATACAATACATATGATGTTGCTACTGGACGCTCGGAGAAGCCTATAGTACTTCATAGTACATTGTACGTGTACATCGTAGAACGTAGTATGTATCGCGCGCGCTCAGCACTGAACTATACACGAAGCCGATATCGATCAGAGTGTGTCGGTGGTTTTGTTAATTTTTTATTACGGATGAGGCATCAGAGCGGAAGAATGGGAGAGCCACGATGAGAACGGAAAAAAGAAGCAGATGAGCCGTAATGGAAGGTAGATTGAACATAGACGAGTTCAGTGGAAATGTCTGGATCGATCATCTCAAATGCTGTCAACATACTCGTAGTTAAGATTCAGCGTGATATTGGAATGCAATACATTGAGACTTAAAGAACGTTAAAATTGCTATTGTTTATAAGATTGAATGTACCCTTTATATCCTGAAAGCAATATAAAATACTTGGATATTTTTCGCCGAGTTATCATTTAATTACCTCCCTTATCGTGCACGATATCTTCGCAAATGGCCGAGGGCCCATGCAAAAATTTCCTTTCGAAGTAAAAGCTCGATGACACATCGTTAGACAAGCTCTCGAGATTGCGCCGAGCGAAACGTCGACTAGGGTGAGGGCATCATTCAATTACCGTCACTCGTCTCATTTGCAGCGTCGCCTCGATGGCCTCTCGCCTCTCGTTCCCACCACGATATTTGTGCGCGCACACACGAATCGATACTCCCGTATCAACAAAGTGAATAAGGGCGCATACAGCATTCTCGCCCGCTGCTACACCGTAGTGTCGAGTATTTAGTCTTGTATGAAATTTCTTGATAGTCCACGTGGCGTGGGTCCGACATAATGGAAGACCCTTTCGTTTACGTGCTCGGGACGAGAACGTCGGACTTCTACAGGGTGTTCCGTAACAGGTGGCACACGCGGATAGGAGCAACATTTTTACATGAAAAAAATAAATTAAAAAAGTTGAATTACTTGCATATACAAAAATAATATTTTGTCCTTTAGTGTAACTTTTTAACTGTAATCTAGTTGATATCGAGCGCCACGATAACAGCAATATTTATCGATTCTCTTTCCTATACGTCGCAACTTTTCCCCTCAATTTTGCTTCAATGTACTTCAGCCTGAGCACCAATGCCTTGCTCCCTGGCATGGCTGCAGTCGATGTATCATTCGTTCTAACGGACGGCGGAACTAAATGAAATTCCTCGGTCCGCCCAGTTCAAGTATCCGTGTATGTACACGCGTATGTTTACGGATGTGAATACAGGAATACGTCGGCGTGTGTGATTGCACGAGACCACGAATTAAACCTTATAGATGCTGGCACATTTTTCTTAATACGAAACAAGTTTTTCTTGGAGCCATTTTATGATGTATACGAGTAGTTTGGCTAAACGATATTAGCTGACCGCTCTACTTACCGACGACGTCTTCGGTGCGAACAAACTGATTCGCCTCACTCCTTATCCCAGCATCCCAGGATTATTTATTTGCCGACCGAAGCGAAGACGTCTTGCTCGCGTTCGGTTCAGTCGGCTTTAAGGCTCCCGGCGGTGCAATTAACCCAGATTCTTAATTAACGCACGCAATTCCGCGGCTCGGCGAAATTTCGAGCCGCAAATTCGCATTACAGCTCCTTGCGCCGCGGTGTTCGTTTCCTGCGCCCAGCGGAAAGTATACACGCGGTCGTAGATACGGCGGACGATTTAACATCGACGCCTCGCACGAAAGTGTGTCGTAGGCCTAGGATGTGTACGGTTTTCGCGATGTAAACTAGAAATTTGACGTGGCCATTCAGATGGATAATGAACAAAAGTCGTTTCCCTAAAGAAGAGTCGAGAAAAAAAATGTGCCGTCTGAGAGGGCAAGTGTGACGACCGGTGCGCAGAAGGGATAATATACAAGGCACTTCTGGCAGAAAGTTCAGAGCGCCATTGATCCCTGGCAGTAAAAGCCAGTCTAGCCCGTCGTCCTCTCTCTCACCCCCACCCCCTCCCCCACTTTTTTGTTGCCCTCGAGTAGGCACAGTTCACCCGAGAACAATGCCAAAGACGCATTCTAAACGTCGGCGAGCGGCTTTACTGCACTCTTTTTTTTTTCCGAGAGAGCCTGCAAAGTAGAAGACACGTTTCACTTTCCAGCGACACTTCCATCTTTATCGTTCCACCTTTTGCCGATTGGACTGTGTCTTCGTTGCTTTGCGTTGTTCTTCTCTCACTGTGCCATCATCCATATATGCTTCGCTGAATTTGTCTGCATCTACTTCTCCGCTGTCCTTTTTTTGTCGCGTCTCTATGCAGAGATATTTTCGTACTTTTTCGTTAATTTCTCTGTCAACGTTTCTTTTTCCTTGCACCTTTCGACGATTTATCTGGCCATTTTGTTTCCCGTCATTCTGCTTTCGACGTCCCTTTCTCGTCTCCTCACATTTCGCTCATTTGTTTCTTTGTTCCTTTGTTTTTCGTTATTTCTCTTTCGGCGTCCCTTTATAGTTCCCCCTTTTCATCGATTTGCCTATGTGCTTCTCCTACTTCTCGTTATTCTTTCACGTTTCTTTTTGTGCACGCAAGCCACAATCGTACTACACGTGTCGTTTGTCTATGCAGCCGTCAAAGTAGTTCGGTCTACATATGCACGTAAACGACGAATTCCAATTTGACGTGTGGCGCGCCTTAATTTTTGGCGCACAAAGAAGCGGCCAACGTTTTCTCGTTTTCCTGTTCCCATCGTCCCGTATTTTCGCTACCGTTTTTCTTTTTTTCCAATTCTTCTTTTATGTTTCCCTTTCTTTGGTCTCTGTCTGCTGTACACTGAGAAAAGGCCCGTACAATAAAAATAAGAATATACTTAAAAACGTCAATCTTTTGCGATTTTAATTAAAACAAAAGTGTCCTCTGTCAATCTAATAGTTTCGGAGATAAAAATACGTTTATATAGTGACATGCTGCCAGTTGATGATCGGTTTAGCGTGGAATGGTCCTTACGGACGACCTGGAACGTAAGAATAAAAATAATTGAAAGTCTCGAGGTGTTAAGATGGCGGAATTAGCAGTCTCGCCCTGTACACAACGGTCGCAATTAAAGCGTTCGAAATGGGAATGCGGAATGGGACACGAGAAAGTGACTAGGACGAGGTACGTGGGAGTGGACGTGGATTTCGATAATAACTTGCCGTGCTCGTATAGATTGCGGATCGTACGTCCGATTCGGGTCGATCCTTGACAGCGAGCGTGCACATGCGAAATGAAGCCTGTGCGAGGTGTGCGCACGCGCGCATTATTGTGAACCACCAGCGAGCTCTGTCGCTCGAACTCCGTGCAACCTTAACGGCATTCGACCCCTGACCTTTTCCGTTGTGCAACGGTGGCTTTATTGAATCCTCCCTCCTCCTTCGCTTTACTCTTCCTTCTCATCTATACTTCCTCCTTTTGTTTTCATCTCGCTCCCTATTTTCAACTTCCCTTCACAATCTTCCTCGTCGATTTCTCCTTATTCCTGCTTCTCCGTCTTATTTTCATTCAGAGCCGCGTCAACTACTTACGAGGGAACCTAGGGAAACGTCCGGATCCGATTTTATTCTCCTCGAATGATGTCGTTAAGCAGCAATATTCTGAGAGATCCGTATTTTGTTATGTCTCCCTATTATCATATTCCAGTGGTGAAGCACCTCTTCAAAAATTGAAGTTCCCGGTAGCGATCGTAATGACTTCTTGTTAGCGGGAACTTTTTGTAGAAGGGTGTTTAATGAATATCTAAGGCCTAGTACCATACCTCGATCACAGTTTCTTATTGTGTTTGCTTCTAAATTACTTTGGAGGTAACATTCTAAACCTTGGCCACGTGTTACTTCCAATTATACTAAACTCATTCAACATTGCCATATAACTTATAATATCAAGATGAGGAGTATTACGTACGTATATATGCGTATAATAAGTAAGCAAGAAATCGAGATGTCTATGGAATAAAGCATTTTTCTCTTCTCTCCATTCGCCTTGTTTTTCGTGCTCTTTCCTCATATTCCATTCCCTGCGTTTTCTCCTTTCTTTTGGCACCAGTTTCTTTTCTTTTTTCGCCGTGTTGCCAGCGGGCGCCAGCATAGTAGGAAAAGCGAATAACACACTGGTGGCGAGCAAATTTCAGACGAATAGCTTCTGACTTTGTTTGTCGACGTCTTCGGATAGTAGCGCACGTCCTTGTTTCATGGCCTTTTAAGTTTACACGAAACTGTACTTCTCGTCACAGTCGCATACTTAGTGTGCGAGAGTAGAATATCGGTACTTCGCCGAACGTTTTCTGTCGATATTAATGTAGATCTCGTTATTGAAAGCGTGGGTGCCATCGAAGAACCTATTTCAGACATTCGTTTCCGTCCGAATTAACTTTATTACATAGACGTCATAGACAGACCACTTTGCAAATGAGATGACATGACGAATACGCAAAAATGATAAAATTACTTTAACCATCATCCATCGTTCAGGATCGAATAAATCTGATATGACAGATTTTCATTGAATAATTTTCAATATTTTTTAAATAATTTCTCACGGATTACGAATGTTTTTCTATGCGACAATTTAAAACACACTACGGAATAGTAACGACCTACGTATTGTACTTTATTATAGTTTACTTCGTGTCTGACTTTCACCGTACAGTGACCGAGACATAAAAGAAAGCTAGGTTTGACCAGTAAGAGTTATATGCGTAATGTATGTCAAAATAATGAAAACATATGAGCGTGGGAAAATGAGAACATATATTCGTATGAGTATGAAAGGCACATAATATATCTTTCATTGCTAGAGCTAAAAATTGTTTTTTGTAGGGTTGAATTGAAACAAGTTGTTACGACACCTTGGTAGTTCTATTGTAAAAATTCTCACGATAACAGACACCCCGTATATCCGTATCTTTCCGACATCTCTCGGCGCCAAGTACCAAATCTCAACTCATTTTTTTCCTGCAAGAGGAGCCTGGCAATGTGCCAGCTTGTAATCCACACTCGCGTCTACATATTAACGAACAGAAGCTTGTTCGCATACCCTCAGTACAGTTGTATTACTCCTGTTATATTGCACTTGCCCTTACACCGGCCGATTCATTTCCGCCTTTGTGTGAACCCGAAAATGGAGGCAAGCTTCCGTGTAACTCTGTACAGCCTAATAAAATTTCAATATAATAAATATTTCGAGTGGAAACGTTAATGTATTATAATACACTTTAATACGATTTAATGTATTTCGCGCTATTTGAATCGGTTTATCATATTACGCTTGAAATTATATTTATCAAAGTTACGAGTTAATTTAATTCCATTTTTTGTAATCAAGAGTTCAGGAGAGAAATGTTTCTTTTTACAACATTATTTGAATTAACCTTTATATTCGTCTCTATTCGTGTATCGTTTTATTCGATCGAGTATAAAATGTCCAAGGTATTTTATGTTTAATTGCTATGAAGTCATTAATAAAAAAACAGCATTCGATCGAAAAGCTAATCATTACACACGCTTCGTCCGCATTTTTCACTGCGTAATTTCTTCTTGCCATTGGCAGTCGCTGTTGCCAGCAATGAAAGTAATCTCAGTAAATAATCTAAAACAATTTAATGTTTGGCTTAGATTTCAACGGAACAGAAGAGTCATAATTTTGGATAGATTGTTTACTTATTCTTGGATCACTTTCATAATCACCGGAGCAAATGTCATACTGTATATCGAACGCATGCCTGTAGTGTTGAGCGTTTGACGCGGTGTACACTTTCATAGATATGAATTCGTCCAAGGTTCATCCTCACGTACACACCAGATGCGAATCAATTCTGCGGAAAACGTCATTTGCGATCTATAGACGCATTTAACAGTTTCCTCCGCTAGTATAGCTTAACAATGTCTGAATATAGGCCAGGGACAATCTTTCAAATTATTATATACAGTGTTTTGATAACATTAGTCGTATACTTAAGTTATGGGTTCGACGTATCGAAACGAAAATAAAAGTTGAAAACTAAAAATAACCCATCGGCTAGCTATAAACGAACAAAAGGCAGAAGTAGTAATAAAACCTGGAACAATTTTCCGCGGAAATCTAGATATACCAGGCAATCAACTCAAATCAAAAGCATCGAAGCTATTTTCTTGTAGATTATATTGTGCTAAGTTGATAGAGAATGTCGATTGCGATATGGGTACTTTATTCTATTTTCCGCGTTAATTACGCCAGCTATCGAGCGCGAGTTTTTCTTTTTTCAGGAAAACGAGGGAAAACCCGGTCAAAATGTTTATTTAACACGAACTGTAATTCGTATCATTCGATAGAACCGTGATATTAACTCACGGCCGCGATCTACTTCTAGTCTCTCTCCGCGGTTTCTCATACGATACCGTTTCACTTTCGCGAATACTCTCTCTTCTAAATCTTCGTATTTTCGCAGCGTAGAAATTAATGGCCAATCAGTTTGCTCGTTCGATATTCAAGAGCCACCGTAATTCCTTACTACCGAAGGAATTGCTGCATGTACCCGTGATTTCGCAAGTCTCTTAAAAATAAGGGAAAAAAATTAGAACAGGAATGGAATTTTAACGCAACATTATTTACACCCACACGCGCTATTCCACGCGAAATTATTATGAATAACTGCTCTAAGTATCTCACCTGATGTTGTTCGTATAAAAAATATCCGTGAAAATGACTATAAAATTGGAACATGAGAAAATTAGAAACCATAAGACGTGATGATCGTACAGTTGGAAAACGACATGGGGAAATTGCAAAACTGGCATCCGCGAGGTTGAACGGGTCGTAAAGTTTGAAAAAAGAAACGGAATAATGAAAGCATAAAATTTCGAATTCTACGAAATACAAAGGGTGAAAGCTTCCAAGTCCCGTAGCTGGGAACTGTGAGATCGAAAGTTACGAGCTTGAAAAATCTAGGTGATATTGAAAATCGCAAAAGTTATATGACTTGGGAAGATTGACGGGGCAAGAAATAGACGTATATACGCATCTCGACGTTTCGTCGGCTGATTTTCCACGGGCATTTTCATCCGCCATACCTCCTTTTCCCGCCGGCTCGGCGAAGCTTGACATCTTAATTGCAGGCGCGGTAAACGTTCGTTTAATTAGCGTGGCGCACGAATCGTCTAACTGTGGTGAGCTATAAACACATATTTCAAACATCTGTCAACGCATCTGTTTCGCTGTCAGCGACTACGTCAAAAGAACACTTTTTCTACAATCATTCTGTTACTTTTCCACTTTCGCATGTACTTCGATTATAAGATACAACCGCTATTATATTTTTATTATTTCGTATCGTTTGCGTAAGTATTCGAATAATTCGCGCGACCCGAATATTTTCGAGTAAATTCAAGTAATTTGAAAACCTTCGAGCTAATAATTCATCTTCAAGTAGTTCGAAATCGTACAAGGCCTCGTTTGTTCGATCTGGTCGAATTTTTCGGATAACTCTAACTTTTATCGAACAATTCGACGATTATGGAGTTGCTCAAAAAATTAGACCGGTCCACTTGGCTCGAGCAATCGAACCGAGTTCGGTTCAGCTCATAAACTCCGAGTACTCGCACACCACTATTTACAACAGTACATTATACCGGCACATCGTACCAATGGATCACAATCGACAGTTCGCCGACCACTGACACGTACACTGCAACGTAAGCCGCCAGACGGCGACATCCCGCTGTTGATTAAAATTCATGCTGGCGAGTCGAGTCGCTAACTGTCCTGTGTGTGTCAGCAAAACGTTTGAGTCCCGCAATGGGGCTCGTTACCCATTCAAGGAGCGTTTATATAGTCATTCAGAACCGGATTAAGTTGACTGTTACGGGTGAATGAAAACGGAAACAAAAAGAATGGCCAACTGGCCCATGGTGGGCGGCCCGGAAAAGGAGTATATCAAGGAAGCCGGAGGAAGGGAAAGGTAGAAAAAGCGAAAGGCGGCGACGTCGAAACGAGAAACGGCGCGTCGGTAATTACGAAAGTCTAATTATCAGCGGAAAAATCTGACTCAGTAAAGCTTGCAAATTTAAACGGTTCCTTCTAAACGACTCAGAATGTTTTACAATTATAAAGAAGACTTACAGTATAAGAGTGAGTGTCACGTGACGAAAAGTATTTTTCAATACACCCAAGGGCAAATGTTGAAATATTTCATAACGGCTCGGACTCTTTTATAATGAGCAACACGAGTAACAGAACGAAGTGGAAGAAGCGATGAGCGAAAGGAGAACGACAGCGTGCAGCGGAGAGAAGGAAACGGAGGTAGAGTAATAACGACCGAAATGAACACGTCGAGCAATTAGCGTGAACGAACGAAATGCGTCCACTTACAGGCAGAAACAAATGAGCGCCAATTACCTGAGAGAGAATGAAAGAGTCGGGCGCAAACAATGGACCGGTCCGTTTGCGTAGCGAACGTCATCATTACGTCTTGCGTATTCTGCTATTGTGTGGGGTGACGTGTAGTAACGGTGACGCGACAGGGAAACGTTTCGTCTGTCTCTACTTCACATTAGACACGCGTTTGTTTTTATCGGGCTTTTATCTAAGGAATCATATTTTCGAATAAAGAAAATAGTTTTTTTTCTTATTGCGCAACGTTCAAGATACTCGCATACAGTTGCATGGAAGAGTACTGTCAATAGCATATTAAGTTAGTTACCCGTGTACTGTTGACAGGCACCGTCTACAGAGGGATAAATTTTCTCACTTCATGAAACGAAAGGACGTATAAAAGACAGCGCGTAAAGGGGTGTATATTACTGCGTGAAACGAGGGACCCGAGTAAATTCGAAACGGAGTAAATTCAATTACGTGCATAAAGTACCTCGTATAACGTGCCAAGTGGTTAAGGCCCGATTGAACTGTGTCCCGGTAAGCATTGACCGGACGAAATCTGCTGGATGAAATACAGTCGCGCTGTGCTCTCTACGATCGACAATTGCCTTAATTAAGTTAGCCTTCGTTAAAGCTTCGTCGATCGTTCCGCGGCGTGTATCCGCTGCCCACAGCGACACTTTGCCTCTTCCTCCATTCAACATCACTCCTTTTAGCGTCGTCGGTCTCCGTTTGCCACTGCCGATTTTAAATTTGTCTATACGAGGATTAATCGTCGACGGTCTGCGAAAGGTGTCGCAGGGTGACGCAAGGGTGATCCGTTAATTATGGTGCGTCGGTCCATGAAATCGTGTGGGTCAAAATTGACTCGAGCCCGTTGACCAATCCGGAGTAAGTCGCGAAAATGTTATGAATGCTTTAAAAATAATATATTAACGAAGGGTAGTGGATGTTGGTATGACATCAAGCAACAGATGCCACAAGTAGCACTTATGACAGTTTAGTTGAATATCACGTCACTCCGTAAGATCACCTGAAATAAACGTGAACCGACCTTATGTCGCAATGATGCACGCGACCGCGTAATAGTTACGCCGTAATCGGTATATAAATCACGCCACAAATGTCACGGGTAAGCCGCTGTGACTTAACAAATCTCAACTTTGTCCACTGCGTCACCTGCGCTCCCATTACCATTCTCGCTGACTCTACCTACCTTTTGTACACGCTGAAAATGAAATACGAGTATTTCTTCATTTTTCTAATATATTTTGTTCTTAAAGAAAGGAAAAAAATAAATAAAAATATACACGTCGAATAGAGAACCTCCTCCTTTTCCAGCAAACCCGCTTTTACGCGATTTTCAACGTGTCATAACTTGTTAATAACTTTGAAGCCAGGAAAATGCTGACTTAAACTCCTAATTATTTCACATAGAGTACAAGATGTTACAGTGTTATGAAAATCGGAAGACATGCTGCCAGTCAGTGATCGGCAGTTTCGCGTGGAATGGCCCGTACATGTCTGACCAAGCGTAAGGTCGTACTACTGCACTGGCGCGCTAACTGACCACTGCAGTGGATCGCGTGTCGAAGGCCGATCGCCCTCCTTCCCTCGAGCACCCTTCTCATGCTTCTACCCCACTGCATCCAGCCTCTAATCCGTGTAACAGCTTTTCTATTGGGTTGGTGCATAAGTTTGTGCTGTGCTTTTTTAAGCAATATCTTCACACAAGAAATCAAGCCATTAGGCAAATTCAATGGGTCTGTAAGCGCGATTTGCGGTTTTTTACTCTCGTTCGTAGCTTATCTTCAGTGTAAATGTAAATGATCTTTATCGAATGGTACAGGTCCGGGATGAGAAAAAGATTTGAACTTGTGCGAAATAAATTTGTTTCAGATTTTTTTTTTACTTAGAATTAGATCACTTTTAAAATTACTGGCACGTGCCTTCTCCATTATTCACGACTGCGTGGATGCTCTATTAAAATGCATTAAAACGGATTGAACGATCGGGCACAACTTCAAAACACGAAAATTGAATAATATGGTATTACATGTATATATCGCAGACTCGATTATAACGCACGTCATATAAATTCAACCAGAATCGATGAATTCATTAATAATGAAGCTTTAATGAAGCGCTCAATTAATAAACATTACCAAACCAGTTATATAAGTTACGAATTCAATCATCTACCTTCTGTGTTGTTTCGTCTGCTGATACGACATATTTCATTATTTCTTATTATGTCGCAAATTTATTACTTTTATATATTCATTACAAAATGGTCTAACCAAATTTAAGTTTTTAAATCGTGACGCTGAACATGTAATTTCTCATACGGTTCGAACGATTCAAGTAGCAATGCGGACGTATTATTAAAATAATAATTTTATCGTAAATTGATTTACTTTATCAATAAAGGTATTTATGTTAAATATTATAATGCGAGAATTTCAACAAATTGAAGAGGTAAAGCAGCTAATTTTTAAACCATTTATTCCGCGAATCTCTACAGCTTGGACGGTCTCCGAAGAATAGTCTAGGAAAAGATTTGTAATCTGCTCAGTTTTCTTTTATTCAGTATTCGGCGCAAATGGAAGTCCGTGAACTCCGAAACTTGCCCATTTCCCAGATGTCTAGTCTTTATACACATTTCGAGCCACGTTGTAAGTTCGCGGGAGCTCAGTTTCCCGCAATAAGAAAACACTCGCGATTCGATCGTTAAGCGCAAAGTTTCGAGTGAAAATGTCGAACGATCGTGGCAAATAATGGAATCGTGCGCGATCGAAGTGGACGTGACGCGGAGATTCCAAATGGCAGACTGTTTTCAAGTGACTGATTTATAGAAGTTTTCGTGAAAATTTAACGAGCCTCTTCCACGTACGAGTAGCCAAAGTGCTCCAGTAGCTCGGGCAGTAAAGCTTTTTTCAACTTATCGCCGATTTAATGTAATGCTATATTCATTTACCAGTTAAAGCGACGATAGATGCTCAAAAGGAATAGTTATTCAAATTAATATGGTTTCATTGTTTTGGGTGCATTAATATATTTATTAAAGAGAAGTTGTCCCTTTGATATACGTAATGGTGTTCCGCTGCTGGCATACAGAAGAGTTTAGTTCTGTTCGCCTTGTTTTCAAGAGAAAAGCTCGAAATACAAATCAGTCAAGCGTTACAGGTGAACTGTTTTGCTTTAGTCAGAAACTCGTATGCAAAAATTGTCATAATCAACAAAGTTAACGATGGTTGACTGTTAGACTGCAAATTTTCGGACAAGGCTAATAAAATAAAACAATGGCATTAGAAGATTAAGAAGTAAACGATTTTTTCCGAGATTCCTCCTTAGACTACTTTCGTAAAGAGAGAGAAACGGGGGTTGAAAAAAAATGTGAGTCAAGCAAAGTAAACAGCGAAACTTTGTGACAAGTATAACGGGGACAAGCCAGCCGACAGATCAATATATTTGCACTTTGTGCGTCTAGACTTCACATGCCCAGGCGTCTTTCTTTCCCATTCCAAGCCCACCGAACTCCTGCAAACGCGTATTGCGAAAAAAACATCTGCGACGAGTCTTTTTCTTTCTCTTTGTCGCCGTTTTTAACCGACTTCAAAATAGGAGGAGGTTTTCTATTCGACATGTATCATCTGATTTCTTCTTTCTGCGCATAACTCGCGAACTTTTTCTTTTCAAATTATTTATCCCCTTTTCTTTACTATTTATCTTTTTTGGGTCGCGTCAAATTTATGAAGAATGATACACCCCACGGAGAATCGATAGCTTCTATGAATTTGTCAGAACAGGTATAATCGAACGTCGGACCGTGACCTGGTCTCGATGCCATTGTTTCGACGAAGTTGCTAGGATAATGTCAAGATAATGTCGAGATAGTGACAAGACAATGACCGAGTAATGTATAATGTGCCTAAGCCTCGATTTACACGGTAAATCGTTCTATAGTTACACGATTTATGAAATAATTAAAAATAAAAAAGCAAACACTGTCGTTATTATGATACACACGAAAATCTGTACTCTAGACTTATTTCCTAAGGCGCCATGCCAAGTTATCAGGTTTTCGCTCCGTGGAGTAGAAAAATAAAAATAAAATCTGAGAATCGCTGGCATACATCATGACTACATAAATGCAATAACATAATGTCACACGGCACGTAACATAGATTCTCTGGCACACGTGTCGCATCTTATTTCATCGTACAATGTCTTGCAGGTTTTTTTGAAAATCTTAAGAACCTTACTTTACCATGGACCATTACCTTTGATTGCAGGAACAAACCGAAGACGTTCGCGTTCGATCATTGTTTCTTCTCCTTGGATCCGGGACAAGAGATCTTCGCGAGCCAGGAGGTCGTTTTCGACGCCCTCGGTCGCGACATCTTGGATAATGCGTTCCAGGGCTATAATGCATGCATCTTCGCGTATGGCCAAACTGGTGAGTATCCCGACGTCGCGACGCCCGCCCCGGGCGTCAGCTTTATGTTTAGTCACAACTATTGACGTGACATTGTTTGCGTTCATTACGCTGCTTCCCACCGACCCCGTCACGCTTTATCGTTTGATACAGTTTTGCACGCTCGATACTTCACTGGCGGACACTTATGCATAATCCTGAGACTATGTCTGCTTTTTTGAATTTTACGTGTTGCATATTATTCATCGGTTGACCTTAGTGGCATCTGCGAATATCTGAAATTTAATAAATTCTCTGTAACAGAAAGAAATCTTTCGTTTTACCATGTATTTATGTACATTCTGTGTATAAAAATGTTTGAAATACAAATTCAAGTGAGGTATGATTTTTTAAATCTTTTGCAATTAAATGTATATTATTATGTAATAAACAACATACGACGGCTGAAACCTTCAAGAGGTCCCTCAGGAGGGTGACTTTGACTACATAAAAAAAAATCAAGCCAATCGGAGGTGGGTCCCCTGAACCACAGTATTATCTAGCAAGATGAAGATGTCAAAAGGCAGTCATTCTAGCACTATACAATACATATTCTCTTTTCCTACTCCGCACTCCTTCTCTTCGTCCTCTCATTGCTCTTCACTCTTTATCTCGCGACAAATGTCAACGGCACCGACTGACGCGTTGCGCGATAAAAGAAACGCTCGTATATACGCGAACGGCAAAGGATGCAAGCGTTGTATTCCTATGACACGAGCAAGCGAGCACGAGTAGGGTCATCAATGATAAACAGAAGCCGATTGATCTCACGGAGTGGCGAGTACTCACCGCCGGAGAGTCAAGACATTGACCTGCGAAGAGGAACAAGTCGGTAGTTATGGGATGAAGCATATTAGAAGCATGTACAGGGTCGTTCAGAAAGTTTGCAGCGATTAAACGTATCATTAGTCACTGCTGATTAGCAGGAATTTGTTTGTCAGGTGACGATATCTACATACCCTTTGAAGACTACCGCTTCAGAGCGTAATTTAAGAAAATAAAATAAAAATTCATTTTTTCCTTATTCTGCGTTGTAATGATTTACATTAGAGTAGAAGAGAAATGTCGAATTTTCGAAATGTAGCTCACTTTCATAATCGCCGGCACATATTGAATTTGTTCCCATCACTACCAGGTCGGTAACAATGTTCGGCGCTCGGCTATACACGCTCGGAAAGCTAACAATAAGAAGATTGAAAGATGCGCGACTGGGAGAAGGAAAAGAGAGAGAAGGAGAGAGAAAGTATTAGTGGAGGTGTGGAAAAGAGGAACGAGGGAGATAGACAGGGTTGCGAACGTTGCGGAGGGTGAAGAAAAACGAGATTAAGTACTTCTACGGCTTCTCTCTTGTCTTTTTCTTCTCTTAGGAGCGCGTACTTAACATCGTCAACTTGCCGCTGAAGTTAATCTGCAACGACTTTAGCTCGATCGGTTTAACGTCCCTTGATTTTCAATGGGGAGAAACGTATCGTAGCTCTCGTAGTCTTATGCATCGACGTTCCGATCATATTATTATGGTCTTGTCAATTATCGTACAATTGTTTTGGGTAACAATTTTTCCTAGTTTCATCTTATTTTTCTCTTCTCAAAAACCGTTGCATGGAAGTAGGAACAATAAGTGAGTGTACATCCTAAATTTCGAATTTTCTTTCGACACTGAAACAGTTCTCACTATTGCTTCAAATGAATATATCCTAATCGTTCAAGATATTTGCTTACCATTTACATTAATTGTGGACGAAAAACTGTAAGTACTCGCATTAATTTTGTTCATACCTAATATAAATGATAGCATGTAATTTGCACGTAATTCCTCGATATTATGAGGATGCGAAGAAGGCGGCTGTCATCCCGTGTGCATACACCCTGTGCAATAACGTCAAACGGAATTGACTCTAATAGCTTTAACCTCCTTCTATAATAAATTCACCGGTGCCCTGTCTTTATGTTTTTAAAGGCTCCGGGAAGTCTTACACGATGATGGGCAGCGGTGACAACAAAGGTATTATACCGAGACTCTGCGACAATCTGTTCGACATGATCGCGAAACAGCAGAGCTTCGAGCTTACCTATAAGGTCGAGGTTTCTTACATGGAGATCTACAACGAGAAGGTGCACGACCTGTTGGACCCGAAGCCGAACAAGCAGTCTCTCAAAGTCAGGGAGCACAATGTACTCGGGCCGTATGTCGATGGGCTCAGTCAATTGGCCGTCACGTCGTTCCAGGTGCGGAAATCTACGTCACTTTACACGATTTGTTCCTTATCGACTCATTCGTAAGATATCGCACGTACATGTACCAATGTCTATCGCACAGCCAGTGTCTTTCAGGTTGATATTGATTTCGATTATTGAAACTTTAATGCAGTTTCGGATATGATCCCAGATCTCATTCTTCTTCTTTCGTGTATTAAACTGCAAGCGGTTTATTAAAGGCATATGCTTTGGCAGATTTATTTATTTTTTTGCTAAGTTTCTGCAGTAGAAGACTCTTTTAAAGAAGCGCTGTAAGGTTTGCGGCCGCGATGCTATACATATCGACGACACGCAAAGTTATCGATGCACAACCCTTTCTGCGCGACAGGATATCGATAATTTGATGGCGGAGGGAAACAAGTCAAGGACTGTGGCGGCGACCAACATGAACTCCGAGAGTTCTCGCTCGCACGCCGTCTTCTCCGTCATCCTCACGCAGACTCTGACCGACTCAAAAAGCGGAGTCAGCGGCGAAAAGGTTTCGAGGATGAGCCTGGTGGATTTGGCGGGGAGCGAAAGGGCTGTGAAAACCGGAGCGGTGGGCGATAGGCTTAAAGAGGGCAGCAATATTAACAAGTACGCTATCTTGTCATTCACCGGTTCGAAATACGTGGATTTTCAGATTTTGCACGGTTAAAAATGCATCTTTCTATATTTCTGGTTCCCGAAGCCGTTGACGCAGCGACCCGTTATTTATATTAAAAACAACACTCTGCTGCAATCCACGTAGTTCCACTCGATAAAGAAAATGAATTCTAGGAAAGAATATCTTTCTATATTTATATGAGAGATAAATGGGTTTATTGAAACATGTTCTTTTTGCCTAGGTCTCTCACGACGCTAGGTCTAGTCATTTCGAAGCTAGCGGATCAGAGTTCTGGGGGCACCAAGAATAGGGACAAGTTTGTACCTTACAGAGATTCAGTCCTAACGTGGCTCCTCAAGGTAAGCAATATATCAATTATAAAAGATACGACAACATGAAATCATTGAAACGCCATTTGGCAGAATTGTCATTATGCACAAGATCATAAGTAACACATTTTTCCTGATATCTTAGAAGCCATATTTGTAAATTATGTCAAACCATTAGTCCTTTCGATCCATGTCAAAAATAATGCATGGAGTGCGTTTTTTATAGGATAATCTCGGTGGCAACAGTAAAACCGTAATGGTGGCGACGATATCACCAGCGGCAGATAATTACGAGGAAACGCTCTCGACACTTCGATACGCGGACAGAGCGAAACGAATAGTCAATCACGCTGTAGTTAATGAAGATCCGAATGCCAGAATAATTCGCGAACTCAGGCAGGAGGTCGAGACACTGAAGGAAATGCTGCTACACGCCACAGTAAGTAATCTCTAAAGTATATAAAAAGAAGTATTGAGTCGATGTAAATTACTAGTTTTATACTGGAATGTTAGATGAGTATTGAAAGGAATCAGTCAATCAAGAGTGGACGGAAATTTCTACCAAGAAACGCGTATATGATTTTCAAATCGTTACAGGGCCAGGGTTCAATATTAGGTCAACGACGCACAGACATAACGGAGAAATTATCAGAGTCGGAGCGTTTGATGAAAGAGATGTCACAGACGTGGGAGGAGAAATTGGTGAAAACCGAGAGGCTACAGCACGAGAGACAGCAAGCTCTCGAAAAGATGGGCATCAGTGTTCAGGCGTCCGGCATTCAGGTGGAGAAGAACAAATACTACCTGGTCAATCTAAACGACGATCCTAGTCTGAATGAGCTCTTGGTCTACTATTTAAAGGTAAATTTTCTTGTAATCTATAAGTGATACCCATTTGTTTTTGTCTTTTAAAGTGAATGTATTGCGTCGATATCCAATAAATACAGTATTTACGCGCATTGTACATGTGCAATTACTATCTTGTTTTACGTTGCAGGAAAGAACTCTTGTAGGCGGTCGATCAGCCAAGACGGACCAAGACATTCAGCTGCACGGTTTGGGCATACTACCGGAACATAGTGTTATTACGATAGAAGAGACCGGACTTTACATGACACCTTTGAACGGTGCCAGGTGCTTCGTAAACGGTACTCAGGTCGTCGAAAAGACGCCGCTGCTTCATGGCGACAGAATAGTGTGGGGAAATCATCACTTCTTTAGAGTCAATTGTCCTCGAAGCGCGACATGTACGTGCTGTCTTTATCTTTATACTGTGTCTACTATATTTTATTTTTTTATTTCGTGCCTGTGTCGTTGTTGCAAATTTCTGACAACTAAAATCGAATAAAAATATTCCAGCGATTAACAGTGAACCTCAAACACCTGCTCAGAACATCGACTACAACTTCGCCCGAGAAGAGCTGATGCTGAATGAGCTCTCAAACGACCCAATCCAGAGGGCTATTGCGAGACTCGAGAAGCAACATGAGGAGGACAAGCAGGTAAAGTATGGAATGTTCCCTTGACTCTCCTTATCTGCTGAGAAAGTGGTCAGCAAAACGTGGATGCCGAAATTTGTCTCGATCCACGAGTAGGGATATAAGCAATATTTACAAAAATTGTACTGCGCCATAATTTTGATATCATCTTCATTTTACATATTAATTAAATCCCATCATAATCATACTACTTTATATCGTATATTATGCCACTCCGTCGCAATCGACGATTTGCTGACCACTGTACTGGCGCGGCACTTATCATCGTGAACTTCCCTTAAAGGTCGCCCTCGAGAAGCAAAGGCAGGAATACGAGCGGCAGTTTCAACAACTTCGCAACATTTTGTCGCCGTCCACTCCCTATTCACCGTACGTCCCTTACGATCCTCTGAGAGGCAGTCAGAGCGGGAAACTTCCGGCATGCACGCCAACCACACAAATGAGGGTCGAAAAGTGGGCACAGGAGAGGGACGAGATGTTCAAAAGGAGCCTTGGTCAATTGAAGACAGATATACTAAAGGCGAATGCACTTGTGCAGGAAGCAAACTTTCTTGCTGAAGAAATGGGCAAGCAGACGAAGTTTAGCGTCACTCTTCAGATACCGCCGAATAATTTGAGCCCTAACAGGAAGGTAATGAACTTCTGCTAAAACTTATATTAATTTTGACGATTTAACCATTTCAGGATCGCGTCAACTCCTGTACAAGGTACCACGTAATTGGTGGTAGAATCTGGCAAAGATTTAGAGCTCTCACACACAAAATATAGATGTACAAGAAACCTAAGTCAATCAACTTATTACACAGAATATTACATGTACAGCGCATTCTCATACATATTTAGTTCAGTGTATTCGTAGCCATGTGTTTATTGTCTTTCCTTTGTGTCACTTGTTATTGGAAATAAGTCCGACTATGATTTACTCTTTTATATTTTTGTCTATGTGTCGTCATGACCCATCCTTACCCAATTTAATTTCCATTCTGTTTAGTTGTTTCAGTTATTTTTCATTCATTTGTCATTTTCTTTTTTGTCCGTACACTCTGACATATGTAGAGTGTATTTTTCCAGCGAGGTGCGTTCGTGAGTGAACCTGCGATCTTAGTGAAGAGAACAAACATGGGTAGTCAAGTGTGGTCCATGGAGAAGTTGGAAAACAAGCTAGTCGACATGCGAGAGATGTATGAAGAAAGAAAGGATCCGAACAACTGTCGATTGCCTCCTCCAAAGGTGCCTGATCATTTGAAATATAGCATATCGAATTTTCCTTTCCTTTGTAAAACAAGTAGATTATATACAATTTATAGAATTATGCATAATCGTTTGTTAAATTATATATAAATGTTTCGGTGGGTATTGTACTTAGACCGCCTTCATAATGATTGTCACAAATCACTAACGATCGTGACAATTTTACAGGACGAAATACCTGGAAAGACGCAAGATCCATTCTACGAGTCACAGGAAAACCACAACCTGATCGGTGTTGCAAATATATTCCTGGAGGTTTTGTTCCACGACGTCCGGCTGGACTACCACACGCCCATAATTAGCCAGCAGGGCGAAGTGGCTGGTCGACTGCAGGTGGAGATAAGCCGATTATCCGGTCACTTTCCGCAGGATCGCATCTGCGAGGCAGCGTCGGAATCATCCGCAGACTCTACCTCCTCCGAACCGGAAGATTATTCCGGCTCCAACACGATAACCTGTCGCGTTACGATAAAGCAAGCAACCGGATTACCACTGTCGTTGAGTCACTTTGTCTTCTGCCAGTACATGTTCTGGGGACACCCCGAACCCATCGTGGTACCTCCCGTGGTGAACGCTGAATTGCCTAGTTCGAATTGTGTAGCTGGACAGAGGGACACTTTAGCGTTTAAATTTGATCACACGAGGGACTTTACGGTGCCGATCACGGAAGAGTTCCTCGAGCATAGCGCTGGTAAGATACTTTTTCAACACAAATTGTGTGTGTGTATGTGTCGTGCAATGTTCATTGAAAGGTTTTAAAATTATATTTAGTGTCAGTTGTTAGTTAATTTCTTAACCGACATGACTAAATGTGTGTGAATGTTCGGCTTCTAGAGGGTGCCCTGAGCATAGAAGTTTGGGGTCACAGAAGCGCAGGATTCTCGCGAGCTAAACCGGAATGGGAGGTCGAACAACAGCAATTGGCGAAAGCGAGATCTCTCGCCGATCGATGGTCGGAATTAACAAGGAAGATCGAACTATGGGTAGAGATTCAGGAACTGAACGAACAAGGAGAATATTCACCTGTGGACGTTGTTACGAAGCAGGATACGTGGACAGGTAAGATAGGAACAACAGATTCATGATTCAATCATTGTGCTAACGATAATATTTTGTTTAAGAGAACTTTTCTAGCGAATTCTGAAATGAATATACGCAAGCATAGGTCTGGGTTAGGTAAAAATGCCTAATACTAACTTCTATCGTCCCTTGTATTCAACCGCATTTGGTGTACCTGTTACTTAAAATTTTCTTTAATATGTTTAATGCTTTCAAGTTTTATCAAAATTTACGTTTTACGAAAATTTGCTTAAATTATTTCAATATGATTCTTGTAGAGCAGTCTTATCTTTTTTTCTAATTATGTGCTTTACTACTTTATATTGATTTTTTTTTTCTACCCATAGAAGTGGAACTTTTGGACAATCTGCATCAATTGGCATCCTTTGTGGAAATCATATCACTGTATGTGTTGTTTCTGACGAAATTTCTTGTTCTTGCAAATCTGCAAGTTACAAGTCCTTCGATTTGACGTTAAAAATATGTATCCTGAAAAGTTTTACTTGTACCCAGAGCTTGACAAAACATGACATCACATATGTGACTACGCTTTCATTACTACATATACAGCAATGATGCTTTGGCTTCCATACAATTACGTTACATTTATGATATATTTGATAATAATGCGAAAAAGAACTTACAAAAAAACATATCCGAGAATCACTCAACAATTATTGACCAACAAAGACAAATCGCGCTAGCATAATATTTTAAGACCTGATCGTAAAGACACATGCATGCTCGAGACAAGTGACAATTCATTCCCAACAATTACTTTCCCGTTCTAGATATGTCTCATGCACATCGCATACAAAAATCCGCGACAAAAAACTCCGTCTTCTAATTTGGACCAGGCTAAACAAATCTGTTCCCATTCACAATTTGCGTGTCAGACTAAACGTGTTTTCTCTCGTTGTACAGGCGGAATTTATCAATTGAGACAAGGGCAACAACGTAGGATACAGGTCCGGGTGAAGCCCGTGCAGAATTCCGGCACTCTACCCATAATCTGTCAATCTATACTCAATGTAGCAGTCGGCAGTGTGTCCGTTAGGTATCGACTTCAAATTCCTTTGGACAGCTATCAGGACGAGGACTTGAGTATATTAAGGAAAAAGTGGAGTGACGCTTTAATGAGAAGAAGACAGTACCTTGATCAACAAATACAGAAACTTATTAATAAGCAAGGTAATTCGCAAATTGAATGCAGAATCTTTTGAGAAGAGAATGACTGATGGTTGAGAAGAGAATGACTAATGGTTTCTTTTACAGATAAAACGGAACAAGATATAGAGCGAGAACAGAGTTTGGTTGATCAGTGGGTTAGTCTTACGGAGGAAAGAAATGCAGTTCTAGTACCTGCAGCAGGTTCCGGTATTCCAGGTGCACCCGCTGACTGGAATCCTCCAGCTGGAATGGAGCCGCATATACCTGTCTTGTTCCTTGATCTCAATGGTACGAATTATATATAAATACTTATCGAAAAAAGATCCTTTGCACGAAAATATAATTAAAAGCGAAAAAAGTTAAGAACTTGGTTACAATGTATGTCTTTTTCTTCTAGCTGACGATCTCTCTACTCATCAATCGGGTGAAGAGGTGTCGGTAACTGGATTGAATTCAATCCTACCTAAGGAACATGGAAACAAGTTTTACAATCTACCAATTATCAGACATTTAGAGAAAGATGTGTGTGCCATTGCAGCCTGGGATTCTAGTATACACGATAATGTGCACCTCAACAGAGTCACCGATGGTACGTGTGCTAATCTTTACAATTTTCGAATCATCTGCATCTCAGGATTATTAATTTTATTGTATGACAGATGTGGTACTTGTGTCACGTTGAGTTTAATGTATTATTTATGTTTACAATACACCAATTAATTTCGCTCAAAGAAAAATTTACATCCAGATTAACTCTTTACAGCAAACGAAAGGGTATTTCTAATCCTGAAGACAACTGTACGACTCTCACACCCGGCGCCAATGGATCTCGTATTGCGTAAACGATTAGCTTTAAATATATACAAGAGGCAGAGTATCACCGATCGGATCTTCAAAAGGATCGTCCGGACCGATTGTCTGTCGCAAACAGGAGTTACGTACGAAGTCGTGTCGAATATACCAAAGGCAAGCGAGGAGCTGGAAGATCGCGAGAGTTTGGCTCAAATTGCTGCCAGCGGGGAAGATACTAGCTTGTGCGACGGTGAAACGTATATCGGTGTGTATGCTAATTATCCTTGTAAGATTAATCAAAAAACGGTCACAGATTGTCACGAGCGTAACCCAGACTACCGAGTAACTATGGTTAAAGAAACCTTACTGCGACTCCTATAGATTTACAGATATTTCAAATAGAAAATGAGGAACTATTTTTTACCATCAAATATTTGATATTCAAACTAAACATAATTGGATAACTTGTTGCATGTCAAATCATTTTAATTCAAATTACGCATCGCAATACGTTATGGTAGAAGAATTAAGTATATATCATAATACGGTAAATTTAAATTTCAGAAAAGTACACGCGCGGTGTTTCCGCCGTTGAAAGTATCCTAACATTGGACCGATTGAGACAGAGTGTGGCTGTGAAAGAATTACTACAGGCTCAAGGTCAACCGCTGATGCGAAAGACAGCAAGCGTGCCCAACTTCTCGCAGGTACTACTGCCCCTTCGCCGTCTTGGACGCACTGTATGCTTTTCATTGTATTTATCATTTTACATCCTTACGTTACCCGGCAAGTCTGTTCCTGTCTTTGTGACTTTCCCCTCTCTCTTGCTTTATGAATCCTTTTTTTCCACATTTTTATGTTGGTCATTGTATCTTTACTCCTTTTAGTCCTTTAACTAGTATCTTATACCATAGTACCAAATATTTTCATGCTAGACTGTACATAATTTGTAGTAGATACAATTTGTGATTTTATATTATTAAACAAAGATGCTTTTTGAGCCCATATCATTTCCATGAACATGTTTTACACTGCGAATAGCACAATTGTTTTTATTTTTCATTCACCTCAGGTCTGTTCACCATATCTGTCATTATCATTTTGTTTTAATGGTTTTAATCCCCAGATCACAATATCACACAGAATATTCATGCACTTTAAAATCTCTTTCATACATTATTCCTTTGTGTAAAGAAAAATATATCAGTCCATCCAACAGCAAAATTCTTGTTACACGTTACGTTTGCATTCGCATGATATAGATAATCTCATGTAAAGGAATCTAACATTCATTACAGATTAATGCGTCTAATATAGATTGAGCAAATATTTTCGTGTCATACTTAATTTCATTGGTTTTGCCACTAGATCATGAGATTTGACACGTCAATGGATTCTCTGAATGTCACTCGATCCGAAAGCGTAACAGATCTGAATTCGGAAATGAATGGCATGCCACATCCTCGACGAGCTTCAGCTGGCCACGCTAGGACCGAGGAAAATTTCCTAACCACGCCACCAAAACCATTTGGAATCGGTAAGCATGCATTTTTACATACTCTTGCATAAATGCATTTGTCTTCTCCCTTAAGAGTCTTTTAATTACGGACATACGTGAACCGTCTTGTGATTTTGCAAACCTTTGAAAGAATTACGCCTATACCTCTTACCTGCATAGAACACGCCATGTAATGAATTTGCATTGGTATGAATAGTACACATGCGTGTACAGTTTCCATACATTTTTGACGTTTTTGTCGATGTACTGTATAATAAGTTTAAGAAATAATTTATGGAACGTTATCATTACATGAATGGATTAGGAATACTCAAAACATATACTTATATATAGTTAAGAGGTTTATTAGGTTAATGTGTTTATGTCAGTTACGTACTACGAAACGTCGAACGTTTAATCATTGTGAAAATGCCCTATTTGCGAAATCACACAACGAGCAATGGAATTAAAAAGATATACACATATATCGGTGTGAATTCTTAATGACAAACGAGACGCAATATGTCTCGTTTAATCATTCACACATTCATTCATTCATTGGTAGCAATCCACTTTATACGTTGTAACTTGGGTACTAGTAATCAATATATGATGACTTAAAATGGATGGCTACCAGCATCATTTCAATTACGTTTAATAAATTTCTTTTTCAATTTTTGTACTATTGTTCTATGCGAATACATCATCTAACGAATGAATGCAACTTCATAGTTTGCTTAAATCACGGTTATATTTCTTAAATTAAACTGCTTCTCGATTTTTAATGGCACTGTGTTTAGGGATACTAGTATTAGACTAAATTTCAGTTCAAACAATTTGTTGCCTTGGGTTTTGCTTTCTTCAAGTATATATATATATACATATATATATATATTCAATAAAGAGTCAACGGTTCATTCCTTGAGATGTGGCTTATGCAGTGTTTTTTAATATTCTACATATATTATATATTCCACCTTGTCATGATAGCCATATTATATTTTGCCCTAGTTTTTTATTGTCTCAGAATCCACTGTTACATTTTTCATTTCCTATCAACTCAATGCGTTTGTTCATTTGATAATATACAAATTGTACTTTCTTGTTTACATCTGTTTTAATTAAACTTCATGTCATCCACCGTAAGCGTGTACCTTTCATGACAAATTGAAACAACAATTTCCTGTTAAGACTGGAAAATTATGATTATCTGCAATTTCTTAAATTTTGAAATCTAATGTTTAAGAATCTGTAAACAAAGTATCTCTTGCAAAACAGGCAACATAACCAATGCTATGAAAGGATCATGCCATCACTTAGAATAAACACCGAATCTTATCAATCTTATCACGGTTCTTGAGAACGCTTGATGATACCGGGTTTCCCTTATTTAGTAAATTACTATCACATTAAAGTTCCGTATTATTATATTTACAGCTTCTGTCATATCGTTATGTCACCAAAAGTCATGTTCAACTCCCCGCAACAAGCAGGGTACATTTGATAATGATCAAAATGAAACATCTAAAAGAAATTTAATTTATTGCGTTGTATTCATTTGCATTACAACATTTGCCAAAATATCTATTTTCTCACTTATATTGGATTGGAAATCCGTGAAATACAAAGTATGTGACAAATTAATTTTTGTTACATGTTTGCCTAATAACCTATATAATAATTTCTGACACATATACTTTACGTTAGGTCACCACGTTGTGATTGCATTTGTTTGTTTACGGTTAACAATATTGATTCCTAGAATTTTCAACAGCAGGAGAGTTGAACATGACGGGCAAGAAACCCACTTTTATCAGATTTGCCTAGTGTTTTTAGCAATGACATTTAAGCTCCACCACTTATTACAATAACTAAGACGCTAACGACAGTGAATCTTTGTAGCAAAATTAATATTCGATAATCAAGTGACTAATTAACATGTGCTACTTATCTGTTCCTCTGTTTTAACACTACGTCCTACTACTTCTACAACTATTTCGGCCCCTCGCAAGGCTCCATTCTGAACTCAGGTAAAATGGAGTCTTGATTTGATATATAATTGACGCCGTACACGGCAATGACGATTAGTAAATATGTCTCGTGAGTGGTTGAGTCTGTTGTTTAGTTTCTTTTTAAACGTTCGCCTTAGTCTGTCGGAAATCATTGAGTTCTATGCAATATTCAGAACGAGCCACGGCGATACCCTGCAACATCTAAAAGGTCAAAAGAGCGCGAATTCTTTCTTTCAAATGTGCTGGCCATTATGAAAGTGATCCAATCAAAAAATCTAAAAAATTTAATTTTCACTTACAATTAGACCACCTTCATGATCAGCGACACATATATGCGACAGAGACAACGTTCTGGAAATTGCTAATTACTTTCTTTAGAATTGAATGCCATTTATTTGCGTGAGCGATACTTATCATTTCGTCTCGTCTGACTTGCATGCTGAACGTTATTCCCTGTGTGCCAAGCATCAGCAAGTTTGTTTAATCATTTATATGTTTTCTTCTCTGTCACATCTTATGTACATACATATATACCTTGTGTGCCGATTGTATTTTCATGAACGGACCGATGTGATGCGATAAAGGGAGTAACAAGGAGAAAAGAGCCGGCACGTCGGCGCGCAATCTTTCATTTATTTATCACGGACGTTCTGCACTTGTTTATACCAAGAGTTACCGCCGTAGAAATCATTTTCATCGCGATAGGTGCCCGTGATTATGAAAATGATCTGGGTCACTGAAAAAAATCGAATTTTTCACCTGTTTTGTAACGCGAACCGATGCAAAGCAAAACAATTGAAAAATGACATTCTTGTATTCATTTTTTACGTACACCACTTTCATAATCACGGCTACAAATGCGCTTCCTTTATTGAAGACGTCGGAAACTGTTTCGCTATTCGAACCGAGCGATGAACAGAAATGATTTCTATTCTCTATTCAAATTCGAGGATTCGCTGAGCGTGACACGTTTGGCACGCTTAGTGAGAGTCGATTACGATGCATCGATGCAATCTTTCGACTGAACCATTGTTACTGTTCGTAAATAGCACGCTTTTGCGTTTAACTGTTTTTTGACAAAACGTACAATGGATCAGTCTTCACCATTTCTATATGTGAATGTGCTATCAGGCGATATTCTAGAGATATCCGTAGGTCCATTGTAACATACATATATACATGTGTATATAAGTATTTAACATTATTTTGATTGTAGGCAATAACTGTCACGTTTCCGGGAAACAGTTTAATCGCAATCTTTTCCAGGAGAGAAAAATAGAATATTATGTATGAACAGGATGAACGGCCCTAAAGTATTAAGCGATTTAAATTGTTTGCCCGAAATAAAATAAGAAAAGGAATACGCGATTATAACGGCAACATACGTATAGCACAACAAATCAGTAATTACTTTAAAGATGACTACGGTTTCGGTATCGAAAATATATAGTAATTTACGTATTCCTTTTCTACATAAATGAGAGAGAGGGAAAGCTAGTTTAAAGTCAGGTATAGTAAAAGTCAGATATTAATGACGAACGTAAATTCTCGCTTTCGGTGAAAAATGCCATTGATAATTTCTACAAACACTTAGCTGTGCATGACATTTCCAATTATTCGATATTGCTCACAGCATGTCGTTAAAGCATAGTTTATAAACATAGTATGTTCATCAAACGCAGTTTAATTCGACAATATACTAAACTTACTACCTTTGACTTTAAACTCATCTACTCTTCAAATTTCTTTACAGCAAATTCACAGATGCACTACAGAGTTGAATTGGCATGCAAGTAATAACGTCTGTTTAGGATCTATTATTGTCACATAGTCGTCTATAATAGAAAGTATTTGTTTGTATATATTATAACATACTGTAATTTCTGGGAGTGCTGTAATATAATTTACCGTAATAATTAATTCAGTCAATGTCTGACAATGACCGTAGTGCAATGTGAATCTGTCACGTGATATCACATTAGGTAAAGGTATTTACAGTCTATCAGTACAAAACAATTGATGAAGCAAATATTAAGAATCCAACGACTCGTAACTAACAAACAAGGTTTGACACATTTTCCTGTGATCGATACAAAACGTTTGTTGAAACGATACAACAATGATATGTGTATACATTCCACTCTTCTTCCGTTTATGTCTGAACTGTCCGGTGTCTATGGCTTGCAGGCATGATTCATTATTATACCAGCCTGTAAACGGCCTGTAAAGTTTTGCGCAAGCAAAAATCTACTGTCACAAAGGGAGATACATAGATGTTTAGTTCAGTTGAACAAGCTCGTGACAAAAATTGAAATGGAGGGAGGGAGAATAAGAAAGGGAGAGAGAGAGAAAGAGGGAATGAGTGGGCGTAGGTATGTGAAAAAGAGATGTAATCAGTACAACTATCTCCTTTCAGCGAGACCAACTTTCCTGAATCTCAACCTGAATCTCAACTCACTGACACGTCTGCAACAATCCACCTCTGCCAAGTGTAGGTGACACTCGCTATGGAATAACCCTTTCAAACATTTTGCGACACGTTCATGCCGATTTATTAAACGTACAATTAATGTTGGACTTTTTTTATTGTGGCATTTGTAAACATGATCTTTTGACTTCAATGTTACTGAAACACATTATGATGCAATAAAATACAAAGTGCATAATCTGTCCAACACAAGTTCTAAGTATAGCAAGTTTTCCACTACTATTTTTGTGTTCTTGCATATCAATATAAAATTTGCATACAATATTTTTATGTTCATTATAGAAAATGATGTAGTTCCAAAGTTGCAACATACAAAAAAAGTTTTGTAATATTAAATTTGCTTTGTGCCTACACTAGATTAGACTTCATATTAAAAAAATGTACACAAATAATCCCATAGTGTAACCCACGAGATGCAAAACATGAACAAATATGTGTTTGAAAGGGTATATTCGGATCATTTTCGTAGCGTTTCGTAGTTTCTTAGGTTCCCTTTATTTCGTAGCTCAGTTCTTACATGTCATATCACCAGTTGTTTTCCAAAAGGCTGTGATTCTGTAGCGTATTTCAATCATGATAAACTCCCTATCTTTGCATAGCAAAAATATCTCTGACCCACATTCAATTATTACTTACATTCACCAGTAATGCCAAATATAATGGATACCAAGCATAATTTCGCTTGTAATAAAACATAATACTTATCATAATATAATATACAAAATATATTCTCGTAAACAGCATTCACTATTCTAAATATTGTTTCTAATAGAGATGTTTTAACTCATAATAATACATGCAACATATAACATGGATGGGTAGGTGATATTGGGGTATTTCTGAAGAACAGAAATAATTACAACCTCAAATAACGCTCATTATGGAATCACTGTCTTACTGCACTGATAGTGCAGTGTGTAGTTTCCACGAGTGTTAAGTGTTATTCACTGCTTCCATTTTCCTAACTTTCTTTTATACTTTTTATTTATTTTAGACAGTCGTATAATCCACGCAATTACAATTGCAAACACTCGATGATATCGAATGCGTTTGATTGAAATGGCGAGAAACGGTGTACACACGAGCGTGGAATATACCGTAATGTTTTGTTATTTTTTTTTAGGAGCATGATGATACCCTTACTTGTATTTTAATTATAAGTGTGTATCAGAACCGACCTGGCACCTTCAGTGTAAAAAGCTCATGATGTATACTATACATACTTATACCTAAACCCTCAAATGTCAAAATCTGTATTAACCCCGAGATCTTGTTATAGAATGTACCAAAGGACAAACATACCTCTTAATATCTGTTTGTAACCTTTGTCGTCCGAGCTGGAGTAACAGAGAACTAGAAATGCTATTTGTATAAACATGTTTAGAAGTATAGGATAAAGATAATATTAGGTGTAGTAACGACAAGCTCAAACGAACAACCATTTCTTTTCATTTGTTGTGTTGATTCATAAATTTAAAATGGAGAAATGTAAATGTCTCAACATTATGTCGAAGATCCATTCCTACGACAAAATGAAAAGATAATTATACAAAAATTCTCGTTACAGTCAATAGAAGACCATGTGGAGGGTACGCGTTTATAAAAAAAAAAAAAAAATAAAAAAAATTGTTATTTATCGTTTAAGCTACATTTATTGTTGTCGACGATATGTACTTTTAGCGTTACATAGGACGATAAAGGTTAATGATTTTTGGTCAGATCGGCCCTGATATATCTCGATCTGTACACGCTTTTATCGCACTCCGAAGATGTGCAATCAAAGACCATCGCTTATTTAAAATTAATTTGGCTGAATACACGTTTTAGCATCGCCGATCATTGTTGGCGCAAAGCTGGGCTTACGGATGACAACGTTACACGAGGAAACGTCGAATGTTGCCAATCAACCCTCAACACCCGTTCATGACGACGATGAGGACAAGAGCGATGCCGATTATTCCGAATACGATGCCTATCAGGTAAGGCGTACACAAATTTATGCGATGGGCTTTAGACACTTTTTGATTGACTTAACACTTTATCGACCGCTCGTGGTTGAGGCTGCCACTCACTAAGTACCGGCTTAGTCGAGCGCGGATTTATTCCCAGTACCGGCTAATTTTTCGCTACTTATTGTGTTGTGCTTATTCCTTTTGTTTCAAAGGAATGTAATTTTATTGATGAAAGTGTTGAAAACAGTAAATCCCACTGTACGGGCGGCAAATAATCAACGACGTTGACGCCACGTAATTGTTGTCAAGAACAACAACTCACTGTACGAAAACCGTCGATAGCTAAAAGCCGATTAATAGGCTAGCGGTCGATAAGCGTTGGCAATCGAAAAGCCGATAAATAGGCTAGCGGTCAATAAAGTGTTAATGAAACAACATACTGGAAGAAAAAAATGGTTTGACATAGCAATGATTTTTTTCTATGGACTTACTGAAACTCTTAAAACAAAACACAACATTATCCAGCTTAGATAGGCACAATTCAATATTCAAACACAAAACCATGTAATCATCCAGTTTTCCTTACATTCACCAAGTTTGGATTCGTCATAGTTTCTTGAGTATATCAAACCATAAACGTTTTCGGCAGACACCAGTGAAGCCAGTGAAACCGTTGACTTCCTCACGCACATTGGATTCCCTCGTGGAACTTCAGTCAACAAAGTTAAACACACCCAGCATGAGCAGCAGCGGTTACGGATCACAGGCAGTCTCGACGACCAACCTCACGTCCGAGGATTCAATTTCGATAAAATCGATCAGCGTGGATGAAACGCCTGATCTGGAATATCGGACTTTGCTCGACAGCAAAAAGTCGGAAAAAATGGACAGTTCCCTCGTTGAAGAAACACCGGAGGAATACATGGGAGACGGAACCGGGGCTCTAGATAATATAAATATGCAAGAGACTTGCGTTGAGGGTTGGTGCCTTTTCTCTTAACTACCGATCTAATGTAGTTGTGCAGCAGTTTGCTTGTAATACATAAATTATTTCCAACAGTATAATGAGTCACATGTTTACTTGAATTCTCTGTTTCCATTTAGAAGAGAGGAGGAAAAACTTAGAAGAAACTGGAAATTACGCAGACATTGACAGTCCAATTTCGTCCACAAAGAGCGACAACAGCGACATGAGCAGTAGTGCTCAGCAAAATCCAAACGCAAGCAAGAAAGAATTGCAGATTTTTGGCGGTCGAAGGAAAAGTGAAATGGAAAACAGTCAAACGTCCAATTCTGGAGACGACAGTCCATTGGAGGGTAGCTCCGTTGTTCATACGAAGTTGCCACCTGGAAAGGTAATACTAACAATTTAATTCAACTTCTTTAATTTACTGAACCAAAAAGATAAATCGGAAAGTAGCAATTACATTTGCTAGTATCGAGACTATCCTATTAAATGTAAGCAAAATGAATAAGAAAAATGACGTATTAAATGTGAAATACACAACTGATCCTGTAACACGACATGTGCAGGTTGTACGAAGAAAAAAGGCTTCTAACAGTGCGGGAAGGCCTATTAGTTCCCAGCATAGAGCCTCATTCCCTATGGTCCGTCCACAACTTTCCGAGAGCAAAGCTGCAGCGCGGTTGGAACAGTCTTTGCAACCTAACATGCCGTACGAAAATGGCGATAACAGCTCCTCTGAGCGAATCGATGGTACGTCCTTCTAATCAATTTTTCCATCAATTTATATACCCCCGTGACTAATTCTAACGTTTGCCCTTCACTGTATGTATCTACTATGAAGATTAGAAACGATTTACAAAAAATACAACTTGTATTGAACAGATGACGTGAGTGACAAGAGTTCGGCTTTCGGCTCCAGACATGATTTGACCAGAATAGAGACCCCTCTGCCAGATTGGGTCGTCGTTGGAGAATCCGTGCTGGTTCGACCTTACAGTTATTCCGGTGTGATAGCGTACGTGGGTCCCACAGAATTCGCGTCCGGTACGTGGGTGGGAATCGAACTCGATGCTCCAACAGGTAAGAACAAATATGGTCATTGATATCGAAGCGTAATCATACAAGTGCCAGTGTCAAAGTAGGCCAATTGTATGTCAGAAATGTATTTGTTTTACTTATTTTGCGTTGCATCGATTTATATTACAAAATAAATATAGAATTCAATATTTTCAAAGTTGTATTTTACATGGACCACTTCCATAACCACCGGCGCATATATGCATTACATTTGGTTTAATTAATCAAGTAATGAAAATAATTGTTAAATTTTGTGTCTACAGGAAAGAACGACGGTGCTGTCAACGGCCATAGGTACTTTACGTGTCGGTCGAAGTGCGGGATCTTTGTTAAATTCGATAAACTGATTCAAGACAGACGTGGACGGGCATTAAGAAGTTATAGTAAACAGGATCCTGCACCACCTCCATCTGCATCGATGCGCAGAAGCGTTAGCAGAGGTAAATCATTAATGTCTGTTCCTTATCAACAAGTTCGTCCATTAATAAATTCAACACATTTATTTTGATATGGCAGAGATAAATCCGACATTAATAGATAATGTAAAATGATGAATAAATGTAAAATAAACTTCTTTCTGCAAATAGGTGAGGGCTTACATTCCTTACACCGAAGTCGGAGCCGAGGAGAGGGACTTTCCACAACTGGTACGCGTTCTTCTCCGCGGAGCAAGTAAAATGCTGATTAAGAATACGTACAGACGGACGTAACACGGAAGAGGCATATTGGAAGAAACACATACATATACATAAGTACATAAATACACACACGTACACGAGAATACCTACACGTGATCATACATACGCCGTTCCACCGTAAGAACTTCGTCTCCTAAAGCATAAGTCACTAAGTAATATCCTAATTGCTACATGCCTATTGATATGTGTAGCAGGCAGTGTTTTGAGTCCCTTAGACAGATGAAGTTTTAGGGCAGCTAAAGTCGATCGATTATCGATTATTATAAATATTACTTGAAAGGAAAAAATATTACGATTAGGTCATATTACATGTGTATCGCACGAGGCATCGGCGGACGCGCTTCAGTTTCAGGCGCCGCGATGCCGAATGGAACATAGGTATATGTTATCTATCTTCGCGCATTTCCGTAGAATATAGAAAGTGAGTCGGTGCGTAGGTGTCATTATGTATCCACGACGTATAAGTCAGTGACGCATTCTCTCCTATTTTATTTCGTCTCTTTTATTATTGCATTTAGTGTGCCCCCCCCCCCCCCCCCCCCCCCCCCACACATTTCTCTCCGGAGAGATCGATCATTTTAACGAAGCATTCCAACATTTTAATACTTTCGACAATCGGGACGATGAAACATACTTTCACCTATCACGTTCCGTAAAACAAAAAAGACAGAAAGAGGCGTCGTTTGATCCTACTAATTCTACTGTACATTTCTCAAGAGAATCAAAAGAAGTCAGCTTCTCAACGATGTCGTCTTTCTTCGCTCATTGTCGGTTGTTCCCTCGCAGGGAAACGTTCAAATCCAACGACTTTATATGTCGGAAGAACAACAAAATTAAAGGGTAATCTTTTAAAACGGGTAAATCGTCACTTGTATGTCTACACTTGTATTTACAACAGTTGTTCATAAGCCATGCCTGAAAGACACGAACGAACACGATCGTTACTCTTTACTGGGAACGTTGACCGACGAAAAAGCACTGCTGGTATACACGCAGGCAGGTAACGGAAACACACGACACACATAGACACACACCGCTACACTTTCCGAAATTACCCTACGGTAATTTGTTAGCTGGAAAAGTGCCCGATACATATATATATAGGAAATCAATGGAAGGACGAGAGAAGCCCAAATTTCTTATTCATTAACTATATTTAACCGCGTTATGTAGATTATTTAAAGATTTATATATGTATACAATTGTTTCATATATTGTATTTTTTTAGCGCAATCTGTTAAGTTCCTCTTTTATTGTAACATATGGATCCTTTGTCACTATTATCGCCCCGTTTCCCCCCGCTACCCTTTATTCAATTTGTCGTCCCTCCCCCGACATTTTCTTACCTGAATAGCTACATGACACGTTTTAATTTATACACCGCAATTCGAACGAAGGTACCGACACGGTTTGTGCCGATCAATTTCCCAAACGTACGCCGCTGACCACCGCGTCGCATTATCGTTTGTTAATCATTACAATGGCGTGTGTCAGACGGTCCGTTCCGAAAATATGGGCACAGAGCGTGCGTGTAAACAGAATCGCAATATTAGGTTCGTAAGTTTAGACGGTAGATCGTTAAATGAGAACGAACTTGCTTCATTGTGCGTACGATTATTGTGTAACTTCGAAATAATTCATTCACAACCCGATCGACGCGCTCTTACCGGAATCGCAGAGGGAATCCGGCGCGAGCGTTTCGATTCTTCGCTCGAGACATTTGGATCTCCCAGTCGCGCCTGATTGGTATTATATTGACGTTTCGCTCCGCATACGCGGCGTTAGATTTTTACGAATATCCCAAGCGCCATCGCGCACTTTGTCGTTTCACAAACCTGCGCGATTGTTCTTGTTTTTCGGCACGTGCAAAATTCCTTTTCCGATCTTTCCCGTCTTTCGTTCGTTAGGGAATAGAGAGAAGTGAGCAACGTGTATTTAGTAGAGATTACGGGTTGAACGTGTAGAGACGCGTGTATACGGAACACGTGCAATCGTATATCAGTGATGTTCAAAATCCGTGTTCCTGATACACGGGTAAATATGCGTCTCGCTGTCCGCGTGTAGACAGATATTAGAGGTCTCTGATTCGCGTGTATTCAAATACAGCTCGTTCGAGCCAAAGTAAACCTGTTGCGTATTGCAGGCCAAAAGGCTCACTCGGTCGAGCTATACACAGTTACATGTGTAAATATCAGATATAGTAAATAAAAAAAAAACAATCGCGACAGGATAATTGTTGCCCGGCTGAACGAGTAGTGTCATTCATCGCAAATATGTTTGCGGAGTGCCCGTATATTAAAAGTTACACAATTGAAGTACGGATACGTTGATGCGCGTGTACACGTCTATTTGAGTACACTTGAAACCGAGACCTCTAACATGTAGCGATTGCGCGAGCGGGTGGTGCAAGATATGCTCCTAACAAAACGGCATTCAGCGAAAATCAAACGGCGGTCGTGAAGAAGGCTATCATATTTTTTTCTATGACTCATGAAAAACATATTGCGCGATTGGAGACGCGCAACGAGCTCTGCGAGATTGAACGTGATTTAACGGTTAAGATTTAAGAGGTAATCGACACGAGGCAGTTACGTGAAATTTCGCCCAAATTGTGAGACAAAGCGAGAAACAAAAAAAAAGATAACAATTCCTGTCCAATTAGAACAATACTAATATTATCGAGTAATGATCCGCATTACCGTATGTAATATTTATTGATTATAATAATAAAACCCAGCCTCGGCGCAATGTTTTCTTTTCGCGGTGGGTTAAGTCCTCGGCCATTTTTCTCCTTCATCTTCCAAGAGAACATGCTCATTCAGTGTGTGGGCGCGCGCGCGCGCTTGCGTATGAGTAAGATTAAGTTTTACGTTATAGTAAATGATGCAGGTACAAGGAATAAGAAAAGACAAAAAGTTGAAAAAAAAATAAGCGCAAATAAAGTACATTGTCCCTGTCCGAGAGGGAAACGTTGCGAGCGCAGGCACCTGTCCATTTTTTGGTAATCAAGATTGTTAACAGAAGGAGACACAAATTTAAGACACACAATGTCACATAGTGATGATGATGATGACGATGATGATGATGATGGTGATGACGATGGTGATGATGATAATGATGATGCTACATGCCTGCCTGGCATAAACATTACGAATAAAACTATCATTTGAGACACATTTGTTCTTTCTTTTGTCATTTAATTTTGTACAACGCGACATCACGATTTATGGCTACGTGTGGACATCTGAGACTAGAAGTCTCGAACGTTAGAAAACTTAGCTTCCACTGATCTTTATGGCTCTCCAAATTTTTCGTCTCACAATCAGATGATAGACCAGGCCTAACGTCGGCACGTTTGCTTATTTCATTCCGTTTCGGGTGTCAAAAGCTCCAAGAACACGTTTTTTAACGAATCGAGGAACAAAGGATCAAACCGTCGAAAATGATTTTCCATTTTACGTTTGTGTGACAGAATTGTTTGGGTTTACGGATAAAGTAACACATGCTATCGAATCGATAATTACAAAATTAAAAGATTCTGTTCAGGTCGCAAACGTTAAGCCTCACAAGACATTCGTGTGTCCGTTGATACACTGTCCTATTTTCACTTACTTTCTCAAGTGAAAAAACAATAATTTACTAATTACAAAGGACGCTTTAATAATTACCTCCATAATAAAAATCTTATTCCTCAGATTTTATAGAAGCATGTTCTGACGAAAAAACTTGACGACTCGTTTGTGATCGCAAATTGACCGTTCTGCCGAGATCGTCCTTTCCTACGAATTGATTTATCTATTATTACATTAATAACAGCAGTGCATCTAGCATTGACGGAGCTTACACAGCCTATTCCATCCCAGAATAAGACAATGTCCATTTTTATCGTTATAAATTATCTTTAATGATATACGACCCGTTCAACACTTTGTACCCTAACGACTCTAGGATATAATATTTTCGACCAATCGGTTTTACGAATGTCGTCCTTGGAAGACTTCCGAGTTTAACATTATAACCGTATATCGTCCATCGGCGATATTAGTCGCGCGCCAACGGTTTAAGTTCCAATGGGTCGCAAGGGTCCACTTTATTGGAAGGGAGAGAAGGAAGAAGATAAAGAGAGAACGAGAGAAAGAGAGAGAGAATTACTCAAGATCTGTAAATTAATTGTCGATTTCCCTACCACTAAGGCTGTGAGATAAATCAATCTTTTGCCGCTCAAGCTTCACTTTAATCTGTTTGTCCGCTTTTATTAAGACTGGATCTACATAGTTGGATGATTTAACAGTAGAACCACCAATTTATCAAAATGACTCGTTTCACATTTTTGTTTAATTCTAGAATACACGATTATGCCCTCTTCTTGGTTGATTTTTTCAACTAAGTTTTCACTTTCATTTCTTTATAATACTGTGTTTTGAAATGATTGAATTATTGGAACTATCATGGATTTATGGAGACAAACTGTGCGTCTGATAGTTGCCAATTAATAGGACTAACATCGTCATAAGAACACGAAGAACAGGGTAAGAAAACATTCATAAAGATCCTTCCGCCCTTTAAAAGTTCACCTTGAAAATGTATTTACTGTTATCTAAACCCATTGAAACCGTGTATCGTCGAATGTACAATTTCTCTTTATGACTTTTATTTTAAGGAACAAAACAAAAAAATCGAATCGGTCACAATGTAAGAATCATTCCCTATAAAACGTGCGCACGAGAGAGGAAAAAAGTGGACAAGCAAAGATGCGTTAGGCGTCGGTGCCAGTTGACCTCTTCACCCTTCGTACACATTCGCCCCTTCATTATTTCCCCTTACTGGGATTTGCGATAGTTTATTAGAAGGCATTTGAAGTACGCATTTTACTTTAACAAGATGTTTAGGATATTGCCAAGCCAATCGCTCGCTGTTACTGTCGAGAAAGAAGTTTCTGTGTGTGAATAAGTGTGTGTGTGTGTGTGTGTGTGGGTTAAAAGCTTGGTGTGACCAAATGGTACTGTTGATCCTATATCCACGAATCTCCGATCACCAATTCGAATTAAAAATAACAAAAAGTTTTCTTTTTTCCATATTATTTAAAATTTTTCCATTTGTTGTCTTTCCGATTTTACACCCTCAGTTAGCTCAAGACAATTTTCTCGAAATTTATGTAACGTAAAGATTATACCGGACCTATGGTTATTTTACTTACATTAAGACCACTTTTAATATCACCGACGCAATTGTGTTGATCGAAGATTCTAGGGTGTTAAGCTTCTTTTGCCAATATAGAGATCGCATATTGATACTACGATAGATACGTAAGGATGTTTGGAATTAATTCAATCGTAGAGGGTTCAGTGCATCGCCTCCTTTTTCGAGTTGGTTATTGAAACGAGAAGCGGAAACAGGAAAGCCTATTTTTGCATTGCACGCGCCATTGAGAAAAGGCAAGAGTCATATTTAGGTGTCGCGTAAGCGTAAGGTATTGGACGATGTGTCGGGTGCGATATGTAGGATGTTCACCATTTACGACATCGCGTTTTCCCGACTCAAATGATATCCTTCATTCCTGCATAAATGCACTTGTTATCTCTGTCGCGAAGGATTTCAAGCTCTCGCTTTTGATGCGGTTTTTAATTCATCGATTATGTAGCATTTTGCGACTTGACTGCAATTTGTGGTGTTGATATATTTATCTCAGTATGAAAGGAGTTTTCTTTTCTATTTTTCGAACGCTGTTACTTTGACCTTTTCTTTGTGCGCTCAACTGTTCTATCTGCCAATCTGTGATATCGCCACCCTCAATCTTTCAAAGTCGCCAGCTTTCCACATCTCAGCTTTGGGATTTCCGATTTTTTCGAATTTTCGGTTTTTACGCTTCCGATTTTCGCACGATGAATATCTAATTTATTGGAAATTTTATTCTGCATCTTTCAACTTCTCATATATGTAGGTATCTATCCTTTGAACGGAACCAAGTGAAGACGTGCACACTATGTCATATCATTATCCGCATTCAAGTCACAAAGTGATGTACAAAAATCGATATCTTGCACTCGAAGAAAAATATTGATCACAGTCTAAAAGACAACCAAAAAAGATATGCAAATATTGCAACTGACAAAACCGTCAATCCGGTCCACCGACCGCACGGACGTTATCGACACAAATGTGTTCGCTAAATTAAAACTAACGTACAATTACATATGATTATTATTACAATTACTCCTACTACCTAATATTATTACCGTCGCCACATCCACCTACCTGTCGTCACGGCGACGTGAACGTTTTTTAAGCCAAACATTTCCGTCTATCTAACGTAATAGAGGAACGGCAACAAAATTGTCGGAGAGCTCTCGACAAATACATGATACGTCTATTTTTTACTCTATTTATTACTAAGCCTTACACTTACGAGTATGTAAAACAGAGAGGCGCCCAGTCGACGTGTGACCTCTAATGAAAGTCGTTAACGTCACGAGAACCGATCAGAGATATGACTGAAAAGAGCGGAAATTACGGTCGGTCAACATCCTACAATCGACTTCGCAAATTGTCCCCATATTGTAACTGCGAATCGCTTCGATCACGGTCCATAGCAAATTTGTACAGTGTGAGCGAGCATAAATTAAGAGAGTCTTACACTGCAGGGCGTACGTTTTGACATTACTCTTATTTCATTTAATTTTCGACAAACTATGAACTTTAATGACGCTCTGAACAAATGAATGGGACAACAAATAATGTCAATGAAATAAGAGGAGAAAACTTGCTGACTGTGCTGAAGGGGTGTTCTTGACGTACATTTTTATTTATGTCGTGGCGACGTTCACAAGTTTATTTTAATGGCAGGGATGAAAAGCAAGGGAACCGTAACGTTCAGAACGCGATTAAGAAGAAAGTCTTCTCATGGTTTCCATGATAACGAGAACGATAATCGTCGGTACCAGTACTTACTTTGAAGTTTGAATATCGATTTTTTCATATTACTCGTACCGTTCGCGGACTAAAAAAATTAATGTATAAATGGAAGCCACACGTGCGACCGTGAACGGAGTGACGCTCACTTAGTTACGGACTGTATAAATAAATAAGAATAAATAGATGAGAGCGCTTAGATGAAATGTTATTTTGCGACCGCATTGTGGTTAACTTAGGAGAGGGTGAAAATTCGTCGATCTCGACGGATCGAAGAAAACCGAGCAAAAAAATGGTACATAACCTTGAATAATTAGTTGTGGTATGTAATATGATATATGTATAGTTAGTCGATCACACTATACATTAGATTAAGTATCTATAACATCCAGCTGCTTGATGGACTTCAATTATTGAGGGAGAAAGAAATGAAAAAAGCGTTCTTTGTCCAGTCTTTTCAGCATACCAAGAGTCTGTAATTTTTTGTTGTCTTGCAAAATCGTACCCTTATCAGAAGCTTAATCTTATTGACGTGATGTGAGACAACAATTTCCACTCGAAGCTGTTTGCACTCGGGGCATGTCACTTTTTCTACATGTTATTCCGAGGATTGGAGAAAACTTTTGTAACCTTCAATTAATGATGAATTGCTACTATAAATTATTATCAACGGGCTTCAATAATCGGAACCTGTCCAAATGACAATTAAAATATGGAAACATAATTTTCTCTTTAGAGAACAGGTAAATACTAAAACCTATTTCTTGAGACCTTTATTGGTTTATTTAATTGAAGGGAAGGAAAACAAGAACGAGGAATATGTACTTAAAAAATAACATGTGTTGTGGAGAAATATGTGAAACGAGTGCAAAGGGTCGAAACCTGCCAAGAATGTACATACACGTCCAGAACGTATCCATTTCTGGCCATAGCATGATCAACATTTTTTTATGAACATTTGATGTTCCCCATTAATAATAACATTTAGGTTTCATACATGTTACCTATATCTGCATTTTCACAATAATAGCAACGTTGCAAGGGATTGTACTTTTTCTTCACGATTGGTCGAATGTTCACAATGTAACATATTTCAGTTGCACGTCTACACCAACACGCCCATATGACTAACAATAAGACGAATTTTAAAAGTGGGACGTCCCGTAATACGTGGTACAAATTGGAAAAGTATAATTGTCTGTGCAAAAATAAATGGTGAACGTTGAATATGATTTTTTATACAACCCTCCGTTTTCTAGTAAAATACGATTTTATTACTTTCAATCTTTAAAATTGCCCTTTCCTATTTTGCATTGGTTTAATGTTTTATTGTTCTATTATACAGTTTTTAAAATTGCGTGGTCTATAATTTTACAAGCATTTAATTTCTGGTTTCAATTCTAATTTAATTTTTTCTTTTCCAAGTGTTCCGTCTACTGTTGATGTCACTTTTCAACTGTACCACGAATTACATACTAGGACCATATGGATAGCGTGATAGAAAGAGAAGTACATATACAAATTCATACATATACATACACGTTCACACACATATAAATATATATGCATACATACGTAGGATGTATATTCCATGTAATTAATTGAAAAAGAGGAGAAAGCTATAATTCGCACTTTATGTAGCTCCCATAGCGATTGTGCCGTATTTTGTCAAGGGAGAAGGAAACTGTAATTTTGTCAGTCGTGTAGACCATCTAAGGTCCAGTTAAATAATTACACATACACGGGCATACATGTATACACAGTATGACAAGATACGTTCGAACATTTGCTTGAGATACACTTTATCCGTTATCAATTTCACGAAGTGATTCTAATGAATCAAATTAAGAGGAGCTGGCATTATTCGAATAGATTCCTGTGTGAATCATTATACAAATTTGTTATTCGCGTATTCCTTATTTGTATCTACACTGCAAACGACCCGATTAGCATAATAATAATTATTAGAGTCGAGTAGTAGAGAGTTCCGTATTAGAATACAACAGTAGGCCGCAACAATTTTGTGTATGCCGAATAAACGAATTTTGCAAGAACATATAAACGATTCTTTTGTTTGGTCCAGAAGTATGTTTGATCAGTCTGACTGAATTTTCGAACGAATTCTGTCTATTGGCACATGAACATATTTACATATACAGATAGAGATGCCGGAACCGTGTCGTAAATCACGAGAAAAATAAACCAATACCAATGGATGGTCACTGTGTAATAGTATTATTTTGTAAGCAGTCAATAATACCGATAACTAATGAGATAAACTTAATAAGAGATGGTATCAATTGAAGAATGATTCATGTATTTATTTCATAAACTCGTCTCGTCTCAAGGAAGTACCTATACTTCTATTGTTAATATATTATAAATAAAGCGACAATTGCATAGTATTGCTAATCGTACCGAGTAAATATTAAGTTAAACAATAAGGTGTGTACATTTTAATTTTTATGAATATAATAAAAGTATAATTTAATGTTCTGTCCAGTGTGTACTTATGTGGCGGCGTCTTCTTTATTGAACTCCAGTTTCGTAATTTACATTTTTATGCAGGTTTTAGTTTGGTTGCCTGGTAAAATTTGTTTAACTTTTGACATAAATTAAACACTACTAAAATTAGAAACTGCTTCTAAGTAGCTTGATCCCATCACTACGGCGGCGAGCAGGTCTACCGAACAGTGACAAATGAAAGCTTGGCATGATTCGGATGGAACTGGACGAAAAAAAAAGGGTCAAGTCTCTGACTCTGACTGACTGTGGTTCGTCCTGGGTTGCACACATTAATCGCGCACGAAAACTGATTCGAGCACACACCCGCATGTAAGTTTTAACACGCACGTGACCTAACCCCTCGATCATTCCAGGCGAGCGCTCATATATTAGATATGGGTGCACGGTATGCACGTCCAATTTAAATATAATGGGATGACTCCTGCGGGAATGTCGGTGACATCGGCCCAAGGATTTCAAGGTCCTTCTTGTCCTCGAAAATAAAGGACCCTACGGTGAGTTCATTTTTCAAAACGATAGTGTTGTTTTTTATAGAAAAGATTATGTGTACTTTTTCATTATGTTAAATCTGAGAAATGCAATCTTTGTCGCTTTTGTATATGTCATATAAAGTTTCTTAGAAATTTCGCATTTGAAATCCTGAATTTATGATACACATATTGTTAATTTCATTATTTTAAAACTTACCAAAAAGACTGATGCATGTTGATCCCTGATTGAATAGATGACGGGTTTGGAATTTGATACGTCGCTGTTTACATTCGCTTTGAGGAAGTGCTAATGCATGACACACGAAATAATTCCCATCGATATTATCAACGCTCTACGTGTACTCCATTCAACGACGCACTGTGCGTACGATTGCTCACGATTCACTTAATGCGTTTTATTTCTCGATAATTCCGCTATGGCTTCTTCCGAAGCACAGTGGAAATCACACGTTTATTGTACGATTTCTTACAATTAGATCACTGGAATTTAACGGGATACCTATAACCGCTATATATAATACAGCTCACCAAATCTTACAGTGTGTACATAGAAATAAAGGTATGATTCCAGTGAAGTGTTATTACATATTATTGTATATAAAAAAGGAAAAATTATTTTATTCTTTTTAGCGCAGATTTGGTGTCGGCCTTTATTCTTTGCTTCCCCCATTCATAGCATTGTCGACGTAGAAAAGGCGCAGTGCATGGTTTTAGGTGACTCGCAAGTAGGCACTGATGACCGAGAGACCGAGGAAAATTCGTATGTCGCGTGTACATGGCCGCTGCCCGCTGTACGCTTAATTTACAAAGACCGACGAGGACGCGGATTGGTGCGCATGACCATGAAGAAGTTCACTGATCCCATTGCGAGCGTCTCTGAAGACGCACGTTGTTCTCTCTTCTTCCAGCCTGTCCTTTCAAGAGATGCGAGCTGTATACCGTCCGCGTGCACTCGTAGATCGAAAAAAGGACGGTATGAGAGTAAAAAGCGAGAAAGGGAGCGTAGTACAGGAGATGGTGAGAGAAAATGAAAAGGGGCGAAGAGGGTGGGAGTGAAGAGGAAAGGAGGTAAGAAACGACAGGGGCTGCGTTCCACTCGCAAAGAGGCAGCAATGTGTACGGAACCGATTTCGTTCTTCTTCAGATGTGTTATTAAGTGCAGAAATCTGAGAGGAGAATCTGTTTCTTGTATCGCTCGCTAGTTTTCAAATTATCTTCCTTTTTGAAATGTAAAAATATGCCAGCATCATAACTATGGGTCATAGAAGCCATCTTTACCTCGTAGTAGTTCTAGTGTTAATCATCGAATTGTATGTTTCTTTCAATCTTATTCAAAAAATAAATTTAAATCGTTAATCGAGTAAGACATTTGATCAGTTTCGTGACTCGCAGCACATGAGGTGCAATGTGTCGATTATTATAGCCGAACGCGTGCGTGCTCGTACGCTTCATCGTGTAAAGAGGTTGTTAACGAATGACGAACATAAAACGTGGGTTGTCCACTTTACGTTATCAATGTTTTACACGATGTCGCAATCGCAGTGTTCACGAGACGACTCGCTCTTGATTCCGACCGACGAATTATCCATTACGAGTGTCAGACCAGTTCGTGTTGTTAATGCGATGGTAAAAATGCCGTGCACTGGCACGATGAAAATATACAGTATGATTTTCGAATGAAGGCCACGTTTGTGTGTCTATTACTTTACGTTTATGTTGCAGTAAAATTGATTTGCAGATACAATCGGATTGTATCTTAAAGATTTCATCCTATACTCTTTTTCTGAATTTTATGTCACAAGTCGAAACATGAAATGAATCGATTTCAAAATGGTGGCGCAATCGTTCCTAAAATATTGTGAACCTAGGTCTGTCCCAATTTTTCTTGCAAAACTTATCGATCGAGACGGAAAGGTCAGCGAATTGCAAGCAGTGCGCTGTCAGCGTTCATTCACTTGAAACCAAGGATTTCGAGCGTATCGGCATTTCGAAAAGCGTCGCAAAGAACGAGCCGACTGTCCGAATAGGGATTCCGGCAATCGAGAGACAAAACCGCGAACCGACCTTGTCGTCGGTCTCGGGAAATCGTCTGAATAATTCAACATTCTGTACAGAAAGCGTCCGCGGCATATCTAATTTTGATATGCAAACGGTACATTTGTCGCCGCCTATGTATTCGCTATCCAGCGTATACAATTACAGATTTTCATGCTTTCACTCAGACGTATACAGAAGAACAATTGTTCATGACGTCAAAATTCGGTCGATAAGCAAAAATTGCATGAAAGTAGGGGGGCGACAAGTTTCAATCGATTTTAAACATTTTAAGACTTTTCACCACTGTTTTTGTAGAATTTAATTTATTCAGCCGGTAGAAATCAGTTCTAATCACAGTACATAATTGAAACTACTATTTGGACCTTGGTATGCAAACAATCAAATCCTGTTTTCTCACGTTTGGCACGCGTTGAGCAGAAATTTCGCGAAGAGCAAAGCAAATTGTGCATCTTTTTTCCGTAAAATGCACTTTCGGAAAACGAATGTTATGCTCCTTTGATTGTGTATAACATTGCCGTAAATACTTCGGCGAAGAAGAGCGATAGACAGAGTACGTGACGATCCTTTAGCCCGACTCTTTCTCGCCGCTTGACATAATTTTGCGAAAACCTTATCGGCGGAGTGCGCCTCGTTCACGATGCAAACATCGTACCTTGTACCATTCCTTTAGCGTTTGGCGTTTGAGAAATTGACGATTTCAGTGTAAATTTCCGCATCACTGTCTGCCACTGCCTATCGTAAAATAAAGCATTTATTTTGTAGTTGAACAACTGTTTAATAATACACGGCGATGATATGTTTTTGCTTTTGAACAGATAATTCATTTAGCAATCTGATTGTGAGTAAGGTCCTGTGTCCGCGCGAATGCGCATCCTTAGCACGTGTTGCAAGAAAGCATTGCGGCAGCGGTTGTACAAACCGATGAAGCGTAGAATTAGAAACTCGGCATGAAGTATTTCATCAGTGACCGTACAATTATTTTACACTTCATCGCGACAGGTAGATGTTTGGAGAAAGAACAGGCTAATTCTCTCAGATGGTCTAGAAATTTCGGGCAGTCCTTCACGCAGGACCTGTCTTAAATACAGTCGCAAATTCGACTGTCCCTGGAAGACTGAAGAATGCTCCTGCGAAATTATTATTTACTCATTTTTCTTTTTTCTCTAATTTTATGAAACGGTAATGGCATGAAACAACATATATTTTTCAGATTTTTAAAAATGTGAATATTATTTCGTTTTTGTAATGTAGTATTTTTTTTAAATTTTCATATCGGGAAAAGGCACGAAGATAAAAAATAAAAATATATTTAAAAATGTTAATCTTTTGCACACAATTATGATGCATCGACAGATTTCTAGTCCTTCACGCAAATTAGTCCGCGACTACCGTATTCTCCCATGTACATTGTCGCGCCCGTCAAGAATTTAGAATGAATCTTTACACGGAGCACGTGCAAACGACGGTTGTTCGAAGGCAGCTTCCTACATATGCTCTTGCTTTTACAACAATGTCGTCTCAGTCAACTTCCGCCATATAAGCATAGGCACGTGTGTACATGACAGCAACAACCAGAAAATCATGCTACATTCTGTTTGTATGTTTAAAGCAACACAGAACAGGCTCTATACTTTTATTGATTTACTAAAAAGCAACAGCCTTATAAATTATACAGGTGCTGTGTAACAACGACACTTCTCATCGCACAGAGACAAAGCGTTCCAAACATAATTTTCTGCGTTGTTTTCGGCGATACAAAAAACACGGAGAGAGAGAGAGAGAGACAGAAAAAAATATATTTTATACCCAACTTTACTGAACTGTAAAAGACATCATAATTTACTAAAACCTATAACAACACAATCATGACACTTGCAATTAAACATTAATACGAGTCTCAGATGGTAGGAAAATGAAGGAGAAGAGATACTTAGTTTAAACTTCATATCTTGCTCATCTACTAAACGAGAGTCTGCTTGTTGTTTTCATACGTCAAGATCGAGGGCGATTGCTAAGATTTTCTAATGTTTCATTGAATCCCACTTTTCATGCCGGTCGAGAGTGTTCTCAATTAACCTAATGGCAAATCTTCCGCTGAAGAACAGAAGAACGAGTATGATTCTTTCCAGGAAGCATGTTGTCTATTTTACCCAGATTAGAAGAACTATTAGAAGCGAGGGAAAAAACCAAGTTTCGGTAATGACGTGGAATGAATGCGAATCTGAAGATGGAAGGGAAAATTTTATGATTTGGAACGCACAATTACCCCATATTAATGCTAGAACTACTACAGAATTTTAAAATCCTCTCATTTCTTTCAATTAATAAGCATCGACACAAACGCATTATCTTCCACGTTAAACCAGTGTTAAGAACGCGGATTTTTAATTGGCTACCGAACAGTAAACCTGTCCCCTGTACATGCCTCCTTTTAATACACGTTCGAAACCATGATCCCTAGAATAAAGTTGGCTGGCCGGCTTGAGGTCAATTTGCCGAGTTGCATGCGAATCAAACGGAAGCGCGGCGATGCAGATGCATCCTGCGAACCTTGCGCATAATTACGAGGGCGATCCTTGCATAGGAATTATTTATTACCGTGCCCGTATGCAAAGTCGTTCGAGGCCAAGGGCACGCCTAAGCGTCCAGAAAACGTTTAGATCCCGACGACGCCCGCATGACAATACTGTCGTCGATATTACCATTTTTCCAGCTGCCCGATCGGCGAAATAGCGAAAATCGTCCAAACTCAATCATAAGAGAAGTTATTAAAATTTCCTCCCTACATGCACGTATTGTATACGAGTTTCAAAAAGAAAGCGTCATTATTGCCGGCTACTCGTTCGGGCGAACGACAATTTGTCCGCGTTTACAGCATGGATATCGCAACGAGAAATCTAGTTCGCTTCATGTCTCGCGGCCGCCGCGGCAGGAAATCTGTTACAATTAAGTAATTGGCCGAGGGATAGAAAGAGACGGACGACAGACGAGCGGCTGTTTAGCGGCCGACGCATTTTATGGAAATTCCTCGAGATGTTATATGTGTACCGACTTCGGACTCGCGACAACAGATGTGCACGTGAGGGCGGGCGTGTAGGAATCTTCACCAAGGAAGTCAATCAACGTACGCGCTTCTTATTAGTCAATACGATGAAAGATAGAAGTTGGAAATTATCCTGTGTACGTATTTTAATTGAACTTACATACACGTTTGTGTCAACAAATTGTACCCTGCGCCAGAAAATAGCGTTCTACATCGTAACACTCGCATGTGACAGAGAATTTAAGTGAAAACGTCGCTGATCTCTCGCGCGAATTCATTAATCTGTACTCTAATATACGTATTCGAACTAATCCGCAAGTCAAATAAACCGCTCGCGAGAAAAACTGGTCGGTAGATGTCTGAATGTCTCGGGTCCATTGTTCCAGTGACTACTACTTCGGCCACTTCCGAGTCTCGGCTGCATCTACTGGGAATTGCACGACGATGAATCACGCTCATCGCGCGGCTGACTCTTCCCCAAGGCGAGTTGCAAGAAATATGTTTGCACATTGCACCGTTTCCTTTTAGCATAAATGCGAAGCAACTTTGCAATATGTAAAAAAGTCAGTCCGATTACATTTGAAAAAGTATCGGTCAACTTAATGACAGTGTTAATGCAATAGAAAGAAAGATTTACCTCGGGACAAGCGACTCCTGAGGCACTCATCAGTGTCACAAACAACGAAGATATTGAACACTAGATCTACCGAGCGTACGAAATAATTTGTTTCGCACTTTGAAATATTCTTCGTAATAAAACATCGTAGAATGATGCTCTGTAGAAGGTTAATAATTCATTTTCAAAGGGGTTAAAACACACCTTCCACCCGAAGCCTTCTTATAGCTCGATCTGACCGGCATAACGAGAAAGGGAAAGGTGAAAAACGTAAAAGAGTAGTGGAGAGGATCGATGAACGATTAAAATTAGGCAACCCTCAACAGCGGGGACACGAAGAGTTGGACGAATTTTGGGTGCGGCTGATCGTCCCATACTGATGTCTCTTGCAGCCAACTGATTCGCTTTTTTTTCTTCATTCCTCATTTTCTGTGCCTCCTTTTTCTTGAAGATGAAAAAGATCGGGAAAGGAACACAGAATGGGAATAATAGAGAGAGAGAGAGAGAGAGAGAGAGGCGAACCACTGCATTAGTTCCCAAACTAGAACGGCGTGGTCTGATTACGAGACAATCGGTTTAGGTGGAAGATTAGATAAGAATTAGCGGAAAATATGTAGAAATAAATTGCTGATAAATGAGTCGATCCTCGTTTAACGCGGTTATAAACAATTGCAATGTTATTAATGTGAGATGAACTTACAAAATGTTGAAAGTAGACGGAAGGCTGAATATATTTGAGAGCCCCTGAACTACCGAAACGCAAAATCCACCTTGCCATCTATAATGAAAGTCTTAAGAGCCTTTTCGCAGAATATTCTCATGCGAGTTGAACGATGATCCCCCATGCCATAGACACTCCCGAGATCAGATATCTTCAGTTATTTACTATTTGCCCATCCATTCAGATGATCATTTCGCGAGCCCTTTTCAGGAATAACTTAGCAGGATCTATTTCTTAATATTGATTAACGAAGTAGGATGAAGTAAGAAATAATTTGATGATTCAATAATCTATATTTGTCAATCTTTTAAACTATGCAGAATTTAGAGGGCAGTCAGTACTCTATCGTCAGTGCAAATTACTCTCTATCTGACGCTACAGGTGTTACGAAAAAAAAAATGTCAAACTTTTTCACCATTTTTAAACTATATTTCTATCGCACTCTTTTTCTTCGTACTTTCACAATGAATCACTTCTCTCTCCACTTTGCACTACAAAGGACAGAAGAACAGTCCGTACGTGTAGATTCATGTTCTGGCGCGGATGAAATAACTCGTGTCATGACAGCAGTGTCGATCAGGTTCAAAGGACTATCAGTGAGCAGCGCGTTTCTTCGAAGCAAAGGAGGTAAGACTCTGCCCCCGAACAAAAGGATTACGATCTGAGATCGGGCACATTTAAATAGAGTCTTCGAGCAGTGTACCGTCGAATTAATGCAAATACATTCTGGCCCGAAACGACGACGCATCCTTCTGGGTCGTGTGAATTAGATGACGACGAAGAAAAAGACGCTGTCGCGGGTACATCGTACGATACTCCGATTGAATAGGTGTCGGACGAACTCGGCAAATATCATTTCCTAGAATGGCGCAGCGTGACGAGTAAAAATGACAAATCGCATAGGCACGTTTATCCGAACGAAATTTATTTATACGAGCCACGATTCTAAGATTCGTACGAGTACAAATTATTATATATTCTGACTCGAAATTGAAATTTGGAACGAGAACCGGAAAAACTCCGTCTTCTTCGTTCTTCTTCCGCTTCTTTGAGAAACGTTGCACTCAGTACTTACCTTCACAACAATAACCGGTCGCCATTCACGTGACTCGATCGGCTCCGGCTTCGCTCAAATTTCCACACGAAGGAAAGCCGGTGCTAAGGTCGGAACGCTGACTCAGCGGTGGTTAATAAAGGACGACAATTGGGAGGATCAAGATTACTCACCCGTTCGATGTACTCGGCGGTTCTTTTTGAGAGTCCCACGTGATCGGCTTTGCACGTGCTTATTATGGCGAACGATGGACATAGAGACACGTTAAGAATGACAATACGAAGCTAATACCCGGCCTGGTTATTACGAATTTTCGCCGAATTCGAGACCTTTAGACTAAATTAATTTTCCATTTTGACAAGATGTAATTATAACTAAACTGTTACTTCTCATTGTCAGTTGAAGAACAAAAAGAAACGTTAAAAAGTTTTCTCGTTCCTCAAGTAACACTTTTAACCTATCCGTTGCTATCAAAATCGCACTTTATTACCTCTATCTTTTATAAAAATATGCATTCGCCGAAACGTCAGCAGTGAAACAAATTGCGTTCGATGTCCATTCCGTCGTGGTCCGACAAAGGTCTTCAATGACTCGAAATTTGAGAGAAAGAGCGCGCACTGTTACTCATTCCAGGGCTAGCTTCATCTGCATTCGAAATTCGCGCGACGATCCCGAACCTGGATCAAACTTGCGGTCGTCGGCATCGCAAAAGGAGTTCGCCGGAACGAGGAGCAGTTTAAAAAGCCCCACCGTGAATCATCAATGATATCAACGCGATTCTTTCAGCCAGTTTTACTTTATTGTTCTGCATTTGCACAATGAATGCGGTTGTAGCCGGATGAGTAAACTTGATTAACTATCCAAGCGCCTGCGCTGAATGACTTAATGTTCTGCGACGGCGCGCAATGTAACTTTGTGACGGTAAAGTATTAATTAAGTGTCGCTGATCACCTGAGCCTCGATTTACACGGTAAATTGCTTTTGCTGTGTGAATGGAAACCGCGTAAATACGATATAATTATCACGTTTCGTTCCAGATCTTTTTAGACTAAACCTGACGAATCATTCGATCCACTTTGATTATTTTTCATCGAGACGGTCGCTTAACTTCATTTTTCATTCTGCGGCCATGTAAAATTCAATTCTTCCATTATCGTGTAAAGAGAGGGTGCGGTGTATTTCTTGAAGGGCGGCCAAATTTAGAATCTCATCCTTTAAATACGGAATAGAATGGCATCGGCACGTCGCTCAACTACAAATTACGGCGAAAAGGGTAGCAGTGCCGCGATGCAAATGTCTTTACGTCAATGATCTGTACGTTTCCGCCGTTGTATTTGCAAAAGTCAACATCGCGACGTATATGATCAGCTATTCACGGCGCGGCATGAGAAAGAACGATGCGCCCAAATTCGTTTTGGCGAATGCGTCCGCGAAGCAAACATATTTGCTCTACCAAAAAGTAGCGCACGCGCGCATACCGACGCACAATTCCGAAAATGCATTTGGCTTGCAAAGCGTATTATCCGATGGTAGTTCCCGAACTACAGGGTGATCATGAAAGTATTCTACGTCAGTGATTCCCATAGTTTCTCGTGCGCCGCGACCCAAATTTAACCGACTTCAGCCAAATTAGGAAGTTATCTATTCGACATGAATATTTTTGATTAATGGACTTTTTGTTGTGGCTATTCGCGCATAACTTACGAACGGGTGTGGGAAATACATTTTACGAAGAAAAGTTCGAAACTATAATATAAACAGCAGTTATTTTGCAGTCCATTAATTGACGCCATATTGATCAGATGACGATTTTGTATAATCTGTGTTGCTGTATATATAAATAACGCATGATCATGAAGAATATTAGCCGTATGTCATTGCGTGCCTTAGATGTAGAGTCCCGTCCAAGATTGGCTACCTTCTTCTACGATCCTACAATCCTTGGTAGCGTCCGACGATCTCCCGCTACCTAAATCATGCTATCATTTGTCCCATTAGCGACGATCATTTGTCAGGGAAGCAAAACGGACCACCAAAATGAAACGAGGCCGATGCACCGCTTTTGACCGTTGTCTAACGCCGACGATGGAATGCGACTGTGGAGATCGCTGAAAAGATTTTCCCAGCGCATAATTTCGTTGCAAAGCATGGCCCAGATCTAATCGCTCGTAGGCGCAGCGATTTTTCGTTCATTAATCAATTACTCCTACGTCGAGCGTCAGGATCTGCACGCAAATTTGTACGATTATTATTGTATCGCTGTTCTTTACGATTGTTTTTTTGCAATTAATATTTTTGTGCCACTATTTATGAAAGTGGTTTAACTATAAGTAAATAATTCTTTTTTTTGAATCCAATGATAACAATTTTTCATCTACAGTTAGAATTTAAACATCTCGCATAATTACTCAGTAACAAACTATAACGTGTAACCTAATCAAATATTGATGGCTTCGTGCGCGTTGCAGTTCGCCACTGACAATTAATACCGCCAATTATGCTATTGAATTAAACGGATCACCCTCCAATGCAATGCGCAACGCAACGAGTAACGCAACGCGTAACGCAACGCATAACGTAACGCATTACGATACGTTACTGACAATGAGTACTCGGCTTCAGAATTTATCAAATCATCCTCCAACGCGAAGAATAGCGTAACGCGTCAGAACTCTGTTACGTTACGCGGTTACAGTCCGCTGACAGTTGACAGAGTCCTCATTCGAAGAAAGTCTCTAAGATGAAGTGCGACAAATGAGCGCGACGGGTCGAAACATAGGAAACATTGGGAAACATAATGACTGTGGCGCTTTAATGTTAAAAACGCAATATATCAATTAGTAATTTTAACAAAATATTCTACGGTAGTCACTCGATGTTCGAGCAGTTTCATTAGATAATTCGAATAATTCGAATAATTCCGGGCCTAGCTTGAAGCCACCGTAACGCGCAATCATCCAGCTCGCGCGATCTTTTCGACACTGACCGGACTCTCGCGGGCCGCAGCTCACGGCGAAGGATAGTTCTCGGATCGATGCTCGGCGTCGTTGTGGCATCGCGCGCGCACACACGTCACGACGCGACGCGACGCCGCGGACGATGGTGGGAGACCTCAATAAAAGTCAGCGGTACACTGATTGTGATTCAGAGTGGCGGTGGACTCCGGTACGAAACTCCGCGCGGACGGACTTACGTCGACTTCCACTTCCCGTCAAAAATTCGTCCTCTGCCCTCGTCGCGCGTTCGAGTCTCCTTGTCTCTCTGCTCGAAGAGAAAAAGTGCCAGCGCAGATTCGTTCGTCGAGAGGACACCCCGAGCGATCGGAGAGCTTTCAGACGCGAGCGACACGAGACCCTTCTTCTCGGCAGAGAAAGAGAAACGGAGTGCGTGTCGCACGGAGAGTCTGAAAATTCGCTGCTCACCATACTCTGTTTCGAGAGAAAGAGAGAGAGAGAGAGCAAGCATCGAGGAAAACACACGAGATCGATAGTGTCGTGGCAACGATGTACTGCTAGACCACTGCCAGCTGAAACTAGTGACTGCTTCATCACAGAAAAGTGGAGAGGGCTTAGTAAGAGCAATTTTTCTCTGCCTTTATCAGACGACAGTATTCATTTCTCAAGTCGCACTCTTTGCTACGTCGTTCTGCGTAACTTTTATCGAACTCCGAGTCGAGATTAAGTGTCGGGATCGGGTCTGGGAAGAGATAATCGGACAGATCGCAAGAGAGAGAGAGAGAGAGAGAGAGAGAGAGAGAGAGAGAGAGAGAGAGAGAGGGAGCACGTGGTCAGATTATAATCGATCTTCGAATTGACGCGGGAATCGGAATTTTCGAGAATCCGTGTGTTAGTGGTGTGACGTTTCGGAGCACATCGAAGAGGACCGGACGAACGTGGAGCAGGAAGTTTCGGTACGAGGAAGTCCTTGCTGCCTTTTTCAACGGCCTGGAAGAGACGTTGCTGTTTTTTTTTTCGACAAGAAAGGACGACGATCTAGCGGACAAAATGTTTCGGGTCGGAAGTCTATTGGCGTTCGTCCTTGTCGTTTTGTGCGTGGAAACGGAAACGCAGGAAGTGTCGCCAACTGGTGCTGTGGTAAGTTGAAAGGCTTCACCTATTAATGCTGTGCCAGGCGTTGCAAACGTCGCGTAATGCTCATCGAATTCTAACGGACTAGCTCGCATTGTCCAGAAACCTCCTTTGACAGTTCTGTCCTATGTTCGCCGCGCTTTGCACTGTTCGTTTTTAATATTGTCGACGGGAACGATGAACTAAGAAACTCGGTTGTTGCCATTGTGAACCATACCAATGATTAAAATTATAGAGCAACTTACTGGTTGCATATTCGCAAAATCGAGTCAGTGTCACTATAAATTGTGATGATATTAATGTATCAAAATGAATCAACATAAAAGAAAAAAAAGAAAATTGTTCTCATTACAACAATTACAACACGAGTGCGGGCACTATTCCACAAAGCGCATATCTGAAAGAAACGTGTATTATAAAGATAGTAAACAAACTTCGGAAAATCTCGGCAGGCAATTAAGGGGGAAGGGAGAAACAGTTGATTAAATGAAAATAAGTGCTCTTTGTCGCAAAGTTTGCCACTGAACCGCTGACTTGATGTTTTCGGTGAATCACTTATATTTGATCGCTTCCGCGAGACAAATTATCCTTCGCCTGACGCTTCCCGGAAAGTAGGATGCGCCAATGCAACAAGTCCGGCCGTGCAATTCCTATGCACGTACATATTTCTATGCAGTTGTGACTTCGATCGTGCACGTGCAGGTAAATGATATTCGCGCGGCGCGCGCATCGTTACGCGACACAGAGTGCACGATGCTTATGCTTATTCGACTCTGCGTTGGAGTGTGTGCGTGCGTGCGTGTGTGTCATTTAGTGACTAATGCCACGACATTCCCGTTCGTTTGACAGGCCGTTCAGCATTCCGTAGGAAACTGGTTTATATCTCACCGTTGTGTACGGACACACGTATCACGGTGTACATTTTAAATATCGCGGAAGGTATATCGACTTGATCTTCCGAGAGTAAAATTAACTTGTCGCCGTTCTTCGTTTGCGCTCCACTGTTGAAACGGAACGAAGAAACTGAGGATCGGAATAAGCAGTGTCCGACTGAATATAGACGTAGACTCTTCCTGTTTCTCGCGATTACTGAATGGAACAAAAATGTGGCGTTTGAGACGAATAGTCGGATGAATGACAGAGTGTAACATTGAGCGTCAATTGTCAGAGTGATCCAAGTAAATAATTTGAAAATGATTGCCGTTTTCATTTACACTGCATTTCATGTAAACGAATCGAACGCGGAATAACTAGACGTGAGATTTTTGACGTACAATTTGACAATCAACGGCGCACGTGATCGTATAAGTAATTAAAAAAGTGGAAAATCATCGTAACGTTACAATGACCGGTCATCATAGCGACGCGGAGTATGCAGCACGGAAAAAGTTTTCTCGCGACCGGTTTCGCATCGCGCAATGACATAAGACAGAACAACTGACGTCACTCGACTCTGACTGCCGTCGTCTGACAAAGTTCAGCCGCGCACGATGACTCGATTTCGACCTTCGATTGATCGGGAGATAATATCCGAACGGAAGGCGATTCATTTGCATCTATCTAGCCCGCCGTCTAGCGACAAAGATCGTTGACAAAGGCCATCATCCAATTGGCGAGACGAGGGAATAGTCAAAGGAACTTCCCGAACTTTCAATCTTACCCCATTCGCATTCCCACTCTTAATCGTAGGACAGTGGGACGATAATGATATGAGAACGGAAAGGCAAGTCGAGGAATGCGTTGTAATACGAATGAATAATACGAATTCAACTCAAAAACAAGATGTATAGAGACAATCGATCTAGTGTAGTGGAATCTTTATGGAAAAGCACAGTGTATCTGGGTTTCTACACCAGGAAAAGAATGTCGATTCTCCTTGTAAGACATAGGTACCTATAACTTCTATTTATAGACGATGAAAATGTTAATTTTTAAAAGAAGTCATTGCTATTTGCGTTTTCACGGACGGAGAGTAAAGAAGAATAGAAAGTAGATAGCTTAAAGCCCGGTGTAATATTATCATTGGACTCATTACCAACGTTACATTTATCATTTTCGTGACACTTATAAAAAATAAATTTACTTAATTTGATTGTAAATTAAATAAAAATGTACACGTTTTATGATGTGAACTCCTAGTCGAACAAGTTGCGTGCCTCCAATTTTTAGCTCGCTCTCTCGCCGTCCGGCCGACAATAATAATAATAATAATCAGACCGCGTTACGAGGAAAGGACAAAATGTAATCGGTTAACTCGGCAATTACGTGTCGCCGCACATCCTCGAGGTCGGGCATGGTGCGATTCACACTTCTGAAAATCCGACTTAAGTCCCGCACTGGTGGCGCTCGGAGCAGCCCTCATGCGATGATAACGTGCAATTATCTTCTCAGGTAAACAAAGCAGCGTCGACCGCTCCCGCTTTTATCTTACGCTCTCGTTCGAGACGTTAAAATGCACGGCACGCGATATCTTTCCCATCTGTAGGCCGCGATTACGGTGAAACACATTCCGCGATCGCCGTAAACCATTCACATTCGTGCCGATAATCAAGACTGGCCCGCGAAAGGAATCGGACAAATTCGATTTCTCGCTTATTTTCTCTTGCATCCAAAATTTCATTTTTATTCGCATTCCGGAACATAGGCCACTCTCATTATCATCGAAATATATGTCTGTATACCGGTCTCTCAATTTACGTTTTATTTACATGATCGAGACCGCGTATAAATGACCTACAAAAAAAAATACAAAAACGACTGTAATCTTTAAGTTTTCGTACGCTGCTTACACACCGCAACGTGCGTGCAACGAATCAACATATCTAATTGACCATTCCCGAGACTCACGACGCGCACAAGAAGCTGTTAAATAAAAACAGTTAGATGCTCTCTGTAGTGAGGTTTAAAAAAAAGCAATGCAGAAAATAATCAGTCGTAATTATACAACGTCTAACGTTGCGATTGGCGGGCTGTAACGGGCTCAGAAAAATAGAATCTTCGTCGATGATCGGCTATGCTTGTCTTTCCTGCTTGCGCGCATACTCGTCTCTCGTGCCGTTTCGCAATGAAACATACAGACGGATCGTGAGTTCACGCCTCGAAACGTGCGCGTTGTCGATTGAGCGACTTCTACGTGTCGAACAAAGAAACATCCTTCCGCCGGTATCGTCTCCCTATGACACATGACATTCGTCAAAGGTGCGTCTGATCTTGCGAACGCACCGGTTGCCTTATAAAACTTGAGTGACATTCATCGGCGAATATGTGTCGGCTAATTATAAAGCTCAATGTAAATTGTGTATTAAGTCATACAACGATAACAAAAGATAAAGCTCAATTTCATATCTCAATTAGTCAATTCGCTTTAATGCTTCGCGTGCCCAAGCGCATTTTCAATGAATATGAATTTCAATGCGTTGTGCAAGCATGGAACGTTTTATTTTATCCTTAGACGATACACGTTTTAATCTGAAAACAAACGAATAATAATAAACAAAAGTCGTCGAATTTTAAACATACGCACGAACTTTTCGAGCGCCCAGTGTTCGAGTCAATAAAAATGTCACCCGTCTATGCACGAACGCCCCGCAAAAAGTCATGGACCACCCATATGTGGGTGACGTCCCATGTGTCGAACAGAACGTAAAGTAACCCTGTACTTGAAAAATAAAAGGCACAACGTTGCGCCGTACTCTTATGCACATTGAAAGTAAGATCTAGGCCGAATACATAATGCTTCCTTCCAGTAGTAAAAGTTTACTTTCAGGCACGTGGGCAGTAGAAGAGCACTTATGCGAATCAGACAGCTCGTCCCAACAATTCAAACGCTATACCGCTATACTCTAGCGTTCAATGTTACTCGAACCGTTTGCGGTCAGCACGTTTTTCGAATGCAAAATTCAATATTCATAATGACAAAAAGTAACATTTAACATATGTAAATATACGAAATGTATATGTGAAAAATATTCATTGCCGGGTGTAACCTTGCATTAATAAACTTGAATATCGAACGTTCGGCAGCCTTGTCGCCTTTCTCTAACGGCGCTAACGGCACAGACGATACGGCAGACCGTAGAGCGAGACAAAGAGATCATAATTCGACTATCGCGAATTAGTATCACGCGCGCGCACGCGCGCTCGTACAGTTATGATCGATGTCGATCTGCGTCGCATGTTAAGCGACTTTAATCGCGACGGATTCTTCATAAATGCGCATGCGTTCGCATGTATCACTTTGCCTTTGTCTCCCATGCACCCCGGCTTGTGTCTTCTCCGTAATTGACACAGATTTATGCCCCTCTGGCGCGATGCCAACTAAGGTTGCCTGCAAGCTGCTGCACTCGTGCGCAACGATGCATACAGGAGCCTGCAAAAGTTTTCGATCGTTCAGTCTCAATGAACGAGGGAGCAAAACTTTTCCTATTTGCTCTGCTTTTTCTGTTTATCATATTTGTTTAGATATAACAGTGATGTTTGGGTTTTGAATGCGCAGAATGTCAGGGTCATGATCGTCTGCTCGAAATGTTTCTCAAGTGATGCAGTAGTGTTCTGCAAAATTGTCGAACCACTCAATTCTTTCGCTTTATTTTCCAAAATGTCCATGATCAACGCAGGTGACTATAGTATTGATTATAGTGTCCATTAAAGTTACTTCAGTTATGACCGATTGTGTGTCTCTCCAGTAACTTTTGCACGTTGCTGTATAAGTTGAGAAACGGGTTGAGTAGGTGACGGCTGAAAAGGGAAACCACGATCCCGATATTCGAGTTAATCCATCTAAGCGTCCCTCTCCGGATGAGTGAAAAGTGCTTTGTTCGCAATATTTTGCATACGCTTCAATTTTTTCGTGATCAAACTCAAATTGCAATCTGATGCAAACGTTTCGCTGCGAAATAGTCGATAAGGGACGAACTCTTGCGAGTGATCCTTTTATTTCCGATCGCAAAAGATGTCGGGACATCAAGCGGGACGAATGCGAGCTTTAAGAAGATGCGGACGATGGTCGGATCGAAGAGACGATAAGAATATCTATTGGCCGATCGTTAATATTCCGATGACGGCCGATCCGTGTCGCGACTGTCAAATGTTCCGGCAATGACGAAGGCCAATACGCACACTTCGCAACTACTTTACGCGCCGCGTATTTCCGTATCGAGACACATACATTATTTACTATTTCCTAGTACGATCTCCGTGAGAGAAAGACACGCAAAGCGATCAGAAGAAGGCATCGACATTGTTCGTAAAAAGTGATGCTGTTAAGGGTAGTACTCGTAAGGTATTTCTCGAAAATACCTGAAGGCAGTCATTCTATTTGCGGAACAATGCGGTGAAACTAAAATCGCCACAAAACTAATATAATTTTGATATCCTTTGAATCACTTTCGTTCATTTGATAAATGGGTGTGTCGACACATAAAAATGGAGAGATTATATGAATCAAAGTGTGCACTTTGAACTTTTCGCTTTGTGCTAACGGCTAACGCATGACAAGCGAAACCTTTGTTGAGAATGTCAGTCTTTGTAATTGCTCGCATTATGGGAAAAAGTCTAATTTCATCCATTCCTGTTTTAATCACTCTCAAACAATCCTGAAGTACATAAATGACAAATGAAAGATATGAAAAATGTATGAAAACGAAATCAAAAAAATGTAGAATACTTGGATCTGCAAATGTAATAAACGTTTTATTCGTCTTGAGTACTCCAGCTGTGAGAATCCAAATACTGGTAAAAAAAAATGTTCTTTAACGATAATCGATGCAAGAGTATCAACTTTCGAAAATATCTACGCCCACGCACGCTTTCCAAAAATGCATATCACAAATGTGCATGTGAATTACACAAAATAATCTGTAGAATCAAATTGAATCATACCAGATACATTGACATTATTAATAGATGGGTAGCATATGTGAATGTTGCATGATTGACATTTTTTCTTCAAAGAAGGCAAAAAGATGGAATTCCAAGACCAAAATTTGCATAGCTGGAACGTCCCATTTCACGTTTCTCACTGAAAAACCTGTACTCACTCAACGGTGCAAGCGTTCTTTAAGCGATAATCGGCCGAGAAATTCCCCGTATCTCGTAATTTACATAGATCGACATTGACTTCTAACTTCGGGAAACGATATGCGTATACGTATACATGCATGCGAGTACATACGAGTACACACATTCTAGCGATAAAAGAGACAAGAGAGAACTCACAATCAGTCTCTTCGACGATGAATCAGCTTTTAATACATGCACACGCGCGCTCCTTTCTGTTTCGCGATATTCAGCGTATGTAGTTCTATACTTGTGTACACATCTGCACACGCCGGACACACTCGAATGAAACGTTACTTCCGGAGTCGTTGAATCAGCGATTTTTTGTTGTGTCTCCACGTGATTCACGCAATTTGTCGCCTCTCCACGGAACTCGGAACAAATCTCCGGAGTGCTGTATTGCGTTCGTAGTGCGTCGGGTCAGCAGCCTCGATACATTCCGGGAACAAACGCGTGCAGGGCGAATGCCGTGTCGTTACAAGTATACATGCACCATCCTTCATTGTCGCGGTACATACTCCAATCGCACGATCTCACGATTAACTTTTGTCATCAGTCAAAAATACTCGTCTCGACGTGCGACAAGTGCCGCTTTTCTTTTCCCATCGTTTCTTTTTTTTCCAAGAATTCGATAAATTGCACCGTTTTTCATAGGAATCTTAGAAGGAATGAAGGAAAAATGAAAATGAAATTATTCACTTATGTGTTTCACTGGAAGTCAAGCAAGAGTTCATCGTACAACTTTCTCTCCCACGATCAAATACGTAATTCCGAAAATGTCTCCATTAATCTCGACGACGATCCATTAACCTGTCGACAGGCAAGACTCTAAATTAACCTCGGAAGTAGGTCTGAATACGGTCAGCTAGGGTCAAGCACCCGAGTCTCGTTCCTCTCGATACTCGACTGTTGTAACGTTAAAATAGTATACAGACGGCGCATTGACACCGATGCAGTTGTTCGCAAACCGCAAGTCGATATCAAGAGCAAATAGATATGGCGGATGGATTGCATGTGTTGCAGAACATGTATGTTCTCTTCCTGTGATGGCAAGGAAATGCAACGGACACTCGACTTGTCAAGTATGATAGGTCGCTGGTCAGTAAATCGTTGATTGCGATCGACAGAATTAAGATTATTTTATTTTAATTAAAATATACGTTGAAAAAGAATGGTTTTAACAAGAACATCGCGAGACATTCACAATCGTGTTATATGCGCTGTGTAGTAATGATATATCTATGTACCGTGCCAATATCTAATACAAATGTTAAGGAAACGTTTAAGGGACTGGGAAAGGAATTAAAAATTATCAAAATTTTATTATGGAATAAAGATCATTTTCCGACATAGCCCAGATCAACGTCGAGCTTTTAAAACAAGGTATCCTTTTTTTATCGTCCATCCACTTTACATGAGAGTTTTCCGAAAAGCTGATGTATTTATGAAATTCTAATCGCATGGCGTTTGATGCAAATTTATGTAATCGCTAATAGCGTGCGTCACCAAAATTATCAGAACTACTCATGCGCAACATAGTGTTACTAGGAACTATTACATTTTTGCATGATAACTCAGAAAATGCAGAAGCGCCTAAAAGGAACAGCCGATAATCTTTTCCCGGCGAATTCATCCGCACGCACGACACTTGCGCATTCCTAAATCGGAACTCCGCTCCTCGGGCAGGGAGTGTCATTCCTAACAAGACACGTTGAATTTCTGACTGTGCGAAGGGGAACGATCGGCACAAAGAGACAGCCGTGAGAGCAGAAACGCGAAAATATATTGTTCGGTCGCACAAAGCCGCAGGTTCGGCCAGGCTGGTGCACCTTTGATATTCAAGGAACGTCTGGCAGGAGATGCGAGGGCGTGGAATACTGATGGCCGTTTGCGTCGACAAAGACCTCTTCAAGGTCGGGGTCGCCACTCGACACTTGTGCACTCCAGCAACCCTTCTCCTCCCCCGCCTTCTCTGCCCCTACTCAAACTCAACCCCGATCCTCGACGTACTCCTCACGTGCCGAAGGCGAATCATGCATGATCGCGATGGAATGCGCGTTCTAGACGCATCGAAGACATCATTTTTCCACAATTTATTTTACGACCTCGTCCTTCGCGGACCCCCAAGTTTGTCGCTATACAGGAAGCTGTATAGTTGTGTGCCTCAAGTTTTTCCCTACAGTAACGAAGGGAAAATGTTTTACTGCTACTAACGTTGCGCATTCTAAACGTATGGGATATTATTTTTCTTCATCCATTCTTTTTTCTTCGGTAGAATCTAAGCTTTTATTCTGTTCTGTCGACAGGGCCTTCTCACTCAGCAATTAATCTTTTCTTTGAAAACCGCGAACGTTGATGTGATTGATCGCCATCGTGCATGCTTCTTTGCACTCTCGGCTCTTAACACTTCTCAAGTCGCGCATGTTAAGCACACGATGCACATGCCGCAGACGAAGTGCACTTATGCCAGAAAACGAAATCGAGTCTCAAGATTCTACGGCTGCCCGAACAAAAGTATACGTTACCCCCTCATGTTCCGTCGAGCATTACGCATAAGCTAATCTTGAGAGATTATTGCTAACGATGATAGTAATAGGAACCTATGTCTCTTTATGTTATATGACTATTTAAACGATATATGCGAAGAATACGCAACACGGTTTAATCCTTGTCTCGAGATACGTATAGCGACTTTACTAAGAATTTAGGTTTCGTAAAAGAACTTATCTTTACGATGACTCGTAGTATCTTGTCCTCAAGGTAGCATACGCAATATTGATGAACAACTGAAAAAGCCTACATGTGAATCATATGATTTTTCTCAACAACGCAATAATATACGTGGTGACGTGAAAAATATAATACTAATAACTAACACTAGAGAGCCCACGAGTATAAATTACATGTTGAACATGCTTCTATGATGCTTGTTCATTTCTAAATCGTCTTAAATTCTGAATTTTTCTCTAGTTCCAGTTAAAATACATGGATCATAAGAAAATGTTAAACACGTCATTTTTAGCGTCTTGATAATTCCAGTGGTCTTGTGTGAAAAGTTAGAACTTTCTCAGTGAACTGACATTCGTAAACTACCCTTTCCTGCTAACTGTCAATTTCACATAATTCATAGTGTTGCGAATAAAGCCACCGCACTATGTAACCGTATCTTTTAACCGCCATTGTTATCAAATTGAAAGATTCTCGGTTTTTCCACTATACTCCACTTGTTTCCGTTTCTTGCTCGTATTGTGGGCTCGGTTGATGTCATTGCTGTCGGCCGTTCAACGCATTCTCGTAAAACAACGAACCTCGTCGTTTTACGGTGTTATCAACGATAACGCGTCGAGATAATGTTCAACGGACATGCTCAGAGGTATTAATCGGAACATACTTTACGAGCTTCAACGTATTGAAATTAATCTGTTTCATCCTCTCTGATTTGATATTGCGCTCGCATGAAGAGTTCAATAAATTCGTTTGCGCACAATCGTTCATATTTTGATGTTGTGATCCGCATCAGTTGGTATCTTTAAAGAAAAAATAATTCTTCGATTATAGTAATCGACTACGTAGACCGGCTATTGAAAATGTAAAAATAATTCACATTATCCTAATTATATTATAATATTCAACTCTTGCTTTACTGTTTGTTAAGTTCTTTTTACATAAACCCATGTGTCAAACAGTACTCCACGTTAATCAAAATATAACATAATACATTTCTTCTTGTAAAATGATTAAATAAAAACCCGAATATATGCGTACAAACAAAGAATACGTCTCCGTAAATGGCTTCTGGCTCGGAAAAGTTACAGCAGCGTTATGCTCGGTGGCGAGACGCTATTAAATATCGATTGTTGGCCTGCGTGAAACGCTTATTGATTATACCATTACGTGTACCAATTACCTGACGAAGGTGTAGCACTTGAAACTGAACAACGAAAAATCCAATTTATCCGAAAATAATTCCTTTGAGCGTCCGGCACCACCGAACAAGCCGACCTTCTAGGGTGTTCCTCGTTACTATCTGCTAAATGTCACAGGTTGATATATACGGGTGACCCACTTACCTGAATTCTCACTTTTACTGCTACATTTTCCGAGCGTAGGTACGACACTTTATGTTCGCCAGAGAGAAAAAGTGACAAAGAGATTTGTATATAAACGTTTGTCATAAATATACACCGGGCTCCATAACTCGTGGTATAATTGGGAAGGATAACATGTGCCGATAATTATGAAAGTGGTCTAATTATAAGGCGACAAAGAAAACATTATTTTAAAGAAAAGAAAAAATCGATTTTTTATTTTCGCCGTTGAGAGCGGCTGTTCAAGTTTTGATCCGCCACAGTTTACAATTAGTAGCACGTTCAACGCGTTGATCGCGAAGTATATACGCAAGCTGCTGCCTATCCGAACTCGTTAGTTCGAAAGAAGCACCTGGTCGAGCGTTATTCGGACGGCTGTGTTTAAAATAAGCGTCGAGACGTGACAATAATAATCATCGATTATCCGCTTCCGTCAGAAACAATCGAGAAAGACACCGAACACGTACATGTGCATGACTGTATGCACCATTTGTTGAAGAGCTTATCAGCGAATCACCAAAACCTGAACACCTTTCGTTGCTTCATCTTTACGGAACGATCATGAAGCTCGTAGATTAGAACAGTGGTTCCCAATAAACTTTCCTCGCCAGCGTACATTTTTGTATGCTCTTCACTCAGTTTAGTTCGATATAACAGTCTCGATGAAAGAAACTTCGTAGATAGAAGTCTGCCCTAAGTATTCGAGCGCATGAAGCTGTCCGATACCTGTCCTTGATCGTACAACTTTGCACATAATTAAGAAACGTTTATATCGGGACAGTCCATGACGATGAAATTCGCGGAACGAAACCTGCCTGCTGAATCAGACCGTGTGACATAGAGCCCACGCATCGTGTGCGTATGCATACATATACGTACGCCGTGACACAGTGGGGAGAGATTCATTCATCGTCCGGGACAGGCGTGCGTGTATGGGTACGAGTCGGCGCTTACGTTCATTCATAAAAATCCTCGACTTCTCGGGAATCGGTCGTAAGTACTATGAGGAAGTGACGGAAGGCGAATGAGGACGAGGAGGAGGAGGAAACGGAATTACGAAATATTCGCCGATTGAATCATTGACATCGGATAGGATCTAACATGACGCCGGATGCCGGAAGCAAAGTCTACGCGCTGTCATAATGAACCCTTGTGAATGATGGATACTTATTTGTTGTTCGTCATCGCGGAACCGCGGTCAAATATTTCGTGCAACGAAATTTCATTTAGAATGCAGAAATTCGAAGCGCACGCACGGGACAGCTGCGGAGTCACTTTACGTTCGCCGCGCTCGATATAGGCCATGAGTCACACGTAAAAAGGATAATCTGTTGTACATAGTGCGTAATGTCATTCGAATTATCTCTAATGACGAAACTCTAGTTACGGCGTGTGGAGCTCAGAGCGACAGAAGACAATTTTCGCCGAGGTCTTTTCAAGATATTCAGCCTCATGTCGAGACTCTCTGAACTATTTCGAGGACTTCATATTCGAATAATTGAACGCTCGAACATTTGGTAGATACTCTATTAATATGATTGAACTTTAAACATGAAAATATTGGGTCCGTATATGAGGACACGAACACACGCAATAGGACAAAACGAGTGGAGAAAATCGTTCCATAATAGGATCATGAAACAGAATTATGAGGACTCGAAGAAAGTTATCACAACAGATAATACCAAAATATCAGACATTCCAATGTACAATAGAGCCGACATGACTCACTTTTCGTGCGCCATTTATGAAGATTCCGTTAATAACGGTTATTGGCCGTATGATAGGGGACGATGTATTGCCATTGCCCGACTGGATAAATTTCATTGGTGACGTGAATAATAAATTGACCGGTAACGACAGCCGGTTAGAGTGCGCGAAAATAAAATTGATGTGAAAGGAGTGAGTTATATCTTCAAGAGTTACGTCGTCGACGATACTTTCGAAAATCAACATCCCTTAAGAAATTCTCCAAGTCCTCCTCCTTTTTTGAAGTCAGTTAATGAAACGTTACATTTCAATGCTAAATGTGTGTCACTGTAAAGGGCATCTGTGGAAGGGTATAAGGCAACTGTTATTATTCGATACGTTGTTTCAATTAGAAAGAGATCGTATAATTGGATGAAAGATTAACGAAAGAACTGTGCCTGATTAAATTGGATGTTAATCAAAATTATATGATTAATATATTATAGACGATCAAATGTACAACCTAGTTAGCTACCTAGTTACGTCTTTTAGTAAATTAGAAATGGAACCAAAAAGAGAAGCAATACAAAAATCGACAGTAGAAGCTCTCCTTTCGAAGTGAACGAAAAAGGAAGACATGTTTAAGGCTTCGATCAATTTGCACAGGGATAAGGAGTAGGACTTCTATATTTCGCGCTAGAAGCTTTATAAAGGCTGAAGGCTGCCGGGAATACTTGTCGAAGGAACGCTGACTCTGTAGATCCGTGCTTTCCTGACAATGGCTTTATCTTACAATTAGCTGCTATTGTCAGTCGCCGAATGAAAGAAACAGTATTAACGTGCCATTATATTTTCTTGTTGCAGAGGTATCTCGCGCAATATGGATACTTGCCACCGGCCAACACGGGGAGTGATAATATAATTTCGGAGGACACTATGTCGAATGCACTCGCAGAGTTTCAGTCATTTGCCGGTATCAACATAACAGGTATGTATACTTGACGCAGGTTATATGCTCCAAAAACTGTGCCACTTTTCTTGCCAAGCTACAACACTTCTTGCCTTCGATTACTCGAACATTACTACATACATTGTTGGAGTAATCAAGGTTTTATTTTATTATGAATTTTATAAAACGCCGCTCTGTCCTTGCATCTAATTGTCATTATTCGGTGTACCGGAAATTGAGTTTAATAATGGTCCCGTGGGTGCTACGTTGGATTGATGCGTCATCCAGAATTCACTGGACACGGATGACTCAGGGATAGAAAGATGCACCGTAAACCTTCAGGGGATCCTATCAATCGCAGTTCGAATCGGAATACAGCGAAGAAAGAATAATTATTAATTATGTCAAGCCTAATGTGAAGCCAGGTGAAGAATACCTCGCTGTCGAAGAAACTGTTTCAACCGGCAACGAGCATAAAGAGAGCCGCATACTTGCGTTCTTAGCGGATTCTCGCCCGACCGGATTTTAGTGGGTCTACGTGCATTCCTTTTCAAACAACCCGACCGTGAAGGAGCCACATTTTTCGTCGTAGGTCATCCTTTTATGAAGCGCGCGAGACAATAACAAGGCGTTTTGGATAAATGTGGAACTTTCATAGAACTGTTAGCAGTCGTCGAACGTACAGCAAAATGATGCGTATGAGCAGGAAGAAGCGCTTGAGTCGGGCGATATTTCTTTTTCATCTATACATTTCTTTTCTTTTCGCGTAAAATCTCAGAACGTAAGCATGCAGTTCAGTAATTGCAGGACACTTGCTACCGAATGTACAAGTATATATACTGTGAGACTTGCAATATGAGAGTGCGATCGGCTACCCCGGCTGACAATAAACGTCTCGTGAAAGAACGTTTCGCGCAATCACTGTCAAGGCTGCAGCCGTGACACTCGAATGCGGAGAAACTCGTTCGACAACTCTGCCAGACTGAAGCTATCGAGCGAGGGACAGACGAGGGTACGTGATTCAGGCACTTCACAGATTCGCCAGTGGAAAGTGTATTTGTTATTGGGATCAGGCCGGCCGACGGGCCAGCGAAAGAGAGACAAGTATAGTGACTCTTGTTGATGGAACATGACAAACAACGAGGATATAGGACCGCGATGATGATGATTCAGAGTTCGATGGAACGGAGCGAAACACGTTTAAGTTCTTCAGCCGTGATTCATCCTGCGTAGTCTGTCATTCTGTGAAGATTAGTCCTGCGGTCAGCCTCCGCGTAAAGGGAGAGGAAACGGAAGAAATAATCGTGGAAATAAAGAAGGTATGAGAGGAAAAGAGGAAGGAGGAAGGATCGTTCCAGGAAGTGAGATAACATTTTTAATCTAATTGCAAGAACACGGGTAAACTTGCCTACCGGTGATTATGAAAGTTCTCTAACTAAAGGAAGTGAGGACATGGAACTTTTTACATGTACTCGTGAATGAAAAATTGCACTCCACTTTAGAGAAGGTAGAAACATCGACCGAAACACCACGTCAATATATTTTTTCTCATTACATTTAATATGCTCGGGCTATGAACAGTAAACAACAATCCACAAATTGGATGAGGAATATTGTCGTCATGGAAAATCCAGCTAAAGAAATTACTGGCATCACGACTGCAAATTCACACCTTTCCACAGAGAAACGTCGCTGTTTACTCAATCGATTCTTATTTAATCCGACGCAAAAAGACGGCCAACGTAATCTTGTGATGTAAAGCGTCGCAAAAACAATAATACACGAATTCGCTCCTTGCATCTTACGTCGTCACGCCCTGTGTCGGCGCAAATAACGTCCGCGGGAAACATCGGAGATAAGTGTATAATGACGAATGTTCGATGCAAAATATCCTGGAAGACGCATCGATAACTAACAGCAGCGACGATCGTCGATTTATCGGTGATTCGCATACATCTTACAAATTGACAATTATTAATTTCAAGGATGCTACACTGCACACGTTTGCGCGGCCGCGGCCGGCAAAGAACATATTTATCGGACATCATCGAGTTATGCCATCAATAAACAACCTCACGTCGATGATAAGTGACTGTCAGCTCCGTTTGCCGAAATACGCAAGCCGATTCTGCTGCGGCAGAACAATCGAGGAACTTGTTTCCCAAGGGTCGTAAAGGTGTCTGTCAAAAAATAGAGATCACACCACGCGTACCATGCGCGCTTTTTGTAGATATGATGATTCACCCGATCAAACGTTTCCTTTAATTAACTTCTTCGTTCCCTTTACGTCTTTACGGGTAACAATTTGAATATCTTTAATAAATATATTCAATCAAATAGGAATATACGATAAACCGATGTGTAATCGATTTATGCAATATAACGTGAATCCACTGAATATAAACATCTCGAAACAGAAAAATAGCTAATGTTCGCAAATATCGGTAAAAAGAAACGAGCAAATATTTCAACAATGACAAATTTGACGAAACAGCGAGTTGACGTCGAGCACACGGAAATTTTGAAACATTATACGAAGTCGGAAGCGTTGCGAGCATAGTCGCGAGTCAATAAAAAGCGAAGGTGAACGGAAGAATTATCTAACCATAAAATTGTAGACCATTGCCGATGGTGTGCTGCGGCCGAGAGATGAACCGCGATTATCAAGCGTGATCTTCTATCGTGCATTGTTGACACATCGGCAAGCTTCCTATTGCGACGACGATAAAATCGGCGATCTGTCGGCGTCGTGACGCTCCGAGCAACACAGACGCTGATAATCATCAATATGCCGGCAATTAATGCGTACATCGGCAGATCGAAGGAAAATAATATCTTCGCGCGAGGTCTCATTTTCACGGCTACTGGAATGCACGCGGACCGTAATACTCACGTTGCCGTTGATGCTAATTTCCGCACACATCTATACCTCATGATTTTCCACTCGAGTGTGCTCCGAACGACGGGCCAATAATTATCATGGAAAGACGCGACGAGGTAGCTGGAAAAGTGTTAAAGCCTTAAAAGGAGGATTCCGACTAGTCGAATGTTGAGGCACACGAGACGAGCATAATTGACACGTGGATTATTGTTAATGATAGCCAATCGCGATGCATGCCGATGCATTGTGTTGGCGAGCGTGGATTGTTACTCAACGATTCAGAATTAGTACAACATCCTGTTGTGGCGAAGTATAAACAGGGAGGATAAAAAGGAAACGCGAGTATAAACATAATTAGTACGATTAACTATAGACAGGAAATGGAGCGGACAAACTTTACTTCTGCCCTGTCGAGTAATCGCTTCCTATTATGTAAGATTAAAAAAATGGAGAAAATGAATGTTTAGAAGGCAGTTCTCTGAATGTTGCGTTCGTTGCAAACGTTACATATGACCTAGTGACAATTTGGAGATAAACATAAAGATGGATCTTTACTTTAAAAATATTGAAGAACCACAGTGAGGAAATTGGTTGTTAATTAAGTTTATGGCTTATTCAGTAGACGGATGGGCTGTTTCCAGGTTTTCTTCTATTTCGATATCCTTTTCAAGCTTTGAAGCGAACAAGGTTAGCGCCTACTGGAGTTCTGAAAAGTGCTGCAAAAGTGGTAACCACTTACTCGCGTGACCACATGCCACAGAGTACATACAGATTATTCGTACATTCGTCAGATACACGCAGATTTACATACTTTACATATATACATAGGGTGTCGCCGAAACGCGTGATTTCCTTAAAAGAATGAAAATATACATGTCGAATAGAGAACCTCCTACTTTATTGAAGTCTCTGTTCAAAAACACATGAATAATGTAGCATAGAAACTGTTCCTAAAATACAAAAATGGGGGAGGCTACTATTACCGCGTAAAGTGAGGGATCAGCGTATAATTTACTTGAATGAATATTCTTTTTTTGCCGACACCCCGTATAGCGAACATGCCCGTCCCCACATACGTACACCCGCGCAAATGCGTGTACCAAGGATCGATACACAGAAGAACATTGGTCACAAGTGCCGAGGTATGAATTCGCAGAAGAGAACGCCGTGGCAACTTTTAGCTTCCTAGTTCTGTTTTTATCGTCGTTGTGTCAACGGAAAACTAAATTTTGCTTGTAACGTTGCGATGTTGCACTTCTTGTATCACTTCCTATTTCCCCCCCCCCCCCCCAACCTGTAAGACTATAATTCTGCAAAATTCCAGAGTGACGAGTTAATTACATTTAATTCAAATCCGTTCAATCAATCAATCAATTTTTGATTTAATTTGTCATAAAGAAACGCCGTCACGCATACGACATAAGATGCAATAAGGTATCTTACGAAATATCTTACGTGTATTGTATGCACGTGTGATACGATTGCGTGTACAGCTTGTTTCTTGTATAAATGTCTCCGCCGATCGATGCATATATCTTGTTTCGTCTGCACGGTAAAAGTGGAACAGCACCAGCTAATTAGCATACGCTTTGTTTTAGGTGTTCTTGACAATGACACGGCTGTACTCATGGCCACGCCGAGGTGTGGAGTGAAGGATAGAGTGGGTCCAAGTTCAGACGGCAGGTCGAAAAGATATGCGCTTCAAGGTAATTCGCTCATAAATATTTCTAAGATCAGTCTTTCATCTCGTAGACCGTGGGAAGGCATTAACTATATAGATTAACTCATACTCATACAATACATCTCCATCAATCATATTAATCAATGAAATTTAACGAAATTGCATAATCTGCCACAAAAAGACTCAAATGACAAAGTTCTCAAGTAAGAGTATGCCTAAAATCTGAACTAACCGTCTTACAATCGATGACTGAACACAAATCAGATTTCACAGTGCACATTCTTCCAGATCCTTTCATGCGTATCACTCGAACGGTATTCCGTATGGCTAGCCATTCCTTGCTTGACAAAACGACTCTTTTTACATATATTGAAATTAACAATACTCGCGCTGGAGTCACTTCATTTCTCTTCCTGAATACCGATTGAATTTCGAAACGGACGTGACACTGTTAGCGCGGAAGAAATGGCGGCGAAAGAAGCGTGTACTTTTTTCTCACCGTCGCTCGCCGCCAGTACAGATTTCCCTTATGTTTCGCGCGACCGAACAGCAATTAGCAAATTCGGAAAGCTCTTGCCGATTGTCCATGAGGCGCGACGTAATTGCGACAAGCTGTACCATATTATATAAGTCCTTTGACCAGCCAGCCGATTACATGTTTGTGTCAGCATTTATGAAAGTGGTCCAACAAGGAGATAGCACAGTTGATGCGACATCGATTTCGCTGAAACTTCGAAATGCGTTGTTAGACCAGAAATAAAGTAGCTTTAAATAAAAGAATTTAAAAACAAGATAGCCGACTCAAAAATTTTTTAGGTCGTGGATAGTACTTTCATGATAACTGGCACGAAAAAAAGTGACTGCAGATTTGAGGAAAGCGTTGCCGAAATACACTTGTACGTTTCTATCGAAATACAACTGATCGTTTTTTGACGTGCTGGATGGACGCGTCTGTCGCACGCTACGCCGCGACGCGCCGCTGCGAGGAAAATTCATTGGTAGTACAAGTCGAGCAGTGCGCCATTATAAATTTTCATGACCCGTTTGGGTCGACTGATTTGTGCAAATGCGCTACCGCTTCTCAACGTGGAATGGCAATATGAGGACAAAGAATTAATGCGATTCGTCCCAATACCAGACCGCATAGGCGCGTGTTTCATAATGGTCGCCGTTCATTAATCGCCTAACGAAGGAGGACGATAGTTAAACTCTTCCGGGCTGAAGAATGGGTCTGAAAAATATTATATGAGAATCGAAGGGTTCAGATAATGACATTTTTTAATAAATGAATAATTATCGCTGCAACAAATTCTTCGTCAAACGTGAAGACATAATTTTGACCCATTGCTGGTACTAATGTTAAAGCGCAAACGTTCGGCACAAGAGTGGGTCATCACAACTCGCTCCCAACCGTAACAGAAGCCTGGGAGGATGCACGCGTCGGTGAATCCCGGTGCTTCTGCGGGTTCACTGAAACGAACCGTTCAAGCGCGAGGTTCAAAGTCACGGTTCCGATATTTCAACTTTATCCGAAAACTATCAGCTCTCGTTTTAGTCTATGTACGCGAACTCTCGTTGTTGATGTTTCACATTTTTTTTGCCCTCGACAGTTCTATTGTTTAAGCGGTCCGGAAAGGACCGCAACGTGTCGCGAAAGTCGACCTTAATCCGGACGATCCGCAATGCGATCGTGGGACGAAACACGAGTAGTCCAACGTTATCAGCCACGCGAGAACTAGTATCGACAGATCAGCGGTCAAACTGTCGAAGCCTTATACGGAAGAGACTTCATATGGCCGTAAACATCATTCTGTTGCGTAACACGCGTGCCGATGGAAGTGCACGATGTAAAATTGCATGACTGTTGCATAAATCGAAATGCTTCGCGTATGAAACACCCGTGACATGCTGAACGTCGATTAGCCGCTCGCAGTTTTTCCTGCATCAGAGGCGTGCACGGGCTTGTCGGACAGACACGTGTACCCAAAAGAATTGAGCGGTAAAACGATACATAAGGAAATAAAAAAGAACGAGGCAAGGGAAAGTGGGGAGAAAAGATTGAGATGTAACAGGTGGAGTCAAGAAGAACTAATTCGATTCCAGAAGAACTGATTCGTAGGCCAGTGTAAAGTGCAATAAAGAATCAATAACATAAATGAAAGGGAAGAATATTTAGATAAATAGAGGATATATAAGGGGGCACTCCTGAAAAAACCGGACGAACCAAGACCAAACTAAACATGTTTTTTATTCTTATTGTTCCACAGGATCGAGATGGCGTGTGAAACACTTGACGTATAGAATCAGCAAATATCCGAAGAAGCTGCGAAAGAATGAAGTGGACGATGAAATTAGAAAGGCATTTGCAGTTTGGTCGACATATACCGATCTTTCGTTTACTGAGTCCAGAGCTTCCAATGTATGTATCATTATAAATCATTTATTCGAATATATTCGTTACCAACATCGACTAGTTCGCTAAGAAAAGGATGAAAAACAGTTTCGACGCGTTTTTCGCAGGTTCACATCGACATTAGGTTTGAAAAAGGAGAGCACGGAGACGGTGATCCCTTCGACGGACCAGGTGGCACCTTGGCTCACGCTTATTTCCCTGTATATGGCGGCGACGCACATTTCGACGACGCCGAACAATGGACGATCAACAATTACCGCGGCACCAATCTGTTTCAAGTAGCTGCTCACGAGTTTGGACACTCGTTGGGTTTGAGCCATAGCGACATTAAAGCTGCCCTCATGGCTCCATTTTATCGGGGCTACGATCCTGCCTTCCAACTGCACACGGACGACATTGAGGGCATTCAGGTAAAACAAATAATCCTCGATTTATACACCGTACTCCAATCACACGATTTAGATTTTGCGCGTGCAATGTTTTAGGCTCTGTACGGACGTAAAACAGTTTATACTGGAAGCCCATCAACACCTCACCACACTACTGTCGCACCTGCTGGTGAAGAAGATGCCGAACTCTGCATGGATCCGAAGGTGGATGCAATATTCAATTCTGCCGAAGGACATACGTATGTTTTCAAAGGTATGCGTCCAAGTACTCATTCAGTTTTGCTGTCTTTAAAATCTTTTTGTAACTAAATGTTCATCTAATTCACTAATCCGTTGTTATAAATAGACGCTCATTTCTGGCGGTTGACGGACGATGGTGTAGCTAGTGGGTACCCCAGACTTATTAGTTCTTCCTGGAAGGGTCTTCCGGGCAACATAGACGCTGCATTTACGTACAGAAACGGCAAGACTTACTTCTTCAAGGTCAGAATCAATGAAGTTGTAATGCAATTTTTCATCTTATAATGGTACAACAATTTCTTCTCGTTATCTATAACTATGATCTATCTTAACAAAATATTATATTAGGGCTCGGAATATTGGAGATACATCGGGAAACGAATGGACGGCGAGTACCCAAAGCAGATCAGCGAAGGTTTCACAGGAATTCCCGACAACATCGATGCCGCGACAGTCTGGAGCGGAAACGGGAAGATCTACTTCTACAAAGGCACGAAATTCTGGCGCTTCGATCCTGCCCAGAGACCACCTGTGAAGAGCACTTATCCCAAAGCGATCTCGAATTGGGAAGGACTGCCAGATCATCTTGACGCTGCCGTTGTCTATAAGAGTTACACGTACTTCTTCAAGGGAAATGCCTACTATCGGTTCAACGATCGAACGTTCACCGTGAGTACCTTCATGTTTATTGCTTCACTTTTTAACTGTTGAGTGTCCCATCGCTATATCTTTGTTGGATCTTCGGTTTCTAATGCACAGAGTAATGTGTGACACGGCAAAAAAATTGGCCCACCCTAATGTAATACGGTACCTCTATTGCACGACTTCTATGAAGCTAATTTCCATCACAATTCTTCGAAAGCTTCTAATAACACGAAAGCAATTACATCACTCGATAACTGCCCGTATCAGTGCAACGCGATCCCGAAATTATCTTTCGAAATATATCCTGCCATTAGTAATCAACATTAACGAATTTTCAGGTGGACACTGACACACCAGCATTCCCGCGAGGCATTGCGTATTGGTGGTTCGGATGTAGGTCCGCTAACAAAGGGACGCTAGGTAATGTCCGTTGGCAGGGCGCAAGCCCTGATCAATCGTTTCTTTACGCCGACGGGCTGGATGCGGTCGTCGGTGACCTATACGACGACGATGTCGGCGACATCATTTTAGACGCAGGTACAACTGAAGCTTTAATCGTAAACAATGACAGATAATGGCTCCTTTGCGCTTTCGCGACGAGCTTCCAGATTACTCTCTGTTCGAATCGAACGATGCACATTCCTGCCACACGGTACACGTTCACATGATCTAACTTTAAAACGTCATCATTGTGTCTAATTTTCCTCTCGAATTCTATTTTACATTGTCGGACGAGCGGATCGAATCGCTGGCGAGCAAAATTGTTCAACAACTTAGGCCTCCTTACTGCTATGACGTGATGTAATATTGGACGTGTTCATTCTTGACTAACTTTTGACACGTTGAACTCTGCGTTATTTGTAGAGTAGTGCGCCAATGTTCTCGGCCAGTCAGGTGTTTCATTCAACTGTTTTGTAACAGATTTCAAAATAGGAGGAGGCTATCTATTGGACATGTATATTTTTTTTATATAAAGAGAAGTTTGAAAGAGAGATAAACGCGCATCATAATAATAAGATAAACAAATGTCGCGTGCATTATAAAATATTATACGACAAGGCAAAATTATTTAAGTTTATAGCGTTGTTTAACATGTTGATTGGCATATCCATCGATCACGATAATTCATTTATAACAATAATTTATTAGTTCATGAACTCTTAATGATTTCAAACGGCGAATAACTGGAGCTCTCAGCATGTGTCATTGGGGTAACGGAATTTATAATGTAACTTCGGTGGCTGTGTGACAAAAGATCGGAAAATCGTAACCTTTTTGTGACTTGTACACCTGGCTATTGCATACGTAGGACTACTACACACGATCTCGGACAATTGAAAATGTCTGATAAATCTTTGTGCTACTGCAGAAGTTAGTTTCAAGCAGACACCGACATTGATTAATTCGCGATCTTAATAATGCCAGTGCTAGTGCGTGATTTTGGTGTGACCAGTCTTTCACAAAAATTTCATACTGACTGACAGAAACAAGCATTGATCTAATCGCGGCGAGGCACTGATGCATGAATATTGAATTTTACGGTGATAAAATCAATCTGCAACGTACGCATGACAGAAGAACAATTTATTACGCGATAGCAAACGAAATAATGACAGCGTAACATGTGCGCGTATTTATGCTCAATGTTAATCCACTGACAAGCATCGTTGTAATTAGTCCCATTCCAATTGTCTGCGACAACCTCCGTCAACTGTGTCAGCATAAAATCGCGTGTTAACGATATTCGAATCTTATCGCTTTCTATGCATCGCGTTTGAGACAAAAGACGATCTCTGCGGTATAATACAGACCGTGTCATGTTGAGAGTCTTATCAATATCCGCTGAATTGTGTCACAGCCTAATTCTCCCAGGCAATATGTACATTCCACGTAACTGAATTTGAACATTATTGGAATAGTTATTTTTTTGAGTAATCGATTAATTCGTTATTCGGATTCAAATTTGCCCGAAGGCACACAACCTAGAGTATTTATTAGCCAGGTCGGTACTTATCGCAATTACGAGCACATTCTTTGGAAAAACGCTAAGAAATAGCTAGACTAAAAAGAGGATGCCTGACATGTCGCCCAACGTGTCACCGCCGTCGTATCCAGTTCCGGAAAAGCGTAAATATTATACAAATAAGCTTCCTCTCTCTCTGTGCACGTTCTTTCCTTCATTCTGAATTTTTGTTCAATACCTGCACCATGGATATGGTTCGCACCAAAGTCTTTCGAGTCTCTTTCGTCTGTCTTGTTTGCTTCTCATATCAACCTTCTTTCCGCTTCTTCTCTATCCAGTCTTCGTGAAATCTGCTTCAACGCTATGTACGATCTCTACGCCTATACCTATGCATACTTATTTTGTCATAGATGTCCGTTCGTATCGTATTTTATTAAGGGCAATTTCTTCGCCCACCTTCTAGACTCTAGTCAGATAATTTGCTTCTGCACAATACTCACATGTAATATTTAATATCGATTTTTACGTATGCATGATAGTGAGAGCATGAATGTAGTAATTTTTAGCAAAAACGCTAGCCGTACTTCAAGGTTTACCAAAATCTTTCAGTATATACGTTTACGTTCACTAGCGAGTATCTTCAATTTATTACTTAACTTCATGCTTTCACTGTACATATGCACGTACACAGCCACACGCACACACACGGTTTAGTGGTGTATCACAGCACGAAGGCGTGAACGATTATCAGTGCACGCATTTTATACAGTAAAGGTTTGATAGTGAACAAAGGGCGATGCATGATTAATGTGAAACGGAGAACTGCAGGAAAACATGGAGGAAAGGTGGTAACGTTGTTTGGAACTTAATCTAACGTAATTGCAGGGTCTTACCATTTTCGTTCCCTCTAACAAGTACCCCCGGTCCAACATCCACCCCACGATTACATTGTCCTCTTTTTTTGTTTGTTGTATTGATACTTACTACACCGATTTACCGCTCTGGTTCAGTTGCACGTGTTTTATTTTTTTTTTTTATTGCTCTCATTGACTTGCACGACTTAACTTACGTTGTCTTTTCTGGTGCAGCACACACTCGCGCGCGTAGATTTCTCTTTTAATCGACACACTGCATGGGTATAGCTCTTCAGTTTGTTAAGTTTTTCCTTCTTTTGTTTTTAGTCTAATTTTGCGGTGAAGTTTAGGTGGAATCTACACGGCTGTGTTGGAAACCCTGAGAGGAATTTGTCTGGCGTTGAGTTTGATGGGTGGTGTGATAGATGTGTGATAAGTGAGACTCATATGTTTTTACCTGTCAAGATGAACAGTGTCAAGTGAGAATTGTTTACTTATTACGAAGAAATGTATGCGTACGGGTACACTATAATTCGTCGTTCAAGAAAAAATAGAGTAATTATTCATGAGAACATAAATTGCAAATGTAGAGTATATAATATTTGAATACATGCAGCTTTGTTTTTCAAACAAACGACGTCGGATATTTGTTAATTGTAGATTTTGCACACAATCAAACATTGCAATATTCAAGATTTTCATACTGGAAACGGGAAAAAATAGAAGTAACGCATGCAGATTGCGTGGAAACTTGAAACATTTTCCTCTCATGGGTACCTGTCACACTACGATACATGAAATTCTATAAACGAGCGATGAACAACGAAAGCTTTTACTAGCTGCGCTAAATTGTGACATTGAACAGTGTTACTTCCACGTTAAACCGCAGTTGTTATATACCACATTTTCATTTCTTTATCATCCAATTATAGTTTGATTTTCCTTCCACGTTAACCGAAAACAACAGAAATCTATACTGCTCTCCTGCCTACAGAGTGTTTCTGGGTTTTCCCGACAAAACTGCAGCAACATAATAAACAAGTAAAAAGACGAAGAAAATCTAGTACGGAGTTCTCCTTTCATTTTCTTCTTGTCTTCACTTATACATTATGCTCGTGCAATATACCGGAGGAAGCCTAGAAATACCCTGTATGTCCGAGGCAGTACTGTCTGTGATAAAAATCAGGATGATACATCATAATCAAGAAATATCGGCTATTCTCAGTCACAGTTCAATCCACTTGCTCAGCAGAGTAAAAGCTGGCGCGTACACTGACGTCGCCGGACGAGCATTTCGTGCGAAATATAATGAGGGTGAATCGTGATTCCAGAAGTGAGCAAATCTCGTTTCGTGTAATACGGCTTCAAATCGAGCGAGTGGTCGAACCCGAAAATACGGCCCGTCCAGGCCAGTGTATCCGTGCCAAACCGATCACAAACCAAAAAGTTCCAAACAACAAGGAGCCCGTTGGCTCGCGGCCAGACACGGTAAATCCTCGAGCACAGAACGGTGCCCTTGTTTCACGCCCTCGTGCAGTGAAGCTCTTTGCGTGTCGCTGAACAATTGTCGGGCACTGTCCGAGCATCGACGAAGTACGATTTTTGTGAAATCGACAGGCGGTACCGACGAGCAGCTCGTCACCTCGTCGAATCAGGATGACGCCAACTCGGCGGCTGTCACGATATTCGACTCGACGACGGAAACATGGCGACGTCTTTTGCTAGGCGTGCTAACGGTCATCATCGCGAGGTTTGTTGTGGCCACGTAAAGAGAACGCAATCCTTGCTTGACCACTGTATACGGTGCTTATGAAGAATTTACCTGTCGGTACTCAGAGCAGCCATACTTATTCATCAATTGTTGTTCTTTCGACGAGCGGATCCATCAATGAAGAACTGGCTTGCGCAGGAAAGAGGATCCACTCTTGTAAGGGGAGGTGTATAGAGGGAGATGATGAAATATCGGAGACATGGCAGATAAGGGACTTTTGAGAGTGTGTATCACACTCGTTTCAGAACATACCTATTATGGGTATACGCTTTCGGTTCTGTGAGGAAACGAATTGAGCACCAATTTTAGATCTGTACGTCGGTACACATGTATATCTAAATATCATCACGTCCACTATAGATGTTGTTAGATGTAGATTGCAACTTCTGGTAGAAGTGTTACAGGAATGGTGTATCAAGAAACAGTTGAAAGTTGTCTCTTAAAGATACCCTACATGCGTGTCTAGTTAAACCAATGAAATTGGTTACTGTCCAGTATAGAATTTAACGGAATAGTGCCAAGGTATGGCAATGTCTCGATCCTAGCACAAAATATATAATATAGCGTTGCAAGGACTATGATCTTGGTGCTAGGTAAAGCAATCGTTGTAGAGCTTGAAATTTATATGAGGATCAGGATATCAAATGCACTTCCTCATAACAAATTGTGATGCATTGTATCATTTTAATTATAAGTTTTAAGAAGTGACAAGTGCTGTATGATATAAGCGTAAAATCTACGCCCATGCACAGTGTTTTAAGATTCATGTAATAGCGTACCACTAGGCCGTTTACACTGCCTATTTATTCATTTGCGTATCACTCAACGAGACTAAAATCACAGGCGGACATTTAATCAGATTGGGGTCTGTAAATCGGTATTTTGAACATATCGCACAAACTATAGTGAAATATGACAAAGTGACAACTAGTGATTAAATGATGTTGAATTCTTTATCTATTGAATTTAGCAGAAGTCAATGGTAATTTTCATGTAACTGGTGAAGAAGCTGTATCAGTCAACTAGGTCCTTATAACAGACAATGTTGCATTGTCAAAATAATTTGTTGTGTAATAATGATAGGAGTGTTACATGAGTATGAGTGTTATAAGACCTTAATATATGCAGATATTATGTACAGAACTTCTAAGAAAAATGCAGTACTGAGAAATTGAAAAGCGTAGACAATATCGCAGTGACAAAGAGTCTTATCAATCGTCATCTGCAAAGTAATTAAAACATGTGTGGAAGTGCCTAAAGAAGTAGAATAAGTATTTATCTGCATATACTATTATTTTTAGTGATTGCGTGTGTCTGACTAGCGTGCTTTTAATGTGTTTTGAATGCAGCAAGAGTTATCTATTTCTATAAAATATCTATAGTACTCATGTTACTGTTACTAATTTACATATAAACTAGATTAATCACTGTTATTTTATGAATGAGCGCATTAGAAAATATTTTTGTAATTTATGTACTAAATATTTCAAAATCATTATTCTGTCTATCATACAGGAATGCAGCTTTTTTTTACATATGTATATACATATAATTTAACGTCAAGTGAGCAAACAATTTTGTCTTCTGTATATTGTCAACTTTGCTCACTTCCAAAACTTTATTCTCATACTTCATACTTCCAATGAAAATGTTTGACAGCAGCCATGTTTGTCAATATTTTCTCTATTATATGCTAACTAAATAATCAGAATATTGTTCTGAATCATTATTATAAGCACATAACAAATCCATTACCTACAAACAATGGTGCTTTATGTCAGAATCAGCCATTATATTTTTGGACCAGCTATTAGTACGTATGTTAAATAAAATTCATTGTTACAATTGTGTGGCTGAAGATGCCGATTCTTTCACCTTTGGCCTCTGGGTAAACTCTGTCAGTAACAGATAAAATTGTAACTAATAGCCTTGTTCCACCTACCGTTAATTCATCCCTGTTACGATGATTATGATAGGTGGAAAGGAGGAACAATAGTTACAATTTTATGTGTTATCTATACTACCTGACAGTGTACCCAGAGATGGAACAATCGGCCGTGAATAAATTGCTGCATGCAAATACAGACCAGCGCGTTGTACGTGAGGAGCAGATGCTTGGAAACTCGCTAATTTTATCAAACTTCTTTAGAACAAATAAATTCGGACACAAATGAAAAAAAGATTATGTTACGTGGCTCTTTCATGCCTTATGCATGTTGCAGACATAAACTGTCAGTCAAATTGATTGATCTCGAGCACAGACATTCAGTTTCAATACTGTTATGATACAACGAGTTTAATGACATTTGAGTCAATGTTATTCAGGTGAAGTCATGTTTTAAGTTATAAACTGAATTCTTTTACAATAATAGATCACATCGAACGACCAATACAGTAGCTGGCCAACTTGCCAAATTTAAAAGTGTACTAGAATTTTCTGTCCAGTTATACAAACGGTAGAATTTTGCAATAAAACGTAAGAGTTGAATTTACCCGTGTGTTTTGTCTTCCATTATACATATATTTACAACATTCAAGTTTGAAATAATAAAAGGGTCATAAAAACCATATGTCGTTAAACTCTCTAACATCGAACTGAATGAATCACTTAATTTGGCGAATTTAATTAACATTGCAATCTTACGGACAGCTTACACAGGTCTAATGCAAATTTCGGTAACAAACACTATATACGCGCGCACACCCACATATACATTCCATCAAAATATTTGTTCACGTCTTAGTTTTACTTGCGAAGTTGCTATAAGCTATTACAATTAGTTTAAGCGTTTTGTCAGTACTTAATGAGTATGTTATCATGTATTGAGTGTATGTACATACTGCAAGGAGCCTTGCTTTCAGTGATAAGGATTGTTTAAAAATAACTTTTAAAAACTGCTTGCATGCAATATCTGGCAACAAACCTTCAGGTTGTTTCAAAAGTAATGTTGTTCTCGAATATATATAAATAAAAGTTAAATTTAAGATATTCCATTTTTATTAGCTTGTGTACCGGAACAGCGCATGGCTCTTTGTACGATATTTTAGAGGCAGAACCCGCATAGGTCATATTAAAAACTTGCCACGCTGTGTAAAATAGTTATATATATATATATATAACATACGATTAGGATTTACGATAAATCTTAATTAACAATCATTGTTAATCGGAACGGTGCCTCATGAATAATTTCTTTTTTATTACATCAAACATGTAAAATACAAAACACAAATACTTTTATAAAAAAAAATACATATAATTAAAATATGATTTTATGCTCTTCTTTTAATTTCTGTTAGATGCTTTTGGAGGAGAGGTTCGTAAGTCAGCAGCTTTGCATAACTCTTTAGAAGTTTTTTCCAATAACATACAACATCCTTCATTCGTAACTTGCTCCATATGAAATCCCGGCCTTCCTTTGCTATTTTCCTTGCTAATTTGTCATGGTGTTTAGCGAACAATATCAGTTCCCTAGATAACATTAGCATACCGAGAATATAGGGTGAACAAAAACAGTTTATAAATAACAGGGGTAAGTTAGGTAAAAATCTTGAAAATGTCAAATATGTAGAATTTTCTATCACTTATATGTCTGAGGAAGAACTTGTTTGTAAGATGCTCTGTGAAATCTAATTGTAAGGCATCATGTTCATTCAGTATGTTCTCGGATGACGTCTTGCAAAAGTATATTTTGTTGTCTGACAAAAGAAATTTAAAAGAATTTTCTTTCACAAAACGCATTACCCCTCAAAACATTTTACTTAACAAAATCGCGAGGACAAAAATAAGATTTTCATCTGGTCCACCCTTGCATTGTTACCAATGACATACTCTAAATCATCCTGAGTGGAATCCTTAGGAACAGGAATATAATGTATCCAGGGTTTCATAGCGTCATAATAAAACTCCGTCCACTCATCGCCCACGTGAAACACTAACGAGTTGCATAGGAACAAATGTTTGTGCCTGAATGAAGCCGCAACACCCCGATAATTGAACAGGTACTTATATACACAATGTGACTCTAAAGGAACTTCGGTAGCCGGTTCAGCGTTCAGTGTATCCTAAAAAATCGTTGGCACAATGTGACGTTAGCAAAGCAAAGCCTCTATTTTATAAAGCATGTCAATTTTAATCTATAAGTCATTTTATCTTGGAAACAAATTTTGATGGAAGAGTCATGGAAATTTCAAGACACTCATGTGCATAGCAGATCATTTTTAGTACCTACCTCTTTAGATTTCCATGCCTGGTTCTTTGTATACTGGGCATCAACTAATTCTGGCTTGCTTCGACTTAAGAGAATCAAATTGTCACGTTCGGAACTTGTCCTAGAGCCACGAAAAAACGCTTTACTCTGTTTCTCTTCCCAAGGAATCCTTTCACTGATCTTGTTCAGTGACTTTCTATGCTTGTCGTATCTACCAAGACCTTGAGGGTACAGGGAAATAGCAGGTCCACCTTCCCAAAATGCCCATGCTGGATACATAATATCATAATATTGCGGTGTCTACAAATGGTTTGTAATATGCTAAACACCAAATTGTATGAAAAGAGTTCTTGAAATGCTCTCAATTTTACACCCTGTTTATTACCTGTAACTAAATGTTAAATGTTACGCTTACCTTACTGAAAGAGAAAACAGGCAGAGGTCCGCCAAAATGAACACTTGATTGAGGATAATCCCTTGTATTTATAACTAAATCTATGTCCGTTAGATTATCTAGTACTTTAAAAAGGAAATGCTCAATCCCTGCACATCTAGATGGAAACATACATTCCTTATCCCGATAGAGCTTGCCTCTGTTGATCTGGTAGAACGTCCCTCTGCAAATAATAAACTGTTATAAAAGACAATACACTGGTTTAAACCATACCATAAAAAATGAAGCCAATGTACTTGGATTTTGCTACATTAATTAGCTCTTGGCTGATTCCTTTTTTCTTAAATGGCTTTAAGTCTCTCATAACAGCGCTATTAAAACATCCACAATTAGAACTGTTACACACCACATGATTTCCCTCAACATTGTGAATTAGTTTGATATATTTTTCGTATCTCTCATTCAAATCTGCAAACAACACTTCAGTTAGCAAATCTTACAGGCAACAAAGTTAATGAGATAAATAGATAGCAACTGAGATAAGTTGATACTTTTACATTACCATTTTTATACATATCATGTTCCTTTTCCTCCGTACAGGACTCATTATCAATAGAGCAATATTCTTCACATTGACCGGTAAGAAACATTACTAATAAGATCACATAATCTAACAGGTTCATTTTCTTTAACAAAAAATTTCTGTAAAAACTGGAAAAAAGTGTAAACAATGCTATATAGTTTCGCTACGGATTATAGACATACAGTTCGTTGGTGAGTATCGGCCTTTACACCGCGACTGTTCGCGTTCGCAGCAGAAGTCAAAGCGCGAGAAAAATGGCTGCATCAGGGTCATCACCTAGATTGAAGGAATTACGTTTGCCGATTTCGAGGGTGAAGACGATAATGAAAAGTTCGCCCTATGTCGATACGATCGGACAGGATGGACTGTATCTCGTCACCAAAGCGACGGTGAGATTATACGAAGAATGTTTAATTAATATCTGAAATTCAACCGCTTCCGCTTGAATACAATGAACGGCGTCCATCTTTGCTTTCCTTTGCTTTTTGCGCGGGAGTATAAATAATGTTACTATCTGAGTTATTTTATTTTCCTTCACATATGATGTATTGTTTAACTGTATTCGTTGTTTAGAAAGGTAACGTTAATAATGGCAGGTTCTTTGTAATGACTTGTAAGTTTTATCGATTTTGGTCCTTGTTCGAATGTGTCGTAATCATTGTTTCCAGCCTGTGTCTCCTTGTTGCTGCGGTGTATAACATCTTTGGAGAGGATATATTACTATAATAATTGTTATCTATTGTTTTGACACTTACTTTTATTTTATTTTAAGGCTTAATTGTTGGGTCATAACCTTCACACACTCTATTATACAGAAGTTAATTTAGAGAAATACTATTTTAGTCGGTCATCAAATACCTTTTTCCTAAGGAATCTTATTTGCAGGAACTATTTATTCATTATTTAACTGAAGAAGCTCATATGCAAGGCAACAAAGGGCATTCCTTGGACTACAAACACCTAGCTGAAGTGGTCCAGACAAATGATACATTGGAGTTTTTGCGTGAAATAATGCCCAGAAAGATCACTGTCAGGCATTTCAAGGAGATGATGGCAGCAAAGAACTCATCTCACAGCAGCTCGTCGGAAAGTAGTTCAGACTCAGATAGCGATAGTGAATCGGACACGGACTCTTGTTCGGACAGTGACGACAAGAAGGAAGCTGAGAATGAAAACTCATCTGGTAGCGAACAATCAAAGACGTCAAAGGCCAATGGCAAGGCCAATTCCATGAGTGATAAGAGTGAAATAAGCAAGAGTGATAGTGAAAATGAAAGTAAACAATAGGGACTAAGAACAGTTTCTTATTTAATAGAATAGGCTTTCTGAGTATTTAATGACGATTGATCACTGCTTATTATGCTATACGTACGTGCATCCATATACACTGGTAAGTGAATATTATATTTGTAAAGAATACAGCGATAACATGGAACTTGCAACAAAATGCAAGATAAGTATGGGATGTGTCTTTCCCAACTTACCTTTGTATATCTTTTGTCACGAGCGTAGCCAATGTACAAAATGGGTGTTTGAGTTTTACAGATTAAAAAAATGTTATTTTTTAACAAACCAACACTATTTTTATAGGAATCTGTGTAAGTAATGTCTATATTAGGCACAAAACATTCTAAGCATGCAAAATCAATTTTCACAAATATTCTGCATTTTGTACATATGAAGCATCAAGCATTGGATTCATTTTTTAATGAAACCAACCAATAGTCTGATATTGTTATTCTTAAGCGTGCTTCATGACCAATAAAACAAATATAACGTTTTGCTTCATATGGGGTTTATTTAACATTCTTAAATACTAGGAACCAAGATTATTATTATTATTAATATTATAATCAGTTACTGATACGATTTATAGCTTTACCTATATAATGTGCTTGTTATTTAATGAGAGCGGGCATTTATCACTGAACACTAAACGTGTAATTGCATAAGACTTCGATGTTATTGCTGCAACCGAAACATGTGCAAGGCGAATAGTTGCAAATTTTTCTGTTCCAAATGAAATTGTGACGTGCAGTGTCTCAATAAGTTTAATCTCGATGCAACTTCTTGCCCGCGGACATCATCTGCGGGTCGTACGTGTCCTCGTTCAACTTAATAGCTAAGAAGTAGATCTCCGCGAGCGCTATGATTAGCGCGCAAATAATACCTAATAGCAGCCGAAATCCGAAATCTAAGTTGCCGACTATCAGCTCGACCCCGACGAAGCCGAACGCGAAACCCGCGAGAACTGAAAAGATGAACTGCGCGACGGCGATGAGCTGCCTGTTTATTTGTTTCACTGAAATATGAAGACGAGTCGTTAATTCTGTCGTATTTGCATAATATTGGAGAGTATATGAATGAACTTGTATTATAGTATCCAATTAATGCAATTGCTAGAATAAATAGCCAATGGAGAACGGAATCGGTTAAATTGTTAATATCTAATAATCACTTACTCTGATAAGCTATGGTATCCTCTGGATATCTCTTCCGTATAGAGTCCACACTCTTCGTCATCGCTTCGTATTCCCTCGTATTCTGCTGCGCCTGTAACTTCTGTATTCTAGCCTCCAGCTCTGCACTTCTCGGCGTCATCTTTGGCGTTGGCAGTTCCACATCCTTGTCTTCTAGGAGTTCGTATAGGTACACCTTGTCGGAGGCCGACTTCCGATATTCCTCCAGATACTTGTTCAGCCACTTTATGTCTCTGAGCGTCAACACCAGGTCCGACCTCTTGCTTTTCTCACATTTCTTCAACGCCGCAATCCCGGCTGGCGCGTCATTAATATTCGTCACATGACTGAGGACAAATTCTATCAGTTCGTTCGACGGTCTTATCTTGATGGACGGATCCTCGATCGGTTCAACCGGCATTTCTTATTGGTAATTGGACACTGTACGTTTGTTCAGTATAATTTGCAAAGTAAGGGCATTATCAAGGCTTGGTTCGATGTGAGGTATACGTGCGATGATGTTACAGGTGCGTGATTATAACGGAGCAGATAGTAGGCGGACAGTTGTTTAAGGGGTAATGTGCAATTTTCGTTCCAAGTCTACGTAGAACTCCTGGATCTGGTTCTCTTTTTCTTGAAAGGTCTGATCCACTTTTTGGCACTTCTCGCTGATCTCATTTATAAATTTCTCCCACTCTGCTTTACGAAGCTCTCTGTCCTTGCTCAGTATAGTGTCCTGTGAAAAGATGTTAGTATTTATAGTAGGTAAATATTTATTGACAAAGAAAAATAAATTTAAAGTATAAAATAAACTTATTTCAGATGTCTTTTGAACAGCATAACTTCAAGAGACACATTTGTGAAACTTGTATCTATTTTATCGTAGAAAAATCAATCTGCGTGTTATTATACTATTAATCCCCTTGAAGTATGATTGTACATGAATTATTATGAAATATAGATACAAAAAAGGAAAACATACACTGTCAAAGTTTTCCTCTCTCTCAACAACTTTCTCACACATACTAAGTGCAACATCAACATTCGCCTTTAAACTGGGCAAATGACAATCTCCCAACTGTTCCGTTCGGTCCAACTGACTCTCCTTGAGTTCAGTGGTATATTCTAAAATTTTGAAAAGACGCTCCACCTCTCTATCGTCTCTCTTCTCCTAAAACATACGAAATTGGCAAAGCACCCACAGTTTCATCAAACATGTCTATACCATTGGCTACACAATATACACCATTAATCATTACAATTAAATTATCTTGCGTGTGCTACCGTAAGATAAATTTTTATAAATTAACTTAAAAGAACCATATAAATTAAGACCATTATGAAAAATAAGTCCTACGTCTTACTTATTATAAAGAATTACTTGAAATTTGTAAGATTTATGGACTAAGCATAAGAATAATAAAAACTGCTAAATTGCAATGATATTAAATAATGAACACTTTACAGCAGAGAGTGCGCAAGGTTATATTATTATACATCAACACTGTCCGATTGTTACACAACAAAGGACGATGCTACTCACAACTTAATAACTACATACTCGTCGGCGAAAAACTTATTTTTCTATTGTAAGTGTCGTAGTACGTACTTGAAATTCGCGCAAGAAAAAGGTAATTTCACCTTGGACAAAGGGCCGGTGGTCAAAGAGTCTGCTCCAAATCTCACCCGCGTCTACGGAAACGTTCATTCGCGTTATGATATAATGACAATGTTAATGTTCGATTATACAGAAGGAACAACGGATATTCTGCTACGAGCGAGCGCGAGAAAGTCGCAATCGTCAGTTATGAATTGATCGCCGCACCTTTGATGATGGACGCCATGTTGCTAATAGAGGCAGTCACGACTGAAGAGGGAAGAGCTTCGTCAACGATCACGTGCCGTTTGTCCCGTAACAAGGTGGGGATTGATTGGTAAAAATTACATTTAGAATCATTTTGCCAAAACATTCATTTTTTATTTTATGATATTTCATTGCCTAGGTCTATTTGGGAGAGAACGATATGTAAGATGTATGCAATTGTGTAGTAAAGAAGAAATATTCGATTGAGGAACAACAAAAATTGCGTCAAAGTAAGTTCTTTTCTCTATTAATCAACAAATAAACGTAAATTCAAGAATTCTTTGCTATCATGACTGAAATAGAATTCCAGCTTTCGAACGGCGCAGCCAGAAATATGAGAAATGCGTGTGTTAGATTTTCGGAAATGGTAGCTCCATTGTTTACGTGTGAAATCGTGCAATTGGAACAGCTTGAATATGGCGCGTGTAGAGATTGTTGTGATTGGTCCATTAGTGAATGCTGATTGGTTCAGGCACAGTGCCCCAGGAATTGGCAAGGTGATCATCGAAAGGGGTGAGCTCCTACATTTCAGACAATTTATCGAACAATTTTGGCTGTGCAACCCTTAAATTTGTGTCTGTCTTATGATTTGAATGCCGGGCAACACGATTATGCCAATGTTTCAACATGATATTGTAAATTAATTGAAATATCTGTCTTTGATTTCAGGCACTCTTGGCAGCCTGCGAAATCGAAGGATGTCGTGGACTTGCAACCCGGTTTTTCGCAGTTCCTGTATCAATTATGTGAGTTTGACTTAATGCAGTACTTGATTTACATGCCAGCGCTACATTGGCAGCTAATGAGATATGAGTCTCAGATTTAATCAACATATTTCGAGCTGGAAATGCAAATAATGCATTTTCACACGCCACGAGGTCGAGTGGCTAGAAATGGAAACATGCAGTTTGAACGACTCCAAGATGGCGCATGCGGAGTTCGATGTGATTGGTTCTTTGGCCGTGGCGTTGACAAGGGTAACATCGGAATTGGTGAGCTCCCACATTTTAGACAATTTATCGGATAATTTGGCCTGTGCAATCCTTAAATTTGTGTCAATCTTGTGATTTGAATGCCGGGCAACACGATTATGCCAATGTTTCAACATGATCTTGTAAATTAATCGAAATATCTGTCTTTGATTTCAGGCACTCTTGGCAGCCTGCCAAATCGAAGGATGCCGTCAACTTGCAACCCGGTTTTTCGCAGTTTCTGTATCAATTACGTCAGTTCGACTTATTTCAGTACTTGATTTACATGTCAGCGCTACATTGGTAGCTAATGAGATATGAGTTTCAGATTTAATCAACATATTTCGAGCTGGAAATGCAAATAATGCATTTTCTCACGCCACGAGGTCGAGTGGCTAGAAATGGAAACATGCAGTTTGAACGACTCCAAGATGGCGCAAGCGGAGTTCGATGTGATTGGCTCTTTGGCCGAGGCGCTGACAAGCGTAACATCGAAATTGGTGAGCTCCCACATTTTAGACAATTCATTCAAAATATTGGTTGTGCAATACTTAAAATTGTATAAATTTCGTGAATTGAGTGTCGGGTAACATGATTATGTCAATGCTTCTACACAACGTTACAAATTAATCGAAATATCTGACTTTGATTTCAGGCATTTTTGGCAGTCTGGAAAATCAAAGGACGCAGTGAATTCTGCCTGTGCTTCTTCGCAGGTTTCTCATCAGAACGGTGAGTTGATTATAATACAAAAGCATGATGAGCAGGGACACAAAATCGCAATTTGAACCATTTGTGGTTAACAATAAAATTTCGTATTCTATTATACAAAATATGATAAACATAATTTGATTCACTTCAAAGTGTGTGATACATATAAGCACACAAGTGCATTACCCATATAGAGATGCAGGATAGATAAATTTCATACATTCTTTGTAGCATAAAAATGTTTTCCAATTTAATTAGGCATTAGATTAAAGTCTACTAAAACTTTATAGGAATCTTTCATGAACAGCTTGAACTTGTGCAGATATATTTTTCCATGGTATAATAAACAATGCTTTGTTTGCATGACTGTGGGTATCATTTTTTAATTATATTGTACTTTTGTGTTAGATCATTACGTGCAACGATCTCCATGGCAGTGTGACCTGCAAATGAAGGCTACTGTTCCTGCCAATTTGGAGCTGTCTGACTGTCTTATGATCCAGAGTCCAGTGTCCAGAGAGTTAAGAAGTCTGAGGGTCAAGGATCCGTCGATGCAGCGTGTTCCTGTGGTATGCGGTCAAGCCAACACTGGTGAGTGAGATTTTCCAGTCCCTCCAATTGCTCAATCATGTCGCAGGACGAATGGTCCGAACCGACACGGGTGATTGGTTGTAATTATTCCTGAGAAATTGAATGGAGAGCATAGTGACCGTAGGTAGACTTCGCAGAGTCTATCTATGAGTGGCATTTTGTTAGGCTCATATTGGATGTCCTGTGTATTTAGAGTAGGATAGGTCTTCCTGGCTCACTGTATGCATCTTATATTGCTTCGCGATTCGTGATTGTTATGAGTTTTGTAGTTTAATAGAACAATTGTAAATGGCCAAGTTCATGATATTTAAGTTCATATGAGTGTATGAACGAAATCATCAATGATATTACTTTAACGTCATGTATTATAACTATTAATGTTGCAACTGGTTATATGCCTTATATAATCAGTAATACTTTCGATTTCGTATTCCAGTTTTATAGTAATGAGCAGGAAGACGCTTCGCGACGAGTAGTACTTGCATTCGGAGGGATATTTGAAGGTCTAATTCTCTGTACAGAATCATCTCTCCGAAAGCAGGTCGCTCGAGGATAATCATGCCCTTATTTTCAGTTCAATTTTGCAGTTGATATTAACTAATATAGAAAATCAATTTTAATAAATTAATGGAGTAGAATTTCATGCATGCACAGAATTTGCTTTTGATTTGAGAAATATCTACAGTAAAGCCTTTTGAATTAAATATGAATTGTCTATGAAATAAATATATTAGCTCGCTTACCAATAATACTGTTATATATATATTACTAATAATAGCTTAGGATGTTTTCAGCAAAACGGTTGGTACACTTTTTAATAGCCGTACTCATTGTCTAAAGTCTGAAATCATCCATGCACCCAGGTGTTGCATGGATGGATCAGACTGATGAGTACGGATTTAGCTGTAAGATTACTAATGCAATTTTGCAACTGTCAATGCGTTAAGTGCCCACCAATGTGCCACTCATTGTGTGTCGTATGAATGGTAGTGTTATGGGCGGCACATTGGATAAGCCAATATGAATATTCAGTTCTCCTTACGTTTCAATAATTAAGTACAGGTCTTGTAACAAACCGCCGCAATCACTATTCAGTTTATTAAGTAGTACATACTAGTTAATTACAATAAACTTTTTGGTCTATACAGCATTTGGCTGTATAGATAGATGAATTAATAGAGATCGCGATCGCGTGTAAGTTGCAGGGTCACTAGCCTTTGACAGTTGATTTCAGGAATTGGTACGTAAAGTAGTGAAATGAATGATGATGTGCGCTGAGCTCGGGTGTCGGAGACGTCCCGGGACGTACTCTCTAGAAATAGGCTTTTGCACCCGGGCGGAATGTGTGAGAATCGGGGAGTGTGTGTGTTGGTGTGACTGCTTTGCATTTTTAATTATAGGAATCAGGAAGGCAGGTAGCATACATCTGTGTGAATGATTCATTTTAAGTAGGCAGGGCCAGCGGAAGCTATCACTTTTCTCTCGCGAATACTGAGTTAGGCGTTCAAGTGATATGTCTTTACCTGGGACTCACTTGACTGTTGCAACCATACTTTGCTCGCGATATTTCATTATTTTAATACCTGTTATACATAAAGTATCCATATACTTCAATATAAAACATACATATACTCATATAATATCTATGCTGTTTCAACATTGTCGTACTTATATATTACCAATATATTTCATGTACATAGTGATTTTATCATTTCATGCAATTGCTGTTGTCAGTACACGTACTAGAATCGGTTGCAACTGTCAAGTGCTAATATTAAGACATTGTACAGATGAAGTATCACCTCATTGCACAGTCGAGCGAGTATGATTTCATACAAAAGCATATAGTATCATGCAATGCGTATAAAACTACACGTGACATTAGACTACCGAGGTGAGCTTCAGTGTACATGCCCAGTACGTACTTTGATTTGATCGGGAATTTCGGTTAAATGTGCATGTGTACGAGTTGCCAACAAATTCTGATAGTGCCTACACATGCTAGCCCTTGCCCTAAAACTCAATCACTCGTATCTCAAGTGATCGGTATAACTTTCGAAAAACAAGTATCGAATTTTACATCGATTTTGATCCCTTTTCAAGGCAAAGGCGAAATTGGCGTTGCTTCATGCCATGGAGGAAATTATGAATTCTAAACTGATATACATATGCAATCATAAACATGATTATGTATTTATATACGTTTCCAATTACATAGAATCATATATTAATGTATATGCGAACATATATATTAGTTTGTGAATATACGAAATGGTCTGGAAAATCTATACATACAATTTCGTGCTCACTTTGCGTCGAGCGGGTGATAATATCGATGTAAAACTTTCGATGCTTGTTTAACAATTCCCGATCAATGGAGACTTGCACATGCACGTCCGAAGAATGAAGAAGCTGTTTTTCGTCGCTGGATTAGTTAGCCACGTTAGTCACTATGCTCGACATTGTTAATTGTTGCACACGTAAATTGTAGCATTTACGTCTGTAATTCGTAATTGGTAGGCACGATTAACTGCCCGGATTAACTCTTTCACGATTGAATACATTTTGTGGTAGATTATAATTGATTGGAAATGTAATATTTCATTGTGTAAATGTAATCGGGGTTTAATGTTATTTATCAGTGTCAGTTTGAGATTAATCGCAATTATTAATATTTCATACTTAACTATTAGGAAGAGTTAATCATGGGTAGTTATTGAATTATATTATCAGTTATACTGTGGACATACTAAAATGTGTATTGTGAATTTTTTTCTATTCATGTAATTTTTTTATTTTCTTTACAGTATCTCTTTATAGAATCTCTACAATGATACTTTAATTTACAAAACAAGTACATTTATACAGAATTTCACAGGTGACGCAATTCTTAATTATCGAGCGCAACAATTTTGAACTCCCAACACTCAATTTTATCTTTCAAACACTTTATACCGCAAACGCGAAGATACAAAAAAATCTTTCAGCGCGCGCGAATAAACGCGTAAATGTTAAATTCTCGAATTCTCGATTTCGCACCCCCTTCTTTTCATCCAAATTTTCCTTCCTCAAGTCCGCGTCTCGGATCGCAGCAACTCTTGGAATCGGCCAGCATTTTCTGGCGGTCGATCGGTCAGCGACGAAACTCTCGAAGCTTGCTCGACGAAATTGATCAGGCTGAAATTGTCCATCGGGAGGGCGCGTGGTTTGGCGTTCGGAGAGGGTGGATGTCGAACATTCCCTCCTTGAGGTGCATTATCGGATCGCCCCGCACGGAGTCGGAGAGATCGAGCCGGAAAAAGCACGTGTTTCGCCGGGGGTGCCGGCTGATTGGGTACCGCGAAATACCGCGCGACGCGCGCCTCTTCCCTCGTTCCCTGGAATTTATCCCTCGGGTATCAGGGGAGAGGATCGTTGAAAAAAAAAGAACTCTCGCCCGTTTACCGCGCACGTTTTAATTAGTTTCGACCGGCCCGGCGCGCTCCGTTAATCGTTCTTTTCCGCGCCGAGTCCAATATGAGAACGCACATATTGATCGAGGGTTGATTATTTTTTCGGCTACCTTATGAAATTGCGTCAGCTGTGAATATCTTCGGACATACGTTTGTTTTGGGTAATTGGAGCAGCATTCTGCTGCTGTTTGGAAGGAATCGTAAAGATAGTGTTATTCAGTGCTTCGGTTGATCTGTGAGACGTTATTGTGATTCAAGTACCGTCAAAAGATCTTGATGCGGAGGCTAAAAAAATGGTAGACTCTTTAGACTTTGCATTGCGAACTTTTTTAGCTGTTTCGCCTGAACCGAAGTTTCGTTACTTGCGATCGACGCGGGCAAGATTAAATTTTCGGGCCCGCCACGGCGCGAGAGCGTAATTTGCCAGCCGACCAGGCCGTCTAATTTATTGCGCTTGTACAGCGACGACAGTTATTGGTCTGCCTGTTCGTCCGTCGTTACCGGTTGTTCATTACTTCCATGAGAATACATAAAACGTTCGTCAGCGTTAGCCCGACTTGCGCAAGTTTCGTTCGCGACGTGCATATACATATATGTATACATGTACAGGGTGCCTCGTAATATACGGCAGCTTCTCTGCAGGCCGCGTCAACTCTCGAACATCATATAAATAGCTCGCATAAACGTATGTTCCATTTGGCTTTTGCTGTAGAGTCCTAGCGAGTTTTCCGCTGCAATCGATCCTTCCACTAACTTTGTCACCCGGTGTCCTTGCATTTTTCAACTCCGCGTTCCGTCCTTGTAACTTCTAAGCTCTAACTTAGTGGATCTCGCTTCGCGAATTCGAGCTTCGCAGGCGCCATGTTTGGCCACGTTCAGCCGTGTGAATGCCGTCCTTAGGAGTCATAACTTTGCAATTTTCAATCTAGCAAAATCTCGACTTTGTAGTTTCGAGTTCTACACCTTCTACCTTTGCAAATCGTGCGCGATTTCGATGTATCATGCAAAACTGCTCAATCTCTACATTGTAAGCTCCTGGAACCGCGTTTTTATCATAAATCACGCCCGTTTCGATAACACCATCTCACCGCCCACTTATTTCTGATGGACACGAGGGACAAGTCAATTCAATGGGACAGTTTAATGCGACGGTCAACGTTCGGGGAACATAAACGCGAGTGAAGAAAGTCCGTGAACGCGTCGGAATTGCAGGTCTTCACGAATATTTACGACGCGACGCGCGCGTGGGATTCAAAGCCATCAAAGACGTTTCCGGTTCGCGCCGACGGACTATATCTCGACAGTTTTACGACAATATTTTTTTTACGATCGCCGAACGCCGGGGGAGAATTGTCGCATCGGTCGATTGTCACTCTCTGCCGATCCTCTCAGTTCTCTTTATTCCCTTTATGCCCTGTTCTCTCTATTCCTCGTGCGGTACTCTGTGAGGAGTCTGCGACAATGTTCCGAGCTACTTCGTTTCATGTCCGGCGTTAAATGCGAGACTGAACTTCTCGCACGCAGGTATATAGCATTGTGATTGAATTAGATCGGGAACGTTTTAGGAGTCCGTCGAAAGATTCGTTTGCCGTGAGCATGAGCACTGTTATTATTAGGCTGGTGGATACGGGATTTAGCTGACGATTCTTCGCCGGATCTTAAAATAATTCTAATGAATTCTGTGCATTGCTTAAAATGATTGATTCAAAACTAGAGCAAATTTCTATTACGATTATTTGTACATAATCAAACATTCGAAATGTCCAGGCGTACATCTTGATGCACCTTCGAAAATTGACCTACCCAAAAGCACTCGTTTTCAACTTTCACGTGCTACATTTACAAGCGAGCGCATCCGAAACGGCGCTCGAAATCACAGATTCGTCGAAATCGATAATCGATCAATACCGAACATTTGCGCGCGCGCGCGTAAAGTTTTATGCGATCGCGAATCTTTTAATCGCGCCGATATGAAGCCGAGAATCGGGGAGAAGTGCCGAGTAATATTCGCTCGGACGTCTTTCGGCATTCGCGCCCGAGTAATTCCTTCGCGTATATTTCCTTGGCGCGCCAGATTGACACCGGCGCAGCGTGACGGGGCCCGGTCGTTCCACACTGATCCGCAGCGGGAAGGGAACGTGATTGTCGCCGGAAAATTGGATCCGAGTTAGCCCGGAAGAAAATGGGATTGTACGTCGGCGTCATCGGGTCGGGACGTTACTATGGCCCGTGATCAGATGCGAGGTGATTATAATTTTCATCTTTCCTGCGAACCTCGCTATCAACTTCTCATCGATTTTATTGGCGAACGTGATTTCGCAGTCCTCTCCGAGCTGCGTTACGTTGAAATGTGAATTTCGTAGGGCGGTGGTTATTTTCGAATAGATTGCGCGTTGCAGGGGATACGATTAAAAAAATGTATTATGTATTATTTAGGTTGTTCCGCGTAAAGTTTCGGGAAGAGAGGATATTTTGTGTGATTTTGTAATGGCTTGATGTAGTCTGGGGGCTAAGGTGGGATGATTTTCTAATATTCGAATATCTGGATTTAATAATTGTCGAAACGTTCTATAGCCAATGATCAGACGCGGGGTGATTATAATTTTCATCTTTCCTGCGAACCTCGCTATCAACTTCTCATCGATTTTATCGGCGAACGTGATTTCACAGTCCTCTCCGAGCTGCCTTATTATGAAAAATAACTTCTGCACTGTAGTACGTCATTTTTGATCGGGCGTGAACCGTGAAAAAGCTATCAAAAACGTATGATACTGAAAATATGGACAAATTTAAATTTATAAAAATATCTACCAAAGCCGAACTGCTAAAGTATCCAATTACCAAGCTGGATATCATCAAATTGACACTCGCAGACATGGCAAAATCACAAAGATTACGTAACCCACACGCATACCGCAAGAATACTCATACTTCCACCAACGTGCCGTATCGCAATCATCAAACCCTGCTTCCCGCTCTCAGCCAATCCGGACGAACAAGATTCCAGCGCGAGACCTTGCGCGACTTTTATCTTTCACGTCCGAATTTGAGCGCACCGCCCGTATTTTCCCTGGGTCGGGAATTTGGGAAAGTCAACGATAGCCGGTCTCTGTTCGGAGCGTCGTTCCTCGAAGGGTGTACGCGCGAGTCGTCGAGCGGCAGCGAGGACGTGGTGATCAATTACAAGCACGTCAGCCACGACGAGGCGATTTTGGGATGACCCGCTTTGGACCGAAAGCGAGCGCGGTCGAGAGGATCCGGGGGGTTCTTGACGTTGACTCAACCAAGGAACGAGATCCATCGAGATGGACCACTTCATTCGAGAGGCGACCGAATGCGGAGACTAGGTAATGCCGGTGGATAGATTGCCGGAAATGCAGGATATATGGTGATGTAAGAAGGAGCAGAATGTATAATTTTTTAAACGGCTTCAAAAAAGGAGGAGGTTCCCTATTCGGAATTTATATTTTTTGTATGGTTCTTGAATTTTATATATGTGGCTTTGCTTTTTGAAATTCGTTTTCGTTTTTTTTTTGTTGTAAATAACGGCATCGAAGGCAAGTCAGCCTGGCCAACTGTTTCGGCAGAAATGTTTATTGGAATTCGAGAGGGAGAGATAGGATTTGAAAGGGGTGCCGCGAAAATGTTGAAGTAGCTTTTGGGAAACATTGGCTTAAAAGCATTAAACGCTCTCGCTTTCGCACTCCCTCACCGCTTCTGTTCCCCGGTGTCTCTTTTCTTATCGATATTCGCTCTTCTTTTTTCCCCTCGTACACGTGCCGCACTCTCTGTCCGCGTCTCTCTGCCTTCCCTTTTTTGACAATGGTCGACATCGACTATCGCGAGTAAGCTTCGAACCGATATACCGAGTCGGCGGCAAAAGCGTTGATCGATTTCTACGGAAATAGACACAACGTTCTCTTTTATCGAATATCTATTAAAACGTTAGAGAATAACGAATAGTTTAAATATGAGGTTATACTTCAAAAAAGCGTAAAGGTATTAAATTCATTTTTCGTGACTCAACAAATTGAACTATACGCTCGTTCAGTACGTTACACACTCTCCCTAGGCTCCAGTCGCCTCAGTTCAACGCTTTCTATCGGCTCAACTTCAGTTCTTTCAAGCCGCGTCCATGTACGTTCCAACTTCAAATGTAAAACACCTTCTGTCCACAGAATCGTATCACGTCTCCTCGGCTCTCGCCGTGAGAAACTTTATTCCGGCGTCGCGAAAGGTTCACCCAGTAGGTGGAGTATAGATGGTGAGTCGAGTTTGGTAGCCTGTGTGTCCGTTCAGAGCAACGATATCTCCTGTTTCGTCAATGGTGTTCCCACGGTCTCGTCCCAGAAGCCGGCCCATTCAATGAAAGGTTTGTTATCGCTTGCCTCACGCTCTCTCTTTCTTTCTTTCTCATACACACACCCTTCTGCTCTCTTCAACTCTCTCGTACTTTTGGCCTCTGCGATCTCAGCGGCAAACTACCCCTCGTCACGGGACCTGCTCGACTTCCTGTCGCGAATTCTGGAGCAGTGTTACTTACAATCAGAGTGGTGGTCTGCAGACCGTCTTCCAGCAGAATTTATTGCGAAAGAAGCAGACATGTTTTTTGTTATGTTTAATATCGCGCGAAAATCGAAGTTGTTAACAATACGAGACTGGGTGCTGTCGTTTTTTGGGCGTCATCGTGTAACTTGAATGATTTTGTAATATTTTCGAAGTTTTTAAAAATAAGGCCTCCTCCTCTTTGCAACATAGTAAAATATGTTACGCTGACACCGTACTACAAGCTTCAAGATTCGAATGAGTGCCTCGTCTATAAAACTTACGGCATCGACTCGCTATGACAACTATACAATTAAATTATGGCAAGCAAAGAAAGGTAAAAGAAAGCGGAAGTCGTCGGGAAGGCGGAAAAGTCAACGCGATCGAAAAAGAAGTGAACAGAGCCGAATGAGGAGAGTGAGAACTTTGAAACAGGAGAAAAAAGAGAATGGTAGAAGATCAAAGTACAAAGCGAAAGTGTTAAAAGCAGGAAAGGGCTAGGGGGACGAAGTGGAAGCGGGACGGATTTACGAGTGAAATGATTGTAAGACGAGGCTCTCGCGAGTTTTACGCGACTCTCGCGCGCTTACCTTTCATCGTTCCGTGTCGCGTAAGTGCGTTAGAATGCAGTCGCGAGGACGGCGCTCGCTCGCGCGCACCGTTCAGATTGAAGTGGAAACGCGGGGTTGCAGGTTTTATCGATGTCCAGGGATTCCCGCGGGCCGCCGGCAAGAAAGCACTCCCGTAAAAGCGATTTTTCGGATCCTCGCGCTTCCTTTTGCCCACGTCGAACAAGTGCGGACTTGCAAATCCGCTTTGAAATATATCGAAGAGCGAAGCGGCGCTGTTCGATTTCTGAATTTTACGCGGCGGAAGTTGAAATATCATTTTCTTTTGCTATTGTTTTTAACGAATATAAAGGTCGCTTTAATGTTTTAGATAGGGTATTCAGTGTTATTATTAATTTTTATTGTTAGCGGGACGACATACATTTGAATCTTGCGTGACATCAAAAGTACAGGAAAATAGAAAATATATATAGGAAATAATAATAAAAAAAAATCCATATTAACAGCTGACCATCGATAGAATGTACGAATAAATTGTTTTTGCGGCGTAATTTAACATATTCACAATGTAAAATATTGTACGTTCAACATCACGTACAGCAGTTGCACTATTTCTTGGACTTCGCTCGTGGTGAAAACCACGGAGTATCGACATCTAGCTGTCGAAGTTGCCTCTTTTTTGTCCTCCTTATCGGTCACGTCTAACGCAAGCTTTCGTTAGAATTTTATCGCCGGATGCACTAGAGCAGATGTAACTTTCGGATGTTCCGTGAGTTTTGTAAGACCCGCAACTTCCGTTGAGTAAGTGCGCTGTAACCTTGTTCCGAGAACTTATTTTCGCGGGACCAAGCCCGAGGAACTTCAGCTTTATCTATCACCGACTATCGCGAATGTTAAACAGAGATAATATAAATGCTCCGTAAGATCGTTCGGAAAACAAGCTGCCGAACGAATAAATAGACTCGTACTAGAAAACAATTTCTTCACGTCCACACTATCCAAATCTACCACCCACAAACCTATTTTCATACACGACGATCATTCCACAATGTTAGTTGAGCGATCCTCGTTAATAACAGCCATTTTGTCTGCTATCGACTTTTGGCACTAGTTCACTTTTTAACAGACTTCAAAAAAGCAGGAGGTTGTCTATTCGACATGCATATTTTTTTTTACCCTCATTTTTCTCGTATTCGGCTGCGATCGGAGTCGGAGAATGTCGCGTCTCGTGTAACATCGACGTCCCAGAAATGCATAACGCGAGCGAAGCTACGGGCACATGTAAGAGGACGCGTTTGCGAAAGAAGCGTTTTCGGGACAGCCACGTCGATCTTTCTTGCGGCGCAACCTAGTGTAAATGCCGGGGCGCGGAGTCGATTTACGGCACTTTCGTCGCTTTTTCTTCCGGGGCAATGTAGCGCGAATGCAGCGTCGCGCAAGGAAAATTTCGAGACTTCCGTCGGACGATACAAAGTGTTCCGTAATATGGGGAGGAATGGACTCTGAGATCTGAGAAACAAGAAGAACAGCTTGTAGGAACGTACGCGTCATGTATTTCGATGAAAAATGAAAGTCCTCGGCGCAGTATGCATCATCACGTCCTGGATATCAGGTACGGTGTACCATCGTGGGTCAATATAATATACCATGTGTTGCTGCCTATCATGTACCACCATGTACAATCAACTATGACGTCGAATGTATGTTGCAGCAGCATCGTGCACCATGTGTTACTATGGGTCGTTACGCACAATTTATCGTCATGTATAATGAACCGTTTCATGTATAATGTGCTATTATCTATCATCGATCATCGTGTATATGAACTATCATGGACCACGTACACCATGTACTGTTCCGTAGAAAAAGAAATCCCGAAATTATTCGTCGCAAATCGTCATGAGGCACGTCGCATCATGTACCACGTGGTGCATGATGAAAACAAAATGTACATGTACAAACAAAAGTAATACTTTCCCAGAAAGATACATAAAAAATTTCAGTGTGAATATTAAATTTATTATATTGTTATACTGTCATCGATACGTTCGGATCGTAAATCGATAAGGTTGAGAAACGGTGCGAATTTTTTATATTTCTGTTTTGTTCGAACATATACGTGTATTTTTCGCTGGTCTCCTTTGACCAATGCAGAGTTAAGCTCGCTAAGACGTCAAAGAACGGTCAATGTCGACTTGTCAGGAAGCCGTAATTGCTAATTAGCCGATTCAATTACCGTTTCGCCGTAATCGTTTCAGAAACTAGACACATTCGGGAGGATAAAGCGCGTGCGAAGGAACATGGGCGGCAAACGGAATGTCAATTAAACGGCAGGGAAGGGGAAGTCGGGTTTGCTTTGTGCCTGTCATTCGTGATCATACGTGTAATCAAACATATCGTCGGCCATGGAAATTCGATTCTAACGGAGACGGTTACGTGTGCACATGAAGCGACGAAAAGTTGAGTGGAAATCGAACGGCGATCCGAAGTATGCTTTGTGAGATGCACTTGAAGTTTGTCCGCAATCCGTGTGCTTCTGTGCACGTGCATATATAGGACGTTTGCAAAAGATTCGACGACATTTTCTGAGCACATTTCACTGTCCCTAAGAATGGGAAGTATTATTATAAAATTACAGGCTCAAATATGTTTCCGTTCATATATAAATCGGTGACTATTAAAGGTATCTGTAAACAAAAATGCCGAAAGAATTTGAACATTTTCTATCGAAACGACATCAAAGAAGCAGAAAATCAAATTTCTTCTCATCCTCGACTTAGATCACAGGCACACATCGACGCTGTCGCATCAACCAATACGTCCACCAAACCCGCAGACAGTCCTAATAAAAATCCTGCAATTAATCGGTCGCACCTCAAACAAAAACAGCCGCCCCCAATTATTGGGCTCGAATTTCGGCTGGAAAACGCGCGATCGTTCTGCCGCGAATCGACGTCCGATCGGTTGCACAATGTGTCACGTAATCGAATCGTTCCCGCCAGGCGTTCGGAGGCGTTGCAAACAAGCGGAACGCGCGGCGTAAATAATTCCGCCCCTCGGCGCGTAGCAAGATCGTATAATCAATGGGCGCGGATTATGACGCGCCATGCGCGGGGGGCTTGTTAGCGGAACATTAGTTTCCCGGTTGCATCTCGTTGCCTCTCTCTCTACACCCCCTCTCCCCCCTCTCGTCCGGCCGCAAGCCGCGAGCGCGCTCGAACGAATTGTAAAGTGCGCAAAATTATACACGTTCGGGGACGCGCGATTATTCGCGTGCAATTGAATTTGTTGGAATTATCTCGTCTGTTTCGCCGCCGGGTGATCGTTCCTCACTCACTGCCGGATGTATAATAATACATATGTTTAAGGAGGCATCGGACAGATGATCTGGTCAGAACTTACTGCCACACGGTGAAAATGCGTCGACAGTCCACGTATTTCGAAATGTGGATAATTTTAGTGTATGTTTGACGCGGACAAATGGAGGATTAATACGTAATTGGTGCTACGAAAGATTGACTTTCCATTTAAAATTACATTTAGGGTAAAATGAGCATTATTCGGTAGCACAGTACACAACTTTTTATATTAAGATGATTGAATTTATATATATGCATCAAATCGTACGTCAATTACCAGGACGTTAATTTTTCTCATCTGTTGCACGTAAAAGGTTAAGTTAAACTTTGGAGGAATAACTTGATTCCTTATCCTTCGTTGTCAAAGAACGGACAAGAACGATAACGCACTATTAAAATAATCCGCGAATAACGTCACTGACTTTGGAGCACCTGAAGCATTTGCCGATATTCGCACCCTTACAGCGTGCCGCGCATTTACCACCGAGACTGCACCCGAAACGACACTCGCGCGAATTCGGTCGCCTGCACATCGCGCGTCATTAGTTTTCCATTATCCCGGCCTTAGTTTCATCATTTCTGCCGTCGACGAACGAACGAGTATAAAGGCCGCGGAATTATAGAGGCTCCAGGGATTCCCGGCTATATCCCCGGCACAATTGAAAGCATTCGAATTATTTACGCGGTTTAAATGCCGACTAACTGGCCGCTCCTTCCGAATCCGTTTCTATCGCTCCTTTTTCCTACTCGTCTTTTTTCTCTCTTTCTCTCGAATGCAACGACGTGGGGGGTTGGGAAAGAGGGTTTCCGCGAACGGGTTTCCATTAAATTTTAAATCTCGACCGGCAATAGTTCTGACCGGAAGTTAACGACGTGGTCGTTCCGAGTAGGCGCCCGAATTTCTGCTTGCTCCCGTAGATGCTGGGTTAGTTTTAGTTCGTCTTACGATCGGACGTCTTCGTTTGCAATTGTGCGTAAAGGAACAAAGGTTTCTTGAGCTGTTCCACTAACACGCGTCTTCCCGCTGAGATCGATTTCAGAATATTGAGCGCAGCATCAAACAATTGCTGGGTTAGAAATTCTTTATGGTTAGCTTTAAGTTTTCCGTGATAGAAAAACTGTCGGATTTCCGCGAAACTTCAATCCGTACGGCCAATAATTTCGACCGGCCCTTAACGACGACGATCGTTCGAAATACGTACACCCGAATATTCCTCCACGTTGCTGATCTCTCTCCTCCTTCCGCCGGCATCCGCGCGGGCCGCGCGTCAGGCCATTAATTCAAAGTCACCGGCAGAGCTGGATATAATGGATGCCTTCGAATGGAAAAAGAGATCAAAATAAATCGGACGGATAGGGGTCGCAGATTGCGGCGTGGCGAGAGACGGAAAATGAAAGAGAGAGAGAGGGAGACAGAGAGAGAGGTGGACAGTCGATGCGGATAAGAGAAGATAGAGAATGAGCGGGAGGAGGACACGAGAGAAAAGTGCCGCGGAATTAAGCTTCGTTCGTAAAAAGAGCATCGCGCCGCGTTGAATCAGTAATTAGGTGGCTTTGCCTGATAAATCGGAGGAGGCGAACAATGGCCAGTTATTAAGCCCATAAATGGGTCATCGGAAACTAATCGTTATTCATCCCCCGCGTACAGGCATAATGGAGGGGTATTTTTTTCGCCAGACTCGCCACGGGGAATATCGGTTCGTTTTGCAGAAACGCGTCGGGCATTGTTTTATCGGCGGCCGAAGGAGGGGCGGCCGATGCTGGGGCTGTTTTTTTTTTGTTTTTTTATTTTTGGGGTTCTTTTTTCATGCTTCTCGGCTAGTCGCGACGTTTTAGGCGAAACGTTGAATTTTCGAAATTTATCGCGCCGCGACGAATTTATTTTCGTGCACTAAATTTGCGGAACGGTGAAAAACGCGATATGCATTGTTCCGCATTTTTGTGACCCAGTTATGCTGGAGAAGTGCGCTTTCGAATTTGGACCGTACCAAAACATTCGGTCGCGGCGATAAATTCAAGGCCGCTTAACATAATAAAAACGATACGTCTCGCGCGATTGCGTGAACCGTGCTTACGGTTACGCGGGATAAAACTAAGCAATCGTATACATTTTTCGTTTCATTCGGAGGACATGATTTGTACCAGAAGTAGGAAGTGAACCGATCAATAAGTTTCTCTTATATTTCATTTACCCCCCACCCTCCCGCTGCAACATCGACGTTTTGTTATTCATAAATCACAATATTTCATTGCTATCCACGGTGCCGCGTATTACGGTTTTCCAGTCCAAAAATTGATACATCCAAAATTGTTCCACAAGCAAATCATTTGCACACAAAAACGTATTCTAAAAATAGTTCGTTTATATGCCCCAAAAACTGTACAGCGAAAAGCACCTTTTTAAATTCATCTTTCAACCAAAATTCCTTACATCTACCACAACTCTGTTCAATACAAAAACACCTGCAGTCCGTACCTTTTGCTGGTCTCTCCTCACCCCGTACACTAAGGGACCAAATCAAGGAACGCTTGAGACAGAAAGAGACAGGGAGAGAGAGAGAGAGAGAGAGAAGCTGGGCGGATAGGAGAACGTAATTAATATCAGTTTAGCGGGAACTTAGGGGATGCAATAAGTTAATAAGCCACCAAGTTTCGCGTGCCCGATCGAGCGTCCCGCGGGAGCTGCCCGTCCTCCTGTTAACCGCTTACACCCACGTTTACACCAATTTGGATCGTTCGTCGGGGGGCCGCGAGCGCGCAAAACCGTACACGCCCACGCAACAGGAATCTCCACTTTCGGTCGGCGCAACCCTGCGGCCACGCTTATCTGCGTTTGCCAACCAAGCTATGTTCAACAACCCCCTCGCTACTCTGTTACACACTCCAACTACTGCGATATATCTTCACTCGCCTCGGCCTGTCCTTCGGTCTCCTTCCTTCTTTCGCGCGTCGCGTATGTCTAGCTTCGTCGGCTTGGGTGGTGGAAAGAAATGTACTTTTTGTATGAAAGATTGTGGTATTGGAAATGTGGCTCGAAATTTTGAAATTTTGGGAGGCATCGTGGCGTTTGGTGGACACTTTGTAGAATCTGGAAGTCGGTTGAAATGTTGGTGTTGTTGGAAAAGCGGGGAAGAGGATTTGCGACAGAGGGAAGAATGTCGTTTACTCGATAGAACTTTCGATTTCTCGGTTCTTTATTTGATTTTGGTACTTACAGAGAAACGAAATTGGATCCGGACACTTGCTTAGATTCCTTTGTCAGATACTGACGCGTGAAACCTCGCGTCGCTTAGCGCGCGTTTTCAATTTTCGTCCGGGGAGTAGATAGCGGCTGGATATTGGCGGGACGAAAATGGAAGGGCGAAAATTTTGACGTGTCCGACGAGTGTGTAATATCAGAACGACAAACGATCGACTTCGCGCCGTGATTGGACCATAAATCCGATCGCGTCAGGAGCCGGAGCCTGGCGATAGCGCGACAATCGAAGGTCCGTTGAGTATCGAGTTTAGCAGACCCTTAATCACGCCGTTCCAATAAGCGGGAAGCTCAAAAATTCGTCCCTTCCGTGTCTCCATTCCCTCGCGCTTTAGCAGCGAGCAATTTTTATTTCCTTGTAAATCGATACTTTATGGAGCATCGGAAAATACGCGATAGGTATCGCTTGCATTTTTACGAAGAGAGTACTTAGGAGGATCGAAGTCTCCCGAAATTTTTTCCTCGCAAACACTTTTATTTCCTCACCAATATATTTCGAGGTGCTTGCCAGGGGGTGTCCAATTTTTCTTTAGACAAAATCTTTCGGACGAAGTTTCATCGAATCACGATGCTTTCTCTCTGATCCGGAGTACAATAATCGACAAAATCTGCACGTTTCTATATGACTCGATAATATATATATAGTACAGATTCCAACGCTGATCTACGAGTTCTTTATAGACCCGTACATTAAGCTGATACCCTGTACAATTCTCTGTCAGTACTCGGACGCGAATTTCTTCCTTGTTCTCAAGGGCGCTGAAATATGTGTCCGAAGGGGGTTAGAAAACGGGGAAGCAGAACGGTGCTCACGGTTGATCGGCGTTTCGAGAAGATACGAGGTTGAGAAGTGCCTTTGCCTCGCGCTTTTTACGCTTCACGGACTATGAGTTACGAGAGGATGAGCGAGGGGTGGAGAAGGGGGTAGAGGGATGTCCTCCTAACGTGCCTCTCGAATCGTCGACCGTCGGCGAGGAGGAAAATCGGTCGCATCAAATGAATATTGAATTTCAATTAGTTTTGATAAGCGACGCTGAATCGTTCGCAGGTAATATTGACACTGGTGCAGTCTTTTTTTCGTTCCGTTAGTTACAGGTACATCCGTTGATGGCACTGTATAATGTGAGACAGTCGGTGTGTCTTGAGAGACGGGTGGATTTTGTGGGAAGAAGTATGTAGAAGAATAGAAAAATGTAGTATAGGTATAAATTTATTTTTATTTATTTTTTTTTATTCTTTTTCTCTTAGTTATTCGATTAGCTTATTCTGTCATACACGAAGTGAGTAATGAATTTTCTTGAATTTTCAGCCAAGCCCTGTTTTAATGTTGAATGCGTATAACTAGCACCAAATGAACCGATTAATCTCGTGCAATGCATGCCGATTACGCCGCGAGTTACAAATGCACGTGCGCTTCTCAGTTAAACTTTCACATTACTTACACTTACAAATTACATTGTCGTGCAATTGCGCGGTCGACATAATTCGCGGATAATTATCGCCGATAAATCTCATCGAAGTAATCCGCGACACCGCGCCGTTTCCGGCGCAGCTTAAATCTTGGCACGCTTCCTTTTCCGTTTCCCATCTCTTTCTCAACCCCTTCGCTACCCTTTTACTCCAGGCCATACGCTTCTCGCATACGCTCGCGCTCGAATAAGTTTTCGTCTGCAAAACGCACATACAGAATAAATGATACTTTGACACGCCAGGACGGATAAATGAGTGAATGATCATGTAAATAATTAATACCTTGGTTTTTTTCCTTACTAGTTAGCTTTATAGATAGTTTTATATGCTCTACGCGTGCCTTATTCGTTGCTGTCATATTTATATATATGTTGTAATTTTGTATTCGCGTATTAGTCAACGCGTTCATAAATAATACGTCAGTTTTATTTTTCTGACCAGTCTATCGACCGCGTTATTCTCTCAGTTACGGCTCATCGCCGGACCAGAGTTTTACGAGGTCCGCTGTGTTTATTTTGCGCGTGGGCGGTTGTGTGTGGAGGCGGAAAGAAATGCTGGTGCGAATGGAACATTGCGGAAACTCGCGAGAAACGGCGTGCGTCGGAGAACGGACGGAGAAATGCACTTTTTGAGCGTTCATGATTCAACGTGTGTTATGGACAGAATTTTGTTTGTTGAGAACGGTTTTGATTAAATCTTCCGGTTTCACAATTTTTTGTTTGTTATCAATCAAAAGCATTTTTATTTCTGTTACGACAAAAACTGCACGACATACCTTCCGATGTGGCCGATTCTAACAGGCAATAGAACTCACAGAAAGTAACCAAAAGGATACGAATACGAGTAGAAATTCTGAGTTTGCCAACGAAATAATGCGATTTAACTGTATTAACGTATCTAATGAAGCGTAATTGGATTGCGACGGGAAGTTTCATTTTATTGAACCAGGTCAAGTTTATAATATTTCCGTCGTTTGTTACGCCCGTTCGAAATAATTCTTACACAGTTGGAATATGTATCTCGCGGGGCAGTGACGCGCGATAAAGGAACGAACTGTCATAACGAGTAAAATAAAGTTAGATGGAGGAATTCGAGGAATAAAATTGGACAAGTTACGGTCGTAAAACGAGGCATCCCGACGCGAGGGCTGTTCCGTAACGCGCGCGAAGTGCTTCAAGTTTTGATTCAAGATTGAAGGTGATTTTCCGCGAAAAACGTGTATCGGAAAGTGTGAGATAAATTAGATTTTTATGACGCTTCGTTTGCGCAACGATCGATCGATTTTACATTTTGTACACGATCATCCTTGCAATTTGATACCCGTGGAGCCGTTAAAGGCTACAGCTTCAAATTTTTAAATGTTCCAATTTTAAACACTTCAATTTCACAACATTGTCGTGTTCAATTTCACAATTCATAAATCGAAATTCGTATCCTTTCGAGAGGAATCATTTCGAAACTCTTTCCAACATCACTTTTGTTCCGTCATCTCTCAAACACGAGGTTTTTTTCATTCAACCAGGGCTTACAGAATAGCCCGCGTAAATAATATACTGTAATATGTTAAACATGTACGAAACAAACGATACGACGTATTAGAACATTCTCAGCGCCGCGTGAACAGCGGCTTGTTTATACCGGTCGTATATACGGGCTTGGAAAAAGGCGGCGGAAGATGGTAAAAAGTGAATTGCGAGAAACGGGAAAATATTTTTCCACCCGCCGCCGGCGAGGAAGCGTTTCTTACTGACGATGAGCGGACGATCGCGCGACGTAGGTTCAATCTAACCGTGCTGGAGGTAGAAAAATCATTTCTCGTTGATAATACACGCTGTCGGGTTGCGGCGCAGAGATGGATTCCTTTATCGACGACATTGAAGCTGTGTTTTGACCCAAAGTTAATGAAAGAACAACTTTCGAACGCAAATTTTATGCGGAATGGGCACACGACGTATTGAGGAATTGTGAACTTTTGCTAATTCTTGTAATATTTGTTCGGTATTGCTGATCATGTATTGCATCGATGATTTATGAAGGTGTATTCACGTTTTTTATCGTGCTCTTAATTTTGAATGCTGTAAGATAGTAACGATCTGTTCAACGACGATGGTGGCAAGTTTGCAGATTTCTTTCTGAAACATTTTTTTTCGTTTCAGGGCATCTGGATCGTTGAAATCATGAATGTCATTATAATTACCATCATTAGTTCTCGGGAAATATCAGTGCCTCCTTTATTTAATAAAATCGTAGCACGTATTACGCGAAATTCACTGTCCAACTTGGCCGTTTACGTTCAAACAGCTAACAACGCTGTCGAATAAGAATCAAACTGCATTAAGTGACACGACATTACGTCCGACAAGCGTCCATCAATCGAAACTGACACACTTCTGGCAATGGAACTGGAAATGGAAATCGTGCGAAACGATAACGATGCCCACGAAACGTGTCTATTTTGACTGTTTAATGTGTCGACCAATAAGAATCAGTTCGAGCTAGAGAGAAATAGAGAAATTTAGAGAGAGAGAGAGAGAGAGAGAGAGAGAGAGAGAGAGGGGTGAGTGGTACGCCGATTGTCGTTAATAATTCATATCACGAACGTGGAAGCCCAGACCGACAGGCAGGATGAAATATATTTCGGCATGCGAATGATACGTGCGTACACATGACTTCTGATACCAGCTTACACGAATATTACCGGCCGCTAGTGATAGGTACAATATGTATGAACTAGTAGTGGTTTCTAATTGTACCTGTATTTCTACACTGAATTCCTAATAGGATTATATCAAAAGAATATATTTACGAAAGCTGAAGAAGAATTGTTTTGCGTTTAGTTGTATCAAGAAATATTTTCCTATTATCAGCGTATGAGAAAAATTGTCTTCAAACTTGAGATCGCTTAGAATTCTTAAAACGTTAAAACTTCCGTTCTCGAATCGCTCATTTTCTTTCTGCGACTGCGGCATTTACGATCAAACTATCAGCAGAAGGCAGTATTGAATCTTGGGGTAAAAAAACAAAAATTGCTCGTGACAAACGTAAAATCTGCCATCGTATGCGGTTACGTGGATCGATCGAAGTCAATTTCGAAAAACGACCCGGCCTGTATCGGCACGCTTGAAATGTCGCGTCTACGGAACGCGCGAAAAAAATAACGCAGCCCGCAAACAGTTTCCGGCTTACGAACGTTTTTTCCCAGCGCGATAATGCCGCGGCGGAGTGTTTGGCAGAAGGGGCATTTTGTTTTGTTTTTATGTAGCTAGGCAAAGCTGATTTCACTGTCGATTCGGCAGCGCCGTGCTGGATCAATCGGCCCGTGAAAGTCAGATATAACGTGGACGCTGGTCCAGTTTTGAAAGTTACGCGTGTCATAAGGTAGGGTGGTTGCAGGAAGTGTTCAAATCCGACTGGATTCTTTGCTATCGGATTTTTCGTCGTCGATGTGAAGCTAACCGTATTTCTCTTGTTCTACGGTATAAAATTATTCATTTTAACAAACGGCACAAATTAATATCTGCGCAGTACCGCATTTCAGATACGATAATGTAATATGTGCACACGTCCTACACATACGTCAACTCAGCACACACATTCCGAAAGTACGTGAAATTCGTGCAAACACGCATAAGCATACGCGCGCTGCATATATTTAATCATAAACCACAACATTCAATTGTTATCCAGTTATTACGGTTCCGAGGATGTCAAAAGGATGAGTGCATGAATCTTTATACCATCAAACTCGCGAGTCCCTGTATATTAACCGCATGCATTTACGCGTACGTGCACATAAACCTGTGTTTCGTACGTACCAGTATATAGTTTCCAAAAGTGCATTCCTTCGTATACCCGATGCGTAAACGAACGCGAAACATGGAAGCGTATAGTCGAGTCGTCGATGTGTGCATGTGTGGTCGTGGGAGTGTACGCTTGACGATACTGCGGAATGAACGGCCGTTTCGTGAGGCGGTGTCGGCAAATGAAAGGCGCATTACGAGGTAGCGTAAACACGAAATTATCGCGCGAACGAGTCGCTGTACTGTTGGCATGGTTGACAGAGGGGGGAGGGTGGAAAGGGAAAAAGTGAATGACTGAGCGAATGAGAATGGAAGCGAGAGTGTGTGAAAAGGGGTGGTGATGGGAAAGAGGGAAAGTATTGAAAGAAATCGAATGAAAGAGCAGAAAAGGGAGGGTGGGTGAAAATGATTGAATGAACGAGCAAGCGACAGAGAGAGAGAGAGAGAGAGAGAGAGAGAGAGAGAGAGAGAGAGAGAGAGAGAGACACGATGAGGCAGAATGATTGAATGAGAGAGTGAAAAACGGGATGTGACGGAAAATGATTGAATGAAAGAGTGAAACAAGTCGGAATACGCGGAATTGGGGATTGGAGGATTGAGAGGCGGAGAATCGAAAATCAGGATATTGAATGCCGTCGTATTGATAAAAGCTGTGGAACTGATAATTGCAAAAATTCGCGTTGGAGGAATTAAAAATTGCGAGGCCGACAGCATGCGAAATGATTCATTGCGGTACAAAATGCCTTTAAAAATTGGTACCACCTACTTGAAAACAGCACTAAAAAGGATAAAATAATTCTTCCTTTTCGAGGTACAAACTAAAGAACCCATCAATTGACGAAAGAAATTTTTATAATTTCTTTTGTATATTGCACTGCCACAGTATTGTACACCGAATAGCTGAAACATTTCCACGCTGTCCAATTAAAAAAATTGCGAACGTAGAAACATATACTACGAGCCACACCCTGTCCTTCAGCCCGTGAGGTTAAAAATACTGGACGCATACTTTCTAATACGCTAATTACACCTTCTGCGACTGGCGAATCTTCTTTAAAGAGTACGTCGCTCGTTAAACAGACGGACGGCGAGGTACAGAAAATTAGAGAAACGATGCGGCGAAAAATAATATTTGCATGTGGCGTGGAAGGAAATGAGGGAGAAGTTGCGTGGAAATGAGAGGAAACGAGAAAGAGAAAAAGAGAGAGAAAGAAAGATCGGGGCAAGGAATGGAAAGAGGCGAAGAGAGGACTCGGTGTTCCGGCAAGCTCATGTCTGACTTTTCATTTCCGTCATTCCCGCTTATGTACGCGGACGGTGCATAATTATCGTTCTTCTTCCTCATCTTGTGCGCACTTCGCTACGGCATTATATTATGTTCCATTTTCCCAACAAGGAGGACATCGCTTCTCCCTCGTACCGCTTTATCACTTTCGGCAAATTCAATTTTCGTCGCCCATTAAGCGAGTAACCTTAACACAGCACAATTCCGACGCATTCGATCCTACGAATTCATTATATCGAGGACATCGAATTTTTCTGCTCTTTATATTCCTCACGGCATGCACGACGCGTGAACAAGGCGAGGCTCAAAAACAGACAAAATATTACGTGATCGTGAGAGAACGAGGCCAATCAATGCATCCTCATCCGCACTCGTCGAAATCGTCGAAATCGTCGGAAAGCGTTCGGGAAGCGTTTAGAGCAGACGACGTTATTTCTATTCACGCGCCGACGTCGTTAGGGCGACATGCAGGATGACGAAATGAAAGAGGCCAGACGGCAGACGGGCGAAGTCGAACGACAGCGGCGCGCGTCGCTGCCATAAGTCGAGTTTAATTTCAGCAAGAAGCGGGGCCGTTATCCTTCGTCCCGTTTCCGCGCCAGCGTCTGACTCGTCCACTGACTCGCGCTACTTGGGTGCCCAGCGCGAAGACTGCTCCTACATTCTTCCGTCGCGCTTTATGAGGATACGATCGTGTACTCGACGGAACTTGTCGTTTATGTCTGTCGTGATTACTCATTTACAGGTATAAATCCATTAGTATACGGTGAATAAAGAACACTTCGTGATGGGTGCCGAAAAAAAAAGAAATAATTAAACTCTCATATACTTAATCTAAATCTACTCTAAGCTACGATTAGTTCATTATTCTGCGCAAAGAGCTGTTGAAGGCGCGGACTGTAGTGCTGAACAAATCGATGTACGTAATGTAGAGATGATGAAGGTCTAAGTGGAGTATTTAGAAACAGTTTAATTATTTACTTATCAGTTTTGTAATGCTGGGCTGGTGTGTCAAATGTAAGTTTCTTCGGGAATTAATTTTTTGCACTTCTATCGTTCTTCTGAGATTTGTTCTGATAAATAGCAGATGTATCTATACCGAGTTGGAGGTAAAGTTGAGACGTATCCAAGACCTGAGGCAGATATGTGCCAAAGTAAATGCAGATTCAGATCTAACCCGCATACTGCTGTATGACCTTCGGTGGAATTTATTGTTCGGATGTTAAATTTAACTTAATTCAAACACAACTTAGACGGGATTCTGTCCTAACGCAGATTTATGCCAAACTAAACTCAGATTCAGATCTAAGCCGCATGCGACTGTATGATGTTCGGTGAAATTTGTCGCTTAAGTGGTAAACCCAATTCCAGGCCAGACCTACCCTATCCACGTCTAACACGCTCCAAATCCAAATTTCACGGTATAATATTTGCTGGAATTTTTCGTCTAAATTGTAAACGTGAGTCCATTTACTAGCGAATGCATGCACTCCCTACCGCGTAGGCGTCTGTCAGACTTCATGATACATTTTTCAGGCTCATTCTAAATCCGCTTTATGTCTCATTACTTCTGTGCATTTTTTGTAATATTCTCTAATCCTTTTAAGATTGCCTCGCGTGATACATACCAGTCCATCATACCAAACGGAACTTTATTCGATGTACGCATATGCATATCCGTATGCTAATACTCGCCCAGGCGTCTTACGACTACCTAGAACAAGTTCGTTGTGGTATTAATGAATATACACGGCTTTTCCTTACAAAAAGCGGCAGCATTTATTAATCTTGAACTAGATCCGGTACCTCAACAAACAGATTCTCTTATTTTTGCATTTCAGAGAATCTGCAGCGTTTATTATTCGTGAACTTGAACTCGATTCTTTGCTTCAGATTTTTTCAGACAATCGATTCTAAACCAAATTTTCACCCAAACCCAACGAAATTTCTTCGCGATCGGCAAGCTTCCTCCGCGACGCTTTCCTTCCTGAACTTTCTCTCATGAGCGACCTGCAAAGGCAATCCGTGAGCGCCGCGAACGGCGGAACGACGATCAATCTCGCAACGGCAACGGTAAAACAGACAGCGGCGTCGTGACGTAGGGGCGCGCGCGAGCAGAATTCTCGAGAAACGTTCATCTCTCTCGTTGCTGACGTCAGAGGCGCGGAAATTAACAATGGCGTAAGAGAGAAAGGGAGAAAAAGAGAGAGAGAGAGAGGTTGGCGACGAGGAGAGGCAGATCAAAATGAGATTTGAATTTTACATGGTGCACGGTGGATTTTTAATTTCCTCGTCATGAGATATTGTCGATCGACGCGAAAGCCGAAGCGCAAAGGCCGGATCGGAATCGGCACGGAATGATTTCCGCGGAATGAGCCAGGCCATTCGCGGGTCGCTGATGTTGGAGCGCGAGGGGAGGTAATTATCGGACGCGTGATATGTAGGAATGTTTGTATGGATTTTATGTTATGTGCGTTGGAGGAGAAGTGGGACGTTGGAGTTACTGGGTTACTGCAGGATAGCGTTTGAAATGGTTTTGTTTCGTTATATGTCATAATTTCGAAACAAATAGAAATATTGATTTAATCATGTGAGACGAGTTACTTATATCTGAAAAGTGGCTGCGATCAGTCAACGATAAACAGAAATGACAGATTGTGTTGGAGATATGATTGACAAATTTGTCGATCACATCTCAATCACAATATCTCATTTTCCAAGGTTCTAAATCAGTCCACAGCTGTCACTGATCCTCCGACGTCACTCTTGATCGGACATCTAATTTTAAGTCTAAATCATTGCGTCATCCATGCATTCTCCTGTCTACGGCCTTTATCAGCCACGAACAGCAGGCGCACCGAGATTGAATGAACGAATTAAGTTTTCATTGCTGCGTCGATGTGGTACACGAGGGACATTCCGATTGTCCTTCTCTACGTATGCGTTTCTCTCTCTCTCTCTTTCTCCTTGGGCTTCCTCCACGTTCCTTTCTGTCAAACGTCCTCGCCATTTGTTCAGCGAAGAAATTGGAGGCAGAGAGGGGAATTGAATTTGTGCAGTCGTACTTGCCGCTGGGTCTCTATGACGTGTGCCGTGGATAATTGTGTAAATATGTATGTGTGTCAGAGAGGAAAGGAGGGTAATGAGGGAAGGGGTAAAGCGTGCAGAAGAAGAAGGGTCAGAAGCATGTTGATGTGGACTTTGGTTTGGTTGGCTAGAGCATATCTTTTAAATTCGTACTTTTGAACGTATTTTTCCATTTTTGGTGATATGTGTCATTGTAAGAGTAGATTTGAAAAGCAGCGGTGATAAAAAGCATGATGAGTCATCTGTAGTTGGGTTCTATATAATGATAGCTGAATATAGGTGTAAATAGTAATTGAATACTTGTTTTCTTTCGAAGTGTCGAAGTCAATTTCTTAGTTGATCAACCGGATATAAATTAAACAATGCCTTTACACACTGCCCAGCGATTTTCAACCGGTGTACCTCTAGAAATCCACACGATTCCCCTGTTTTTTTGTATTTCTTCATATTAAAACATCACATTTCGAAAATTAGTAAAAATGTACACATTACGTCAGACCTCAAAGAAATACAATATACCGTCCCTTACGTCGTAGAAAATAAACCCTCGCGCACCGTGAATGAAAAATGCTCAAAAAATGCAATACATCGTTCCTCACGTCGTCGAATATCAACAATAAACTCCCGCGCAGCGTGACTTAAAAATGCTCGAAAATCGCCGGGCTCGATGCTGCATCTCCTGCCTTCGCAAGCACCGGACGTTCAACATTATCACACACACACACACATACACACACACAGACAGCACCCTCCGTCAATTGCTCCGCACGTAACTTCCGAAAAATCGCGTAAGGTCAGCGTCGATCGTTCTCGGTGTCACTTTCTTTCGCCCTCTCATCTCTCCCCTCCGAACCACGCATCCACCCACACACCCACCCACACACACACACACACACACACACACACACTCTCCCTCTCTGTTCCTCCCTTCTCCGGCGTCGCGACGGAGTCGCGGAAGGACGGACGCACCAGTGAGGATCAGCAGGCTGGGAACGTCAGAGTGGTCCCCGACATCGTCGCGCGCGCATCGAATCTGAATCGAGGCACGATCTCGCGAGCAGTGTGCGACACTCGATCCTTCTCGATCGACAACGACCACATCACCCGCTCATTCCAAAGGAGACCCGAAAAAAGTGTCGCTCCGGACATTCGCACGCTTCCACGCCGTGATCGAGCGCCGATCAATCTGTCCCGCGTGTGCGCGCGTGTTCATGTGCGCGTGTCAATGTGACCCGTTTCTGTGCCACTCTGACGAGATTGAACCTTTCGGCTGACGGGCCACAGGTGGAAGTACGTCGGATTCTTTCGGCCGCCCGCGAGCACCAGGCGGAATCGTCGGGCGAGTGTTGAGGCGCTTCGACGTTTTTGAAATATTGGAGTACAGTGGTGTATAGGGGAAGAGGTATAAAGAGTGCGCGGGTTTGATCGATATTTCGGGAAAATCGACTTGACGCTCGGAATTGTTGGAGGGTCGACGCGCGCGGGGGTTGGCGGGGTGTCGGAAGTATTGTTTGTGCGGCAGAGAAGACTCTTAAAGTTTAAAGCGATCGAGGGATTATTAAAGAGGGGGTTTATAAGTTCGGGATAACTTATGAGTATTTGAAGTTGGATTCGAATGTTGCCGATTAGCGTGGATTGAAGAAGTCGGGTGGAATTCACGCTCGGTGTCGTCGCGTTAACGTGGGAAGGTTTAAGTTTGTTGGAACTTTGCGTGTAATTAAATAAGGTCGTGGCTAAAGTATAGTTTCCATCGAGTTTGTGAGAGTCAATGTTAAAGGTCGATTCATAATCGGGTGTCTAGTATCATCGAACGAATATTAAACTTTGAAATCTGTTAACTTAATCTCGACAAAGAATATTTACATAGAAAAAGTTTGTAATAATCGAATTCACTCACAATTCTGTCGCGAGCAGTCAGTTTTTATTCGCACCACTTAACTTTAACAAACGATGATAAATCGTCCGTAAGAATCTAATAATCATATATCGTACCTAATGACATGACGAGAAATTAGCACGATCAAAAATCGTATCAAATTGCTCACAATTAAATACTAACGTAAACTATCCCAAAACAGCATCAGCGAATCATCGTTTGATCAAGAACCGTGTCAACCTTCAATCAAGCTTCACTACCGAACCTTCGAAATCGAAACTGCGAACGTCGAACAAGCACAAAACGTCTTCGACAATCTCTTGATCACTTTCAGCACCTATCCAACGTCCACCTGATCCACCGCCGGAAGTCTCTTCCGTCCGTCGCGAGTGTACCTTCAGCACCGAAAGAATATATAAATAAAGGAAGCCGTGGAGCAAGTCGTGGGAGTGGCGCAGTTATATTCTCGCACAAGAACACGAGACTCTCGACACGCGGATTTCGATTGCAAAGGATCACTGGTTAGGTGTCCCGGACAACTGAACTTGACGCCGAAGTGAGAAGAGTGTTGCTGACAGAAGACATTGTTCGGACGATTTCGATGCGATACGGTCGAGTCGGGCTCGTCTGACGATTTTGCGGATTCGAGTGTTTTCGCAGACGAGTGGTACACGAAGAAAGAAGACGCTTCTGGATAGAAGGCACTTCGAGGCGCACGGAGGGAGTTGCGTGAAATGAGGGAATAGGAGGGCCGATAAAACAGAATTCGACGAGAATCGATTTTCGAAACAGACATTTTTTCGGGGAGAGAAAATTTGTCGCTTGTCATACAAGCGAGTTCATGAAATTGTACAATACGAGTACTGAACTCCGGTTGAGAAAAATTATTACGTAATATAACGTCTTTATTTGAAGTTTTATCGCAGTACAGGATTATTAGTCCTGAAGGATACAAATTTGAAACATTGCTGAGACAGGCATAGTGTATTGAATTCGATATTTTCAACGATATAGGCACTTTGCAACGATTATTGCAAAATCGAATGTGAGGTCTGATCTGCTCTCTCTCGAGAGAGGAAGAAATCGTTACTGAAACTGCAGTTCGAAGGATACTTGAAGTATTACGTGCGAAAATTGCGTCGTTCCGGCCAAATAAAGGAAAAAGTATCGGCGAAACACGTGTGAACGATATCGCCGAAGATATATCGTTGTCGAACCAATTTCAGCCCAAAATACTCCACGGAATTCAGGTCCCGACTGAAACCGAAGTCTGATAACTTCCTTCGAAGACCATAAACGCCTCTCAAACGAGACTTAACGCGATTACTCTCCAACGACAAGAAACCATAATCTCCAAACAATAAAAATCGTCCCATAAAGCTTAAAGCAAACGCAAGAACATATCACAGGATCAAATTTCCAAAAGCACCCACTCAATACCTGACCCAGAAAATTCGTCTCACCCACACACAAACACCACCTTACCGAATATCTGACAAATATACTTCGACCGAACGCGAGGCTACATAAAACGACGATCTAAAAAAGAATCAACACGCGCGAGGCATCGGTCGCGCCAAAAATATATTCTCCTGGATTTCCGGGAAATTGGTTCTACCCTCTTGCGGCGCCGGAAGAAGCGAGCACGGAAGTCTGAAATCGAGCGGCGAGGAAAGGACACTCGAACACACTGTACAGGATCCCGTCCTGATATATCGCGCGAAGAGTTATTATACGCTCGGCAGAAGAAAGAAGAGAAAGAGAGAGAGAGAGAGAGATAGAACGAAAAAACGGAAACGGTGCTGGAGTATATTTTCGGGCCGGCGAGCGAGGTAAATTCTCGTTAAGACGCGCGAGATTACGAGGCAAGACGGATAGATCCCACATGATCCCGGTGTTTCGCCGTCGAACGTAAGGTCTCGTTCTTAAATTGAGAAGGAGGACCGTTACAGTTCGCAACGTCCTGTAATCTCGAGAACCGGAAGACGAATAGTCCGCGACGGGCTCCGAGTCCTCGGAACCGAAGGGCCTTTTTCCGTTGGCCAGGCTCGAGAAGAATTCGTGAGGCCAATAATAACGGCTCATAGTCGGCGCGCCGCGAGTAATTCGGAGGCGTGCGTTCTGGGATTTAATGAAATTGGCGGGATAGCGAGCGGAATAAGCGCATTAGGAGAAGCGTATCGCGAAGTTGAGTGTGAACCAATTATTGCGGATTAAACGGCGCGGAAGATTGGGCGATCGAGTCTGAGGGTAGATGGGCAGAGGAGAAAATCGTGTTTTCTTGCTTTTTTCGTCGCGGTGGGGCGGAGGTAGTTAATTGAAATATTTAACGCGCAGGATATATAGAAGATATACAGAATCGAAGCGTGCGGTGTATGATCGGTACGTGCGACTGGAGAAATTATATAAACATCGAACTGGCTGCAATATAGAAGAGGCAGATTTTTCTGACGTCCTAAAAAAATCTTCCGGAATTCAGAGTACGGAAGATACGGCACTGATTAAAAGCACGTTGTTTAATCAATTTTTGATTATACATTCGTTATTAATAAAAATCTATAATACACGATATACGAGCAAGGTTTCTCGTGTACACACACCGAAAGCGTACCGCACCGGCCGACTTAATTCATCGAAACGGCTCCCGGGTAAACATCAGCCAGCGTCGAGGTGCGCGAAATATAGAAAGTGCAGATCTTTCTGGCCATTCGTACGGCCGACTCGCTCCTCATCGAACCAGAACGTAAGCCCTGAGCAACGATAGCGAGCCTGCACCGAGCTCCACTCGTAAAGGCACGTCTTCCTTCACGGACTTCCGAACTCGCGCCACGAAACCGGAAGTGGCGCGATCGTTACAGAGGATTTCTCCTCGAGTGTCATCGTCGGAGGCTCTCGAAACGGTCGAGAAGAAGTGAAGAGGAGAGAGAGAGAGAGAGAGGGAGAGCAGAAGAGGAAGAGGCAGAGTCGGAGAACATCGATCACCGAACGAGAAGCGGTTAACAAGAAAGAGGGCCCACTCGACGTTCAATTAAGCCGTTTTCCAGCGAGTCCGGAGGTCGGCTGGCGTATAAGGGTATCAGTGTGGCGAGCTGAAAGAAAGGAAGTGGAAAGTGAGCGCTGATAAGAACTGAATAAACGGAGCGCCGCGAATCGGGACAGAAGTCAAAGTACGAATATTGGACGACGTCTATTAATCGACATCCAGAACTCGAGCTACGTCAAATACAGTGGGAGGACGAGCAGTAATTCGGATTGAAAAAGGAAATATTCGATACGCGTATCTGTACGGGTATTAATAAAAATCCGGATTTTCGTGCGTCGGACGCAAGACGACGAGCGTCGAGAGGAGTATAAATCGGGAGGAATACACAGACGAATATTCCAAGTACGTTTATACGACTGCGCGTGAAAAATAAAAATCTGCAGGATAATCAGATTTTCGTGGAGCACGAGAGGACGTCCACAAAAGCTGCGTCGCGCTAAAAACTAATAAGACAGGAAACGTGCGCGCGGAACTGAGCGGATAATAGCGACAGACGGATCGCGGAGAGATTCGAACGTCGAGTCCGGAAATTCGCGATGTCACACAGGCGATCGCTTCCGACGTCGGTGTGAAATCATCGCGGACGCGATCCACCAGAGCACATCTTCCCTTGGCCGCAGGCTGTCCCAGGCTTAACGAGAATCGGAACAGTCGACGAGCGCGAGTCAGCTACTTCGCTTGGCCGCGCGAAAAAGCGAACAGCGAACGAGGTAAAGACTCGTACGGAGGGAGCGTTAAGGAAGACAGGGGGAGTAAGAGAAGAATGTAACGGAATCCTGGGGCTTAAAAGGATCGAACTCGTACCGGGTGCAGGAGAATAAGTTTTAAAAGGCAGAGAATAGAGGGCTTAAGAGGGCAGGAAGCATATAAAGGAAAAGAAAACAAGAGCGGGATCGGAGTGGACGGCTTTGAGAAGGGTGAAATAATATAAGTGGGAGGAAAAGCAGAGTGGGAAGAGAGGATAGAGGGTTTGGTAAGACGGAAAGAGTGGAAAGAAGGTGTACGACGGAAAAAAGGGAGGGAGAGTGATTAAGAGAAGAGGCGAGTTCGGTGGAAGGAAGGGTTCGGTAGGAAAAACAGTGAGGAAGTTCAGCGTGGAACGATGCAGTGGTGCTTAATAGTGTTGATTGCGCTCGGCTTAACGCGGGCGGACAATGCCGTCAACTCGGCGGACTATTCCTTCTTCAACTGCTCCGCTCTCAACTCCCAGGAAGAGATAGATCTCGATAAGGTGAGTCTCTGTTTGGATTGTCCTGTGAACGCTCTTTCAAGCGCACGTATTCCGATGTTGGCGCGGAGCACTCCGAAGAGAGTTCGTCCACGGGGTGCCACGGACAATACTGCGCGAGAGAATTTGACGTAATTAGAAAATCGTACCCGGCACAAATTTCGGCGGAGTTAATTAAGTTCGCGTTTACTTTGTTTTTCGTATTTGCATATTTTATTCGAACTTTTGTTCTTCTTCCGATTTGGCTTGTAGATGGACGAGGAGTTTTTTGAGGTCCAGGCAGAAATTGATGAGAGTTGCTTGAGGTATCGATTACTGGGCATCTTTACCTTATGGATTCTTTGTCTTGTACAGAAAATTGTTCTTTCCTTCGGTCGAAATTGGTTTTATTGGATCTCTCGAATATTTGTGTTTATGGGGAGCATTGTGCTTTTTTTTGTCTTTTGGCATACTTTGTATATTTGTGCATTGTGTCCACTATGGTGTGTGACAATTTCGATAGGAAAGTTTATAGGGTCGCGTATACGATCGTGCGGTCGCGCGGGTATGCGAATATGTACAGTTGGAAGATGGATGTAAAATGTAATATGCGAACTGCGTAATTTACAATGAGCGCATGCGGACGAATGAACGGTGCATGTTATTACGGTATGGGTAGGCGAGGATATGTGCACCAATAAATAGTGTTACGGGCGGAGCAGAGAGTTGGAATAAGAGTTTATGCGAGTTTGCGTACATTTCGATGCATTCTCGGAAAGTAAGAATTTGGTTTAAAATAAATGTACATCGTGAGGCTATTTCCCGATTTATATTCGAGTTCTATAGTAATAATTCATACTTCTGCATTGCGAATGGCGAAAAAGTTTCCGTTTCTACTCGTTACTTAATATGATGAAATGCAGAAAATAAACAGGAATGAAAGAAACGAGAAAATGTGTCAAAGAAAAATACGATACACTTAATTAGTACGATAAATCGGAGTCGCGGGGGCGGTTGCGTACATTTAAGACAAGGGTGGAAAATGAATAAGGCAAGAATCTGATCGCGGCACGTCTATATATTCTATAACTCCCACTTCGAGCAATTTCCATTTCATTTGAATCTCTAGATGTCGAAAATTATGAATACATCAGTTTGGATTCATTATTCGAATTCTTCGCTTTACCAAATTTGTTTTCTTTTTTAGTCCTTATCTTTGATCGTGGACTTCGAAGACAAACGTAACGCACTTAATTAATGCGATAGATAGGATTCGTGGAACAGTCACAAAAATGACAAAGACGGCACAAAGAACAAAGGAAGAATTTTATCACGGCGCGCTTATGAATGCAATAAATTCCTGCTTTAAATGCCGAATGAATTAATATTCGACTGCGAGAATGTGTTGGCGAAAAATAATAAATATGATCCGGCACGAATGCAAGTACTTTAAACACTCGACGCATCGATATTCAACTGAGACGACTTATTGCTAAACAATAATAAATCTAATTAAACGCCACCCATATTCGATTAAACGCGGACATTAAAGGCGAGTACAACGCACTTAATTAATACCGACAGATCAGACTGGCCGCGGCCTCACAAAGACGGCGAGGGCGGAAAAATGAACGAAGCAAAAATTCGATCACGGGACGCCTATAAATTCGATAACTCCCGCTCCGGGCAATTTCGTTTGTACGTCGAGCGCACGGCTTTTGTTTTCGCGGGGATAAGAATCCATCGGTAACGAGGCGATCCGATCGTTTGATGCGATTCCAATAACGCACGCGTCCGCTCACCGTGTGTCGCCTGCGTTTCAGAGAGAAAATTAGGTCGGCACCGTCCATTTTTTGCCCAGCCCCACCCTCTCCTCTCTATTTCCCTTTTATTTAGCCGATAAAATGCTGCGGCGGGAAAAAATTCGACCGCAGGTATGCGTGCGCTGCGCGCAGACAGTGTGCTCTCGCGCGCTCGGAATTTTGCGCTAAATGGTTCTTAAAAGGTCGCGCGCGTTTGATTCCGCTCTTCGTTTTTTTTTTTTTTTTTTTGTAGCCCCATCGAGTTCGGGATGAGGGATGAAAAAATGTATGAAATGAAAGAGCGCCGGCGCTTATTACGTTACGCTTTTTTCGCGGTCTCGTCGCGTTCGATGATCGGGTGGTTGCGGTTTTTTTTTTGTAAATTGCGCGTTTGTGAGATGTGGACGGTCGAATTTAACGCTGGACACTGTGGGGGTGACTCGTTTCATATTAGCTATGATGTTTTATTTCGTGGAATTTGTCCTGATTTTTAGGGGCTTGCGTAGATTGACGTAGATATATAATGGAATAATTTTGTAACTAATACATTTTTGGGGAAAAAATGATCTTTCGTAATATGAGTATAGTGATCGATAGATAGTACCGAAAATTCAATTTATAATAATTAAATGTGTTTTAACGTTTTATTTCAATGTATGTGAAGTATGCATGTATTTCCAGTGCGTGACAATATGCGCATAAATCGGAAACTTAATTATGTAATAAATTATAGTTATCTGTGTTACACCGTGACTGTTCGATTATCCGAGCATCGTGTCCTCCTATTTGTCCATATAATAGCTCCTCTGCTGTAATAATACCTGGGTCCCAAGTGTAATTAGTTGTAATACCCACTATACACATTCAGAATACTAGTATTTCCGAGATTGCTAAATTATGTGATCCAATTTCATGAAAGTGTATTTTGAAGAGAGAAACATTACCTATTTGATTCTGTTCAGAAGTTTGAACATTCCTACATTGAACTAGCGAAACATTGTACCCAAAAGTAAAACTATTTCTATCTCAGAAATTCAGGTCATCAGATTTAATATCAAACAGAGTCTACCAAGATCAAAACCAAGGAGCACATTTCAGCATTGTTAAAATTACCACATTACCAATTTTCAATTATTCTTTAATCCATTCACTTCCTCTGCAAGATTACAAGACGTCGCTTGTCGCACGATCGCTCTTAAATAAAATATATTTCCGCGATTTTCACGAAAATTCCACGAAACCGTACTAATCCGCTCGATCGGAACAGATCTCTCTTCAATCCACTCCATCGAAAGTGGAACAATTAATCCCTCTATTCATTCACAAATCTGAGCCGTGTTCGTATCGGAGGAATCAACGTTGTGCAACTCGACCAAACGATCGGCAAGCGAATCGGCGAAAGTCCGCGGGTCCAATTAGCAGACTTCTCTAACGAGAATTTGATACGAAGCGTCCGCAGTGAACGATGGCACCGCGACGATGGCTGCTCGAACTTCGAGACAGGCCAAATGAATGAAGAGGCATCGTAATATATAGGGCGCTTCATAATACGTGTCGCTCGGTAGACGGATGGACTTGGGCTAGAATTTACGGAGTTGCCGGTTCGGTAACACTTTGACAATTCAAGGCATTCGCGTGGATTCGCGCTGATTTAATGCGAATTCTTAATGGCCGGAATTTGATTATCCCGAATTTTCTGCGCGGAACACGTTGAGTAACTTCGTGGACATTTTCGTTGTATCGAGAATTGCAAGCAAATATTGCACAAAATTTTTCGCACCGCGAACGCGTATAATTGACTGCTCGACTTTGAAATTTCATCTTTCCAGCCACTTCTTCGTCTAAGAACGCGACTAGCTCGTCGCGACTATTCGAGCGTCCCGATCCATTGATTAAGAAAATTACACGCGGCACAAATTCCGCGCACGTCTGCCGCCCGAAATCGTGTCAAGAGTTGACAGGGGAATCTCGTCGGGGCAAAGATTCCGCGTCACGTAGCGAAGAAAATGATGTCAAGAGAAGGGAACACGGGATGGCGGCGGCGGCTCCCATCAAACTTTCATTCGGTGCATTTCCATAGGGCTGAAGAAGCTTGCCGTCGTCAGTGGTATCGCGGGGCGCGGGATATTATGCAAATCGCGCCACGGCGTCGGGATATTCGGACGTAAGGATCGGACGCGCGCAAAAATTCGAAACATCGTTACCCGCGCGGAAAGTAGTTCACGTCGAAGCCTGACTACAGTAATTCGAGAACAATTCCGAACTCGCTTCTTGCCGCGCGAACTTCGCCGTGCGCGCGACTTAGGATACGGGATCGGGCGTTCCAGTCGGATGTGGCAGAAATGGCAGGCACGCCTCGAAGAAATTACGGCCCGCAGTTGCGGCGTGACTGAATTTCGCGGCGGTAAAAATGTTTCGCTTTGTTCCGGCGTTTCTTGCGAGCGAGCGTCGAACTTTTTGAAACAGAGGATTCGGGGGCTGAGGTGTTGGATTCGTGCTGCTTAGGATGTTTGATGTTATATTTCCGGCTGGGTGCTGCGGAAAAGTTGGATTTTTGCGCTTTATGGCGGTGGAAATCGATGTAACGCGGAGTGAGTGAAGAATTCAATATTTTTCATTTGCGGCGGATGTATGTATATTGAGGAAGGGGTACATTTGAGGTTCGTGTCAGGGACGAAGTGTCAAGAACAAATTATTAGTTTCGAGCGGAAGTCCGTGGAAAATTTTTCTGATCGAAGCGGAATGAAACAAAAATTCCGAGCGCGTTGCCGAATAAATTACATCAAGGCGGAACAATGGGACCGGGTACAGTCTCAGACTCGCGCTTTCTTGCAATCGAAACTTTCGAACCGGTCGACAAATTAAGTATCACGAACGCGAGAAAACTTCGATTCGCTGCCCGACGAAGTTATGCGATATCGACAATGACGAGGCTTCCACCGGGAAAATGCAAAAGTCCAACAGTATTAAGAGCAATAAAAGAAAAATGTATACCCGACAATAGCAGAACAGTAGATAGAAATGAACCGTAATATTCTGTACAATGAAAGAGAAGTAATGACAGAAACTAAGAAAAATAATTGTTCTGCGAATACGCAGAAATTTGTAAGTGTTCGAGTAAATGTAGAGAACTGCTTGAAGCAATACAGAAAATTCAACGGGAGACTACCCAACGAGACGCTCCTTCCAGTTCTTAATTGATCAGCTGATCAATCAAGAATGATTAGCTTGGTCACCAATGTGGAACAATGAACCGTGGCATAAGCGAAGGCATGTAGCCGTGCCTTTAGACCTTGATAAAAGCTGATTTTAACTAAATAAAGACCAATCACCGTTCGGAGACATCGTTGTCTGAAAAATTTCGCACAGCGCCTGTTATTAATTCCTTAAGACAGGGACTCGAACAAGAAACGGTCGGGCAAATTAATTTATCACGAACAACAACCTACCGCTCAAACTTTATCAGTTGATGAATTTCACATAGTACTCGTTATTGAATCCGCTAGACATTAAAGGCCGAATATATTACAAGCAAGCCCACACTTTGTGCCGAGCAGCCCTAAATAATCTGTCCACCGGCCGTTTCGCTGCACAGGCCTGGAAAATCATTAATGCGAAAATTCGTGCTGTCCCCGGCTCGTGGGAAATCGAAACTTTCGTCGCGCAGATGTTACGATCGGGAAAAGACAAGCGTTCCACGTTTATGAGCGGAGCAGAGTAACGGGCCGGAGTTGTTGGGCGAAGCTTAAAGTATCGTTAATTCAAAACAATTACGAGTTCCTGGCACGCTGCCTCTCTCTCTGTCTCTCTCTCTCTCTCTCTTACTCTCACTCTTTCTCTCACACTACACTGCCGCACACTCACTCACTCTGTACGAAGTTGTTGAGTCGGGTCTGGCTTATAGTTACATACGGAGTGCATTAAGTGGTGGCCATAATTCAAACGGCCGCCGTCCAAGACCTGTAATACCAATCCCGCAACGTCGTCGTCGTCGTCGTAGGAACTTCCAACGATGCCTATAGGGTGTTCCCGAAGTCGTGCGCGAGACTTTAGTTTTAGTGCGAACTCGTCAACGGACAGGTCGTTATCGTTGCTTAAGACTGGAACCAGGGACGACTGTCGTGTACCTATTTCTATCGAATGGTTTTGAGTTACTGGAAAGGAACACGTTATTCAAGAGAATGATGTGTATTTTAATTGTATTGTATGGTCGGTCAATAATTATTAATGCAGAGATATCGGTTCTATATAAATTTTTATGTTTCAAAGAATGTTGCTTCTGGTACTAAATAAAGTACAGAATGAACGTATATGCCTGAATGTCATTCAGCTTTCTGTTTAGAGTCGAATCGCGATAGTTTATTTCCGCCAACTCAAATCACACTCGGAAATCTGATTTAGCCTCTCAGCCACAGTTCGCTCGATCGCATCGAGCGATACAAAAATGTTCTCTCTGCAACGGCGTCACTATTTTTGAAAACAAATATAACGCCGCACGCTGTCAGCGGTAAAATCTGCTTTTTATTCACTCTAGTTTCTACTTTTAGAGGAACGAAAATTTTGATTGTGACATACGGGAAATGAGAAGTCCATCCAAGATCGGAAACCAGATAACCACGCATTGAACGAAATTTATCAGAAGCTCATTCAATCAAACCTTCGCAGTGCAACGCACAAATGAATGCTCAATCCGGCCATTATCACGAAAGTAACATCGACGTTCATCAGACTCCCACTGCCCATCAACGACCACATCCCAATTTGCCTCTGATTCCCCGAAACGAGACTTTATCTCCCGTAATCTCATCACGTAGCCCCGTTTTGTTTCCCACCTTCCCCGCCGCTCGACGTAACTTCTGCTCAACCGGGGAGTACCGATGTAAGGTAGAACTTTTTCCTACCCGCTACAATTGCAATCATATTCCTGCGAAACTTTTTCGCCCTTTCTTCCTTCCCTGACCCCTTCCCATTTCTCTGTCCTTCCACGCTTCTTGTATCTCGCTTATCGCTGACGAAGCTCGTAAGGCGAACCTCGACGACGGTCTGAGATGGAATAAGCCGAAAAGAGAGCAGCTAGCCTCTTTCGCTTATTGAAAGAGAATATCTATGATCGTGCGCTGTTCTCTTCCGTGCGGTCCTTGATACTTTCGACGACGCGTTTCTTAATTGAACGCTGTACTTAGTTTGCGTTCTCGTGCAGCGTGTGGAAGATTTTTGTACTCATTGCCGACTCTGCTGACGTCCAACTCGTTTACTTCGGTGTAAAAGTTATGTTTTAGTGGGGAATAGAGAGAGATGTGTACGGGACGTTGGGTGAATTTTGAGAGTTCGTTTCCGTATGAAATTCAACTTGGAATTAGCGGATCAGGTTATGTGCCGGTGATTCTGAAAGTGGGCTGATTTGATAATTCAGAAAATTACTTTGTTACTTGTTCTGTGTTGCATTATATATAATAAAAAATTACATTTTTTTTATTATTGATTCAGAACACTTTCATAATTACTGACTGATCTACTATATATTTTACATATGGTGTGTTGCATTTTATGTGGTAGGTTTACCGATTTATTATAATCTCGCACAGACACAGACGTTCCGTGTAATGCGACGAAATGCGTTATTAATAATATTGTACGTACGCAACGATTAATATCTCTTAAACGATTCGAGATTCGCCACTGATTTACATCCTGCGTTATTTACTCGACATCTGCATCGAGTATATTCATTTCAAGAGTCATTAACGCTCTGATCACTGCCAACGCTAATGGACTATGACATTTAATACCCGTAATAAACCTTTTAACCCGCGAACTTTCACGTTACATATTGACCAGCGTCCGCAAATGCAACATTGAGTACCACCAGAAACAACTCGCTGACCTTTTCCCAGGAAGCCAACGATCGAGTGCTGAAAGATTCGAATATTCAACGAACATAATTCGAACACAGAAATACTCGTCGTAAATTCGTGACATCGGACCACCCTGCAAAACGTCCGAACATAACATTATCATTCAAATCGTCCCTATCCTATTGCCGAGTTTACGTAGCTACGAAGGCCGCCAGTTCTGTTCTTCAAGTCCGAAAAGGTCTGCACATCCCGGAGCGTTATCGGGCGCGGGTTAACGTTTATCTGGCTTTGAGTTAGTGCCAAGTTGTTGTGACCCGTGTATGGGCCGCGGTGTCCCGATGGAATTCCGAAATGCCGCTTATCGGAACGCGAAAAGTTGGCACGACGACGGGCCTCGGGGTGGGGCGGAAAAAAAGTCGACCTGGCTTTATGCTGGCGCGCGGTGGCATGCGGAGTACTTCCCGCCCGCAATTATTGACCTTATTAAAGCTGATAAAGGTCGCGGCGGAAGGTTCGGATTAAAGCGACGTTGTGGGCGATTCTTGTAATTAAAAGGCAGAGTACTTTTCACGTTGTTTTTTTGAGGATTTTCGATTTTTGTCACGAAGGAGGAGAATGGTTTTAATGGGTATCATTTTAGTCGGTTACAATTTTAGTTTTGGCAGTTTGTGAGTGAAAGATATGAGACAGTGGAATGATTTGAAATTATTCGATTAGAATAGTCGGGTTCGGAATAGATATTCTGAATGTGTCAGGTGTACTAATGTAAATTAAATTTTTATTAAAGATGTTTCGCAGTGAATCAACTTTTATTTATCTCTCGATATTATATTTTCTCCGTGACATCGACTCGTCGAAGGATGAATTAAAGTTGTCATCGTCTATGAAACGACCGTAGTAAATAAATGACAGCGTAGTATAGATAGCTGCGCAGTTCCAATAATTCGACTCCATTAAATTTATCGCAAGCAAACATACAAAATTCGACAGGATTTACGTATTTGAGCGCGTCGATATTAAACATGTTTAATATTGTGTCCGATCGTCGCTGTGTCGAGCGGTTCGATGCACGGACGATCGCCTATCCCGACATCTGCATGTCAAGACACTTAAATATTCATACGTCCAGAGGCGAGACGCGACCGACAACGCTCCTTTCCAATTTTGATTACGCCTGTCGACCGAAACAGAAGCATATCATCCTTTCGCGCAGCTGCATCTTTTCACGGCACACGATAGTCGATGCATAGTGATGGTACAAAACACAATGCTGATATGACGGCTATTGGTGGCGTTGTAGCAATTCAATTCTTTCGGGCTCATTCGGTGGACACGGAACTGAAAGCAAAATCGTAGTATAGAACAGTAACTTCAGTAATATATCATCAATTGCTACGAATTCTCAGTAAGCAAGCAGTAAATATAATCGACAGAAAAATTATACTTAATCAAGACCAGACATTCACTTAAAGGAAACATTTCTACACGATTTTTTATGACAAATATCAATATCAACCCTGATTAATTATACCATCATACCACGAGACGAAACATACCAGAACAGTCACTGTATTAGTTCGCCCCCGATGCCTCTTTCTCATGCAGAGCCAATCAAGAAGAGCGTTTCCGCGCGAACAAAGTTATGCCAGGAAAAAGGCAACCTGCCTTCCTATTCATCCCTTCCTATCGCATGCACGCGGAAATATCGTTCTCCACCCCGTTGCATCCTCACACCAGCGTGCGCACTCTTTCAGCCTCGTTCTCCACTCATACCTGCGCCTCCTTCTTGCTCTCCGCGTGTACGGTGGCGATTAGCATAAGCTCCGCTTAAAACCCATGCACTGAATATAAAGTGACGGAACGTCGTCTCGTTGCTTACCGCGAGTTATGGGCAAGCTGTTGCAGCGCTGAGAAACACTTTGCTGCTATCTCTCTGTCTTTCTCTCCCTTTCTTCCTCTTTGCGCACTGTGTACATACATATTCTGCGAGGAACGATAGATCGACGAAGATAAGACAAGAGTGCAGGCTGGAAACGAAAAGAAAATGTGGGCGGGAGATGAACAGCGTACGTATTGGTATGATCTAGGTTTTTTGATATTTGCATTTTTATCTGTTGGGTTTCTGGTTGGAGCAGATATTGGGATTTACTCTGTAAATGTGTGCGATGGCATGTGTAGTTGTTTGCTTGTATATAATTGTTATTTATGCTTATCCAACATTCCGTGCTGATTACTGTTGGGAAATATCGTGTGACGCACACTGTGAATATGGTCCACTTTAAATTTCTATATACGTTGCTTTTGATGGGTAAATTATTTTGATTTTACTAACATTTTTCTTCTCGTTTGTTCTGGTCTTCGTTTGTATATCTGTTTTTCTTGGCAGAATTTTCCCAGGAGATGTTTTATACAAATTGAGAAACGCATCTGTCGATTATGCTTTCCGAGAAAAGAGATCGTTATTGATGACGCGAGTAAATTTTGCGCGCAAAGATTGACAATTTATACTAGGTTATCGTAAGAGCGGATGCCGCGGAACCGAAGAAAAATTACGACTTCGATCGTCGCCACAACGGAAATTGCAAAGTTGCGAAATCGGAGAATTAAAAATCGAGCCGACAGTAATTAATAGCTTCGTCGTCATAACTAGATTCGTTAAAACTTATAACGACGTCCGCCATCAGTACCTAATACCCACACCAAAAATACGACGTTCATCACCACCGCATTGACAGCAACAACGTACAAAAACCATAAATCTCACCGTAAACTAAATTAACAACGAAAATATCCCTTAAAACTTTCACCATATAAGTACAATATACATTCATTAAAACAGGTAACGATCTCCCATAGTACTCAACATCATAGACACTGAAACAGAAAAGAAATCTAACAATTATTCCTTTCCACATTCTCACGCCAAGTCTCCAACATTCATAATCAAATTCAAACAAGCAAATCAACACATCCCCGCACCCCCTGAATCTACTTCTCCCTTCAAAAAGAACCCCCAAAAAACCTATTCACCTCGAATAGAGAACCTCCTCCGTTCTCGAAGTCGGTCAAAAACGAAGACAGACGCGTCCTCGTGTTCTCCATTCTCCGAGCGTCTCGCAAGAATTCGCGCAAAATCCTCGCTCCCTCACCGTGACTGACCCTGTGATATAAGAGCGAGGCGTAACGGGACGGGAGGCCAAAGTGGCTGGAAAGCGGAGACTGCCGGGAAACGGAAAGGGACGGGCGAGTGGGAACAGTAGTAGGCGGACGAGTGGAAACGGCGAAATATGTATTCCCTTTCCGTCGGGCGCCCTTGTCTCGGCCTTTGGATTGTCCCTCACTCGCGTTACCCCGAACTACGTCCGTCACTCGAACCCTCTTCGAGTGGGGAAAGGATTTTCGCGGCGAAATGGCAGGCGGAATGCCGGCGAGTTCTACTCGAAAAATTTCCATGCAACGCTTTCTCTCGCGGTATGTACGAGTGTGTGTGTGTGTGTGCGCGGGCGGAGAGAAAAGTTTCGTTGCGAAAATTCGAGTAGCCCCTGTGCTGGGGGGGCGGTTGGTAAGTGGAAGTTGGGGAGGAAGAGATATGGATGGATGGATTGAAGAGTGAGTAAAAGACGCGTAAGAGGGGGTGGGAGGTAGTGTGAAAAGAAAGAAAGGATTGATAAATTAGGAGGGTGTGGAATGAAAGAGAGAGGAATGAGTAGGGATCGGGAGATGGATACATGAAATGTGAGTAGAATGTATTTTTTTTTTTGTGGAACTAACGATAATTGAGCGGCAGAAAAAGAAATGATGTAGACAGAATAAGTAAGGAGTAAGTAAAATATACAGTGAGAGGGAGAGAGAGAGATGCGAAGAAAAGGAGAAAACTAGGTAGAGAGTAAGTGAGAGGCGTCTGGTAGAGATGCTGAGAAATAGACAAGAGCTGGATACAGAATCGGAATATGGAACGTAAAATGTATTCCATTCGGGGAGTTGTCGATATTCTCTTGGCGATCGCTTTGTCCGCAGACGGAGCTCGCTATTTTCGTCCTACCGCGCAATTTCGAAAGGGATCACTGTTTCGGAACTGATGGATATGGAAGATGCGGATTCGGCGGATTCTTCTAATACCGTCGTCAGAAGGCTTTCTCTCAGACCGGTTTTGTTTCTTCTCGTCGCGTCGCGTATATTTCGTCTCGACGAACGCGTATTTGAGTTTAATGTCGAGAGACTGCATAATTTGGTGGGCTTTCCGAATTTAGTAATTATTCGTACATGTAACGACAAGATTAACGATAAAATAGCGTTAATTCGAACTCGTGACATTTCTTATGCAGTACGCATCTCTCAGGTTTAACACACAATTCGAGGCAACATAGTCTACATTTGCATGTATCTATCAAGTTAAGCCTTCTACCCAATTCTCGTGTGCGCGTCAAAGGCAAATTTTCGCATTCATCAGGCGACGTCGATTGAAATCGAATTTAGACCTTTTCCTACTTCGAAAGCGCTTCGCGCTGTAAGTTTGAAGAACAGATAAAGAGAACGACAAGGCTCGAAGCACGTGCCTTGGTTTTCTCAACCCATGGAGCCCAGAATCGGTTACTGATCTCCGATATATCCCTTGAACAATCTGCTCGCGTAAATTCTACAGCCTGACACTGATCCTATTGCAGAACAGAGCATTCATTCTTACAAGCAACAGCTTTTTGTTTATATCATCTGTTTTCTCAACTTTCAATCATATTTAGGAACAAGATAAAAAGTTTGCCTCACACTTTTTATCGTGTCGCTGAATATGGCTTTGAAGCTAAAAATAAATGTAATATTAGCAAAAAGCTTTTGAATTTAATTAAAACACTTACCTAAACGTTTCGAACTATGCGGATCTGTACGTGCACGACGAGCACACCTACATGTCCACGTAACATCACTGCCACTCCGACTACGGCATCCTTTTACGCAACGCTCTTCGCCGCACAGACAAAAACGAACGAGCGAACTATCATCGAGAACAGTTTAGTAACACGCCCAGCGCCGATCATTCACCCGGCAAGCATTGCGTCAACGCTCATTTAACGATCAATGACTTGGATGCGCTCGACGATTTCTATGAATAGCGCGAGCATAGAGAATCGCCGACCGATCGGCGAGAACGATAATTCCGAACGAGTGTCTGCAACTGGCGCGAGATCGATCGAGCTCGCTTATATCCGCCGACACACGACTGGCGATACAATCGACGAATAGAAACGTTATCGATGATTCTCTTTGGCTCGCCCACAGGTCGCGTCTAACGAATCGAATTTCCGAATCGCTCCCTACAATGGCGACTGGCACGAATTTGTACGTAGAGAGCTTCCGGTAACTACCCGTTCAGCGTCGGAGGGTGTAGAAGAGAATTTGCTCGTTTGAAAGATTTAGGTGCCTGAGAAAATTGACTCTCCCGTCTGTACAGTGTCGCGGTACAAGTTTTATAAGTATTGTTATTGTTTCTTAGTTTATCTATATTGTTTTAATTGTTTTAGTGCTAAGATTTTTCCGTCTTTTCGTACACGTTGGGGCTTTTCCGGTATAACAGGGGAAAATAAATAAATAAGTTAAGTTTTCTACGCATGAAGTGTGGTGATAGCGAATTTTGTGTAATATGCGCGGGAGTCGGCGAAGATTAAAGTATCGTTTGCGAGTTCTGCTGGAAGAACGTCAACGTCGACGCGCGGGCTAACTTCTCTTTTCCTAATTACGACCCCGAACTAAAAGAACTGAAATCAAAGAAACGTTAGGGACCTTAATAAAGTGCCGTCAAAGTCGCCGTCAAAGAAACGGACGGCTGATTTAATACGTCTAATCTTCACAAAATCCACACTTCGCCCCCACGCGTGCACACACACACACACAGATTTACGCTCGGAAAGGTTTGGTCTTTATCATTAGCTTTGAATAATCGCATATTCCCAGAAACAAATAATCTCAACAAAGGCACACAGATGAAACAGAAACGAATAACCTCGACAAAATCACAGAAAACATATGAATATCCGCAGAAGTGGTTTTCGATATACTATTTTGGGGCACCACTTTTATCAAAACTATTTACGTGTTTTCTCATAGTATTCGAAGAATAGAGACAAAGATCTTACGTTAATCTCTTGACAAAATTTCGGTCGAGTAGAGATAAAATATAACGGCTTCAAATTTAAGAATTGCTATCTTGCCCGCATCCATTCTTTGTCAACCAATTAAATTTACGCAATATAATGCCTTCCTCTTCGTCGATCAAGTACTAAATAAAACTCTACGCCCCAAACCGAAGTCCTAAGCAATCACGAATTCGACGTGTGTGGGGTAGAGAAGCGGTACGTGTGCGGCGTAATAACGGCTCCCGTTTAAACACTTAAATCTGGCGCCGATGAAGGTTCGGTGCCCGCGCGGACTCGTAAATCTCGCCGCGATCTCTGACAGCCATAAATCTCGAGCAAAATCGCTTCTCCCGGATTTCCCGCGGACTCTGAGAGGGGAATTTAAAACAGATTCCGAAGTAATCGGGCGGGAGGGCGCAAAGGGGAGCGTCAGATTTTGTTCGAGAGACGCCGACCCGTTTCACTTTCTTCCGCGCCTCGCTTTCGCCGCGGCCCGTGTCTTTGAGTGCCGGCTCAAGAGCTCATAGTTTGTTTATGCGACGGCGTAAAACGCTTTCGCGGGACTCGGGGCCTGGGAATTTTGCACGGGCTGATGTATGTGAGAGGACAAGGTAAATGACGCGTGAATGTTCGGGAGAGATTTATCGACGCTGATGGAGCGACGAAGGTGTCGCGTGTGGCTCGCGAGCCAGAGTGACTCGGCTGTGTGCGCTTTTGCGTCGGAATATGCGGTGGCGTATATCTTCGTAGTGTCGTGCTTACGAACGTTTCGAGCTTTAAGTAGTCGTGACGTATGAAAAGGGCGGCGCTGGGTTTCGGAGTTGGAGAGTAGGAAGGTGCGATTTTCAGTTTCGATCGTTGGGCATTGGTTTTGGTTTGGATTGGAAAAATGTTAGTACACGTTTTTCAGAGAGAATCATCCTTCTTTTTTGGCCGCGTCATCAATTACGAAGCGTCGCGAGTAGGCAGAAATCGTCGTGCCCCTGACACGACTTCGCGTCAGCAAAGTTTAAGAAGTGACAGGCTGTCGCGCGAGCATCACACCCGCTTCAATTTTTATTTCGAGCCGATCGACAGGCGCGACAGTTGTCTCCGATAAATCAGAAAGTTTCGCCACGCCGACTACAACATCCAGAATTTTCGGTTCTCGCGACCGATTTTGTTCGACTTCGAGCGGAAGAAGTTTGCGCAAATCGATGGTAAAGTGGTTTTCGATAGTGAGAAGAACGATTTTCACCGATTCCTAGCAATTCTTAAGCGCATTAACGTAGTGATTTAATTCAGTATTAAATGATAATACAATAATCTTGCACACGTTGCTGTGTTCCGCTGCAATATTTGCCTTTAAAAGAAATCTCTTCCATAAAAGTATTAAATACTTACGCGAACCCCAGTCTCGATACGCTTCCAAGCCGACCCAGCACGCGCAAAAGCATACTCGTACAATTCGTCCAGCCTTATCGGCGAGTGTCGCATTAGTCCCATCGCTACTTTCGTCCCTTCATCTCGGATATGGATGTAAATGAGTGGGACGACGCATCCTGCGCCCGCGGTTACGTTGTCGCGAGTAATTAACGGCCAACGAAACGCAATATCGCCGGGAGAGAGAGGATAATAAACGACGGCGGGACATTAAGCGCACGATGCCGCCGCTGTTTCCTCCCAGCACGCTTTTATTCCTCTATCTCTGTCACTCCGTCCCTTTTTCCGCTCGACCCGCCCACCCCCCTTTCTGCCCTTTCATATTTCTCCCATTTCCTTCTACTTGCATATCACGCCCCACCCGTCGGTTTCGCGTTCAAACTTTTTCCCTTGTCACCCGCGACCGAAATTTCTCTTGCTTCGCGTTAAACTCAAGATTTCTCTCTGTCGCCTCGACTGCCGTCCGGTGCGCCGCGCTCACGTTTACGCGTGTCTCGCATGCGACACTTTTTCCGCTCACTCCTTTTGTCTAATTTCTCCCTCGTCGCGCACCTTTAAATTTCCGTCGCTCACTTCCGCTCTGGTTTCTTCGCGCCGTGTACTTTTTTCTCCTCTTTTTCTCTTCTGTCGCGGTCTTTATTACGGGAGCGGCCGCAAAGTGGCAGATGTCGATCTTTTATCTGGGCGCGACTAGGGAATGAGCAGAGTCGACGAACGCGTTCTTTATTACCGCTTTTATGATTCCGTGATGATTTCAGAAGACGATGTATGTACACGTGTGCGGGGGTAATATTAAAAATTAAACAGTGCGACAAAAAAATTGTACAAGTCGAACAGATAACCTCCTTCTTCGAAGTCTCTTAATAAGACGTCCGTCTTTTTCATTTTCATCTAGAAAATTTGCTGCAGACAGTGCGAGTGTACGCGCGTGAGTCGACGTTAATACGTCTTTACGTTGACACGAACAAGAGTTTTCATCGGCGCCACGAGCGACTCAGGTTCGATCGAAAATCAGCATTAAGCGCGTTGCGGTTGTTCGCCGCGAAACTTTTATTCATCTCCACTTCGGCTGTTCCGCGCAATCGCACTCGCTCCCGCGCAACTTCCCCTATTTCTCTATTTTTCTTTCCAACAATCGATACCTCTCTCCTCTTCCAACCTTCCTCGTCCCCGCCGCGCGTCTCTTTTGCTCCATTTTTCTCCACTCGAATTTCCTCCCGCCCCTCGCAGCAAGCAGCGCGAACAACAAATCGCGCGGCCCGAGGCTGTTAGTAATTTTAGCCGTTCCTCGGGGTCGAAATCGGGCGCAGAGAGGCGGGCGAACGAGATAATTCAGCAGCCGGTTGCGGGAGGCGCCGATATTGAATTTTCCGTAAGAAGGAATTGCCGATGTCGGCGATTAGCGCGGACCCGTTATTGCGCCCGATTTCGCCGGCCGTTTCGGAGGTTCGGTCGTTCGACGAGCTTGCCTTGAATTATTTCCCTTTAATATGCATCCTCGCGCGGACCGATTGATGCTCTTGGAACACGAGCGCTAAAGGCCGATTTATAGTAGAGATGCTTTGAAGACCCGAATCGAAATCGAACTCAGTTACGTTCTGACATTTTCGGCACTTTCAGACGCGTATCGCTTCGGTTGAAACATTCTTTTTTCGAGAATGTGGCTCGTGATTTGTCTGAAACGTTCCACGCCCGAGCGGACAGTATAAATCGGTGCCTTCTTGAAATACGCTGTTAAGCACCGTTTGCGTTTTATGCGCGCTCAATTTCACGGTTAAATATTTGAATAACGAACGATTCCTGTGTTCAACAGTTTACGCTTTATGGCGTCGCGATTGATTGCGCATTAAATTCGATAATTCGGAGAGTCAGTTTTATGCATTCCCGGGCGCTATATCGACTTTGGGCGGCATGTATGCAGACACACAGAGACGCACCATATTGCACAATTTATAGTACGTATAATGGGGCCGAATTTACGAGCCTTCTTAGCGCATATTATGACACGCTGAACTTTACGATGCCAAGAATTGATTCTTCCAAGTATGACGCACAGTCTTCTCGAGGGCGGAGTCTGCAGTCCGTAAATTGCACGTAATCGGCCATTAATTTGTCGTAATTTATAACTGCCACTCTATCCGTCACGTTGCGCTTCGAAAGGAAGCGCATCGCGTAGACGAAAAAGAAATCCGTCAATCTATTGCTGCTTTTTGTTTTTTATTATTAATATTAATTATTTGATGTCGCATCAAATTCATATTACGTTGGCTGTCTATATATTTCAATGAACTCATACGTTTGCGGATACTTACACTGGCAAATGCGCACGATTACTTTATTCGAGCTTTCAGCGCAACGCATACCTACGCATATTTAATTCATTCGCATTGAAACATTGCAAAGGAAACTGCTTCGTCCTAACAGGAAACCCTACGGAGGCATATTAAATAGAATATTTATTTCGAGCACATGTGCCTCTGCTGGTTGTCCGAACGCGTCTGCCTTTTTCATTCTCATGTCTTTATATGTGCTCCCGAATCCGTAGGAATGCCGTTTCATTGTGATTTTCATGCAATTCAGCTCTTTCATAGGGCGCAGGGTAATTTGTGAGAGAATCGGAAATGGGGTGGCGCTGTATGAAAAGATAAATTGGAAACGCAGCGTCAAATTCGTCCACATAAGGCTTCTGCGCTCAAAGGGAACGAACTTCGAAATTGTGCAACTTTTGCCCGCTTCACGCGTGAATATTTTGCAAATAAAAGATGAACGTCTGTAAATTTCCTGGCAGAGAAGGTAGCAAAATCGCAGTCTGGTAAAGTTGAACCCTAAATGACGTTGCATACTTATCCGACACGACACACAGTTTCAACAAGGAATATTTATGACATTTACTTACGTCATTACACATCATCCCTCAATATTTCAAGAATTTCTGCGATTTTCTCATGTGTAATCCAATTCCCCCTTAAATCTTCCAATTTCAAAAGCAAGGAGTACACAATTGGAAACAACAAAAATTCGAAATCGCATAGTCAGACGTTTCCTCCCATCATCGTGAAACCTATCAAGATTTTTTACCCCTCGGAGAAAAAAAATACGTCAGCCAGTCGGTTTCACGGATAAAGATGAAGGGCCAAATGTCGCCTCGCGTCTCATCGTTCACCCTTATGGCACCGCCATAATGGATTGTACCGGGGTAGGGGTCGTCGTATACCGGCCTGATGCAGATTGGCCCACACGATCGTGAGTGTTCCGGACCGGAAGCTAGGTAGGGGAGCGGCGTCGCATACACCTGAGAGCGTAATAATCGACCCGACCCGTGGATCGACCTCTCTTTTGCCCCACAAAGTAGGAAAAGAGTGATGCACTCGCCTATATTGCCTCGAGTATATGAAACGATCGGCGGATCGCAGTCTTGCGCAGCGATGGGAAATATGAGGATAACTTTGCCTGCCATGTTAGACGAGACGAGAGGGTATCAGTGAGGAGGCGGGAGGGATGTGTTTTTGAAGGGAAGAGATAGCGGCTTGCAAAGCCCATTTTTCTGTTTCCGAGTCATTTTCCACACGCTTCTTTTTCATCAAACGATGCTTTATAGTCTGTTCTTTCTCTTTTTTTTTTCCTCCACGCTTGTAGGTTTCATCCACACTTGCGAAGGTGTAATTTTGTTCATGTCTGCTGTCGAGGAATTAGTATAGTTGTACGTTGAAAGATTTCATCGCAATAATCTCGCTTACTGTTTAATCTTATTTCTGAGACATTTGCGCGAAGTTCGTTAATTCCTCAAACGTCCCACTTGCGAACCACTTAATTCTCACTCACCGCATTCTATCCACTTGCATTAAGGATGGCGCCGTGCATTAACGGCGATAAATAACTCAGCGTCGGACGAAAATAAAGTATTAATTTCTCGCCCGCGCTCCAACGCCTTCTCCTCTTCCGACGCCTCCGTATTGTTCCGGAGCGTCTAGGACTTTTATTTAGTCCCGCCCGCGTCTCGGCGTTAGTTTGAATACATAATTCAAGCGGCGCGAAAAAAATGAGTCCGCAACCTCTCGCTCGCTGGTGAAACATCGACATCTCTCTCCACCTCTCACACTTTCTCACGCTCCCTCCGCCCTTTACCCACTCATTCTCGTTCTCATTACTTCTGCACCTTTGCTTTTTCTATTTATTCCTCGCCCTCCTCTTCGGATCTCTTTCTCTCTTCATATCTCGTCCTTTCTCTTCTTTTTATAAAAACTAATTTTTCTCCGTGTTCTTTTCACTCCATTTTTTCTTCCCCCTCTTTCATGCTTCTTTTCACCTCTTTTTGTACCTCTTCCCGTTTCTACGGCTTCTTCTTTCTTCCCGCATCTCGGTCTTTCGCCAGCCACTCCTCTCCCCACCCCCTCTTCTCGCCCACTTTTCCGTCCCTCTCCCCTTCACTCTTTCACGGCCTCCCCCGGCACCCTCGGCGACTTTGCATTTTTCACACGCATTCCTCTTCTCCCTCGACTGCTCCGCTCGCTGTTTCCGTGCACGCTCGAAGGAGCAGCCGGCGAAAAGTTGAGCCTCGAAACCGCATGGAAACCCGAGGCTAAAAGCTCGCCACCCCCGGCCCCCGCTTGGCTAGAAAATGTTTTGCAGCTCGGGCGCAATGCTTTCAGAGAAGTTTGGGATCGTGTAGAGTTACCCTGGCGTCAAGCAAATCTGCTTCTCTCTCTCTCTCTCTCTCTCTCTCTCTCTCTGCTGCTTGCTGTAACCTATCGCCGTTTTTCCTCAAACCCGACGGTATTGCGCGCTCTTTTTCTCTACTTTCGTGACAGAGTGTTAGGTTTTTTCTCTTGTGGCCTACGTTCTCGTGCGTTTCGGGCCATTCGATCGGCTGTGTTCTGTTCTACTCATGCCACTTTTAGTACTTTCTGTCGGTTAAGGTCCTCGTTTTTTTCATACATCAATTGTGGTATTTTCTGGTAGGCTCTGTCCTCGGTGTTCTTTTCCTATGGTGTTGCATATTTTTTTTAGATTGCATGAGCTTCGGCCACTGGGAGTGGACGTACGAGTAGAAAGAGACTTTCAGCACCGGCCACTGGGAGTGGACGTACGAGTAGAAGAAGACTTTCAGCTCCGGCCACTGAGAGTGGACATCGGTGTGCAAAGGGGTTAATTCTGCTCCCTTTCCGCCGTCGCGCTCACGCATTTTGCTGGCTCGTTCTAAGCGCAGAAATGCAGAAACTGCGCCAGCACGCCTGCCCGCCGCGCCAATTACGTGGCGCGCACCTGCGCAGGTGCTGCGCGAGCAATTTAATGCCGGACGGAATCGGCTTAATATGAGTTTCGTGCTTTGTCCGGCCTCCCCCACCCACGTTCTCTCCCACGTAAAGGGTGTTTCAGTAACACGCGTTGAAATAGCAGCGACGTTGTGACGGCCGCCGTCCAGCGACAGTGAGAGGTGTCAGTTGTCGAAACGTGTTTGCGAGAGTTTTGCTGCCGCGTGGAAACAACGAGCGAAGTGTTGAGCGGAAATATGCAGAGAGTAAACAAAATTAAAAGAGTGTAGTACAGGGCTTTTTTAAAAAAGAATCAAGGACTCAGAGAGCGTATAGTATTCGTTAAATAATTAGATTTAGACAGACGTATCTAGATCAAAATTTGGTAGGTGTTCCAGTGTTTGCAAGCTAATTGTAAGTCCTTTGTTTTCAACGGATATCAAATATTCGGTAATATGTTGAGTGAATATGGGGGTGCCGGTTAGCATTGATTACTAAATTATCATTAGTATTATCGCATCATATTCGTCATTAATAACCTGCTTCAATAACTACAATTATCACCTTTATCGGAAGTCTTCATCGAAATTCGTCTTTACAGTAATAGTAATCACATATCGATGTATCGAATAGTAATCGAATTTGTACGGATCCTGCAGAAATTAGATTTCACGCGCAGAAGTATAAATTGGCGGACTGGTTAATGTAATTACGTCGTCGAAACGCTGACATCCGTTATTGACACTCGATATACGAGTACAATTGTTCATCCATAAACCTCTCTCTCTTTTACAATTTCGACCACTGGCTATGAGCGAGCTTAATCGATCGATCGAAATTTCATCGAGTCGCGAGTGAAGTTTTGTACGCGGAATTTTGCTGTGAATGGAAAGCGAACTCTGTCAATCCCGGCAATTACTGCACTTTCGCGATGGAAACGTTGCGAAGTTAATCAGGGATTTCGTAGGAATAAAAAAAAAATATCTCTTGTACTTCAACCCGTCTACATCGCCGCTCTCTTCATCTTTATTTATCCACCCCTTTTTTCCACTTTTCCACCCTCTCTGTTTCCCTCTGCGCGCTTTTCCACTTTTTACCTTCCTTCTCGCGGCCATCGGCCTTGTTTGTCCCCTTTTCCCGTTTCGACCTTTTTCTTCATTTTTTTACCGCTCGCGTTTGCGGTCCAGCAGATTTTATTTAGATCAACGTCGACGGTTCGTATTAAAATATTTGCGCTTAAACGAAGTCACGCTGCGTTGCCTCGAAAAGGATAAACTATGTATCCGGGTTCATGTGCTTGAGTATGGTTTTTTATTCCATTGATATGTATGAAAAATGAATGTATTCTTCAATATCGATTTTTTTCCCTCGTCGGGAGAACATGCTTTGCGACAGTTTCATTGCAGTTTCGGGAAGCTTCGAGAAATAAAGGATTCAATGAAAATACTTTTTCTCCGTTTCGTATTTGATCCTCCGTGATGAATTACCGTGCAACCTATATTCCGCACTCACTACAAAATTCTTCATTACCGTACATCATTAACTAATGAAATACTGGAATTTTCGATATTACCGTAAAACGATCCAATATACCCTTCGTTCGTCATCTCCGCAAATGTATTTGAAATTGTATTAATGCAGCCGAATTTGGCCAAGAAAAATTGGATACTTCCCCGGGTCCCGTAAAACGCGAAGCAGTGAATAAAAAAAACACTGATCACAATTACGCAGCCTGAACACCCCACTTACTGCCACATACCTTCTCAGCACTCCTCGCGATTATCTCATTTTTCATATCCTTGCAAAATGATGCAACGCAAATTTCGTCGTATGCCGAAGCAAATTAATTCAGCGAGATTTCGTGGACCAAGGCAAAAATTCGGAATTTTCACGATACGCGTGGCACAGTATACGCATCACGTCGTTTGTCTCTCTCACTTCCTCTCGCATTCCCTGCAATATTCTGTTCGGCGGATAAAGTGGCCAATTTTGGCGCGCATTCTCTAAATCCTCGAATTCCGGCTTTTCCAACGAGCGCGCGCACTTCTGCCGCGACCAGTTCAATGTGGAACGACATAGAATACAATGCCACTGACGCAACATGGAACATATTAATTGGACGACGCATCAGTCGCGTAATTAGTGCGTCGTAATTGAATCTAACCGTGGCGCGCGCGCGCATACAGATTGAAGTAGATTATTTGTCGCGAGCGAGGCCGGATCAGTCCACGTTTCGGAATTTCGATAAAGTTCTTCGGAGTTCGCGGCAGCCGACATGTGCCTGTGAGCGGTGCATGGAACCGGTTCGACTCAATTGAATCTATATAGTGGAAGGGTGTCCTGCTGTCGCGGTGGGGTAAATTGAAATCAGATTAAATTAGGATTTATTGGATTATAGAGAATTTCTTCTTCGCGATCGAAATTGAACTTAATTGTCTGTATGCCGTTTTAGTCCACGTTTCTATCATTCGATATCGAAGGTTCGAATATTTTTGTTTATTAAGTTTTATTAATAATCAATCATGATTAACTTGTACGGCAAACGTGACACGCGATTCCAGTGGTTTAGACAGAACTAAACGTTGATATCGGGAATGCGAATTAAATGAATGCTCAATCATGTACGTGTAAAATCTGCGACCCACGGAAAATATTAATTTTATAATCAATCGTATCTGTAAACGTCCTGAATCGCACAATTTAAGGCTTCAGACAATGATAACAAAATATCTCTCGCTCTTGGAAAACGTCTGCGCGAAAACTCCGACAACGTGTAGAAGTCTGACAGAAACGAAAAGACGTTCGGCGAAATTAAAAAGCGCTCTCGCGCTCTGGCAGTTACAACCCTCGAAACGTGCAATGCGGACAAGGGAAGGGATACAGAGAGAGAGAGAGAGAGAGAAGTTTGCGTGTAATGCCCGACATATTGTACTCACGTAACAGAACCAAAGTGGGCCGCCAGGCGCCGGAATAGAAATGCATTTTAGCCATGACGTCACGTACACTTCGCGCACGCTCTCGCATCAAATCTCACGAAGAAATAACACCCACCACCCCCTTCCTCTTTCCAGAGAATCTGCACAGGCGCGCGCGCGCGCGCATGGAATTGATTTTGACCGTGCCGATTCGGCAATTGATAACTCTAATCGAATGATAATTAAGCTCCGTTTCACGTTTCGGTGCGGTGGATTTCGATAAGGGATGAGTGGATGGGTTTCGGAGAGTGGATTTTACTGCCGGCGGATAAGGACGCAGGTTGTCGGTTTCTGGTTTGCTAAGGTTGAATGGGTGAGAATAGTATTGGTCAATAATTCGATTTTTTTCGGGAAGCGTTAAAAACGACTTAATGGATCCTGATAAAACGCTTTACACGCGTTTATTATACGTACATGTGCATATTTTCTTAAGATAACACTGTACCAACATTTTTCATTATATTTGATTCGTACTTCCACAGACTCTCTTCCTTGTTATATCCTTCTCGTTACTCGCGGCATCAGCACTCTTTCTCTCTTCGATCGTAACTTCACTCGGATTACTCGGCGCCGCGTCGATCGTTAATTGGACGTTTGCAGAAACGGAAGACGGGTTATAACGTTCGCGCCGGAAGTAAGAGAAATTCGAACGGATTAAAAAGTAAATAAGCCATTGCGGCGTTTCTAGCGTTTCACTTCGTTTCCGCTACTGTTTCGCGCTGCCGGCTGCCTTTCAACTTCGCTGCGCTCGTTTTTCAGCTTTTTTCTATTGGCAAGAGAGTTACTTTAAGTGATAAACCGACGTCATACCCGTGGAAGTAACAGATGATGGAGGTCGATGGAAACAATTTGAGAAACAATGTTTCATGTTACAATAAATGTGTCAGTAACAATCAGTCCTGTTTTAAAAAATTCCTATCGTTGGGCCAATTTCTTTCATCGCATTTAAAGAGAGTCGTCGTCACGTGTGACTGATGTTTGGATTACCGCGATAAAATATGAAAAAGAGCTGCAACGAGCTGTTCGCGGCGAAAAAAGTAATAGATTCTGGCAGACCGGATACTTCCCTAATTACGAGTGGTCCAATGCAAATGGGGCTAACGGCAGCTGGCATTTCTCCGTATAATTGCAGTCACGCGGCGCATTATGTGATTAGTTGCATCGGGCGTGTGTGGGTGGACGTGGAGAACGTGCGGCAAGGGCAGAATTCGTATCCGCGTGGGCGTGTGCGCGCGTGTCGGGGGAAAAAGGTGCAGCGGAAAGAATGAAATAGAATGAAGCAGAATGTTAAAGAATAAGAATGGCAAAAGAGAGAGCGCAGTAAGAAGTAATAAAAGCAGAAGCGGTAGATAGGAAAATTAGTGGTACCCATTGAAAAAGAACGTGAAACGAAGAAAAGTAATAAGGAAAGAATCCGTATCTATACGTGTGCGTTTCAGGATAAAGGTAAAACGAAAATAATAAAATAGAATAAAACAAAATACTGAAGAGTAAGAATGATAGAACATCAGAGTAGACATATATTTATAGAAATATAAATCGTACAAAAACGAAAAGGGCGCGTGCAAAGAACACATAGATTGAAATCCATCAAAAATACATATGTGCAGCCGAAACGGAAGCGCAGAACACAACGCGCGCGCACGCGAACTGAATTTAGAAAAATGAACCGAAGCAGCATTATGCTCAGGAGAGCATGCGGGGGTAGAGAAAGAGAGGGGTGGGTGGCAGAGCACTGAAAAAGACAGAGGGTGCCATAAAGCGTGAATTGTTGTTGCGCAAATTGCGCCGCGCCGCGCATAAATGCTGCCCGTTGCCCGTTTTGCGACTGGCGCAAAGAACGTCCCAGCGGCAGTTGGTAAACGTGGACAGGTGCATTTATATCCGGCTAGGCACTCTCAGTAGGGGTTGGTACTAGGGGGTGAGAGGTGTGAGTGTGTTTCAACGAAAGGAGAGACGGAGAGAGAATGACAAAATGAACACTGAGTAGAGAACGAGAGACGGAGAGAGAGAGAGAGAGAGACAGGGGAAATTGTGTGTGGGAGTGTAATCGGTGAGGCTTAGCGGCAGATTAACTGTCCGCCGGATCGCGGACATGAATCACTTAATTCGCAAATCCGCCCGGGATCTAATGAGGTAATTGAATTACGCGAGCCGTCAGCATTCGAGGAAATGGGGGCCGGTGAATTTTCCGACGACGCTTTGGCAAATTAAACGGCCGATGTGTTTGCTGGGTCCCGATATGATTCGCGGGCTTGAATAGATTTTTGTTTTTTATGATGCTGTTTGTGGCTAGTTTTTCACGCGTCACAGTTATGCTTATATTAGTAAGTGTTTCTGTAGGCTGTCGGATATGCTGGTACTGAAAATTGTATGGAAATTCGATAATTTAGCTTGTATTTCGTTATGTCTGACTATCATCGAGTCGTACTACTGATTTCGTATTTTTTACTGTTAAACTTACGATTTCGTGAATATTGCTTCTGAAATACGTTTTTTGCGTATATTCAAACAATAATAAAAACCCAGTGAGCAATAAAAATATTATTTGCAAAAAATCAATTATATACAATTACAAGCATTGATAATGAGATATGATAAAACAGAATTTTCCACGATTATTACTAGAATCTGCCAAGAACATCGAACGTGAATGTGTCCAGTGCATAGCAAAAACAATCCATTCATTCGCGTCACCGGAAATGAAAGATATTACAATTTCACCGATCCCATACCGCTAATCAGCCGAACAAGAATTCGCTCGCGCCAGCCAACGTCAATCTTCACACTCGCCACAAAACTTCGCTACTCCCCGAACCCCGAAACTCTCACCCGCGCATTCTCTTTCGCCGCACAATTAATCCTTCCTTCGGCCCCCTGTTCCCCGACGTTTCTTTTAATCGCACGATCGTAGAGCGCGCTCGCATTCTCCGCTACGTCTAATTGCATAATTTTTCTGGATCAGCTCGAGTCTTACAGAGGCATTATCCTCGCCCGGCGTCCTCCGAAAGGTTTTGCAGCGTGACGAGAAACAAAGTCGACCGACTGCCACGTAGTTCCAACTTTTTTCCAGCCCCGGTCGAGCGACAATTGTGAGGATCTCTAATGGAATTCGTGCGGAGCGTAAAAGAACGCTCTCTGTCTCTCTCTCTCTCTCTCTCTCTTTCTGCGTAATAATTAACGAGGCCAGATGAGAGGAGAACGAGAGGGGTGGGAGTGGAGCGACAATTTCGTTTAGGATGCCTTGCCGGAGAAAAACTACGCGAGTTGCATTATTGATACTCGGCCTCGTCGCGGTCGGGTAAATTGCATTCGAGACAAAAGAGTAGCCTGAATACGAGTGCGCGGCATCGGCGGGGGAGAGTGCTGACGATACAGTGCCGTGGAAACTTTCAAGCTTCGCGTTTCGCGGCATGCAGCCTGACGTGGCCGATAATATAGATGGAGAACATGGGGTATGGTATCGCGCGCGATTATCCGGACGATTCGAGATCGAGAAGTCGAGGAAAGTAACGAAATTTTCTTCAACTTGCCTTCAACATCACATCAAAGTACAAGCTCAAGCGACGTCGCGTCAAATCGTGTCTAAACAAAAATAATTTATTTATTTACGGGAAAACTTCATTAAATTAAGGAATCCAAAGAAAAATTACAAACTACGAATGAAAATGCTAATGACGACTGCGTAGTTAAATAAAAATACAATAGTATAAAACTTATACAATTAGTTTTGACTGTACTTACCATTGCACCGGCGATCTTAGGTTTCAAACATTGTTACCGTCATTCGTTTCCGCTCGTTCCGGTTCTCCAACGTTCGTCATTCGATTTTCAAGCCACTTTCAATGCGCTCGATCCCATCGCTTCGTATCGTCGTCCGCGAATTTCTGAACGCCGAAAATTCCACGCCGAGACGCTCGGTCGCGACGTGCAGCCGAATCGACGTCTGCTTCGGCGCGGAAATGAAAGGCTGCCTTTTTCCAGCGCTCGGCGTTCTGAGTGCACTCGCGAACGGCGTCGACGCTCGTAAGGTAAACGAGGACAAGTGCACTTCGCAGCGTTCGTTCTGAGGCGTATCCGAGAATGTAATCGGCGTGCTGCCTCGTTCTGGCCGGTTAACGTTTTTGCGCTTCCTATTAGATGTCCGCTTCCACGTTTTGTTTCTCCGAAAAACTCGAGCTTCGTCGCGCGCTTCGAGAGTATTCCGGCGTCGCGAGAACGGGTTTGGAGGCAATTTTTGTCGGGCTCAAGAGATTTCACTTTTACGTGACGCGGTTGGATGCTGCGAATCAGTTGGCGGAGCAGGGACGTTCGTTGGGATGGCTGGGGGAAAAATGTTCTGTAGGAATTGGGTTAGTTCGATGTAGTATAGCAATTTGTTCGCTGGAGCGGGGAGTATCAAATTCAGTCAATAGTTAGAACGTTTGAATTTAGGTATCTTTTACGTAAGCACTTCAAAGTTCTAAGTACTATTTTTTCCCCTTTCTCTTTAATGGAACAGTACATAACTTGAAGCATATGAATGGAAGAGTAAATGTGTGGTAAAAGAGACGGTACTGCCGCGAACACAATTCTTATTTACTGTTCAATTTTGTGTACACTCACGAAAGTCCTTCTACGTACCTATATTATAAGCATTTATTCTATGCCGTCTCATATCTTACAACGCACGTTGTTTCTGTCATGACTAATGTCGAGTTTACGTGTAACCCGAGTATGCACGGTATCGTGAGCGTGCATAGAAATTTATTCCGAGTTCTACTCGGACGCCAAGTGCACACCTTTGAATTTCTAAAAGGACTTGCTGCGGAGTACATTATTTCGGCGACATGCTCCTGATCTACGGCGCGATATTTACATTCTTGCTGGTTCCTTTTTCTGCGCGAATATGCATCGCGGATATCACTGACACGTCACTGATATGTGTAGACGGATTTGGGTTTTACGGAAAAACTCACTAAATGTAGACATTCTTTATTCTACCATTTAATAAAATGCCAAACGTCCTTCGAATTTCGAGTATTTATTAAAAGAAAAACGATTAAAAGCCTATACATTTTTCTGAAGAGTAGAATTCTGCAAAGAACGCGAAAAAAAATGAAAATTCATAAAATCCACGTTATTCTTCGTTCTTAAACGACGCTATTTTTAAACGGATATTAACGGACTGCACGACGAGTGCGTAGATTTTCGGCTCATCGTCAGCCCCGGTAGAACGTGTCGCGAGATAGCGGCTGCGTCACGCGTGCATTTCACGCGACACACACGCGCACACGTGCACACGTACTTCGCCGCGACCCTTACCCTTTCACGCTCGCGTCGAGATAAACGCCGCGAAAAAGTCGTCCTCGCCCGTTCCCGGCACGTAATCTGCGCTTCGCAGCGCGTAACGGAATTCTCGGCGAAACGTTAAAATCGCGAGCGAACGCTTAATAATAATTCCTGTGCGGCAGCTTCGCGCCGACGTTTTCTCCTTCTGACACTGACGATTGAACAATGAGATGCGAACGCGGTGCCGAGCAGCGTTCGAGATCTCGCGTTAGACGTTTATGTTCCGTTGAGGGACACAGAGAGAGAGAGAGAGCCGTTTGGCTCGTTCCATTGTCTCAGGAGAGGCTGCATTATTCTATCCTTGTCAAACGAACAGCCTGAGACAGTTTGAGGAATTATTTTTGTTGACTCAAACGCCTTTAACATTGGCTTCAATTTATTCTATCTATATGTTATTTTATTACTATTGTTACTATGATTTTGATATCGTTATCTTCTCCTATTTCTTGTCATCATCCTATTTTTAGTTCACTATTTTCTATCTTATTTTAATCATGCATAAGTCACGCTTTGGTAGGCTAATAATTAACTAAATAAAAATGCGTCTGGAAAGCGGATGCATTGATAAGGGACGTGCCTTTGCGATTCTGGTGAACTTGGTAAGATAATGAAAAATGCGTTATAGATCGTGTCGCACAGCCTGGAGGTAATTTGCATTCCTGATATCACGTGGCGTCTTGCGTACTTCTCAATTTTATCGAATTTCTTGATTTTCAACTCTGATCGCCGAGAGGCTCGCGGCGTTCAGAATATGACCCGAGCATCGGTCGCGTATGGCCAGCCAGTTGTTCCAGGCTGAGATTCCCGTAAGCGTACCCACCAACGTGTTTCTGTTCGTCGACTTTTTTCCTCATTGCTCCGTTGCTTCGACGTTTTCGAAAGCACGTTGTGCCAGCTGCGCGCTATGTGCTACGACGCGGACCAAGGGTCTTGTACGTGTGGAATTCGAAGATGTTGTTAATTTTTACGGCCAGGGTGTGTCGATAAGAGATGACTTAAACCAGACTTGTTCGTGCGATCAAATACGTGTCGATGATGTGAAATTTGTAAGGGTACATTCTTGTTGTTTTCTGGTAGAATCTTTCTTTATTTTTAACAGACTTCAAAAAAGGAGCAGGTTCTCTAATCGACATTTATTTTTTCTTTTCCTGAGGAACTTTGAAGTATGAGTCATTCGTGTGTCGCAGAAAAATAGTGGTGTTTTGGTATTCGACGAATGTTTTACTTGAAATTATGTAAAATAGTGCACAATGTAATGTGACGGAAGTCCCGGAATTGGGCTCATTGGTTCGTGCTCGGAGAATATGGAACGGTTTGGACAGTTCTTTTCTTTGCACAGGATTAATATTGACTCCCGCGTCACGCCAGCGCCCTGATTGCGGCCGTAATCGCGCAGATTCAGAGTGATAATACTGCTATTGTTACTGTTACTGTTAGTACTGTCCGTAATACCGCCATTACCGTGGTCGCGAAAAATGAGCGTACTGAAATGCAATGACATGATTCGTTGTGCACGTTCTCTTTCAAGTGCGTTTACTAGCTCTTCTAAACTCAGCATATTTTATGACATTTATTGTACCGACAGTCAAACACTCGAACAATAGTTCGCACCAATTACATTCTCAAATTTCTATCACGAATGCCTCATACAAAGACACAATATTGTGTCTCGTTTCCATATGCTTGCTTTCCCAAACCAATAATCCATACGCCATCCCTAGTACATACTCAAACCCAAAGATTTCATCATATTCCACTATTCTGTCAGACATCCGCCGCATCGTCTACTACCTCGGACTCAAAATTCAGCCATCTATCAAAATTACTCGCCATTCCACTTACGGGAACACATATCCTCCGCGAAATTCTCCGTTTAACTCGAAGCTTATTGTCGCTTATCGCTGGCAGTCGTTACTTTAACGCTGCTCATCGGCTCGGAAAATACTCTGCGTATCGGAGCGATTCGAATCGTACGTCACTCCATGCACGATTTGATCTTGCGAGCGGGCGAGCAACTGGTTGCACGTAAACGGACGCATAACGGCGAGCGTGAATGATCGAGCGAACGATTGGGGGAGAGTGTCCGTGAATAGAGAGACGTGCTTGCTGTGTGCGTGACAGGGGGGCTCGCGAGATCTTGACACTAATAAATGTACCGGTCTAGATGTCTAAATACTAGACTGACTGGGTCTTTGCATGCCTTGTTCGAGTGTCTAATAGGTTGGGCCTTTTCAATGTCTGGGATGCTTGAGTGATTAGACGCGGCGCGGGTACCTACTATTGTTTAGGTGCATTGTGTGTTTCATTCAGCGGTCCGAATGCGAGGAGTATATGGGTGATTATTGGCGAGCATATGATTTCCGGTAGTGCATAGAGTAATGTGTGACTAAAATATCGCGATAGTCGTGAAATAAATATTGCAAATTTGAAATATGTTTACTGTAATTTGCGATTTAGTTCGTTTAGGGAATATTTCGAGTTCTATACAGTACATGCGGTAAAAAATTGCCAAGGAAATATATCGCGAATATATATAATCGACTCTGCCGAAAGCAAAAGTGGAGCGCCGGAAGCGCATGCAGCTAATGTCGAAACGACGTCGGCGTCGGTGGTTTAAAACGATGCCGTTTTTCGCCGCCACACACCATGCCTCGGTGTAACAGTTTCGCATGCGAGGCGCTCTTTAACCAACCCTAATGTAGGTCTACCGCGTGATGCGCGAGAGTGGCAAGGACTCGACGTCCCATGGCCTACATACGCCATGCTCACAGACCCACACACACACACATACACACACTTTGTCCCCTTTTCCCCCGTCGCCCAGTGCCCCTCACCCTTTCAACGCCCACGCTACGGCCCACAGACGCGCACTTCACCGACATCCACCGACTGCTACTCCCTTCATTGGCAAATTTAATCGCACGCATTACCGACGTTGTCCGCGTGCGCTTACGTGCCAGTCTCGGCGCATGTTGAGGGATGTAGGGTAAGGCTGCCGATCGCTCTAGATTTCGCGGCACAGTGTCGTGCCGGCAGTAAAGTTTGTGGGATTTAAGATTATGGATTTTTAATCCGATTTCAAGCGCTTCTGCGTACGCTCGGTAATGAAATGTCGTGCGAAAGGATAGGTTAAGTACGAGGACTGACGATCGAGTTTAGGAAACGTTTGTTATAATCATGTGGCAAACTTTTTTGTTGCTCGGTATAGAGTGTTCGAAAGCTTTTCTGTTTCATGGCAGACTAAAAAGTCGTTTCTGGGTAATATTTAATAATATGCTGCATTGAATACATCGAATTAATGGCACGCATAACTCCTTGGGGACATGCCGCGCGTCAAAGGGTTGTAGGAGCTTTGGATCTCGCAGTTTAATCTTGTGGAAACACTAACTTGAAAGTCACAGGCATTGATATTGGCATGTACATACGTGCATAAATGAACGCATTAGACAAAGCCGATTACGTTTGCAGATATTCGGTTACGACTATGCGTATTGATGTCACGAGAATTAGACAGCTGCTGATTTCCTCTGTTGGTATTGCGATACGAATATTTCTAGTTACACGATATGATTAAATTGTGATCAGCGAATTGGTCTACAGGAGTAGCAATTTTGATGGTGAAATTGGAATTTTTAGTAGACGCGATAGAGATTGCATTCTCTCTTACAAGCGTGTACTAAGCAACAATCTAAATTTTTAACCAACCATTCTAAAATTTCCCCAAAATCCCGTCTTATTTGATTTAATCGTCAGTAAATATTTTCCGTTCCCTAATTGGGACAAAAAAGAATATAATTGTACTATTTCGGCGTGCGGGTTTTATCACTTATCCGTTCAGAGAGTTGAGAGCCATGTAGTAAGATACCGCCATTTGAACCATCTTGAAACGAAAAGTAGAGTTAGTGGACACTGTTTGTACGACATGCGAGTCGACAGGTAGAATCAAAGCTTACCGTGGCGAACGTTTCGAAGCATAAGATTTTCGATTGGGTCAACTTGAATCCGATTTCCTTGGTACTCGACATCATCATGACCAGCACAAGTTTCTGAAGATTGACCGGTGCCAAGTACCACTGCGACATGCATCTGTAAATGCAGAAAGTAACACCGTGGTCAGAATGAATGCTAGACTTGCGGAGAATTTGCAGCAATGAAAACTCATATTCTGAGAGTGCGTCGAATGAACTCACGATTTCTTGAACACGTCGTTGCTGTGGTCAAGCAGAGTTTGTCCCAAATACGATACGACCAAGAATGACGCCAACAGGAATACGATTTGCTCGAAGCTCGAAAACGCCTCTTCGTAATCTTTTTCCGAATACGCTTGAAAGAACTGAATATTCGAGACTGATTGTGAGCGTCTCCGGTTGAAATTCGACGTGTGACGAAATATTAATCGCGAATCATCATGTGAACAGTATGAACGCATATTTCAAGCATTAATTAATGGTTTACCGTAAAAATATCGAGGCTAAGAATCGCAACTCCAAATCCAATGACGATGTAAAATAGAGGGCCGTAGAAAGAATTCAGAATACACGTAAACCTTTAAAATCATTGAGCATTGATTGTAACCTTTTAGGAAATTTGTATAAATCGAGGGTGTTAAATTGTATATACCGTATGTATACTAACTCGATTGTTCTGGAATGGCACACGATGCTATAAAATATCTGAAGAGCCGTATCGTTCTCATGACTCACAGCCGAGTCTTTTTCCCAGTCGTCGAACATTCTTTCTAATTGTTGTCTAAAAAAAAATTGAGAGGTATACCAGATTCTCTGTCTTTTTAATGGAATTCTGTTAGATTCGTTTACCCAACGATGCTGAACATTCCGCAGGCGTGTTGAATGAATATCATATATATCGTTCCCACTACAAGTAGAAGCAACTCTGTGACAAATACCATGACAATGAAGAAGAAAGAAATGTAGACAGTATCTTTCTGACTGTCTAAATAAGGTATTTCAGCTGGTAAGTCCATTCGCCGTCCAGAAGTTATACTTGAGTTCGTATCACTGGTATCTTTATAGTATATCAGCGGTACAGTAATTGGGAGAAACATGCTTATTACTGAAATGAATATGGAACTTAATTATATGTGCCATTGAAAGAAATATGGCCTTGAAAGATGCAGGAATGAATACAAAGTTATACTCCACTAAATACTATTATATCAGAATGTTTCACAATATGTGAGTCTTACATCATGCACAAGTTCGAGCCTTACTAACACCCATTTATTTTCTACCAAATTGTTGGTAATTAATAATAGCAACACAAAGCAGATCCCACATTTTTTGAAACAATATTGGTTACAGTAAGAATCATGAAAATGTCCGGTATCAGAATTATACGTAAACGTATTAAATTTTATTTAATTACTAGTGAAGATGTTGTTATAGAATCTTCCGGTCTCGGCGTACTCTTTCGCAGTCACAGTATCGAACGGTTGCAATAACTTCCAGTCGTACTTCACGTGCTCTATGAGCATCCTCACCTATAAGTGCGTCGAAATGTTGAGCGCAGCGATTACTTTTCAATGCGGATATGATCAATATATCTGAAGTGTAAAGAGAAGTGTCTGCGTGCAAACATAGCGAATGGTTACAGCAACGTATGCATTTTCGAAGCGTCGGACCCTCAGCGCTACAAGGAACGAACCATGTGTGCGAAATCGATTTACTTTTTCAGTATAGATGCAGAAATAAAATAATTCACCAAAACCGACAATCATCGGTAGAGCTATTTGGAGGCCCTGCGAGATCGAAATGAAAGTGTACTCCGTTCGTATTAATTTCAACATCTACAAGAGACAAAATGTGATTTTTATGTCGCACAACGAATCGGTTAACAGTACATACTACAAAACGTAACATACTTTACAAATGTGTCTGATAAAGTCTGACAAATACTTACAATGAACAAATGCCTTCTTCTGAGCCAAATCTTGACCAGTATTTTTTTACGTGTAGAAATCTAAAAAAAAAACAATTATACATTTCGAATAGATAAATAACCACCTCCTTTTTTGGAGTGGATGAAAAATGACGAATACTGATCGAGATTCAACCTGTAACTGGAAGAAGACATTTAGTGTTTCGAGTAATTATCAGGTCGAAGAACATTTATAATCCCAATATATAGTGATAAATGCTAATGGCCTACCAAAGAAATCAAGCCGGTGACCAATACAATACATGTACACGCGACGTTGACTATTCTATTCTGCCAATTCTTATAGGGCCACATGCCGAATGCAGACAGAATTACCCTGTGTACCATAAAGTATCGATCTTCGACGTCCATCGCACGGCGAAGTACGAACAACGACTGCGTCAATTGTCACATAGGCACCCCTCTCGCTCAACCCCTTCAACGCAATCGTCTCGATTTGTTGCATCTTTTTGCGGCACGCAATACAGTGCAAATGACGGGCTATGTACAGCTGTTACATAATTCATAATAATGCGTTGAATAAGCACACATTGTTTTTACACTGCGCAACCGCTGGAACAGCAAATTCATACTTTCGTTTCGTCCGGTAAAACCGTATAAGTACTTAATGAGAGTAAATTGTAGTTATAGTCTGGCGGAGGAAAATATTTCTCCGACGATACACCTCTTCGAATTTTATTTACCTTTTGAAAGTACGGTTTTCGAATGACATTTTTCTTTCGCAAGATATAGACTGAAATTGAGGAAAGTTAGAAATGGAGCTAACTTGTCTCATGTGGTGTCGTGGAGGATTCATGGGATCGTCCTCGAACTGTTGTAAAAGTGTATTATCATTTGGTATGTAAAGAAGTTGCATCCCGTAAGAATTGAAGTCTATGGGTGGTAGTCATAGTCAGATCGTAAGGCTTAAGGCCGTCTTAAGTCGAATGTAGAGAGTCGTCATTGGTCAAAACGGTGCTTAAGGCGGTCTTAAGTCATAAGATCTGACTATGATTATTTCTTGTAATTATTGTAATTATGGGACAGGGACGATGGTATCTGAGCAGTGTTGTATTTCTACAAGTGTATTGATACATTCACTTTCAGGAACAGTCTTTTGTGTGTAATTAAATATACTATGACACGAGTGTTTCTCGTACGCAGTCATTCAGATGACGAAGTCAGTAGGTCAGACTGCGCATAATATAAGAATACAGTCAATGTGGGGTCAGAGTCTTCTATAAAACGACTGACATTATGGATCGAAGGTAAACGTGCGTTGCGTGGATAAAAATGTAGAAAGAAGAGGGGCTATATATTTCATAGTAATTTTGCCGTTGTATTGTATCGGAAGAAAAGTCCACTGTCAGAAATGTGCAAGGACAATAATTTTGACGCTGAAATCGCAATTTTGATGACAAAATTGCAATTTTTACTGGACGCGAAATAATTCGAATCTCTTTTACAAGCGCGTACGATGCGACGATCTAAATTTTTACCCAACCATTCCAGAGTTTCCCCAAAATCCAGTCTCATTTGCTTTGATCGTCAGTAAATATTTCCCGTTCCCTAAGTGGGACGAAGAAGAATATAATTGTATTATTTCGGCGTGCGGGTTTCATCACTTATCCGCCCACAGAGTCGAGAGCCATGTAATAAGATACCGCCATTTGAACCATCTTGAAAAGAAAAGTAGAGTCAGTGGACACTGTTTGTACAACATGCGAGTCGACAGGTAGAAGCAAAGCTTACCGTGGCGAACGTTTCGAAGCATAAGATTCTCGATTGGGTCAACTTGAATCCGATTTCCTTGGTACACGACATCATCATGACCAGCACAAGTTTCTGGAGATTCAACGGTGCCAAGTACCAGTGCGACATGTATCTGCGAATGCAGAAAGTAACACCGTGGTCAGAATGAATGCTACACTTGCGGAGAATTTGCAGCAATAAAAACTCATATTCTAAGAGTGCGTTGAACAAACTCACGATTTCTTGAACACGTCGTTGCTGTGGTCAAGCAGAGTTTGTCCCAAATACGATAGGATCAAGAATCCCATGAACACGATTACGATTTGCTCGAAGGTCGAAAACACCTCTTCGTAATCTTTTTTCGAATACGCTTGAAAGAACTGAATATTCGAGATTGAGCGTCTCCGGTTGAAATTCGACGTATAACGAAATATTAATCGCGAATCATCATGTAAACACTATGAATGCATATTTCATGCGTTAATTAATGGTTTACCGTAAAAATATCGAGGCTAAGAATGGCAGTTCCAAATCCAATGTCGATGTAATATGGAGGGCCGTACAAAGTATTCAGGCGACGCGTAAACCTTTAAAATCATTGAGTATTGATTGTAACCTTTTAGGAAATTTCTACAAATCCAGAGTGTTAAATTGTATATACCGTGGCTATACTAACTCGATTGTTCTGGAATGGTATACGATGGTATAAAAAATCTGAATAGCCGTATCATTCTCATGACTCACAGTCGAGTCTTTTTCCCAGTCGTCGAACATTTTTTCTAATCGTTGTCTAAAGAAAAATTGAGAGGTATACGAGATTCTCTGTCTTTTTAATGGAATTCTGTTAGATTCGTTTACCCAACGATGCTGAACATTCCGCAGGCGTGTTGAGTGAACATCAGATATATCGTTGTGACTGTAAGTAGAAGCAGCTCTGTGACAAGAACCACGACAAAGAAGCAGAAAGAAGTGTAGAGAACATCTTTCTGATTGTCTAAGTAAGGTAATTCAGCTGGATAGTCCATTCGCCGTCCAGAAGTTACATTTGAGTTCATATCGCTGGTATCTTTATAGTATAACACGGGTGCAGTAATTGGAAGAAAAATGCTCATTACTGAAATGAATATAAAATTTAATTCTATGTGCCATTGAAAGAAATATGGCCTTGAAAGATGCACGAATGAATACAAAGTTATACTCCAATGAATATTATTTTATCAGAATGTTTCACAGTACGTGAGTCTAACATTATGCACAAGTTCGAGACTTCCAATTAGCGATAATATCATAGTTGTATACAGTGGCATTTGAGTACTAACACCCATTTATTTTCTGCCAAATTGTTGATCATTGATAACAGCAACACAAAGCAGATCTCACATTTTTTGAAACAACAGTGGTTACAATAAGAATCATGAAAATGTCCGGTACCAGAATGATATGTAAACGTATTAACTTTTATCTAATTACTAGTGAACATGTTGCTATAGAATCTTCCGGTGTCGGCGTATTGTTTCACAGTCACAGTATCGAACGGTTGCAATAACTTCCAGTCGTACTTCACGTGCTCTATGAGCATCCTCATCTACAAGTGTGTCGAAATGTTGAGCGCAGCGATTACTTTTCTATGCGGACATGAACAATATATCTGAAGTGTAAAGAGAAGTGTCTGTTTGCGTGCAAACATAGCGAATGGTTACAGCAACGTATGCATTTTCGAAGCGTCGGATCTTTAACGTTACAACGAACGAACCATGTGTGCGAAATCAATTTACTTTTTCGGTATAGGCGCAGAAATAAAATAATTCACCAAAACTGATAACCACCGGTAGAGCTAATTGGAGGCTGTGCGTGATCGCAGCGAAAGTGTACCCCCTTCGTATTAGTTTCAAAATCTACAAGAGACAAAATGTCATTTTCATGTCGCACAACGTATCGGTTAACAGTACATACTATAAAACGTAACATACTTTACAAATAATTCTGATAAAATCTGACAAATACTTTCAATGAACAAATGCCTTTTTCTGAGCCGAATCTTGATCAGTACTTTTTTACGTGTAGAACACTAAAAAAAATAAATATACATTTCGATTAGATAAATAAAAACCTCACTTTTTGGAATGGGTGATAAATACCGAATACTGATCCAGATTCAACCTGGAACTGGAAGAAGACATTTAGCGTTTCGAGTAATTACCAGGTGGAAGAACATTTATAATCCTAATATATAGTAATAAATGCTAATCGCTTACCAAAGAAGTCATACCGGTGGCCAATACAATACATGTACACGTGACGTTGGCTATTCTATTCTGCCAATTCTTGTAGGGCCACATGCCGAATGCAGACAGGATTACCCGGTGTACTATAAAATATCGATCTTCGACGTCCATCGCACGGCGAAGTACGAACAACGACTGCGTCAATTATCACATAGGAACCCCTCTCGCTCAACCCCTTCGACGCAATCGTCTCGACTTGTTGCATCTTTTCAGGCTGTGTACAGCTACTACATAATTCATAATAATACCTTGAATAAGCACACATTGTTCTTACACTGCGCAATCGCTGGAGCAGCAAATTCATACTTCCGTTTCGCCCGGTAAAACCGTATAAGTACTAAATGAGAGTAAATTGTAGTTATAGTCTGGCGGAGGAAAATATTTCTCCGACGATACACCTCTTCGAATTTTATTCACCTTCTGAAAGTACGGTTTTCGAATGACATTTTTCTTTCGCAAGATATAGACTGAAATTGAGGAAAGTTAGAAATGGAGCTAACTTGTCTCATGTGGTGTCGTGGAGGACTCATGGGATCGTCCTCGAACTGTTGTAAAAGTGTATTATCATTTGGTATGTAAAGAAGTTGCATCCCGTAAGAATTGAAGTCTATGGGTGGTAGTCATAGTCAGATCGTAAGGCTTAAGGCCGTCTTAAGTCGAATGTAGAGAGTCGTCATTGGTCAAAACGGTGCTTAAAACTTTCTTAAGTCATAAGATCTGACTATGAATATCGCCCTATGATTATTTCTTGTAATTATTGTAATTATGGGACAGGGAGGACGGTATCTGAGCAGTGTTTTATTTCTACAAGTGCATTGATACATTCACTTTCAGGAAGTCTTTTGTACGTAATTAAATATACTATGACACGAGTGTTTCTCGTACGCAGTCATTCAGATGACGAAGTTAGTAGGTCAGACTGCGCATAGTATAAGAATACAGTCAATGTGGGGTCAGAGTCTTCTATAAAACGACTGACAATATGGATCGTAGGTAAACGTGCGTTGCGTGGATAGAAATGTAGAAAGAAGAGGGGCTATATATTTGATAGCAATTTTGCCGTTGTATTGTATCGGAAGAAAAGTCCACTGTCAGAAATGTGCAAGGACAATAATTTTGACGCTGAAATCGCAATTTTTATGACAAAATTGCAATTTTTAGTGGACGCGAAATGATTCGAATCTCTTTTACAAGCGCGTACGAAGCGACGATCTAAATTTTTACCCAACCATTCCAGAGTTTCCCCAAAATCCCGTCTTATTTGATTTGACCATCAGTAAATATTTCCCGTTCCCTAACTGGGACGAAGAAGAATATAATTGTACTATTTCGGCGTGCGGGTTTCATCACTTATCCGCCCAGAGAGTTGAGAGCCATGTAATAAGATATCGCCACTTGAACCATCTTGAAACGAAAAATAGAGTTTGTGGACACTGTTTGTACGACATGCGAGTCGACGGGCAGAAGCAAAGCTTACCGCGGCGAACATTTCGTAGCATAAGTTTTTAGATTGGGTCACCCTGCATCCGATTTCCTTGGTACTCGACATCATCATGACCAGCACAAATTTCTGGAGATTCAACGGTGCCAAGTACCATTGTGACATGTATCTGTAAATGCAGAAAGTAACACCATGGTCGGAATAAATGTTACACTTGCGGAGAATCTACAGTAATGAAACTTATATTCTGAGAGTGCGTCGAACGAACTTACGATTTCTTGAACAAGCCGTTGCTGTGGTCAAGTAGAGTTTGTCCCAAATACGATAGGATCAAGAATGCCATGAACACGACTACGATTTGCTCGAAGGTCGAAAACGCCTCTTCGTAATCTTTTTCCGAATACGCTTGAAAGAACTGAATATTCGAGATTGAGCGTCTCCGGTTGAAATTCGACGTGTGACGAAATATTAATCGCGAATCATCATGTGAACAGTATGAATGCATATTTCAAGCATTAATTAATGGTTTACCGTAAAAATATCGAGGCTAAGAATCGCAATTCCAAATCCAATGAGGATGTAAAATAGAGGGCCGTAGAAAGAATTCAGGATACACGTAAACCTGTAAAATCATTGAGCATTAATTGTAACCTTTTAGGAAATTTCTACAAATCGAGAGTGTTAAATTGTATATACCGTGGCTATACTAACTCGATTGTTCTGGAATGGTATACGATGGTATAAAAAATCTGAAGAGCCGTATCGTTCTCATGACTCACAGTCGAGTCTTTTTCCCAGTTGTCGAACATTTTTTCTAATCGTTGTCTAAAGAAAAATTGAGAGGTATACGAGATTCTCTGTCTTTTTAATGGAATTCTGTTAGATTCGTTTACCCAACGATGCTGAACATTCCGCAGGCGTGTTGAATGAATATCATATATATCGTTCCGACTACAAGTAGAAGCAACTCTGTGACAAATACCATGACAAAGAAGCAGAAAAAAATGTAGACAATATCTTTCTGACTGTCTAAATAAGGTATTTCAGCTGGAAAGTCCATTCGCCGTCCAGAAGTTACATTTGAGTTCATATCGCTGGTATCTTTATAGTATAACAGCGGTACAGTAATTGGAAGAAAAATGCTCATTACTGAAATGAATATAAAATTTAATTCTATGTGCCATTGAAAGAAATATGGCCTTGAAAGATGCACGAATGAATACAAAGTTATACTCCAATGAATATTATTATATCAGAATGTTTCACAATAGGTGAGTCTTACATCATGCACAAGTTCGAGACTCACAATTAGCGATAGTATCATAGTTGTATACTGTGGCATTTGAGTACTAACACCCATTTATTTTCTACCAAATCATTGGTATTTGATAACAGCAACACAAAGCAGATCTCACATTTTTTGAAACATAATTAGTTACAATAAGAATCATGAAAATGTGCGGTATCAGAATGATATGTAAACGTATTAACTTTTATCTAATTACTAGTGATGATATTGCTATAGAATCTTCCGGTGTCGGCGTATTGTTTCACAGTCACAGTATCGAACGGTTGCAATAACTTCCAGTCGTACTTCACGTGCTCTATGAGCATCCTCATCTACAAGTGTGTCGAAATGTTGAGCGCAGCGATTACTTTTCTATGCGTACATGAACAATATATCTGAAGTGTAAAGAGAAGTGTCTGTTTGCGTGCAAACATAGCGAATGGTTACAGCAACGTATGCATTTTCGAAGCGTCGGATCTTTAACGTTACAACGAACGAACCATGTGCGCGAAATCGATTTACTTTTTGGGTATAGGCGCAGAAATAAAATAATTCACCAAAACCGATAACCACCGGTAGAGCTAATTGGAGGCCTTGCGTGGTCGCAGCGAAAGTGTACCCCGTTCGTATTAATTTCAACATCTACAAGAGACAAAATGTCATTTTCATGTCGCACAATGTATCGGTTAACAGTACATACTACAAAACGTAACATACTTTACAAATAATTCTGATAAAATCTGACAAATACTTGCAATGAACAAATGCCTTGTTCTGAGCCGAATCTTGATCAGTACTTTTTTACGTGCAGAACACTAACAAAAAATAAATATACATTTCGAATAGATAAATAAAAACCTCACTTTTTGGAATGGGTGATAAATACCGAATACTGATCCAGATTCAACCTGGAATTGGAAGAAGACATTTAGCGTTTCGAGTAATTACCAGGTGGAAGAACATTTATAATCCTAATATATAGTGATAAATGCTAATCGCCTACCAAAGAAATCAAGCCGGTGACCAATACAATACATGTACACGTGACGTTGGCTATTCTATTCTGCCAATTCTTGTAGGGCCACATGCCGAATGCAGACAGGATTACCCGGTGTACTATAAAGTATCGACCTTCGACGTCCATCGCACGGCGAAGTACGAACAACGACTGCGACAATTGTCACATAGGAACCCCTCTCGCTCAACCCCTTCGACGCAATCGTCTCGACTTGTTGCATAACTTTTCGGGCTGTGTACAGCTACTACATAATTCATAATAATACGTTGAATAAGCACACATTGTTTTTACACTGCGCAACCGCTGGAACAGCAAATTCATACTTTCGTTTCGTTCCGTAAAAACCTATAAGTACTTGATGAGAGTAAATTGTAGTTATAGTCTGGCGGAGGAAAAATATTTCTCCGACAATACACCTCTTCGAATTCTCTTTTTCCTTCGATAGTACGGCTTTGAAATGACATTTGTCTTACACAAGATATAGACTGAAATTTAGGGAAGTTAGAAATGAAGCTTGCTTGTGTCTCATGTGGTGTCTTGGAGGACTCATGGGATCGTCCTTGAACTGTTGTAAAAGTGTATTATCATTTGGTATGTAAAGAAGTTGCGTCCCGTAAGAATTGAAGTCTATAAGTATTTTTTTGTAATTAATGTAGGATTCCGTTCTCGTGGATGGGAATAATGTGACACTGCTTACAGAAAATAATAAATAGAATATATTTTAAGAGAGTCGTACACACGTCCTCACACGCTCTTTCCTGTCTTCCGACTGCCTTCCTCACCTCCTTTCTCCCTCTATTCCCCGCTCAACTGTTCGCACGCTCGCTTGTTTCTTTCGCGGCCGCAGGCGTACGGACAGGCATCCGTCCATTCGGCACACACAGACAACACACTCACCGACAACACACTCACGCATTCTCACATGTACGCATTCTCACATGTACGCATTCTCACAGTCACGCATTCTCACATTAATGTAATTATGGGACAGGGAGGATGGTATCTAAGCAGTGTTTTATTTCTACGAGTGTATTGATACTATCACGTTGAGGAACAGTTTTTTGTATGTAATTTTGTATACTATGACACGAGTGTTTGTCGTATGCAGTCATTCAGACGACAAAGTCAGTAGGTCAGACTGCGTACAATATAAGAATCAGGTCAATGTGGGGTCGGAGTCTTCTATAAAACGACTGGCAATATGGATCGAAGGTAATCGTGCGTTGCGTGGATAGAAATATAAATAGAAGATGGGCTATATATTTGATTGTAATTCTGCCGTTGTATTTTATCGGAAGAAAAGTCCACTGTCAGAAATGTGCAAGAACCACAATTTTGACGCTAAAATCGCAATTTTGATTGCAAGATTGCAATTTTTAGTGGGCGCGAAAGAGATTCGATTCTCTCTTATAAGCGCCTACGAAGTGACGATCTAAATTTTGACCCAACCATTCCAGAGTTTCCCCAAAATCCCGTCTTATTTGATTTGATCGTTAGTAAATATTTCCCGTTCCCTAATTGGTCGCGTCGTTCGCGTGGAATTTTTCGGATTAACACCAATTTGAGCAGTTTGCGGTTCGTCAGTAGAGAGCTTCAGTGATTTTCTCACCCGACGAGTACGTTTTGACGTTTCGACCGTAGAGCTTTAGGTGCGTGTTTGAGTTGGAATTAATTAGGAGTCACGTACCCGGTTTGGAAGGCACCTGCATTGGCGCAGTGGAATGTCTAATGACACTTTGAGAATCCGTGGTATTCACGCTGTGCATGTCTAGTATTAGTTCGGCGCAAGATCCTGCCGATTGTGAGTGAGTCCCTCTAATTTTCATACAGAATTCCTCGCGCTACACTGATGAGCCGTTACAATTCGGTAAAAATTCACGTAATCGTAATGTTTCATGAAATAAATGAATTTTTGCATTTCTCCACCGACACATTCTTTCGCGTTTTTCGATATTCAGCGAGAGCCCTGCCAGAAAATTACATTCCTTCTCGCTGCAAGCTCGTTGCTACAAGTTGCCGTGATAAATTACGCTATAGCGATGTATCATCAGTTTCACTCACGCGCACGGCCGAACGTCTTCGGTATAATCCACGTAACCCGCGTTACATAAACTTTATGGTATGTAAGCCGTACATCAGCTGGGTCGATGTATAATACATACATGGTGAGGATAGTGGGCTTGACATCGACCTAACCTCCGAACGCTGCGCAACGCACGTGTCATTATCTTAACGCGAGTGCATCCTAAAGCAGCGTTGTTATCAACGGCGCGCGGCCAAATATTGCCTCACGCGCTAAGCAAAACCGACATTACACTTCGGTTAGCCTTCCACTATTTACAACCATCGCTGGCCGTTTTGACGTCCGCAACATGAGCGGCCCTCGCCAGACAACAAGAAAACATAATATTAAACAAATTAATTCGGAGAGAATAAAGTACGCATAATTTTGTGTGACAGACAAAAATGTGACATTCTGTGTCATAAAATTATGGATTGCCAGATAAAATATTACAAATTTACAAAAAAAAAAAACTGGCTCGCAGAATCGCTGTGATTGTTTACCCGCGCGTGCGCGCATTTCTACTAAAAAGCCTACGTCTTATTTCTGCGATTAGATAATCGCAGTCGAATCGATCTGCGTCCGCTTACAGTCGCTGGTCGGCGTTTCCGCCCGAATGCGTGCACTTTGTGTAATAAACAAACTCGGGAAACTTTCGATAGCGGTCGCATTAAGCCCCTGATCAACGGTTGACTGAATTCGGTGTAACACGCGTGCAGCCGTGAGAGAAACTTACGCCCGAACGAAGTAGTGCCGTGTGAAGCGGAATGGAAGGCAAAGTTCGCCGAGAGAAGCTCAGAGGTATCGATTCTCGTCTTCGTGGTTCCGCTCATTCTGCTCAATAGAACGGCGTACTCCTCGTTATATCCATTATTGCACTCGTGATTCAAACGCTCGCTCGGAAGACTCACGGTTTCTGCAGAATATTAGACTGCCGGAGGGGCTCGAGTAAGTGTTCGGATTCGATTTGATTCTTTTCGAAGAACATTGTTAAGCATTCAAATTTTTGACTTTGCCTTTTGTATCCTACGAGTGATTTAGTTCCGTGAATAATGGCAAGCTGTGATCGAGACATGGTTGAAATGTAATTACCAATGTTCCACGAGTGTAATGTAATTTGAAGTCACGCGTGAAAATGGTACAAAATTTCTACAAATTTTCAACGATGTTCCGATCACGGTTTGTGTATGTATATATGTATATATATGATATTATTACAATATATATATACATATATATTACGATTCGCAAGAATAGCACTCGCTAGAAATTCCAATCGAAAATGCACTTCAACGAAATCGAACAATAGGGACGAAATTCAACTATGTGAACGCGCAAATCGAATCTCGAAATATGGGAAGACGTTAAAGCTAACCGAATTATCGGCGAGTGCCTCTGTTCGCAGTGACTCATACTCAAGATCGTTGCGTCGGTTCGCCGTTCGCGCTGGCCAGCTTTTTTTCCATCTTATTTCCTCTCACCTGCGTCCCACGTCTAATGGAGCGCGAGCGTTCGCAACAAGCGGGATGTTTTATCGCGAGTATCGTGTAGCTGGGGCGACCACTGTGAGGCTCCAATTTAATAACAGGCTCGATAATGCACTCGAGCAATTTCATTATCAGCACCCGAAGCGATGCTGCGAACAGTGCGGCAAACTCTAAGGTTACGAAATTATACGGAAGGAGAATGTGCGCGGCGGGAGAATGAAATTCAGGGGGGGTGGGCGTTCGAGAATGACGTTGCTCGCTCGATTTTATCCTGGAAGAAACACGATGTTTAATCTTAAAAGTGTCGAATATAGTACCTTTAAATAAAAAAAAGAATATGCGGTTCCATAAGATTGTTATTTGTCCGATTTTAGTGACACCGTCTTGCTACGATATTCATTGATTATGCATGGGTGAGTTTGACGTAATATGAAATAATTCCAGTCCACGCGTACTCGTATACAGTGTGGCACAAACCATGGAACACTGCTCGCCGGCCTCATTTTCTGCAAAACAAGAAAGTTCAATAATCAAATTCATACCAAAAAATATACGTGCCGAATAGGGATGCCTTCTAGCGAAGGCCCATTCTACGAATTATAACATCTACCTTACGACGTAGGTTACGTTATTACTCACTACCGAAACAGTCCAAATTTCCCGCGCTCAGCCCGCTCGCCAACTCCAGCCATAAACTGCGCGGCTATTTGTGCATAATTAATTCGGCGAGCGGCGATCTTCGGGCAGCAGCAGCAATCGTGGCGGAAGATCCTCGCAATTTCCGGGCCCCGCAAAGTGTCCCCGTGGAAAGTTGCCCCCTCAGCGCACGCATTTTGCCTGGCCGATCGTGCGAATTCCGTCGAAGGCGCGCAACCAAACTCGATATCGCCGCTTTATTGCATTATACGTCGCGTCGTTATCGTCAGCACGGCGAGCCGATGATCCATTAGGCAGCTCGCGGAACTTCGCGCAAGGAAGGAAGTTCGGCAAACTCGTGGGAGATTTGACCCTTCAGCAGATACTCGGTCCGCTGGATGAGCGACGTAAGTCGGGGTGTGCGGATATTTCAAAAGCGTGGCATCCGCGAATTTCGACGCCCTGCGCCAACGCGAGAGACGACGATTATGGCGGACTGGGTGGCTCGGAGGGGGATAATTTAAGGATTTGCCTAGCAGAAAGAGGAATTTTTTAGGTGACCGAGTCGAAAATCTTTTTTTCCGCAGAGGCAAATGTGTCAGTTTTAAGGTAATCGAATTGAAAATCAATTTTGCTGAAGAGACGGATATGTAATATGAACAGTGAAGGCACATATTCATCTATTTCAAGCTCACCTCAGTCAAATGCGACGCTGCTGCATATTCGCGGCAAAAAATTGTAATAGCCAAACACATTTGAATAAACAGTTCAAATATAAAAAAAAAAACAAATACCAAAAAATATTCAACTATTGTACACCGGTCCTCCGCATTACGCGGAGACGCGTGCAGACTGTAGACGCGCGATGACACCGCGGAGGCACGTAAAAATTAACGACTCCGGCGGAGAATTTGCGAAACGTAAATTTCCGTCCGCCGACGAGCGTAATTCATAATTTTAATAACCGGCCGCGGTACGTGCCGCCGCGCCGGGCTGCCTTTCTTCGATCGGGCGGGCGGCGGGAGAAAGAGAGAGAAAGAGAGAGAGACAGAGAGAGACTACGGAAAAAGGGGGGTGAGGATGAGAGGGCGACGGGGAAGGAGACGAGAACAGGACAGCGCTGAGTAATGGTCGCTAACGAGGACGGGAAGAACTTTGGAAGATTTCCAGTTTGAACAGCGGCGCGTCGGCTGAAAAGGAAAATTGCGGGAAACGGGAAAAAGATAAATCGACGGTGGCTCGGGGTGATGTCGAGCTGATGCCGATGGTCTGGACGCTTGTAAACGATGAGTAACGCTGGGATCACTGAGAGGCTTCTAGTAACTTGTCCGACATATTTTCATATTATTATACCGACATTACCGACCCATTTCGAAAACGTTGTCACGTTTTCTATCCAGCGTGTCCGCGTCGACATTTTTAAGGAGGGATCGGACAATCTGGTAAAAAGTTAATGCCACAGGTGAAAATGAATTAATATTTATATAATGCATAAATTATAATCCTCTAAACTGCGTACTAGGAAATTCTGCAATTCTGTATGCATTACTTAAATGCATTTTGTACCAGCGATTTCCTTATGTGTATCCAATTCCTCGTTAAGTGGCGAACGTATATGAAGGGGAAGTGGAATAATATAAGAATTGTATGACAACTGAATTAAGACGAAAAAGAATATAATTTTACTATTTTGGCGTGCGGGTTGCATGAATTATCCGTCCAGAGAGTTGAGAGCCATGTAGTAAGATACAGCCAGTTGAATTATCTTGAAACGAAAAGTAGTGTGAGTGGACACTGTTTGTACCACATGGGAGTCGACAGGTAGAAGCAAAACTTACCGAGGCGAACGTTTCGAAGCATAAGATTTTCGATTGAGTCAACTTGAATCCGATTTCCTTGGTAGTCGACATCATCATGACCAGCACAAGTTTCTGGAGATTGACTGGTGCCAAGTACCACTGCGACATGTATCTGTAAATGCAGAAAGTAACACCGTGGTCGAAATGAATGTTACACTTGCGGAGAAACTGCAGCAATGAAAACTCATATCCTGAGAGTGCGTCGAACGAACTCACGATTTCTTGAACACGTCGTTGCTGTGGTCAAGCAGAGTTTGTCCCCAATACGATACGACGAAGAATGCCACAAACAGGAATACGATTTGCTCGAAGCTCGAAAGCGCCCCTTCGAAATCTTTTTTCGAATAGGCTTGAAAGAACTGAATATTCAAGATTGAACGTTTTCGGTTAAATTTCGGCATGTGACGAAATATTAATCGCGAATCATGATGTGAACACTCTGAATGCATATTTCAAGCGTTAATCAATGGTTTACCGCTAAAATATCGAGGCTAAGAATCGCAATTCCAAATCCAACGTCGATGCAAAATAGAGGGCCGTAGAAAGAATTCAGGATACACGTAAACCTATAAAATCATTGAGCATTGATTGCAACTTCTTATGAAAGTTGTACAAAACGAAAGTGTTAAATTGTATATACCGTACGTATACTAACTCGATTGTTCTGGAATGGCACACGATGCTATAAAATATCTGAAGAGCCGTATCGTTCTCATGACTCACAGCCGAGTCTTTTTCCCAGTCGTCGAACATTCTTTCTAATTGTTGTCTAAAAAAAAATTGAGAGGTATCCCAGATTCTCTGTCTTTTTAATGGAATTCTGTTAGATTCGTTTACCCAACGATGCTGAACATTCCGCAGGCGTGTTGAATGAATATCATATATATCGTTCCGACTACAAGTAGAAGCAACTCTGTGACAAATACCATGACAAAGAAGCAGAAAAAAATGTAGACAATATCTTTCTGACTGTCTAAATAAGGTATTTCAGCTGGAAAGTCCATTCGCCGTCCAGAAGTTACATTTGAGTTCATATCGCTGGTATCTTTATAGTATAACAGCGGTACAGTAATTGGAAGAAAAATGCTCATTACTGAAATGAATATAAAATTTAATTCTATGTGCCATTGAAAGAAATATGACCTTGAAAGATGTACGAATGAATACAAAGTTATACTCCAATGAATATTATTTTATCAGAATGTTTCACAGTACGTGAGTCTAACATTATGCACAAGTTCAGGACTTCCAATTAGCGATAATATCATAGTTGTATACAGTGGCATTTGAGTACTAACACCCATTTATTTTCTGCCAAATTGTTGATAATTGATAACAGCAACACAAAGCAGATCTCACATTTTTTGAAACAACAGTGGTTACAATAAGAATCATGAAAATGTCCGGTATCAGAATGATATGTAAACGTATGAACTTTTTTTTAATTACTAGTGAAGATGTTGCTATAAAATCTTCCGGTCTCGGCGTACTGTTTCACAGTAACAGTATCGAACGGTTGCAATAACTTCCAGTCATACTTCACATGTTCTATGAGCATCTTCACCTATAAATGCGTTGAAACGTTGAGCGCAGCTATTATTTTTCTATGCGGATATGAACAATACATCTGAAGTGTAAAGAGAAGTGTCTGTTTGCGTGCAAACATAGCGAACGGTTACACCAACGTATGCATTTTCGAAGCGTCGGATCTTCAGCGCTTTAACGAACGAACCATGCGTGCGAAATCGGTTTACTTTTTCAGTATAGATGCAGAAATAAAATAATTCACCAAAACTGATAATGATCGGTAGAGCTAATTGGAGGCCCTGCGAGATCGAACCGAAACTGTACTCCGTTCGTATTAATTTCAATATCTACAAGAGACAAAATGTCATTTTCATGTCGCACAACGTATTAGTTAACAGTACATACTACAAAACGTAACATACTTTACAAATAATTCTGATAAAATTTGACAAATACTTGCAATGAACAAACGCCTTGTTCTGAGCCGAATCTTGACCTGTACTTTTTTACGTGTAGAAAACTAAAAAAAAATATACATTTCCGATAGATAACCACCACCTTTTTTGGGGTGGATGCAAAATAACGAATACCGATCGAGATTCAACGTGGAACTGGAAGAAGACGTTTGGCATTTCGAGTAATTACCAAGTCGGAGAACATTTATAATCCTAATATATACTGATAAATGCTAATCGCTTACCACAGAAATCATGCCGATGACTAATAGACTACATGTACACGCGACGTTGGCTATTCTCTTCTGCCAATTCTTGTAGGGCCACATGCCGAATGCAGACAGGATTACCCGGTGTACTATAAAGTATCGACCTTCGACGTCCATCGCACGGTGAAGTACGAACAACGACTGCGACAATTCTCCGATAGGCACCCCTCTCGCTCAACCCCTTCGACGCAATCGGCTCGATTTGTTGCATCTTTTTGCGGCACGCAATAAAGTGAAAATGACGGGCTATGTACAGCTGCTACATAATTCATAATAATACGTTGAATAAGCACACATTGTTTTTACACTGCGCAACCGCTGGAACAGCAAATTCATACTTTCGTTTCTTCCCGTAAAAACCTATAAGTACTTAATGACAGTAAATTGTAGTTACCTTCTGGCGGAGGAAAAATATTTCTCCGACGACACACCTCTTCGAATTATATTTATCTCTCGAAGGTACGGTTTTCGAATGACATTTGTTTTTCGCAAGATATCGACTGAAATTGAGGGAAGTTAGAAATGAAGCTTGCTTGTGTCTCATGTGGTGTCAGGGAGGACTCAAGGCATCGTCCTTGAATTGTTGTAAAAGTGTATATCATTGTGTATGTAAAGAAGTTGCGTCCCGTAAGAATTGAATTCTATAACTATTTTTTTTGTAATTAATGTAATTATGAGATAGGGAGAATGGTATCTAAGGAGTGTTTTATATCTGCGAGTGTATTGATACATTCACTTACCGTCTTACAGGAACAGTCTTTTGTATGTAACTAAGTATACTATGACACGAGTGTTTCTCGTACGCAGTCATTCAGACGACGAAGTCAGTAGGTCAGACTGCGCACCATATAAGAATAAAGTCAACGTGGGGTCAGAGTCTTGTATAAAACGACTGGCAATATGGATCGAAGACAGGGGCGCATTGCGAGGATCGAAAAAAAAGGAGGGAAAAAAGAGGGGAAGAAAAGAGGGATTACGGGAAGAATTGCACAGGTGCCCCAGTAAGCGGACTACATACTCCTTTAAGTCTTCAAAGGTGGAGGTCTCATTGTCGATCGAAAGTGTTAGTGTTCAATTCCAGTTTTATCAAATATTTTCACAGGGGCCTTTTTATTTTTCATTTATTTATTAATTTGTTATATTCAATTTCGTGTCATATTCAAATTTGACACCGTACTAGACAACGCATTCTACTCTGTGTTGTCAGAATAAGGAACCACATTTTTGCGTTATGAATCAATATGTGTATAAAGGGAGGGGTGAAAATAATCGGTTTGTCGAATTCGGACGGGGAAGAAAATAGTTTGACTTGTTTACACATTGTCAGCGAACTTTAACAATCATCACTGCGAGCGAGTTGAGAGCCATGAAGTACGACACTGACACTTGAATCACCTTGACCGAAAAAAATTCCAAATTAATAGATATTCATCGTGCGACACGGACGTCAATCGATGAAAGGAATATTAGAGCGGTGAAAATTTCGGAGCATTTCAATCCAGCGTGTCCGCGTCGACATTTTTAAGGAGGAATCGAACAATCTGGTGAAAAGTTAATGCCACAGGTGAAAATGCATTAATATTTATAAAATGCATAAATTATAATCCTCTAAACTGCGTTGTATGGAATTCTGAAATTCTGTATGCATTGAATGCATTTTGCACCAGGGGAATTTCTTATGTGTGTCCAATTCCTCGTTAAGTGGCGAACGTATATGAAGGGGAAGTGGAATAATATAATAATTAAATGACAATTGAATTAACACAAAGAAGAATATAATTGTAGTATTTGGTAGTGCGGTTTCTTCACTTATCGGTCCAGAGAGCTGAGAGCCATGTAGTAAGATACAGCCATTTGAATTATCTTGAAACGAAAACTAGAGTGAGTGGACACTGTTTGTACGACATGCGAGTGGACGGGCAGAAGCAAAGCTTACCGCGGCGAACATTTCGTAGCCTAAGATTTTCGATTGGGTCAACTTGCATCCGATTTCCTTGGCACTGGACATCATCATGACCAGCACAAGTTTCTGGAGATTGACCGGTGCCAAGTACCACTGCGATATGTATCTGTAAATGCAGAAAGTAACACCGTGGTCGGATGAATGTTACACTTGCGGAGAATCTGCAGCAATGAAAATTTATATTCTGAGAGTGCGTCGAACGTACTTACGATTTCTTGAACACGTCGTTGCTGTGGTCAAGCAGAGTTTGTCCCAAATACGATATGACGAACAATGCCATTAACAAGAATACGATTTGCTCAAAGCTCGAAAACGCCCCTTTGTAATCTTTTTTCGAAAACTCTTGAAAGAACTGAATATTCGAGATTGAGCGTCTCCGGTTGAAATTCGCAGTGTAACGAAATATCAATTGCGAATCATGATGTGAACACTATGAATGAATATTTCAAGCGTTAATCAATGGTTTACCGCTAAAATATCGAGACTAAGACTTGCAATCCCAAATCCAATGCCGATGAAAAGTAGAGGGCCGTAGAAAGAATTCAGGTTACACGTAAACCTTTAAAATCATTGAGCATTGATTGTAACCTCTTAAGAAATTTGTACAAAACGAGAGTGTTAAATTGTATATACCGTATGTATACTAACTCGATTGTTCTGGAATGGCACACGATGCTGTAAAAAATCTGAATAGCCTTATCGTTCTCATGACACACAGCCGAGTCTTTTTCCCAGTCGTCGAACATTCTTTCTAATCGTTGTCTAAACAAAAATTGAGAGGTATACGAGATTCTCTGTCTTTTTAATGGAATTCTGTTAGATTCGTTTACCCAGCGATGCTGAACATTCCGCAGGCGTGTTGAGTGAACATCACATATATCGTTCCGACTGTAAGTAGAAGCAGCTCTGTGACAAGAACCATGACAAAGAAGCAGAAAGAAATGTAGAAAATATCTTTCTGACTGTCTAAATAAGGTAATTTAGCTGGGAAGTCCATTCGCCGTCCAGAAGTTATATTTGAGTTCGTATCGCTGGTATCTTTGTAGTATAACAGCGGTACAGTAATTGGAATAAAAATGCTCATTACTGAAATGAATATGAAACTTAATTATATGTGCCATTGAAAGAAATATGACTTTGAAAGATGAGCGAATGAATACAAAGTTATACTCCAATAAATATTATTATATCAGAATGTTTCACAATACGTGAGTCTTACATCATGCACATGTTCGAGACTTACAATTAGCGATAGTATCATAGTTGCATACAGTGGCGTTTGAGTGCTAACACCCATTTATTTTCTACCACATCGTTGGTAATTGATAACAGCAACACAAAGCAGATCTCACATTTTTTAAAACAACATTGGTTACAATAAGAATCATGAAAATGTCCGGTATCAGAATAATATGTAAACGTATTAACTTTTATCTAATTACTAGTGAAGATGTTGCTATAGAATCTTCCGGTCTCGGCGTATTGTTTCACAGTCACAGTATCGAACGGTTGCAATAACTTCCAGTCGTACTTCACGTGCTCTATAAGCATCCTCACCTATAAGTGCGTCGAAAAGTTGAGCGCAGCGATTACTTTTCTATGCGGACATGAACGATATATCTGAAGTGTGAAGACAAATGACTGTTTGCGTGCAAACATAGCGAATGGTTACAGCAACGTATGCATTTTCGAAGCGTCGGATCTTCAGCGCTACAACGAACGAACCATGTGTGCAAAATCAATTTACTTTTTCAGTATAGATGCAGAAATAAAATAATTCACCAAAAGTGACGACGATCGGTAGAGCTAATTGAAGGCCCTGCGAGATCGCAGTGAAGCTGAACTCCGTTTGTATTAATTTCAATATCTACGAGAGACAAAATGTCATTTTCATGTCGCACAACGTATCGGTCAACAGTACATACTACAAAACGTAACATACTTTACAAATAAATCTGATAAAATCTGACAAATACTTGCAATGAACAAATGAATCCTTCTGAGCCGAATCTTGACCATGTACTATTTATGTGCAGAATACTAAAAAAAAATTATACATTTCGGATAGATAACCACCTCCTTTTTTGGGGTGGATGAAAAATAATGAATACTGATCGAGATTCAACCTGGAACTGGAAGAAGACATTTGGCGTTTCGAGTAATTACCAGGTTGAAGAACATTTATAATCCTAATATATAGTGATAAATGCTAATCGCTTACCACAGAAATTATGCCGGTGACCAATATAATGCATGTACACGCGACGTTGGCTATTCTATTCTGCCAATTTCTGCAGGGCCACATGCCGAATGCAGACAGAATTACCCGGTGTACTATAAAGTATCGATCTTCGACGTCCATCGCACAGTGAAGTACGAACAACGACTGCGACAATTGTCCCATAGGCACCCCTCTCGCTCAACCCCTTCGACGCAATCGTCTCGATTTGTTGCATCTTTTTTGCGGCACGCAATACAGTACAAATGACGGGCTATGTACAGCTGCTACATAATTCATAATAATACGTTGAATAAGCACATATTGTTTTTACACTGCGCAACTGCTGGAACAGCAAATTCATACTTTCGTTTCTTCCCATAAAAACCTATAAGTACTTAATGACAGTAAAGTGTAGTTACCTTCTGGCGGAGGAAAAATATTTCTCCGACGACACACCTTTTCGAATTATATTTATCTCTCGACAATTACGGTTTTCGAATGACATTTGTGTTTCGCAAGATATCGACTGAAATTGAGGGAAGTTAGAAATGAAGCTTGCTTGTGTCTCATGTGGTGTCGTGGAGGTCTCAAGGCATCGTCTTTGAATTGTTGTAAAAGTGTACATCATTGTGTATGTAAAGAAGATGCGTCCCGTAAGAATCGAAGTCTAGAACTATTTTTTTGCAATTAATGTAATTATGAGATAGGGAGAATGGTATCTAAGGAGTGTTTTATATCTGCGAGTGTATTGATACATTCACTTACAGTCTTACAGGAACAGTCTTTTGTATGTAATTAAGTATACTATGACACGAGTGTTTGTCGTACGCAATCATTCAGACAACGAAGTCAGTAGGTCAGACTGCGCACAATATAAGAATAAAGTCAATGTGGGGTCAGAGTCTTCTATAAAACGACTGGCAATATGGATCGAAGGCAAGGGCGCATTGCGAGGATCGAAAAAAAAAGGAGGAAAAAAAGAGGGGTTACGGGAAGAATTGCACAGGTGCCCCAGTAAGCGCACTACATACTCCTTTAAGTCTTCAAAGGTGGAGGTCTCATTGTCGATCGAAAGTGTTAGTGTTCAATTCCAGTTTTATCAAATATTTTCACAGGGGCCTTTTTATTTTTCATTTATTTATTAATTTGTTATATTCAATTTCGTGTCATATTCAAACTTGACACCGTACTAGACAACGCATTCTACTCTGTGTTGTCAGAATAAGGGACCACATTTTTGCATCATGACTGAATACGTGTATAAAGGGAGTGGTGAAAACGATCAATTGTCGAATTCAGACGGGGAAGAATATAGTTTGACTAGTTTACACATTGTCAGCGAACTTTAGCAATCATCACTGGAGCGAGTTGACACCCATAATGTACGACACTGACACTTGAATCACCTTGACCGAAAAAAATTCCAAATTAATAGATATTCATCGTGCGACACGGACGTCAATCGATGAAAGGAATATTATAGCGGTGAAAATTTCGGAGCATTTCATTCCAGCGTGTCCGCGTCGACATTCTTAAGGAGGAATCGAACAATCTGGTGAAAAGTTAATGCCACAGGTGAAAATGCATTAATATTTATAAAATGCATAAATTATAATCCTCTAAACTGCGTCGTATGGAATTCTGAAATTCTGTATGCATTGAATGCATTTTGTACCAGCGAATTTCTTATGTGTGTCCAATTCCTCGTTAAGTGGCGAACGTATATGAAGGGGAAGTGGAATAATATAATAATTAAATGACAATTGAATTAACACAAAGAAGAATATAATTGTACTATTTCGTAGTGCGGGTTTCATCACTTATCGGTCCAGAGAGCTGAGAGCCATGTAGTAAGATACAGCCATTTGAATTATCTTGAAACGAAAACTAGAGTGAGTGGACACTGTTTGTACCACATGGGAGTCGAGGGGCAGAAGCAAAGCTTACCGCGGCGAACATTTCGTAACATAAGATTTTCGATTGGGTCACCTTGCATCCGATTTCCTTGGTACTCGACATCATCATGACCAGCACAAGTTTCTGGAGATTGACCGGTGCCAAGTACCACTGCGACATGTATCTGTAAATGCAGAAAGTAACACCGTGGTCGGAATGAATGTTACACTTGCGGAGAATCTGCAGCAATGAAAATTTATATTCTGAGAGTGCATCGAACGAACTTACGATTTCTTGAACACGTCGTTGCTGTGGTCAAGCAGAGTTTGTCCCCAATACGATATGACGAACAATGCCATTAACAGGAATACGATTTGCTCGAAGCTCGAAAACGCCCCTTCGTAATCTTTTTTCGAAAACGCTTGAAAGAACTGAATATTCGAGATTGAGCGTCTTCGGTTGAACTTCGACGTGGGACGCGAATCATCATGCGAATACTATGCATGCATATGTCAAGCCTTAATCAATGGTTTACCGCTAAAATATCGAGGCTAAGAATCGCAATTCCAAACCCAACGTCGATGCAAAATAAAGGGCCGTAGAAAGAATTCAGGATACACGTAAACCTTTAAAATCATTGAACATTGATTGTAACCTTTTAGGAAATTTCTACAAATCGAGAGTGTTAAATTGTATATACCATGGCTATACTAACTCGATTGTTCTGGAATGGTATACGATGGTATAAAAAATCTGAATAGCCGTATCGTTCTCATGACTCACAGTCGAGTCTTTTTCCCAGTCGTCGAACATTTTTTCTAATCGTTGTCTAAAGAAAAATTGAGAGGTATACCAGATTCTCTGTCCTTTTAATGGAATTCTGTTAAGATAGGGACACACTATTGTCACGTCACGTGATATCACACCCGTTTTTACATGACATTATAGAAGTGTGTGCAGGTTTGTGAACTTTTGTCAACTCACACTACCATAGTGTCACGTAAAAATGGGCGTGATATCACATGACTTGACGTGACAATAGTGTGTCCCTACCTTTAGATTCGTTTACCCAACGATGCTGAACATTCCGCAGGCGTGTTGAATGAACATCATATATATCGTCCCGATTACAAGGTGAAGCAACTCTGTGACAAATACTAAGACAAAGAAGTAGAATAAAATGTAGACGGTATCTTTCTGACTGTCTAAATAAGGTAATTCAATTGGAAAGTCCATTCTACGTCCAGAAGTTACATTTGAGTTTGTATCGTTGACATCTTTATAGTATAAGAGCGGTACAGTAATTGGAATAATAATGCTCATGACTGAAATGAAATATGAAACTTAATTATATGTGCCATTGATGAAAATATGGCCTTGAAAGATGCATGAATGAATACGAAGTTATACTCCAATAAATAATATTATATCAGAATGTTTCAGAATACATGAGTATTACATCATGCACAAATTCGAGATTAACAATTAGCGATAGTATCATAGTTGTATACAGTGGCATTTGAGTACTGACACCAATTTATTTTCTGCCAAATCGTTGGTAATTGATAATAGCAACACAAAGCAGATCTCACATTTTTTGAAACAACATTGGTTAGAATAAAAGTCATGAATATGTCCGGTATCAGAATGATATGTAAACGTATTAACTTTTATCTACTTACTAGTGAAGATGTTGCTGTAGAATCTTCCGGACTCGGTGTACTGTTTCACACTCACAGTATCGAACGGTTGCAATAACTTCCAATCGTACTTCACGTGTTCTATGAGCATCCTCACCTACAAATGCGTCGAAACGTTGAGCGCAATGATTACTTTTCTATACGGGCATGAACAATATATCTGAAGTGTAAAGAGTGTCTGTTTGGGTGCAAACATAGCGAATGGTTACACCAACGTATCCATTTTCCAATCGTCGGGTCTTCAGCGCTACAATGAACGAACTATGTCTACAAAATTGATTTACTTTTTCGGTATTGACGCAGAAATAAAATAATTCACCAAAAGTGACAACCAGCGGTAGAGCTAATTGGAGGCCCTGCGAGATCGAAGCGAAACTGTACTCCGTTCGTATTAATTTCAATACCTACAAGAGACAAAATGTCATTTTCATGTCGCACAACGTATCGGTTAATAGTACATAGTATAAAACGTAACATACCTTACAAATAATTCTGATAAAATCTGACAAATACTTGCAAAGAACAAATGCCTTCCTCTGAGCCGAATCTTGACCAGTATGTTTTTAAGTGTAGAACACAAAAAAAAAAATATACATTTCCGATAGATAACCACCTCCTTTTTTGGGGTGGATAAAAATAACGAAAACCGATCCAGATTCAATCTGGAACTGGAAGAAGACATTTGGCGTTTCGAGTAATTACCAGATTGAAGAACATTTATAATCCTAATATATAGTGATAAATGCCAATCGCCTACCAAAGAAGTCATGCCGGTGACGAATACAATGCATGTACACGTGACGTTGGCTATTCTATTCTGCCAATTTCTGTAGGGCCACATGCCGAATGCAGACAGGATTACCCGGTGTACTATAAAGTATCGATCTTCGACGTCCATCGCACGGTGAAGTACGAACAACGACTGCGAGAATTGTCCCATAGGCACCCGTCTCGCTCAACCCTTTCGACGCAATCGTCTCGATTTGTTGCATGTTTTTGCGGCACGCAATACAGTACAAATGACGGGCTGTGTACAGCTACTACATAATTCATAATAATACGTTGAATAAGCACACCTTGTTTTTACACTGCGCAACCGCTGGAACAGCAAATTCATACTTTCGTTTCGTCCCGTAAAAACCTATAAGTACTTAATGAGAGTAAATCGTAGTTACAGTCTGGCGGAGGAAAAATGTTTCTCCGACGATACACTTTTTCGAATTATATTTATCTCTCGAAAGTACGGTTTTCGAATGACATTTGTTTTTCGCAAGATATCGACTGAAATTGAGGGAAGTTAGAAATGGAGCTTGCTTATGTCTCATGTGATGTCGCGGAGGATTCATGGCATCGTCCTTGAGCTGTTGTAAAAGTGTATATTATTGGGTATGTAAAGAAGTTGCGTCCCGTAAGAATTGAAGTTTATAACTATTTGTTTTGTAATTAATGTAATTATGAGACAGGGAGGATGGTATCTAAGCAGTGTTTTATATCTACGAGTGTATTGATACATTCACTTACAGGAACAGTCTTTTGTATTTAATTAAGTATACTATGACACGAGTGTCTGTCGTACGCAGTCATTCAGACAACGAAGTCAGTAGGTCAGACTGCGCACAATATAAGAATAAAGTCAATGTGGGGTCAGAGTCTTCTATAAAACGACTGGCAATATGGATCGAAGGCAAGGGCGCATTGCGAGGATCGAAAAAAAAGGAGGAAAAAAGAGGGGTTACGGGAAGAATTGCACAGGTGCCCCAGTAAGCGCACTAGATAGTCCTTTAAGTCTTCAAAGGTGGAGGTCTCATTGTCGATCGAAAGTGTTAGTGCTCAATTCCAGTTTTATCAAATATTTTCACAGGGGCCTTTTTATTTTTCATTTATTTATTAATTTGTTATATTCAAGTTCGTGTCATATTCAAACTTGACACCGTACTAGACAACGCATTCTACTCTGTGTTGTCAGAATAAGGGACCACATTTTTGCATCATGACTGAATACGTGTATAAAGGGAGTGGTGAAAACGATCAATTGTCGAATTCAGACGGGGAAGAATATAGTTTGACTAGTTTACACATTGTCAGCGAACTTTAACAATCATCACTGGAGCGAGTTGACACCCATAATGTACGACACTGACACTTGAATCACCTTGACCGAAAAAAAATTCCAAATTAATAAATATTCATCGTGCGACACGGACGTCAATCGATGAAAGGAATATTAGAGCGGTGAAAATTTCGGAGCATTTCAGTCCAGCGTGTCCGCGTCGACATTTTTAAAAAGGAATCAAACAGTTTGGTGAAAAGTTAATTACACAGGTGAAAATATATTAATATTTATAAAATGCATAATTTATAATCCTCTAAACTGCGTCGTATGGAATTCTGAAATTCTGTATGCATTGAATGCATTTTGTACCAGCGAATTTCTTATGTGTGTCCAATTCCTCGTTAAGTGGCGAACGTATATGAAGGGGAAGTGGAATAATATAATAATTAAATGACAATTGAATTAACACAAAGAAGAATATAATTGTACTATTTCGGAGTGCGGCTTTCATCATTTATCGGTCCAGAGAGTTGAGAGCCATGTAGTAAGATACCGCCATTTGATTTATCTTGAAACGAAATCTAGAGTGAGTGGACACTGTCTGTACGACATGCGAGTCGACGGGCAGAAGCAAAGCTTACCGAGGCGAATGTTTCGAAGCATAAGATTTTCGATTGAGTCAACTTGAATCCGATTTCCTTGGTACTCGACATCATCATGACCAGCACAAGTTTCTGGACATTGACCGGTGCCAAGTACCACTGCGACATGTATCTGTAAATGCACAAAGTAACACCGTGGTCGGAATGAATGTTACACTTGCGGAGAATCTACAGCAATGAAAACTCATATTCTGAGAGTGCGTCGAACGAACTCACGATTTCTTGAACACGTCATTGCTGTGGTCAAGCAGACTTTGCCCCCAATACGATGCGACGTAGAATGCCAGGAACAGGAATACGATTAGCTCGAAGCTCGAAAGCGCCCCTTCGAAATCTTTTTTCGAATAGGCTTCGGAGAACTGAATATTCAAGATTCTTCGGTTAAATATCGACATGTGACGAAATATTAATCGCGAATCATGATGTGAACACTATGAATGCATATTTCAAGCGTTAATCAATGGTTTACCGCTAAAATATTGAGGCTAAGAATCGCAATTCCAAATCCAATGCCGATGTAAAATAGAGGACCGTAGAAAGAATTCAGAATACACGTAAACCTTTAAAATCATTGAGCATTGATTGTAACCTTTTAGGAAATTTGTATAAATCGAGGGTGTTAAATTGTATATAGCGTATGTATACTAACTCGATTATTCTGGAGTGGCACTCGATGCTGTAAAAAATCTGAAGAGTCGTATCGTTCTCATGACATACAGCCGAGTCTTTGTCCCAGCCGTCGAACATTTTTTCTAATCGTTGTCTAAAGAAAAATTGAGAGGTATACCAGATTCTCTGTCCTTTTAATGGAATTCTGTTAAGATAGGGACACACTATTGTCACGTCACGTGATATCGCGCCCGTTTTTACGTGACATTAAAGAATTGTGTGCAGCCTTTGTGAACTTTTGTCAACTCACACTACCATAGTGTCACGTAAAAATAGGCGTGATATCACATGACTTGAAGTGACAATAGTGTATCCCTACCTTTAGATTCGTTTACCCAAGGATGCTGAACATTCCGCAGGCGTGTTGAATGAACATCATATATATCGTTCCGATTACAAGGTGAAGCAACTCTGTGACAAATACCACGACAATGAAGTAGAATAAAATGTAGACAGTATCTTTCTGACTGTCTAAATAAGGTATTTCAGCTGGTAACTCCATTCTACGTCCAGAAGTTACATTTGAGTTCGTATCGTTGACATCTTTATAGTATAAGAACGGTACAGTAATAGCAATAAAAATGCCCATGACTGAAATGAAATGTGAAACTTAATTATATGTGCCATTGAAGAAAATATGGCCTTGAAAGATGCATGAATGAATACAAAGTTATACTGCAATAAATACTATTATATGAGAATGTTTCAGAATACGTGAGTCTTTCATCATGCACAAATTCGAGATTAACAATTAGCGATAGTATCATAGTTGTATACAGTGGCATTTGAGTACTAACACCCTTTTATTTTCTACCAAATCGTTGGTAATTGATAACAGCAACACAAAGCAGATCTCACATTTTTTGAAACAACATTGGTTACAATAAAAATCATGAAAATGTCCGGTATCAGAATGACATGTAAACGTATTAACTTTTATCTAATTACTAGTGAAGATGTTGCTGTAGAATCTTCCGGTCTCGGTGTACTGTTTCACAGTCACAGTATCGAACGGTTGCAAGAACTTCCAATCGTACTTCACGTGTTCTATGAGCATCCTCACCTACAAATGCGTCGAAACGTTGAGCGCAATGATTACTTTTCTATGCGGGCATGAACAATATATCTGAAGTGTAAAGAGTGTCTGTTTGGGTGCAAACATAGCGAATGGTTACACCAACGTATCCATTTTCCAATCGTCGGGTCTTCAGCGCTACAATGAACGAACTATGTGTACGAGATTGATTTACTTTTTCGCTATTGACGCAGAAATAAAATAATTCACCAAAAGTGAGAACCAGCGGTAGAGCTAATTGGAGGCCCTGCGAGATCGAAGCGAAACTGTACTGCGTTCGTATTAATTTCAATATCTACAAGAGACAAAATGTCATTTTCATGTCGCGCAACGTATCGGTTAACAGTACATACTATAAAACGTAACATACTTTACAAATAATTCTGATAACATCTGACAAATACTTGCAATGAACAAATGCCTTGTTCTGAGCCGAATCTTGACCAGTACTTTTTTACGTGTAGAACACTAAAAAAAAATATATATTTCCGATAGATAACCACCTCCTTTTTGGGGTGGATAAAAAATAACGAATACCGATCGAGATTCAACGTAGAACTAGAAGAAGACATTTGGCATTTCGAGTAATTACTAGGTTGAAGAACATTTATAATCCTAATATATAGTGATAAATGCTAATCGCCTACCAAAGAAGTCATGCCGGTGACCAATATAATACATGTACACGCGACGTTTGCTATTCTATTCTGCCAATTTTTGTAGGGCCACATGCCGAATGCAGACAGGATTACCCGGTGTACTATAAAGTATCGATTTTCGACGTCCATCGCACGGTGAAGTACGAACAACGACTGCGACAATTGTCCCATAGGCACCCTTCTCGCTGCACCCCTTCGACGCAATCGTCTCGATTTGTTGCATCTTTTTGCGGCACGCAATACAGTGCGAATGACGGGCTATGTACAGCTGCTACATAATTCATAATAATACGTTGAATAAGCACACATTGTTTTTACACTGCGCAACCGCTGGAACAGCAAATTCATACTTTCGTTTCGTCCCGTAAAAACGTATAAGTACTTAATGAGAGTAAATTGTAGTTTCCGTCTGGCGGAGGAAAAATATTTCTCCGACGATACACCTCTTTGAATTTTATTTATGTTTCGACAATTACGGTTTTCGAATGACATTTGTTTTTCGCAAGATATCGACTGAAATTGAGGGAAGTTAGAAATGGAGCTTGCTTGTGTCTCATGTGGTGTCGTGGAGGACTCAAGGCATCGTCCTTGAATTGTTGTAAAAGTGTATATCATTGTTTATGTAAAGAAGTTGCGTCCCGTAAGAATTGAATTCTATAACTATTTTTTTGTTGTAACTAATGCAATTATGGGACAGGGAGGATGGTATCTAAGCAGTGTTTTATATCTACGAGTGTATTGATACATTCACTTACAGGGACAGTCTTTTGTATGTAACTAAGTATACTATGACACGAGTGTTTCTCGTACGCAGTCATTCAGACGACGAAGTCAGTAGGTCAGACTGCGCACCATATAAGAATCAAGTCAACGTGGGGTCAGAGTCTTGTATAAAACGACTGGCAATGTGGATCGAAGACGAGGGCGCATTGCGAGGATCGAACAGTTGGAAAAAAAGAGGGGTTACAGATAGAATGCACAGGTGCCCCAGTAAGCAGACTACATAGTCCTTTGAGTCTTCAAAGGTAGAGGTCTCATTGTCGATCGAAAGTGTTAGTGCTCATTTCCAGTTTTATTAAATACTTTCATAGGGGCCTTTTTATTTATTTATTTATTTATTTATTTATTTATTATATTCAATTTCCTGTCATATTCAACGTTGACACCGTACTAGACAACGCATTCAACTCGGTGTTCTCAAAATATGGAACCACATTTTTGCATTATGAATCAATATTTGTATAAAGGGAGTGGTGAAAATAATCGGTTTGTCAAATTCGGACGGGGAAGAAAATAGTTTGACTAGTTTACACATTGTCAGCGAAGTTTAAGAATCATCACTCCAGCGAGTTGAGAGCTATGAAGTACGGCACTGACATTTGAATCACGTCATGTCAGGACACTTGTAAACAATTAGTAACGCGGGGATCACCGAAAGGCTTTTAATAACTTGTCCGACATATTTTCACATTATTATACCTACCCATTTCGAAAACGTTGTCACGTTTTCTATTCAGCGTGTCCGCGTCGACATTTTTAAGGAGGAATCGAAGAATCTGGTGAAAAGTTAATGCCACAGGTAAAAATTCATTAATATTTATAAAATGCATAAATTATAATCCTCTAAACTGCGTACTCAGGAATTCTGAAATTCCTCCTTAAATCGCAAACGTACATAAAGGGGGAGGGGAATAATATAATAATTAAATGACAATTGAATTACCACAAAGAAGAATATAATTGTATTATTTCGGAGTGCGGGTTTCATCACTTATCTGTTCAGAGTGTTGAGAGCCATGTAATAAGATACAGCCATTTGAATTATCTTGAAACGAAAACTAGAGTGAGTGGACACTGTTCGTACGACATGCGAGTCGACGGGCAGAAGCGAAGCTTACCGCGGCCAACATTTCGAAGCATAAGATTTTCGTTTGGGTCAACTTGAATCCGATTTCCTTGGTACACGACATCATCATGACCAGCACAAGTTTCTGAAGATTGACCGGTGCCAAGTACCACTGCGACATATATCTGTAAATGCAGAAAGTAACACCGTGGTCGGAATGAATGTTACACTTGCGGAGAATCTGCACCAATGAAACTTATATGTATTCTGAGAGTGCGTCGAACGAACTTACGATTTTTTGAACAAGTCGTTGCTGTGGTCAAGGAGAGTTTGTCCCAAATACGATATGACCAAGAACGCCGTCAACACGAATACGATTTGCTCGAAGGTCGAAAACGCCTCTTCGTAATCTTTTTTCGAATACGCTTGAAAGAACTGAATATTCGAGACTGATTGTGAGCGTCTCTGGTTGAACTTCGACGTGTGACGAGATATTAATTGCGAATCATCATGCGAATACTATGCATGCATATTTCAAGCCTTAATCAATGGTTTACCGCTAAAATATCGAGGCTAAGAATCGCAATTCCAAACCCAACGTCGATGCAAAATAAAGGTCCGTAGAAAGAATTCAGGATACAGGTAAACCTTTAAAATCATTGAGCATTGATTGTAACCTTTTAGGAAATTTGTACAAAACGAGAGTGTTAAATTGTATATACCGTATGTATACTAACTCGATTGTTCTGGAATGGCACACGATGCTGTAAAAAATCTGAAGAGTCGTATCGGTCTCATGACACACAGCCGAGTCTTTTTCCCAGTCGTCGAACATTTTTCCTAATTGTTGTCTAGAGAGAAATTGAGAGGTATACCAGATTCTCTGTCCTTTTAATGGAATTCAGTTAAGATGGGACACACTATTGTAACGTCAGTTGATATCACGCTGGTTTTTACATGACATTATGGAAGTGTGAGCGGCTTTTGTGAGCTTTTGTCAACTCACACTACTTTGGTGTCACGTAAAAATGGGCGTGACATCACATGACTTGACGCGCCAATAGTGTGTCCCTACCTTTAGATTCGTTTACCCAACGATGTTGAACATTCCGCAGGCGTGTTGAATGAACATCATATATATCGTTCCGATTACAAGGTGAAGCAACTCTGTGACAAATACTAAGACAAAGAAGTAGAATAAAATGTAGACAGTATCTTTCTGACTGTCTAAATAAGGTAATTCAATTGGGAAGTCCAGTCTCCGTCCAGAAGTTACATTTGAGTTTGTATCGTTGATATCTTTATAGTATAAGAGCGGTAAAGTAATTGGAATAACAATGCTCATTACTGAAATGAAATATGAAACTTCATTATATGTGCCATTGAAGAAAATATGGCCTTGAAAGATGCATGAATGAATACAAAGTTATACTCCAATAAATACTATTATATCAGAATGTTTCAGAATACGTGAGTCTTTCATCATGCACAAATTCGAGATTAATAATTAGCGACAGTATCATAGTTGTATACAGTGGCATTTGAGTACTGACACCAATTTATTTTCTACCAAATCGTTGGTAATTGATAAAAGTAACAGAAAGCAAATCTCACATTTTTTGAAACAACATTGGTTAAAATAAAAATCATGAAAATGTCCGGTATCAGAATGATATGTAAACGTATTAACTTTCATCTAATTACTAATGAAGATGTTGGTGTAGTATCTTCCGGTCTCGGTGTACTGTTTCACAGTCACAGTATCGAACGGTTGCAATAACTTCCAATCGTACTTCACGTGCTCTATGAGCATCCTCACCTATAAATGCGTCGAAACGTTGAGCGCAGTTATTACTTTTCTATGCGGGCATGAACAATATATCTGAAGTGTAAAGAGTGTCTGTTTGGTGCAAACATAGCGAATGGTTACACCAACGTATCCATTTTCCAATCGTCGGGTCTTCAGCGCTACAATGAACGAACTATGTGTGCAAAATTGATTTACTTTTTCGGTATTGACGCAGAAATAAAAGAAGTCACCAAAAGTGACAACCACCGGTAGAGCTAATTGGAGGCCCTGCGAGATCGAAGCGAAACTGTACTCCGTTCGTATTAATTTCAATACCTACAAGAGACAAAATGTTATTTTCATGTCGCACAACGCATCGGTTAACAGTACATAGTATAAAACGTAACATACTTTACAAATAATTCTGATAAAATCTGACAAATACTTGCAATGAACAAATGCCTTCTTCTGAGCCGAATCTTGACCAGTACTTTTTTACGTGTAGAACACTAAAAAAAAATATATATTTCCGATAGATAACCACCTCCTTTTTGGGGTGGATAAAAAATAACGAATACCGATCGAGATTCAACGTAGAACTAGAAGAAGACATTTGGCATTTCGAGTAATTACCAGATTGAAGAACATTTATAATCCTAATATATAGTGATAAATGCTAATCGCCTACCAAAGAAGTCATGCCGGTGACCAATATAATACATGTACACGCGACGTTGGCTATTCTATTCTGCCAATTTTTGTAGGGCCACATGCCGAATGCAGACAGGATTACCCGTTGTACTGTAAAGTATCGATTTTCGACGTCCATCGCACGGTGAAGTACGAACAACGACTGCGACAATTGTCCCATAGGCACCCTTCTCGCTGCACCCCTTCGACGCAATCGTCTCGATTTGTTGCATCTTTTTGCGGCACGCAATACAGTGCAAATGACGGGCTATATACAGCTGCTACATCATTCATAATAATGCGTTGAATAAGCACACATTGTTTTTACCCTGCGAGATCGCTGGAACAGCATATTCATACTTTCGTTTCGTTCGGTAAAAACCTATAAGAACTTAATGAGAGTAAATTGTAGTTACAGTCTGGCGGAGGAAAAATGTTTCTCTGACGATACACCTTTTCGAATTATATTTACCTCTCGAAAGTACGGTTTTCGAATGACATTTGTGTTTCGCAAGATATCGACTGAAATTGAGAGAAGTTAGAAATGGAGCTTGCTTGTGTCTCATGTGGTGTCGCGGAGGACTCATGGCATCGTCCTTGAGCTATTGTAATAGTGTATATCATTGGGTATGTAAAGAAGTTGCGTCCCGTAAGAATTTAAGTCTATAACTATTTTTTTGTAATTAATGTAATTATGAGATAGGGAGGATGGTATCTAAGGAGTATTTTATATCTGCGAGTGTATTGATACATTCACTTACAGGAACAGTCTTTTGTATGTAATTAAGTATGCTATGACACGAGTGTTTCTCGTACGCAGTCATTCAGACAACGAAGTCAGTAGGTCAGACTGCGCACAATGTAAGAATAAAGTCAATGTGGGGTCAGAGTCTTCTATAAAACGACTGGCAATATAGATCAAAGGCAAAGGAGCATTGCGAGGATCGAACAGTTGGAAAAAAAAGGGGTTACAGATAGAATGCACAGGTGCCCCAGTAAGCGGACAACATAGTCCTTGAGCCTTCAAAGGTAGAGGTCTCATTGTCGATCGAAAGTTTTAGTGCTAAATTCCAGTTTTATCAAATATTTTCAGCGGGGCCTTTTTATTTTTCATTTATTTATTAATTTGTTATATTCAATTTCGTGTCATATTCAAACTTGACACCGTTCTAGACGACGCATTCTACTCTGTGCTCTCAGAATAAGGAACCACATTTTTTGCGTTATGAATTAATATGTGTACAAAGGGAGTGTTGAAAATGATCGGTTTGTCGAATTCGGACGGGGAAGAATATAGTTTGACTAGTTTACGCATTGTCAGCGAACTTTAACAATCATCACTGCAGCGAGTTAAGAGCCATGAAGTACGACACTGACATTTGAATCACCTTGAACGAAGAAAATTCCAAATTAATACACATTCCTCGTGTGACACGGAAAGCGATCGATGAAGGGAACATTACCGTGGTGAAAATTTCGAAGCATAGGACTTTCGTCTGGGTCAACATGAACCCGGTTTTTCTGGTACTCGACGTCATTATGGTCAACAAAAGTTTCTGCACGTTGAACGGTGCCAAGTACCATTGCGACATGTATCTACAATACACATACACACAAAAGTAACGTCACACTTGTAGTGAAAGTTACACTGGACAAAAACGTGCGAAACCAAAAGACTCGGATTGACATGGCGTTTAACGGATGATAAATGTGAGCAAATTTGGGAGATAAGAAAATTGAACTCACGACTTCCTGAAAACCTTGCCGCTATGATCGAGCAGTATCTGTCCCCAGTACGACACGGCCAATAGCGCCCCGATCACGACACAAATGTGCCCGAAATTCGAAAACGCCGCCTCGATGTCCTTATTCACATACGCTTGAAAGAACTGTAAAATCGATAATGACGCGGTCGTGAATCAACAGGTGTACATTATGCGCGCACACTTCAACCTCGAATGGCCGGCTTACTTGTAAAATATCACAGCAAAGAATCACGACTGCAAATCCAATGTCGATGCAATACAGAGGACCGTAGAAATAGTTTAGCTTTTTCGTGAACCTTTAAAAACATAATAGAGCAAAATTTGTGAAATGTTCGAAAATGAGTAGGGGTAATTAACACTACCGACTCTACTACTCTCGCATGGTACACGATGCTCTGAATTATTTTAAGAACCGCATCCTGCCGATGATAGACGACTGGGCCTTCTTCCCAATCGTCAAACATTACTTCTAGTCGTCTCCTGAAAAAAGACAAAGAAAATTAAGCGATGAAAGAACAAAATTCCAGGTCACTTTTGATGTGTCGAATGAATTGATTCCTGCCTGGATTCTCTTACCCAACGATGCAGAAGAATCCGCAGGCGTGTTGGATACATGTCAAGTATAACGTTCCTACTTCAATGATAATCAACTCTGTTCCAAGTATCAGGATGAACAGGAACAGCATTATGTAAAGAAAATTTTTCTGGTGATCGAAATAAGGTATTTCTACCGGCAAAGGCATACTCTGTTCGGAAGTTTCCCTGGCCTCGGCATTGCGATTCGATGCACATAATATTACCGTGATAATGATTGGCACAGGGATGCATAGTACTGAAATTGATATAAACGTAATTATATGAGTCGTTCAACGAAGTATGCCTTACATATTTTGATGTACTATTATATCCGGATGTCTCGTTAGTTCGGTGGCACGTGAGTGTTACGTCATGAATAAGTTCAACACTTGACGGAACTTTCAACAATTCGTATAATCACTTTTCACTTCTAACGTCCCTTACTTTCAGCCCGTGCTATCGATGACAGCACTGCATAGGTATGTTGAACTTAGCAAGATCCACGCTCGAAGCGCGTGATGCCAGAATGATATACAAACATATTAGCTTTTGTCTAATTACTGGTGAATATGAACGTATAAAATCGTCCGGTCTCAGCGTACTGTTTCGCCATTACAACATCGACCGACTGCAACAGTTTCCAGTCGTACTTTATATGCTCCAAGAGCATCTTTACCTGCAAGCATGCATCATGATTCAGTTAAACAATGATTAATTATTAATTCTAATTATTTCATGTTTCGTGTATGCGTGCAAAATCGACTTACCTGCTCGCTGTAGAAGCAAAAATAACATAATTTTAGGAAAACCATAGTAATCGGTAGGGCCATCTGCAGGCACAGCGATACCGAATCGATGCTGCACTCTGATCGCGTTACTTTCAACGTCTGCAACAGATAAAACGTAATTCTAACATTACGTAACTTATCGTCCAGCATTGCGCGGCGTCACTTACGAGTGATATCATTAACAGCACGAGACACAAATCTCCTACCAGTGTAAGCAAGCCCAGGCCGAACAGGACGGATGCAGAAGCAATGCTCATTATCCTGTTGTGCCACTGCTGGTAGGGCCACATGCCAAATAGGGACAGAATTAATCGATGTATTGTGAAGTAGCGATGTTCGATGTCCATCACTCGGCAAAGTGCGGACAACGACTGCGACGAGTGTGACACGTATACTGCCGTTCAAACTCTTCGTCACGATTGCCTGGAATTGTTGCACCTTTTCGATGCACGCGAGCTGGGCGTGAATAATGGGGTGTATACTGGCCGCTGCATAATACATAATAATGCGTCCAAGAGGCGCACGCTCTTTTCCGTACGGCGCAACCGCTGGAAACGTCGAATTGATATTTCAAGATCTCCGGGGAGCAAATTATAGTTATAGTTCGGCTGGAAAAAATATTACTTCGACGATGCGCTTTCTTTCGTTTTATTTGTCGGCCGAGGATAGGTGAGGTAGAAGGTAGAAGTTGAATGTGTTTGTATCTGAAACAGCTGCACGTTCTTGAAATATTTTTAAAATGTGTTATCAGTGGGTGTCTGATGAAAATGGTGCAAGAAAGCAATCGTTCGAAATGATTTAAGTGCGCACTGTTCATTGATGGAATTACTCGGAACGTGTATACAATAAAGTTAACGTGCGGTTCGGAGTCCCCTATGAAAGAATCGGAAAATGGGATCGAAGGTAAGGGTGCGTTGCGTGGGTAGAAATGTAGAAAGAAGAGGGGCTGTAGGAAGAAGGCATTGGTGGCCCAGTGAGTAAAGTGCATAGTCGTTTGAACCTTCGATGGGAAAGGTCTCGTCCCTTACCGTGCCTTCACGCTGTATGTAGTAATCCAGCAGTCTCAATTGTCAGCCAATGGGTCAGAGTCGAGCGCCAATAGAATGTAGTAAATTCTAATTTATTTAATACTATATTAATAATCCACTGACACTTACATTTCAGTAATTTAAATATTTTTTATCAGTACGCAATTGATGTATATATATTCAAATATAACTGTACGGAACTATTTGTTCTACTAAGTCACTAAGTGTATGCGGAAACGATAATTGATAATATTATGACGGCGTAAGTATGCTGAAGGTAGAGGAAAATATTATAGAATGATTGAATTAAGTCAAACAAGAATATATGTCATTTCAATAGTTTTCTTCACAATTTTGTACAGTTATCCTTGAAGAGAATTGAGAGCCATAAAGTAAGATACTGATATTTGCATCATCTGGAACGAAAAAACGGAATTAATTCACATTGCTCGCGTGTCGTGAAAGTTGATCGGTGAATAGGAAATTACCGAGGTGAAAATTTCGAAGGATAACACTTTTGTCTTGGTCATCATGAAGCCCGTCTCTCTCGTACTCGACGTCATTATGGTCAGCACGAGTTTTTGAACATTGAACGGTGTTAAATACCATTGGGACATGTATCTATGAGCATACAAAGTAATATCACAGTTGCAATGAACGGAAGAAACCTGTAACACTTATACTCATTTTGTCACTGACAAGAGAAGACAGGGCAGTGTCCGGCATTGATTCGGTCCTTTCTAAAGTATTTTGCTAAGTACGAAATTCACATCTCATCTGGAGGCCTTCCTGTCTCTCCTTGTTAGTCCAGCGGACAATTTCCGAATTTACCATTGAGAATAAGTCAATTGAACTCACGTCTTTGTGCAAATTTCGTTCGTGTGATCAAGTAGAGTTTGTCCCCAGTACGATATGGCGAGTAATGACATAAGTAAGAAAAAAACTTGCCCGAAATTCGTAACTACAGCTTCGAAGTCCTGATTCGTGTACGCTTCAACTAACTGGAGATTGGAGATCGAGTGACGAAATTTTACGTGTGATTATCAAAAACGCGAATTATCGACTCACCACTAAAATATCAACGCTAAGAATCCCGATTGCAAGTCCAACCTCGATGCAATATAAAGGACCGAAGGTAGCATTTAGGATGCAAGTGAACCTTGGAAAACATACAGCAGAGATGGTGACGTTTTAAATAATCTGCAAAATTGAATGCATTGACTCTGTATATACCTACTCCACTGCCGCGGCATGGTACATGACGTTGTGATAAATTTGAGCGACTGCATCATTATGATGATACACGACCGGGTCCTCTTCCCAATTGTCAAACATTGCTTCTAATCGCCGCCTAAAGCAAAATCGAGCAAATGTAATGCAATAAAGCAAAGGATGATTCAAATGAACTTTTCGATCCCGCGAATCGATGTTTTCTGGATTCACATACCCGACGATGCAGAACAATCCGCAGGCGTGCTGAATACATGCGAAATATAACGTCCCTACTTCGAGTACAATCAACTCCGATCCCAGTATCGTGATGAAAATGAGCACACACATGTAGAAAATGTCCTTCTGTGGGTCCAAATAAGGCACATCCGCCGGAAAATCCATACCACGCGCAGAAGTGTCATTTGGCTGCATGTTGACGTTCGATACGCCATACAGTAGAGCAATAGTTGTGGCAACAGGAATGGAAAATACTGAAACGAACATGCGCCTTAAGTTGATGCGTGTTTACAGGAAACACGACACGCTTAATGCACGCATCCATACAAACTTATATTCTATAAAACACTTGAACTTGAAAGAGCAGCATAGATTCGCACAGCCATTTTTTAGCTCAAACATCTGTTTCCTCCTCGGAGCGCGTACAATCGGTAACAGCACTGCGCATTTTAAATTGACTAATATCCACGCCTCAAGCACATCCCGTGTCTTATGAAAGATCGTGTACAACATAAGTCGTAAAAGTGTCGGATGTCGGAACGACGTACAAAACGTATTAACTTTTGTTTAATTACAAGCGGCGGCAATGGTGTAGAATCTTCCGGTTTCGGCATACTGTTTTACCGTGGCGACATCAACTGGCTGCAACAGTTTCCAGTCGTACTTGATGTGCTCCAACAGACATATCATCTGTAAGTACGTACGACACGGTCAACGTAGCGTTCGATTGTCCGCGGAGCGTGAAAAGTACATCCGAAGTGACAAACAAAGGTGCGTTTCCGCGAGATCGTGTGGAACTGTAACAATGACGCATGCACTCTCCAAGTGTCGCAACATCGATTTACTTTTTCGTTATACAGCCAAAAATAACTTAAGTCTACTAAAACCGCTATGACTGGTAAGGCAAATTGGAGGCACTGTGATATGGAACCAAGGCTGCTCCCTGTTCGAACTACTTTCAATATCTACAAGAAATAAAATAGAACAGTAATATTACATAACGAATGGTCCAACATTAGGTCACGTAATGCATGAATAAAAGAAAAAAAAGGAGACAAATCCGACAAAAGTAAGTCGCTTACCAAAGCAAACATGATGAAACCGAGCATGACATGCCCACAAGCGACTCTAATTGTCCTAGTGTACCAATGCTGATAAGGCCACATGCCGAATACGGACAGGATTGTCCGATGCATTGCGAAGTATCGATTTCCACCGTTCATCGTTCGATGAAGGACGAGCAACGACTACGAGCAATGTGACACAGCGACTGCCGGTCGACCCCTTCGTCACTGGTTCTTCGAATTTTTTCACCTTCCTTCTTTTGCTTCCGACGCCCGCGAGTACGGTATAAGTAACACGGCATACATACTGTCGCTGCATAATTCATACCAATGCGTCGAATATGCAGATATTGCCCTCTTACGACTCAATTGCTCAGAACATCAAATTGATAGTTTCGTTTCGCTTGATTGTCGCCCACTAACATCGTATCATGCGCGCCCATCGGAGTACACGCGTGCGCACTGCAAAAAAGTTACCGGCTTGAGTCACATTCAAATTCGACGCCGTGCTGGAAGGTTCGTTCTATCAGGAGCCCTCGAATTGGGACCGAGATGAGTATGGTAAGACTAGTTTACTCAACGAATGTTGACATTTATCCCTGCTGAGAATTGAGAGCCACCTCGTAAGATGCCGAGACTTGAATGACTTTGAAAAGAGAAACGGAATGAATGCAGTTCGTTCGTTGAACACGCGAGTCGATGTAGTTAAACGGAAGTCGACGGAAATTTACCGGACAATGCACAATCATCCGCGGGCTTGTTGAATGCATATTAAATATAACGTTTCTACTTCACTGATAATCAATTCTGTTTCAAGTACCAGAATGAATTCGAGCGATTGTTGACTTACCTTTCCCGTCGTATTATACCTTTGGGTATATACACCACACGTTATGTATATTCAAATATGATACTGTGCTGAACTATTTATTCTACCCAGTGTATGCCGCAACACGAATAATTGTTAATATTATGACGGCGTGAGCATGATGAAGGTAGAGGAACATATGATAGAATGATTGAGTTAAGTCAGACTAGAATATAATTTTACTAGCTTGCTTTGAAATTTTGTACAGTTATCGTTGCAGAGAGTTGAGAGCCATAAAGTAAGATACTGATATTTGCATTATCTTGAACGAAAAAACTGAATTAATTCATATTGCTCGCGTGTCGTGAAAGTTGATCGGTAAAAAGGAAATTACCGAGGTGAAGATTTCGAGGCATAACACTTTTGTGTGGGTCATCATCACGCCCATCTCTCTCGTACTCGACGTCATTATGATCAACACGAGTTTTTGAACGTTGAACGGTGCTAAATACCATTGTGACATGTATCTACGGGCACACAAAGTAATGCCACAGTTACAATAATCTGAAGAAACCTGTAACACTTATACCCATTTTGTCACTGACAAGAGAAGACAGGGCAGTGTCCAGCATTGATTCGGTCCTTTCTAAAGTATTTTATTAAGTATGAAATTCAAATCTCATTTGGAGGCCTTCCTGTCTCTCCTTGTTAGTGCAGCGGACAATGTGCGAATTTACCATTGAGAATAAGTAAATTGAACTCACAAGTTTTTGCAAATTTCGTTGGTGTGATCAAGCAGAGTTTGTCCCCAGTACGCTATGGCGAGTAATGACAAAATTATGAAAATAACTTGTCCGAAATTCGCAATTACAGCTTCGAAATCCTGTTTCGTGTACGCTTCAACTGACTGGAGATTGGAGATCGAGTGACGAAATTTTACGTGTGATTATCAAAAACGTGAATTATCGACTCACCTTTAAAATATCAACGCTAAGCATCCCGATTGCAATTCCAACGGGGATGCAATATAAAGGACCAAAGGTAGCATTCACGAGGCAAGTGAACCTTGGAAAACATACAGCAGAGATGGTGACGTTTTAATGAATCTGCAAAATCGAAAGCATTGACTCTGTATATACCTACTCCACTGCCGCGGCATGATACACGATGTTGTGATAAATTTGAGCGATTGCATCCTTCTGATGATACACGATCGAGTCCTTTTCCCAATTGTCAAACATTGCTTCTAAACGCCGCCTAAAGCAAAATCGGGTAAAGAATAATTCTAATGAAACAAAGCATAGGATGATTAAAATGAATTTTTCGATCCCGTGAATCGATGTTTCGTTTATTCACATACCCGACGATGCAGAACAATCCGCAGGCGTGCTGAATACATGTGAAATATAACATCCCTACTTCGAGTATAATCAGCCCCGTTTCCAGCATGATCACGCCATTGAGCACGAAAACGTAAAATATGTTCTTCTGGGGGTCGGCATAGGGCACTTCTATCGGCAAAATACGTGTCCGTGCAGACGTGTTATTTGGATGTGTGTTCCCTTCCGATACGCCACACCATAGCAGAAAAGACGTTAAAATAGAAATGAATAATACTGAAACGAATATGAGCCAAATGAATTTGTTATATCTTTACAGGAAACACGACTCGCTTAGTGCACGCATCCAAACAAACTTATATTCTATAAAACACTTGAACTTCAAACTAGCACCATAGATCATCTAACATCCGTTTCTTCCTCGGAGCACGTACAATCGGTAACAGCACTGCGCATTTTAAATTAACTAATATCCACTCCTGAAGTACATCCTGTGTCTTATGAAAGATCGTATAGAACATAAGTCGTGAATGTGTCCGAAAGGATATCCGAACGACGTACAAAACGTATTAACTAATGTTTATTTACAAAGGACGGTAATGGTGAATAATCTTGCGATTTCGGCGTACTCTTTCACGGTCACAACGTCGACTGGTTGCAACAGTTTCCAGTGGTACTTTATGTGCTCCAACAGTAACATTATCTGTAAGTATGTACGAAACGGTAAACGTCGCGATCGCTTTTCCACGCAGCCGCGAAAAATACATTCAGAGTGAAAAACAAAGGCGCGCTTCCAAGTGTCACAACATCGATTTACTTTTTCGCTATAATACCACAAAAAAAATGAGTCTATGAAAACCACAATGCTTGCTAAGGCATATTGGAGGTACTGTAATATGGAATCAAGACTGCTCCCTGTTCGGACTAGTTTCAATGTCTACAAGAAATAAAATATTACGGCAGTGTTACATAATGAATCGGCCAACATAGTTGACGTAATGCATGAACAAGAGAGAAAAAAGGAGACGGATCCGACAAAAGTAAGTCGTTTACCAAAGCAAACATGCTGAAACCCATCAAGATTTGCCAACAACTGAATATAATTGTCCCAGTGTACAAAGGCTGATAAGGCCACACGCCGAATGCGGACAGGATTGTCCGATGCACTGCGAAGTATCGCTTTTCAACGTCCATCGTTCGGTGAAGGACGAACAACGACTACGAGCAATCTGACACAGCGACTGCCGGTCGACCCCTTCGTCACAATTGATTCGAATTTTTTCACCTTCCTTCTTTTGCTTCCGACGCCCGCGAGTACGGTATAAGTAACACGGCATACATACTGTCGCTACATAATTCATATTAATGCGTCGAATATGCAGATATTGCCCTCTTACGACTCAATTGCTCAGAACATCAAATTGATAGTTTCGTTTCGCTCGATTGTCGCCCACTAACATCGTATCATGCGCGCCCGTCGGAGTACACGCGTGCGCACTGCAAAACAGTTACCGGCTTGAGTCACTTTCAAATTCGACGCCGTGCTGGAAGGTTCGTTCTGTCAGGAGCCCTCGAATTGAGACCGAGATGAGTATGGTAAGACTAGTTTACTCAACGAATGTTGACATTTATCCCTGCTGAAAATTGAGAGCCACCTAGTTAGATGCCGAGACTTGAATGACTTTGAAAAGAGAAACGGAATGAATGCACTTCGTTCGTTGAACACGCGAGTCGATGTAGTTAAACGGAAGTCGACGGAAATTTACCGGACAATGCACAATCATCCGCGGGCATGTTGAAAGCATATTAAATATAAACTTTCTACTTCACTGATAATCAATTCTGTTTCAAGTACCAGAATGAATTCGAGCGGTTGTCGACTTACCTTTCCCGTCGTATTATACCTTTGGGTATATACACCACACGTTATGTGTATTCAAATATGACACTGTGCTGAAATATTTATTCTCCCGAATGTATGTGGAAACACGAATAATTGTTAATATTATGACAGCGTATGTATGATGAAGGTAGAGGAAAATATGATAGAATGATCGAGTTAAGTCAGACAAGAATATAATTTTACTAGTTTTCTCCAGAATTTTGTACAGTTATCCTTGCAGAGAATTGAGAGCCATAAAGTAAGATACTGATATTTGCATCATCTGGAACGAAAAAACGGAACTAAATCACATTGCTCGCGTGTCGTGAAAGTTGATCAGTGAAAGGGAAATTACCGAGGTGAAAAGTTCGAAGGATAACACTTTCGTCTGGGTCATCATGAAGCCCGTTTCTCTCGTACTCGACGTCATTATGGTCAGCACGAATTTTTGAACGTTGAACGGTGTTAAATACCATTTTGACATGTATCTACGAGCACACAAAGTAATATCACCGTTACAATGAACGGAAGAAACTTGTAACACTTATACTCATTTTGTCACTGACAAGAGAAGACAGGGCAGTGTCCGGCATTGATTCGGTCCTTTTCTAAAGTATTTTGTTAAGTATGAAATTCACATCTCATCTGGAGGCTTTCCTGGCTCTTCTTGTTAGTCCAACAGACAATGTGCGAATTTACCATTGAGAATAAGTAAATTAAACTCACGACTTTTTGCAAATTTCGCTGGTGTGATCAAGCAGAATTTGTCCCCAGTACGATATGGCGAGTAATGACATAAGTAAGAAAAAAACTTGCCCGAAATTCGTAACTACAGCTTCGAAGTCCTGATTCGTGTACGCTTCAACTAACTGGAGATTGGAGATCGAATGACGAAATTTTACGTGTGATTATCAAAAACGCAAATTATCGACTCACCACTAAAATATCAACGCTAAGAATACCGATTGCAAGTCCAACGTCGATGCAATATAAAGGACCAAAGGTAGCATTCAAGATGCAAGTGAACCTTGGAAAACATACAGCAGAGATGGTTTTAATGAATCTGCAAAAACGAAAGCATTGAATCTGTATATACCTACTCCAATGCCGTGGCGTGGTACACGATGTTGTGATAAACTTGAGCGACTGCATCGTTCTGATGATACACGATCGAGTCCTTTTCCAAATTGTCAAACATTTCTTCTAATCGCCGCCTAAAGCAAAATGCAGCAAAGTATGATTGTAATAAATCGAAACAAAGGATGATTTATTAAACTTTTCGATCCCGTGCATCGATGTTTCGTTTATTCACATACCCGACGATGCAGAACAATCCGCAGGCGTGCTGAATACATGTGAAATATAACGTCCCTACTTCGAGTATAATCAACTCCCATCCCAGTATCATCACGCAATTGATCACACAAACGTAAAAAATGTTCTTCTGCGGGTCGGCATAGGGCACTTCTATCGGAAAGTCAATAGCCCGTGCAGAAGTGTCATTTAGATGTATGGTGCCCTTCGATACGCCACAGCGTAGCAGAAAAGACAATGGAATAGGAATGGATAATACTGAAACGAATATGAGCCGTAATTTGATGCGTCTTTACAGGAAATAGGACTCGCTTAATGCACGCATCCGTACAAACTTATATTCTATAAAACACTTGAACTTCAAAGAGCAGCATAGATTCGCACAGCTATTTATGAGCTCTAACATCCCATTCATCCTCGGAGCACGTACAATCGGTAACAGCACTGCGCATTTTAAATTGACTAATATCCACACCTGAAGTACATCCCGTGTCTTATGAAAGATCGTGTATAACATAAGTCGTGAAAGTTGCGGATATCCGAACCACGTACAAAACGTATTAACTTTTGTTTAATTACAAGAGGCGGCAATGGTGTAGAATCTTCCGGTTTCGGCGTACTGTTTTACCGTCGCCACGTCAACTGGTTGCAACAGTTTCCAGTCGCACTGTATCCGTTCCAACAGTAACATTATCTGTAAGTATGTACGAAACAGTAAACGTCACGATCGCTTTCCGCGCAACCGCGAAAAATACATTTAAAGTGAAAAACAAAGGTGCGCTTCCAAGTGTCCCAACATCGATTTACTTTTTCGCTATAATACCAGAAATAACATAGGTCTACGAAAACCACAATGACTGGTAAGGCAAATTGGAGGCACTGTGATATGGAAGCAAGACTGCTTCCTGTTCGGGCTAGTTTGAATATCTACAAGAAATAGAATATTACGGCAATGTTATATAACGAATTGGCTAACATTAGTTGATGTAATGCATGAACAAGAGAGAAAATAGGAGACGGATACGAAGAAAGTTAGTCTCTTACCAAAGCAAACATGGTGAAACCGAGCGTGACATGCCCACAAGTGAGTCTAATTGTCCTAGTGTACCAATGCTGGTAAGGCCACATGCCGAATACGGAGAGGATTGTCCGATGCACTGCCAAGTATCGATTTTCAACGTCCATCGTTCGATGAAGGACGAACGACGACTACGAGCAATGTGACACAGCGACTGCCGGTCGACCCCTTCGTCACAGTCTGTTCGAATTTGTTTCCTTTTCCGACGCCCGCGAGTACGGTGTAAATAAGGCGGCATACATACTGTCGCTGCATAATTTATACTAATGCGTCGAATATGCAGATATTGCCCTCTTACGTCTCAATTGCTCAGAGCATCAAATTGATAGTTTCGTTTCGCTTGATTGTCGTCCACTAACAATAAGATCTCGTATCATGCGAGCCAGTAAGAGTACACGCGTGCGCACTGCAAAAAAGCTGCCGACTTGAGTCACATTCAAATTTGACGCCGTGCTGGAAGGTTCGTTCTAACAGGAGTCCTCGAATTGAGACAGAGATGAGTATGGTAAGACTAGTTTAATCCACGAATGTTAACAATTATCTTAGTAAGATGCCGAGACTTGAATGACCCTAAAAAGAGTCGATGTAGTTAAACGGAAACTCGACGGAACGTCGTATTATACCTTGGGGTATATACACCACACGTTATGTATATTCAAATATGACACTGTGCTGAACTATTTGTTCTCCCAAGTGTATGTGGAAACACGAATAATTGTTAATATTATGACAGCGTATGTATGATGAAGGTAGAGGAAAATATGATAGAATGATGGAGTTAAGTCAAACAAGAATATAATTTTACTAGTTTTCTCCAGAATTTTGTACAGTTATCCTTGCAGAGAATTGAGAGCCATAAAGTAAGATACTGATATTTGCATTATCTGGAATGAAAAAACTGAATTAATTCATATTGCTCGCGTGTCGTGAAAGTTGATCGGTGAAAAGGAAATTACCGAGGTGAAGATTTCGAAGCATAACACCTTTGTCTGGGTCATCATGAAGCCCGTCTCTCTCGTACTCGACGTCATTATGGTCAGCACGAGTTTTTGAACGTTGAACGGTGTTAAATACCATTGTGACATGTATCTACGAGCACACAAAGCAATGTCACAGTTACAATAATCTGAAGAAACCTGTAACACTTATACCCATTTCGTCACTGACAAGAGAAGACAGGCCAGTGTCCGGCATTGATTCGGTCCTTTCTAAAGTATTTTGTTAAGTACGAAATTCAAATCTCATTTGGAGGCCTTCTTGTCTCTCCTTGTTAGTGCAGCGGACAATGTACGAATTTTCCATTGAGAATCAGTAAATTGAACTCACAACTTTTTGCAAATTTCGTTGGTGTGATCAAGCAGAGTTTGTCCCCAGTACGATATGGCGAGTAATGACAGAAGTAAGAAAAAAACTTGTCCGAAATTCGTAATTGCAGCTTCGAAATCCTGTTTCGTGTACGCTTCAACTAACTGGAGATTGCAGATCGAGTAACGAAATTTTACGTGTGGTTATCAAAAACGCGAATTATCGACTCACCATTAAAATATCAACGCTAAGAATCCCGATTGAAATTCCAACGTCGATGCAATATAAAGGACCAAAGGTAGCATTCAGGATGCAAGTGAACCTTGGAAAACATACAGCAGAGATGGTGACGTTTTAATGAATCTGCAAAATCGAAAGCATTGACTCTGTATATACCTACTCCACTGCCGTGGCATGATACACGATGTTGTGATAAATTTGAGCGATTGCATCGGTCTGACGATACACGATCGTGTCTTTTTCCCAATTGTCAAACATTGTTTCTAAACGCCGCCTGAAGCAAAATCGGGTAAAGAATAATTCTAATGAAACAAATCAAAGGTTGATTAAAATGAATTTTTCGATCCCGTGAATCGATGTTTCGTTTATTCACATACCCGACGATGCAGAACAATCCGCAGGCATGCTGAATACATGCGAAATATAACGTCCCTACTTCGAGTACAATCAACTCCGATCCCAGCAGGATCACGCAATTGAGCACGCAAACGTAAAAAATGTTCTTCTGGGGGTCGCCATAGGGCACTTCTATCGGAAAAACAATATCCCGTGTAGACGTGTTATTTGGATGTCTGTTCTCTTCCGAGACGCCATACCGTAGCAGAAAAGACATTGGAATAGAAATGGATAATACTGAAACGAATATGAGCGGTAATTTGTTATGTCTTTAGAGGAAACACGACTCGCTTAGTGCACGCATCCATACAAATTTATATTTTATAAAACACTTGAACTTCAAAGTAGCACCATAGATCATCTAACATCTGTTTCTTCCTCGGAGCACGTACAATCGGTAACAGCACTGCGCATTTTAACTTAACTAATATCCACTCCTGAAGTACATCCTGTGTCTTATGAAAGATCGTGTAGAACATAAGTCGTGAAAGTGTCCGAAAGGATATCCGAACGACGTACAAAACGTATTAACTTCTGTTTATTTACAAGAGACGGTAATGGTGAATAATCTTGCGATTTCGGCGTACTCTTTCACGGTCACAACGTCGACTGGTTGCAACAGTTTCCAGTCGTACTTGATGTGCTCCAACAGTAACATTATCTGTAAGTATGTACGTAACGGTAAACGTCGCGATCGCTTTTCCACGCAGCCGCGAAAAATGCGTTCAGAGTGAAAAACAAAGGCGCGCTTCCAAGTGCCCCGACATCGATTTACTTTTTCGCTATAATACCAGAAATAACATAAGTCTATGAAAACCACAATGCCTGGTAAGGCATATTGGAGGTACTGTAATATGGAATCAAGACTGCTCCCTGTTCGGACTAGTTTCAATGTCTACAAGAAATAAAATATTACGGCAGTGTTACATAACGAATCGGCCAACATAGTTGACGTAATGCATGAACAAGAGAGAAAAAAGGAGACGGATCCGACAATAGTAAGTCGCTTACCAAAGCAAACATGCTGAAACCGAGCATTACATGCCAACAACTGACTATAATTGTCCTAGTGTACAAATCCTGATAAGGCCACATGCCGAATGCGGACAGGATTCTCCGATGCACTGTGAAGTATCGATTTTCAACGTCCATCGTTCGGTGAAGGAGAAACAACGACTACGAGCAATGTGACACAGCGACTGCCGGTCGACCCCTTCGTCACAATTTATTCGAATTTTTACACTTTTACGGTGCCCGCGAGTACGGTGTAAATAACACGGCATACATACTGTCGCTGCATAATTTATACTAATGCGTCGAATATGCAGATATTGCCCTCTTACGTCTCAATTGCTCAGAGCATCAAATTGATAGTTTCGTTTCGCTTGATTGTCGTCCACTAACAATAAGATCTCGTATCATGCGAGCTAGTAGGAGTACACGCGTGCGCACTGCAAAAAAGCTGCCGACTTCAGTTACATTCAAATTGGACGCCGTACTGGAAGGTTCGTTCTAACAGGAGTCCTCGAATTGAGACAGAGATGAGTATAGTAAGACTAGTTTAATCCACGAATGCTAACAATTATCGTAGTAAGATGCCGAGACTTGAATGACCCTGAAAAGAGTCCATGTAGTTAAACGGAAACTCGACGGAACGTCGTATTATAGCTTGGGGTATATACACCACACGTTATGTATATTCAATTATGACACTGTGCTGAAATATTTATTCTCCCAAATGTATGTGGAAACACGAATAATTGTTAATATTATGACAGCGTATGTATGATGAAGGTAGAGGAAAATATGATAGAATGATCGAGTTAAGTCACACAACAATATAATTTTACTAGTCTTCTCCAGAATTTTGTACAGTTATCGTTGCAGAGAGTTGAGAGCCATAAAGTAAGATAATGATATTTGCATTATCTGGAACGAAAAAACTGAATTAATTCATATTGCTTGCGTGTCGTGAAAGTTGATCGGTAAAAAGGAAATTACCGAGGTGAAGATTTCGAGACATAATACTTTTGTCTGGGTCATCATCAAGCCCATCTCTCTCGTACTCGACGTCATTATTATCAACACGAGTTTTTGAACATTGAACGGTGCTAAATACCATTGTGACATGTATCTACGAGCACACAAAGCAATGTCACATTTACAATAATCTGAAGAAACCTGTGACACTTATACCCATTTTGTCACTTACAAGAGAGGACAGGGCAGTGTCCGGCATTGATTCGGTCCTTTCTAAAGTATTTTGTTAAGTACGAAATTCAAATCTCATTTGGAGGCCTTCCTGTCTCTCCTTGTTAGTGCAGCGGACAATGTGCGAATTTACCATTGAGAATAAGTAAATTGAACTCACAACTTTTTGCAAATTTCCTTAGTGTGATCAAGCAGAATTTGTCCCCAGTACGATATGGCGAATAATGACACAAGTATGAAAATAACTTGTGCGAAATTCGTAAATGCAGCTTCGAAATCCTGTTTCGTGTACGCTTCAACTAACTGGAGATTGGAGATCGAGTGACGAAATTTTACGTGTGATTATCAAAAACGCGAATTATCGACTCACCACTAAAATATCAATGCTAAGAAGCCCGATTGAAATTCCAACGGTGATGCAATGTGGAGGACCAAAGGTAGTATTCATGAGGCAAGTGAACCTTAGAAAACATACAGCAGAGATGGTGACGTTTTAAAGAATCTGCAAAATCGAAAGCATTGACTCTGTATATACCTACTCCACTGCCGTGGTATGGTACACGATGTTGTGATAAATTTGAGCGATTGCATCGTTCTGATGATACACGATCGAATCCTGTTCCCAATTGTCAAACATTGCTTCTAAACGCCGCCTAAAGCAAAATCGGGTAAAGAATAATTCTAATGAAACAAAGCAAAGGATGATTAAAATGAATTTTTCGAACCCGTGAATCGATGTTTCGTTTATTCACATACCCGACGATGCAGAACAATCCGCAGGCATGCTGAATACATGCGAAATATAACGTCCCTACTTCGAGTACAATCAACTCCGATCCCAGTATCATCACGCAATTGACCACGCAATCGTAAAAAATGTTCTTCTGGGGGTCGCCATAGGGCACTTCTATCGGAAAAACAATAGCCCGTGTAGACGTGTTATTTGGTTGCGTGTTCCCTTCCGATACGCCATACCATAGCAGAAGACACATTGGAATAGGAATGGCGCATACTGAAACGAATATGAGCCGTAATTTGTTATGTCTTTACAGGAAACACGACTCGCTTAGTGCACACATCCATACAAATTTATATTCTATAAAACACTTGAACTTCAAAGTAGCACCATAGATCATCTAACATCCGTTTCTTCCTCGGAGCACGTACAATCGGTAACAGCACTGCGCATTTTAAATTAACTAATATCCACTCCTGAAGTACATCCTGTATCTTATGAAAGATCGTGTAGAACATAAGTCGTGAAAGTGTCCGAAAGGATATCCGAACGACGTACAAAACGTATTAACTAATGTTTATTTACAAAGGACGGTAATGGTGAATAATCTTGCGATTTCGGCGTACTCTTTCATGGTCACAACGTCGACTGGTTGCAACAGTTTCCAGTCGTACTTGATATGTTCCAACAGTAACGTTATCTGTAAGATGTACGAAACGGTAAACGTCGCGATCACTTTTCCACGCAGCCGCGAAAAATACATTCAGAGTGAAAAACAAAGGCGCGCTTCCAAGTGTCCCAACATCGATTTACTTTTTCTCTATAATACCAGAAAACAGATAAGTCTATGAAAACCGCAATGCTTGATAAGACATATTGGAGGTACTGTAATATGGAATCAAGACTGCTCCTTGTTCGGACTAGTTTCAATGTCTACAAGAAATAAAATATTACGGCAGTGTTACATAACGAATCGGCCAACATAGTTGACGTAATGCATGAACAAGAGAGAAAAAGGAGACGGATCCGACAATAGTAAGTCGCTTACCAAAGCAAACATGCTGAAACCGATCAAGATTTGCCAACAACTGAATATAATTGTCCTAGTGTACAAAGGCTGATAAGGCCAGGCGCCGAGTGCGGACAGGATTGTCCGATGCACTGCGAAGTATCGCTTTTCAACGTCCATCGTTCGGTGAAGGACGATCAACGACTACGAGCAATGTGACACAGCGACTGCCGGTCGACCCCTTTGTCACAATTGATTCGAATTTTTTCACCTTCCTTCTTTTGCTTCCGACGCCCGCGAGTACGGTATAAGTAACACGGCATACATACTGTCGCTGCATGATTCATACTAATGCGTCGAATATGCAAATATTGCCCTCTTACGACTCAATTGCTCAGAACATCAAATTGATAGTTTTGCTTCGCTCAATTGTCGTCCAATAAGATAGATCTTTTATCACGCGCGGGGGTAAGAGTACACGCACGCGCACTGCAAAAGTATCATCGATTTTCGCCACATTTAAATTTGACGCCGTGCTAGAAGGTTCGTTCTGTCAACGGTCCCTGATCAAGAGCGTCGACTTTTGTATAGCGAAATAAATGCATTGTTCGTGCAAGCGATGTGGTGAGTCAATCGAAGGATCATGGAATTGAGATAGAGAAGAGTATGGTTCGACGAATTTACTCAACGAATATTAACAATTATCCCTGCAGGGAATTGAGAGCCATGGAGTAAGATGCCGAGACTTGAAGAACCTTGAACAGAGAATCGCAATGAATGCACTTCGTTCGTAGGACACGCGAGTCGATGTAGTTGAACGGAAAATCACCGTGGTGCACATCTCAAAGGAGAAGATTTTCGACTGGGTCAACTTGAATCCTATCTTTTTGATGCCCATCGTCATCATGGTCAGCACGAGCTTCTGATGTTTCACCGGCGCCAAGTACCACCGCGACATGTATCTGCAAGCACGCGAAATTTGGTTGGCACGCATAGTTGGCATAAATGCTGCACTTGCCAGAAAAACTCATATTTGAACTGCGTTCGACGGACGATGTATTAAGGGACTTTCGTGAGTAACTGAATTGAGCTTACGATTTGTTGAAAGGTTCGCTGCTGTCATCGAGCAGAGACTGACCCCAGTAGGAGATGACCAGTAAAGCTGAGATTATGGCGCAAACTTGCAGTAGACTCCAGAGGCCCGTTTTAAAATTCTCGGTCGTATATGCCTGAGACAACTGAATATCCAAAGTTGAAAATCTCCGACCAACATTGGTACATAGACCATGTATTCTCATAGACACGTCTTTCGTGAACGAATCCACGAAACAAGGTGCGGCTAAGATAAAATCATCTATGTCACGTCACATGTGGGCAAAACATAATTCATAATGGCTGCATGTACATATATATACGTTCAAATGTTTAAATGATATTGAACACAAACTACCATCATTACTTTGCCATTACTTTGACATCAAATAAATGATTTTATGTTTGCCTCAACGCAGTGATCTGAAGCCATGTCTATTAGTATATGTGGTCTAAGGGCACATATTTTTGCGTAAAGGTTTACTGACCAATAAACTGTCACAGATCAGAATGATGATTGCGAGTCCAACGTCGACGCAGTTTACGGGAGCGTACACAGAATTCATGATGTTCGTGAACCTTTAAAAATGGTAGAGCTGCCATTGTGACATATCGAGGAGTGTATACGATCGAGAGAATTCGCTGTACTCACTCTATTGCTCTGCCATGACACACGATGCTGTGAAAAATCTGTAGTAGCGTGTCGCTTTCACGATACACGTCCGCCCCTTTCTCCCAGTCGTCGAACATCACTTCTAAGCGTTGCCTAAAGGAGAAGCGAGCGAGGAAAGATTGGAATGCCAGACTTTTCGGCCTCCCGAACTTTATCTTTGCTAGATTCATTTACCCGACGATGCAGAACAGTCCGCAGGCGTGCTGAATGCATATCAAGTATAACGTTCCTACTCCGATTATAATCAACGCCATTGCAAATAAAAAGACGAAAAGGATGAAAATAATGTAGAATAAGTACTTCTGGTGGTTGAAGTAAGGTATTTCCATCGGAAAAGGTAGGACCAGTGCAGAAGTTTCATTTGATTCTGAGTTTCGGTTTATGGTACAACACACTGCCATAATAGTGGCTAGAATAGGGATCGAGGTTACTGAAATAAATATGAAATGTAATTACATACATATGTGATTATAAAAAATAAGCCGATTCATGGTAAGTAGGGATATTTGTTTCCGGTTCAATTCTGCAAGAATTCGATTCTTTGCTATCCGATTTTTTGAAGAATCGATTCTTTTCCTCATAATATCGATTGTATCAAGATCGATCTTTTTACTTGTATTAGGTACGCTTGTGAGATCAGGATGTTTTATAGCATGCGAGTGTATTATATAGTCATTTTTTAATTCCAACACTTATTTCTTTCTCTCCGTTTTTATTTTATCGCTAACGGCGTAATTTATTTTTTGAAACGCTCAAAAGCATCCTGTATGACACAAATCAAGAAAATATTGGATATAAGAATGATGTATAGACGTATTATAGTTTGTCCAATTACTAGTGAATACGACGGTATAGAATCGGCCCGTTTCGGCGTACTTTTTCGCAATTCCAATGTCAGTCGGTTGCAATAGCTTCCAGTCATACTTCATATGCTCGAAGAGCATCTTTATCTACAAACACGACAGAACGATAAATATCGCGACTGAGTGCAGGCAAGAACATTATAAATATATATAAAAAAATTATAAATTGGATATATATATATCAAGTGTTACAAAGGAACGTCTATTTGCGTGCGATCACATCAAACGATTACAGCAACATCTCGATATCCATGCCTGTGAAAAATCGATTTACTTTTTCGCTACAGAGGCAGAAATAATATAATTTTATCAAAGCCATAAACACCGGCACCGCACATTGGAGGTACTTTGACACGGAATCAATACTGCACTCCGTTCGAATTACTCTCAATATCTACAAGAGACAAAAACATAGTTCCCATGTTACGCCAAGTATCATCCGTCACAACGAAGAAGTAGGTTCACGATCGAAATAATTGACCACGCTTCGTCGAACAGAAATCTGAGAAATGTGGAGTCGCCTACCAACGTAACCATGCCCAAGCCCAATGTGACAGACGCACAAGCAACATTAATTGTCCTACTGTACCAATGCTGATAGGGCCACATGCCGAATACAGTCAGGATAAGTCGATGTAACGCGAGGTAACGTCTTTCGACGTCCATCACTCGACGAAGGCTGCACTATGACTGGCACGAGTGTAACGTAGCTACTGCCGTGCCACCCCCTACTCAGAATTTCCTCCAATTCTTACACCTCTTCGATGCACGCAAGTACGGTGTGAATTACGGGATATATACTGGCGAGACGTAATTCATGATAATGCGTTGATTACGCGCCAAGTTGTTTTCATGCTGCATATCTAGTGGAAACGTCAAATTGATACTTCTGTTGTCTTCGATTATCGTCCAGCAGGATCTCGTAGGGACCTAATGGGGGGTGAATTATTGTTATACCCTCGCTGGAGGGCAACATTGCTTCCGACGAGCGCACGTTTTTTTATTTCATTCGTCGCTAGACAGCCGTGCAGTGAAGATAGAGATTGAACGTGTTTTGTGTCTGAAACAGTAGCACGTAGGATTGACAACGCTGGCTTTGATATGTTGTAAATGTGTGTTGCTGTAGATGTACGTGCGTGCGTAAAATAGGTGAATGTTAGAAGAAGTGTAGCGTATAAGCTGCGAATGCTGTTAGCCATTTCGTGTTTTTTTTTCGTTTTTCTTACTAATGCACATGGTTCAGAAAAGAATGTATAAACAGCGTTTTAGAGTTTCGTGGGTTAATAGATTCATTTGCGGGGCTACGTTTATCATGTACTTAGTCTTGGTTGCACTTATGTATGTTACGATGCATTAAGATACATCATGACTCGTGCAGCAGTGCTTTGAATAATGCTATGCCAGTTGATCTGTTCTGTATGATGTAAATAGGCGCGTAAAAATCTTGAAATTTGTAATTTTTTCAGTTTTTCTTATGAAGTAGTTGACGTGGAAAACGAGAGTAGAAATCAAACAGAGATAAAGAAGAAAAGGAAAAGTAGCAAGATATCTCTTTTCTGGGGGAGGTGAGCAAAAAAGTCCGAGATTTGTACATTCGGTGCAAAGTATTTATTTTTGAAGCTGTTGTCAATGATTTTGAACCGGTTCTAAGCATCAGCGGATGCGATTCATCTCTCTATCGTAGGCGAAACAAAAATTCTTTTGCTTCGTACGAGACAGAATAAAAACGAAGGATAATAGAGTTGGAACAATTTGCTCAACGAACTTTTATCCTTGTAGGGAGTTGAGAGCCACATAGTAAGACATTGACATTTGAAGAACCTCGAAAAGAAAAACGAATTAATTCACATGATTGCTACAACATGCGACCCGGTTGGTGCAAGAAAAATTACCGAGGCGAACATTGTCAAGTTTAGGACTTTAGTTTGGGTCAATTTGAATCCCATTTCTTTGGTGCTCAACGTCATAATAATCAAGACAAGTTTTTGAGTGTTGAACGGCGTCAGATACCATTGCGACATGTATCTGAAACAATTAAAAAAGAAGAACTAATTTCGAACTTACAACGAATGCTACACTTGCCAGAAATCGATGACACAATCGATGGAGCTCACGATTTCATGCAGATTTCGTTGCAGTGATCGAGCAGAATTTGTGCCGCACACGACAAGACGAACATTCCTGTGAACGCGGCAAGGAGTTGCCAGAAACTACCAATGGCCGCTTCATAATCGTTCTCCGTGTACGCCTGAAAGAACTGAACGTCCGAAATCGAGTGGGTCCGATCGAGGTTCGGCCAGTGAATTATTCGCTCACCATTAGAATGTCACAGCTCAGAATGACGATCGCGAGCACGACGTTTATGCAGAATACAGGACCGTAGAATGAATTGAGGATAATGGTAAACCTTGGAAAGCATAGGAGAGTGACTGTGACGTTTTCGAAAATTCGTAGAATCGAGAGTGTCAGTCATACCTACTTCACTGCTCTGGAATGATACACGATGCTACGAATATTTCGAGGAACCGTTTCCTTCCCCTGACACGCGCAATCGTCAAACATTACTTCTAACTGTCGCCTAAGAAGCAGAATTTCATATTTTTTGCTTTCGTCTTTCGAATTGATTTTCTGCTTTATTCATTTACCCGGCGATGCAGTACAGTCCGCAAGCGTGGTGGGCACATATTAAATATAATGTTCCGACTTCAGCTATAATAATCTCTACACTGGTTATTACGAACGTTAGGGTGAAAATAATGTAATAAAAATGTTCATCGTAGTCCAAATACGGTATTTCTACGGGAATCGGTATACCACATAGAGAAGTTTCATTTGATCTTGCATTTTTACTTAATTTATGACATATGAGCGCCGTTGAGAGTTTACATATTGGAATTGGAATGCATAATACTGAAATGATAATATATCGTAATTATGTGTGTCATTGAAAAACAATGAACTATTGAGTAGCACAGGTATCAATGCACGTTCGTATGTATAATATTATAATTAATCAGGATGTCTCATAATATGTGAGTGTTACGCCATGACTAGCATTACCGTAAGTTTGCACAGTCACTTTTCTGTTCTGACACCTCTTTCATTCTTTCAGCTCGTTCTAGTGATAACAGTACTACATACTTTGAACCTAATATCCACACCTGAAGCAGGTCCCACATTTTATAAAATATCCTGTATCGTAAAAGTCACGAGAATGTCGGATTCGGGACGATGTACAAACGTATCAACTTTTCTGTAATTACTAGTGAACATAATGGTATAGAATCGTCCCGTCTTAGCATACTGTTCAGCAATAGCAATTTCGACCGGTTGCAATAGTTGCCAGTCATACTTTATATGCTCCAGGAGCATCTTCACCTGCAAGCGTACAATTTATGTGAAGTGTACAAATAGAAAATGTATATATATTCGTACAAGTATAGCAAAAGATAACGTCGACCTATCAATTTCAAAAGTGTCGTTCTTCGACTTTTAACAAGCAAACCATACGTATAAAATTGAATTACTTCTTCGCTGTAGACGTAGAAATACCATAACATTATGAGAACCATTGCACATGGTAAGATAAATTGGAGGAACTCTGATATCCAACGAATATTGTACTCTGCTCGCATTACTTTCAATATCTACAAGAAAGAAAACACAATTGCCATATGGAATAACGTCTACAACTTCGAAACGCAAACTATGAACGGACTGACAGACAGCGTAGATTAACAGAAATTTGACGAAAATTAATCGCTTACCAAAGTAAACATGAAAGCGCTTAATACGACGAACGAACATGTAACGTTAATTAATCTCTTGTGCCAATGCTGATAAGGCCACATGCCGAATATTGACAGGACTATCCGGTGTATTGTTAAGTAACGATTCTCGACGTCCATCACTCGAGCAAGGACGAACAACGACTGAGGAGTATGTCACATAGGTACTGCTGTCCGACTCCTTTGGCATAATTGGCTTGAATTCTCGCGCCTTTTCGATGCACTCGCGTACGGCGCAAATAACGGGGTATATACGGTCGCTGCATAATTCATGATAATGCGTCGAGTACGCACGCGTTGTTTTCATATTGCGCAAGCGCTCGTAACGTCAATTTCATACTTTCGCCTTGCCTGATTGTCGTCCACTGCTACTGCATGCTGATCTAATGGAGGTAAATTATAGTTGCGTCCCTTTCTGAGAAAAAGCATTGCTGCAATGATGTTTCGTAACGACTCTTTTCGTTTCGTTTATTGTTCAAAAAGACTAGGGGTACCAGAGGCTAGCAGGTTAAATTGTGTTTGCATCTGGAACAGAAACATACAGGATAGACGGCTCCCCGTCGTTGAAATAGGATAGTGTATTCTTGTTGGGTATAGAAACAGTTAAATGCTGTGAAAATGCCAGTGTACACGTTCTTTCGTAGGCTATAAGAATCATTATTTCTACACACTCGCTAACTGGCGTGGAGAGTTGAAAGTGTGGGGGCGTTGCATGTAGAGAGAAGGGGCTCTACAGTGCGAGAAAAGAAAAGCATTCACTTCTAAGAGCACAGTTCCGTAAAACGAGACACCTTTCGGTTTTACATTCGCAACTTGTGTTATCACTTACAAATGCCACTTCCTCGTGTACACTGCATGCGCACACATAACGCACCTGTAAATCTAAGAGTCGTCTAACTGCAACCAGAAAATCTACAAAATGCTCATCTTTCCTTACACCACAAAAACGCAATTTCTTTGAATTTTTCTCTTACCCTTAAGCCACGCTCACAATGCAGGCGCCCGCGACATAAACATTTATCGCGCCGCTCCCGTCACGCCCGCGGCAGACGAAAGGCTCGCCAGACGCAGAAACGAAAAGTGGCGGCTGAAGAAATAACGAGGGGCGTCGCGGCGGACGTCGGAAAGGTACGAAGGCGACGATAGAAAGAGTCGCGCGCGCGCGAGCGCCGAGAAGACGGCGAGAGTGAAGGTGGCGTTGGCGTCTCTTTGAAAAGTAAACGAGAACGTTTACTTCGCGACGAAAGATTCCCCTTTCGGCCCGGACGAAGTTGCTGGAAAGTTCGTCGTCGACGCAGTCCCGGGTATAGATAGAGCGAGATGGGACGATAGGGAACGGCGACGGGAGGAACGGAGGTGGGAGGCTTAACTTAAAGGAACAACCATCAAAGTTTGGTTAAATACAAAATATAATAATGCCGGGGACGGGCGCCATTAGCCGGCAGGCTTCCTCATTCTGCTACCGTTCCATCCTGTCCTCCCCCTCTCTCTCTCTCTCTCTCTTTCTTTCTTTCTCTCCTCCCTCGTCTTTCAAAGACTCGCTCTCTTATTCGTGTACTCGCGCCACTCTTGCAGCTCCATAGAAAAGTTGCCTGTCCGGGGGCGAGTTTAAATGCAAATCCTCGCCCGGCACACTCGACCATTCTCTATATCTGAGCCGTTCTATATCTGTCTCCCGAGCACTTTATCTTGCCGGCGCGCTCCTTCTTCCGGCTTCTTTTTCTCCTCGCGTCGAGCGTCACCTAACGTTATTTGCCGAAAATCGCCGCTTGCGGCGGCTAAATTGTGACGTCGGCAAGATTGCGGAAAATGGGGCTGGAATTGAGCGATGCCGGGAGGCGACTGTGCGCGCGGACAGAGATTATGTCTTGGATACAATCTGCTCGTTATATTCCATATTTCAGGTATAAGTATGTGCCGCCGATTACGATAGTGGTCCGTCAAAAAATAAAATTCATTCTCCGCTCTGTACTGTAAGTCGAGGGCACGCAAAATATGCACAGGATCAAACATTGCTTACTAACAACGCAAAACGAAAAATTGCTGCTAACATGATATAACATAAAAAAAAAAAAAAAAAAAAAAAAACTTCCCGCCCCGTGCAAGGACTTTCATCCGACCAACTTTTGCCCCGTGCACCCCATTAAAAATCCGAGCCATAATCCAGCCCCCTCAGCGTGGTCCAGAGCGGGCGATACCGAGGCAACGATAAGTGGCGCTTAATAACAATAACGAGACTCCTCCTCAGTTTCCGACTACTCCACTACCACACTGGTAACTACTACCCAGCCCTCATTACGGACGATCGTTATAGCGGTCCGCGGTTCTTACGGGACGATAAGCTGCACGATAAATAATATTCGATTACCCGGATTAGGGGCGTTCTTGCGGCGCCGACGTTCTCTAAGAAACGACGAGTCTCTCGTGGGACCTGGGGGGGTCGGGGGTGGGGGCTGGAGGGAGCGAAGAACATCGTCGTGGATGTTTCGCGCGTCGGAGACGGTGTCCGGATTATAATTAACGAGCCCGTTTCCGAGAGCGCGGCTTTATCGGATGTGGCCACATTTTAGCTAGTCGAACGTGATTCAGCGATCCGCGGGCCGCTGTCGGAAGATCGTGATAGGGGTGTGTGTTCGTTGTACGTAGTATTTTTCTAGAATATCGTCATCGTGCTTACGGCCCGACTTTAAATTTTGAGTGTTTCATGGATTATTGTCATTTCAAACGCGCTTAATATTAATCTATATTTAAAATTCTTTTCGTAAAGAGTATGGGAAATTAGATGCGTATGAAAAATAACGAGAAAGTCTCGTCTTCATCGATCGTTAAATCCCGCATCTACGATGTAACTACATCCAGCGATCTACACCCGCGTTCCTTTCCTTTCGCGAACTCGGCGTCACATTAAACTTGCACGAAGAACAACGGAAGGATGTAGCGCACAGAATAACTGCGTCGTTGCTCGTTGATCCGACAAAGTCGAACAGCGCAGCGGCGTAAAGCGGCCCAACAAAGAACGTTCCGCAACTTCTCGCGCGGAAATACGCGTAACGAGCGTGCTCACAATTGTCCTCCGCAGAACGTCTCGTGCTCCTGGGACGACGCAAAAGTTTTCCGCCCTGGCGACAATTCAATTATCAAAGCCGCGCCCGGCGAATTACGCGCGCGTAATTAGTCCCGCGGAGAGTAATATGTGGACAGTCATCCAAACAGCGTAGAGAGAGAGCGAGCAAATTCGAGAAATGAAGGACACGCTGTGTGGGGAGAGAAAAAAGAATAGAAAAACAGGGAAAGTGGAGCGAGGCGCACTTTGTATTCACTCTGAAAAATGTTCATTCGCTAATTCGGCAAAGGCGAAGCGTTTCCGTCGGGCGAAGTTTGCCGGTCACAATTATTAACATAATTTTTTCCACCGCACCGCTGCGATGGGAAAGTTTCAAAGGAATTTTTCCGGCGCCCGGAAACTTTTGATCCGACGTGATTGAAATAAGTATTTCGTAAAGGACCGCCGGAATCGGCTGATTCCGTTAACTATTTTCCAACGAAGTCACGTCCTGAAAATGTGATTGCAATCATAATCCGATTTATAGTCCCGTAACGTTCATGGGTTCAATGATCATTACTCTTTCGATACAAAAACTGAGATATCATTACGTATGCGTTATCTAACAATTCACGGATATAATCGGACGTACAAAACAGTCTTATTCCAAGAATATGAGCACATTGATCCGTTCAGATATTTATTTCTGAATTCACGTTATAGTTCGCTACCTATCTGGATTAAAGCAAAAAACATCGTAAAAGACTAATTGCGTCATGGGCTTCAGGAAGCGCTTACGATCGACGGGTCTGAACTGACCCAGACTGAATCGCGAGCGACGATCAATAAAAGATATGCACGACTCTTTCGAGGCTCAATGCCATCAAGACTCCGCCATTATGCAGAGACCTCTCCCTGATTCCGCAGCATTCTAGCGCCCGCGAAGCCAGGATCTCTGAAAGATTAGCGAACACTCTGCCGTGCTATCGCGATAGACGAGCGAGACATAGGGGTGCCTCTATGCACTATGCATAAGGCTCAAATCCTTGGCTGCGAATCCCGTGCGCACTCTGCTTCCGCTAGCAACGCATCGTTCATCGACGCTTTCCTTTAGAGACGGAAATAATACCCTCGCAAGTGTACCAGTAGTCGACGGAAAACGTATCAGAGTTTCGCGAGTACGTGCGATATGTTAATTTGCTGGTATTGGATATATTCGAATTACGTTGTCTTACCCCCCTTTTTTTTATGTGTACTCATTTATATCACGTAACCGCGATCATCTGTATTCTTTAATGTTTTTTTTTTTGTATACTATAATTTGCAATACAAAATTGGCATTCTCGTAAATAAATTAAATTGAGTATTCGCGTTGGTTGGAGTGGAAGGTGAATTATCAAGTAGTCGGTTCGGATCGATGAAATGAGGCTTACTAAACTTGAATTTCGTGTACTCGGGCAACTCTAGGTATAGGTATGTAGTAGAAAGACTGGGCGGACTATGTTATAGCATATGCTTCAACAATAAGTATAATTCTATAAGTACGAGGAAATAGATCATTAGTATCGTTCGTCATGAGATTTGTAGTTTATCTTTATTATGTTCCGCGGTAAGCCTTTGCTTCCTGCCTATTACCTGTCCGACCAAAATTCGATATTTCTACTGGCATTCAGTCTGCTTCAAGTTAAGTCTTTTCTACTTGCCTGCAGTGCGCGGAGCCGGCTTCTGTCACAAAACTTTTCAAGGCATGATAAATTGCGCTGGAGGAAAGTTAGGAGAACGAAAATCAGGGAAAATGGTAATTGTTAATAATAAATGAATTCAATTGAAAACCGAAGAAAACGGCTGAAACTATCACAGACTCTCAAACTAGATGAAATTGTTGATTGATCATGTTCCTTATTTAAATTAAACCTTACAATAAAGTAGCTCCTAAAAATTTGCAATTATAAAGGAAAACAAAGTTCCAAAATCGACAATAATTCATGCTGATCAGTTTCGCAACTTCTTACATCCACAATGATAAATATATCTTCTCTCACAAATCCAACTAATGAACTATGTAAAGCGAATACAAAAAGCCTTGCTAAAATAGAAGTACATCCCTAAACGCGCAATTCCGGTCGCGTGCAGACCGCTTTCTTCGAGACGAGCGCAACGTGTGCGAGCATCGTCTTCGCGCGCACTCAGCCGAGGCAATTAGCCGGAGGATGAGGCAATTGGTGCGATTTAATCATAGACACATTCCCGCTCCACCCGCGGCATTCCTTCGAGAGGTGCATTAAGCCGGGCAAAAGCAGTTGGTGGGGTTTGCCAGGGGCCGGCAAAATTCCCGGTTAAAATCTCGACGATCGGGCGAGACCGGAAGCCAGTCCGCAAACTGACCGCCCCGCTCGCCATGATATCGAAAGGCATAAGCCGCGGAAAGGGGGGGAACCAATTACCCAACTGCACGCGCATTATCGGCCCGCAGCTTCCAGGAATTCGAACTCGTGGTCGAGTTGTTTCCCGGAGAGAGAGAGAGAGAGAGAGAGAGATTTTCGTTTGATTGGACGACGTTCATTAGGGCTCCGCGTTAAGAGGCGTACTTGCGTGGAATTGAAGGTAGCTGGGAACAGGTAGTCATAGTAAGACGAGTATGTCCTCGGGAAAGGAGCAAACGTGATGCTGGTATAGCGGCTTAATGAATGAAATAACGACGCCTGCCGATGTGTGCGTTATTGAGAGAATGGTGGAATGAGAATGTATTATTTTAGCACTCTTCCGTGTCGTTGAGAACCGTAAGATATGTAGTGCAGAACGGAGTTTTCTTTTTGGTTCCTTGTATACCGAGGCTGAAAAGGATGGCGAGGGAAATTAATGGACGAGAATTTCGGTCAGGTGATTGTTTTCAACAAATTTGTTCTTAATAATTGAATTACATTAAGTAACATGAAATGTATTCGAACCGTATTTATGGCTTTCAACTAGAACAGTGTCAATTAATTAACTTTGTTACACTTATCAATTTAAAAATGACACACCACCGTATCGAAACATCGGCTTATTAAATGATTCAAACATCGGCTAAAGCACCACGTATACTCACATAATAACATTTAATACAATTCCCGTCTACGCAACATCAGCCTTTCAAGCACACCGTTTGTATATTCCGAGACTCCTAAATCTCTTTCCGCAGCTGCTAAAGCCACCCTCTGAAACGCGAGTACGCACCAGACGCGCGCGTGTGCATCGAAACGGACGCTGGTCGACGGAATTCTGCACATTGACGGCTTCGACGCTTAACGTTCCCGACGATTCTCGCCCCCATAGGAAGGGGTGCGAACCCCTAGACGACAACAGGGGGACGTCTAGTCTAGTCGCCGTGGCCGTGCGCCAGCTATAAGATTTCGCGAAGTTGTACGATCGCAATCCTCGCGCTCGGCCGTTTTTGCGAGGAAAAAGACTGGAAAGAGGTAGGAAGGGATGATGGGTAGGGTGCGCGAGGGGAGCTGATTGGATTGGACGACCGAAACGGCGCAGTAAGCAACTGAATCGAGAACGACTCGAAACCCGTAACCCTTTCAGCCTCGACAGGACTCGTATGTGTCCATTGCTTGCGAAGCTTTCGTGCGTTCCGACAGTAGTACGCTTTCGATACTTCACATTTCGATTCTATACCATAAAAAACGCATAATAACAGGCATTCCGAAAGAATTCATCCAAAAAATGTACATGCTCGCACCCCAACAAACTCGACCCAAGAAACAGAAAACGCGTCCTCCGTTACAAAAACAGAAATCATGCATAAAACCTTCCACACTTCCCACCCCTCCCGCAGTTTCCCGGAACACATAAATCGACGCAAGCGGACACAGTTTACGCTCTTCCAAAGTCGCCGCCGCGACGCTCGACGTGCATATATTCACGCACGCCTCCTCGTCCTCGTCCACGCATTAAGCAATCAGGCCGTCCGACTCCAGATTTTAATATCAGATCCCGGGTCGCGCGGGCGAGAAATCCTCGACAACCCCTCGAGCGTCGCGGCGCGTCAGCGTTTTACAGTGAAACTGTGCAGGCTCGGGCGCGCATGCAAATGCGTCGCATAAGTTAGCATAAATAAGGGACGAACGGGGGGGTGGGGGGCGGACTAGACACCGTACACCCGACGGCCCGGAGTTAAGACAACTGATTTCGTATTGAATAGCGTTCTCTCGCCTACACGTCGCGCGACGAAGCCTTGTCGAGGGAGGGCTGCCAGGGCGGAGTCGGGTCTTACGTGTGCACTCTCACGCCTCGAACTTGGAATAATCTCGCCTCGGAGCGTGTTATTCCGAGGCTCGAGGATTGTTGCTGAAAGAGGCGGCGGTACATGTCGCGGGGGTGAGATGGATGCGTGCGGCTGGATATGCTGCTGGCGATGGGGGATGAGTGGAAAGCCGATGGATGCGGGAGTGCAGGGAAAGTAGCCGAAGGCTGCGGAAATTAGGAAAGTGTGGAAAGTGTGGACTTGGGAGGGGAGGGACGGAGGAGTCCGAAATCGGGTCGATACTTTTTGGTATACGTTGTTGAGCAATTTGTAATTTGGAATGGACGAGGATTTAGGGAGAAAATTGAAAAAAAAATATTTTGAGAGAATTAAAGTAACTCGAATAGCCTTGTAAGTTTACGGCCTTCGTTGATCAGACATCGTGTAAATAGAGTGAACGTGAGGAGAATGGAGTGGGTGTATATCGTGCATCATGGTCGATGTTTTATTGCAAGTCTCTCTTGGTACTTTATTAACATGCATTATATTTATTTGACGAGTCGACAGAGAAGGTTCGGCTAAAGCACGGACTGTCAGCTGCAATTATCTGTTAAAATGCCATTGCCAACGATCTATCGCGGTAATAACCGTAATTAAGAGCGAAATCCGCTAAACAAATTTTCGTCCACATCACAAATTTCCCGAATGATCTCTTTGGCGCCGCGTATAATCCAGCATGGCCGGCGCACGGTCGAGCCTGATTAAAAGCCGACGCCATTTAAAGTTGTACGACCAGGTGGAAAATTGCTTTTGCCTCTTATGCATAATTGGGCAATTTGCATTTCGCCGAGTGTGATCGATGATTCTGTCGGTCGCGACGATAGGTCGGGCAAACAAAATCGAATCGATCCTCCCACCCCGTCGACGGTATACAGGGTGTCTCTCATCAACTTAAGATCAATTGTTGCTACCGATGATTCGCAAACGCGTCTCGGAAAGATGCTCTTCTTTCCGAGGCTGTAGATAAATTTATTATCGAAAACGTGTAATTTTCTACTCGATTTAATTTGCAGAAATATCGATCATCTTGAAATCTCTAAAATTATTAGTTTCAGAAAGTGATGAAATGAAAAAATATGTCCACCCTCGAAGCGTACACAGTAGGAAAGATGTTGGAGTCGACCGCGATAAGAGAGGCACTCTGTATGTGCTGGCTGGGTGTATCGCATTAAATCGAGGGGCAAAGTCGAATTAGTTTGATTAATTTGGCGCCCGCGAGGATGCCGACGTACGATTAGGCACGGCGGGAAATTACGTCGCGGGGCGTTACGCGCCGATCAACTGTTTAATCGACGACGATTTAATTAACCACCTAACGCCGGCGGTGAGGAAACTGCGCGAGAGTAACTTTTATTATTGTCCATTAACATTGCGCCAATTTCGTGCTCGTGTATTTTTTAATATTGTACTCCAACCGAAGTTTCAAAGTGAACGATTATTATTACTCCCTCCGTCGATGCTCTCGGCACGTTCTCGCAGGAATCTTCTGTCTTCTTTGTATTTTGTTTGTGGACAAATTTAATTGTTTCCCTCGATGACTGTGCTGTTATTCTTCGTACGACAATGATTTCTGAAACACATTTAAAATACATACTCTCAAAATAGGTGACGATCGCGAAAAAAACGGAACGGGGGTAAAGGATAAAGAGGATCATGCTGGGAGATTTTTTTAATTACGAAACAATTTGTTCGGACTCATATTTCTCGAAGAGTTTGCGTCAAATATTGCGGCTGTTCAGCTCGTCAGACGTTGTCGAACTTTCGCGGTGGCTCGTTTGTTCGGAAAGTTGGCCCATTATGATGTCTATACATCGTCGAAGCCTTTGAAGGCGCGCCTTCACTTTCGACGGATACGCCAAAATTATTACATCGCGATACGTGGTAATTGGCTTTACGCAGCTTTGCGATGCACGTGCGCACAGTCGGACGATTACGAATTTAGCGGTTTTATTAAAAAGTTCGTCGAGTAGCGCGAAGTTCCCGAACGTTTTTGTTAAATGAGTAATAGGATGAAAGTTAAATTTGTGGCTTTAGAGATTATCGGGCTAACGTTGGCACAGATTCGGTAATAGTTTCAGACGCAGCAGACTTTGATTTTGTACTCGTTTCAATATCCAACAATAAGTCTAACATTTTCACCTCGTCCACTGTAATGAAAATGGTGCAAGTTAAAAGTTTACCAAAGTTTTACTTTTCATTTCACACTCCCGACGTTTTTATTGCTGCAATTAAGAAAACAAAACAAGGATTCACGGTCGACTTTTCCCGAAAACAAACCGTGCCACGAGCAAAATGTCACTTTACAATTTCGACCAGTTTCTTCGCGTAGAATCGTCGCCTCCGCGTGTCAGATTTCGTGCCCAACATTTTCCCACATCGCCACCAAAAATCCACATTTTCACGCGGGTCGGCTCGAAGCGCTGAGCAAAATTTCGAACTCGCCCGCCACCGTTCGAACGACACAATTTCCAGCGCTTTTATTCGATTACCGCCGTCCGTTTCGGCCGACTGCGTCCGGCGCGATTTCTAAATCACCGTTCAGCGCCAATTATCTCGCCGTAACCGTTTCGCAGGCGCTTATGAAGTATGGGCGGGCGAAAGTCAGCGATTAACGAACCGCGACACGGCGACGCGCAATCAAGCGAATGCCTCGTCGAGGAGCGTCGAGCTTGTTACAACGGCCGTTATTAACGTTTCGCCGAATCGCTCGGAATCGGAAACGCGTCGTGCGCCATTAATAGCTGTGACGCGGTCTGTCGTTGTTTGCCAATTTAAATTTTCGCCGCGAGACACCGTCCGCACGCTTATTTTCACGGGACAGTGGAATTTCTACGATAGTGCACGATCGAGTCTTTTCTATTGGCCTGATCGAGTAAATGTGCTGAGTGTCGGTGTGGTTGTGTCGTGGTAGAGGTAAGATTAGAAAACTTAGGTCTGTTAGTGGAGGGACAGCGGAAGTGTTATTGACTTTCATTGTGGTCTATTGTAGAGTGTGGTGCTAGAATAAATTGATGTTAATTGATTGTGGAGGTATTGGGTTAAGGGGGGCATGGATTTTTGAATGGACACTTGCATTGCGTCCTATTCAATGGTAGTTAGCTGTAATTTGAAAAGGAAGAAGAAAAGAAGACTACATATTCGAAATAATGCACACTGTACCATAATATAATGTGACACCGTGCATAATCTTCACTCACTCCTCAGTTTTTTATAATTTCTGTCATATATAAACCTTAATCAAATCACAATATAATCCCAAACGAATCGCACAATCGTACCATAGATCACGAACACCTCACAGAAACCAGTATAAGTAAAACAATTAAATTTTCTCATACTCCTCACTGATTCATACCTATTGAGACTAACGAACGAACGACATCACAAAGCTATTTTTCGGCAAACCTAATAAATTCATCCCCCAATGATCTATACCTTTTTCATTCATGCATTGAAACCGCCCGCCAATCGTCGAAAAACGCTGGCGCCCTGGTGCTTCCCGATAAGGCAAGAATACTAAATTCCCAGCCCTGGTGAACGGCGCATCGGTTTTGTGGCAAGAGGGCTGGAGGGTGGGGGTGGGGATAGGGGGGTGGTGAAAAAATGGCCGCGCGGAGGAAGGGTGTCAGGAAAGGCGGCGTCGAACGTGACGCGGTGTATCGATTTAAATATAAAAAAGAAGCGGGCGGGAAGATATACGAGAGGCTTACGGTATCTTGGCAGTCTTCCGGCTTTTTTTCATTTTTAAGCCCGCCTCGCCCGTCCCGTGAACATCGACGCCCGGCGTCGCGGGCGTTCGCACGGCGTCACTCGGGTTGTCCGGTTTCTGCGAAAATGTTTTAAGCCTCGAGGGATCACCGTCGTGGCCGGACGCCGAGTCGTACTACGTTTATTACGATTTCGCGCGCTTATGTTTCTCCGCCGAACTAACTTTTTGCCGGTTGTAACGAAGTCCATTGCGTTTGTTTTAGACTTTGGCGTATTAATGTGCTCTTCTATTTTCGTAGACTGCTTTGCGCTGCTAATAAAATGTAAAAGCACTAGCACTCGAATCGGCTTCCATCGATGTGCGTGCACATTATCTGTCATATTTGCAACGAACTTAACAGAAAATCTTGACCGAAAATTCAAAGACGGCCGTCAACGAATAAATAAATCCGAAAAACAATCAACAAAATCTGACAGACAATTCTGAACGATTTCAACGATGTCGTTGTCGCGAATACAGCCCTCGACTCGCTTCTTCTCCGATTCAATCCGCGCGCGTAGGTTTCCGGCAGAAAGAGACGGTCCCGGATTCCTGTGCCGCTTAAACAGGAAAGATTCACTAATACAATAACTGTGCGCGCGCGCCGACGTAGGTGCCAGGAGGAATTTACGACGCCGCGACGTCGGTTTATCTCCCTCGACTAAGCCGAGCCGGTAAGGCGGGAGCTTTCCATTAAACAGACATCGACTTACGATGCCCGCGACTCCCGATAATGGTGCGCAAACAGCATCCGCCGATGCAACAGTTCGTCCATTCTTCTCGGCCCGGAATACGCGAACGGAACTTGCCGGTTCTTCGATTGTGGCCGATCGGTTCTTCGATTGTGGCCGATCAGTTCTTCAATCGTGGCCGATCAGTTCTTCGTTTCGCCGACGTCGAATCGGAGCGTCACTTTTCTGCGAGCGCATGAGACTGGATGAACCGTAGACGCTGTCGGAATTTGTTGCGTGAAATACTGTATCGGTGATGTCGGATTCGGTTTCGATTGTGTCGATAAGGCGGCAGGAGGATGGGGGGGAATGGATACGGTTTATATTATTGTATTTGGGTAGTGTGGTTTTATATGACGTCGGTGTTATATGCGGATGCGATATTTTTTTGAAGTGAAATTAATTTGAGTAAATTTACAATGTGGTTTGGATGATGATGTTCCGAAACTATTTGCGATAGACGGGAAAACGAGTAGTGTTTCTGGAAGCTCTCTTTGTGCTCTGTAAGATGACAAACTCTCTGACAGACAAGAATCCCAATTTTGCTCTAAACCCTACACATCACGTCACTCGGAATTTGATCATGGAAATTACGCTTCATTAACGAGCCCCTCCGTATCAAATCTTAGCGATCGTTTTTTCATTCAAGGTCGAGAAAACACTGGCGACTCTGACGCAAAATCAGCTTCTACTCGTCTCGCGCGAAAGACGTCGGGATCCATTAATTCAGTTGACACTCTTGCCAAGTCAATTACGATTCAATTACATCGCGCTTATAACGTCGTTAATTAAGGCCGCTTTGGCCGTGACGCTTGATTAAAATCGGAGCTGACTCCTAGCGACAGGCACAATGCGCAAACTGCGCGGAGTCCGTTTCCGAGACTCGCCTTCCGTGTTTCTTTTCGCGGAAATTGAATCCTGGCCCGGAGCGACACGGTCGAGGCACACTCTGCGAAACTCCGATTCGCAGTCCACCTCTCGTTTATGCCGATTCTCGACCCTGCCCAGACGTCTTCGTGTATGACTTCGGCTTCAATTGAGAACAAAGTTAAACACTCCTCGAAACGAGATCATGAGAGAATCGGAAGGGTCGTGCTCGTTCTCTTTCTAATTTGGTAATGCGATAATATGTATGCTTGCCGGAAATAGGCACTCGTTTTAGTATTTACGCTGCTTATATGTACTGTACGGAAGAAAGTTATTTATTAGCCTTTTTAGTGCGCAGCGAAGTTGTTCCTTCGATGCAGTCCAGGAACGATCTTCTAGACTCTGATTCGTAGTCCGCCTCTCGTTTGTGCCGATTCCTCGACTGTTTTCCGACGTCTTCGTGTATAACTTGAGCTTCAATTGAGATCAAAGTCAAACACTTCTCGGGAGGCGATTATGAGACAATTGAGAGGTCATGTTTGTTCTTCAGTTTCTAATTTCCCAGTACTGCAGGCTGCGTCGTGAGGGGAGACAGCATCGGAACATCGTCTTCGTTGCTGTTTTCTTCGAGAACCCAAAGCGTCGTATGAAAGAAAATGATTCCTTTGAGCGTCGTGTTCCATTCTATATAATTACCACATATCACGCAAGCATCTACAATTGCCAAATATCATACCTTCGATCTGACATGTATGATACATTGCCTGCAAAGTGTATACGTTTACTGAACTTCGCGCGTTTACTGTAGCATACACGCGCCCCGAACCACGATAAATAAAGCAGCGAATTCTCACGATTTATGTCATGCGAGGGAAATGCATACGGCCATAAAATCGACGAAAAGGATGAATCATGGGCGACATCGACGCGGCACGAAGTTAAGCCACCCCCCATACACGGCTCACATTGTTAGAATATAATCTCGCGTGACTCTTCGAACGGTCGGAACGATTCACAATGGTCCGCGGCCGCGTATGCCAATAAACCGGCGCATGAAATATATACGTATTTAAATGCAAATACAATCAATCCGAATGCGCGGCGTCGCGCGGTAGAAAATGTCGACGCTGCCTGCGCGTTTTCCATTATGCACGGATTATATAGTCTCCGGTGGCGGTGCGAGATCGAGGTGGAGTTAATTCGCGATGTTTACGCGGGACTCGACACTGTTTTTTTTTTCATTTTTTTTTTTGCCGTGTCAAAATAATTTTCATCCGGCGCTTTCGGGGCTGAAGTTCGTTGAAACGATATTTACGATTTTTTTTAGTAGAAGCTGGCTGAAAGTGAATCAAAATAGTTTTGTAGGATTCCGGAGATAGGGGAGACACGGTCGAATTCATACTTTTCGTGCGACAACAATTTAACACTGGAACTACCGAGCAGTTCGACGTCGAGACCCTGTAATCAGAGTCGCGAAATAGTCGTGCTAGATCTCATACTTTTGTTAAAAAATGGCGGCACCAATTAACATCGGACACATTTACCTCGTGACTCTGGTTATAGATGATATTTTTTTTCTACTGCTCGATATTTCTAGTGTTAAATCCAATGGCATCGTCCAGCTGCTAGAAAAAGTTTGCCGTACCATTCATCGTCCGTCAATCCTTCATCTTCCTGTTCTTCCGAATCTGACTCTTTCTTTATTATCCCGTCCGACTCTCGTCCTGACTTCTGATTTGCCTCGCGTCCGCAAACGGCGGGTCGGCGACAAAACAGACGGCGTTTTTAAAAATAAATCGTCGCGGCCGCGGAAGGAATTTAATTAAAATCTCCCAGCTCGGGGAATTTGCTTCTCATCGATTCGTCGCCTCTCGACCGATGCGCCCATTGACTCGTTCGCCTGTTTATACACGCACGTGCGCGCGTGTGAGAGAGAGTTTGCGCAACATAAATGGGTGGATAGACACACGCGGACACTTGCGTGGTGTGTCGTAATAGGCGGTGCGACTGAAAAGCATCGGAGTCGTCGTACGAAAATTAATTAAAAATGCAGGATAAATGCAGTATACGGAAAGAGACGCGGAGGTATGATTAATTTTTCGGACTGTGTACGAAAGTCTCGAAATATCAGTGGAAAATATTGAAAAATGCGTAATGAGTGTGCATCCTACTTCTGCTTCGCTCGCGTATTTTCTAGAATTATCGTATGCCAGCTAAGCATAGTCGAAAAATAATTAAAAAATGTAGAATAAACTTTCAGAGAACGACGGGGGAAATTAATCGAATTTTTATCTTGGACACGCTTCTCAATCGTAATTACTTGTACGCAACCAAGAGTCGTACGGAAATAACATGATTTATATTCTTTGCAACTTTCGACTGCATCCTTTCCTAAAACGAAGTTTTCTACGAAAATAAATTATTTCTTTTACTTAATTTCTTTTTAAAAGTAGGTTCACATCCTCTCCGATCCCACCGTCTACGTCGACACACCGTATATGACTGTTGAGCCGTATGCCGACGTTCCCTACCTACTACGCGCCCTCAAAGTTACTAATTAATTCGCGGTCGCTCTAATTTCGACGGCGAGCCTCTCCGCTCGTTTCCGGCGTGACTCTGTTATTTAGCGTTTGTTCTGATTGCGCCTGTGCCCCGTGCATTACGCTTTGGTAGCTTACAATTTCCTGCGTTCACATTGCGGAAGGTTTCTGTTCCTTGACCGTCTTCCTCAGATCAAAACCATAGAACAGCAAGTTACACGTATCTGTATGTACGAGCATAATCAATTCGACAATTGCCAATCAACAAAAAAAAGAGTAATAACAGCAAAAGACAAAACGAGGATTCAAATTTCGAACATTTTCCGCCTCTTTTTTCGCGTAAAATTACTACCTTCTCGGCCCTACCAGTTACCCGACACCCCGTGTACGTGGGGGCCGTACATTTTTAGATTCTTTTTTTTTCTATTATCGCTCACCACCATTTTGAGCAAATTCTACCCTGTCAACCAACGCTCAATTTTCCACCTTTCGTATCGGTGGTTCGTTTGCCGTCATACATTTATCAAATCCGTCTCTTCCGTCGTTTCTACGGAAAAAAACCCGGCAGCTTTTTTCCCAAATTGTCATTTCCAACCGTGGCCCGGCGATAGTTTTCCGAACGGTCGATTTCCCGATCCCTCAAAGCCGTCAATTGATTCGGCGGGTCGATTTTACGAGCGCGCGCGTTTGATTTAATTTCGTCCCGCCCGCCGCCGACGCGAAAATCCGCCGCGGAACGCGTGACAAACGCGGAATAGTGATTCCGGACATCGAGTCTCCTAGAACTCACAATTTCGACGGGCCGTGTATGCGGGCATCGAAACACAGCCCGTGTATATTTGACCATTTTCTATCAATCATATCGATGTGTGCGCATCCGCACAAATACGGTATCGGTCTTGATTATTCTAACGACTGCGTTGTGTGGGCTTGCACCGAACTTACGCGAAAGAATTTGCCGCAGTTACGTTCGCTGATTATTTTTAGATGCGTCGCTAATTTATAGCTTCGTGCGCAAGGTAATATTAGAGTATATTTAAAAATGTATTAGATGTGTTCTCTTGAATTCTTGGATCGTCCTAATATAATTATGAGCGGCTCTGTACTGGAATAGAAAACAGAGCACACTAGCAGTGTGCGTAGAATTAGAATGCGAATATATTTTCATACTCATACTTTTCATTTGAACTTTCGACAAAAAATATCATATTCCAAAAGTACAAGGAATCCATCCATATCAGATATAGCAGTGTTTCCCGGATCACCCTATACCCATGCATATTCATTCTCCACGTACCGTCCAATATATTATATTTCCGCCCCCGCGCATATGTAAACACACGCACACGCGGCCACGCGTTTACATTTTCCCAGAGGCGGCAGGTGATTTTTGTCGACACAATTTCATCGTGCGGCAGTTAATTTTCCATTTGCCCGGGGCCGATTCGTCATCGGTCCCGGCATCGATTCCGCGACACGCATATACGCCAGCGGAGCGACTTCATTCTCCGCGCTTCCCATCGTCGGACGTTTCGGAATTTTCGGCGCACTTCGAAAATCTCTGAGCTCGCCCTGTGCGCTGCGAAAGAATCGATCATTGCCGGGCGTGCTGCGCGACGATAAGCGTTCCAACGAATGCCTCTCGACGTGTCGAACTGAGTAATTAAAGCAAAAAGCTTCGGCAAACACACGGTCCTATCCGATCCATCGTCCTCTCCATTAAAACCTACGGTATACAAATTAAACGAAAATTCGATGTCGAAGACTTCAAAATTAAAAAAAAAAAAACGTGCATGCACGATCGTCTGACGAAAACTCCTGTACATCTTCAACAAAAAATCGCATCGATTCCTATCGAAGCCTTGCTGCATTCCTGCGACAGAAAACCCAAGTGCTTGCCTGACGTAAAACAGTCTTCCCCATCAGTCGAGGTGACGTCCGCCGGACTCGGCAGCTTCCCTAAAGTTAACGAATTCCAGCGTCGCAGACTCTTATCCCGACGAGAGCGGCTTGTCTCGATAGGGGCTGATTTTCTCGACGACTCTGGAAGTCTGGACTCTGGGTCAGGGGGTATCCGGGTGACGCAGAGAGGACGCGTTCGCCTCTCGTTCCTCTCGGGCGTCGTGATGTACGAGGGAATATGCGGGGGCTACGTCGTTACCCCCGGAACAGAGTGGAGAGGCTCGGCCCATCGATTTCCAGACGTCCCGAGGAACCCGGACCCGACAGCTGGCAATTTTTCCTCCGAGACGCGCATTTGCATCTTTACGACTTTTGACGACCCTTCCACTTCAGACGCCCCGGCCATTCTCCACCCTTTATGTCACGGCCTCCCGCGTCACCCGTCACCCCCTTTCCAGCTTCGGAGTTCCTTTTCTTTCTTCTGACTCCCCCTCGCTCCTACCGATTTTTCGTCCTCCTTATAGACTTTCCGAGTTCGTCTCGTTCGTTCTTAGCGATTTTCTTTGGCGGGTAGTATAAGGGTGTGTCTCGTTTTTTTACGCTTTCATTTAAGGCGTACGTCTCTATTTTTAGAGATTTTTCTTTTTTTTGCATTTATGTTGGTTCTGTCGAGTGCTCGAATTCTATTCGGTGTATTTTTATCTAATCGAATCTGTACTGTGTATTTTGATTTTGTAGATATAGGTATTATGTGGTCGTGCCTGTGGTTTCGAGTTTTCGAACTTTTCTGTCAGGCGTACTGACGTCGTCATTTCCTGTCGGTTTCTTAGAGTTTTCGAGTTCGTTTTCGTGATAGCTTTTGTCCTATATCTTGCCGCTTCGTTCGAAGTTGCCGGGTCTTTGCTTCGTTTCACGGATTTTGTTCTTCTTTTTCGAGGTGTTCCTTCGTTGTTTTATTCGAGTGTCTTTCTATTTCTAGCTCCGTGTGTGGACTGAGATTCCCTGTCGCGTTTTTCGAGTTTTCACGACTTTTCTTCTATACAGATTTTGAGCTTCTCTCCTTTCTAAGCTTTGTGTCATTTCCGTTCGCCCTCTCTGTTTCTTTTCATCTGACAATGAGTTTGATTTCCTCGCTGATTGTCCCTTACTTGCTTTCTAGGTCTTCACGTTCTTCAATTTGATCAGCTCCTTTCGCGCTGCAACTTTTCCCACGTTTTTCTTACCATTCCCGCTTAATTCCAGCTTCTATCTTCAGAACTTTTTCCTGAACTGTTTGTCGCAATCAGCTTACACTTTCAATCCTTCCTCTAAACTCCATCATTCGTTTCATTTCGTTTCCTCCTTTCCACGTTTGACAGTCTCAATTTTTCTAATCCTCACTCATTTCCACGCAGCATCTTATTATTTACTCTACCCTCTTTTTCGAATCCTCATCGCTTACTTCCCATTCATTCACTTATTTTTTACCCCACCTTACCATATTCCTTTCGACAATCCCCCATGCTTCTCGTCTTCTCAAACGGAACATCTTCCCGTCAGTCATATATCCATTCTTCCCTTTCCTTCCTCGAGCAAATCTCTTTACATCCCCTGTCATTCCCTTTCATTTTCCCTCCACGTCCACTTTCCTCCCACTCTCTCTCTCTCTCTTTCTCTCTCATATCCCACACGTGCCCCAGCACGTTCCATTTTTCTACCCATTTTCCGATCAACCATTTCCACATTGCGCACTCTTTCGTTTCGCATTCTCATTCTCTTACACGTCTCGTCCGAGTCTCTTTTACGTCACTCACCTTCGCGTCCATGTTCGGCTCGCCTTTTTTTCTCTCCCCTCCCACGCTCCTCTTTGCATCGCGTCCGAAGCCATCGTCCATGTTGTTTCTCTTTCATGTCCCGCGCGACTCTTACGAGATCGAGTGCCTCTCTTTCGACTATATCTCGCCTTTGTTTCCCGTCGACGTCTCTCCTCCACATTGCAGACACATACGTCGTTTGCCCCGCTTTTTTCTCTCCTGTCACTTCGAATCGATCTGTCGAACCACGCGCCATTTTCCATTTTCTGTGTCGCTCAGAGTACGAGCGAAATCCTAGGTAGAAAGAGTCGTTCTAATTCTATTACGTAAAACGTCTGACATTATATTTTTGTATTTAGTACAATTATAAAACAAGGTATAAGTACGCATAAGATTCGTATATATGTGTTGAATCAATCAATCCTTGGCACTGGCGCGCGCCTTATGAGTTCGGCAGGAAGCTGTGGGGCCGTTTTTAGTCGGTATTATTTGTTCGTCCGTGCAACGTATAACCCCGGCACAAACAGGCGTTCCCGTCATTGTTGCAATGCAAGCAGGTGAGTCCGGAGACGTGGGGAGCGAGCGAACGCTATCTTCGTTGCCCGCCGGAAAAGCGTGGATGAATTACGAGGCCCGAGACGGAGAATGGCGTACCGAATTCCTGCGGGCGTTTGAAATTGGGCGGCTATCAAAACAGGACGCGATCAAAATCGCATCGGATTTGATGAACGTTTATTTGGGGTCTCGAGGGCCGACTTGGCCTTTCGGGGATTCAAAGAGGGTGTCAATACGCATTGCGAAATCAGTCGAATAGTTTCGGTGCGAGAGACGAATTTGTCCAGAATCCAGTGATAAAAGCCAACCATTTGTCAGGCATATTCGTATATGTAAACATTAAAATGCTTCACACGAGGAAACTATTTAAGATAGAACAGAAAACAGGTAGTGTTTTTTGAAGCTCTTTTTATACTCTATCAGATGCCACTAATGCCGATTTTCAAAAACATTTACGCATACGACTGCGCTCACTTCAATGTAGCATAAGCAGCACTCTAATTGTGTATGCTCCGATACTAAACATTTTCAAAATTCTGCAATAATGAATTTCTTCTTCCATCCATTTCCGACTCGGCATACAGTTCCTGCCACCGTCCCCGAGCTTCCGTTCCATGAGTCGGCCTCAGTTTCCCAATTACAAAAATGCCAGCTGTTACATGAACGTGGCGCGTGAGCGGTTTGGGTAGGCGAGAAAAATTCTCGTCGCACGCGGTGGCACGCGCCGAGTAAATTCTCGTTCATTAAGCGGGCGCGAAAAGTTTAAAGCGCGCTGGTAGAACGCGAAGGGTCGTTAAAAGTCATAAAAATGCAAATGTGCAGACGCTTTCCTCCGGCCGGAACACCGGCGACTTGCGAGCGAAAGAGAGGACGGTCGTCCTCGAATGGTCCTGGCCACGGCTCGCACCAGACGATCCTGATGAAAGCATCTTCACGAGCGCGGCACCACGAATTAACGGATGTGTTTTGCATGCCGACGGGTATTGTCGCTGGCGCGCTGCTTTTATATCGCGGCGGCCTTCCTTTTTTCCACCCTTTGCTGGCTTAATTTATGCGGGCGAAACCTCTCGAAAGAAGTGAAAGCTTCGTTTTTGCGGAGAAAAATCGTTAGAGGAAAGAATGGCGGATGGTTGTCGATGATAGTGTCTGCGAAGCGAAATTTTCTCGAGCACACTGTTCGTATTGTGAATCTGATGCAGCGTATTGTGGTGCAAAATTGTGAGTTCGCATGGCCAAGCCAGTTTCTCCAAAGTGACGGATGCGCTTATTGTCAGTTCTTGTCAATCCATTTTCACCCGAAAATTATTTACATATAGTCGACAGGAAGTACAGGACCAACGTCGATCCCAACGCTTCAATGCTTTTAAATCCGAATTCTCACCCGATTTGTATGATTCATTAACGTCGACACGAATGTATTTTCTCATACATGAATATACAGAATATACAAATAAAACGTACTCGCGTACAACGATCTCCACGATTGGTCCCGCTGACTTACAAAACCCTGAAGCTTGCAAAGTATTTCCCAACGAATTACAACAGCAATACTCTTTTTCTCTCGTCCCACTCGCTTCCTCTCTCCATTACAGTCTAATATCAATCCGTGTACGCTTTTTCCGATCGATAGACCGGACGTTTTTCATCAATGAGACGCGAGTCGGACATAAAAGGCTGAGAGTCGATTGACGTGGGGGAAAAAAAATGTGCGAGAGCGAAGTGGCCGGCAAACGGAATATTACTATCTCAAAGCGTACGTTCGATGGGGGAAGGCAGGGAAGGGGGAGGAAAAAAAATGTCGATTCTCTGCAGTCCGCCGCAACGACAAACGAGAAGCGGGAAGGCGACGTTTGCCTGAATTCGCCGAATGCGCTTAATTAATTCCGAACGAACTGTTCGATTACACGTAGACTCGGCTTTCATTAAACGCTGAGAAATGGAGTACGAAAAGGAGAGGGATGACGAAAAAAGTGGGATGAAAAGAGAGATAGAGGAAATACAAAATTCAAGCGTTTCTTTCCCAAGTCCAAGCCAACGACTGTCGCTCTATTCTACGCTCACAAATACACAGTCTAAAATCCATAACGCAAAATTATCCTCCCGATTAAACGTTCCAAGCAACGTTCGGGCCGGATAATGAATCGGCATAAATATCGACTCGAGACAGCGCACGATGAATATTTATACGAACGCCCGAACCCTCCGCTCCGGAACCGTAGCAGGTTTGCGCGGCGCAGAGTGCGGCGTAAATTTTCTCTCGTTGCCGCGCGCGTACGCGGCCTCCGTTTTTTTCTCTCTCTCTTTCCTCGCTTTTTTTTTTTTTATTGTTGTCGTTGCCACCCCACGCCACGCATTCGTCGAGCACAAAGTGGCCGACAGGCGCTGAGGGATGCACCCGCCCGACCGTCGAGCGACGTGGATCGCATGCGAGGGGGGAAAAAAATATGTCGCTCACGAGTCGGCGAGGTCGCGCGACCGCCCGCGTCGTCGCTATATTTTCTCTCACGGCAATTTCGCACGTCGTGTCTCGCGCGATGTTAACATCGCGGATTGTTCGTTATTCTTGCCGGCTGCCGTTAGCGGACGGTGCCGTTTTAGGGGCCCATTGCCGGACGGACGTTTATGATTTTTCAACGTGCGGCGAGAGTCGTGTTATTAGCGGCTGGGATCGTCGAGGTGCGAAAATGTTATGTTTGACATTTCGATACAACGATGTGACGAGGTCGTCCTGCGTTCGCGGCTTATTTTACTCGCTACACGTATGAACACGTACGTACGATAATATCGTACCGTTCAAAGAGAAATACGCCGGAATCGTATGCAGTGGGTAAAGAAAGTATTGACACGCTCTTCGAAACTGGATGACTTGTTAAAAATTGAGAATTTCCTCGAAAATCGGATCGATCGTAATTTTTCCCCAATTCATATCTATGTCATCTAGTAAAATGATCCTTGTAACTTCTCGAGAGAGCTCGAGTCGTTTGGTTGAATTTTGAAAAATGTATTCTGCTTCAATGAACGTGCCAATACTTTCTTTGCCCACCGTATTCGCCGACACTCGACGCAGCGGTCGAACTTCCAATATCGTCACCCGGACAACGACGTCCTAAAATTGACCATTTCAATTCCTCCGTCATAATTTAGCATCCTCCCCGATATCACGCGCCACTGAAGAGTAAAGAGGACCGTATCGCGCCGCGTCAAAGGTGCAATTTCCCATCGGCCCGACACATAAATCGCACGGAACAATAAAAGAACATTCCTCGCAGCGATCAAGTAAATTACAAAGGCTTCGAGTCTCTCAATCTCCCCCTCCCGCCGCCGCTGCCGGAACTTTATTTTCAACACACCTCGTCGACGTGAGAAATTATTACAGCGTTCCACGCAGGCTTTTATCGGCTCTTTTGCGCGCGCTGATGCCGTTACGCGAAATAAACGGGGATGGAACGGTGGCTGGGCGAGCTAGGGAGGGAGGGGGTGGGAGGGGGTGGGAAAAAATGTTTTATTCCCGCCGTGCCAGCCGCAGAACTCGCGGCTCTGGTTCGATCTCCGCGCGATATTATTTTCGCGGCCGGCTTAATCGCCGGCGGCCGCGTGCGACCGATAAATTGCGCGTAATTCCGTTTAAGCGTCTGGCGGAATGGTCTGTGCTGCGGGAGCTTCTGGATTGTCGCGGCGGAAGAGAGTCTCCCGTTTCCGCGGCAGAGAACACTGTCTCGTGTGATCGCCGGACGAAAGGCAAGATTTTGCGAGAAACATATTGCGAATGCGGGAGTGGAATTTTTTGGGGGAAGGAAAGGACGTTGAAATAATCATCAGAATCAATGTTCCTTCGAAGTTACGTTAATAATAACGTCCGCCAATTATGAAAACGTCGCCACGTCATTAACGTCGGCGTGTGATATGAAAAAAAAAAAAAAATGATACTTTGACACCGGTCGCTTTCTCAACCTCTCTTGCCTCCGCTGCAATTCGTGCCAACAAATCGCGAAACTTTCCGTTCTCGGACGCGTGAAAAGCGTCGCCGTCAAGCGACGATAGACGTCGGGCCGGTGCACGTAAAGTGAATGCACGTGTAACGCAGACGGCGAACTTTCGAGCTGGCCCTGGCAAAGCGTTAAGAACGGAGAAAAATGATCGGCACGGAAGTTGCAGGAGGGCGAGGGTAGAGGCAAGAACGCGTAGCGATGACAAGGAATTTTTTGACGAGCGACTCTCCTTTCTCAGCTCTTCTCAGACGTTCGGGAAGGAAACGTTTTTAATATACAGCAGAAAATATACGAACAATCTGTACAGTATGAAACGTGTCGTATGTAGAACAGATGATAAACCAAAGACAATCGCATAACGTTATATTTCCTTGGGCATATTAGGTATTTTTGGGATGAATAAAAATAAGGACTTGGTATATTCGTAGGGTTTCAAGTAACACTTTTATTTATGGTACTAATGTTTAATTTCTTATCCCGTATCTGTAGAATGCAAACAATTTTCTCCCATCCCCTGCTGTAACAGCTCGGATTTTTCCTAAAGCACAGCTCTTCGACGGAATTTTGCCATGAGATGCTTCAAATTGGAAGGAAGTTCGTAATTCTATCGGAATACGTTACGAGTGAAATTCGTTTCAAAGAAATACGTGCACGCATCGGTTGCTCCGTAATACGTTATATTTATTCAGTAAACCATGTAATTATTCAGGCAACCTCTATGCCCGTTGTAATTCAAACCTCGAGCACAATTAATTACGCACACTTCAAAAAGCATTATTCGAAAAACATGTTTCAGTCCGAAGCCACGTTCGGCAGGCCAGACATTAAAACTGTGCCCGGAGCACAGCAATAATTCCATAATCAAAATTACGGCACGATCAAAATAACGCGATAAACGGACAAATTCGAATAGCCCCAAAGGCACGACAAACTTTCCCTGTAAATCCTCCAAGTGTCACCAATGAAAAACATCTCATCGATTATTATAATCAAAAGATCGCTTCCTCGCTACAAAATTTCATCGAAAAATCAATTCTTTAAGTTTCGTTTTTTTCGTAGAATCGATTCTCACGAATCGATTCCTTCAAGAGAATCGATCATATCCCCACCCTAAGCCCCGTCAACGTTAACAATGACAAGTGTCCACGCGACAGCGGAAAAATTCGCATGACACCTTCTTCCAAAAAAACAACGACGACTCGGAGCGAGCGCTCGAAGTTTCGAGCAGCATTAAATCGCGCCTTCGTTCTATGCGTTTCAGATAATGGGCAAATGGTACGTGGTGGAGGTGCTGGAGCACAAGACGGACCCGATGAAGCCAATGAGCGGATCGCACGTCGTGATCGATTCGTGCCCGATCGTAAAGCTGCGCCCGTTAGAATATTCATCCCTGAGGATGCTGTGGACCGAGGAGGCCGGGAACCTCGAGTACACCTTCTGGATACACAACATTTCCAAACGGCCGGGCTACTGGATGTCGACGTCTCTGCAGAACGGTACGCTTTTGATTTCCGCAGGCGGAACCGTCGTCGAAAGTTGTCCTGAACTGATTGCCGGCGATGCGCGATCGAGTTGGTAGCGACGTGCGAATAGGACTTGAGCAGCTCGGTTCTGAATATTGAGGAGAATTCGATTATTTTGGAGAAAATAAATCGAAGGGGTAGTAGAGTCGAGTTTGTTCGTGTTGCAAGGGTAGGCTGGTTGAAAATGAGGATTCTTTTAGTGATTCTGGGTAGAAGGTGCTCGAAGTGTAAGGGATTTTTTCGTTGATGAAGATATTGATTAATTGATTAGATCGAGATAATCGGATGCGAATATTCGAATCAGTCTTTACGGAAGAAATTAAATATCTTCATTATGTCATTCGATATTCTTTCCCATAATTGCTCGTGCCGTGTTAAGAATCAATTTTCGAGACGTAAGAAACGGAAAGCTTTTCACCGCAGCGTTCCGTGCTTCGACTTCCAAGATTCTTGTCTGACACTGAGATCACGTCGTAAGAAAAGTAACTTTATGTTTGCAAAAAAGAAAATGGTCCAATTTTGAACAGCGCGAAGGACGCATGAAAAGGAACGGCCACGAAAATGACACGTTATTCTCGAACGCAGAACCAATCGTACAAGCCGAAATTCGATCGCTGAAAATGTATCCTGACGTGAGTCGCGCTCGTGAAAGTGCGGGAGGAAATAAAATCACGGGCGGCTACACGCCAGTCAGACACTTTATAAAGTGACGTTCACTTTAAAATCGCCCCATTTCTCGATCCACCCTCTCTCTTACGCACACTTCTCTTCTTCCGTTTCTCTCCATTCTCTTTCCCTGCCTCCGCATCTTCGATCTCGACCGTCGCTCTCTCATTTAACCAGCGCGCTCATCTGTTCCTCTCCTTCCTTCGACCCACTTTATTCTCATTTTTTCCCCCGCTCCCTCTACCCCACCTTTCATTTTATTTCACTCAAAGCTAGTCAGATTATGTTGATCGAACTCCGGCACCGCGGAACTTTATAATCCGCGCCCGGGTTACGGCCGAGATACTAACGCGGAATTATTCATGAATTTCTTGGAGAATTTTAAATGTTCAGAGCGCCCGGCAAAATCTTCCGCGGCTTCCGGTCGACTGAAGCGTCGGGTCGTGTCCGCGATCGGGGAGAGAGATTAGGCGACAAACGGATTGGTCAGTTTCTGGTATGCATCGACTTGGATTGTTTCCCAACAGTAGAGCTACTCGGGAGTGAAAATCATTTATTTGGCATTGCGCGACAATTGTAGCTCACTTCTGTATTATTTTATTTTCTGAAATTTTTCCTTGGTTTTTTTATACGTCGACGATGTATGTTTCGATAAGAGCTAGGGGAAATTTTCAGAAAATAAATCGCATTTAATTGAGACTGTAGATGTGTTATCTATGTTTCACAGTCTGTCGACGGTACAAAACAGTCGCTCGACACGTGACAATTGTTATTTCGTGAATTATGTCGTGCATTTTGATCGTGTAGGCACTCTAACTTTCTTAATCGCTCGCTGTCAGTCGCACAAGATAAATCCCAATTCAAACGCACTACGTCTTCCATCGCGTCTGTTAAACTCCGGCATAATTTCACAATAACGATAACTGACCAACTAACAAACAGCGGGCAGTCTGAACTCGCGTACTCTCCATCCCAACAGTCGAAACAGTTTATCCCATCTCATATCTCATGTACACTTCTATATAATGTTTGGGAGGATACGTGGCACATAAATAATGGACAGATCAATGGTACCCGACGTGCACACTAATAATACTCCCCAATTCAATTAACTCTTCCAATCAACCAGCCCCCGAACTCTGCTAACTCAACAATACACGGCGTGCTAATCAGAGTTAGAAAGCAGACAATGGTCAGAAAATAGCAAATATCTCTTCACGCACCAGATATTTCTCTGCATTTTCCGAAATATATAGTTAATTTCGACATCAATTTTCTTTTACATGATGTTTATTCAAAGAGTGGCAGGACTAATACATGTAATTGTCCCAACAAACAAATCTCCATATAAATGTAGAATTCCGAATGATGTCGATAATTTAAAAAAAGAATTCCGCATCTAGAAACGTCGAACATCGACTCAACTAATCTTACCAGTATCACATACTTTTCATGATGATTTAAAATACGCTGCCAGCGTCGTCAGCACAGTTACGTCACATAACCCAACGTTTCACTCCATAGATCCTATTATCACCCAAAACGTAAAACAAACTGACGCGCCTCCGTAGCATCTGCAATTCGGCTGGAAAGTCTTCCGCGCAATCAATCGCACTTCCGGCTACGATTTCCGCGATGTTTGTCTCCGGCCGCGTCTCTAATATCGGACGTCTGTGAAAGCGCGAGTCTAATGGCGTGTTCCTAATTCCTGCCCTCTCGTTCCCGGCTCCCGCCTCGCCCGGGCCGAATCTCGTTAATCCAATTTGACTTCGCTGAGTTCGCCCAACTTTCCAGCCAACCCACTTCTGTCTATCTCTCTCACTCTCTGTCGCCGTCATACTAAGTCGGCCAATCCGCCCTTCACATCGAATGTTTCCGTCTTGATACCTGTCTCTTACAATTTCTCTTACAATTAAATCCTTTTTCTCTCTGTCTCTTTCTCTCTCTCTCTCTTTTTCACTTCCGCACTCGCTGCATCCACGATTTCGGCTTTCTTGTCTTGTGTACAGAGTCGTTAGGCACTGTCTGCTGCTTGCCGGATTCTTTATTGTTTATCTCTTACTCGCTCTCTCGGCTCGTCTCTCGGAGTCTCTTACAGTTTCTTTTGTTGTGCTCGTCATTTATTTCTATTCCTCTCGCTGGTAATATTTCTCTTTCGGCCCTTCACTCACTCTTCCCCGTCGTGCGCGTTTCTCTCTTTCATTCTGTGTATTTTCGGTTAATATCTGCTCTTTCTTTATATTTTCTCGTGCGATCACTCTGTTGCACTCTCTTCGTCATTTTTACCTCTTTCCCATTCTTTTACCCCAGTCTACCTTTCCACCCTCTTTCTCCCAATTACTGTCCCTCCCTGCCTCTCTTATTCTCTCTTAACCTTTTGCGGTCCCTACCTCCGACGAGACTTTTCCCGAATAATATTATGCTAGGAAACGAGGTAATTGCACAGATAAAATAGCATCTTCCGGCACATCACGCGACGCAACGTATAAAATCATTATTACCATATTTAACAAATAATAAGTAATTGCCTCGATAACAAATTTCGGTTGATCCTACTGAAATAATCATATTTTTCCTATCTTACATAATCGGTCATAATAATAACAATTTATTCTGCGCGCCTGAAAAGCAACGGTAGGTACTTCCTCTGTGTGCCTGGGAGGCAAAGGTTAATCTCGCTCCTACTTCTTTCTCCCCCTCTCTCTATCTGTCCTATCTATTTATCTGTCTACTGCCCTCTCTCTCTCTCTCTCTTTATCCAACGAAATTCCCGCGGCGACTATCGGTAACCCGAGCAGCTTATGATAATCACCCTTGAAAGAACTTTGCCACCCTACGACTCCAACTTTGCCCTTCATCTTCCTGCCCGTCCGTCTATCCGTCTATCTACCTAAAGCCGCTCCCTTCTCTTCACTTCCTACATATCACTTCTCGCCCTCTCATTGTCGCACCCGACGTCCTTGTTTTTCTTTCGAACTCTCTTAACGTTCAGTCTATATCGCTCCATCGCCGTGTGACCCTTTATCAACTCTGTTTCCATCCGTTCTCTCTTCATCTCCTCTCTCTCTCTCTCTCTCTCTCTCTCTCGCTCTCTGCCCTGTCTGTGTGGACTCCTTCGGAACAGGCCAAAGTTTCTCTTCGTCAGTACGAGGAACTAGGATAGACGTAAAGCAAACACGCCGGCAAATTTCATGTCCAATAATGGGATGCTTTTTCGTTGGCATGAAAGTTCGGCGGTCCGATCGTGGGTGTCGAGGGACATCTTAATCGTTTGAAGGAATGTATGGTCTGGATGACTGTGCGATTATAAGCTCGAATATCTGCACGCGGCGGTCTGAATTGCTCGGATGATGGCGCATTAATGTGGCTAAGTGCTTGAGTGCCTGTACGACGACGTATGTCTAGCTAGGTATATATATATTTAATAAATATGTTCTACATGTAGACTTCAATGGCGCCTCGCTTCACGCGGTTACGAAAGCACAGCGTCTCTGGGAACATGCTTTCTGTATCAAATCGATCATTTTCGGTCTTACTCAGCATTCGTATTACCATCAACGCATACACAACTGAATTAGCCGTAACGATACGGCAGATAATTCCACAATCAGCTCCCGGACTGCCCGAAGTATAAAGAGAGAGACTAATAAAAATGGAGCATCGCGGTGGAACAGAGAAAAGAACCGACAAACTGTTCTCCGCTCGAACATATTCGCACTCTGAAAAACACAAACGCTCGCAAAGCGTCCTACGGAAACAATGATAAATTCGCGCAATCTCCTTAAAAGCAAAGTACTCCCGACAAAGCGTCCACATGGCTCATGTGTCCATTAAAAAAAAAATAAAAAAAAAAAACACCCACGCCCATACCCGCACACAGAAAAAAGAGCATAATCTCTCAAAGAATATCCGTAACGATCTCAATACCCCTGAAAGCTATCGCAGTATCGATTCGCACAATTAACCGGCCTCTCGTTGTCCCTAACAAACCGTCGCGTCGTTCAAAGAAGCGATATCGCCGGCAAAGCGTGGCCGCGTGTACGTGTGCGTGCGGCGTGCATACGTGAGATTAGCGGGAATAATCCGAACGACACAGGCTTTCTCCATCGTCGGCATCTGTCGCGTTGTTGGAAATCCGCGCGTAGCGTCGCGCGCCATTACGTCGTTAACAACGTACTTAGGCGCGCTGATTGAAAATACGGAACGAGGCTGCCAGACGATGTTCACGGCTTCGTATGCCATTGGCGGGCGCACACGGTCACGAGTGCGTCGTTACGCAAACGTACGCGCGCACGCCTGCATAATGTTTCGACAGGTTCGTAACGTAAGTGATGAGAGCGATGCACAGGTCGCCGCGTGATGTGTAGAATTGACTTCAACGGCGAACGATGTAACTCTGTATCTGTTGGGAAACAGATCTTGACGGAAAAATGTTGAACGCACTTTGCCATATCTTGAGTATTCTTGAAATTTTCGGAGATGATACATTTTTATGGAATAGAGGAGGATTATTTTAAATGGAAAGTCAATCTTTTGTACTTCTAATTACATATTAATCTTCCGTTGGCATCAACTTTGGACCAGATTGTCTGCCCGATTCCTCCTTAATCATCAGGCACAACTATATATTCCTCGCTCGTCACATGACGCCACGTTCTCGATGACGCGTCGTGCTTGTGACATTTCAACGATCGTCTCCATTACCACTGTCGATTTGCGGGCAGCAAGTGGACATGCCCACGCCGGAACATTGACCGCGGACCGTGCGGTTTTCGTTCCGTCGAAACTGCCCATCCGCATAACATTCCGTTCCATTCCACTTTTCACCTTCCCCTCAATGAATCCACCCCCTTTGGGCCCCAGTGTCTACGAGGGACAAGTCTGCCAGCATTGCGGGTCAGCGGACTCAGCGTATTATCTATTTGACCGACTTTTCGACTTAGACCATATATACTCATTGGCAGATATACATACGAACTGCCTTCATTACTTTTACCACACGTGATGTCATAGATGATTTTATTTCTTGCTCAAAGCATTTATTAAAGCCATGGGTATTAGTATATTTGATCTAAGCTTTTAGATCGTTGCCCTTCGTAACACTATACTGAAATATAAATAATCTAAATTCGTAAAAAAATTATTATTATTGTTATCGCACATTTATTCGCGGCGCAAAAAGACACATAAAACGTTCGAGGCGACAAAAGTAGCGGGAAACAGCGCGCGAGGATTGTTTCTAAAGACATCGACCACACTCGCCGCATAATACCCAGCCATTTATATGCGGCGCCATTCGAGGGTGAGAATTTTTTATTCAAGCGACTTTTCATCGGTCCGCCGCAAAGCGCCGACTCTCGGAACTGGTCACTTCTATACAGGCGCGCGGGGGTGGGTTGAGGTAATATTATACTCTCGCTTTTTTACCGTTATAGCCGTATGAACGGCGCGCGAGGGTGAATTTTCAGTTCAAGTGACTCTTGATCGACGCGCTTTCAAACGGCGCGTTCTAAACTCCGTTATTTTTTCCCTCGACGAAACGAAAGCACTCGATTTCGCGGCTGGCCTGGCCCGATCGTGACGACTAAACGAGTCGGCGTGAGCGAGAATGTCTTTTGTGCGTTGGATCACTGTTAACGACGTTTCTACTCTTAGATGTTTACGCGTTTCTTTTGTCGCGCGTTAAAATCGTGCACGAAATGAATTTTTCAATGTTTCGATACACAAAGATGTCAGATTTCACAGTGAACATAATGCTGCGTTTATTTGCAAAATATGCATGTTTCTGGGGAATTTTACTGGAGACGCAATTTTTAACGCAGATACTGTATCATATATGACTACACGTAGTGTATGAATCGATGATATTGGAAGAAACGGTGCTGCGTTACGAAATCTTGTCAAATCGCCAAACGTCCGTAAATGGATGGGAAACGTGGCATTCCATCCATTTGCTTGAGAACTGGTGCGCGAATTTGTGGCAAGCCGCTGGTCGTTATTAGAATACGGCAATATGTCTTCCCCTTCGGTTCGTTCTCACAGCTTGCGACAACTTACAATTCGGATCAATTTACACATATCGCTCACGTATGAGTTCCGCTCCGACGTCATTTGTTCAGTATCAACTTACAACTAGTAATATATCCTGCAACTCGTAACATTTGACACATGCGTATCGATCTTCAATTGTGATTGACAAAAATCATAAATGTTTCACGTCAACAAATAAAATAAACCAAACTGCATAATAACGATCGAAAACTTAAATTTACACTTTAAATCATTAATCATATCAAAGAAAATTAACACCGACCCGCCAGCCTCACATTCAATTCCGTCCTCCACTTTCTTTGCGCAAACTTTGCGACACACCCTCAGAAGTCGCGACTGCATAAAACACTTCTCGAACGTTCTTACGCCGCCCACGCCGCCGAACATTTTGACGACGACGTCGTCACGGAGGAACTTTACGTCACGTATCGCGACGGCCCGCTACGATCTTCATCGCGGAAAAACCGGCCAGGACCCTCTGACATTTTAGTACGCAGTTACGACAGCTGCGCTCTGATGAGATTCTTCAGCGAAATTGGCCCAGCTTAAATTTGCCGCGTTCGCCCGACGACGCGCGAGCAGGGGGCGTCCTTGGAACGTGCGAAAGACAAAGGGGAAGCCGGATAAGTGAGACACGAATCGAATGGGTGCGTAAGGACAGCTATGTGATGGAAGATGATCGATAGGCAGGGGGTGGTGGGAGAAAAGGATTTAAGTATTTAGGAGAGTGATACTCGGAAGGGAATCTAGACAAGTGCTCGGATCCGATCAGATGATACAAGAAGCATGTTGTTACGCGCTGAAATCTGGCAAGTTCATATTCTTTTTTTTTACGCCCACTTGTTTTCACGTTCGAAGCGTGAAACTTTAGTTGGAATAATGAAGCTTCTGACACCTGAGATAGGGAATTTATTATTTATATCACAAGAATGAGAACCTGCGATCGAGATGTGGTGGCAGAATGAGGAAAAAGATCCCTGAGACGCACAAAAAAAAAAAAATCAAAACGCAGATAACATCTGTAACAGACGCAGGCGTCAAAAGTTGCGCGAACGACCGCAGGCGCACGAGCAACCCGAAATTTCGCGAGCGTATCGAGAAAACGATATGTACACCCGCTGACAAACCCGCAATAACCCAGACACATCATGACCAGCCTGCGAACTACCGCGAGCAAGAACAAGCCCGCACGAGGCAGATAGCGAACGAGCCGCGATTGAAAAAGGGAACAGGGGGTAGACAGCGACAAAAAAAAGCAACGAAAGAGAGAGAGAGAGGCTCCTAGGAGAAGCAGCGAAAGTTTTCGTGCCACTGCTCCGCGTGAGTAATAAAACGCGCCCACGTTCAGAGAGAAAGAGAGAGAGGGAGAATAAAAAAGAGGACGTCAAATGCTGGCAAGAACGCTCCGCGCAGTTACGGAATTCACGGTCTCCGACCCTCGCGCATCGTCGAGAGCTTCCCTAATGTTGCACAGTAACTTTCGTCATTGAATAGAACGCTGGACAGAGGCAGGGGGTGGGTTTGGGTGGCTTGGATAGGGGCGGGGACATGTGTTGCGCGATAAGAAGAGACTGCCGCGAACGTGACCATTCCTTCCCGATAAGAATCGCCGCGCACGTGATGCGATTTCGCGATTTGTTCTCTCTGGGGACGAGGGAGGAAGAGAGAAAGAGGGAGGGAGAGGGAGGGGAAAGGATTTTGTCGACGGGCGGATTCTTGTATCGGGAGCGTTTGCCGCTGCAAATCGCTCGATTCCGCCTAGAATGCGCCATTGTTGGGCGACGTTGTCTGTACCGATGCTTCCCAACCGGCGCGCCGGGAGATATTGATGGCTGCGCGAGGGGTGGGTCGAGGAAAATTGATGGACTATGTGGCCTGTCTTCCCTTTTTCGTCCGGAGAAGGATGGGGAAGAAGGTAAAGTCGAGCGGGTTAACAAGCTCTGCCGCGAGTGGAACTGTGTATCTTTTCGTCAGGTACGCCGAAGCATCTCGGAAGCACGGCTGTGTGCTTTCTGCCTGTTCTTTCTAGTGGGCACGTCGTGGTCGTCTACTAATGCATCGAGACTACTGACATTTTTCTTCCGAAGCAACGGTAACTAATTTCAAAAATAATTGTTTTTGCGCAAACATTTGTTAGGTCAAAAAATATGAGCAACTGAGTTTTCTCGTCTTCCTGTACGCCGCTGTACTACTTACTCCCACAAAATCTGTTCTTTCGGTCCGATGCCGTCCTAACGACGAACAACATCCGTCACGCCGTGACACAGGGCGCACGTAAAAGCCGGGTCATAAATGACCCGCAGTCCCGGCACTCCCGATGCACTTTTCACATCGCACCGCCCTCGAGAACGTGTCCGTCCCTTTAACATTCCGAGCACCCGAACAACGTGACCCATCTCGCGCGCCTAATCTCTTCATGCCCCTACCGACGAACGCAATTTATTTTCCCGTCCCACTATCGACAGCCTAACCATCGGGGCCTCCGTACGTCCTGCGCTTCCTCGCGGCGAGAAATATCGAGCGTCACGACGCTCTGGAGCTTCCCAATAATACTTCCTTCCGGGAGCATCGGCCTGGCCTCCAATATATCCGCAAATTACACCGAAAAATCCGGATCGCCACGCCGGATTGGAACGAGCCAGACGAAATCCCGACCCGTAATACGTTGCCTGACCCGGCCACGTTACACGCCGTGCCTCTTACAGGCATTACCCAGGCCCGATTCCGCAGTTTTCGCTCGCCATTGGGCGGCTATTTCGAGTCGATGATTATGCCTTAGTTGCAATTTTTCTTTCCTTTCATTCACCGTTCGTTATTGCTCACGTTTATTTTTTTACTCGCGCTTTGCGCGTCATTGTTTTTTTTTTTTTTTTTTGTTTTCAGTCGGGAGCTTGCATCGAATAAGAAGCAAGAATGAAGAAATATAAATGTCGAATAGATAACTTCCAGCTTTTGTGAAGTCGGTTAAAGATAGAAGAGAGCGAGTGAAATTGGCTGTATTCAGACTGTCGAGAGGCAATTTTGTGCGCTAGCTTGTGTGAAGTAATTTGTCTGCTGAGAGTGTCGGCGTTGATCGGGAGAGGAGGGATTTTGATTGGACGGGAAACGATGGATGATAAGCGTTTGTCTGTGAACGACGGCGATCAATTAGTGTTTTTGTGGCGGATTAATTAAGTCTAGTGGCGAATTTTTGTTTCCTCGTTTTTTTTTTGGGCTGATGGTTGGAAAGGTTTAGGCGGATCAAGTGGATGGGGTGTATATTTTTATTTCGGAAATTCATCATTGTCAGGATGTACGTCAGGCGACACGACGGTAGAGTAACATGGCAGTGATTAATAAATCTTAAAAAATGTGTAATATTATCGGTATTGCTTCTACTCATAATCCATCATGCTGGCAATTATAATAAGGAGTTCAAATCAGTGGCACAGCGTGAAGATTCGTAATCACATTCGAAATATGAATGATGAAAAAACACGAAATATGAAAAAACATCATATTAATGTGTTAATAATGTCTCATTAAACGATAATCCGAAGATTCGGGTTCTACCGTGCGAGAGAAGCGCGCACGGGCAATAAAACAGTTGGCCATACTTAGCGAAAGATTATATTCAAACTCTGACCGCGCACATATACTACTCGGAGTACGTACATCGTCGGAACGTACGAAGTTCGCGTCCATTAACATAGCAAAACGTTTCCGAGGGCGAAAAAAAAAACGTGCGGTCCCAACTAACCGAAAGTCTCATTTTCTACCAGCGCGCCATGGCGTCGTCACAATTCAGAAAAGCTGTAATTTTCCATAATTCCTCCGACCATCGGAGGAGCCAGTTTTCGCCATAGTTTCAGCCACGATCTTGCTGGAATATTTTACCGAGTTACATTGTCCCGTTTCGAGCTCGCGGCTTGAATTAAGGGAGGCGAGGGTCGGTCGTTAACATGGCGAAATTTTTGCAACCAAAAAAGGCAACTTTCCACGTTGGCCGCCATTTTATGTCGCGGACTACCACGAAACCGGCAATTTTTCTATTATTTTCTTGCAAGTTCACTGCCTTAATGTTTCATCGTGCGTATACAATAACGCGGATCAATATAACATCCTGCCATTGCATATTCAAATAATAATTGTAATGAAATTGGATAAACAATGTAACGATTTAATATTGAATATTGAGTAAGAAGAATTTTCACGATATATCTGTGCATACAGTAAATGAAAAAGAATAAGCAACGACTTAAAACAAATCGAACATAAAGCAGAAGAGAACGTTAAAGAACCACGTTTGCATGTGTGTGAGACAATTTTCGTTCAAATAAATTCCGACGCTTACAATTGCGGATAACGAGTGTAAAGATAATGAGCAACAATTTAAAACAGCGACCACAGAAGCGCGAGTAATGAAATTTGCAATGCATAATGGAGCGCAATTATAATTCAAACCGGGAGAACCGATACGCACCCGCCATCTTGTCAGCAAAATCTTAGTACATTACGTCACGCGACACCGAACTCACCGTGGCGATCTTATTAAAGTCCTCGAAATCTCGTCGTTTCACTTTCTTGCCGCTCCATTATGCATTCCCGTTAATGAAATCCGTGTGAGGCTCGATTACTAGAGGCGCGGATCGGATTTGAACCTCCGCAGGGTTCTCATTTCAGAGAAATACGCCGCTGGTGCAAAATTCTCTCGTTATACGTTCGTTGGACCGGAGATGTCCAGATTCAGCGTCGGTTGCCGCTCATTTCGCGAGACTCTTTCCTTGGACTATCCAGCTTTGCCCATTCCAATTCCTATTCCCTACATACGAAATAATCAGACAGTAGTCTTCGTAACAAGTGGATTTCTGTTCAAATTCCACAGTTCGCCAGCTGAAAACATTTTTGCTCGCAGACAGACGCATTTATGAAAATCATCTCTCGGCAAAATTTGATAATTTTTTAAATCACTAGCTTCACGATCCGAGTATATTCTTTATCCCCCGCTACCCAAATTCAGGAAACATTAATATTCGTGCGTCGCTGAATTCTCGTCCATTCAAGCCACAGTCTGCTCTCACCGAGCAGACAATTTTCGCTGGCGCCGTGAAAGATTTGAAATATACCATCGGTCCCGACCAAACTTCCCACCGTAGCTTTGATCCTTTTTACAAAGACCACCTTCAACTCTCGTAATAGCTCGACTCCGGCAAATAATCCCGTTCTCTCCCGGATGAAAAAAAAAACAAAAAAAAGAACAACGAACACGAGCACCGCCTCGTCTAACAGGCGAGGCATTCCGAACGCCAGGGAATATCATCTTACCGTTAACAATTTCATTATTAAAGGAGGAAAACAGGGTAGCGTCGTTATGCCGGCAATTCGTTCCGTAACGCCGTGCGAAGGATTACGCGCAATTACTTATTCCACGGACAGGCACGGAATTTCTTTTACCCCCGACCGAAGTCGGTATTAAAGAGAAAAAGAGATGGAGAAAGTGTGCGAAAGAATATCTCTTATCGTCTCACATCCTACAGAACAAGGGTGAATTAAATTAATAGTGAGATATACACTTAACGCGTTGCGAGACAATCTCAGGTTATATAACAAAATTGTGCAATAAAAAATACACTTAATTTCTAACCACAGAATCATATGTCAACAAATGACGCATCCAGACAATTAATAATCAATTCCTCATCAAGCCATAGTTCACCGAAGGTATCATAAAATAATACTTGAACGTATCGTTGAAACATGGAAAATTTCGACGTTAACACCTCTCACAATCGGTTCATCGAAGCATCATTCACCCATTTACGTCCACACGTCCGCCCATCGACGCCACATCGTCCCACTACCGCACTCACACCCATCCCTGCCTTCCACTCTCGGCAGCCAGCGTCACACCCAACGACCAATTCTCTTCTCTGTCGCAGGTACCCTCGTCGAAAAGCAATACAATCAGTTCTCGGGCAGCGTGCACGTGATGAAGGCCGTGGCCTCCGACATGGTGCTGACCTTCTGCTCGCGGAGCCCCGACAATCAGCTGTACTCCTTGCTGCTGTCGCGCGAGCACACGCTGGAGGCGAGCGCCAAGCGTGGCGTGCACAATCTGCTGGGTCGACGGCGTCTGAAGGTCGCCAGCATTCGGGAGACGTGCGTCAACGGCGGCGCCGGATGGCGAAGAGCGTCCATCGACATCGTCAGCTGGACGACCATCCTCGGCATCATACTCTCGTCCAAGGCAATGCTCGCGCAGTAGTCCATTCCGTAGGCCCGGCTGGCGTGCCAGCGACGGAGATCGAGTTTCTCGCGTCTATCCGATTTCTTCCCATTTCAGTCTTTGCTTACGACTCGACACTTGGCGCCACCGCGAGCTCCGGGACTTCGAGGTAACGAATGTATTGTAGTGCGACGGTGGCGCGTGCGTTTGCCGGCGTCGATAGCGTGGGATCGATGGTTTATGTTGGTTAAGTCGGTTCCGAGGTGAATTTGCACGAGATTTTTCGTTCTTCCGACGATCCGAGGCGCGTGCGATGATGTTGGAGTTTCGTTGGAGAACGGATTGGGGAGGAGTGATGTTTGATTTTTTTCCTGATTTCTGATCGGTGTTACGTTGTGAGGTAAGAGGGTGTCATTAACTGAATGGGATATGATGGACGTTTCGGAGCTGATCGTTTTTATTGGTGTTCGTGCGGAACTTTGAACGACGCGCTTGAAATTTGAAAAACTAAATAATTCGATAATTGCAGCAGCAAAAATTAAGCTACGAACAATTTCACTCCGATCCACGAAAAATGGAAAATCAAACTTCCCAATCAGAAGCTCAGGAATCGGAAAGCTATTAACGCGCAAAATCGCGAGCTGAAACGGGCAAGAAGATTCGAATCGTTAAAACGATTCTACGCGCGCGCAAAAACATTAGCCGTTCGTAAATAATTATTATCGCCCGCCTGCCGTCTGCTGGGACCAGGACTTCGATCGAGCGAAAATCTGCCGACAGAACGGAACGTTTCGTCTGTCACCGATCGATCCTCGGTTACGTGTTACGTTACGCGAGCCTGCACCTGCAGCAGAAGGTTCCTCGTCGCATCGGAGCGCGTCTAATTGGTCTTTGACATTAATTCGCGCACAATCGGATTGGCAGCGTGAACCGAAGCGCGGATGAAAGAAGTTCGCCACTTCCGATTATTTCCTCCCACTCCCAAGTCCTTCCGCTTCTTTTTTTTTTCGCGCCTCCGCTCGTTCCTTTTGCACATCCAATTTCGCGCCGCGCGCGTACTGTTCGCGAGCGCAAAGGGCGAGTGGATCGCTCGGAACGCTCGCTGTCCTAATGAGTCGCAATTTTAAAAAGTCGCAAGAGTGCCCGGGGGAAGGCCGTCCGACTATTCCGAACGCTTTACTACTTAAATCGGATTAAGATTGAGCGCGCGCGTGCGCGGAGCCGTAGAGTGCGACCCTTGGAAATCGTGGGCATATCAAACGAAGCGGAAACGTGAGTTTGCGCGGAATCTCGGATAAAGGGACCGTGAAACTGGTCCTGAAACGTTCCGCGGACATTTCGACGCGACACTTTTCGACGGACGCTGCCTGTCTTGCACGTATTCCAAGATTCATTAGCGGGAGAATCGAAGGATCCGAATGATTGATCCGTAATAATCCTGAAACCACTGAAAAGTGTTTGTCTCAAGTTTTGTAAGTCGATACGAGTAGAGAAGTTCTGCTTTTTTCTTAATTAATGAGAATATTTTCAGACGCCTCAATTTATACTGAAGCCGTTTATGTGATACTTTTCGACGGGCACTGCCTATATCTCAATATTCGACAAATACGATTTTTTAAATTTATGAATAACGTCTACAATATTTTGATCAATGCGAATTTGATACTTTCTAACACGTACTTCGATGCGGTTCAATTTTCACCCACAAGAGAAAACACCGTTCCCGTCACTGCATCATTTTTATCCAATTTCATACCATCGATCCGACCGGATACGGGCTGAATTATTCAGTCGACGAGTTTCGCGCGACGACACGACGCGAAATAGGCGCTCTACTTCTAAGCAGCTTTTGATACACTCGAACATTTTTACCCGATTATTATCGCCGATTGCCGTCATCGATCGCTTTCTAATGCGCGGCCTTTGTACCGCGATGCGCTGTTCATACACGGCCGAATGCTCGATAACTCTGGTTATCCTTCTACCTAAAGCGCATTTCCCGACTGAACGATCGCCGATTGCGCCGATTCAATTTGCAGATACGTCGGCGGACGAGCTAAAACTGAAACCGAACGGATTCTCACGTCGTCGCGCTCATTTGCAGGTGGCGGGACTGTTAACTAACTACGCTACACAGTTTATTTAACTCTTTGACTGCGGCGCGGTTAAGTTTTCTATCAAACGCATTTTGCATATTTATAATAATTACTTCGATCTTCGTCTTAAAACATATGTGTGTGTGTGCGTGTGTGTGTGTATATATATATAGCGGCCGCCATGGAAATTGCATCGCATAGGTGGTATACTGTGGAAAGTCAGTCGACGGATGTGCAAAGGACATAATGTATAATGATGCATGGTTAATATACATATTCAAATATATAGGTAAAGTCGTTCATTGATAATATTGATAATTGTAGACATTTTTAAGCAATCTGACACTGATGACATTTTTGATGCAACGCAGAAGAATTCGAACTTTGCTTAAGTGTCTGCGTGCACATTTGCGATCAAAGGGTTAAAGAAATGTTTATACTATTAGAACACTCCTGTATTACCGTAATGACGAGTAATGGTTTTCGACACTTTCAATACTCTTTCTCAGACAGACTTTTCCAACGTCCCGGACTTCCCCTGCGCACCGTAAAACAAAAATGCCAAGAGCACGTAAGGAGTAGGACAGATTTCTTGCACGTTCGCTTCGTTTCCGACTCACGCGTTTCTTTAATTCTTTCTCGTTCCACTTATGAGTCGTATATCTACTGCCTTCGTTACCTTATCGAACGTTTCGGTAGGCGTGCTATATGTATGTTAAACGAAAACAGACAAAAAAAAAGGAACTGGGAGAAGAGAGGCGCATGCGGTACGTAAGTCATTTTCTTTGTGTATTGAACGTGACAATAGGAACTTGACGAGGGGTCAAGGATAATTCTCATCAACGGGAGATAAGCGCTAGTTTAATCGAGACGTCACATTTACGACATTAGCCATTTATTCGAACAGGGGAGACCGTGGTCGGTAGTTGGTGAGGCAGATGTAATGCGCTTCAAAGGTTAATCATATAACACGGCCGTTTCCTCCTATAATTACGACACCGTCAATTATCGGACAATACGAATTCTGATTAACGCGGCGTTTTTCTGCTTCGGAAAATGAAACGAAATGGCTGGAGCGACGAATTATTCCGACAGGAAACCAAATTTTCGGATATTAATAATAATTGAGAAATTCCATATCGAAAGATTAAAATTATAAATCAGAAGAATGCGAATATAAGAAATGAAAAATTACTCATTGGTCGTTGCCATCTCGAAAACAATCGTTAGAACCGGAAAAATGACTAAAATCGCGAAACGATAGAAAAAAAATGTCTCTGTTCACTCGTTAGTCGAACGAAATATTGCCGAACAAAGGATACGAGAGTAACGTACTGAAAATCGTCGCACCTCATCATCCCTCGGCCACGCTCTGCCGTTGATGAAATCAGAATGCGCCGACTGCCTGCCGAACTTTCCTGACACTTTTCTCTGCCAGTCAATCGATCTGTCCCCCTCAATCCATTCTGCCGCCCGATTCGGGCAGATCTTAGCGTTAAGAATTCGGACTGCTAGTAAGTCGTTAGTGTTAAATCTACTTGCTCGAGCCAAAGATAGATAACGAGAGAAAAGGAAGAAAAATGAGAAAAACTGGAGAGTAAGCGAGAGAATGGGAAAGAAAGAAGGAAGATTCTGTACGGGTGTAAGGTAGTTCGATGTTGAATGCGACGGAAAGTCATGGTTCGCTGCGATCAGTCGATATTCACTGGCTGGAAGCGACCCGAGAAGAGTCTATCGACTGATCGATTGCCAATTGTGCAGCAGGAAGAAAGGAAACCGTCGTGAAATTTGTAGAGCGGAATGGCATAAATGTTGGAAGAATGAGGAAACTGTTATGTGTTCGGCGAAGTTTGGTTCTGGCTTAAGCAAGGCCGGGACCGTTCGTTGCGTTTTTAACGATTCGGGTATTCGAAGGATTTTATTGTCTGGAGAATTTCTTGGTAATAATTGGAGTGTCATTTGACTGTCTTACCGTATTGAGTACATGAACGTTCCTGAACACATGCTTTCAGATAGTTTTCACATTGCATAAATTTAATTCTCACCATTGATGATCAATCCACGAGCAGCCGCCAATTGTTTACTCGCGCGCCAAAATCTTTCTTGCTTAATAGAAATTGAACAAAAGAAACGTTAACAAATTTCCCAATTATTTCAATATTTATTTTGTCAGCAAACAAAACAATACATTCACTGTTACTCGATGTTATAATTAAAAATTATTTTAAAATGAACAATTTTCGCTGACGGCAAAAAAAAGAGCAGACCTTCCGTCGCCAGTTCGAACGATTAAAATCGCAGCGACGCGAAGAGCGGAGGAGTCCTCGCAAAGGATCGATTTAATTAGCCTAAGCTAGGATCACTTTATGTTACCCCACCTGCGACAGGAGTCTCGGACGTGAAAGGGTTAAACAACTTCGGCCCCGAATTTCCAGCTAAGCGCGACAAAATTTGCCGACTGCAATTTAACTTTTACCCCCGAGCGCCCGCCGCTTCCGTTTTAAGTCGAGCTCGCCGAATTTCGCTGTTTCGCAATTAGAATGCAGCCCCGTTTCCTCTCCTCCCGCCGAAACGAGTCGTCCTCTTCGAATGTTCAGGAGAGAAGAACGCACGGCGGTAAGGGAAGGTTCGCGAACGTTAAAAATGCACGGTTCGACAGCGATACGTGGAAATTACTTCGGGAGTTAGCTGTTTCTTGTGAGAAGCGATGAAGTTCTGTAGAAATGTGTGTCAATGGTGGTCCACTCATTCTTCGACGATTAATAAATTAGTGCTTTAAGAGGTGACGCGTCTATTTCTATTTGATGGATTTTTTTATTCTTGTCTTGTCAGATTGAGTTACGATAAGGACTTGTAGTAGGTGTACGTTTTCTGACTCAACACACTTCTTGGACCTTCTTGGACTATTAATCGTCTTTAGTTATTAGGTCATTGGTAAAGGATTACATAATAACAGTTATCGATATTCGTTTTAAAGCATCAAACGTCAGCTGCGGTGGAAATTAATATTATGAAATAATTGTGATTAATATTTGCAGAACAATATTTACATAATTCAATCGGTTGTTTAATGAGAAATTTCCCCCAACGAGAGATCCACGTATTACGTTCCACCCACTATGTCCGTCTCGGCAAACTTTTCTTTACATAGTTCTACGTAGCATAAACCAAACAAAAAAATTAATAAATAAAACGATATTCAATATAAATCACCGTGATAGCCGGATAATTATGAAAAGAAAAGGAAACTAAGAGAAGCGACAATGATAACGACGCGAAAAATGCGACGAGATATCGAAAAGGGATATCGAATGGAAACTCGTTGAATTTATTATGTATAATCGATGCCAGTCGCGAGAGGCTACGCGATGTTGTGTTTAAAATGCTCTAGAGTCTTTATTTATTGTACAAAAACGCTCGATATTATATATATACATATAAATATATAAATATAAATATATATACATAAATTATATATATATATATATACATATTATGTCACCTAGATTCTGTAATACGATGTAATCGTATGCTTATTATGTGTATAAATATGAAACAATAAAGGATGACTTCGTCGTTTCAGAGATTACTTCATTTTCAGGTTATATTCTAACCAGTCCGCGTTCATGATTACATTTAAGATTATCCATCCGTCATCCTATTCTAATCAACACCGTATCACCGCCAATTATAATAACTGATACAAAATCCTATTGAATTCCATAAAATACAAATTCGTTCAAAGTTTTAAATTAAATTCATAAACTATCTTTTTCAGATAAATAATAAAAATATATTTCTTATTTCCGGTCGCGACGAGCAAGATTAAAGAAAAACAATAATTTACCGCGTACGCTCGTCCCTCACGCGGCGTTTATATATGCAAACACTCACGGCCTATTACCCGGACCCGGAAAGCAGGTCAGGAAATTCTAAACTCGCCTGGGACGCGCGGCGCGTTAGTGGTAAACGATATAAAAATAATATTACCGCGGCGCAGCACGCTTTTAGCGGTAATTACCTTCATTGTTGCCAGCGCGGATGCGGAGAAGTTGCCGAGGCTTGGCTTTTACTCGAAATCGACGATGCGCGTTTACATTGCTGTCCCGTTAAACTCGTCACAATTATTTCGCGTAACGCGGCTAATACGGAATTTTTCCTTAATCCAATTTCCCGGCAACATTTGCGTCGAAAGTTTCAGCACGAAACATTCCGCGTACGCGAGCGCAAAATAATTCGGTACAGCCCCTTAAAAAATCAACCCCTTGCACCTTCCGACTAGAGATTTACAATTCTGTTGAAGAAATCGATTTTCTGAACAAAAATCTAAATCAAAATATCGATCCTGCAAAATTCGAATCGAACATCTCTACTTCCAACCAGCAATCCGGCCGCCGACATCAAACAATTCCCATCACCGGCACAATCCTGAAAATCCCTCCAGCCATTTCTTCTCGTTTGTACTTAATTCGGAAAAAATTATCTCATCGTAAAACCTATTAATCTCTCCCTCCCGCTCAAGTCGTTCGACTTTTGTCCTACGTACCCCCTCTCTTTCTCTCTCTCTCTCTCACTCTCCCCGTCCTCATCGGTCTTCCATTTCTACGTCCACACAGGCCACGCCATTTTCCACCCCACCCCACCCGCTCCTCTTCCTTGTTGATTCTCTTCCTTTCATCGTCCGCGATTCTTCGGCCGTCGCCTTTGTGGCCGAGATATAAGCTCGCCAGTCAAAGGGAGCCCCGGGCACAAAGGACAGTCGGCATCCACTCCGAAAGTTTTGAGTTGAATTTCGCGTAGGTGACGAGGGAGCGGAGAGAAAGAAGACGAAGAAGAGGAAGGGCGAAAAAGGTTGAAGGGTGGGGGACAAAGATGGAGGACTGTGAGGGTTGGTAGCGTGAAATATAGCCGACCCCCTTGCGATAATCGGGTTAAAAGGACTGACGGACGCGTCGAGGAATACTTTCCGAAGAAGGTGGAAATTTGTATGAAATCGCTGTCAATTGATTTGCTGAAATTTTCGTAGATTGTAGTCGAGATTATACGTCGACGCATACAGCACGTAGAACTTGAAAGTTGGTAAGTCGAATATATTTCGAACGTCGAACACTCCAGCCGCAGACAATAGCGGTAGCGTTCTGAAGGATTCATTTGGTGAACATGAAAAAAATTCATAAATAAAAAATCAATAAGGGCGTCTACCGCGAGAGACGAAAGTTGCCGGCGAGAAGTGGTTCAAAGAAAGGTATTTGTCACGTCGAGAGGGGTGGGCGTGGGTCGCGTGGGATGCAGGAAGTGGCGAGAGGAAGGTGGAATTGACGTAAGAGGAGGCCGACAAAGGAGCAAGACGGCGTGGCGAGGGTCACCTAACGATAGACTTCCCAAAACAACACGCCGATTATCCCATTGACGCTCATTAGCATTCTAATTAGTGCGTGGGCGTGAACGCGGACCGTAGTTGCGTTTTCGCGCGCGAATACACACGTGGACGGATTAATGGCAAGTTGGAGACGAGGGGAGAGGGCGAGCGAGGTGGAAGGAAGGAGGTCGACCTTTCGGTTCAACGGGACGAAATAAGCGAATTAGCGAATTGGTTAATTGAGGAGAGACGTCGACGAGCTTGAATTTGTGGTGTATTTTTTTTTTTGCTCTATTTTTATTTACAACCGAGTATGAATGATGTAATGACGCACAGTGGGAGTGGACGTCGACGAGTAATTGACGAAGTGACGCAACTGTGAAATAAACATTTGTGTATGTGCGATGTGCTCGTTGCACGTGACGTTACGCTGGGATGGTCAAAGGTGGATAAAAAAGAATTGGTTTATTACGATACTGACGAAGAAGTATGACTGGTTAATGAAAATGGTGCCGAAATGGAAATTGGCGTGTAAATAAGTAAGATTCGTCTATTACGACAGTGGCAGGCAAATATAATAGGTCAACATTAAACCCACCGAATAAAATTTTCTTTTCTTTCATATATAACTTTGTACCCCTGTCATAACGACCGACAGAAACGTCCAAACAATTTCGATCGTCGAACCAGCCGTCTCTGCGCGAAACTACCCACCAACAATAGTTCCTAATTGGCAAAAAACCAGCAGATGGCTGCGTTCGTCGAAGTAAGTGCCGAGATTATCCTCGAGGCAAGCGAATTTGCTGGCTGTGAGCGTCGTTTGAGGACGTTTATTGTTGGAAACATGCGATTTGAGAGAGGCACTGGCTGCGTCCATATACGCGAAACGAAAAAGGACAATGGCCCGGCGCATTTCAATGCATGAATGAAGAAATGGGTACAGATATATTCTGTCGGCCGAGAAGGGAATCTAGGAAAAAGCTGGAAGACGATGGAAGAGAGAAGAGGACGCTTGTAACGCATGACTCCGAGAGCCCGCGAACTCTCACATGCAGATAGGCAATCATCACGAGAGGGAAGAATAATTATCGGCGTGTTTGCAATAACTTTTAGTAGTGCGCGCGGGCAATTTCGTCGGGGAACGTAAATTACGGCTTTTACGAGGCATCAAGTTTATGGGGGTGCGCGAGAAGGGGGACGTAAGTGTGCGCAAAATGTAAGCACATTGTAAATGATAACGCGGCCGGAGGTAAGAGTAATGAAATTAGAAAATTGCGATGTGAGAAGGAGCTCGCGCGCGGCGTGATCCGTATCTTTTTGCAGTGAGCAGAGACTATGAGAAACGGCGAGCGTACGGGATGATTGATAGTAGTCCGAAAAATATGAGTCGTGTGATATGGAAACTAGTACAACTTCGAAATATGAAGAAAGCGCAGACAATGAACATAGGCACGTGCACGTATTAACCCTTTCAGAGCCGAACAACGATATAATATACCATCCCAAACCACCCCACAATACAATCTCATAAAACTACAAAATCAACTTCACAAATATTCGAACTCAACATCAATGAACTGTCAAAAGCTCGCCAAAAACCAAGTAGCATCCGCCACTGACAGTCCAAAACATTCAAAACCGCGCACGCATCGACGCTCCCACATTCTCAACTTTCTGACGACGTCGAGAAGAGAGACCACCCTAACCAGGGTGTACAGTTTTACGAGACCTCGTGGCTTTACGGCGCGCACAGGTACGCGCGAGGAATAAGAATCGCATTCAATTACCGTCGACATCGAGCACGCGTCCGGTTGCATAAACCGGCCCAACGCCCACCTCCGACGATCGTTCGCGGCCCGCTCGAATTATTTGCCCGACGATTTTACGACGGGCCGCGGACTAAAAGGATCCCAGTAGTAAAGTCCTGCCATCGGCCAGACACGCGTCCGTAACGAGTCGCACGTCTTCTCGCCGTCGCCCACGCTCCTTCTCCGTCCGACGAAAGCCACTCTGACACCGTCGAGGCTTGCTAATGCTCCTGTCGACCGAGATACCGTCGGCGTTAAGGCGAATTTACATTCGTCATTTGGCGCGCTCCGTTTCGTGCCGCGCAAGGGAGGATACTGAGACTCGTTATAATTTCATGGCTTGCCACGCTCAGACGGTGGATTGGCGTGCGCGCGTGTGTGTGGCTGTGGAATTTGTTTCATTTTTTTTGGTGCTCGTTCTCTTTGATGGTTTAATTTTCGGTGATGGAATTGGACGGATTGGTTGGTGGATGGATTTGTCTGTTTCGCGGTGCGAGGAATTTCGGTAATTGGCGCGGGTGACTGTGGGAGTGGTGCGAGTCGAAAATGTGAAAATGTTGGGCGATGCTTTTTTTGTTCGAATACTTTTGTGACTATCGGGATATACGTGAATTTTGATGGCGTTGTGTTGTTATTGATATGAAATAATGGAACGTAGAGGCAAGTCGTGGGGAAATTGTTAAAAAATCATGTTTTATGAAATGATTTTACCTTCGTATTACTTGGATTTACTGTCAAACATTTTTGATCACTTTTAAGGGATCTTGGATTTATTTTGAAGTAAAATAGCTATTGTTTTGAAATTCTTGACGATGCTGAAATCATGTGACGCGGAACAGCGATTTAGATTGTGTCGAAAAAGGAATTAAAGCTTGTCATTTATTAAACAGAATTTATTAGCAGAGTTTATTAAAAGCGCCTCACTCTGCGATGCAAGAGGAATACGAAGATTCATTATAAATTCACGCTTCGCTGCATTTAACAGAAAATATGAGCGCTCTGAAGCGGATAATACAACAACGTCATCACATTTAATTTAAAATACGACGACAAATATTTTTACCGACGAATTAAAAATTGAATACATCTACGTACATTTTATTTTATAGACAAATGTTCCGGCCCGAAAATGATATAAAATCGTTTACCAACTCGACGCGCGATACTGTTGAACTATGTCTCCGAAACTGTTTCCAACATTTTTATAAAATTAAAACGCACACCAATGCGTAGTTTAATCGATGCTCACCGACCACGTACTTGAAGAATTCAAACTCTCCATCCTCGAACTCCAGAACACGAAACCTGACTCTTCCACAACTGACTGACTCGTCAACAAAACATGAGCGTCATTACTTCTCTCTAAACGGTACTTTGAAAATGGGAAACCTTACAATCCTTGAAACGTCTAATATCCAATTTCCCGGGTATCAAACATAAAGTTCCTTAACATGCGATCCATTAAATATTAAAACGCAAGATGCCGACGCAGTTCGTCCTTGATTCAACAGAAAGCTGCACGCAATTCGCAGCAAAACGTCAACAAAAATTGTCACTCATGATCAAATAATGAATTAAAAAGAATCTTCAGTAACATCGATAAACCAAATCGAACATATTCTGCTTTCACGTGCACAACCTGTGTACAGGGCATTGGAGGTTGATCGTTGAATAGAAACTCGAAAGTGAATCTGATTCGGTCTGCATTCGCGAAATTCCGATCGGACGTTTCATAATGGGGGTATTATTACGGTCTCGTTGTTTCGTTATACATACGCCGAATATTTCGATGCGTGCGAAACAATAACGATCGCCGCCCCCTTTACAGTCTCGAATTTGGGTCGACAAAGTTTATCGCAACAACGCGCGCTAACGAGCGCCAACGATTGCGATGCGCATGATAATGCGACTGACTAATGATCGAAAGTTCCGCTGAGACTAATGCGATACCTCTCGACAACGCTTGCCAGCGACTCACTTCTTACCAATTGAAAAACATTTAATCTTACCCCTTATTTCTTGCAAACAAAAAATAAACTCATCAACCTTACCACCACCTGCACATCAAAATTACATATGTAACGAGATTACGACGCACGGAACGACATTATTTCAAACACAATCGACATTGCCGGCCGCTTCCAGCAGTTCCAGCCACTTCGGAACGGCCATTACCAGAAACGGCAGAAACGCACGAAAAACAGACGTCGTCAAAAGACGAAATCAGCCAAAGGCTCGCGCTCTGTGCCGAGATGCACAATCCTCGCTTAGCATTCTCCTGGGACACGAGCGCGAATCTATGCGTGCACGTCAGAATGCTTTGTGCCGGGAGCGCGCGCGCGCGGGTTGGGGCTGGGAACTGTGGAAATCGTGGCGGCAGACATTGTGCGCGCACGAAAGTACTGCCGGGAATGTCTAGGTGCATGCGAATCCCGATAAGGCCAAGAGCGGACTAGGGGTGGTGGAGACGACGAGCGAGCAGGGCGCGTTGGTCGTGGTCGTCAACCTTGCAAATGGATTCTAGAGCCGCCATTGCCTTTTAACCTTTCGACCGCGGTCGGGTGGACAACGCTTGTGTCACAGAGAAGGGCTCGCGACACTATCCGACCGCGCGAAGTGTGGTGAGGAATTCCGTCACGTCCTTACACGATTACCTGACGCTGGGACTGGGACGCTCGTCATCTAGACTCGTACTTTGGAGTAAACTTCGTTTCGAGACACCAGGAGATTTTCAACTTTTTTTATTTTTTTTATATTTTTTTTATAGTACTGGATGAACGGAGAAGATAACGCGTCTGTTCTTTTTGTTTGTTTTTTATTATTTTTTTCTGGCCAAGAACGTAAAAAGTTCGGAAGTGTGCTACGTACGGTTACCTGGAAGCAATTAAAGCAAGCAGAGCGTGATGATTTAGTCATTCTGGTCATCCTCGTAAAGCTTTGACCTTTTGAACGAGATTGAATGGCTACCGCTTATGTCACAGAGGAGGGCTGGCGATGCTACATGCTACCTAGAAGCACAAAGCGTGGAAAGGAATTCCTTCGCGTCGATCGACGAGTTCTTCAACGATTCACAGATACCGGACGATACTATGGATAGCATCCGAACGGACGAGCTCAGGCTTAAAAGGCTTCAAATCCGTATGTTATAACGTTTGAGACAAGATTATACGTTGCAAGGCGCACCAGTTGGTGCTAGACATATATTTTATGTGGCATCGTACATTAAAAAATGTTTTCTTTTATGCACGTAAAGAAGGGTTAACGAGTATAAAATTGTACACAAGGTTGCATTGAGAGTAAGCGCTAGAAGACCGTAATTTTCCAACAAAATTAATACACCGTAGAAGTTCTCAAATTGATGAATACTATATATTACAGAAATTTATGCGGTATTAACACTTTGGCGGCCGCACTGTTTGTTAAAATTTCTTCGCTTGGCGCCGGCACCACTACCTCTGTTACTTCGCTTGTCGCCGGCTGTCGTCTGCCACTGGGCAATACCGTCACCACTGTGGTGTCACCGGCCGTCAGGCAATACTTTGCGAATGTCACCACTGTGGTGTCGCCGGCCGTCAGGCAATACTTTGCGAAGGTCACCACTGTGGTGTCGCCGGACGGCATAGTGTTAAATTATGGATACTTAAAAATATTCTAATTTTATCTAATATTCTGCCTCTGACACTAAGATTGAAGCCATTAGCTACGATATGAAATGAAACCATAACCAGTACATTAGTTTTAGAAAGCAACAAATAATGCATTCATGCTCTTCATCCAGTAAATTGCATTATTTGACGTGTTTCGCGAGCAAAACCGAGCAAAGGACGGCCAATTGGTTAAGGGACCGAGAACATGCGAGAAACAGCAAAATAATCTATTAACTATGCAACTGTTTTGATGGCAACAAGTATGTAATTTATTCATGCACTTACGTTTACACTAACGCGCAGACGTAAATTGAGTTTATTGGCGTGTTTCACGTGCAAAACTGAGCAAAGCACACCCAATTGGATAAAGGGACAGAGAAGGAAGAGAGGGGGAGAGAGCGAGAACAGGAGGAGAGAGACAGCAAGGACTGCACCCTTTTGATTCACACTGAGGCGAAGCAAGGAAATTAATGAATTCACTAATTGCGAGACGTCGACGAGGTTGCCTCCGTAATTTCAGGTCTCGAACTACGAAATGTAATGCAACGCCGTAAAACAAGCCGCGCAACTACCTGCCAATAATGGAACTGGCAAATTGTCGACAAACATCTGTAACAGTACTAACAGATAACACTGTTACTTCTCACCTCGATTGTATCGTTATTGCGTGTTACATAGACACATATATATACAAAAGTAGAAGAGATTTACTCCTAACGAAAGACTTGAAACATACACTTTTACATACATACGCATCCATTCATAACAAAAAATAATATATATACATATATAATCATTCACAACTTCCGCATGTTTTCCTTTTTTTCAAACGTCAACACTCATCATCCGCCACCCACGCGCTGCATAACACTACACATAATACGACAAGAATTAAAACTCAGCCAGCGCAAAGCCACGACACTTCACGCCACCGTGTGGCCGCGCGCGGGTGGAAATAAAGTTCGCCGTGGCCAGCGATGCCCGGAAACGTGATGCTTAAAAACCACACGTCGTCCAGTCCGCTCCACGCGAGCACCCAGCTCGCGTCCGCAGCATTCGACCGACGGACGCCTTTCAGCGAGGAACGCGGAAAGAGCAGCGGCACAAAGAAGTCTAGCCAGTCGCGTGCATTTAATTAACGCCCGCGCCGAACACATATCTGCCGCGCAGCCGGCCATCTGCGCGGACGCACCAACACGCGCCGTCGAACCCAATTACTTCGCGTCTCTGGTCGTTTATCGCGATCGCCGCTGATTTATAATTCGGCCCCGTCGCGGCGCGGCCGTTTCGGTCGAGTGACTTTGATCGTTACGCGGCACGAATCGAGCGTGCGTCGTAAAATTGGCCCAATACGGTAAACCGCCCCGTCGAAATAGTTAATGACAGAGCGGACTGCTTAATGACGCCCGTCGACGCGACGATCGGCGCCGGCCTGGCTGCGTGTGTTGAATATTTCGATCGCTCATAATGCACCGCGCCAGCGTATTTATAATTCGGACGTCGCTGATGATAATCCGCTGTCGGGTGTGACGGGGCCGGACGAGCGAGCTTGATTATGACGTCGGACGCGGAAAAAGGAGGGTAGATGAGATGGCGCGTGAAGCTCGGTGTAGGATTTTGTGCAGAAGAGAAGCTCGTTTCAGTAAACTCTATTTTAGCATTAACTGCGCAAAGGATGTGGGACTTCATTGTACGACTTCTCGAAATAAAAATTACAGTACTCGCACTACGACACAAGTACCAAGCATCGACATGCATAAGTACACGAGTCTAAACGGAAAGTAGCGATTACATCCTAATATCAACAGCATTCATAACCACCTCTCTCTCTCTTTGAGATAGATCGCCATGGTAGATCATGCACAGGGCGTAATGCGGTGGACCGACAAAAGGGCCGGTTTGCGACAATGCCTGGCGCGTCGCATCCGTCACAGGTAATAGACGTACATCTCGATAAGGACCAGCCCCCGACGATGTGTTCATTGTCATCCCCGTCCTCGTTGTCGCGGATGGTAGGATGCATCAGTGTAAACCGTTTACACAGCCCTCCCTCTCACTGTCTCTCTTGCCCGCCGTCTCTACCCCTTAGTCACCATCGACTCCTGCACCCTTATTGGTAGCGCGTGCACGGTCGTGCACATCGCACATTTGGGTCTGTGAGCACATGTATACGTGCGCAAGTATTAATGTCGCTGTATGTATACATAAGCGCATCCGTGTGCATATGGACGTTAGGTACAAGTAAGTCAGGATACACCTAGTTACATAGATACATAAACATACATGTGAATGCGTGTATATACGCGTGTATGCATGGATGTATTATCCGTAGCATATATATGTTCAGGTTTATGTAAGTCAGTATATATCTAGCTACCTACATATATAAACGTATATGTTTCTATCAATGCATGTATATACATATATGGATGTATTTATCTACGTACCCCATCTATGCGACAATACCTGTGCACCTACGCACGCTTCTATAAACGCACGTATATACGCATCTGCATATATTTATGTGTCGCATGCAAGTATGAGATGCGCGCACGCTTTGTTACGGTTGGTTTGTCGCTATCGGCACCGCATTGTTATTAGTTGCCGCGCGCGCGTTAATGGTGAAGTATGTCGTAGCAGAAGTGGAAGTATTGCGGGAGAAACGATGCGCGCGGACCACCGCCGGATGCGTCGTTTTGTTATGGTTGATTTACCGGCATTGGCGCACCGTTGTTGCTGCTGCAACGCACTGGAAGTGCACACTGGAAGTGCATGGTGGAAGTAGCGCGTACGCGGTGCTTTGTAGTAATTCGGGGTTAACACACTGCTCGACACGCCGCCAGGGACGGAAGAATGGTGGACTGTCGAGCAGAAGTTGACGCCGGATTGTTCGCTCGCTGTTATTGAATGCGGCGGAACGGTAGTTAGGCGCAATTTGTTGTCTTCGTTTGTGCACCGCGAAATTTAACGTGGCGAACGCGGTATGATAGGATTACGCGCTGAATAATTAAGTGTAAGGTGCAGTTTGATTGTTTAGTGGCGCGATGTAATTTACGGCTGATTTATCATTGATGCATGAATGTTGATGAAGTTAAGTGCTATTATTGTCATTATTGTAGAAATGCGGTATACTGTTTGGAATGAATGTGATTATGGGTAAATAATAATGATATAAATACATAGCAGTGGCACGTGTTATCTGAAATGGTAGAATGAAAAAAGGCTTAAGATTTCATTCTACACACCTCAGGTACGGGAATAAATAAATCGAATTAATAATATTATCGATTAGTGCCAATGACTATATAAATCCAGGTCATTTATCGTCCGTACAACCCGATATAATCGATTCCGTCTAATTCAAATATCTCCACATTCGAATTTCTTCCTCAGAAAACATTCCATCCCATCCCTCACACTCGTATCATCGAACCCTCGCAAAACACAGCGGCCAAACGTCTCGTCGTCCCTTTAAAAAATTAACAATTTCCTTAGCGCATCGCACACTTCAACGGCGCGTCTCGTGTGCACCTTCCGCCGAGTGTGTAAGACCGCATATCTCGCGCGCGCACACACGTAAGAGCCGTAAATGTGTATATAGGTGTAAACGCGGCGTAAGCCGACGGTCCGTGCAAAATTCGCGGAGGCGTGATGTTGCTCGCTTGATCGTGAGCAATTCTCTCACGCGCCGATGAAGCGATCCTTTCAGCGGGGCTTCGTCGATACCAGGTGGATAAACAGAGCCCGAGGGTGCGGTGTGAGGTTTGTAAAAGGGGCGCGCGGGAATGAGGACAACGCGAGGGAACGAAAAGCGTGTGAGAGCACGACAGAACGTGCAGAGTGTTCAGCCGGAGTGCCGTTCCTCGCAATACGAATGCGTGGTCCCATGTGTGAGCGTGTGTCTGTGTGCGTGGGGGTGTTTTTGTGGAATTTTGATACATCGAGAAGACTCGACGTTTCGTTGCTGAGCTTGCATGCGATGAGCATTCGTATGCGACTTTAGGAAATTCGATTTCGAGCAAATCAGAAGTTTTAGTTTCCGTACGGATTTTAGATGATTAGCGACTACTTTATTCTATCTCGCTTCTCAAGCCTACAGACGCGTAAGAGAGTCTAAATAAATATCGCACTCGATGCTACTTCAAATTCAAATTTCGTGCGAGACACGTCGTCAGCCTTCGCCACTGTGCACAATTCGAAATAATGACACCTACGTACCGTAACAAATGTTCCAACGAAACGACGTATCACAATGCTCGACCGAGTTTCGACATTGCGCAACGATGTATGTATGAATGCACGTTTTCGAATGCGTGACGTGTTGCGCGGGATCGGGAACGATAACGTGTCATAATGCGTACGCACGAGACCGGTATGATATCGGTTCGGTTAATTCCCGATGACGTTTCTATGTAGATACATACATACATACATGAAAATGAGCTCACCGGGTCGACAATGTTCGCAAATTTGCGGAATGTCGTAGGCCCAGCCTCGTGTCACACGTCGAATTAGGTCGGAGTTAGTGCAGGCTTATGATCCTACAATCGGAACTAGCGAAATTCCGTACACCCAAATACAGCAATCTTGCAAACTGGAAACTGAAAATCGGCAAGCTAAAACGGGCAAGATCGCACAGATATTCATGGAAATGCAGAAATATTTGCAAGTACACAATCGTCGTCTAATCGTAAACTGAAGCAAAAATTGTCAAGAATCTCTGCGATTTTCTTATACGCGTCCAATTCTTTTGTAAACTGCTTTCAAGTCACCCCGCGCACACGCATACTCTTGCCTGCCGGTTAATAAACAATTGCGTCGCCTACACGAGTTACACCGGACGACCCAATGCCGCGCGAAAAACAATTCCAAGCAGGACAAAGGAACGATCCGCTTCGGGTTCGCCCGATACCCTGTTGCCCAGGTGGATGAGACCTCGTCGCGGGAAAAAAACGGGACGGGCGACATTAAATCCGACGAGCTCTCTCGTCTCTCGCAATGAAACGGGACGCGCATTTGCGCGTCAAATAATTCAGAGGACGCGACGGCCGCGCGCACTCTTTCAGCCTCGCGTTACCAGCTCTCGCACGCTGACACGTTCTCCCCCCGTGCTTTTTTCCTGCTCTCCGAGGATAAGTCTCTCTCTCTCTGTCTCTCTCTTTCTTTCTCTCTCCCCTGTGCGCATATACGTATACATATGTATATATATATATATGTTTTTTTTTCCTGCTAGCAACCGGATATCTCTTGGTGGCTCTGATATCGAACCCCTGGAAACGAAGGAAAGGAATACGATGCCGAAAGGGGACAGAGTCTCGTTTTGGATTATTTCCACCCCCCCCCCCTCCCTCTTCCATCCCTCAACCGCGGAAGCTTCCAGTTCATCCCACCCTACACGGTCTGTTTCCGACGTTTTTAGATACGCGGAGTCTTTCGCGGATATGTCGCTGATTCGTGGAAATGTAAGTTTTAAATGTGCCTGTGTATCGAGACAGTGACTTCTGACATTGATTGGTTTTTTTTTCTGTGTCATTTACTTGAGTATGGTCTTCGTTTCGGTTGGACGCGGTACGAGTTTTGAGAGTGATTTTCTTTTTTTCGGCTCATTCGGAAATTATGCATTGGTAGAGGATCGAAATGGTGGAAGGGAAGAAGGGGAGGGGGTGAATCTTATCTCCTGCTGGAGAGTGTGCTTCAAAATGATGCCGAACGAAGATAAGGTCGGACAGAATGTTAAGAAAGTTATTGCAAGCTTAGCGAATGCAAAATGAGACTTCCCGAAGCGGAAAACTTCGTCAAACGTGGACGAGATTAAGCTTTTGACTTCTGCCACGCGTTCCTCTTCGTTCGTAACTTTGCATGTCGCAAGTCGGAGTCGACTAAGATCTGCCGAGCATAATTCGTGCGACTTTCTAAAATTCAAGATTCGACCGACTTGAATCAGTATTTACATAAAGGGAGAAATCACTGGTACAGATATTCCTAAGCGATATACTTCACAATCTTTACTTTTCAGACTGAACCCCAGTCCCATCCATTCAATGCGCGAGCTGCGTTTTAGAATTTATTACGTTTCGGAGATGGAGACGATTAACAAATATTGTGCATGAACAATATCGCATTGGTTTAATTACGCGATTAAACGCGAACCTCACGACACGCGTCCAATGTGAATGTAAATGTAAAGTCGATGTATCGTAAAGCCATTGAACCGGAAGCGTATGCGTGCGCTTTACAACCGAACTGAGCCCATGCAAGAACTCGTTTGGATTACATATAAAACGTATGGGGCAATATGGAACTATTCCAAAACGCGTACTTCCGGAAAGACCATGGACGTCTGTATAAAGCATGTAGTACAATATTAAGCGGAAGCCGGAACCATTCTTGGCACATGTAAGAACCTGCGGAGGAATACGATTTTCATGTAAAACGCGTGCGCAGGACGTAAAGAACGTTATTAACGTCATTGAGACGAATTCTGTCGATACAGCCACTCGTGCTTCTTTTTATGTGCATAAATATACAGGGCGTCTCGCGCAAAGCTTTACGTGCTCTTTTCTGCGCCGCCGTTAAAGATACGAACTTGAATTTTTTTTTTGCGTCAATTTAGATATGTATATATATATGCATATATACATGCATGGTATATACATAGATGCATGATCTAATACATCAAAACGAAAGAAAAAGCATGTTCTCCTTTCAAGAGCGAACCTTACAAAGGCTTCCGTTCATTGAAGAATGAAAAGAAGCGACGACGGACTAAAATAAGTCGAGCGCAAGTATAAAAAGTGTATCAGGTTTAGATGTATGCACATGACACGTTCGATATGCTCTCAATTTTCTTCTATATTCGTATACTTAAAGTTGCAACGACCTTCGGGCAATGCCTAGTGCGACAATCTAAGTTCTTCTAAACTCAAATAATGTCGCGTGTAAAACGATAAATGCATTTTCTACTATTTTCTATTTTCATTCCTGTATCAAACACAAATACATATTTTTACAGGTGAACTCACGTATACCATAATTCCGACTGTCTATTATTCAAAACTAATGTATTGTAATACAGAATTTGTAAACAGAAAATGTTTGCCATTAAAGTTACAGCATGTCTCGTAGCTTCTATAGTTAATTAACGAGCAGCGTATTAGTGATATTTAGCAGAAATTACCAGGGGCGATTTAGATGCAGGGTCGCCTTTAAGAACCGCATAATTGCGCGCGAGATTAAGGCACGTTACGGCTCTCATTAACGCACGCAACCCCTTTGCTAATTAAACAATTCCCCGTCCGAGACGAGCACGAGAACAAAGCGTCATATCTTCCCGCTCGCCCGATTCACGGGACTGTAAATAATATAAACAAACGGACACTTGGCCAACGTTTCCCTGTCAGACCCGAGCCCATTTAAGCCAGAATCCATCAATCTTCTGCAACACATTACAGGCGACAAGAGAGGAAGAAAAAAAAAGCAACAAAAAACCGTACAACTTTTCCCGACGAAATAACAGTAATTCATACCTTGTCATTGTCAAGCTTTCATATTACATTTTCCCAGGCATAAACACACGTTTCGTCAGGGGACAGGGGACGCGACGCGCGATATAGAACGCCGACGCCACTCGCTATCACAGACGCGCCGATACGAAGTAGCGCGCAGAAACATTTTTCGTCGAAGAAAGCCTCGCGCACGTTTCATGATTGTCAAATGCCGCGCGTGCCGCATTCGAAATATTCCGCCCACTTCTGTTCCCTGACCTGTATCCGTCTTCTTGCGCGTCGTTAATACATCGACCCGAATGCAATTTTCAGAAGCGGTAAAAAGCACGCGACGCGCGCATAATACGTTCTTGTCACTTTCATACTTTTTGCCGCAATCGCATCAGAATCCGGGCCGCGTACGGCGAACTCGCGTTTTGTAACAATCCGCGGCAAGAAGCGGCGGAAAGGAAGTTGACGTGTAATTCGCGCCGTCGTCGGCAGGAATTCGTTATCCTCGAAGTGTCGCGATTTGTAAATACGCGTGAGGAAGTGTGCCGGCGAAGAATGAAGCACGCGCATACGCTTGCCGCGCGGAATTAATCAGATGCACGTATGAATGTCGCGAGGCGCGGGTGTAACATCTTTGACGTCGAGTGTAGAGAAAAATGTTGCTTTTTCTATGAACGCACTTCTTTCTCGAAAGTTCAAGCGTAGTCTTTCTTTTTGTAAATATAATTACATGTTTTTTTATACAGATCTATTTCTTGATATTGTGTGCATTACGAAAGAAACGTGGGTTACGATGACTTCTACACGGGGTGTCCAGTAAAATAAAATCCGCCGTTACCTATATCAGTTTCATCCATTTATAACCATCTAATAGGGCGTTTCTAACCAAACTTCGAAAAACACTCTTTTCTTCAAAATCTTAACTTCTTAAGGTATATCTTAGACAATTCCATTATTAAGCTTGACATCAGACAACTTTGTCATTTTTTCTCGACTGCCGCGTTCGTGACACAAATTCGAGTCGATCGATAAACGAACAAGAAAACAGTGTTCTTCGACCGACGAACGGTCGAAACGACATCAATCCAAACAGTCGGCCCTTGCCATCGACGTGAACCATGGACAAGACCGTAACGAAGTTCGGCGGTGGATAGGCAACTGGCCGGGCGGGCAGTTGTGAGTAGTCGCGGGACGAGTGAAAAACGCGGACAACCAATGCGGGACAGGTCCCAAACGAGTCGGGGATTTTCGTGTCGCGATTCCGGCCGCACGACGCCATTCAGGACGATGTGCGGGAATAAAATCAAAAGCACGCCGATTCCCTTCCGATCCCGATTCGTCGTTCGCTGGCGAAACATGTGCAGGTATAAAGCTTTTTCCCCTCGGTCGTTTTGCGGAATTTGAACGGGGAGCGAAAAAGAGAGAAAGAGGGAACGGAGGCTTCGGTGTGTGTGAGAGAGAAATGTACTTTGTGAAAAAAGAGGACGCAAGGAAGCTTAAGTATGAGAGAGAGAGAGAAAGAGAGAGAAGAGGAACGAAAGGAAGCTTGAATGTGTATGAGAAATGTACTTTGTGAAAAAAAGAGAGTGGAAGGAAGCTTAAGTGCGTGAGAGAGAGAAATGTACTATACGAAGAGAAAGAGAGCAGAAGAAAGAAAACGACTGGGAAGAGCGAAGGAAAAGGTAACGACGAGTCACAGAGAGCGAAACGTGTGCGGACGGAGCGACATTTCGAGCGGACAACGTGTGCGAGTCGCTACAATATGTCTGAGCACGACGCTATCGCTTCCACTGCGACTATCGCTCAGTGATCTTCGACGAATTCGCTCCACAATCTACGACAGACCCGACACGCCACGAATGCGAAGTGCGGAGCGCTCTCTTTATCATTCTGGGTTTGAATTAAGAAACGAATGGAGGTAAACATTTTTGGTTGTCGTTACGCTAAGCGTATCACGGATCGACTCTGCATCAGTGATCGACGCGAAGAACAAGAGACAGAATGAGTTACAGTAATCTAGAATGGTGAGTACAGTCCTTAAACTTCCTTTGACATAAATTCCTTGTAAATAACGTTTCAATAAGCACTTTGAAGCTTCAAATAACTTTCTCGATTTCCTTCCTGCGGCTGTCGTCCGATAATTAACTCGGAGTCTAAACCTGTAATGGTCATGGGAAATAAAAAAAGAGGAGAAGGAGAAGAAATAGAAAATTACGTTCACGTGACGCGCCAATTAGTCTCGCTAAGCCCAGCGACTCGTTTACGTTCCCTTCAAACGTGACGCTCGCTTCGTCCCTTTGAATCCCAACTCAACTCGCGCGAAAGGCCTTAATTAGACGCGAATCGAGTTCCTCTCGATCTTATTGTTTGTTGAATTACGGACGCTGCTGATCAACAAATTGGACGACTCCGTTGACGACTCCGAACGGCCGCGAAACAATCGCGAGCTGACACCTCGAAATTACGCGCGGCGAGAGATGTGTCTGTCGGCTCGAGTTCGCGTTCGCGGGACTTTTAATTACTTCTTTCAGATGTTGCACGTCGAGTTTCGTGTATTTTCTGCTGCGTACAATTTTTCCTCCTACGTTTCTAGTGTTGCAGGTACTATTGAGAGTATTTCAGTACAAGGTTCGCTATTGATTAGATAAGAGAAAGTATTTTATAATACACCGATGTTGTAGTAATATAAATTGTGCGTAATACTGAAAGCTGAAAGTCGTATCTAGATGAGAACGTGTATAATAATAAAATTAGTTTATGTCGTATAGTTTTGAACCACCGTGTACAATAATGAGAATTTGCGTGCGAGTAGGTGGGTGATGTGATAAGTCGCAATGACAGAGCTCGACAGAATTTCTCTACCAACAGGGAGCGCATATTTACGTTATCATACGTTTCAAGATTTTACACCAGCGATAGTCACGAAGCACGGCTTTTTAACCCAATTACATGAATGCTAATTCATTGTTGCAGACCACTATACTTATTAATTTAATTTCAAGCTTAATTCAATTCAGTGTAAAAAAAATAGATACGAACCACAAAAATTTACTAAACACCATCCAAATTCTTAGATACATCTCATCCAGCATAGTTGAAACGATCGATCTGAGAACGCTGTAGCGCCAGAAACAAAACTCCTTTCATTCTGCTCGCCGAGTTGTCTTTTTAGTGAGCGACGGGAGCGGCGCGAAAGAAGGGCTGGTCGTCGGTGACATAACTGGCTGAGTCATCAATTGGGATCAATTACTCCGCAGCCTCCGGTCAGTCGACCGTCCGTCCCTGCCGCGACATTTATTTTCCTTTCGACGAATCAATTGAAGCCGGGAGCGTAGGAGAAAGCCGGAAAGAATTATCTGCGCGATCAACAACGTTACATCTCTGTTAGGCTACGATTGACATGGACGAGCGTTCCGACGAAGAATAATTCTGACCAGTCGGACGGTATACTTGTACTTGTTCTGACGAATTCGTGCGTTTGTTCGTTGTTAGACTTCTATTTTACACGAAGGCAAAGAAGCGGTTTTTTTGTTTACGATTACTAGTATATCTTCGGATTACAATTTTATTCGATTCGAAACACTACAATCAAGAACCACGGAATTCATACATATAAACTATGTCAAATAACTAGAATATTCTATTAACCGTTAATTGTTCCTCTTTTTACTAATTCCTTTACTCCCCCCGCTTATCCAGTGAAAATGCAATCAAACCCTCCGTAAAATATGGAAAGCAGCCGGAATAGGAATTGCCGAGAAATTCCAGCTTGACCGTTATAAAGATATTCCCGACTACATTGCTGCGAGGCTCCCTCCCGAAAAAAAAGAGAATTAAAAATCACGGGGGATTCTAATTCCGTAATTCCTTCGACCGTAACGAAGCAGGTAAGAACGTTCACCAGGGAACGAGATTATCAGAGCATTGTTAGTATGCAAAAAAGACGAAGCTGTAGCTTGCGCAAGAGACCGAGCGACATCGTGAAACAACCGTTACTTCTGTTTAAACTTTCTCGATTCTGTACCCGAAAAGACTGGTCCCACGGTGCTCCTTCAAAAAATAAAGTACTGCAAGTTATTAAATGCTCGGTCATAGTATATTGTAGGTATACGTCGTTACTGTCGGTTACTCTAATTTACTCGAATTCCATATTATTAATTATAATTCTTAAGATCAAATTTTCTGTACTTAAACTCTAAAATCGATCATTCCGACAACCAAGAAACAAAACTCTCAATAAAAAGTATGCGCACACAACAATGAACATACTCAAAACATGAATTCTGCCTTCGATCACCATTAACTTCCGAAACAGCCGAGTCCCCCGCTTGAAATCAACGTGCAAAAGCAATCCATCGCCTTAAACACAACGAACATAAAATCAACGAAGCCAAGAACTCGACAAACGAAACGATCCTCGCACAGCCAGTAGCACAGCCGTGAGCAAGAAATCTGCCGCCACGGAGCTCTCTATTTACACCGAACGAGCGTCTCCGACGTTCTGAAAAATTGATCGAGTGCCGGGGCGAAGAAATGCGAAAAAGACGAGCAGGACGCGGAAGGAAGTCGAGCGAGTCGAGATAGAGATCGACGCACGCGAACCATGCGAAAGAGCAGGACTCGCGCGCTGGCAGGTGGAGAGGAAAAGGAGGCGTTAAAAGACCGCAAACTATCCGGACAGCGAAGCTCGGCGAGAATTATTTATACCGCGGCGGGAAGCGTTGATAAATAGATCTTGGCCGCGAAATTCTACGGCAGCATGCGCCGGCACTGCTGTTGGATGGCCCATTAGGGAAGATCTTCGAGGAAAGGGAGGGCGGAAAAATTCTCGTGCGCTAAGGATTCGTCCTCAGTGCTGTTCCTCAGCGCCAAATTTACTCTCTTACCTCTTCACGGTGCAAAGAGCTCTGGCTTTCGTGCTTGTCGGACCGCAGGAACTTTGTGCCAGTCGCAACTTCTGTACACTCCTGTATATTCGCTGGAAACATGATCTTCGTTCTCTGAATGTCTGTGCCCTTGGGAGAACGTTGATCGATGTTCTTGGCATATATATTTATGTATAGTTATGTATAGTACTGGAAATTCTGCATCACTGTCAAAATTGATTCGACTGATTTCGTCAGCGCCGTCGATCATTTTCGGAGCAAGCAAAATGGGGTCGATGCGAAACTTTAAATTGAAGGTAATGAAAAGAGTGCCACGTGACGATTTGCGACTGAGGCGAATGGAAATAGTGCAGCTAGCCATTCTGCATCTGAATAAAAAGCAAACGGGGCAGTTAACCGTTTTTCATCTGAATAAATTAACACAGCACTTTACATAGGTCAGCTTATATAATTGCCGTGTTTCTCTCGCATTTCCTCGCTTTCAAAGGGACGAAGGGTGAGAGGGGTGGGCGGATGAAAGGGAGCATTTAAATCGTCCCCAGGCCGGCGCTAGTTTCATCGTCGTTGTCGCCGTGGAAATTGAAATAATTAATCGGCCGCGTTTCCGGTGCCCGGCCGCAAAGATACGTCGGCCGTATCTTACCGCCTCTATTGCTCCCCCATTATGAACTGCATAAATCAGCCGAGCGTTCGAGTGTACGTACGCTGGTGTGCCTTTTTAACCGACTTCGCGAGAGGAGGTTCTCCATTCGACATGAATATTTTTTCTTTTTTTGTGTATATATGTTCGCGCACAACTCGCGAACGAGGACCTTAAGAAATCCTCGATTTTTGAACGGTTTTTTATTCGTGCCAACGTTTCAACGTTCCAGCGAACGAACTTTGTTCGTCGAGTTCCACCATTTTTCAAAGCACGATACGTTCTTTGGCGCGCTGTCATTACTTCCTGCTCGGTCACGCAACTTCTACTTTGTCCGTGATTATTATTCTGTCAAAGATCACACTTTCAATCTTACAACTCGTATTCTGTATTGCTCACTCGTCGATCGAAGGGACCTTCGTTGCGATCGCAAATCGAACGGCTACCAAGACTACAATTTATCTTCCCACGAAATTGATCGTATTACCGAACCGACGAAAAACTGCGACAGCCTTTTTTCGGTAAACGGGAAGACGCGAAGGACGAAGGAAGCAATTTCCTGGGAGAACGAGCAGCTCGCGACCCAGTTTTCTTACGTCCCAGGAACGGCGACGGCCTCTCATCACGGGCGTGGGAACGAGGACTGTGCGCGCATTCATACGTTTCGTTGCTTAATCCAGTTAGAAACAATTAGCTGATGTAACTCGCGCACCGCCCTTCTGCGCCGTGTCGACTGATAACGGCACGGCAATGCGGGCACGACAGAAGGACGGAGGCTGAGTTTCGAAATTTCACGAACAGACGTCTCTCCAACTAAATAGGATGGGCGCTCTCGCGGAACTCGACGTCGCGACGCTTTGAGTCGCGAATTTTATCGGTAAGGTGGTGGGCGTGGGTGGCGCAGATTACGAAGGTGTGAGAGGCTTATTTTTTAAACGACGTGTATATTCTTATAATATTGTTTCTTATTCGGATGAAAGCTGCATCGATTAAGATAATATTTTATGTCGTGCAGCAGCTATTTCTGTGTGTGCAAGTTGAAGTATTGTATTGAGATTCTTCTTTTCAATCTCAAGAACATGTGTAATGTATATCCAATTATAGATACAGTTACATCGTACTTTGTCCACTGATTACGTACGCAATTTGGCACGTATATGTCCGGATAGCTTATCATTTGACGGTTTAATCCTATCTGAATCTAGACATTTGGATGTCTGGCTTTGGAAGCATTCCGCCGCATAGACATCTATATAATTACATAACTAACATAATTTGGCGTGTAGCCTCTCAGACATGCATTCGCTTTGATCGCTACAGTAATTCAAGACTGTACCGGAAGATACAAACGTATCCGTACAAATACCATATACATATATTACATATTGTAATAAAATATATTAACAAAATTTAGATATATGGTACATACATTACAAAAACTATCACACACTCTTACAAATTCTTGCACGCACTCATAATCACTGTCCGCGGCCTTCAAGCATTTATGCAATAACGCTGGATCGCCAGGCTACTTATGTAACCGAATACGCAAGAAATGTCGGCATTTAAACGACTAATCGTCCGCGCAAGTAGATGCCGCGTGACGAAAAATGTCGTGTCGCCTCGCGCGCAAATAATGGAACACTAAGCGGCACCGCGGACAAAAGTGGGTCGTGGCGTTTCGAAATTTCGCGTACAAACAGGCCGTGCCAATGGCGTGCTCGATTTTATTACTCTCATTCGTTCGCCTCATTATCCCCGTGCCCGTCGTTATTAATTTCCCCGCATTATCCGGCGGACAGTGAACATTATTACTTCATGCGAGCCCTGTTTTACGATTCCGACCGCGTCACGGGAGGGTGTACTTAAAACTGATCGATGTTGATGGACTGAGTGTCGTTGATCTCGAGTACGCGTTGAATGCGCGATGACTGATCGCTCTCGATAATTGGATAATTTGATTTTGAGAGACTGAAAACTTATTAATTCACTAATAATTCGTTCGTCAATTGCCGAACATTCGACCTACTCTCCGCGCAACAACGTTTCTACGAACACTCCGAATATCCACTTCAAAAGTGGCATCTTTTTTCCAGGCAACCGGCAGTATCGCGGCGCCAAAGTCGCGCAAAGCAGTTTTTACCATTCGTACGCAATCAGAAGCTAATTTAACACCGCCGGAACACCGTCAAGGATCCTTCCTCCCTCTTCTCACTCCTTTTTTCTCGCTCCGCGCGCCGACGAGCTCTGGCGAGTTACGCGCGATACGTGATTTCATGAAAAATCGCGTCTGCGGCCGAGTGTTTGCAGTAATTAGAGGCCCTTGGGGAGAGTCTTTAGGACGAGGCCGGCATGCGAATTCAGTGGGAGTCGTGCGCTCGAAATTCCCGGCGTCGAGCTGAAAACATGCTCGAAATACGGAGCGGGAGGAGGAGGATGGAAAAAGAGAGAGAGGGGGCCAAAAAGTGTAAGATTAAAAAGAAAGCAGACGGGGTTGGATGTGAGCGGAGAGAAATTGTAGAACAGCGTGTGCAAGAGACAGAGAGAGGGAGTGGAAATAAAAGGAAATTATGGCCAAGAAACGGAGAGAGAGAGGAACTTTGAAGGTAAGACGGAGAAGCCGGAAATGGAGAACAGATAAGAAGAGATAGTGGAGGGAAAAAAGCGAAAAATCTGACGGAGAGAAAAGAAAAAGTTTAAGGAGAAAGGGGAAAACTGGGAAAAGTACGGAAAATTGAGAAAAGGATCGAAGTACAAAGGGAAGAGAGAGAGAGAGAAGTGGGCAAAGTAGAACAACTACTCGAATTACGCAGAATTAAGGAAACAGGGAAGGACATGCAAGAAGATCTGCAGATAGTCGATGAACCAAGGAAAATAGTAGGAAGTGAGAAACCGGGAGAATCTTTTTAAAAATATAAGAAAATATTGAGGAAGCAAAGAAAAGTGAGCCTGTAAGAAAAGTAACAAAAAGAAAAACATTTACACCAATTACAAACAAAACTCGAAAGGCGACAAGACAAAGAATTAAGAAAAGGGACAAAGAAATCGCAGAGATTACGGAGGGTCGAGAAAAATACACAATTAAAACAAAAAAAAATACAACGAAGGGTGGCGACAAAGGACGCAGTGCAGGCGCAATTATAGCAGGCGGAAAGAGAGAAGCGGAGGAAGACAGAGAAGTGAGCGCAAACTGCACGGACACCAAGAAGAAACACCGCGAAGCGAGCCGAAGGAGAAAAGTTAGCAGAAAACATAGAGGATTAAGAAAAGGAAAAAATATATGGAGCGAGGTAACGGGAAGGACCGTAACGGAGAGGCAAAGGGAGAAGAAAAATTAGAACAAGCGGAGAAGACGAAAAGAGCGAGGGCGGACCGCAGCTGCCACCGCATCAGAAAACTTTCGTCCAGACCTGTTGATGCCGCAAGTTCCTTCTGTTACTGATGTTTTTCACCCCCCCCCCCAACCCCCTGTCTACATCGCCACCCGCGCCCTTTCCTCAATCCACTTCCAAAGCTTGCTTTCTTTCTCCGCCACTTTTGCCAATAAACGCGGTCCATTGACAATGAGAGTCGCTTGACTCGTTCTCGTGAGTGTTTCTCGAGTTTAACCCTGCAAACGGATGCCAGCGGGGCAGGCAAGAGTTTGAAGCAGCTTGGACCGAATAGTTTTCGCGATGTAAGCCACTTGAGCGGACGTTTCGCGTCGATCGAATAACGGCGCACGAATGAAAACGACGATTTTATAAATGCGTGCAGTGCACTCGTGCGTAATGTACGGAACTGCGTTCCTTCTCGTTCGAAAGCTGCGTAGCTGATCGAATGAAATGAGGTAGTAGTGCGCGAAAAATAATTAATATTGTCTAGGATTGAATCTTCAAGTTCCATTCTTCGTAAATTAGAATAGAAAATTATGAGGTTTGAAAAAGGAAACTGTCAAAGTGGAGTTATTCAGAGGGAATTAAAGGTACAAAATTCGAAACCTCGTAATTCTGTTGTCTTCCTCATTACAACGTCCATTTTCACTCGCCAACGACGCTTGCTAGCTGATGCCCGCGTTCGATGACGTCAGAGCGAGACAAAACAGAAGCGTACGAGCAGGGGAGTAAAAAAAATTTGCGCATCCGCGCAGCAGCAGTATTTAAACAATCTCCGCCGACGCGATCGTCGATGGAAAATCCATTCGGTGCACGAAAACATTTATGACATCCATCGGCAAACACTCGGCAGCGTAACGGCGAATATTCTTTGCCGTTCGCAAGCGCGAGCCCAAGCATGCACAATGCGATGCCAGTATTCCCACGTCGAGGATCGGTCGATTAATTCCCCGGAATCATCTGGCGTGCAAGAATCAGAAAACGCAACAATGCCGCTCCTCTCATCGCTCTCGAGAGACTTTGTGCTGCTGATTTAAAAACGTTTCCGAGGTTATTTCATAGCGAGCTGATTACGGAAGTGGTCCAATGTGTACGTAACACCAAAACATTCCTCTTCGTCGAGACACTTAGAATTTAGATCGTTGCGTTGGGATGCGTTAAAAAATATTTGTTGTATATGAACAATGTAAATATTTTCTATGACTCCAGACTTCGATGAGCCCGTAGGAAACTGTGTTCTTTGAAACCATAATGGACTAAGTTCTATTTAAGTACAAATATATAATTAAGATTGCATTCGCATATTCGATGAACACAGCATCAACGTCTGCTACTAATAAACAGGAGCAGAGGAATGAAAAGTTGTGGAAAAATGCTGCAATGCTGAAATTGTGATATCTGCTCGCGACGTCACACGTACAGGCTGAAAAACGGAAAGAGCGAGGCTAACGTTTGAAGATTCAGTGGTAAAGGTCAGGCAGGATCAGACCGAGGATCCGTGAGGATTTGCAGGGAAAGGTTACGGATATGAAGCCGCAGCTAGATTCGTCGGTCCGCGGAATATAAATGATCTTCCGGCGGAGTCGAGAAATTAATTCCCCCCCTCTCTCTCTCTCTCTCTCTCTCTTTTTCTATCTCTCTCTCTCCCTCTCTCTTTCGCTCAGTCGTCATAACACCGCTTTTCGTGGCATAAACGAAATCCTCTCGCGATAAACAAAAATGCAGCTTGCGTAGGAGCTTGAATAGGTCGCCCGTAATACTTGCACGTTTGTCGACGAAGAATTTTGACAGTAGAACTGTTTGACGTTTCGTTATAATGAGCGCATATTTTTAAATAATTTTCTACAATTTTTTCTCTTTATTTCCTCTCATTTTCAGTCATTTCGAGATATGTGGATTGTTGATGCGTGTAAAATGTTTAAAAAAAGCATTGACGATGCTGTCATTTGGCTCGGCGCACTCGTGCGACAGTCGAGGCTGAAAGCGAGGATATTACCACCAAGAGAGTGATGAATTAGTGAGCGGGGGGAACAATTGGTAAATTCGATGGTCCGCGTTGCAATTGCGTCCGATGACATTGTTACGGATTGATTTGATTGAATTGTTCTTACGTTGGCATTGCCTTGAGACCTTCAGACGCAGTAATAGGCACCTCGAAAACATCGATGAACTCGTAATCGACGAGAGTGTCCCAGTAATCGTCGTACCAATGCCAGTGAACGTAACATACAAGTATCTACATTTTTATTCTATTGTAAAATCCATTTTCTTCTTGTCTCTACTCTAATTGCTCGACAAAAACTAATACGTCGATTATTGATTATCTCGGCTTTCTTAGTCGGAAATTCATCAGCAGACCGAGTGTTCAAAGCAGAAAACGCATAACATCTTATCGAATTATCGTTTCACAGTGCATGCTGCATCTGTCCAAACGAGAACATCAGCTGGCCTCAAAGAAAAGTAAGCCGAGCGCGCGACTCGCTTGGATTCCGAAAAATCTGTCGAGGACACAGAAATTAAGCCGAATTCGTGAGCGTATTAATGGCGACGCGCAGACAACAGGAGCCGCGAGGCGCGCAATAGCGTATTATCAATCGTGGCCCATCAATTTTCATTGTCCGCGCACAATCTTCTGGCCGTAATTTCCGGTCGACACGCGGAGAGTCGCGCGGCACCGAAACGCGGCGCGCTACATTTATCGGCAAATAAAGCGGGCCGCTGCTGGTCGCTCGAGCAACAGTCGGCGCCCGGGCCGATCGGGTCGCGCATGACTCGAATTGGACAATGTGCCGGTGCAATTTACATGGGGTCACGTTAATCCGCGCGTATTAATCGGCGCACCAACGTCCAGCGCCTCCGGTCACGTGAGCATTGCGGACGAGCGACGAGGAGTGCATAAATAGAGCTTCTTATTAATAATGGAACGCGGCGAGGATGACGGGATTATCGGATCAACCCAGTTTTTCTTAGTTTTTTTTTTGCATTAATCTATGTAACCCCGGCCTCATTGCAGCGCGAAATCTTCGTTATTTGTCTTTTGCGCCAGTTTGAAGAGAGGCGAGTGTAGAAATTCATACGTCATGTTCTTCAAATAAAGTATGTCATATCGTATACGCATCTCGCGTTCATATATGAAAAACGGAAAACCTTTCACCTTTCCCCGTTTCATTTTCTCACCCCATGACTAACATTTTTTTCCGGTCGTTTTATGGACGATCTCTTCCTTTCTCTCCCCTTGCCGCTCGGCTTTTCTCTTTCATTCAAGCGTGCAAAGGAAGATTTATTTCTGTTACTATACTCGGGCATCAATAGTGTCGGTTCGGTAGATAATCGGATGTCTGCCTTCGTGAATAATGGAGAGACGTCGACGAGCGGACCTTTACCTACCCCTTTTCAGGTTAAAGACTTATAAAAATTCGTATATCGGATTATTCATAGTGCCATCGTATAACGAAATTAACAAATTATGTTTCAGCAACCTTGTAGATATTCGAAAAACATTACGCGTGGACGCACATTGAACGCATTCGATGCATTTTTCTCCACGACTTGCAATACAGAAAGCGTCCAATTAATTCAAACCTAAATATTGAATTTCTATTCAGCTCTACGAATCGAATGCGATAGCGAAATCAAAAGAACTTAAACCTGTACAAATTCGCGATATGTACATCGCGTTCAAGTCTAATAATTCGGCAGTCACTTATTTATGAAGCACGCTAGAAACGTCGACATCGAGGATAAATAAAGCGCAACGCAATGCATTAGTAATTGCGTGTATTGGCGAGCGCGTAAAGCAATTAGCGCATTCATTTCCATTAATTTGCCGGAATTCATGTTTGTCTCTCTAGCTAGAAGTAAATTAAATTCTACCGGCATTACTGTGCGAACAATATCCGATTTCGTGAATGCTGCCGAAATTACTGCTTTGCGTCCCGATGTTTCGCGGTTAATGCCGTGAAATATAACGTGACGCAATTTCTCGAGTATTTTAATTACACGGTTAATACTATTCATTTATGCAATCTGTAACTCGCCGCGACCGTCGTTTCTGTACCTTCGTCGGGGTTATAAATAATAATGGAATAATAATGGCTAATAATAAACGAAGCAAGCGAGTAATAAAGTCTCTAAGGAAAAATATACGCAAATTAATGTCGGACGCGAAATTTTGCCGTCTGCCCTGTTTTCTTTTTAACAAATATAAGTATCAATATTCGCACCCGTGTTTCGAATACTAAAGATGCGTGTTCCTCGAGTTTTCGTGGCAAATAGCATATTTCAAGGAAAAAGAACATTTCTCTATCTTCAGTCGTTAGTACTTATGCTTCCACATCAATTTTCTGCACCGTTCCGACGAAAACGACGAAATTACATTTGCATTAGTCCACTGCTCGATGACCCCATACGATACCAGTATATAATAACAGTCAATCACGAAACCTAGCCTGCCGACCACTGACCTAAACAGTGTCGCCACCCAATTCCACATCACGTCCAGCCACAAGCTGCAGTCCCACAGTTTACACCAACAATGCCAAAACTCATCACATTTCGGCGTACACAGCGGAACCTAGCACGATTCGTATATCTTCCTCCGATCACCGTTAATCATCGCCTATCGTGTCTATACATCACACGACCCGCCTAAAGACATTCGCATACATTACCGCTCATAATTATTCGAACAATACAGATCACACGCTTTACGTCTATTTAAAGACAGACGAATGTCGCACGACATCATTTCGCAGATGTGTTTTTGAATATTTTAAAAAAGCACTGTTTAGCAGAATCTGATTTAGAAAGTATATTATTTACAGTCTCAAACGTCCTATTCCTCGAAATTACCCAGGCGTTGGAATACTTACGAGCGGAAGTGTACATGGCCTAATCGTAAGCATAATGCCTCCTACGTGCCCGTGTAAATCTTCCCGCGTGCTGTTTGTCGGAAATTCCGAAAACCAAGACCTCTACCTAAACTAGCTCGTGTCTCTGTTACTCTTTCTGCTCCCTATTCTCTGCCCAGCAAACAACCCCTTTCCTCCCTCGGCCGCGAACTCTCGCGTTCTGTGGCACAGCGTTAATGCCGGCACTCTAATTACACGTCATTCTGTAATTTCATGCAGATTACCTACCTATGCGACGCGCTCGTGTGTGGGCAACCATGGACGCGAGTCGATTCGAATATACGGCACAAGCTTGTGAATATTCTTGGGCATGTGCCGTATTGATGACGAAAAAAAAGTGGTTTCAAATGAGAGTGGATTCGTACGGTATCAACGTTATATTTTCCCATTAAATAATACATTCGCTCTTCTAGGAAAACCGTGAATTTTGAGATAATAACTTACTTCACACAAGAGTCATACCTACGTTTTTGAATGTCTACAGAAAATTTCGTATCGATCAAACTACCCAGCTCGCCGAAATCAGCTGGCATCCCGTTTGACATCTCGAATCAGATCGAATTACACGCAAAGCTAAAAATCGACTTTTGTTCCCCGATAAAATTGCACTTTCGCGTACATCGACACTTTCTCCAATTCGTCTCGTAATTACATTCGAAGTAGCGACGAAATCAATGGAGCGCAACGTCCGTCCAATTCCGTCGCCAGACACGTTCGGGCACGCGTGCGTACGTCGGCTCGCGTTATGCGAGTCTCTTTGTGCCGGCTTTAATTTGCACCCAAGGGCGACGCACGGCACTCTACTTGCGGCGAATTTGCGCGATTGACCTCGCAACGAAACGGAGCTAGACGACACCCGACCCTGCTGCGCCGTCAATTCCACTCGTCACGGCCGAACCACGGCATTGAACTATTTGAGAGTTCGTCATTAGAAGATTTAGCGCGACTGATAACTGTTAACTTAAATATTCGTCTGAAGCTCACGTATGCATGAGTATCGATGTGTACGGGGTGGCGCGTACGACGAGGCTTGAAGTAGAAGGAAATGCGAGAAATTTTGAATGTGGTCTAACTATCTAATTTCATGGGACTATTTTCATAATCATGAATACCATCAATTAATGGGCAAGACGACAATTGTAACGCCGGAAAATAAGAAAATCGCAAATCAACAAGTAGCGAGTCTCAAAAAACGTAAGCCGGCAAAGTTACAGATCGGCAAGTTGGAAATCCAGGAGAACGCAATTTTCTCCGAAAATCATTCGCTCCTCCACATCGGCAATAAGAGCCCACGGCCGGAATATATCCGCAACGTAAACCAGCGCAACTATTCCGAACATTTTCCCCGGGATACCGGGGATCCGCGCGAATTTACGCAGTCGATCGACATCGCACCGACACGTATCGCATAAAGCAACAATTTACGCAAAGCAATCTTCCGGAATACTTGGCCCCGTAAAAGACCTTCCCCTCGATCGGCCGCGCTACAATATGCACGATATTTCGCAGGATCAAGAATCGATCGCGAGCCGAGTTACACCAAAAGCGTCGCCGGGCAAAGGTAGGGGTAATCGTTCGCAGCAGGTTTTGCCTCAAAGTAAGAACGAGGGAAAGAGAGAGAGAGAGAGAGAAAGTTCGGACCGGACAATATCACACAACGGGAATTTAATAAAGCCAGGCGCCCTGGACGTTGCGTACGACGTGGGCGAAAGAAATAGACGTGGATCGTGTCCAGCATGCACAGACCTTCTTTCCCACCCCCCCTTTCTTCTCCTCTTTCACTCGGGTATCACTCGTTCTCCGTTCAATTTCGCTTTCCTCCCCTCCTTTTCCCGCCACCCTCCCCTCCCTGTATACATGTGTCTTTGCCAGCTCCTTTTCCGCTCACCTCCCCCAGCACTTTTTCCGGCTGCTTCCTTCGCACCTTTCGCCGGCGGATTTCCTGTCCGTTTCTCTCGACCTCGCGCCTCTCCCTTATTTTTATTGCCCTCTTCTCGCGCGCGGCCTCCTTTCCGCGCCAGACGCCCACGCAAGAGATATATGAGACGGACGATGCGGAGCGCGCCGCCAGCCGGCGCGTTCTCAGTTTTATAATAAACCAAAACACAGCTGGCGAGGAGCGGGAATAATGCGCGCGAAGGGACGGATCCTGCCTGCGGATGATTTGCAATTAACGCGGCCGCGTCGTCGAGGAAAATTGCGTGTCGCTGGGAGGATGAATTATTATCGGCGGGCGACGAGTTGGTTGGGGTGTCGGTCTGACGCTCCGATTGTCAGACGCGGAGAATTCTCATTAGTTTATGCATGGACGAAGGAAGTCAATTTTGTACTGTGTCTCTCGTTACCCGATGACGCTGGATGCCGGAAAGTAGGGGTGGTTGATTACGGTTCGATTCTTTGTTGTACGATTTTTTTTTTTATTTTTCGAAAGAAGTGGGATTTATTAATCTTGAAAGCTATTGTTTAAGCTGAAAAGTCGAATCTTCCAAGACAGATTATTTGAAGAAATCGATTCTTTCAAGAGAATCGAACATTGACAGTCGCACTAAATTGATGTAGCTGTGCTCGTGTACCAATTGGAAAGTTGTAAGAGTAATTCTGTTACTTTTTTAATCGCCCCCAGTCGGGTCTGTATTTTCTTCGCTCCCGGCTCTCCATCATCTTTGAATTCGAAACAAACGGCACTTAAGGAGCGCGTAAGCGTGTAATTAGGTCGACGCTTAATTGAGCTGAAATATAAGAACAGCGAATTGGGTCTCGAGTGTCGACTCACGCTACTTCTCTCTTTCCGCCTCGAGGCGGTCGCGCGTTTTTAAGTGAGTGATTAATTGCAGTTCGTTTGCGCTTCACGCGACGGCTATTTATATACGTACTTATATGCAGTTTCGTACGTCAATGTATATACATCTACGAGTATATGCATATGTACATCGAAGTTAATATAAATTGTGTCCTCTTTGAGGTCACGCGATGCATGGTATCCCATGGCACATATTTAAGAGTTCAACATTCAACTAGTTGTAAAAGTGCAATAAACAAGCAAACTTCGGTATAAAATCAGATATTGAAAATGTAGACCAACTAAAAATAATCAGGTTTTCAGATTGAAATTGTCAAATAGAATGCGTTATCGGTATGTCTTCACCGTTAGTTCTGGAAATTGGGAACTCAAAAATAGCGGATGTTCAAATTCGGTATGGTAGATTGATTTGGCTTGAGGTTCTTTCTCGGGTCGCAATGCATTCTAGATGGCGTCAGAGAACAGTCCTTGTTTTAGAGCGACACGAAGTCTCACGAAGGCTGGCAGTCTTTAATAATATCTCGTCGGTGGTCTATCCTATGTCTCGTGGGTGGCTCTGTTACCATTTTGTGTCACATCCAGCGTTATCGGCCGGTTGCAGTATAAGACTACAATGCTGTGTACGGTGGGAATTGATACTAAATTAATTGATAATATTTAATTTCTTTTAAAATCCTGGAGAATAACGGAAAGGCACAAATTTTGGTTGAAAATATTATTTCGCGGGTGGTCTACTCTGTACCTCGTCTTTAAGAAGCGTTTATCGGGCCGACATTCTAGCCAACTGTGGATAAACAAGCGAACTTCCGTATCACTTCGTACAAGTGTCCAAATTCGAAGTCTTTCGTAAAAATTGAATTTGCATTCAAGCGCTTGGGTTTTCTTGAAATACATAATTCGTTGGTTTCGCATTATCTGCATTATAATAGTCCTGTCACTTATGCGCGAGAGTGTATGCATGCCAGGAACGAGAAAAAGTTTCTGAAGTCGTGGTCAGTGAAAACTGGCAAGAACTCAGCCTAACTAGATAAACGCTCTCAAATGCTCATATGTTCCATATCCGTGTTTCTGGCTCACCCATCAAGCAATCTCTCGACCCAAAGAGCTTGTCAACGAAAATGTACTACACAACTGTTGTCAAGTGTCAGTCTCTAACGGAACTCCGCCAAACCCCGTCATTCCAATATGTTCCATTCGAAACTGTAACAGCTGAGAGCGAACACAGTTTAGAAGAGTTACAACCAAGAAACAGGCAACGTCGATCCGTTTAGTCCTGGAAAATAATCTTTTTCTGTAAAACCTTCATTTTTGTTATCTCAGAAATTGTAATAATAACAAATTTCCTGAAGGGTGTCGATGAGTTCACTCTAAAAAGCCTCAAACTACTAAAACGTACGAATAATAACAGATTAATCATCGTATAGCAAAAATCGACCCCCATCCCTTCTCAAATTCGACAACCCTCTCTCCGAGAATTCCACCCCAACACACCTGCAAACATGATCAAACCCATACCTTACCACAAGCCTCACCCATCTCACTCCGCCCGCATTCAAAAACTGTCCTCCTCCCAAAACCTACCCCAAACTTCCATTCCCACCCCGACAAGCCTCCTTGACCACCAAGCATCATCCCCAACGCATCCCTCCCTAGGTACATTCTCTCACCTCCGTTAGCACCACTGCTCCTCGCCGCCGGCCCCCGCGTCAAAAATTCTATATAGGGTTTGGCAGGGCGCCGGCGCCGGTCTATAAATAGTTGCGCGCAACGCCAGTCAGCCGGTTGCGGATCGCGGCTAAAGCGAAAGCAGCAAAGCCAGCGCTTCCCACGGCGGCAGTACCAAACGCGCACCCAGACAGCGGGGAAGCGTGGTGGGTGCCCTTTTACACCACCACCGCCTCCGTCATCGGCCGTAATCGTCGTCGCGTCCTCCGACCTCTCCACCCCCGCGCGCCAGTCTCGACAGGAAGCACATCCCCTTGAAATCTTCGATCCCGACCCACGCATCGGGGCGCGCGTGACACTCGTGTGCTGGTCGGCCGGAGACAGTGCGCCAGATGGTCGGCCGGGGCTGAGTGCTGACTCGGAAGCCGTCGGAACGAAGCACTTCGGCCCGACCCCGAGGACCTCCGCGAGACTATGTGCCGGCGTCCCGACGGCGCACCGACGTCGAGGCTCGCGGAAGCGACGTAGACGGAGGCACGGAAGCTACAATGTGACTTGTGATTCCGGCATTTCGTCAGCTGATCGACGCACCGCGGACGAGGTGAGTGCGCTGATTATGTAAACGGAGTCTGTTGGGCTGTCCGAGACTTTCTGTTTCTGTATCTGTTACTCTCCGCGTCCACGGATTGTTTTTTAATTTTTTTTTAACGCTAGGCTGGTCCGTGGGTTAGGTGCGGGTTCATGGGGCGCTTGATTGGGGAAAGTTTTGGGGTGATTTATGAGGGTGCGTTTCGGGGGACCGAGAGAGTAGAGTGCGCGCGGTGCATAGGTGAGGACGGCTGCTGAACGACATCGACCTCCGTGCAGGCAGAGAGCTCTCTCCCCTGGTAAGAGAGGAACTAATTATACTCGCCTCGTGTCGAGAGGTTACTAACCAGTCAACCCTCCGGCGCCGAGCATGCGCCGTCTTCCGGAGCAAGAGCGCGCGTGCGGAGTTCCTGGATTCAATTGCGGGGATACGTGGTTTTATTTACCGTCGCCTTGTTATTCGGCAAATTATCGATCAATTACGGGACGCTATGAGGGAAGCGCGGGGAGTTTTGGACGGGGTTCAAGGGACCCGGGTTGAACACCTCCGCGCACGTGCACGTAATCGCGTAAACAGTGAACGACGCGAATCGGTGCGAATGCGTGGGCGAGCAAATATCGTCAAGTATCGCGAGGATTGGATCGGGAATTTGTGCGCGCTTACAGGTACGTTCGCAAATGTTTACGTTGAATATTGCACGCTGAATGAGCGGCTGTGAAATTAGGAGTTGTAATTATGAAAATTGTGAACTTTGAAATCGGGTACGGAGTTATGCGATCATTCGAAATGCGAAACTTTACATTGACACATGTAGTCGTCTGTATGTGGACACGTTTTATAAATACGTTCGGGTGACTTTTTCGAATACAGAAACAAAATGTGATTTCTTACTTATTATATCAACATAACAAGTATTTTCTTCTTGATCCCCTCACTCATTACACAAAATCGCAACACAAAGGTGTCACATCACAAAGGGGTAATGGAAACACGATTTCATTAAAACTTCGTTTTACATATGCATAAAGAATTATCCTTCAGTGGAACACGCCGCGTATATATCTTTCGATGATCCGTCAGGCAACTTCTGCAACCCCCAGCGCGATCAAGTTGAAGCTTCGCAGAACGACTCGTCGTTCCTCGCCCACGCGTCATCGGCGAGATAGAAAATCTGAAAGTGCAACAGCGGCGCGGCAGACACGAAACATGTAACACGTTCTGTTTAATGACCCATCGACTGCGCTGAAACTGGCACGCTGGCCGGCGTTTACGTATCTAATACCGGGGGGCAAATTGAAAAGCCCACGTCGCTACCCGTTCCGATGATATACGACGTAATCAAAGTGCACTGAATATTTAACACGTTCGCCTGCATCATGCATTTTAAAAGTCGCCCGCCACGATTACGTTGCTGATTTAAAAAGGTCGTGTGACGGCGAAATAACGTGGCGGAATGTTTTTAATTACGAACGAAATTACTATGCTGCAGGAGGCAAGGGAATATATTAATTGGAGTATCAGGATTAGATGTTCGATTTGAATTTAAATACCTGATGCAACGTCGGTCTGTCAGTAAAATCCAGAAATAAATATGTGATATACATAGTCGTATACGTGAACCATGGTACCCGGACATGATAGGTTGTACGTGATACACTGTGCATGACACATAATACAATGTACATGGTGCATGGGCCATAGCATATGGTACGCAATACACTAATACACTATGCATAACACATAATACACGCTGCAAGGCACATACATGGTACCCGATTCTCTGTGCTTGACACACAATGCACACCCATGGTGCATACCACAGGGCAGAGGGCACACACAATGTAAATATTGTAAATAGTGCAGGGATCAAGATAGATGACCCGTGATACTTAGTGCATGGTACACAATATATGAAGCTTAGTATGTTCGTGCATTCAGATGGTAGCGTCGCACTAAATCTTATAAAACTTTTATTGGGGGCAAAAAGAAGTGCGGCTGGTGAAATATGGTTTGAAGGAATCGTTACGTTTCCTCGCTCCCGGCGGGTTCAGCCGTAGCTGACATTTAACTGAACGAGTAGTGCAACCTTTAAACGCGCACGACATGTACTACTGAGCGTAAGTGGTAATGTCCTTAGGACCGCAGACAGTACTCTTTTGTTTCAACAAGAAACACAGTCACCCCCTCGACTACAATATACTGCACGAAAATAATCCATTCGTTAAGAAAGAATGTTTAAATCAAAAAATGAAATATTGCATAGCACGAAAACGCAGAATAGGTCACGATGTATAAAACAACGACATACCAAGCAGCGAAGTTACATTTATCATATTACAAGAGGCGTGTCACGAACAAAACTCTGGCATTCGCGTTATTAAATATCTAAAAACGACTGCATATAGGTAACTGACCCGACTGCAGATAAACACGTACGCGTGTAAACGTCTGCATTTCATCTATCATATTATCAACGCTTTTCGGGGAAAAACACACACGGTCGGGGGGAGGGTCAGTATGTACGAGGGAAGGTTCGCAAACAGATTGACTGTAGCGTGCGAAACCCACGACAGTAGTACGCGCACGATATATAGGTCATATCACTGAGGTTCGCCGTAGGCCAAATGCCAAACGAAAGTTTCACCCGACAATTATAATGCTGACTGACCGTTGGCAACGCTCTACTCGATTGCTCCTTACAGTGTGAAGAATTCATTCTATCGCTTATTGAATATACATTTAAACAACGTGCACTCTAACGTCTAATAATAATCATTACGCGCTGTTTGTATGAAACCGAGGCCGTTTGAAAAGTACTACGTATATATAGGGACGTAAGTAAAAAATTGAGAAATATTTCTTCTCACCGAGTTTGTGTTACAAGTGAACATTTTAGCCTTCTCAAATTTTTATCAATTACTGCCAATCAAAATAACGATGAAGAATATTCACCCATCTTTTCTAAAGCATAAGCGTCTTGATCTCGCATAGATCGTCAATTATAATGGCCCTGGTAATGCTGCCGTGTGACTTACCATGGTGGTCGGCCGTGGTGAAGCAGTTGGACAGGGCCGCCGTTGCCAGAAATTCCGAGGATCTGTTAGACGCGATGCAGAGGGTGCACGACATGTGCAGGTGGGTATCATATTTCGCACTATGCAATCTATAGCCACCTTATTACGCTCGTTTTCCTGGATGAGCCGTAACTCGGCTGTCAATCGACACTATTCGACAAAACGAAGTTCATGTTCACCGACTTCGCAACATCCCAAGTGCGCGCGTAATCATGAAGGTGGTCCAAGGAAAAGAACCTGAAAAAAAAAATTGTCATTCTATAATATCGATTCGTTCCTCTTAAAATAAATGCAGAATTTTACTAAGGTATAAATGAATATATGCATAAAAGCTGCTGGCAAAGAGCCTTGTAAGCAAAAAAAGAACTGCGCGAAAAGAAGCCTTGAAAAACGCGGACCACGGTGGAAGGCTCGGTAAAACAAACAAAAGTGGGAACAAAAGGACCCGCCAACGTCGGCCGTAATCCCACACTTTCCAATCTGCACGAGTGCAGGCATTTCCCGACGGCCACGTCGAATCGGTCAAAGGTTTCGCGCGAGAAACGACATAATCGAGAAACGAAACGTCCGACAATTCGCGCTCAACGAACTATTCCGGGCCGATGATGTCATACGGCTATTTCGCTTTGTATTTTGCGTGTCTTCGAAACGATTCTCACGCACGCTTTTAAGTAACACGTGCTCCGACTCGTGCGAGACGCGAAATGATGAGCGCGACTTGATTTAAAGAATGTTTTTGCCTTGATGTTTGTTGTTCGTGAAAATTGTTTGTGCGAAATTTTGCAGTATAAGTCTAGATCCGGACGAGGACGTACAAGATCCGGACTTGTTCGTCGAACTGGCAAGGTTTCTCGACGAGGACGTGGACGCGGTCGAGCGGGAGAAGATATTCACAAAGACGATACCGCGAATGGTGGAGAGGGCGAAAGCTCTGAGATCCACCAAACCACCTCAGGGCCTGCACTTCAGTCTGCAGCAACAGGGTAAAGTTCATTGCCGAACCGCGGCTCGTTGCGAGAGCGAGCGTAAATGAGAAGTTCGGGATTAACACTGGAACAACCAGCGTTCAACGTGCATTCCTAATTTTAATTGCATTCTTTAATTTAACAGATATTCGGTATAACGTGTTATTGATCATAATTTTGTATCTTTCTTGAAAAATTAAATAATAAAAATATGTTTTGTAATCTGTTCCTTGTTTCGGTTTTAGCTGAAAAGTTATTTTTCGTCACTTGTCATTTCGTCGGATTTGGTTGTTTTGGTGTTAACGATTTATGGTTTTATTGATACATTCACGTGTAAGCCGAATTATAAGTCGAGTGATGAGAATTGCGAGAAGTAATTCCTTATACTTTCTTTACTCAGTTTGTTATTTCTTTATTTTTCTTCGTTTGCCATCACACTCTAACTCTTCGAATATCGAGCGAAAGTGAGCACCTGTTGAAAGAGAAAATAATTTGTCCGGTGCGCACACTAAGGAAGACAATGTTCCGCGATACTAATATTTCTTTTTCTTACCAGGCGATTGTGTCGAGTACACGTACGCCTTCGTCTCGTCCCTAATCGCAAACGCGTTTTTCTCAACGTACCCGAAGAGAACGACAAAGACACATCCGACCCTTAGAGACTTCAACTTTACTAATTTCTTCAAACACCTTGACAAGTAGGTGACATCGATTCTTACGTCTTATGCTCCAACTGTGATTCTTACATTCCTCTTGCTTAACCTTTATCGTCCCTGATAAAGGTACGCTTTGCACTGAAATTTCACGTACATACGTGCACGCGCATTTATACATATACGTAGATAGAGGGTGACCGAGAACAAAAGGTCAATTGTCCCTGGAACTTCTTATGTATATGTATAATAATATGTGTTCGTATCTATTTAAGTTCATTCTACGGTAATATTTACTTGTACAATCGTGACTCGATATGAACAGAAACGTTTTTGTAGCGTTTGCAGCCTATACATTTCTCGAAAGAGCATATTATATGTGATGATAATGTGACCGCATCCGTAGCAAATTCAATTTTCACGCGCTATATATTCTTGTACAGTTGCTCGTAAATACATTCACTGTCATACGCGTTCAGTTTCGAACGGACGCACACTGTACTGCATTAACTCCTTCAGGCAGACTCTATAGACTTCAAATGTCATAATGCAATTTCTCTTCGTATCGATTTTACAAGTGAATAAGGTGAATATCAGACGTCAGGCCTGTTTACCGACCTTTGCAATCATTCTTTGCTGGCGGACAATAAAGGTTGATCACAAACTTACTGAGAAATAACTACATTCCACGCTTGTATACACGTCATTCTGTACACTAACGACACTCGCGTCGGATGGCTTGCAAATGATCGACACGCGCGATGATTGTTCTTTTTCAGAAACGGCCAAAAAGCGAAGCTGAGAAGTATATTTCATTATTACGACTATCACGATAGTGAGCACGCACTGAATGGACGTCTCATTGTTTCGAGACAGGTACGTCACGTTGAAAATCATCCCACACGTATCGAACGTTAGATACGCGCTTCCATTTGAAGAGTGCTCCAATTTTCTACGTCACAGCAGTCACGTGTTTTACTGATACTAAGAGAAGTACTGAACAAAATTAAAAATCTGCCTCTCAAATCAATACCATTACTTCTACCAGTCCAATAATTCGATAATTACAAGACAGCTCTGAATCATACGTAATAAGAAGAAAAGTTCCAAACATATATTGCGAGGCTTGGTCACACCTAGTCAAAAATATTTACCCCATTTCAAAAACACAACAAAATTGACCATCGTACTTCATCAACACGACCAAAAAAAAAGAAAAAAATATCACGTCTTACGAGAGATCGATCTGATAATCGGTCGTATACGTCGACGTCGATTCTTGACGCCGTCGATTGCCTGTTGTACAGGTAATGTCCTCGAAACAATGGCTGACGATCGAAGATTGGCTGGAAAGCAACGTGCCTCTTTGCCCACTGACGATCCGCCACGAGGGTCGTTTGGAGAGGGTAGAAGCGGAATCGAAGGTGTTGCACGTTTGCTTCGCGAGTCCCAGATTTGGCGGCGGAGTTCTCGATGGTGATGTTACCCAAGAGACTGTACATGTAAATAAGTATAAACGCACGTGCTGAATAACCGTAGGAGCCGAAATTCGTACGAACTAAAATGAATGCAAGACGCGTTGATGCGAAGGAATGAATGCGGAGCTGGGTAAACTGTTTCGCGAAGAATCGTCATATTACGAAATAGTGTATCAAAGTTCTAATTGTTTTAATTGAGAGAATTATTTCATTCTTGGCTACGATAATAGAAGAAGTACCAAGTTTTACTATGCTTTTTATAAACTTAGTGCAAATGAGACAGTATTTCAATTCGAATTTCGAATGAATCGGACGTGGTAGTGAAAGAGCTTATTATGTATTCATTGAAATGCATATTTTTACCCAGGTCTGAATAAATAATTGCGAATGGAGGATCGAGTGCAACGAGATGACAGATATATTACTTTTCAGATAGCAACGCATCCGGAGATGCTCGCCGCCATTTTGTCCGTCGAGGCCTTAGAAGACAACGAAGTCCTCATTGTCGAGGGCGTGCGACATTTGTCGAGGATAAACGACCCAAGGCATCGTGCCGTATTCGAGCCTATATCGCAAGGCAATGCCGTAAGTAAATGTAAAAAAAAAAGTAAAACATGAGTAATGAAGATCGGGAACCAATTCGAGTGATCGACGTTTCGTGTAGCAAAAATTCGTGATGCGACAGTGTGCGTCGAACGGACGAAGAAAATGTGCACAAAGTGATGAATTTAAATTCTGCCTTTCAGGTAAGCACGTGTTACATAGACCCGGAGGACTACTCGAGACTGCCGTTGACCCAGTTCGAGGAGGACAACATGCTGCGCGAAATGAACAAGTCCTTGCTCGGATTTCGGCAGAGGCGCCTACCGAGCAGTCCGACGGATCCCGTCAGGTCAGAATTGGACGCCGAAACAGCATTCGGCGCGCGTAGGCTCTCGCCAATTGGAGAAAGTTTTAGCAGCACCCCACCGGAAGGCGAGAGCGAGAACAAATGTTCAAGCGGGAACGACAATTCGAGACGACGTGAGTCGATTCGAAATTCCATTTAATTATTCGAAGCAAAATCGCTCGGGTATTACCCAATGGCATACGAATTTTGTGCAGTCCTGTACGCAGAGTCTGATTTTTATGATTTTTTTTATACGTACTAACGAACATTCTAGCCCTGTCCGCGAAATGCGACCAAGGCAAAAGCGAGTACTACACGGAAGTGCGAACGAGGCCAAACGGCAAGGCAGTCAGGCCACCCAGTCCTCGAAGGATATGCAAAGAAGCTAGCTACACAAATAAAAGGAATCGGTTTATCGTACTTGGATCGAGCGGTGAAGTTCTGCCAGTCACAAGAAAATCCCTGGGCCAGATGTCGGTCTACAGTAGTTGCAACAGTCAGAGCACGGACAGTTTTCACAGTGCGAAGGACACGATCGATGAAGAACCAGGTTGGCTTAAGAATTACGTTGAATTATACTATAATTGCTAAAGGTGCGTTGCTTTCAAACTTATGTGAAAATGTGTTTATAATAAGAATGAACCAGAAGAGGGTTCATCGAATTGACCATACTCAGTTTTTTGGCCGATTTCATTGTAATCATGCAAAACATCATATCAGGGACTGTGCATCTAGTCCTAACCGTTCGATGCCTTTTCAGAAGAGGAAGATCAGAAACTGAGCAGACGTTACAGCGCACAACTTGACACGCCGGAGAGGCGAGGCACGTTCGCACAGAGATTGAAGGAAGCGTTGAAACGCGAAAGTACCGCGACCGGCGGCACTTCTTCCAATACTTCTTCCGGCGAGAGCAGTTACGCAGTTGGAATAAGCGTGAGCGGGAGTCACGTGTGCGATCAAGACATCAAGTGAGATCAAGTCTTTTGCACGAAAAGTAGATATCCAGATAATGGTCGTGTAAGGCATAAACGTGAACATGTGGTGCACATCATTCCTTGATTTGAGTTTTCTCGTATGCACGGACCGACGCCCATTATGTACGGGCCGCGGGCCACATTCCCTTTCTTCTTCCACTTCTGGCCGACCCCCACCTTACATATACATATTGATTTTTTAAATATAATTATAAAAAATAGAGGTTTACTATTGACAAAAAGCAAGATGACCTTGAAGTAACATTGAAAACGCCACCGGGTCAAAAAATGAATAGTGCCATTTCAGTACCCACTCAAAATACTAAAGGGCACACGTCAGCTTGATTTTTTAAAATAACGTTTTTACGAGATTTTTTACAGTCTCAACTTAAATGGGACACCCTGTATATATTTTTTATATTAATGTTCAATATCCGGTAATGAGAAGAAGGAAAATGTGGCCAAAAGGAACAAAAGAAGAAGAGTGAATATATAGTAGTGTATTTATATTATATTGTATTATAAAACGTAGTAGAAACGCGTTCGTTTGTAGGTCTTCCTTTTGCACGAATCAATAGTTTAGTATTATAATTTATACCAGTCGAAGAATTCAAGCAAGTCGCAGATTTGAGAGACACTTTTTTCGTATTAATTCATCATCTTCTACTCATAGTTCACAGCTTGTTGAATCATAATTTAATATTACGATTATATTGATCGTCGATAGGAAAAGGGATTCTAGAAGCTGTGAAACCGCTTGCTACTCTTCTTTACGCGAGCATCATCGATTTTGATTGTTGACAGAGTGAAGAGGGGTGGCTCGAGAGGTTTCGTGCTTAGGGACGAGACGGTGGACGAGGAGTTCCTCAAAGAATCGCTCGAGGCCGAGCAAAAGTGGCTTGGCAGGTTTCGGCAGAGTCAACCGCCGATTTTCCAAAGAAAGGAGACTAGCGCGAGTAGCAAATACAGTTTCAGTACGGAATATAATTCTGGTAAGTGCAGACGTTCGAGCTGTGCAACAACATACACGCGTCATAGTATTCCGTAACTTTTTCAATCTAAAAACTGCCTTCTTCTTGCTTGAGCAAAGAATACGCCTCTTATTTTATTTCCTCAACACGTTTCGGATCCTACGGTTCCCTCTTTAGGAGTCTAAACAAATACATTATATGATCCTCTATGCGATAGAGTCCTTTTTTGAAGTCGGTTAAAAATAGACCAAACTGCACACTCCGCAGATTTCTGTTCGGAGCTCGAGGAGGTTTATGAGCAATTATCAAAGTGGCTGGAGGATCCCATTGCCGGCGACGAGAACCGGGAATTGGACGCGAGGGACCGTGCGGTCGTTCGATTCGCAGGTTCGCTCTTGAAAAGGGCTCTGAGCGAGTCGTTCGCGGGCGTTCCCGTTCAGGAAGGCGAACCACAACCGTTGATAGACTCGACGGACGTTAATCAAAGGCACAAATTGGCTCTGGCTGTGAGGAGTCTCAGCCTCGAGCTGGCGCGTCAAAAGAACCGAAGGCAACAATCAGTAAGGACAGCGACATTTCTCATAAACGCGAAATTAACAGGTCGTAGGACTTTCACTGCTCACTCGCGAGTCTTCCGTTGCCTTCTTTGAGATTCGCGTCGAATTGTGTCAGATTGGCAAATTGAAATAGTGCAAGATTATATATTACTGTGTATTGTATATTTTTTTTTCTTTTTGAAAAAATACGGTGCGATAAGTAATTGGAAAATTCGACACTGTGGATCTAACGTGTGATGGTAAAGAAAGCGACAGAAAGACTCCACGTTACAGAGATTCTCGTTAGTAAACGTTGCTAATTACTTAGTTGAGCTGGGATAGCGTCCACTCCACTCGCTTTATTATAGCCCCAACGCGGTCATCTGCTGTAGAACCAAAAGTCACGTACAGATGGAATGAGAGACAGTGATACATCTAATAAGCATTGTTTGCCGAGCGTGAGTCGATAATCATAGGTATAGGTATTAACATACTGTACAGGCTTCCGGTAGTGATGGGAACGACACTTATCAATTTCGTATCGATCCTGCAAGATTGCCTATTCTAGGAAATGAGTAGCCATACTATCGGAATTCCAAGGAAACACTGCTTTTCAACTCGCGAACGCGTGAAAAATTGGAAGGATCATAAATATACTGTACTATCGCGCGCATCAAATATGCGATTATAGTATCGATACTAATTTATTACCACAGTACCTATATTGTTCTACGCATCTCTGTTAGGTAGTACTGTAAAATATTGAGGGAAAAGATTCAATTGCTGCTGTAAGCTCAATAAGTAATACGCCAGTCCCATCACTACTTTCTGGACTATCTAGAGTCGTGCTACACAGGTTTGTCGGTCGGAAGAGATAGAATGTTACGAGGACGCAGTGAGCGACGAAGACAATGCTGCCATTGCCAAAGAAGCTAAGGACATGCAGCGCAAAAAGCTCTGGGCAGTCACGTTTACGTCCGAGGTATTCCAAACACTGGTCGATGATCAGACCACAATACATTTGTCGGCCCCTACCGGTGTACAAAAAGCCACTAACGAGATGGAGCAGGGGCAAACGTTTGACAGTGTAGCTGTCACTAGTCAGAGCTTTGTAGAAGGGAACAGAGAGTGTGCTTTGAAAGAAGTGAGCAAACTGGTGTCAACGTCGTTGGACGTTCCTGATTGTGTTGAGGCGTATGTGCGATGCATGATAATGAGAATAATCGCCAGCGAATGTGTGTGTTTCTACGCGTGATACGTAAGAGATTTTCTGAGTGCACTGAAAACTGTCGAGGGACAGGTTGACACATTGAAATTTTGAGAGTAAACGTTTGGTAGATTTCGCTGAATTTGAGATTCTTTTTTTTCGTTTCGACGGTATGATATCGTGGTCTAGTTTTATCTTGTTATGTGAAACTTCTTTGTAAGCGTCAAGACTCAATGTGTTAACGATGTTTCTATGACAAAACAGCATTCTTTCGTTGTTTATACCTTACGCCCTCACGACTAACGTGTATATACATACATACATCTGTCTCTCATTCTATCCAAACGACTGTCACCTTTGATACGAACATAATTAACATCGGTTATTTTCCTTTCAATCGTCACCTAATACTTTGTCGATGAAATTAATACTAGCTTTTTGTTAAATGTACCTAAATGCATGCTAAGGACTAATATATGTCAACGGAACATCAAAATGTGTAGAAAATTAATACATTAAGAAAGTCTTCTTCCAATAACAATCAGCTTTCCAGCAATAATTACAATCGCGTTTCGTTTAAATTTTAACTACTTGTTGCTTTCGTATCTAATTCCGCCATGGGACGCCATGTACACATTTTTATATATTGATCCAACAAGTTAGACTGCTGAGACCACTGAATTTTCTTTCGATAAATTCTTGTGAAGTAATAGTCTGCGTTGTTACAGATACCTCATGAAAGTAATTCTCAAGGAGGAGGATTACTACCTGTTGCAACAGGCAATTGGGGATGTGGAAGTCGTTTGAAAGGTGATCCACAGTTGAAGCTCGTCATTCAATGGCTGGCAGCTTCGTTGGCTGGGGCGCCAAGATTAATTTACTACACGTCTGGCAATCCGAGCTTGTCTAAGGTAAACAATTCTACATCCTATTTCGAAGAATGTATTTACGTCGTGTATAGACTACACTTTCCCACCTCTGAAGCCATCTGATCTTCTAACACACACGTAAGCCCAGCTTGAGGCCACTGACAGTGGACATGCGAGTGGGCGACACGTTTCGCTCGGGCCACTGAGAGTGGACACGCGAGTGGGAGACACATTTGCGCAGGCCACTGAGAGTGGACACGAGAGTCCGAAAATATTTTTTGGCAAATCTCCTGTGTCACGTTGTCATGAGTCTCAATTGTTACAGCTGGACACCGTGAGCAGGGTTCTAATGGACAGACATTGGTCGGTCGGGGATTTAGCTGCTGCAACTTTGAGGTTCGCCGTTCAAACGATCGAGGAACGTGTCGAGGGAAGGAACAGTCTTTTCGAGGAGCTGATCGGCATGGACAAGCCGAGTCCTTAGCCCGACTCAATGCTGTCCGTCCTGGTAGACGTTCTTGCTACCATGATCGAGGACAGCCTGCTCGCTGCACACGACGAGGCACCCTTGCCTGAGAAAAAAGCGACGCACAATTACGAGTAGAGACAGTCAATCTTTTCGCGCTAACGATTTCACAAAAAACGATAGATGCAGAAGTGCGTAGGTTCGCATAAAAGTTGAGGACACTGTAATGTTCGGCGAAAGTAGGAAGGGAAGGTTTGATCAACCTCTTCGGTATTCGATGAGGAAAGGAAGAAAAGTGGAATTTATAGTGAAAAAACTGAAGGGAACGTTTGATTCGCTTCGATGTTCAATAAAAAACGATGACATTGAATTCGCAGTGAAAAACTTTAAGAAACAGTTCGGTCAATTTTAGGAGACTTGGTCAACTTTAATCGCCAAGTAATAAATGAAGAAGTTACAACTGAATAAAAGAACGAAACCCTTGATCGAGTACTTCGATCTTGATGTGAAAAATTGGAGAAAAATCATCAAATTTGATCTTCGGCTAAGGGAAGAAATAGAATCTCTAATGAAACCAAAAAAGATGACGGAGAGATTTGATCGTTAGAACACAATTGACATATCGGGCATATCAGTACGATATTAGTCAGAATCGCACAACTGATTGTACAAGACGATATATATCATATAGAGACCTAGACGCTATTATAAAATACCAACGCTAGCGAATAATGTTACACACTCCTATCGATAAACAACCGCGAAGGGGGGAGGGAGTAAATTTGTCGCTGCATTTCCAAGAAGCAATTAAATCGAAAACGTGATGTGAGAGAACCCGACAACAAAAAAAAAACAATTTGGTTATCATTTCGCTAAAGGACTATGTTCGATGACCGAGGATTTGAACAAAACGATCGTCTAACGACACGCGTAAAGAATCGATCTTTTGATTTTTTCGTTCACCGATAACGGAACATCAATACAACCTGATACATTTACATGCGCAATAATTAATGAGGCACAATATACCGAACTATATTTTATACAGTAATATTTGTAAGGCGTTATATTTTAAGTCGAAATATATATAATACACACACACATACACACGCGCGCGCACACAGACACACATATACATACGACAATTGAATAGATTTTTAGAAAGGACTTTTAGTAGTATTTTATAATAAACCACCGGTAGGCTGCTTTTTTATAAATGGTATCATTTATACATAACCATTTCTGTAATTAAAGCAATTGTGAGTTGGGGGGGGGGGGGGGGGGGGGGGAATTTATCGTGGCCTACGGCGGAAGAATATGCTTGGTAGAAGTGAGACGTGTCGATTAAAATGAGGTCTTCCAATTACAGAGAGAAAAAAAATACACATTGTGAAAGTATCCGTTGTATGACTTGTATACTATCGCTGTATGTATCGTTTTGAGCAATTTTAAGTTGAAAGTGTTAATAAAAATGTACATCGTTGTTCAATGTATACATACAGATGCAAATTGTCCATACAATCTTTTTAATGCGTTCTGAACACATAGTGAATTACGAAGTTAAGTGTAACTTCACCCACATTCTGACGAGAAATGCGTTCGAAATACCTAAAACTCATCCCTGTAAAATAAATATACAAAACTATGTTGCTCAAACTAAAAAAAATATCGAAAATGATACGCACTGTTACACAAGCTACAGCTGCATCTAATGACTTCCTTATACTGAACATAAATTTGTGCCAATGTCCCCTCCTATGAGATGTCGATCATCAGTCACCAGACACAATCAAAATAACTCGTACAATGCATCACAGTTTTTATTAATATCACACGTTTATAGCGATTAAAAGAATATGGAAATACACTGAGAAAAATTCCTGAAAGTTAATCTCTGTAATGTAGCGTTTGAGGACGTCACCACACATTTTCAAATACCCTGAAAAGCGTTCATCGACTTTTCGCCACGTCAGAGAACAAAAATCAATGACATAATCATTCTATTCCGCGTCGCTTATTATTTTCGTGTCAGTTACCATGAAGTATCATCCACGTTTTTGTTTCTTTTCAACTTTATTCCATACTCCGTACAGACTTATGCTAAACGTCACTCACCGATATTTCGGTCAACTCTCTTCCGTCCGCCGATCCTGAGTTTCGTTACACAATTAATTTGAGATGTAAAAAAAGGACAAGCATATAAAAAACAACATGTTCTATTCACTCATCAGAAGAAAAGACTTCGCAAACGGCGTCCAACGCCTTGCCTATCGTATAAAATATTAAACTTGTTTACAAACTGATTTATATTATTGCAGCCTTTCGTTATTATACCCAGGTATGTTACAAGACCAAAGTCATTGCATTGCTAAAACATAGGAAATAACATCGACAAAGATGTACATAATGGCGTGAGGTAAGATAAACGTCTATTCCATGCAGATTTTTACTTACGTTATAAAAATCGGCTCTAAACTTAGGACTATTTAGAACAGGTAAACGATGTCCCAAGGAGCACGCTGCTCTCAAAACTTCGTGGTTTCCTTTCAATTCATTGTCTTGTACTGCTTGCACGTATCTCAAAACCAATTTCACCCTTGAGTGCAACATTTTAATAGCGCTGTGTTGAGCCATTAAATGTTCAGCGACTGCACGACATGAATAATGCAATTATTACACAAAGCACAGATAGCCTTTGTGAACATTTTTGATAAATTTTGAGGATGTACCTAACGAACTCTCTGCTTGGTCGTTACTGCACATTCTCGCTACATGATCGACTCCAATTCTCTCTGCTTCTTCTGTGGCTAAGGTATACGTCAATGGAACAAACAGCATAGTAGCTTCTCCATTAACTAAATCAATTACTGACTCATACATTGACACTGATAATTGCTGGAAAATTATTAGCATATTATTATAATCATATTAGCCTTTGCTTTGGTCGTTTCCTAAACTTGAATGGAATACTTCAATCAAGTACTTACATCTGTGTTCTTTGGCCTAGGATCTAATTTTAACAACACAGGACTTTCGTTGATTTCACATAACTGTTTATGTACTCCAATGTCTCTTTCGTTCGGCATATCTCCCGTGGTATACCAACCGAGAAAGTCCATTTCACTGAACACCTGCTTAAACTGTGCCTCTTTCGTATTATAATATTCTCTGTCGATGACGACGTCACCTGAAGTAGCAGTATACAAGAGTTCAAACGAATTCATAATTTCGATGTTACGCCCTTTCTGCTTGCCGATAAGTGCTCCATATACTGAAAGAAAGATTATTTACTGTAATGCAAAGTCTCAAAAAGATATGACACTACACTACTCCTTATAATAGCGTGTCACACAAACAGTATTTTTAGAAGTATACAGTCCTGCCTTTCCTAAGCCTAGAATCTCCTGTAATAAACACTAGCATCAATGACAACAAAAATAATGCTACAACTTTACAATATTATACAATATATGAATGTTTCAATAATAATTAACCAATACATCTCAGTTGTCAAATCGCATTAATATTGAGAGAACTAATAACTACCAGCATCAAACTTAATGTTTAAAAAGCGTTGCATCAAAGCAACACAGGACCGCAAAGGCTGCAAAAGACATGGACGGTATAACAATCCCTACATTAAACTCCTGCAATGAAGCCCATCATGAGCAACATATTCAGAATTAACCTTTGGCCCAATACCTAATTGATCTGTGCCTTCCTGAGCCCTGAGCCTGGTCCAATGCTCACTGACATTCATGATGACCAGGGGATGTAAACTAATGGACACCGATCCGACGGTGCCGGAGGACGCCATGACTTTGATAGCGCTCGACGTATTCGACGACATGCTCGGATTCCTTTCCGAAGTGTCCTCATCGATTTCCATCGGTGCCTCGACCGAGACCGCATTGTTTTCGTCGACGTCCATGTCTCCTGAACGTTGCTTTGGTTCCCCTTCAGGCGAGTTGTGTACACGCTCAACAATAATCACGAGGAACACCCCCGCAAACCAGGAGATCCGCGAAAGTTGAAGAAAAGTCGGCAAGAAAGTGTTCGTGTTGTGTCGTTTCTTCGACGTATCCTCGCAATAAACTCGCGAAACACTTGATCAATCAATGCGAACTGTTGAGAAAAAAGTCGCGAGGACGTCGGACATTGTAGCTTCGACCCCGACAATAACACGCGTGTAAGGTGCCAGATGCCCCAGATGCTAGTGACCTCTTTGCAAGTATGGTGCTAGTTGTGGAATCACCGCTCCTTTTTAAAATCAAGAACGATCGATTGATTATTTCTTGTACAACGTTAAATGGATCTTTAAAAAACGTCTAATACAACTTGTAGACTAGCGTAGATTGTTTGACCGTGAGGAAATTGATAAATTTTGAAGGCGTTCGGCTTCAAGTGATGCTAACTAGTATTGGGTCGTGTCGAAATGTTGCAGTGCTTTGCAATAATCATACTGCGAAGCACTGATAGTATACATATTGCCTAACTGGGGCCTTATTATATGCAGTGCCATCATGCATTTGTTCCGGAATAGAACAAATTTAATTTTTCTGTTCGATATCGTGTACTGTGCCAATTTCATACCGTTTTTAAATTTCCCGCGTCGTCTAATTTCTTCGAGACGATGGCGCCCACCTTAGCGGGAAAACGCTCAAACTAATCATTGGACAGCAGTCGGTAATCTGTAAAAAATTGATGGTAACGACAATACCGACCGCTGTCCAATGATTAGTTTGAGCGTTTCTCCGCTAAGGCTGGCGCCACAGTCTAGAAGAAATTATTTATGGCGCAAAATTCAAAAGCTTTTAAACCATTGTACTATAGAATACTACTATAGAATAAGAACACCGATTTGTAAATATCCACAAAAACTAACCGAGTAAGGCAGTCAAATACGGGGTATACCTCTGTAAGCCGTCCAACTCTTTCAAAAAATATTACCCCAGACAGACGAGATCAAAAACAAAATGAAATGAAACCACCTTAGTCGAACCATACAAACATTGCAAACGTATCACGCTTACTGCTGCCAGGCGAAAAGTTGTTGGACACAGCGACAGATGCCTTCCCGATGCAGTTGGAGAACCCTACCCTCGTTCCATCTAAACGCGATAGAACGTACCATTGAATCCCTGGCCTGAACCTGGTGCCACTTCTGGAGATGGCGCTTGGTTCATCTCCAGGGGTGACTCGAGATTGGCCTCCTATCCCCGACGGCCGTAGCATCGAACAGGCGCAGTTTCCGCGAGCAGCACATTATGCGCAACGACCACCACCTCCAGCACCTCCTCCACCACCACCACCTTATCAAAGCATCCGCGACACCTGTCGCGAGAACATTGCGGCATCCGATGCGTCGTTTCAGTTCCATTTCGTTCCCCTCGGCGATAGCCAAACATGCACGGCATAGCGGGCGAGCGTAAGCCAGGGGCAGAGATGGCAATCGTCGTCTTATTAACGTCGCGGCTTCCGGTCTGCGGACCTTAATTCGCCCCGTACGATGTAGCCCGCCGCGTGTTTTTCGTCTCGACTGGCCCCAAGGCCGGAAATCGAGTTTACCTGTCAGTGGACAGTACTCTTCCAGCATACTCTCTTCCTCTCTCTCGCTCTCTCCCACTCTATCTGCCTCTCTGTTTCTTGTACCGTCTGTCTCTCTCGCTCTTTAATCGACAGCACGCGTTTGTGCGAGGAGTGGCGCGCAAAAAGATGGCCAGCTCGCCGACCAGCATCGAGAATCAGATAGACAGCTTCTTGGAGCAGTTCAAGAGAAGTGCGTCCCGCGCGATGGAGGACACGCATAACCGATCGTCCAGCATTTACAATGCCTGCGGCAGCAGCATCAGCAGGAGCCGCAGTGGGAACCTGGATCTCGAGGTGTTGGACGTCGGTGAGTGATTGCATGCCGAACTTTGATTAAAACATGCCTCCCACTCTCCGGGCACCGATGGTCCGTGTCGAGTTCGAATTCTCGCCGCTCGATCGTCGACGAGTCTTTAAGCGTGGCTGCGCTTTTTGGGAATGACCGCTTGATGACAGCGGCGGCCGATCAATTTTTGCACGCCCTGAGAACGGGGCGTTTCTCGAAAGTCGCGCTGGAAGAAGTATCATGCGTGGAGGAGGCGTGTGCGTGACGTGTGTGCGAGGATGGGCTGGAAATTTGAGTGTGATTATTTCGTATGACGAGTGTCAACCGTTTTAACGCCTCGCGATCGCGGTCAATTTTTCGTCACGCAGTCGTTCAACGATGCTGCGAGGTGTGACGGGGTGGAATGTTGGTGTCATCGTTTTGGGTCATTGTTCCCGGTATTGTCGTTGCCAAGTGGAAATTCAGCGCTGCGTTATTGACGCCTGAAATAATACATTCCGATGTTACGATTCGAACGAGCTGATTCTGTACCTGTTAGCGTAGCGTCGACACCGTGTTTTATCAGGCGTTCCAAGTTCTACGTGCTTCTTTGATGTATCTGGCTAGATCCACTGGAAAAATTCATCGACATTGACTGTATTTGACGAATACTTTTATACCAGGTAATTTTCAAACCGGTGTCGTGAATTTCAATCGCAATTTTCTGTCATCGTTGCCTCGTTTTATTGCCGGACTGAAGCTTAAGTGGCACTCTGCAGTGTGCACCGTCGTCGTATCTTCGTCGAACCAAATTAAAGCCTTACGTCTTGTGCATTGCGTAAATATAAGCCGTGTGCTTCCCTGTCAATTTTACGCGAGCCACCAGTCACAAACGTGTATTTTACACGCCTGACGTCGGCCTTGGGCGAATTTCATTTCCCACGTTGTCCGGACACCACTTTTGCACAGGATACAGTTATGTCATCGGATCCGTAATTGGCTTTCATTCTGAAAGAACGTCTTAAAAATAGAGGTAAGCGCGTTGTCTCGTCGAAATGAATATGTATCGGATTTAAGGATCGATAGAATCAATTAACGATGTCTCGCGTATCTCCGTGACATTTTTGCGTTCAACGACCTACGGTATTCCCGGAGATATAACATTCTATTTTGATGAGAGCGTCGAAAGCTGGAGAGCTCGTCGCTGTTCGTGTGAAACAGAAAAAGTGTATTAGCATACGCGTGTACCAGGTCAGTTAGGTGTGCATGCAAATCTCTACGTCTATACATGATAATGTTCATGACTGTACACAGTGTTCCGAAATTCGTCATGCAACCGAAATAAGCTAAGTTTTGCATAAAAAACGAATTTTGTCCATTTTATATGACACACGTGAAAGCTTGCTAGTCTTGAAAGAATCTCTGAACTTAACCAAAATTCTATATAAATTTAACCATGAGAAATCTGCTTTGAATGTCTCGAAGTGCAAGGTCGATAATTGGAAACTCATTTCGAAATTGTTGCAGCCGGAAGTTGAGTGTTGTCCGTTCACGTTTGCACGTGGAACAACCAGATTTTCATTTGGCTTCAAGAAACGCCGAGTACCCTGTTGATGCTTCATTTACGCCGTACTCCGTCATCGGGCAATGTATCAATTTATTGCCAGACAGGTCGTACAATCTGTTCGCGTCATCTCGTCTCGGACCATACTCATACGTATAATTACGTCCTAACACGCTCCGTTTGTCGCCCGCGAACGGAAGGAATCTCTCGATCTCGCGGAAAGAAGCGAAATTTTCCGTTTACGCTCTGTTTCAGGGACGATCGAATGTAAAACGTTGAACCCTTGCCGCGAAGACGTCTTCTTGCCGAACTCTTCTTGACTGACAGGAACAAAGCTCACTGTCAGTACTGATATGCTTTTCATGTTAACGTTAGAACCACCCGATTATCATATTGACTCGTTTGTTTGCAATGTCTTATGCGACGCCATTAATTTTGTGACGACATTTGGGTCAGGATGTTGATGTAAAAATATCCGGCTGAAATTGCGGACACATGTGTATTTAACCTTAATGTCAGTTTATCGTGCGGTTAAAATGCATATTTCCGGACAGATTCGCTGAAGTATTGTCGAGTCGATATTAATCAACCTCGACACCGGTGACACGAAACAATTGCGCATCAAGGAAGTCTCGATTTTCACTCGTTTCGAACTTGCGTCTTCGAACGCTCAATGACTGGTCGAAGCAATCAACGTTATACGTAGAACGAGTCGAGGAAATTGACTTGAGGTTTAAGCCTCGATTTTCTTTACATTCCTCAAACTCTGAACCTGCGGCATTCAACAACCTCAATAGCTCGCCGAACGAAACGTTTGTATGAACATCGAACGCACAATCAAGGACATGAAGTTGTAGGCTCGTGAGAATGCATCAACAGCCGATAAATAAAATATATTTACGATAAATCAACCTGGAAAACCCTGTCCCTAGAATATCAAAATTTGTAAGAATTGAGATTAACATATAATGACGATATCATGTACTAGGAAGCCTCAATTTTCTTCACGTCCATCTTTCATCCCTTAGCTCCAAACCTATATCATCGTATAACAGTAAACTTATCGAAACAAACATCGAATGCAGAACCAAGGAAATCAACTCGAGGTCTGCGACCACGCTTCGACAGTCGATGGCATAAACCAAGTAACCCCATATCCTAGGAAACCGCAATTTCCCTCACATCCATATCTTCACCCTGAACCCACCACATTGGCTAACCTTGTTAAACTTACCAAAGCGACCATTCGCACGGACATCAAACGTAGGGAAAGCTCGCGTAATTCTGCGATGCCTCCAATCCCGTGCAACTCCTACATAGACCTGACTCACGAAGTTACAACCAGCCACGTACTTATGCACGTTCACACAAACAGTATACCTACAGCACAAATCATAGCATCACATGCTGATGTTAATTTGATAACAACCAGCGTGCCAGGCGCGGGACATTTGCAGATATTTCCTACTTAGTCACCTCGATGCGTTTGACGTATCGCAGCGGATCTTAGCGTCGCGAAATCAATCGACTTTCCCCTGCAGCCACGGGAAATCCACTCGAGGTCCGTGACGGCCCATCGACAACCGGTGACATAAAAATAATGACACGTCTAGGAAGCCTCAATTTCCTCCGATTCCGGTCGTACGGCTTTGGCAGATCACACACGCTGGTAGTCACGTGCGTGGTTCCCCTCTTCTATGCGCCCGATGCAATCCGGTTGGTCGTTCGAGGGCCGTCATTGCCACCACCCTCTGGCACACCGTGTTATGGCGCCGTATCTCGTCTGCATTACGATAGAGGCCGTCGGCCGTCATCGCCGTCGACCACGAGAGTTGCGTCAACGTGCTCGTCTGACGGTTTCGAAGTAATTCCAAGAAAATCGTCCTCGAAGTGGCCAGTTGATTTTTCGTTCGTCGACCTGCGGAAACAGTCAAGTTAAGTCAGCGGATGGCAGAGTGCGCGAATCAGCGGGCTTGGGGTCGAGGGAAGAATTGAGAAAAATACCGGCACCATTGGGGAGCGAAGCTGACCGGCTTTCGCGGGATATTCTATCGATCAACTGCGTTCCCTTGTGGCAGACAACCTCGTACGGTGACCTGTGCGCGTGTGGATCGTTTAGTACGCTGTGCCGTGTGTCGGGTCGTGGCGAGAGAGTGATATGTCCTCCGGAGCGGTAATTACTTATTGAGTGCAACCGACCAGCGTCAATGAAGATGATTGTCCGCCGAAAGTCAGTGCACAGCTGCAACTGTCCGTGCCATCAGCATTGCTCGACGAGATGTTCAGGTTCGAGCTTCTTAACGTTACCTGCAAGACGAGCGCGTCGATACCTTCCGGCGACCCTATCTTTAGCTTACTTCCGTTCTTCGTCCTTGCGCCCATATCTGCTTCCTTTCAGACGTACATGTGTCGCGCAGTTCTGGTGCGACAGGGTCCGATAAAGGGTATTGCGAATTTTACGACGCCCCACGCGATAAGCGACCTATCGATTCCTCGACCACACCTGCTCCGTTTACTGCTACCCTGTTGTTGACTCTGTTTTTAAGCACACGCAAGCATGCGAGAACGGGGATGGAATTTGACTTCTGTAATTTTTTTTTTTTTTTTCGAAATCTTGTGGCTCCCATCTTGTACGCCCCCACGCGAGTCCCCCGTTCCTCGTGCTGCTCGAATATGCGAGCTGCGCGTATGTGGTAATGCCTTGTAAGGGAACCTTAACGGAGCCGCGCTTTTTTGCGCGAATTGGCGAGTTCCGCCGAGTGCTGCATTTTAACGTGTTTACTTGTCGTTCTGCTGTGCATGCAGCCGTCCGTGCATGCACAGGACCTAGACCCCAAGTCTCGTGCGCCGATTATATGCCCCTTTCGTTTATGCCAGGGCCGTCTCCGAGGTGTTCTTGCCCCCGATCGATAACTCGGTGCACCCTCGTTTAACGCACTATCGGCGAGTAGAATTATTTTCACGCACACAACCTCACGCGGAAACGAGGCCAACGCGAAGTCGACGGAATTATCGACTGCGACGAATTTTTGCTATCTTTTCTGTCAATGCTGAAACTCGTTCCGGTCCTCGCTGTATTGCGAACGGTAGCGATGAACAGTAATGACAGGGTAAAGATAACGTCGACGCTCAAATTTCAATGACAAACGCGAAACTACCGAAGCGTACTCATTATCGGCCTTTACGCTCGAAAGTTACGTGCTCCATTTATGCGAGACATATTTATTTTCCATCGAATATGATAGTGGCGATTGAGGAACACGGTTGAAATGAGAATGGGATTCGATTTGTTAAGTTATTCATTTATTTTGCGCGTGCAGAGCTTCGATTAGAGTACGAAATAAATGAATACGAATCGCTAAGGGTCTAGGCGAAGTGTAGTTAAGAAATATTAAAGTGCACGAGGTCAAACGAAATTTGAGCTTACTGCTGCAATTATATTTTAAGATTTGACGCTGGTCGAATTTCTTTTTAACCGACCGACGCTGGCCTGCCGACGAAGCTTTCGTACGGTCCTGAAAGTGCCTCCCTCTCCGTGGCCTTACGAGTCTCACATTCGCCATTTCGTCGAGTAGGCTGCCTCGAAATATTCCACGATTTTCCGTGCACCGCGACGATTTTGTCACGCGAGACCGCGATATTCGTCAATGGTGTGGTTTTTACGACCGGCCGCGTTAAGTGGCGTAAAGAATATCTCGCATACCATGTAGATAAAGGTAAGTGAAGTTTGCCCTGTTCAACGGCCATAAAGGCGAATTTTGGGAAGCTCGTCTGTCGTCTTAATCAGCGATTTTCGACCTTCTCTACCCCCCCACACGAGTTCCGTGCATTCTTTTGCTCAATCAACGATATACATGTGTGTGTATATATACTCCATTATGCGTCTGACAATTATGAAGAGTGAAACAGAGCACTCTGTTATTGCTAAATTGTCCTTTCTCTGTTGTGACAGCAGAAATATTGCATTTATTGTTGTATTACCAATGTATCAGAACAGATGTCACTTAAGTTCTCTGTCTACATGTTGTATGTATTTGTTGGTGGAGCAGGGGATTCTTGGGGCAAATTTTGACCTTAGTGCAATATGTGTCATGTAAACATGTATACTTTTAGCTGGGATTTTGTTCCTTTGAGAGGTCTATTTTACCAAAGCCGCAAAGAGAGTAAAAAGAAGAGTGAGGTATGGAGTCTGAGGCATTGGACGAGGCTGGCGTGAAGGAGAAGGGTACTGCTGAAAATAACGAAGAGGCAGAGGCTGTGGATCAGCATGAAATTGTGACCAGTGACGCAGTAGAAACCACGATACAAGAAAAGATAAAGGTATCTAAACATGGTATTGTGTAATCTGACACATACACTGCCAATGTTTTATGTAATCTTTCTAATTGTCAGTTCGAGCAATTGCATACATGCGTCCTCTTTGTCATTGCAGATGGATGAAACACGTGGAAAAGAAGTTGCCACTCCCAAGCCAGTGAGGGCAGTACCAAAATTAAAGATGAAGAAGGCAAAAGTGTGCGGGGAGTCCAGTTACGACCCCACCAAGCTAGAAGACAGTCCTATGCAGGTTTTGGAACGTTTCAAACGTGGATGCGAATGCCAGGATGATCAGTGCTTCAAGGGATTGAACGCAGAGATAGTATATAGGCATCGATTGAATATCGCGGAACTAACGAAAGCCGAACATGATATGTATTTAATGGGGGTGATCATGGCCTGCTTAACGAATCCGTACGAAACCGCTCGGCACACGGAGAGACGTCGATTAAGAGCGCAGTACGTCTATCAAGGACGTAGGGTGTGTTTAGACGCGTTTCTCTACCTGGAGAATTGCACCCATTATCAAATAAAGAGAATTCGGAAGCATCTCGTAACTCATGGCGTCACGCCGCGAGTCCATGGGAATCACGGTAAAGTTCCGCATAACACGTTCTCCCTCGACATCTACAAGATTGCGACGAAGTTCCTGAAGAACTTCATCGAGGTGCAGGAAGCGAAGTTAAAGACGAAACTCGCGAAAAATGCACCCCTGCATCTTCCGCCAGACATTACCCGAAAGACTGTCCACGATTTGTACACGCAGTATTGTAAAAAAACGTCCCCGAACATAAAGATAATGGGCTACTCCACGTTCAGGCGATTCATGAAAGTGCAATTTCCCCAAGTGAAATTCGCGAAGTTAGAGTTTGTCATCAGATCGCAAACGGGACAAAGTCAGACGAGTTTTAAGGAGTCGGAGAGGAAGGAGCTCATGGACAATAAGTCGGCGGAGGCAGAGGCCCAGGAATTGGTCACGGAGGACGGTCAATTGGTACCTGTGGTTATTGCCAGTGAAACTGGAGGACAGAGTGACGCTTACTTCTTGACACCCGTTGGGAAGCTTCAAGACGGCGTCAGTTATCAATTGACGAGCGGTGGACTTCTAGTCAATAGGCAGGCCTTGCCTATCACATTAGCGAAGGTGGACGTTGTTTAGGGGCGAAAGATCGAGAGTTTTAGAAACTCGGTAATGCTGCCGGTGTAATATATAACGAGAGAATTGTGCATTTAATGTAACGAAAGACATTAAAGGTCGTTCGAAAACTTGCCGAGAGATTGTATATTCTGTTTGTAAATTGTACTTGTCGCTTGATTGCGTACGATTTCTTGTAAGATTAACTTTGATCTTCTGTACTTTGCACGGGGTGTGCGTTTTTGAGAGACTGCGCATATTGCCATAGATGTATCCTATGGTAATTATAAATATGTTAGATTGTTTTGTATTGTTGTCTCGTACATGGCACTGTGGTCGTAATTTGCATATGTGAAACAAACGACGTCGCATTATGCTTGTTACGTTGTTACGGTGCGATAAGTACTGTAGTATTATTACTCTGAAGTATAGTTCAGTCATAGGCGCCCTTGCACTTTGTTTCCTACAACAACTACTGTGATTAATACCAATTCATCATGCGCGCAATGAGATGTTTTTACATGCTCCTAAAAATGACTTCCGTAGACGATAATCACTATAAGTATTTTTGGAGACGCTCAGTATATTTAACCCTTTCGCTCCGAACAACGGATATATCCGACATCCACATGACCACTCGCGGAGCCGAACGCCGGATATATCCGACATTCATATGACGCCCTCTGGAGCCGAACGCCGGATATATCCGTCATTCATATGATCGCCCTTTGGAGACGGACGCCGGATATATCCGACTTGCCGGCATGCCGGTAAAATACGCGCAAAATAGTATCCACGCGCAATGTGCACATTTTCGGCGGGAGGTCCCGTTCAGGAGTGGCGCTACGGCGGACTGAACCGCCGTAGCGAAAGGGTTAAAAGCAATATTCTTCTTTTGCAAATCGACAAAGTAGTATTGTACTAATACGTAGACCCTACTACGGGAGTACTTTTAATTTAACGGGCGAGACAACCTGTAAATGTGTAATTACACGAAAAGAAAATAAAGAAGCTAATGAATGAAGGCGCGAGGTGTGTAAATGCAGCGTTCGGTAACCCGGTTCTTAATTGAATCTGCTTCACAAGTGTGATGCCATTATTCGCGGACACTGAGTACAAATTGATGCTGCAAACGAGCAAACCAAGTATTTCCCAAGTTTGTTGAATTCCAGACATGCAACAGCAGTAGCTATAAGTGGGTACTGGTATCAGTGTTTCTCAATTAAAAAGAACTGCAACAGGAACCTTCCAAATGTTACTCATACTTATATATACATAATAATGTGTTTTATAATTAATGAATGTAACGCCTAGGACTTGCTATTAAAGGATACTTTGGAGACAATGTTTCAGCATTTGTTATTAACGATTATATGAGTATTTTACTTCCATCATATCAGTAATCGGAATTTAGCGGAGTATAAACGGTACAAGGCTTATCTCGAATAACTGTGAAATGTAACGGTAAAGGTCGTCGCTTTTTGTTATGTCGAAATTGAGGGAAATATTGAAGGGATTGAGAGCCTCTCAGTTTACAGTTACATCAGTAGTGTTGTGGGTACAACAGGGAACTGTTTCAGCTGGCTGGAATCAGCAAGGTCATATGAGTGCAACCACAGATCAGACAGTCACATTCAGCTTGCCACTCAAGTCCAAGCAATATACCCAGCCAACATTGCATAAGAAATTTTTCTCAAAAGTTCTATCTTATTCTTATTTTTTTATTGTCAATTTGTGTCTCTGTACTATTCTCAAGTGAAAGTGTATGCAAGATACGTTCCATCATCTACAGAACACTTTTCAACTAAGTTTTATCAAATGTTACTCATTTTGGAGGATCGGGAGGGTTCAGCCAGATTCATTTTTTAATAGATTGTCTATATACGTTTCTTTTCTGTTAGATTATACTGTAGAAAACAATGTGTATAAGAATGGTGCGTGTCATAATGATATTTTGACATTGAACTTCCGCTGTGTGTCAAATTTAATTGGAACTGTTTCAATTCTTTCAGAAGATGTGGAGAGTATGACTGGTGAGATAGAAAACGGAGATCTGGCAGTTAGAGACGTTGCAGACCTTCTCCAGCCACAATATGCTATTATTGCAGGTGTGTAGTTGTCAAACGTTAATTTGTGTTTTAATTATAAATTACATCTCAGGCCATTATATACATGTTTTGTACAGGCGGAAAAACGCGAGAGGGGTGTCCAATAATCACATTCCCCGACAATGGTAATTTCCATAATTTGACTGACTTGGACTATCAACGTCTCATGTTATACCTCACCTCTGTGCCAACGTAAGTTTCGGAAGTCTGGCATGGCACACGGTTTAACAATTTATACTTACACTTCTTGATACCGAAAATAAACGCGCTTGTTACATTTCAGTCTGCAAGAAGCTGATCTTGGTTTCCATTTAATCATCGACAGGAGGAGCGATAAATGGAATTCTGTGAAAACAGTACTACTCAAAATTTCTGTGAGTCCTCACGAAATAACGTATTGCGAATGCTAATAACATCGCGAACAATTTGTCTAATCTTGTGCTACAGGCTTTTTTCCCTGGATTGGTTCACGTGGCGTATGTCCTGCGTCCTGCCGGATTCCTCCAAAAAGCCATATCGGAAGTATCGAACAAATTGTTCCGCGAGGACTTCAAATTCAGAGTTATATTTTTGGCCAATGTGTCCGAGCTCTATGATTTCGTCGATAAGGATCAGTTGACGGAGCAATTCGGTGGCAACTTACCGTATTGCCATCATACTTGGATACAAAACAGAATTGTAAGGATGTTATTTTTTGTGCGTCTATTTAAGGGGTGATACACCCTTTAAAATTTCATCATTTTTATAATCACCGGCATATATAATAATATAATAACACATTATTGCTTTCAGAGTTTAGAAAAGTTTTCTTCCATGACCCAAGACGTGTCCCTCGCCCTAGACTCCTTCACTCGTCGCTTATCTGAAATCGAGTTTCCCAATAACACCCTCGCCACGACTACGTTGCTCTCTCAGCAACAGTCTGAGTATAACGAGCTGAAGGAGGAAATAATGAGCGCCGCGAGACACGGCGATGCACTTCTCGATAGTGTTCGGCAATTAACTGGCAAGGGGACTGCTGACAGACTAGGAAACGTTGCCGCGGTGGAAAGGTACAAAGCACTATAGTATTATTTAGTAGAATTTCTGATATAGTACAACTTCTTTGGAACAAACGCGCGTGTTCACTGACAATGAGCTCCAATGTATACTCTATGAGTACCAAAGGTTTAGTGCGTCTGTTGCACAATGTTTCTCTAATTATAAGCAATTAATTGAAGTCTCCAACTCTGAGAAACGTTACAGTACGATTTGATTACATCTACGAACATCGCTTTCAGACTTCTGGTCCAGCTGGAGGAAACGGAGAGAACGTTCGATCTCTTCTGGTCACACCACAGTTCCCGCTTGCGACATTGTTTGGCCTTGAGGCAATTCGAGCAGGACTTCAGGGAGCTGCAGTCGACCTTGGATCAGCACCTGAAAACGATCGAGGAGATGTCGGAAGTCGGCGAAACTCAGGCAAGGGTCGAACAACTGCTTTGCGACACATCGACGTTTCAGCGAATATGCAGGGTACGTATTATAAGACACACATCGTTGATAGATATTACACGAAATTTCGCGATACGAATACATAAGTTGAGTTGTCACCGTGATATAGCACTTCAACCTGAAACGGACTTTCGAATAGACGCAAGCAAAAATATATTTATACGATGGCACACAAATTATCATTCACTTACCTGAGAATATTTCATTGAAATAAAGTCACAAAGCACATAGCTTTAAGTCTGAGAATGAACACAGTGCACTGAAGGCAAAACAGGATTGCACTATCCAAACCAGTGTGATTTACTTCAATACATTTCGCTGTTATCAACGTTTCTGATTTTCCGAAGAGTCAAACCTAAGTCGTTCGATGAAAGAATAATTCTAAACCCTGGTTTGGATATATTCACGAGCAGTACAAATAAATAATGCACATCATGCACAAAACGTTACTTTGCACCGCTTTCCTCATTTTGTCGATAGTCCTATTTGTTGCATACCATGTGGATTTGGGTCTTGGTAAGCAGTCCCTTTAACAAAATACATGTATTCTATGAATCTATAGAAGTTTTACATCTTAAGACAATGCTATATCGATTATAATTTAGTACTCTTACAAACGTTTCTGAATTCTACCATACGATTTTTGTCCTCGGACATACACGAGACTCTCTATCTCTCTCTATCTCTAACTATTAGCAAATTTTGGTGTCCGCTCTGACGGATTAAATATCTATCGTTATTTGACAAGTAAAATACTTTCGATGTCTGTAATTCATTTGTTGACGCTTACGTGTTCGTAAGGTAGAATAGGGATTTAATTCTTGCCTGACGATTGGCATGACGCTCTTTGAGAATGGATATCGTAATATTAGTTCAACACTGATTGCACTGCACGAATGATACAATAGCGTATTTTGGTTCTGAAACTTTTCCTTAGACAGTCGGCAAACGATTTCGTAAAAGATGACTGTTCGTAGTTACATTTGTCCGACAGTGGACAACGAATTATTATTTGTCAACGTCGATGCATATGATATTATAGGGAGACATCGATCGTGCAGAAGAGGTCATATCGGCTGGTCAACAATTGTTGTCCGGAAGACATCAGTGTCCTGCCGACGTTGTGGAGCCGAAATGCGTTGAATTGCAGAGAATCTGTACGATCCTGAATCAGCGGCTGGAGAGGAGGCTGCATATGTTAACAAAGTGCAGGGAACTCATGGAACGTATAGATAAGGTGCGTTGATAATAATACAATTCGGTACACTGGTCGGCACAGTTTTTCATCGTCTGCATAAATTATTACAATATCACTCTAATGATACGCTTAGGCTAATACGTGGTGCACCCGCGGCATTGAATTACTCGCATCGCAAAGCAGTACAACGTCTCCGGACCAAGCGCTTCAGGAGTTGCAGCAATTGATAGAGGCTGCCGAAGAATTCCACCATCCTAGATGCATCTTTCAAGACTCCATAATGCCCGAGACAAAGGCACTCATTACACAGGTAACGCGCGTTGCACGCGATTACAGAATCAACGGTCACACCTCGTTCTATACACCGTATAATTACGACAGGTTTTACAAAGGATAGAGGACGTGTCGCTAATGTGTGACAAGAGGATAATGGCGCTTAAGCAACAATTGATCAAACCAGCCAGGCCCGTTCAAACAGTAACACCAGAACCAATTAAACCCTTGCAATCACTGCCACAAACCGTTAAGCCTGGACGAGTTCTGAAGAAAGCGAACACAATGCCAAAGGTAAATGCGTTAAGAGTATACGCGTTTTTATCATACCTGAATCAAAAAGGATGCTTTATGGTGTATATTTTTGGAACATTGCTTAGATGGAAATGAGTCCAATAGAAGGCGAATCTTCCTCGCCAGAGAGCGAACCACGTGACGTGGAGGCATTGCGTTTGAAACGAGGTCACGTTTTGGCCGAACTCGTTGAGACGGAACGAATTTATGTTGCCGAGCTCGGGTCAATAATCAAAGGCTACAAGATGGAGATGATGAACGAGGCGATGGCTCATCTGATACCGGCTGCACTCGTCGGCAAAGCTGACGTGCTGTTCGGCAATTTAGAGGATATTTGTCTTTTTCACGGCGAAACCTTTCTACGAGACTTGGAGAACTGCATTTCTAATACCGAGCTTGTTGCATTGTGCTTCGTTCAACGCGTAAGTGAAGAGTTCTCGTTTTACTGTCATTCACGATTTAGTTTCCATAATTGTGTGTTCGTTAATGATTTGTTTTTACCTTCTTTTGCAGCGAGAGGTGTTTTTTAGATTGTACAGCTATTATTGTCAAAATATCCCGCGATCCGAGAGATTGCGAGAGCAGATACAAGGCGAGCCGCAATTTCTTGCAGCTTGCCAACAACGGCTTGGCCACAAATTGCCTCTCGCGGCCTACCTCCTTAAGCCTGTTCAGCGTATTACGAAGTATCAATTGTTGTTGAAGGACCTGCTAAAGTATAGCGACGAACCTTCGTGCTGTACCGAGTTGCAGGAAGCCCTGGACTGCATGTTGGTTGTTTTAAAATGTGTTAACGATAGCATGCATCAAACTGCTATCACTGGTTTTGGGGTAAATATTAAGTTCCAATGTTCAACGGCATCTTATTTGAGGTGCACTATCGTTAACGTATGTTTTGTACGTTGTAGGGAGACTTAAGTGCCCAGGGTGAATTATTGTTGCAAGGTTCGTTCAGTGTGTGGAGTAGCAGTAAACGAGAGAGGCTTCTCCGACTGAAGCCATCCCAACGGCATATTTTCTTATACGAAAAAGCTCTTATATTTTGTAAGCACAGCAAACCGCAGGCCCACAACAAAGCAACGTACCATTTCAAGAGATATCTCAAGGTACGTCGTTCAGACACGAGATTTATGCTAGATCGACCGTGTTCTATTACATTTAAGTCATATAGATTGTTAGTCGCATTTAAACTAACATTATTGCGTATCAGTACAACTAGTAACTATCCAACATCTCTATTGAACGTAAGCTTGTCAGCATCACGGTTCTGAACAAATTTGCATTCGGTGAATGTAGATGTCCCAGATTGGTCTAACGGAATCCGTAAAGGGCGACGCCAGACGATTCGAAATTTGGCTTCAAGGCCGTGCAGAAGTGCACACGATTCAAGCACCGAGCATTGACGTCAAACAGTCCTGGGTCCGACAGATAAAAGGTGTTTTAATGTCGCAGCTGGCAGAACTCAAAGGAAAGCAGAACTCCGCGCTTGCCAAGTCTAATCACAAGTAAGCTTTCTCGATCTAAGAGTGTGACGTGTTCTTTTCACGGCAGAACGCCCTTTTTTAGTCTTGCAAATTGCAGACCACTGCGCCAGACCATTTCGTGGGAGGCACAGAGCAGCGTTTCAGGTTCTTTGCGCACTTTGTCAGTCGACGGGAGCAGCGTCATTTCGCACATTACTGATGTATCGCAGTCGACGGAGGATGATGTCGCTTGGAGTTCGGAGAACAGCAACACAGACGATGAGGATGCTTTCAGCGAAAATGCCGGTCCAGCGCCTGTAAATACGTTTCCATCATTTCTTCTCTAACGAGTTAGCGCATTTAACATTTCCGAGGCTATAAGTCGTAGTCTACACAAAACGTTGCCAATAGTGTCCTGAATAACGCTGTAGAGCTTTGGACAAAAATCTTAAATCTTTTAAACGTCAGGTGTGGTTGGTATCGTGGGAACCTTATTGATTGAAATATTTTGCATCCTTTGAACAGGGCGGAAGATACGTAGCGCTGGCTGATTATTGCGCGGTCGGTCAGTCGGAAGTGACGATGCGTGAAGGCGACAACTTGGAGTTGCTCAAAGTTGGCTGTGCTGGATGGTGGTTCGTGAAGCTCATAGGAAGCGGGGTGGAAGGGTGGGCACCGGCTGCTTATCTGGAGCCCATAAGTCGTAAAACGTCGCGCAGCTCGCAGTCCGTGAACAGTCAAGAGACCATATGAAACAGGCGACTAACACACTAGGGTAGCACCTAGATGTGTTAGACTTACCAAATCGCCCGAATATTTGTTGATATTGTTGAACGTGTTTGCGTTTCGATACGGTCGTTCGCGAAGTATTTTCCAGGCGTGAGAATGCGATGGTCATGAGAGCTGGAGACGGAGTACGGTGTCCTTAAGACTGGAAATCTTTCGTCGACGCCGAGGAAGTGAGTCGTGATTGGATTTTTACTATAAATGGTAAACTGTTGTCCATCTATATATATATATCGCGTTTCCGACGTTCTCGCCAAAGTTTTTTCATTGCGGCAGGACGGTCGCGCGAGGTATTAGCATGAGGAATAATACTCAGAGTTCCTCTACCATGATATTCGATGAGAGACAGAGTTATAATGTAAATGATAGGTGTAAAGAGTCGACGAGACTATGGGGGAAGAGAAAGAGTTAATCGTTGAATGATATTTCTACCGCATTTAAAGAGAATAATCAGTTTTTTGCAAGAATGTCCATTCACCGAGCGTAGAGTACCGTTTACACTTAGTACGTAAAAACTTTACTATTCCATGCAAGTTTTTCCTAACGAAGCGAAATAGCGGGTGAGCCCGGTTACTTACCGAGTTGTACAAAATACGATTCGACCATTTGAGACCTTCGAGACGATATGTGCGCGCACATATTTATATACATTATTAAATGGGCTTATACACTTATCGGCGGTTAGACGGATTTTACATTGGAGGTTTTGCGCTGCGATAGACGACGATAACGGGAGAGTAACGTGGCTAATTTTCCGGGCACGAGGCAAAGTACGTCGACCGACGGAGGTATGTAAGCATAATCTATAAGAGCGTAGGTTTTACGTGTGACCTGAACAATCAAATATCGATTGTATGCAAATATTCCAAAGTTGCTTGTTGTAACGCAAGTGGGCGATGATTTCTATTTAATATACCTTTCTTACCGAATATCTGTCCCTTGCGATACGCGGACATAATCTTGTAATTACACAGGGTACCCGCCTTATGACTGCACAGCATCATTCTTGTTATAGATGTACGAGAAGAATGGAGCGCGATAATGGCCGAACGCATTTCTTGTCATACACCTGTTACAAGGCGAAACACTGCATAGTGATAAGGCCACCTGTACGTGGACGAAAAAAAAGGAAAGCTTGTTTTACCTCTCTCGATGAAAACACGTGTACATACATATAATCGCGTCAAATCAGTTTGTCCCGATTAACTACCTATAAGTTTCTAATCCATAAAATGTATATTGCGTTTTTTGATAACCGAGACTAGACTTTAAGCGCATGGTGTGAGACTGATTTTAGAATATTTGCAGACCTTCGACAGACGGTCGTTAAGCCTTTGAGGGGTAATAAAACATGTGTGATACAACGTTAGTTCGACGCTTCTGTAAATTGAAGAATGGGGAGAGCAAACGGAGTGGAGGGGAGAACGCGTGCAGAAGTATTTAGTATGTACATAATATAATAATGCCATTCTTAGAGTACTAGATTAACATTGTTGATGAGTCACTGTGACCAAATAGCTTGACATTAAAAAGACGATTTTAATAACCATGACTAAACGATGAGGACGATTCTGAATTGTGGGAAGATGTTGAGAGATTGAGACAGACGGGCGAGAGAGAATTATGTAACATATACACAAGAAATTTTGTAGGGGGACTAAGAACGGTTAACACCAACTATCATGCAATATATAACATTGATTAAATAATAATATGGAAGGAAAACCGTAAGCGCATAATATTTTAAGGGAATAAGATAAGCAATCTCAGTTCTAGCGAAGTTCATAGCCCACCAAGTTCATAAGTCTAAGCGTAATACAGACCTGTATGATACAATATCATTTGTACTAAAACGTTTGTATGGATATAGGTAACGGAGAAACGGTGAACAATTGTCTTCTTCTGTTGATTGTTTTTGTTTGTTTTTTCGTCGCAATTTTTCCCGTTTCCGTTTTGCACGTCACACGTGACTGCGTCGATCTAAGACGTTGCCCGCACGATATCTTCACCGATAAGATTCTCTATCTAACGATAAGTGTTACGTAACGATAGACCTCTCTGTTGTGTTTGGCATGAGATACGATTTTACGGAATGTCTGTTATTTATTTTTTCGACGACTTGCGACGTTTTATGAACTGGAACGATTTTCGGCATAAAACGTTCGCATGATTTGCATTATTTATTATTTTATCGGGGAAGGGAGGAGTAGTGATAACGTTTAATTCGTAGACGACTATTATACTTTATTGGGTATAAATGCGTTACCAAAGAATATGATTTTTCTTTGGCAATATTAGACACCATTCGTCAGTAGCTTAATATTTATTTCATACTTTTAGTTGAACCGCTAATGAACAGTTGCGGCACTTCGATTGCGATGTAACGATTTTTACATTCACATCCAGTTTCACGCCGTCCTTAAAACTGCATAAGCGTTAGGGTCCTGATTAGAGGGAAATCTTCGAATCCTCGTTAAATATGCTTTCTTCTTACCTTTCGACAAAGTTAATCTACAGTCTACACGTAAGCGTAACGTTCGCTCCATTTATTCATAAAGTCTACGAAAATAGCACCTGGGCGAGATAGAGAAACGTTAAGAGGTACATATAAAAACCGGGGGCAGATTTCGACGTAATCGATAACTAGGATAAACGCGACTTAAGTGAATCACGTTAATTCCGATCAGGTGGATAGATTATTTTGGTGTAAGCGTTCCTAACGAGCATGTATGAAACGAAAGAATATTAGCAGCCCGGGGCTCTTACGTTCGAACGAATCGCAATTAATCACGACGCCGCGCGCAATTAAGTTAGCGAGAAAGAGTGATACATACATATATACTTTACCAGTCAACCAGACGATTTTTCTTTTAGCGTGTACTCTCATCCATTAATACATACGTATGCATATTATATAGACAATAATCTTGACCCATTGTTACATGGATATTATTCGACATTTTAAAAGACACACTTTGTGAATATAGTAGCAGTTTATGATATTAATAATGACAACAACCAAGACCGCCATACTTCCCTTGTTGTGCGAGCCGACGAATAGAAGGTGATTTCTGCGGGATAAATTATCATTGTTGCAGGGCTCTCGAGACGCCTCGAGCACAGTTTCCAGTGATTTATGAGAGCGTTGTTGTTTCTGTGCGTTTTTGCTCCGATAGAATATAGAGTGGACTGTAATCGTGGGGGCTCAATCGTAGGATAAATTCTCACGCTGTGGGTTTGTTAATGGAAAACGGTTCCTTTTCTCGTTCCTTCGCGACCGAAAGAAAGAGAGAGCGGTAGATTCTATTTTTACACATGACAATTATTCAACGCAACCAGCGCGCCGAAATCCCTTCTATTTGGTCAGGAAGGAAACACTAGCGTTGTGACGGTACAATTTTTCCACTTAAGGCAGAAACATAAAGTGACACGAAAGGGGAGAGAGAGAGAGAGAGAGAGAGGAGAAGAAATGTTTTTTTACTTTGAGGAACAAAATTCTCTTTTTACGTTCTGTTCTCGCCTATCAGCAATTTCTGTCATCTTGTCTGTCCGGCACACTTTGCGTTCTTTGTTTGCCTGATTTTCATGCATAATTAACAGAATTTTGGATCTCAAAGGTGTTACGTTGCTAGAGAAACATTATGGATTCATGATACTTGTGAAGAAAACTGGTCAGCTTTGGGTTGACGTTAGAGTTTAACGGACGATCCGTTTGATTGGAATGCTTTAATTGAGATTTCATCGTGGAATCCGATGGATAGTGTATTTATTTTAGTATACGATATCGTGTATGCTTCTGAGACATTGTGAAGTAAAGGAGAGCATGTGCTGAAAGAATCGTAATGATAAATCCGAACGTTGTTTTGTCTGCTGAATATTTTGCATTCTTTTCTGCATCTTTACCTCATCTTCCATTATAAGTTAGAGAAATCATCATTATGTTACACCGTGTGTCCCACGTTCTGTTAAATCATTCACAATGACGAGTTTATGTTATTTTTACGTCAGCTATCATCATGGTAGATGGTAGACGATGTCTTCATGCAAAGTGCAACCGACATAACATCCAGAGGAACGTTCATTCGAAAGATTCTTTAAGTTCTACGTTATGTTGGACGACGATTATAGGCGAGAGAAAGAATGGGAGAGAGATTTTCTCAATGTATTTGATATATGTGCAATATATTACATTGAAAAGTCAAGCATTCATGCGGTTGCGTTTCAATTACCTTCATCAATTTACATCACTCGTATACTTACAAAGCATCAATTCTAAGGTAAGATCTAATATAAGCACACTCAACGAACGTACATTGAAACTATTCTCATCTCCAAAAGCCTGAAAATCTGACCCCGCCTACATACCATAAAATCACATGTAACTCCTACAACTAAATGTTTACCAATTAAAATCGCTTGAAGTAGCTTATTTGAATCAGCACAACTAACTGCAACCGCTTTTCTCAGAAGGACCCAAATCAGTCTCCGTCAATCGAGAGACTCGTATAACGCGCCACGCCTCATTTAAATACCACACTTCGTAAAAATGACGACAGATGAGGCCTCTGGCCGGACCCAACCGTGGAGTTCTCGTCGACGCGCGAACCGATCTCGAGACATGTTACTCCGTGGCATCCGCAGCAGTGATATGCGACCTTGTTAGTTGTCTGTCTTCGTAACGAAAGGTTGTGTATTTGGCGAGTTCGGCCGATCAGGGAAAAGGCTCTACGTGTAATTTCGACCTGAAAGATGCCGCCCAGCACGGAAGCGATGGCGCAGGAGAGCGCGGACAAGCCGACCAGAGGGATCAATGCGATTCTGTTGGGACCACCTGGTAGCGGCAAGGGCACGCAGGTACGAGCTCCGCAACGACGATCGTTCGGTTGGCGAGACGACGGGGGCAGGTCCTTCACAGAAAAGCGAAACCTAGCTCGCGGCTCTTGCGCGTGCCAATCGAGGCGTCCTCGAGCTGGCAGAAAACTCACCTGGCGCCGACTGATTCCGCGATTTTTATTTAAGGTCCTCGCCGTCGGCACTCGATCGATGGACGCTCAATTTTCCGGCCCGATTTCTTCGAGTACCGGTCTTATTTCGTGCGATCGTTTTTTGTTTTCGCGCGGCGAACACTTGGTCTCCGCGTATATGGACACTGTGGGATGATTGTTGAGAATTGGTTGGAATTGTTTCCTATTGCCGGTCGCAGGGTCTAGGGAGAGAACGAATTTAATTCGCGAGATTGGTTCTGGGTAGTGGTGTCGCGAGAATTGACCTTGACGTGTACGGAACCGGCGATTTTTGGTTCAGCGCTGCGGTGTATATGTGGTCGGAGTTGTCGGGGTAGTTAACGTTAATTTTTCGCAGTCGATCTTATTAGATGTTCTGTAGAGAGCTCTGATTAGTTCAAACTAACTGAAATCTGCGATTTCTGATTTAGGTTTTTGGCATGACTAGTTTACCGAATGTTAAATTTGGAGTAGATTTATTGCTGGCTCTCCAGGTTCTGCCAAGTTCTAAGTACTTATCAGCAACTGTAGATGCAATTTTAATTTGAACTGTGTTTGATCACTTGCAGGCACCATTGTTGAAGGAAAGGTACTGTGTATGTCACCTTTCAACAGGAGACATGCTGAGGGCAGAAGTCTCTTCTGGTTCTTCAATGGGAAAGGAGATACAGAACATAATGAATGAGGGAAAGTTGGTCAGCGATGACCTTGTAGTTAGCATGATTGATAGCAACTTAGATAAGCCGGAATGTAAGAAGGGTTTCCTTTTGGATGGCTTTCCCAGGACTGTCCCACAAGCAGAAAAGGTAACTTTGTTGCTATATGTATATGTTACCACTAACAACAATGTCATATTCTCAGATTCTCGCTCTTATGACGAAGCAAGCGTAATAATGTTAATGTCATTAATTGCAGTTGGACACCATGCTGGAGAAAAGAAAAACCAAGCTGGACGCCGTGATAGAGTTCGGAATTAACGACGATTTGCTAATTAAGAGAATTACCGGCCGGTTAATTCATTCCGCTAGTGGGCGATCGTATCACGAGGAATTTGCTCCTCCGAAAGTGCACATGAAGGACGATGTGAGTATAACGCTTCGGCAAATAAAATTTTGCTGACCGGTTAGTCTCATTATTACACTGACATGTGTGTACTGACCTTTGCATTCGATAATCCGTATCTCTTGAAAGATAATGATTATTGTGTTTGACGGTAACGAGTACGTGACAAGTGCCTTGCAGACCGGAACGCCGGTACTTTATTATACAGTTTATAAAAAACATTGAAAATGTTTCCTTAATCGCGTAGATGGATGATACTCAGTAATTTTGACAGAAAGAGCATTAAAGAATGTTAAAAAGTAGTAAATAAATAAATCGACAGCATTGATGTCATAATATATAAACAATTTGCAATACTCTTTACCACCAGGTGACTGGTGAGCCGTTAGTGCGAAGATCGGACGACAACGCGGACGCCCTGAAGAAACGCTTAGTAACATATCAGACCCAAACTCAACCCCTGGTTGACTACTACGCAATTCGCGGCATTCATCACTACGTGAACGCGGCACAGTCCAGCGAGAAAGTCTTCAAAAACATCGACCGCATCTTCCTGAGAAGCACGAAGGCCCCGGCGGAGAAGAAAAGCTTCTTCAGCAAGTTCTTCTAGGGGCACACAACGAGAACTCGCCGCGAACGCGTCCATAATTTCCAGAAAACATTCGTCTGTTCTATAGTGAGCGATGTCAAATCGATCCAGGAACACGTCGAGCGCGCCGCGTAGAATAAATAATAGTGCAAATCGAACGCTCCAAGTATGGTAACGGTAATAATTGATGTAGGCTCGGTCGTAATAATTTCTTTCTTGTTTTTCCCTTCTCGAACGGGGCGATTCTGCATATTAGTACGGAGAGTATGAAGTAATAGCGTATAATATCCTCCCCATCCGTTGTAAGATAACACTGTCACTTGACTATTCTCAATAATCTCACAGCAATATGTATTTTGCCGACGGCAAAGGAGAGGAGAAGAAAGTTGAAGATGAAGTGAACGAGGCAAATCGTGCTAAAGTGGATATCAAGCTCATATAAGAAAGTATTAGCGAAGCGTATGACCAAAAACACACGTTTTCGATCCACACGATTGATTGGGAGTCGTAGACGTGAACTTGTGTATAATAAGGAATCAGCCGTGTTACACGTAATCCACGGGATAGGGAAAACCTTAGACTAAGTAAGTATGGACTGCCAGTTGCTTTATTCACGCGTGTCAAAAGATCTGTGGCGCCGTCGTGAACCAAGAACTACAGAATCGCAATGTATTTCGCTTATTGTGGCTCTGAATAATTTCGTATAACGTACGTTACTGTTAGTTCTTGGTTCACAGCGGCATTGCAGATGTTTCGACATCGGCCCAATACGGCTCGCGGCAGCTGCTGGCAGTCCATAGTGTCCATACATATATCGTCTAAGGTCTAAGGGGAAAACTAATAAAGCACCGTGTATATATATATAGGGGGAGAACTGGTTTATTGTTTTAATTTCGTTCGAACGTATCCGATATTTTTATGATCGTTTTACATCGCTCAGCGCGTTATAGATGTTTGTGTAGTTCAGGTGCTCGATTTTTTTATATGTAACTTGTACATATATATATGTACGTTATACGTTAACGTTCATCGTCTCTATCTTGATTCAGCGACAGAAATTGTCGGCTCAGGGTGCAATGGTTTTAATCTCTTGCGCACAGTTCAACTATTCGTTACAAAACATGTACTATGCTGTACGCGTGAAATTCGCCAATGTTCTATTCGATTCGAGCATTAACAAATATAACAATTATCAACCTGTCAAATTCGTCACAGTCGTTAAGATTCTGCTCCATTATGCCGACAAAACTTACAATTAGTATGAGTCAATTTGGGGAGAACGGTGCGCGAGTATTTAAATATCAACCACCGAGGCAGCTTCTGTTCGAATCAGCTTACGCACACATGCCGATCACCACGTTCTTCTTTTATATTACGAAATAGCGTGAAAAACATTAATGTTAAACAACTCCAAGATTCGTCGACTTTTGGGTCGGTGTAATGTTCACTTCACAGCGCGTATTGTTAAAATGTTAACGAAGATATGTCGTAAACGCAGAACAATGCACACAATTTCGTACGCCTACTACCTAATAGCGAGAATAAACAGGATACTCGTATTAGAAGATAAATAATGGAAAATAAGCGGTGACGAACGATGAAGAAGCGTAGAACGTTCTGAAAATCTATTTTACATAAAATGAAAGTAACGCGTATATGTGTATATACAGAATCTATATTCTGGTACCGTGCTATTCATCTTACAATAATAATATCATTGTGACGAAAGAATATTTTCCAAAAAGAAAGCGAGAGTAACGAATGTAAATCTGGGTTGAATAAAATCTTACGAAAATCTACACGGCCGAATGAATACTCTACTTAATTCCGTAACATCCTGCGATTTTGACGAAACGTACCTTGTCAGCTACTTGAGGCCGCAATGCGTTGGAATTTTCAAAAAACTTGATAAATTTATAATAAATACGTGACGAAATTTTGAAATTGAAACATGAACAGTTGACTGCGTGACAGCGGGCGACATTTTGAAATACAGGTCAAATTTTTGGCTCGGCGTCAATTATTCGCCCTGTACACTTGGAGTTCCGCCAAAAAGAACGTGCGTTACGGAGCATTGTTTGGAACGAGGCGTCGTTTAATTATACATGTGCCGTTATATACCTTCCTTCTAAATATGAGTAACTGTCATTGAACTGTAGACTACCTGGTACGAGCACTGCGGCTTTCAGAAGACCCAGAAGGGTTCTATACCCAATATTTACGAAAGGGTAGTACTGATAACAAAGGATTTACATACTACACTCCCAAATATCGCTCTCAGTCCGGCTTGACTGCATTTCTACATATAAATGCGTTTATTTCAAGTAGTTTATTGTTAAATCGTCTAAAAATGTTGAAATTCCCGCCATATTTTAATATCTCCGGTACGGTGGCGGCGCCAAATTAAATGGGAAAACGCTCAAACTACTCATTAAACTACCGTCGGTATTGTCGGTAACTGCAGTCTTTACAAGAATACCGACGGTAGTTCAATGAGTAGTTTGAGCGTTTCCCCGTTTTTTTTTGCGGCGCCACCGTACCGGAGATATTAAAGTATGGCGGGAAATTCAAAAATGTGTAGATAAACAACACGTTAACAACCAGAAGATCAAATTTTAAGTCTTTCTATTCCGAAATAAATGCACCGTAAAATTATTTATTGTAAGGATTAATATGCTAGCTTATAAGTATTCTGTTCATCGATTATACGCCTGTGTATAATGATTATTCCTCCGATGCAAATGAAGATAAGTATGAGCCATGAAGGCCACCGGTAGTTCCAACTTTACAGAAAAGTTTGGGTAAGCCTTGTAGAAATGCTAAACTATACAAATTACGGGAAAATCAATTTGTAATTGTTTACTCTCGAGCCCATTGTTGACCTGTATGAATAGTTAATACAGCTAATTGTAAAACAATCCGGATTTCAGATAGCCTAGTTTAAATGGTAACTGTACATTGCTGTACATTCAGTACATTGCATACCGAGGACGCGCTGAGAGAATGCTTGACAGGTGTCACTGGGGTTGCACGTAAACAAAAATGACAGGATAAAAGGTTAGTCTCATTAAAACATTTTTTCTCTACGAACAATTAAACACAAAAACCGCTTTCCTATCCCAGAATCATAAATTTTATAATCAGTACTTCTACTTATTCATAATTACCCACTTTGATGCCCCGACATTTTGAATAAAGACGCTAATTTTTATACTTTTTTTTCAGAGGTTACCTCAGTGAAATCTAACAATTTGCATCTAAGACAACTGTATTTCTTGAAAGAAGTGTTTAAGGAACTTCAAGATGTTTGTGTATTTAAGCAAGAAGATAGCGATACCGAATAATTTTCGGCTGAACTGCATTGCATGGAATCAGAAAGAGGGTTACATAGCAGTTGGCGGAGAGGATGGTTTGCTAAAAGTTTTACGAGTTGATTCCTCAGTTTCCGGTCCTCAGAGCGGAGGGAAGTCTCGGGGACTGGCAGCAACAAGTAATTTAAGCATGAATCAAACGTTGGAAGGTCACAACGGTCATGTCCAAGTAGTGACCTGGAACGAAGAACATCAGAAATTAACATCTAGTGATCAGAATGGAGTGATCATAGTCTGGATGTTGTACAAAGGCTCCTGGTACGAAGAAATGATAAACAACAGGAACAAATCAGTAGTAAGAGGCATGTCATGGAGCTTGGACGGTCAAAAGATTTGTATTGTATATGAAGATGGAGCAGTGATAGTTGGTTCTGTTGACGGCAACAGAATTTGGGGTAAGGAATTGAAAAACATATCGTTGTTCGGTGTACAATGGTCACCTGACGGAAAATTATTGCTATTTGGCCTTAAGAATGGAGAGGTTCATCTTTATGACAATCAGGGAGTGTTTTTAACTAAACTAAACATGATTCCATTGAATTCCGGACAGACTCAAAGTATAGCAGCTTTACACTGGTACGATGGTAAGAACGGATACGTGGGTATAGACTGTCCAGCTTTGGCTATTTGCTATCGAAGCGGGAGGATACAGATGATGAGAAACACGAACGACGACAATCCGATAGTTCTGGAAACCGGAATGACCGCAGCTTGGTGTTCATGGAACACGTACGGTTCGTTACTGGCGGTCGTTGGTTTGATGCCGTTACTCTTGAATGGTGAAACAAAGGACATGAACGTCATTCAGTTCTACACCCCTTTTGGCGAGCACCGCAGGACTCTGAGAATTCCAGGAAGGGAAGTGACCTGCTGCTCATGGGAAGGTGAATCGTTACGAGTAGCTTTATCAGTAGATTCTCACATTTACTTCGCCAATATTCGTCCAGACTACAAATGGACCTATTTCTCGAACACTGTCGTCTACACCAATGAAAGAGTCACGAAAGACGGTATCTGCGTCACCTTCTGGAACACCAGCAATAGTACCTGTTGCACGAAACACGTGAGATCGTTAATATCAATCACTTCCTACGGAGAACACTGTGTTTTGTCTGTCAGGAACGACCCGAGTCAAGGCTCCGAACAATTTTCACTTATAGTCTGCAACGGCATAGCGACTCCTATAGACACGAAGTTCCTCGATATGGAACCGTTGTGGGTGACAATGACCACCAACATTGTGGTGGCAGCGTCGAAGAATAACTTCGTCATATGGAACTTCCGTACTCCGCGTAATTCGGCCTTGCACGCAGGTCGTGCTCGGAGAGACAAGATTTATCACATCGACGACACTCCAACCGGAGTGACGGAAGTTATACAAGATTTGGACAAAGACAGAGCCTTTGAGGCACCGATCAGCACTAAAGCAACCATGGACCCCGTTTGCTGCGTTTGCGCGTCCGAAAAGATTCTTCTGATCGGTCGAGAATCTGGTATGATACAAAGATATTCTTTACCACAGGTGACTTTGACGAACAGATACGCTACCACAACGAAACTCTGCAAGATCGCGATAAACTGCGACTCCAGTAGAGTGTCCATAATGGATACATCCGGAATCCTGACGATGCTGGACTTGGAACCGCAAAAAGGATCCCGTTCGAGTGACAGTAATTCAGAGGATGACGTTGGAAAGTTCGAGCGAAAGGACGTGTGGGCAATGTGCTGGGCGCAGGACAATCCAATGCTGCTGGCGATCATGGAAAAGACCAGGATGTATGTCCTTCGAGGCTTGGACCCTGAAGAACCGATTTTTTGTTCAGGTTACATATGCTCGTTTCAAGACTTGGAGATTCGTTGCGTTTTGTTGGACGAGCTAATGAGAAAACCGGATGATACGCGAAGCGAGTTAATAGTCGATCTAGAAGTAAAATCGCTGAGAGACACGAGAGAACTGCTGTCGAAGGTTGGACTGAAGGAGGCGAACAATTTCATTCAAGACAATCCTCATCCAAGATTATGGCGTCTTTTGGCGGAGTCGGCCTTGAAGAATTTAGATCTAGAGATGGCTGAAAACGCCATGGTGCGCTGTACCGATTATTTAGGCATTCAGTTCATCAAACGATTGCAGAACGTGCACAACGATCAGCTGAAGAAAGCCGAAGTCGCGGCCTTCTTGGGCAACTACGACGAGGCCGAGAAGCTTTATCTGGACATGGACCGACGAGACCTAGCAATTTCGCTGCGTCAGAAATTAGGAGACTACTTTCGTGTCGTTCAGCTCATGAAAATGGGCATCGGCGGTTCCGACAAACAGATGGAGCACGCCTACAACAAAATCGGCGACTATTACGCGGAACGACAGAACTGGGAGAGTGCGTGGGAGTACTACGAGAAGGGTAGAAACCTGGAGAAGCTCATACAATGTTACTACAAGCTGGAGGACTTCCTACAGCTGGCCGCAACCGTCGATCATCTCTCCGACAAGAGTCCAATTCTGCGAACAGTCGCGAGAATGTTAGCTTCCGTCGGAATGTGTTCGCAGGCAGTCGCAGCTTACATTAAATACGGCGACGTGAAGCAAGCGGTCGACACCTGCGTCCGTCTAAACCACTGGGACCAAGCCGTGGAATTGGCGAAGACTTACAAAATGGCGCAGATCGGTGATCTGCTCAACAAGTACGCGAATCATCTCCTCTCAAACGGCAAGCGACTGCAAGCAGTCGAACTGTACAAAAAAGCGAACTACCATTTGGAAGCTGCGAAATTGTTGCTACGTCTGGCCGAGGAGCAGGGCAAATCCAGGGCGAGTCCTTTGAGAGTAAAAAAGATCTACGTCCTGGCCGCTTTGCTGATAGAAGACCACATCAACAGCGTTCCGGCGATTAAAGGAGGACGGAGCAACGTCGTTATGGGTCTGGCAGAGAGCGACGAGGATACGAAAATTATCGAAAATGCCTGGCGAGGTGCTGAGGCGTATCATTTCCTGCTATTGGCGCACCGACAAACGTACGACGGCAATTTCGGGTCGGCCATGCGAACTTCTTTGAGATTGCGCGAATACGAGGACATCTTAGAGCCGGAGGACATTTATTGTTTGCTCGCCTTGTCCAGCGCACTGGATCGAGCCTTCGCAACTTGCTCGAAAGCGTTTGTGAAGCTGGAGGGATTGGAGTCGATTGCGGACGCCAGGAAGGAAGAGTACGAGGAACTGGCGGTGAACATCTTCACGAAGCATCCGCCTAAGGAAACACGTAGCAATAAGTCGGAGTGCGTTAATTGCGAGACTCTTGTTCCAGATTGTTGCGTCGCTTGCCCGAATTGCTCGACTAGGTTTCCTGCTTGCATTATTTCGGGGAAGCCGCTGATGGATGTGACGAATGCGTGGGTTTGCACGGTTTGCCGGCATCACGTCGCTGCTGAACGAGACGTTGTTAATATTAACGCTTGTCCTTTGTGTCACAGTACCATTACGTACATGTGAACGTAGGATGTAAACTCGAATTGTCTATTCTCTGAGAGTGAAATTGCTGTTGGAATCGTGACTGTACCTGCTGATACAGGACACTGTGTAGATTGTAGATGCTTTTTTTAAGGCGACATTTACCTTTACGAGAGCGACAGGTAAGAAGTATGCGATTGTTTGTCGTGTGCATTTAAAAATGTTTTTGATGAGCACTTGTGATATATTCGATTAGAAGTATCATATTTTATTATTCGGGGTATGGGTCAATTTTGATTTCAGCTTGGTGTTGTAATGATATGATCTCACATATTTATATGAAAATACGTATTCTAGTGGTTGAAATGGGCACAATGTGCATTAAAACGAAAATAATCTTATCCGTCCAATAAAGTAGACTGTAATTTGATTCACATATTATATTTTAGATGTAAGGTATCCGTCCTAAATGGAGTAGACTTTGACTTTGGTGATACTTGATCTCTACTGGTGCAGTTTTTCTTTTATTACATTATCTGTTCCTTGCAGTACTCATTATACTCAAACGTTTTAGGTAGAAAGTCTACGGCAACAAAACTACGACTGTGTATTCCGTCCACTCGGTGCTACTGACTGATAAGAAATAATGAAACTACGACTATGTCACGTACTAAATAAATATATTTACGTACACTCAAACGATGCACATAATATACCCTTTACTCCAAAACGTATCCCAAATTATACTAGTAACAAAATAAACTACATTTATTCTATAGAAACGACTAGTCAAAGATGAGACCTATTTGTTACAAGCAGAAGAAATCTCAATTAACCCAAAGCACACAACGCTATCAACGTTAATTACCAAATTATTCCAAACCGTCCATTCAGAGTCGGACTCCAATTTGAAATTCCTGCGCACGACTCCGCACACCATCCACTCTTCATCATCCAACTGTTTGACATATTCCACCACCACCCAACAATAAGAACAATCACCAACCAGCACATCCGTCGAGCACCATCCAACAAACCGAACGAACCGAAAGCATCAATGACAATAATCAAATTTCCCCAAACCGTCCCACTCGAAGTCGGACGCCGGCCGTCGAACATTGCTGCGCGCAGGTCCTCATCCCTGCGCATGCGCGCGGGTGCCGGTGCACATTAGTCGCACGCGACGTTCAGTGCTTGCCGAGCTGCCGTCGGAGGAGGAGCTTACCGCATCTCGCGCGCGCGTTCTCCTCTCTCTCTGCCCTCTGCCGTCATCAAAAACTTCGTCCCTACCACCGAAAAATCGTGTCCCTCCCACAACTACCACCATCAGTCCCTCGACAACGTTCCGCCGCGAATGTCCGAACGAGTGCGCCGATCGTCGTTCCTCGATCGCTCGTGAGTTCGTGAGTTTGTGAGCCAATTCTCGCAGTCGAGATCGACGAAGCTTGTAGGAAGTGAGTGTCAGCGCCGGCGAGAGGATGACGAGTGCCTTCGCGACCCTTCTCTGGCCCGCCGTCGTCCTGGTCCTCGGCCTGAGCGTCAGCGTCGAGGCAGGCCTGAAATGCGACGCCGTCAGACCCTACTTCGAGGCGCAGGGCTTCCCGGCCAGCGACATTCCCAAGGAGGCGATATCATGTGAGTCATATGCCGCCCCTTTTCTCGCTTCAAAAATACATGCTCCCGCGCCGCAGGACGATTGGGTCTTTGCGGCGCGCGCGCGCACGCCGGCACGATCGTCGGACGCTTTAACGGCGACGGGATTAATGGGATTAACGAGATTAATTGGATCGGCGAGATTGACGGGATTAAAATGGGGGGAAGATCGCGGGCGAGCTTGCTTGACCGCGGCGTGTATGGAGATGAGATTGAATTTCGGGGGAGGTTAGGTTATGCTTGAGGAAGTTTAAGGGTTCGTTTGGGGAGGGCTGAGATGGTGCGTTTTTAGGTTGAGTCGTGGTCGTGGGTGGGATTGGGGGTAGTGATGGATCTTGAGGAATGTGGCAGGGGCTTTTCATTTCAGTTGATTGTCGAGGATGAGAGAAATGTATTTTCTAATGCTTCTTTTAGTGCAGCGCTCGCGGGTGTCGAGAAAGATGTAATAGGTTCGTGAGAATGGGATTGTACTCGAATGCTTTGAACGAAATTGTTACGTGTTATTCACACTTTCGATTCATTTCTGCCTGGATATCGTACTGGCGTTAAATCTGTAATATTAATTTGTTCGTCTTTCGTTTTTGTGCCTTGGAGCGCATTACTATGCATTATGCGAGGTTATGGCCGTTCCTTTTTCTTCATTGGACACGTTCGAATCGAGCGTATTTCGCGCTCGGCAGGTGGGGCGTTCCAGTCTCGAATTCCGTTGCCACGGTTTGAATCCTCGATTTCGCGCTATTTTTTCCGGGACGCGCACCCTGAACATCGTCAATTAGCCGGCAATCGTTCTGCGACGTAATTCGTCGGTTCGAACAATGAACAAATGAGCCGACCAATAGTCGTTTATTGAAATAAAATTTAAGAAACATCTATTTAGGAAAATATCAGTTAATGATTAAAGCGATTACAGTTTACAGGCATCGAAATAGTATTCGAAATATATTCGACAGACATTCTAAGACGTAAGTTGTTCGAATATTGGGTGACTGAAAAAGTCTGACGAATAGTCGAATCGTTTATTCGTGGCGTACCGTGCGACCAGTAATATCGTGAATCGGGAATATCTCGCGTGCGTTGTGTGCGTGCATATATCTGCTCGCTTGAATATTCGCGAGAATGACGAGAGACGTTGCGGGAATATTCGCAAGGACGCTTACGATAAACAGCCATAACGGTCGGCGAGCGAGTGGGAAGGAATTCCACGCAGAATTTCGAGATGTTTACTGTGTCTAGAGATAAGTGTATCCCGGGCAAAAGTCGTTAACAAACGTTTGCTCCATCTCGACACAAAAGTCGACGATGCGATATTTTGGAGTACGAATAAGGTTGTAACGATAACAAAAATATTTGCAGTGGGTTTGTGCAGTGATTATCGCCATTTTGAAGATTCAAGGATTATGACTTTGAATATGAGAATTCGTACCGTATGCATATAACGTGACGTGAGGTCTGGTAATGAGGCAGATTACATGCACAGAACCGTTGTAAAAGAAAGTAGGTAACATCTGACATAGCCTCTCGCGTCACAATTCGTACCATTCATATTCTCGCCGACAACGAACAGTCGGGCAAAGTTACATTGAACTACTTTGCAACTATTCCACAGTGACGAGACTTGCGCAACTGCCGGTGCACTTGTCTCCTTCGAAAACGGAGAACGGTTAAACAATCGGCCCCGACGGGCTGGCTCCCATGAAGCTAACATTTGCCGACCGATAATTATTCCGCTTGTCGTACCTAGCTCATCGTAATAACTTCTGCGACGTCTTAGAAGTCGTCCTTACTTGTCTGCCTCGCCATTATCGCGGAAAATGATTGCGCGACACTAATTATATTATCAACGGCGATCTGCTAACGGGAATGCGCATTGACGAGCGCATATTTTAGAATTAATAGATACACAGGTAGAAGAATATATAAAAAAAATTTCAAAATAACACTTTTTGCTTGGAATAAATTGTCCTATTGCAAGCAGGTATGTTGGGATTGGTTCGAAAACATCAGGATACGATTTTGGGACGTTAATAATGTAATGCAAAGCACGTGGATAGTGATTGACGGGTACAGGGCGCTTGACTGTTGAACATTTTCATATTAAAATAGCTTTTTCTTTTTTCTACCACAGTTTATATAATTCCGACTCGAACATGCATATACATCCTACCCTCGATCGCGAATCAAGTGGCACCTGCCAGCGTTCATATGACGCTGCGAAGTCATCTTTCAGTCCGTTTCCGGGTGTTCGCTATTACTGGAGAAATGACAGGATTGAAAAATGTAGAAATAGCTATTTGAACTTTTGATACACCTTAAATAACTCGAATACGGCGCTTGCGTGTTCTTACCGCAGTCGATCGCGGAATTAATTGCTGCTGCCAACATTGAAATATCTCTGAAAACCCAGATTTTCATCCGTTTCCGAACGTTTGCAATTATCGAAAAGCAGTAGGGAAAAATGCAAAAATAGCTGCTTCAATGTTTTCATGCGCACCTAAAATAACAAAGACTTCAGCTTGCACGTTTCGTGGACAGGCGAACAGGTAGATCGCGAATTAAATGCTCCTGCCGAGGTTGTAATGTCGGCGGAAAGTCAGATTTATATCCATTTCCGTAGCCCACTCCTGCCGACGACGGGGACGATAATTGCGAACGGCGGTTTTCGTTTGATCTCGGCCGAAACGAGGCATGTCTCTTACATTACGCGAAATGTAATTTACGCAAATGTCGCACGCCCGGATCATGGGCGCGATGGGAAGGGGAGATATAGAAAGGGTAGCGGCCAGTTTTCCAGATCTGGATCCTTCGTGGACGTGGACGGGGTTTGGATTCAGTGTAATTAGGAGGTTGATAGGATGAAATTGAAATAAGAAAAGGGAGACAAGCGGTCGTGTTGTGTACGAGTTCTCCAGAGAATTGGATCTTTCGTTGACGTTGCTACAGTCATTCTACAGATGTTCGAGAAGTTAGAAGGATTTGTTTACTAGATAGAATACAATTTTTAAAACTTTTTTATTTGAGACGGTATTGAAAATTTCAAAAAATGCATTTTGTATATTCATGTTAGTTATATACATGCTGAAAATTTAATCGAAATCGGTTAATGTTGCTATGAGCCATTAACCTTTAGCCTCGATAGGACGAAATTCGAAAAAGAACATATTGATGCAATAAAATTGAATAGAGAGAATTTACAAAAAAGGTACCTTAAAAAAACAATATATATGTCGAATAGATAAGACACTTAACGACAAGTTTCCGGTGTAGCCGATCAATCGCTGACACGGTTCCGATGACATGCAATTATGATAATTCTTATATCGCAAAATTGAAACCAGAAAATAAGAGACACGACGATACTTTTCCGCCTCGATTGCTCGTGATTAGAGTGTCGATACGGCATACTTAAAGGAAAGCAGCCAGGAGCATACATAGTATACGAACATAAGTACCTGTGCGCCCTCTCACCAGCACACGTATACAAATATAGAATAAGAGAGCTCTTCGAGGGGGCAGAGTGGCGCATCCGCGCATGATTCACGAACGGGGCGCGATTTATTTCGCGAAATTTCGCCGAGTTGATTTGCGAGCGCCGCGACGCGTCCGCCCCATGGATTTATGGCCGATGAAATATGCGCTTTGTTCGCTCGACCGTCGCGCGAGAGAACCGCGCCGAACCGATACTGGACGAAAAAGATTAGAAAAAAATACCGTCCCGACGATTCGACGCACGGACTCCCGTCGAATCTAACGTGTTCTGCTCTTTCTCACTCGCTCCTTGCTACGCTCGATTTTCACACGAATTAGAGTGATCAAAAGTCAGCTTGCAACCTCGTTCCATGTACGTACGACGCCGGAATGTTAAAAAGTCACTTTAACTACACACGTTATTCCTAGTTCACAGTCGACAATATCTACGAACTTAATCTCTGTTCGATCGAACGATAAGCTTTTCAGTACGTTTCATTCGATTTTGAGTCTGAAACGAGATGGACTTCGAATCTGACTTACAGTTACAAAGAAGCCTATCATCTTTCATTTGGGTCAATGTATCCTTAATTGAGATCGGAACGTCGAGTCTCACAATCAGTATGGAGTTCTCTAACGCTGCAGCGTGTACCGTGATAAATCGGAGCGAATTTCGTGCGTGTGTCATTTGCAAAACGCGATGCGTACGTTCGGCGCTTTAAAAGTGTATCACTTAGGCTGCGAGATACGTTGATAAGCAATCGCTCTCGCCCGCTGTAACATCGCGATACCTCGCGCCTCGCTATTTTTGGGAAGATAGTGACGTCGTAAATCGTCGCGAGCTGGCAACGAAATTTATATCGCGCCCGACGCCGACGGCGAAATAGGCAAATCGGGCTTGCTATTCGACGCGATCGCCAAGACAAACTTTGCAGTCTGTCTTCATCAGTTACTCAGCCCGTGCTCGGCTAACTTTATCTACACATTCGTTTGATGAACTCAGTCTCGTGTCAATATATCAGCATATATACCACATAATATATAGTTTGTAAATATCTACTTATTTATTCATTCAATTCCATTTTTCATACGATCGAGCCACATGGATGCAGTTGACGAAAGCATCGCGTGTCAAATGAATGTATAATGACATGAAATAATAATACATCCGTGTAATGGTATAATGGCGTAACAATAGTGGAAAACGCATTCTGATTTTGATGCATATTCGTTGTCGAGGGAAATTTGCGCGCGCCCCGGGCAGATTTGCATATGATATACCGTGGAATAAGTATGGTGTAATTGAAGTGCCAATTATAAATCGTCCGGCAACAGTAATCGCAATTTTCCCGATAAGAGTGAATTATCGAGTAAGGCGTGGTGCGTGGAATCAAAGCGTTTTCAAAAATCCCCTATTATCCGTATCGAGGATCAGCAGGTAGGCACAATTGACGTGCTTACAGTGTACGTGTTAATCGGCGGTTTCCCACCGTAAACTCACTATCTATCCGACTCTCCACGCATGTTTCACGTAATCATTGGCTAGCATCGCAGGCTCGCCGTATCGCTCTGCCTTTCGTTTTTCTCCACCTTCTTCGACCACGTACTTATACTTCCCTGGTCCTCTCTCTCGTTACTCTCGTCGTATCTGCCCCTGCGTCATCTCATCTTCGTGGCTCGTTTTGCGAACATTCTTATTTTCACTCGTTTTACGCGTTTTCTTCCTCGCTTTTCATGATTTCCTTTCAATTTTTAATTAATCCTTGTAATTCTTCTTCATTTCGTAACTTATTACTTCTTTTTCCTCCAAATCTTTCTCCACTCAAATTTGTTTCTGCGCTTTGCTATGGTCCTCCGAATTCTTCATTTTTCCTCTCTATCTCATTTATTGTCCTTCGTCTTACACATTTTCTTCCATTTTTTATCCACATTCATCTTACACATTTCCTTGCATTTTCTCTGCACTTTGCCATTACCTTCCAATTCATCCTCCCTTCATCCTCCTCCCATTTTCCTTCCCCCATCCACCCCTCGACCCCCGTCAGAATCCACTTTCTCTTATCGGGCCGCCGATTTTCAAGACGCTCAGGCTAACGAGGCCGTTCGCCACTCCGGGAACCAGTTAATCCTCCCGCTCTGTGGCGAAATAGAAGCAGTCACGTCGCGATGTCTGTGTAAAGAGCGCGCGTGTACTTGCGCGAGCGAGTACGGACTACGACAGCAGGTTCGAGAGCATGTAACCTGCCTGCGGCCGCGCCTTTTCTCCTTGCTACCGCTATGCCGAGCACTTTATCGTCGTTATCGTTCAGGTTGCACGCAGATACGGCCGCATTTATCGGCGAGATGAAAGAGCGCGCGGGTTTAGCTGTTCGTTCGCGGCATCTCTCGGGACGAGAGAGGGATGTAAAAAGAGTCAAGAGAGAGAGAGAGAGAGAGAGTAGAGATAGTTGATGCGAAGTTCTGGCAAAAAAGGGATGATTGGAATAGTGGAGGGACGGTCGTCTATGTAAAATGGTATGTGAGAATAATAGTGGATTGAAAAAGTATGGAGATAGTTGAGAGAGAATTATGAATAAAAGTGGAATATGGGAATAGTGGAGAGAGATAGTCGTCTATGTAAAATGGTATGTGAGAATAATAGTGGATTGAAAAAGTATGGAGATAGTTGAGAGAGAATTATGAATAAAAGTGGAATATGGGAATAGTGGAGAGAGATAGTCGTCTATGTAAAATGGTATGTGAGAATAATAGTGGATTGAAAAAGTATGGAGATAGTTGAGAGAGAATTATGAATAAAAGTGGAATATGCGAATAGTGGAGAGAGATAGTCGTCTGCGTAAAATTGTGAGCAAGGATTATTATATATGGACGGATTGTTTGCGGATGCTGAAGAAAACGTGGAGAGATGGTATGACAGGAAAATGTGAGAGCAAGGCGAGTAAAAGGAAATAGTGAAGCAGAGTCATGTTTTATTTGCGATTATTTGGAGAGAAGAGAGGAAGGGAGAAGGAGGCATGTAAGTGTACGGATAGAGAAAGGTGTCGTAGAGGAAGGAAAGGTGTGCGGGAGAGCGTATGGAATATCAGAGAGATAAACAGAGGAAAAGTGGAGGCAGGGAAAAAGGTACGACGCGTTTGCGCCGTTTTATCGCGACGGTTACTGTATTACATGCGTTCCCAGAGACGTGCATAGGGTGATCTGAATATTTGAAATCGGAGTAAATTTGATTGAGCTTAAGAATCGTCTATTATTGATATTGAATCAGATACCATGTTACGCTAAATCTAGGTAATTACACTTAGACAGTAGAACCAGTTCAATGGTTCTTTTATAAGCGCGTCAAATTGAATCCATCGCCCATCAAACCGAATTAGATTTCATATTGAACTAGATTTTTTGTCGCAACGTGAATAATTGAATCCTCAGGAAGATACTTTCTTTAATTTGCTCGTTTGGAATAAATCACTTCTATTGATACGTTGCGAAGAACTTGCTGCAAAATTTTTGTACGTCCCAAAAGAGATTGTTAGGTATGTTTTAATTCATACTATTTTTCCTTTTTACCTCGAAGTTTACTTACAATCGCGATGAAATATTTCAGACCACCCTATGCATGCAATTCTGCGCCACAGTGTATGAACGTAAGGTGGATAACCGTTTAGCTGCACCGACCAACATTGCAAACCGGCAGAAACAAGCGCGGCGTGAGATAATTAATTCATGTTTCTCTCTCTCTCTCTCTCTCTGTTCCTCTTCCTCTCTTCGTCATTCACTCTTCCCTATACACCGCCGATGCTTCTTATTATTCCGCGAGCTGTCGCCGAGACACTCGTAATTAATACTTTAGTTAATGACTACGCGGATTACGAATTAGCATTCGCTCGAAGTCGCGCTCATTCTTATCAATGCGAGTGCCAACGAACGATAATCCGCTCCGTTTTTTGTTTATTTGTTTACAAATCCTACTCTGTCGGACCAGAGCACTACGTAATCCTGACCTTAAGCGAAACCCATTCAGTTACTATCTGCCTGTAAAAAAAATATATAGTACCCTATGATTCTTGTTTACTCAATGCACCTTTTTTTACATCCGTTTTTCTTATTCACGACAAATATAGAGAGAATCGACCAACAATATATCGTATATACTTTTTATCATAAAAACCTGACATTTATCGTCGTGTAACTCTGGGAATCCAGTAGTTTCGTATTCATACACACATATGCGCGTACATGTCCCACATTTAGCTGGACATTTTCATCCGCACCTTTTGTCGATTTCTGGATATTTTTTGCGTAAACCGTTAAATACGAACATTTGAACTTTCGATTCAAATTTTCCGTTTCCGTTCTGCGCGAATATTCTGCACCGTCCTTGGTATATCCGTTCTGTCCCGTGTTCTTTATGCATGCGAACGACGATTGAGTCTCGGTTGAGGGTAAGGATTAGCGAATTATGAATAATTAGAGAGAAGGAGTCTTGAGCGGAGAGTATTGATCCCGGTCACGCGAAGCGGCGCGGCGGGATGATTGGGGTCGTGCGCTAATCTGATTAAGAGGGCAAGAGTTGTATTGAGACGGGCAGCCGATTTCTAAAGTCCATTAGCTTCACTTTACATCGTGACGGACAAACGCTTGCGGCCTCCCTTTCCACATTTCCACCAGCCCTTTTTCAGCGCCCTCATCTTTCGACTTCGCGCAACTCGACCACGTTATCTACGTTTTAATATTTTTATTCATTCATTTATTTACGGGTTCATTAGTATACAGGAAATAAAGAACACTTCGTCGTGGCTGCCGTAATAAAAGAGTAAATAAAAGAGATGATAAAACTTTCATATACTTAATCTAAACTTACTCTGAATTATGATTACATACTTGATTATGTTTTCGAGAGCAACAGCATCGATTCGGAGCAAAGAACAGATCCAAAACCTTCACCCCTATTTATGCCCCTCTTACTCGTATCAATTTTTCATCCGACAAAATCGAAGATCACGCGTATTACGCTTGTATACACCACTCTCATGATGCTTTCTGCGAATCCTCCGGACCCCAGTTTCGATAGGCTTCGAGCACCGATGACGCGCGGGTCAAAATTGTCGTCAACCCTCCTGCTTTCGTTCAGGGAGGCAAAACAGAAACATTAATCGTCTCGGGCCGATTAAAAGCGGCGACCCTCGTAATAAAAGCGCATCGGGACTCGTAAAAACTTCCTGGTCCTCCCGCCGCGTTCGCGTTCTTCCGTCCAGCAACTCGTGGAAGCTGATGCCAGCTTCCGTCTGGCATTAACGACGCGCTTGTCAAGCTCGCGCACGCCTTTTACGATCTCAACTCGCACGGCCCTGAACTTGAAGCGTCCGGGGACGACGACGGCCGAGAAGATTAAATCGGAGCGCTGATTGATTTAGATTAGTTTTAACGGTTTCCGTGACACCGAACGCGAACGGCATTAGACTGCCTGGGAACTTGTCAGCGGGCCCGGTTGACAGTCGCGAGGCGAGATGGGAAGCAAGAGGGGAGGGACAATGAGCGGGCGTGATAAGAAGTTCATTTTTGGGTTTTGTTGAGGATAATTGGGAGAATTATTTAGTCTTAAGGAATGGAGTGTTTGAGCTGAGGAATGTGTATGATTGTGTGACGTATGACGTTTGATTGGGGTGGGAAAATATGTTTACTGGTTTGGGTAAAGTACCTGGTAATGGACGTATTAATAGTTTCATGCTTTGAGGACCGATTGGTCGGTGTGAACTGTGAGTGGACGTCATAGGAGAATTTTTGGGTTTTGTGGAGATTCTGTGAAAACAATGAGAAGATAGGGAGGGTTATTTAGAGAATTGAGTGTAGAAGGCTATTGTGACTTGAGTCAGAAAATTTATGATGGTATGACGTATGATGGTAGGTATGTATGATTAAGGCGGAAAAAAATGGTGACCCGTTTGGGTTGTAACCGACCGCTTGCCATTGCGAGTGTGGCGTCACCCATATCTGGGTGATTCATAAGTTTTCGTGCGAGCTGTCACCCGTAGATAAGCGACTGCTTTAACCAGTCAAATAGGAACGATTTCGATACGCATTTTTTCGAACTGCACTTTGACTCAAATTCGCCAAAGTATTTGCGTCCAAAAATCGTCTATTGTACAAGGCATCATAAAGTTTCATTGAACCCATAATAACCACAACGTTGCCCACCTGCTACCAAATTAAAAAATACAAATAACGTATATCGCTGCACTTAGAATCGTTTCATCCAACGCCAGTGTTCATTTTCGAACCATCCTCTTCACACGCATTCCTTCGGCAAGTGTCTCCGAATCATTGACGTCCTCAGCAGAAGCTTCAGCATTGTGTAGACACATTCCTTACACACCGGATGGTCTCTTCTGAGCGAAACTCATCGCCGGTAGGCAAGGTGAGCTGGTTTCCAGCGTGTCCGAAAGAGAGAAGGAAAGAGAACGAAAGAAAGAAAGAAAGAAAGGGAGACAGAGGTGGAGGGGAGAAGGATACAGAAACGCAGCGACAGTGTAAGTGTAAGAGAAGAGAAAAGAGTGAGGTAGACTGAGAATGAAGGAGATGGAGTGAGACGGAGGCTGCGCCCCGTCGGGGCTGGTTATTTAAAAGTTATAACTTATAACAGCAACCATTAAGTACGCTTTGCCCCGGTGGTGGTTGCTAGGCCTGCTGCCGATGCGCCTGAATGCGGCAGGTAGCAAAACCGCTCCGTGTGTCTCCGGCTTGGAAAATTTTCAGACGCATTTTTCGCCTCTCCACTCCCATCTTCCTTTGTCGGAAGACAATCTGTCCTTTCTGCTCTGCGCAGAGAATCGTTTGGAGTGTTGAGGCAGACTGTTGTTTCGGAGCTCGTAAATGTAGAATTAGATGAATGTATGGTCGATTCTTACGTTAATATGTTTGGAGCTCGGCAAGGTGCATAAGTAACACTGGAGGAATCCTTCTTATGATTATTACGCATAATATCAATGTGGCTTTTAATTAAGTTATCAATTTCAAAAATAGCATTAAATGAGTTTAATTTTACTAGTAAGTTTTTTAATTTAACTAAGTAATTCCACCTCCAGCAACCTCGCAAATAATTACGAAAATGCGCGATGCGTGTAACTGCACACGTAACCTCACACGCGAGGACAAAGTCCCTTTTTGTTGTCCTTCATTGCGGCGTCTCGAAAAAGAGTGTCGCGACAGAATTCTTCTGGCACAATGTTCGCGGCGCGACTTTTGTCCGAGAGTCTTTGACCCTTCTTAGCGTGACGTTTATGCGTTATAACCGCTATGTGTGTTGGGAGAGCAGCGTATGTAAGTACGTGCACCACTCTCCGCTCGCCAGGCATCGCGCCGGTTTCTGGCCGCTAACGGCCTGAATATCTGCCCGTGAAAAGGCTCCGTTCTGCATTCCATTCTGCGGGCACTCTCCTCGCTCCAGGACCAGGTGACGACGAGTCGGAGCCTGTTTCGACGTGATCGAGTCGAATCCCGCCCCATCTTGCCTCTCGTAATCTCGCCCTCGACCCTCTTCTCTTTATTAACGCTAGAACTACCGAACGGTCAGAGTGACTCGTTTGACAGATTTCGTGCGCCGATTACGCAGCTTTGAATCTTCTTACTTTCGAAAGATTCGACTCACTTTCACGTATCGATGATCTGTGTTTTTTGAGAGACAGAACTTCACGAGAAATATAAATTTTTGTAATTAATATTTGTTACGGGTTGTGTGGCAATCGAGGCATTTTGATATATTGATAGTGATAGGGTTATTCAAATTAATCATCATGCTCGTACTGGACACAATTAAGTATCATCAAAATTGGTTCCCGTAATATTTGCATCGCATTCAATCTATACACCATCCGAATCCATCTTCCTAATATTCGTACCGCATCCAATCTGTGTACTATTCAAATTGACGCTTGTTACATTGGTACCGTACCCAATGTTCGAGATATTCAAATTGATCCTCGTTACATTTGTACATGCAACCACCAGTCTTGCGTCTGCGCCACTTTTCTCCACAGTCTTTCCGACGTCAAACGCATAAGCAAGTAGGTGAGACGGACTTTGAACTTCGACCGAGATAGATTCCCAACAACTTTGCTTCATAATCAATCGCAATCGCGATTCAGCTCATCGACTTCCTTTTTAGCCCCAATTTTCGCCACTGCCAATCGTCGCTCCCGTAATTCCGTACTCGCCAGACCAATTAGTCTCGAGCGACCTCGCAGAGTCGTAAATACAATTCGACGGAGACGAGATCATAGGGGCTCCTCTTGGCCTTATTTATCTATTTATTCGGATAAATGTGGCGACGAACGGCGGGTGGTGCCGGTGGGGTTGTCGACCCCGTGATTGATGGGGCGCACTATTTTTACTGAAACTCGAATTGGGAAGGGCGATGTCGGGAGGGGAAAAAAAAGGACGGACGGAAAAAAGGAACGAGGAGGATCGACGGCAAGAGAGAGAGAGAGAGAGAGAGAGCGAGAGAGAGAGGGAGTGGAACCTCGGGAGTTGGACTTTTGGCTTCGAAATCGAGGGGGACGAGTCCTCGTGATTTATTTCCACTTTATTTTTGCCACTGGTCCGTCCGGCGAAGAAGAATTATTGATTTCTTGCCGGGAATCGGGCACAAGCGCATTATTCTCGTGAGGGAAATGTTTGGTAAGTATACGAATTTGGTAGATCGATTGTTGCGATCGAGGTATCAAATATTCAATATGAAAATTCATCTTTGATGGTATTTTTCATATTAACTGTCTCTAAAAATGCATAATAAATTAATATTCTCATTTACCTATCTTGTAAGAACATTATAAGCGCCGAAATTTTTATCTCAAATATCGAGACAGTACTCAATCTCGTAGATCATTTAAAACTAAGTAAACAAGATCAATTATAAGCTTATATTCAGTACAATGTTGCGCATAAATGTTAAGCTCGATATAAACTTAAATTGACGGAAAATGTCGATTGCTCGGTACCTTACCTTAACTTCCGAGGTCATACGAGACTGTTGAAGCGGAGAAAAATCGTTGTCGGCTTTTTGCCGAGGAACATTTCGTGCGGGCAGACCTGACCGAGGTACATGGGTGAACGTCAGATAACGAAAGGCGCGGAAGTTTTTGCGCGTCGCGATAAAACTCGTAAATGTTTCTCATACCGCCTCCACGCTCTCTCTCTCTCTCTCTCTATCTATCTCTTTCGTCGTCGTACTCATTGCGTCATGGAATTTTTCCCTTTTACACACCGTGCACACATTTCACTATCCGCCATCAATGCGTGCCCGACTAATTGTACGTTATTAATGCGCACCACGGATCGTACTCTAGATTCTACCTCTACGCGTGTGCATACAGTCAGCAATGTTGCAGGACATCGACCAAAATCGAAAGCCCGCGAATTTTCGCACTCGGCATCCTTCCGTCTTTAATTTATTATCCCATTATCTGTACCTAAGAACACTTAGGAAAAAATGTACACGAAAAGTAATTAAGAAAAAATTAAATAATAAAAAATGCAATATTTACGCGTCAGCGATTGACTCAACACTGCACTAGTATGGATCCGCAAGAGGATCCGTAGAATAATTGAGTCGACGACGAGTGAGATGCTTGAAGCGCGGATTGAAAAATGTTTCGCTCGAGTCGCGTGGCAGAGAAAGGGTTGAAGGATAGCGGGTTTCGAATGCGTTTCTAAACGACCGCTCTGCCCAGACTATCGCGACAGAAGTGTGTCGCGGAGGCCGGGGCGGTCGGCATTTTTGCCCAGCGATTATTGTCCTCCTGCGAGCGCGATGTACTCAGCAGTTCCCGGTTTACTTCTCCCTCCTCGTTCCTTGACCGTTCGCTTCGCCGCGGGTGCTCTCATTCGCATGGTCCCGCGCGCCTTCTTTCTCTCCCTCGGGGGCGTTCTCAGAAAAGTATCCTTTGTGAATGGCGCATTCTTTTTTTTCTTCTTTTTTTTTCTTCAATATCGACGGGTAATGGGACATTATGCGTGCAAATGCGATCCGCCATTGTCGTGCGCTTCAATCGTTCGACGCAGAATCTGTGCCGCGGGCGCCGTCGACACGTGGATCGAGTTATAAAGATTTCAGAATGCGCACGAAGCGAACTTGAGGAGTGATCTCTTTAGCAGACTTCAAAAAAGGTGGCAGTTCTTTAATTCACACGTACATTCTTCGTTTATCCCGTTCAGCACAGTTTTGACATCGGTTCCTACTTTTTCTTTTTTATCACAATTCAACGTATTCAGTCCGTAAATCCGACGCTCCCGGTGGGGCCACTTCGATCGTTCGACAGAGAAACGCTGGAAGTGCGCCACGTCACAAAGGTGCGCACTGTCATCCGACCCATCAAAACTGTACACACATCGTGCGCGGAGTACACAAAGCGCGTCCTCCCACACCTTCACTTTTATATTCGCTAACCCAATTTCCAGCCGAACGCGTCCGCGCTGTCGCGGACGATTTTGTCACTCCCTTCCGTCACCCGATACCGCGCTCGCTTTTACAACCTCGAGACTTCCAGAGCGAGCCGGGGGTGGACGCGTAAGGAGGGTGCCTGGAGGGTAAAAATTCGCCGATGGGACGAGGGGCGAGAGTGGATGTTAGGGTGGGTCATTACTCCTCTTCTACTTTACACACTAATTCTGTCCTTCTCCCTTTCGTCGTCCTCTTGGATCTCACGAGAACGCACATACACACAAGCATACACACACAATTTATATAATATAATACGACATAATTTTGAGCGAGTAGATAAATCGAAGCTAGTAACGAGACTTTTTGATGTAAACCTTCGAGGACGATTGTGCAATTATTTTTTGTCATCCTTTCTATCTCCAAACCGACAAAGCGTCCGAACACTTCTGTGCGACGCAGAAATCGAGGGGTGGATTCTGGAGGGGTGGGGTGCGCGACTGACATTAGTTCACCCCGCACGTTCGTGGGTCCAAAGGGTCCATTGAGCCCGCTGCCAGAGAGTACGTACGCGTCATTATGCACGTTGCATTCGCTGGGATAGGGGTGAGAAGGACTCTCACCCCCTCCTGCTCTCTCCTCTTCGCTCTCGTCCCTGTCATCCCTCTTGGGTCCCACGCACTTTCGAGCCAACTGAAAGCGATTGCAGGACGTCGAGGGTTCATTGTCGCCCGGTACATTGCCCCCGGCCGAGATAGAGCCGAAGTTTCCTACGTTTTCTTTTTTCGTCCGCCCTCTCATCCATTCACGACACACTCCACTTTCCTTTTTATGAGTCGAAAAAATTGTCGACCTCGATGTATTATTTCTTGATGATTTTTAAGTCCTCAATTTTTCGGTTGCATTTCTAACAGTTCCGACGCACTCGTTCTTGGATGTTTTCAGAGCATTTTTAAGGTGTTTGATGTTTTCGATGCTTTCTAAGTTCTCGGAATGTTTGATGCGACCCATTTGTTGGGATTTGCGTGCGTTTAGGAGGGAGGGCTGATCTGCGCCGGCTGTAGGGATTTTCCATGGTCAAGGGTGTTGTGTTTCGTTGATCTGTCGGATGCGTAGACGTAAGACTGGGAGGGAGAGGTGTTTGAAGGTCTTCGGTCGGGGTGGCGAGTGATATATACGGACGTGCATCTGTGGATATCCCTAAATCTTTCGGGGGTCTGTCAGTTTGCGCACAGTTTGTACGTAAAAATATCTAGGGATCTAGATAACGAAGAGTACACAGGATGCACCGAAAATCACGACACAGTGGTACGCTTTATCTTTCGTCATAAGCAAAGAAGCAAATACGTAAACTAAACTCCGAAAATTTCATCGTCTTCCAAAATTCCACAATACTATTAATGAATACAAACCGTTGCACAAGAACTGGACAAAACATTCTATTAAACATAAAACCATAAAAATAGTATCAATAATTGCCCATAGCACGCAGCTTGACATCAGGAGTAGACGACTATTAAAGGAACAACAAATCGAACCGCATATTTAAACTGACCGTGCCACAAAGAGTGCGAAGCCGCCGATGATCGATGGGTGGTAAAAGACGCGTTCGAAAACTAGATCCCGAGCGATCGTGTCCTCGAGTGAGGCAGCGTGAGAAGAAAGAGAGTCCGAGCAATTTGTCGAATCACGAAGAGAACTGGCTAATCCGGCCGGCCGACGCATTATGTAGGTATGCCTATATACCTGGCCTAGGCGCAAGGGTGAGGACTCCGACTTATCCTCCGTCCTAGGAGCGCTGGTTCAGAGGGCTTAGAGGAGAGCTGCGTCGGGCCTAATTTCGACCTGAAGCAGTCTTCGCAACGTAAGCCCACGTCGCTTCAAACCGAACTTAATTAAACTGCCCCGGGGGTGATCGTCGATTCGTTTCTCAGACACGCGACGACTCACGCACAGAGGAGAGTCATGAGGGAAGGAAAGAAAAAGAGGAGCCACGAAATTCGCGTCGAGACTCTGGGACCCGCACGTGAGTCAGCGCGTCAGAATGCGTACGGTGGAATACGTGCACAGACCGGAAGCGTGGGTAGCGCCTCGAGTGCCAGGCACATTTCGAGAAAATAAAATAAATAAATGTACATGTCGAATAGATGCTGCTCCTTTTTTGAAGTCTGAATAAGTATACTGACGGGAGCCCGTGGAAACGGGTGCGTCGGTCGGTGGAAGAGATAGTTTCAAAGAAAAGTTTAATAATACGTTGCACGAATTTCATTTAATCATTTATTTCCCTAGACGCGACCTCAAGAACTGTTATTAAAATCATCGTATTTTTGAAGGGAATTACTAGAAAAATAATATTCCGACACGAAGATGTAGTACTCCATCGATACACCCGCGTAACTTCACTTTATTCCAACCACCCTCACATAATAATGTTCAATTCTTCCTAATTAATTCATTCATCCAAACGCTTTCATCAGTCTAACTACGACTAGTATTATTCTACCAGCGCCCGTTCTACCGTTACTGTCTACAACCGCGTCACGAGTACGCATTCGAAATCGTTTGCGCGCACGCAGAATCGTCTGTGCCCGCGTAGAAGCGCACGTAGCCGCACGGAACCTAGCGGAACAGAGTACAATGGCGAAGCGCGCGGAGTCGTGCTTGCAAAGGTTTCGCCGTGAGCGTTGATTAAAAGCTTCGCGAAGCGTGTGCACCCCCTCGAGGGGCTACCCGGCATTTGGCCGGTTTCCTTTGCCGGGAAGTCTCTCTTACATGCGTGCACGTCGGTGGCGCGCCACTGCCCGCGGCGCCGCGGCTATCCTCGCAAAAAGCCGAGCGTCGCAACAAAAAGCGGCCGGGAGGGCGCGAGTGATTTATTGCCGCTCGTCGTCGCTTCGAAAAATCTCGACCCCCAAGGCGGCCCGTAATGGAAATCAAAGAAATGCGCCCGGACGACGATCAACGGTTTCGCGGTTGTGGCGAGCGAGTGGACGCAATTATTTTTCGCATGCGCTGTTGTTTGATGATAGTTGACATTGTACGAATGAGGAAATTTTAATGGACGACGGAAAAGTTGATTCATTTAGAATTTTGGATAGACTCGTTTGTTACGGTGATATGAGGAGAAGAAAAGAATGTTATGATTCACGGAGCATGGCGGTCAATGTTTCCTTTCGCGAACATACGTGAATTTTGTGAAAGAATTTCGCGTCAGGAGTCACAGGGAGAGGGTTAAAATGTCGAGTGTACTGAAGAGGACGGGAAAGGGTGAGCAGTGCGTTGTTCAGCGGCCACGTCAAACGTAACAATATGTGAACATTCTGCCGCACGGTCGAGCGGTTCGCACGGCGACAAAGGGAAAATTCGTAAAAATTTTATTCTCAATTCTCGATTCTCTTTGCAGCGCGCGCGGTTCCCGGGGCTTTGCGGCGAGCGCGGAAACTAAAAATCAAATTATGACGGGGTCGACCATGCTGCGTGGTCCTTTTCGTCCTCCCTCCCTCCTTCTCCTTCGCGGAACACGAGAGCCACTAATCCTGCGACAATTATCCGCGAACACTCTCCGTGTCCGTCGGACAGAGCTTAATATATTTCGCCGCGCCACCCCCGCCTGCCACTGTCCCTTTCCTCGATCACGCGCTCGTCCGGGGCAGAGAGGAGGCCAGAAATTACGATGAAAGAGAGACAGAGAGAGAAAAAAAAAGAAGGGAAAGAAAGGAAAGGACCAGTTCGCGAGCCGCAAATTCTCGTTCTCGGCCTCGAAATTGCGCGTGTCCCCGCAGCGGGAGAAATTTTCTCACGGCCCGGACCATTCTCCTTCTCTCCTCGCATCCCCTTCCACCCACCCACGAGCCTCCCTTCTCCCTCTTCCTTTTTTCGCCCGGCATCTCGCTCGAGTCTCTCCCGAGAAAATGAATTCCTCCGCCGCCCACCGACTCCGACTTTTCAATCTCCGCTAAGTATACATTTGTTAGGTATGTTGTTGGTGTTCTTTTTTTGTTTTGCAAGGGCAAGAGATGGGGAGTCGAATAAAATGGGGGTGGTCGGTTGTTTGGGTGCGCGGCTTCGTGTGTGGTGGTGATTATCGGAGTGGTCTAATTGTCGATTCGAAATCGGAAGGAAGGGAATTTTTTCAGTTGCATTGTTAATGTAAATCGGTGTCGCGGAGAATAAGTGAGAAGTTGGACCTGTTGGACCATTTTTATGATCATGGGAGCGCATGTAGGATTTGAGGAGGTCGTTGATTAGTTAGGTGTTCCGAAGGTATTGTGAGAGACGTCGGTGGTGCATAGGGCACGTATACGCATTGCAGTGCATGTAACGCACATTGTACGTCGTTACATACCTTTAAGCAGCTTTAGAAATAGATAACATCCGGAAAACGAGGGATTCCGTTAATCGCAAATGTCGCTGACTGCGAAGGATTAACATTTGCCGAGCACAGAACAAAGCCATTAAACTGACCAGCATTTAATGCAAATACGCAACACACTCGCGCTCTCATCCTCCCACTAACACCTCTGACATAATTACTCGTTTGACGGTTAAAAACTTGCACATTTCTCTCTCTCTCTCTCTCTCTAAGCGAGAACCGATCTGACTAATTAGCGAGATCTCATTATTTTCCCGTTCGCCCGGCGAAATTTCGATCCTTGCACCCTGCTGACGCCGTGCGCAATGTTCAAAGAGAACACGAACAACGCGAAACGAAATGCAATTTATCGGTTTAACGTTTGCCGTTTTACCGTTTTAGCGAGTTATACCGAACGCGCTATGTAATTACGATCGAGACAAATATTGCAATTGTCCTTTTCTCTCTCTTCCTCGCAGTTTCGCGGCTCGTCTTTGTTTTCACGGGAAACGCTTCGATGCGCGGTCGGGACAGTTAACATTGAAAACAATCGTTTTCCCTCGCTGCGTCAATACTGCGCGGGATTGTGTTTCTTTTTTTTTTTTGTTACAATTGTCGAACGTTTTTATTTGCTTTGCACTTGTCTTTTTATTTCGTGTAGCACGATCGATGAGAAAAATTACGGCAAAAATAATGTCTGGTGGGTCGGTGAGTTCGTTTCATAAATGGGAACTGCTGTCAGGTGTGGAAATAGAATGTTTTATGTAAAGTCGACCGTGTACTTTTGATAGGTGCGGAGTTTGTAATTTTAGGGATTGGAATATAGGAATTGTACTAACTCCGTTGTCTTTTTTGTTACAGGTGAGTACTCGAGCATATTCTAGCGTTTGACGAACCGATTCCACGTTTTCGGTGGTGAGTACAACAGGCAATAAATAGTACGAGCATACTTTGTCGAAAGTGTATCGTCTATCAGCACAAGTCTTACTTTCAGTTTATTCTCCGCCATACGATTCCGACTGACTGACATTCGAGACATTTCATTTGACTGAAGCATTTTTCATCGCAGCTCCGACAGATGATGTAAAATCAGCTCTTAGCCTCTTACCTCACATTCTTTATCGTTCTCTAGGCCAATTTTCGCGCAATTCCACTCGCGCGCGCCGCGGCCGCCTTCTTATCTATTCGACGCTTTCAGTTCATCGGATTCGGCAAAACGAACAGCCGGAGCGTGCATTCGTTCGCTAGCCCAGCCGCATTCCGGTTTTGCTCACTCCATCGGCAGACGCGAGTTAACGGTTATTTATTATAATAAATTCAGTGCGCGCGGCCCGTTCCACTGCAGATCGTCGCGATTCCGCGAAGCCCGTTCGGCGAAAGTGCTTGTAACGAGCTTACAAAGTGGATTTATGCCTTCCACATTCTGGCCGCGGACTCCGCCGGCACGGAATTTATGGCGTCGCGCGTCCTTCTTCTCCGTCCGTCTCTTACGTGACTGCCATATTTTTCGCTATTGTTTCGGGAATCATCCTCGCGGCCAACCGCACGTTCGTCAGAAGGCTTATTAAAGTGACACAGACGTTTCGTATATAGGGAAGTCAGCGACTTACGAAGTTTTCATCCTGTTTTGTCGGTACGAACATTTATTTTCTCATGGAGAAGTAGTAGAACGAATTCTACTGATCCCTCACTTTACGCGGGCCCTCAGTTTACGCGGTCAGAAATTTGATTTTTCTGTTGTATTAGTAGAATAGTCGAGCCGAGTATATTGGTTCATCTACTAGATATCTAACTATCCACCCCGTTTCAAATATTCTCAGACTCTCACACCTCGTCTACTATTTCATCCGTTATATAAGAAGAATTTCGGTGCATCTCCAGTTTCCTTCTTCTCCCTCATCCTCTTATCGGCATACGCTCGTTTCGCACCGTCTTATTTATGTTCCTCACCTTCCTCCTTGTTCTTATTCTCTACCTCGGCGATCTGCCCCTCATCTCTTAGGTTAAGGGAGCTCGAGCGGACGTGTCGGGTAGAATGTCAGATTAATTAAATGTCAGGCGCGGTGTAACGTTATTCTTAGCGGCATTTTCCCGCCATTACGTTTCATTACATCGGCCCACCTTTGATTGAACATCGAAAGGTCTTCTGCGGTGGCTCATGCCCGCGTGCACGGTGCTCCAGAACAATAGACATTCATTAGGCTTGACTGTAATCTCGAAATTCTGTACAACGTCACGCGTAGGCTCGTTCCGCAAACTTCGGTCTTCAGTGCTTTCGCCATTTGATCCGGAAATATTGTTTAACTCAATCTGACATTACGCCGTTTTATTTTTTTCCCTTTTGTTTTCATAACGTGCCATTAAACGAGGGCTGCGAATGACGCCATTAAAACCCCGTCGCCGCCCGAACGTGTTCGTCCGTGATAAAAGTGCACTCGTTTGTTGCCGTAGTCTCTTTTCCCCACCTTTAAGCCTGTCCGCGTAACGTCGAGCACGTTTTTTCCGATATTTTCTATACGCGCGGTAAATCGAGGCGCCCTGCCATTTTCGAAGGGGCAAATGGCTCTTTCACAATTTTCATCCCACATTTCTTGTCTCTCGCCACTTCACTTTCTCAATTTTCGTCCCCGTTTCTTCCTCTCCGCCAGTACACTTGATATTATCATCCTTCCTTTCCGCTGATTTTCGTCTTCCATTTCTCGATTCTCAAGTTTACTCATCTCTCGATAAATGTCTTTCTGCCGAGTCTCGACGTCTTCCATTTCCCAATCTTCATCTTCCTCCATTCCCCAGTACTCATTTCTCTTCTCAACTCTTGATCATTCTCTTCCGATCCTTTCCTTTCGTCGACTCTCATCTCTGTTTTTCCCAATCTTTTCATCATCACTTCCTCCTCTCGTCTTTATTATTCTCCATCGATCGTTCGTTCTTGTTGATTCTCCACCGCTTTTCCTCGAGTCTCTTTGACCCCGGCCTCCAATCTTCCCGTTTTTGTTCGATCCCGGCATGGCAGAAGAAGCCGAAGCGTCGGCGGAACAACGAAGAGGAAATAACGACGGCGGCGCGGGCAAGGTCGGTGAAAGGGATGAAAGTTTGCAAACTTCGAAGACGCGTTCGCTGAACCACCCCTCCCAGACAACCTACACTTCGGCGCACTTTGTTGTCCTACGCCTCTTCGCCGACGATCGAAGTAAATCGCGGGTAGACAATTGAATGTGCCCCGATGTGGGAACTTTGCTTTTCGTTATTGCCTGCGACTTTCCGTTCCTGACGGGGGCGGAATGTTAAGTTGTTGTTTCTGCACAGAGTGCATTTACTCCGCAGTTATTCTCTCCTGCCTTTCCAGCTGCCGGAGCAGAGTTTCTGTGGTTAAAAGTAGGGCTGTTATTATTGGAATAATTTAACATTCGAGCGTTTCGATATTTAAATAGTACGAATAAACTTCGAATGTCTTAATTCGATTATTTGAATATTGCATCTGAACACTCGTCGTTCTCTCATCTCCCGCGATTTAGCCCGCTATTTATCGGATTCGTGACGAGTAGAAGATTGTTTCGCGTATGCTCGGAGGACGTCTGGACGGTCTCGTTACCAGAAAAGTGTTTGTTCGTTGCGAACTTTCGCCGGCCTGGAAATATCACAGGTACGCAACGGGTTCCATCTCATTCCGTGCTTACAATTTCGTTCCTCATTATCGCGCCTCGATCTCCCGAGTCCAATTATTAAGCATTCAGAGAGCCCGTACGTGTCCGAGCGCATTTATTGCCCGGCGCCTATTAACGTCCCGATTATTGTAACAACGGCCGGCCTCGGCGGGCGTTAAATATGTTTGCGCTCGCGCCCGTCGACTTTCTCGGACATTATGACGGCGCCGTATTAACGAGAAATTACAATCGGCCGGCGAGGCTGCACGTACAATTCCCGTCCACTTTACCCCGCGACCGGCACTAACTTTTTCCGATACTCCGCCCACGCGTTAATGCGCAACCTCTCTCATATTCGCGGCATTCTCAGACAACGTGTTGTGTTTTTCTTTTTGTTTTTTGTATAAAAATGGTTAAGCGTTTTTCGATTGGATTCTCGTCTGCGTCGTTTGTTCGGCTATTATGTCTTGTGTTACTGCGAGAAATGAGTCAGTGTTGTATGCAACACGCGACACGTTTGCATATCACAGAAGTCTGTGCTATTATTACAAATGTATGTTCGTATCATAATTAATGTACGTAACGAAGGGAGTACGAAAATTGCCACGAATCAAGTAACTCCACATCTTAAAACGCGCGCACTCAGAACACCTGTCTGTCTTTACAAAAGTTCTTCACGTACCTAGCTTTACACTGTTACTCTTACTTTCGTGCGTGCAACCGTTCGGCTGAAAAATTGACGATGCAGTCTCTTATCGCGTCGAATCTTCCTTTAACTTTTACGACCCCACTGCTTATTATTGTCGGACAGGAAGCACGTCGTTTGGTGTTAAAAAAAAAAGAAGGGTTGCCGAGGGAGGGAGAGGTGGCACGTGAAATTTCGTTTTCGCGGAAGGGCTGCCTTTTCCACCCGGAATTCCGCGCCCGCCTTCTAATGAGACACTTTCATTCCAATTTTATAATCCCGTTAATTACGTTTTACGGGCACTTTAACGAGCTGCCGGCGGAATGCTTTCGCACCGACCGCTCCTTCTCGCCGCCACGCGACCGCTTTTGCGGACCGAGCGTCGGGCGAAAACGGGTGACAGGCCTGGCCTGCCGGCGAGAGACGACGTGGGGCGAAAATATAAAGTCATCAAAACATTTTCCGTTTCCTTTGATCGCGTCGAAGGCTCGAGCGATTGACGCCAGGCCACAAACGCGCTTCAAAGCGGATCTAACGTTATTTGGTTTCGGACTAATGGCGACAGTTTACCTTGGTCTCTCTCTCTCTCTCTCTTTCTCTCTTGTTTTTTTATCCCCGCTGGGCAAAAAGATTCGCAACATTTTTTGCCGCTCTCCTTCGGAGATGATTCCGCGAAAAGTTGTTGGGAATATTGAAAAACGGGGCTGCAATTAATGTCGCGCGGGTCGGCTGTAAAAGTTGTGCCGGTTTATAGACTCGGTAACGAGACATTAACATCGCGTAAAAAGTGGCCGAAGTATATATCGTAGACTGGCGCGGTGGCATTTACAGAAATAGTTCTTTTCGAGAGGCGCGTTGGGAAGAAAGTAAAGAGAGGCGAGCGAAGGGGTGTTCTGGACGGGGCCACGTGCGCACACTTCCTGTATACAGCGTTCCAGCATAATATCAGATTGTGTAAGACAGTCCAAACAGAGTCCTAGCGTTATTAGCCACGTTGGACAAACTCGGAGCAATTGTGTCGACGAGAATCGTACACATTCCGTCTGTACATTTAATGTAAATTTAATTCTTGATATTTAACAGATCGCTCTTGACACTGACAGCTGGCAAAATGTCAAAGCGTTGTATCGGAATTTCATTTTCGTTAAATACATTTAAATGTAAAACTACCCCTTTCTAAAGAAAGTTAAAGAGTTACAGAACTTTATCATAGAATAATTTGCACGAAACACAGGATTGGTAATTCAAAAAATTCACGGAAAACGTACAGTCGATGGGGCAAGTCGACGTCCGGTATGCAAGTGCACTTCCTGTCGAGCACAGTGAAAGAGAGAAAAAAAAGCAACGTCTCCCGTTGGGTCTGGTCGAGATCCAGCGCGAATCAGCTCATGGGAACCGTGGGGGCCGAAACCACGAAAGTTCCGAATTCTCACGTACACGTATATATCAGCGCGCATCGGCGGCGAAACGAATACGTAAACTAATACGCGAGTAGAAGCGTGGACGCCGGCCGCAGAATGCACGTCGCTCGGCGAAGGAAGGAGGAAACCGGATATGCCTGAGTCGCCATGGGACGTTCGTGGAGCGCAGTAGGACGTTTTTGGCACCCCGACGCATTGTCCTATGAGAACTTCCTCCTACCGTGCGGTTTCCGTTCAATGGAAGCCCATGGTTTTGGCAAAGTCCGTTGCGCGTCGGTGCCTTGTCTTTTTTTTCTTTTGCACGCAAAAACACGAAACCGCCGGGCGAACGAAGAGAGAATGGACGTTATTCTGCTTGGTGTCGTTCGAAATATTAGCGTCCGAACTCAAAGTTGTATCGAGGTTGCGGACTACGACTAAATCCTCGACTTCGTTCAACCTTCCACGTCGTGTGTCTCGTAAAACAGATCGTGATATCAAACTTTATATCTTTCATGAGGTTTGCTTTATTCCCAAAGAAACAAGAATTATCTTGTCCGCTTGTACCACGTGTAACAGACCACCCAGCACAAACTTTTACGCCACCGTACCAGACACCCTCTCAGCCACGCGCACACAGACACGCGCGCCGTCGTTTATAAGTTTTCCAATTCCCGATATTCCAGACGTCCGTCCACGTCGCTACAAAGGCGCGCATTTTTTCCTCACTTTTGCTGAAATAATTTTATTTATTTTTTTTTTTTGCACCCCCGGCGCTCGCGAAGCAACAAGTTTCCCGTGGCTCCGAAGTTCGAGCCGAGGGGAGGAAGGGGAAAGGGAAGGGGAGGGGGTGATGAAAAAGAAAAGAGGAGAGCAAACGCGACGGCGAACTATAGTTTCCGATTGGACGGGGGCGTCGGTGTGGGGCTCGTTAAAATGTAGTTAGCGCCCGTTTCGTCGGCAGATAATGAAAGCCTCGGAATTTCATGGCAGCCACGAGTCGGGCGCACGGTCGCGAGAGTGGGGGAGGGTGGAAGGGGGCAAGAACGTAAAACACGACTGGGGTGCTTGTTTTTTCAGGGCGTCGCTTATCTGGCGCGGCCGTGTAAACGTAAAACTGTCTTTGGTCTAGGAAAGGAAACGCTCCCCTGGCATCGACTTTCCTTCCTCTCTGACAGCAATTTTTCGCTCCCTCACCGGCGACTTTCGCTCGCTCGTGAGCGAGCTCCTGTCGCGGTTGCAATTTCATCGAGTCACTGCCATTTTCGTGCGAGGCAGCAGTACGCTTCGTTCGCCGCCATTTTTCACTTGGCCGGCAATATTTTCTATTTGACGCAATCTTCGGTCGGAGTGGCAATACTTTTCGCTACGGTTTCCTTTTGTGACGCGAAGTTTGTGCGGTCTTGCGATTTTTCTTCTTTCCAGTCGATTCTGTGTGTCCGTTTGACTCTCGTATCTTGCTTCTGCTGTTATTTAATTCCTGTCGGAACTGCGTGTTTTATTTCAGTGACTAAAAAATCGTAAGTGCTCGTCTGGCCTAACACTATTTTGTCGCTACATTTTGTTTCCTCCGACCTGCCGTTTATCTACCTATCCATCCGTCTATCTCCGTTCCTATCTGCTTCTCTTCCTACGTTTTATGGGGTGAGGGATGTTTGTTTTGACGGGACAAATCTTTTCCGCCTGCACTCTCCCGCGTATTTCTTCCTCGACGTTTATTCCCGACGGGCGCGTGTCTGTCGAACGTTTCACTCTTTCGAGCCAGGGTACATCTTACTTTTATGAGCCACGTCGTTAGCCTCGTTCCGACCGGGGAGCGTGTTGCGAGTTTTTTCGACTGATAAAGATTGTCTAGAATGTGCATTTTCCGTGTCGGAAAGTTTGTCGGGGCCACTGCGAATTTTTTCACGTATTCTATTTTTTTCTTGATAAATTCGAATCTTCGGACGATCACTCGCACGCACGAGAGCGATTCATCGGTCGAGCGTGATCCTTATCCTTGAACCCGCAGAGATCGACGCTCGATTGCCCAATTCGAGGACAACGGCGTCCGCGTCGATGCATATTCGCGCTGGCGAGTCGGCAAACAATGTCTCGCGCCGACGAGTAATCGGTCCGTGACTCGTTGGCCTCCACTTAAACGATAACGTTGAACGCTTCGAAGGCAATCGATCGACGGCAATTGACAGCGTGAGAGGAAGCAGGAGGGACTGGTCGAGCTGGAGGATGCCAGAAGGACGGGGAGAAGTGCGAGAGAAAGGATCGAAAAAGAATGGCAGAAGAATTGAAGGAAGGTGGAACGAAAATAGGAGAGAACGAGACAAAAATAGAAAGAATGAGAGAACGAACCCGTTTCTTTTGTGAAGACTGTTAAAAATGAGGGACATTGAGAGAAGAAATGTAGTGTGACGGGGAGTAAGAGAAAGTGAGAACGATGGGGAAGAAACGAAGAGGTGGGAACGGGAGAATTAAATAAGGACGAAAAAGGATTTAGGGAAAGTGAATCGAATTTGACGGAAACGTGCGCGTCCTGGACTCTGACAGCGGAAAAGAGCGTGAATGAATGACATTTCGCGGCATGCTGCGCAGTGTCGGGAGGGGGTGGGAAAGGGATGAGAGTTGGCAAAGGATGGGGCATGACATATGCGCGTGACACGCGTCAAGTACAACTACCCATTGTATATTCCTCGCACGATTTCAGTATTCTCGTTTCGTCGTCCTCTGTTTCACTGTTCCATGTCAGTTTTCTCTGTTAAACCGTTCGTTACCGTTACGGAGCACTTCAAATTTCAACTGAGAAGCACGTTTTGAGTCTATGATTCCGCTTCTCTCTTTTATTCACTTTTAATATTATTTATTAATAAAGTTATCTCTATACACAGGTTTATTTTAAGTAGAGTTTTCTCTATTTTATTCACTTTTATCATCATTCCGTTTCCTTATTTTAATCATGTAGAATTCTGTACTTTGCACAGTTATCTCTATATGCAATTTCCAGCATTCACGTATTTCAGAAATAATTTCATCTATAAACAGTGTTCCTCGTTTTAATAATTTCGAATTTTCCTATTTACGCAGCAACCAATGTTCTCGTTTTCGGGAAACAAGTTGGTTCTACCAACAGCTTTTTTTCCCCATTAGTTACATTCACTATTTTCATCCTTACATACCTACGTCTGTATACACGCACATTTCCCTTTTTTCCGTTGCATCGTGCTCGCCACTTTCCGTCCAATTCGATCGGCCCCAAACTTTTCCCTCCTTCTATTCAATTGAAATGCACGTTTCCTCTCTCATTCTCCACGCAGCCCCTTTCCCATAACCATCGGCGCGACACCCCACGAAGGCTCATTTGCAAATCAAACAGAAGGTCATTAGGCGGAAACGGTGGGCGCATCTGCGCGCATTTCTGAAGTACATAACGCATCTGTCTCTCGCCTGCGAGCTGCGGATCGTGAGTTATAGGCGTTGCGCGACAGAAAGGGAGGAGGCAGCGATTCGAGCAATTTCCTTGGCTGCCCGTAACGACCGACCGAAACGGCTGCCGTTCGATAGATACAACCAAAATTGTACGCTACATTTTTCAATCGACATGTACATCTCTTTTTTTTCCGTTTAACGTCCCCGTCAGATTTATAGATAAACGAACAGCAAAGCTCACAAATCATTATTTCTACATAGAAGCAACAACAAATTTCGACTATGTTCAATTACTCCAAACATTGCCACCGAAACCATTACTACCTTTCGCAACCAACAGAACCTCCAACACCACACATTCGTAAGACAGAAAAATCCAATTTACCGCTTCCTCGGTCGAGTCTGCGAGCGTCTCAAAGCAAGTTAAAAATTCAGCCATCCCAGCGTGCCCGACACTCCTCTCCTGTAAACCGACTCGACCAGAGCAGCACCGTCGGCGACAAAAAGTTCGCCTCGTCCTTTCACCCTCGACGTGCCGCGTGCTCTTCTTCGAGCGGAGAGAAAAGAGACGCGCAGCGGGCGAGAAAAGGGAGAAAAGAAGGGAATCGGTCGAGAGCGGGGACTGAAGGGTCGCGTGTGACCGCGCGCCCGGCCTCCGTGCCCTGACTCTCCGCCTGACGGGAAATGGAAACAATTGTGGCCTGGAGAGGGAGAAGAAAAGGAAACGCAGCGAGACTGTGTCTCTCGTCCGAGTCGTTCGACCTATAACACAATGTTCCCCATTCAACGTTTTTCGAGTGTCGGACAATGGGGAACTGAGGAGGAATTGAAAGGGAGGTGAATGTATGGCGTCTTCGAGAGAGATGCGTGTCAATGGTGTCCGAGGACGGACGCATGGAGTGTAATAAGAGAAGAAGATTTTGCGAGTAGAAAGATTGTGTTTCCTATTACGTACTTTCTATGCCGGCGAGGTGCGAAGTTTAATTCGAGAGGGAGCTTAAAGATCTTTGGTACTTTCGACAAATTTTGGTATTCTATGGCGTCTTTGGGGGAGACGCGGGTTAATAGAGAGGGATGGATATATAGAGTGTAATTCGAGTAGAAAATTGTATAAAGATTACACGTTTCGTATTACTTTCTATATATGCCAGAAAGCATGGAGTTCGATTTGAGAAACATTGCCATTTACACTTTTACAATTTTGTCTTCATAATGTTAATAATTAATAGGTAGTTATAAATTGGGTGAAAAAATGACGGCGCTACGCAGAACTTTCTTTCGGCTCTCGTCGATGCACTCGCTCGCGCTGTAGACCACTTCCCGTTGGCGTGGTTTGAAAGAAGAGGTGGAAAAACCTTGAGATTAAGACCGCGCCGTCGTCAAAGGCGAGGAAAGAACGCGTGGGTCCTCCGACAGGTGGAAATGCACGATTCCTGGCGGGGTTCGTGGGTGAAACGACCGACGAGTCGTGTGCAACCCTAAAAGAGTAAAAGCATAAGAGAGTGGAACATGAAGCAAGCTTCAACACGCGTTTGACCAAAAGAATCGAAGAGAGTGAAAGAGAATCTAAGAGACCAGAAAAACAAGATTATAAAGAAGACTCCAAAAGAATCGAACGAACCGAAATAATAAGAAAACGAAAGAGCGAAACACAGCAAGAAAAAAAAACTCTCAAAAAGAACAAGATCTAATTATACTAAAAACGAAGCATCCAGCGAAAATAACCATAAACAAAAAAAGTAACGGAGTGTAATAACGAAACGGATTATCAGTGCTGAAAAGATACGAAGATACCACGAGACTGAGACAGCGCAGTAGAGTATGGCGAAAAAAAGCGTGGTAGCGCACGGGGGATGAACGGAGGAAAGGGACGCGAGAAGTGGGAGAGAACTTTTGTTCGCGTTCTCCTCGGCGGTTCATTATCTGCGGCGCGAGCGCATTCTGTTTGATGTCGGGGAGGCCATAGGCAAACACTCCCGGCAAGCCAAAGCTTACTTTCTCCCCGGCGCGCACGGCATCTCGGCTCCTCTTCCTCCCTTTTCCGCCCCCGCGATCCCACGCGCGCGTCTTCTACTCGCCGGGAAATAGCTCGGCACACAGTGGGCCGCCTCTTGCCTTCCGTGTGTACACCGCTTTCGGGCATCGGAAAAGCGCGCCGCAGGATTAGAAGGCCGCGCGGCGGCTCTCAAACTCGCTCGATTGCTGCGCCACGCGCACTGTTCCGCTTTCTTATTAGATTAAACGTACGCTCTGTTTTGTTTCGTTGGAGGACTGCTCTTAAGCTCGATCAACTACTAACGAGTCGTTTTGCTGTAATGAAAGTACATAATGCTGTGAATGTATGTTCAGAAATTTTGTTTTGTCATTATTTATCGATGATGTAATCAATTTTAATGAAGGAATACGTTAATAAGATTAATATCCTCGAAACGATGATGTACTCGGGATCTTCCGCAGACGTATCCCAACTCTTTGCCGCAATAGTCGTAGAATTTGATACGTTTGATTCGCTAGAAACTAAGCAACATTTTTCTCGCCCAAATCGTTGTTTCTCATGATCGCACGTTGGGCAGATTCTTTCGATTCTTCCCGTTCCATCGAGTAGCCGAGACCGTACCTGTAATTCCGACACACCCTGTACAAGCTTCACGTCTCTATTTGTTCGGTGGAAATTCGAGCAGGGCACGAGGGCCGCGCCGTCTCAGACCGTGAAACGGGCTCAAATTGGACAAATGCTTCGGGTAAATGTATAGGGTGGTCGACGTCGCCCGCTCGCCTCCTGACGAATCGGACAATGGCCTGGTGCTAAACGTTCTGGAACCGCGGGCGTCGTTCGATTAATTAGAACCTCCGACGAACGAGGCGGAGAAAGTGTACGATTTCAGTAATTTTCGATGACGCGCACTCTTGTTTTTTCTTGATCTTGGTTCAGTGTCCGTGAAAAAATTTTAGAATATTTTTATAATAATAAAGTGTCTCTAATCTGGAACGAATGTCTGTGATTTTTAAAGTAGCGTAACGATAAATAGGAGATTTGGAAAGATTGGCTAATGTTTCTGATTGAAGCTGACGAAAGAAGCGCGTGCGTCGGCAGAAGAGGATGGAAGGAATTAGTTTTCTTTCAATTGCGAATAATCCGATGCTTCGCGTGGTCGCAAACAAGGCCAAAATTAAATTCATTCAAGCCGTCGTCGTCGCTCGACGAGAGAGGAAGGAACTGCGTGTTGTAGAGGAGGTTTCAGAAGTAAAGGCCGCCGCCGGTACCGAAACACCACCCTCTGTTTACATAAAACGCGAGCGAGTCATCCCCCAAGTGCTTCAAGCTTGCCGGAGAAAATGGTTTGCCTTGAGATGGAATGGAATGGGGTGTGCGTGGGTGCGAGAGAGGGAGAATGAGAAAGTGAAAGAGAGAGAGGGTGGAGAAGGGAGGAAGAGGGAGAAATTGTAAGAAAGTAAATGGGCGGTCAGAAGAGAATGGGGAGGTCTGAAGGGAAGGAGAAACATTCTTATTACACGTCAGTGGCACGATTTCTACTGACGTTTCCGATCATTGTTACAAATTCGGTAGCGTCGATCATTCTTGCATAAGCTTCACACGGAGAACTTGAGCAATATGTTATGTTGGCAATATTTTATTTTTGCTAAAAATGCTGATTTAAAATTTGATTAAAAATGAGTCTTGTCTGTTCAACACCAGAATTTTGAATTTGTTTTTCTCTTTTGATTTTCTTCTGTTTCTTGAACAATTTGTGCGGGTCTTGTCGATACCCTGTATTATGATCTTTCGATCGTTCGGTTTAAACGCGAGAGGCAACGTGTAGAGAGCGTAGAGAGGATTGCGGGAAAATGGGAATATGGGAAGCAGGGAGAGAAGAAGATAAGAACAGAGATGCTTGTATCCCGATGGCAAATTCCGCGGTCACGGACGATGCGGCATCGACGGCGAGTGCTTTCACGTTCGCGCTCAAATAAATAGAACGTGCTGACTCTCATGGGAGGGAAGTGGCATCCGCCGGGTTCAGATCTAAATCCGAAAGAAATGAAGTCGGGGCATCTGGGCGCGCCTACATTCGAAGAATTCGAAATGTCAATGTCTATGCACGCGAAATGAAAAATCTTCGCCTCTCATATGCACGTACCCGGTTCAATTACATTATAGAAAATTGTGCGCAATGTAAATGTAAGTTTTTGTATGTAATTATCTGTCTAATTCAATCGATTATGTCGTCAGAATAGAACACTCTTTACGAAATTACTTGTCTAATTCCTCAGTACGTTAATAATAATATTCGGATATTAAGAAGATCGATGTTTGTTCGTAGGATTTGAATATTGAACTCCTCGAATAGCGCCGACCACAAAGTTGACACTGATTAATGACAATCACTCACGTCGTCAAAATCTATAACCATTTTCCGAGACAGACAGGCGTTTAAATACCGAAATACACCCATTCAGATCATGAATTAAATACGAGCTATCGACGTGGCCAAATCTCACATCCAAATTATATACACAACATATACCATCAGTTATTTCGTTAGAACAGAATACTATCTACACCTGCCACACGTCATCGGACCCAGCTTGATTAATGGCAAGCACTTAACGTCCCCAAAATCCATAACCATTTTCAGAGACAGACAGACGTCCAAATACTTGAACACGCACAGTCGTCGGCTCACGAGTCCGAAGCTGCTCATTCTTCTCTCCAGCCTCACGATCACTCCCGACACATCAACTAAGCCGACGCGTTCCCGTAAATCATATTCCGCGTGGGCGAGATCCAGTCGATCGGCCGGCCGATCGATCTCCATCAAGCGCCGGCCGATCGATCGACTTTGTCGTTCGCGATCGATCCTCGACGTGCCGGACCCCGTCCGTCGATCCCTTTGATCCACCGACTCGCGCCGCGCTTAATTATCATAAGCGCTGGCGCGCGCGTAGGCAGCGATAAGCGACGCCGGGGAACGGTATAAATAAATTTTTCTGCTCCGCGAACGGCACCGACCCACGACCGTAAATCATTTGTCGAGCGCGTGTTTCGCGTTCCGTCGGGGGTGCAGGCATTTCTTTCGTTTCGCGTCGGGGTGTACGTCGTTTTGATAGATAGTTCGGGATTTTTGCGAGGGTGCTTTGTGGAGGGTCAGCTTTGCTCTGTGCGAGAATTCGGGCTGACGCGCGGTTTCTGTTTCGAATGACGTCGAGGTTTTCTGTTCTTTTCTAAAATTCAAAGCTACTTTCGATTTTCATACTATTTAACACAGACTTGCAGTTTTGTGAAGCAATCGATATTCCGTTGACTCCCCTTTGCCCAGAATTTTGTCTGCCATATACCTGATGTTTGTATGTAACATAAAACTTTCAGTAAATCGACATGCTCCTTCGAATCGCAGATCTAGATCAATGAATTTCCCACAAGCACCGCCGCGCCCAGAAATCCGTTCATTAATCCGCGGCATTCCCGCATTTTTCCCGCACGCACGTGGACTTTATTTACGGGACCGAGTGACACGACGCGCAATTGAATAAGCGTTAACGTCATATCGTTTTTTGCGCGTCCCGACGGCATGAGCGCAACGGCGGAGACGATCGTTGAGAAATCGATCGTCGAGCGCGATTGGGACTTAAACGCTTACCCGCTTAAAGGATAGAGTCGTACAGAGCACGTCGTGTCGCGATCGCCGTGATCGGCATCAGCAACTGCTTTTTATCCTTCGCCTCGTTCCCCCGTTCACTCCGCCCGCGACTTCGTCTCGTTCATTTTCTTCCCGTCCGACGCCGGCGTGTGCGCTGCGCTCCAGGGACAAAACACGCATTCCGCGGCTCCTTCGAAATGCGTGCGTGCGAAATCGTTTCTCTCGACTCGGTTGGAACCGCTCTGATCGAAAGGCAGACGATTCTCGAACGACGTTGTACACTTGCGATCGCATACTAAAATATCGGTACGATTCTCGCACACGGTCACCAGAGACTAGAGCTGCACCAAGCGAGAGTGACCCGCGTGGGCGGCGCGATACAAAAAGGAAGCTATCTAGAAGGACGGTTTCATTAATGTACACGTCACATCAGCAGAATTATACATACAACTATCCGCACATTCTCGTGGCGACACGGCTCTTTGTTATTTCTCAAAATGATGTATTAGAAAAAAAAATATAATTAATTCGCGTCACGCCTAGGAATTCCTTCGTTCTTCCCTGCTCTCTGTTTCGCCACCCTTCTTCGTCGCCCTTGAAATCCCGAGATCGATGATCGGCAACGAGTGTGGGAATCGAGATTCGGCGATCCGGGATTGTGCCGAGTGGGCGGCGGATATTATTCACTCTAATATCTTCCGCGATGGTTTATGGCGCGTTACTGCTCTCTCTTTCTCTCTCTCGTCGAACTCCACTTTATTTCCTGGAACGCGTCCGGCCGAACGAAAGAGGGAGAGAGACGAGGCGCAGGGATGCTCGTGCTCGCAGGATTCCACCTTCCATCGGCAGCCTTCTGTACACTTCGTACTCTTATTCTGCCTCGTTCGGCGCCATGCAAATTTTCAGCCGACCACTTTTCCGCATCGATTCCTTGGACGGAAAGTAATTTCGAAAGTGACACTCTGTTCGCGAGGTGTATCTTGATTCGAGGAGCACGGGAGCGAAGATTTCGATAGACAATTATGCAATCGGGATAAAACGAGATGGTCAATGAAATGTGAGGCAGAAAGAACAGTTCCGGTATGGTGCGTTACTGAGAATATACGTGGAAGAATTAGAGGGGGGTAGGAAAGGAAGGAATAGACAGAAAAATTCTGAGATCGCAAGAGGAGGGCAGTGAAAGAAAAAGAGAGACAGAAATAGAAAGAGGGATCGAGAGTAAGGAGAACGAGAAGATTATTTCTCAGCCACGGTACCGGTATTCCTTTTCGTTCTTTCTTTACTCTCCCGTGTCCGTTCGCTTCTTCCTTCTCTCTTTCTCTCTCTGTCTCATTCGCTTCTTCGCATACCTGCATGCTGAGTCGTTGCCGTGTGGCATTCCTCAAGTCTGGCTCGCTCAGTAATTATGAGATATTAGCCGGTAATTTATAGCTGTCTCAGGGACCTTCTCCAACATACTGAAGCCTCTTCTCAAACTCTTCCTCTCCTTCTCATCCCTTTACTCTCCCGTTTCCCATCCTCTTTCCCTTCATATTTTCATTTTATTCCCGTCTCTTCGTTCCATCTCGTTCCATCCGACTCTCTCTTGCTTTGTTGAATTCTTCATTCCGTCCTGTCCTCCCTTGTTCTCTTTCAATTTTTTCATCCGCATCTTCTTTCCTTCTTCTCTTTTCGTCATATGTGTGTTTAGATTTGATTTTTATTCTGTCTGGCTTAATTTTACTTTCTCATTTCTATCTCTTTTACTTACACATCGTCCCTTCTCGCTCTTCTTCGCATTCTTCTCCCTCTATCCGTCCTTTATTCTTAAACTGCTATCGAGGAATGGCGAGGTCCCGAAGGTCAAGCATGCATTCATTTTCCTCCTTCCAATTCCTCTCTCTCTCTCTCTCTCTCTGCCCTCTCTTCCCTCGTGGCTCTCGTTTTTTGTTCCTCACGCTGGAATCTTCGATCCTCAGAACGACCGGAAGTTCCAAGGCACGAAGGTTATACCGTCCGTTATTCCTCTGGATAAAATCGGGTTCAGTTGTAGGGCAAATAAAAATTCCATTACTCATATTCATCACGAATAGGGATGTTTGATTCTTTTAAAAGAATCAATATTTGAATCCTCTTTCGAGGATTGCACCCAGACGTCGCTCGAATCGCAAATTGATGCATTCATTTATATTACATTTTCTTACGGCTCGTATACGTTTCTCGAATTACTTCTTCCGGCGATCGTACCTGAATCCGACAATCAGTTGTGCGTCACAAATTAACACATTGACTGTCACGCGATACGCACTGAAACTGGAACCTCTCTCAGTTTATCACGTATCACTGACCAGAACGATCGATCATGAATCATGCCTCGTGACCGTTCATGCGAGACGCGTGTTTGAAGTAAAGTTCGAAACCGAATAACGTAAGCGCCGCGAGCGTGCAGGTGGAGTTTCTTTTCGACGATCGAAATTCCGACGGGGGCACGAAACGCCATCCATCATTCTCGCATTTCATTACGGCGTCCATTCTCGACGTGTCGTTCGACACTTCCTGTATCTGAATCACTTTAAACGCCCTGCCGTCGCTCATATGTCGTTTGCCCTCCGTTTGGACGAAGGGACGAGAGTTTTGGAATGATTTTATTATCGGCCGCCTGCACGAATTCTTCGACATTTTTTATGCATACCATATACTCTTCATAGATCCGCGCGTAGAGTGCAATATCTGCGCAATGTATGTGAAGTAAGGTAAAGCGAACGGTAATTTGCTTTAGATCCAGTCGTCTACACATTCTCGAATGGACAATTACTGACACATCTCGGAACTTCACTCATTTCTGTATCTTTCTTTTAAAAGCTTAAATTTGTAATCTTGTTATGAGTTATAGATTTGTATTATTTTACCGTTTTATGTATACTGAATATTTTACCTTACTCTCTTGTAATGCGGTAGGATTTGGAATAGATGCTAATTTTTACGTTTTTTTCTGTTTCTAGGTAAGTAGTACTGATTTACCTTTCCGGGGCTGATTCTGTCGACCGTACGCTTCAGTCCACTTCCACGTTCGGTAAGTGATGCTTCATTCTATAAATAAGAATCGATAACGGCGGTGTCTCATTTCGTTTGGAACTTATCGCTAGAAAGATAGTGTACGGTTCGGTCTACGGTCTACGGATTGCATGTTGATAAGACTTTTCAACGCTGGATAAGCCCCCGTACTGCAGTTGCTCAGACTTTGAGATAAGGGTGATCGATATACTTGGACACGAACTGATTCGGTTGCGCGAAATGTTTGCAACTGCCTACCTCAGCCGTCACTGTTTCTCTGTTATAACCAAAAATGATCTGAACATTGATTTTCGTCGATTTTCAGCGAAATCAGTAACAACAATTGAAGTAAATAGAATACATGACCCAATTTATCCCGTTGCCTTCAATACGAACGAAACTAAACGTAAGTAGAGTCGTACATCGTTCAACGGATCCGTCAATCTCCGTTCAATAAATCCGTCGATTTATTTTTCCATGAGGCCCATCAATCGCCGTCGACGCGTCTAAATAATCGCAACATCGAGCATCCGCGAACGTGTACACGCAGTTCGGTAAGGCGTCAGACATGTCAGATAGGCAAGCCGTTAGTCCGTCTGTCCGTAAATCTGATAAGTGATACCGAGCGCTGTGTATCCGTTCGTTCAATGTTTATCATCGCCCCGACGACGACTTCGAGAAGCTGTTTAAACTATCCGTGCCGACGTCCGATAACGGAGAACCGATCAATCGATTCAACTTGAGCGGACGATTAAACAAACAAGCTCCGTTCAATGCTGTCTTTCCGCTAAATAATCGAGTTACAGTGTTAGCCGAATAATATCAAAGTTGTTCCGCGAAGAGAATATTGTGACGTCGTACAATAGAGTGTCATGATAAATCTTGAATTAATGGCGACGTGTGACGTCAAATATAGGAAAAACGTAGTAATTCTTAGTAAACGTCTAACTTACTATTATTAAGTCTGCTAATTTACTAAACGTTGCTATATACAGCAGCGCTGAAATGAATTAGTTGGTGTGTTGAGCTATGCAGTTAAGTTCGAAGTGAGTAGTCATGGTCTCTCTGTTCAGCGAGTTAATCAAAAGATCAATGGATTCCCGAGAAACGAAGAAAGCGGTGGGTTCTTCGTGTGCACTAAACGGTCGAAAGAATGAAATTTTCACCTTTCACAGCGTCAATTAGCGTCGGCTTCTATCGTAGAGTCTCTATTTCAACGGGAAACGTTTCACGCCTCGACGATCCGAAACAAAACAAATGCTGTTTGATATGTGCATTAGCGCGTTTTACGTCGCTGTTAACAGCGACACCTCGCTCGTTTTTTCATCACACCGTCGCAGACGAGTGTAACCCTTTAATCGCGCCGTGTAAATAGTTCGAAACCTGTTGTGGAGCCAATTCTAGTCAATCCTCACAATATCGCCTTTTTGCCCCAAAAAATTGTTCCACGCCAAGCTTCAACAAGGTATCATGTAAACGAACCTTATTGTTTCAAAAGAAAATGAGAGGATGGCCTGTAGACAATTAACTATTTTATTATGTTCTTTTTTTACATAGATCTATAAGTTAGGTGGAGTTAATTTTAGAAACTTTGATCAAAGTAAAAATTTTCGGGTCGAGTCTGCAATACCTTGCAATATCGTAGCCCTCAGCGTTCGGAATTATTTAAATGGCTACATTTTTTGACGGAACTGTTTTGTCCTTTTGGCGGAAAGTGTCCATCGTAGGGGATGAAATTTTCGTCATTTTTACTAGTAAAAGCATCGCGGCGTGCTGCGACGCAGAGTGCACGGAGAGAGACTGTGCGCACGTGTGTGTGTGTGTAGAAGGGAAAAAAATCGAAACACGGTACGGCGACACAAGTGGTCATAATCCATGCGAGCGGTACGTTTTACAACGGTCTTTCTGAGCGCGTTTTAGTCCCCAGCGCGAACTTTCCTCGCACGCCCTACGTGTAATCGTGTGAAAACACGATACGCGAATGTGTCGACCTGCCGCTTCCGGATTTCACTGCATTTTTCGCTGATTCTTCGATTGAGTCATTTAAAGCGTCGCGAGGAAATGTCGGACACGGGGAAGGACCGAAGGAATATGTACTGCGAGAAAAATGTGCAGGGGCTGGAAAGTCGGTTCGTAGTAAGCAAAGGCATCATAGGAGTACAATATTTTTCTTTGTATTACTATATCTTATTTCATTTTTTTTTTTTGTTGAGTGTAGAGAGTTTTATGAATATTATTTTACGGTATCGTATATTTGGGACGTTATGAAAAATTCCGTTTGCAATATTTTACTGTATTGAAATGTAGAATAATATCAAAATTACCGTCAACCTGTAATAGAAACGATTTACATAGATAAAATAACTAGTGAAAGCTGCTAATGAAACTGTTTTAAAATATGATTCAACAGGGCACGAAATCGACGAAAAATCGCTTTTTCTAGATTCTCACTTTTTCTTCAAATTCAACGTATGCGCGTTAATTCAAACTCGTTAAATAGAACATCGCACGTAATTATACCTGTCCATACAACACCGGGGTGGTTAGACGAGCGACGAGATTCAGCGGGAAGAAAGGGTAGTAGAAGTGCGAGGAGAAGAGGGTGGTTCGACGCACAATGACACTTTATGCGCCTCCTCACTCAGCGACCGCTAATTTCGCTAATTACAGTCGTTGTTCAGGCCAACGGACAGACGTTCTGCCGACGTTCGGCTCCGCTCTCGTACAATTTTCCGCCCTTAGCAGGGAGGGCGCCGCGAGGTGTCGGATTAAGCTTTAATTACATGTGGAATTTGACGCGCTTTAATTAGGTCGCCCTGGGAAATTCTATCTTCGTCCAACGTTATGGACTGTTAGATATCCGTCTTGTTTGCCGTCTCTTTCTCCTCCCTTCGAAAGTCACCCTCCGCTGTCTTCGTCGTTGCCGCGTGCGTGTAATCAATTTCTCTCTCAGTCTTTGCATCGCTCTTTTCAAACTACCCTCTCTCCGTCGTCTGTCTTTGGCTTTATCCCACGTATATGTTCAGCTCGTTACACGGTACTTTCATAGTGCCGACATGTATACACGGCGCATAACGTTCATAGTATACAGAATACTTGTACGGCGCACGTGTACGCTGAGTTTTATACGCATTAATTAGGTCCGCCTGGGAAAGTTGCTCACCATCCAACATTACATGCCATTAGAAATCCATCTTGTTCGGCTCGTTGGTCTCTTCCCTCCAAAAATCACTCTCTCATATCTCCTTCTTTACCACGCGTACATAATCAATTCGTCTCTCTCTCTCTCTCTTTCTGCATCACTCTTGCAAAACTACCCTATCTCCGTCATCCATCTTTCTCTTTATCAAGCTTATATATGATCCAGTCGTCCGTCTTTCTCTATCACGCTTATAAATCACGTCTTTCTAAGTCCTCTAAACTCGTCCTATTACCTTCCACTCTCTCTCTCTCGCTCGCTCTTATTCCCGCTCTGCCTTTCGTTCGCCAATTTGCTCTCACGCTCTCTTTGTCAGCCGCGACAGCCTGAAACTAGACGCGTTTGTCACTCTCGCGAAATTCTAGCGAGACCCCTCTAATTATTACGCGGGACCGCCTATTTGTCTTCCGCCGAAACGCGGAGGTGGTTAACGAAAACAAATTGCACCGCGCCAGGACGCTCTCGGGAGATGATTAGCGCCGAGAGCGAGAGAGAATTATATTGATTTCGTTCGCCGACGGCCAATTTACGAGAGACTGACGATTATCAGGGAATCGTACGATTATCAGGGTAATTGTAATTAGAGGCGGCTTGTGTACTTGGTGTATTCGGGCTGGTGAAGGGATTTTGACTTGTTGCCGCTCTCTGTCTCTCTTTCTCTCACTGAGTCTCTGGAGAATTTGCTGGTTGAGAATGAAAGGTCTTAAGAGTGAAAAGAGAAAAAAGATAGTAGATGAAGAAGGAAGGAACAAGAAGATACGAAAAAGAAGAAAAGTACGAAGTGGAACTCTGGAAGATGAAGAAGACAACAAGAAATATAGGAAAAAAGTAAAAATTGCTGCGAGATAAGGAAGAAGCAAAGAGACGTGAGGAGTGAAAAGTATGTAATAACAGAGTGAAAGAGAGAGAAGGAAAGAGAAGAAGAAGCGGAAGAAGACGAGGGAACCTCGCGGGCAGAACAATGGCCGAAAATTGCCGGGCCAAATCGTCCTGGGCCGGGCGGAGGATGGAAGAAACGCGGACGAGAGAGAGTGCGGGGGAGTGGGCTGAGGGTTGGATTTACATAAGACGCGGCCATTGTTCCTGTCGACGACGGCCGAGGGAAAGAAGCGAAGGTACGAGAGATCGCCTGAGAAACGAACGGAGAAGCGCGAAGGAGGCAGAACGGGAGAAGTCTGAGGTCTGAGAGACTGCGGCGCGGACAATGCATCGTTCAGAGATGCAAAGATGTAAAAGTCCGAGGACACGAGAGCATGGAAGAGTGCTAAGGATAATGCCAATGACGAAGGTCGCTGGTTCTGATCTCAGGATTTTTCCACGAATTTTTCGCCAATTACGGAAGCCGGTTCGTAACTTTGGTCAATTAAGAATGCTTGTTTTTCAGAGTCGCGGATCATGGCGCGGTGCGATTCGGTCCATTAGGTAATTGAATTTGACGAACTAACCTGTCAAGTTCGACCTTTTTTGGTGGTTCGTATGAATATTTTTAGAAACAGCGAACACGATATGGACAATAATATCTATCTCGAATTTCATTCCATTTATTCAACCCTGGACTTCTACCGTGTGTTCAGATTTAACGAATATCCAATTAAAAGAACATTGTTACCATACACTACTGGTACAATATAACTTACAAAATACTACATTGTCGCAGAGGTTAGAGTGGTAATTGAATTATTTCACGTTACATTCTGATGAAAATATGAAAGCATATTTAAATTTAACTATTATTCAAATCATATGAAGACGATAGAATTCGATCCAAACTCCGTTAGCCACCTTGCTCGACAGAAAAATCGTTCCACATCCCGGTCAGACATCCGCCGTCACTCGGCCTTTATACATAATTAGCTTCATTGTTCCGATCTCAGCTTCGCTCGACGCACAAGTCCGGCGGCGCGGGCTCGTTCGTTGCATTATTAAACAGCAGCTTTTTGATATTCAGGAATTCGCCCCCTCCCCCCTCGTCAACATCCATCGCGGAAGCATTTCTCTCTTTCCCACCCCTCCATTTCTCTCCCATTTTCCATTCTCGTCATCGAAACACGCCCTCGCCCCCCTCTTCTTTTTCCCCGCAACAAGCTGCACTTTCTGCATTTCCGTCTTTCTTCCTTTTTTTTCTCCTTCCTCTCTCTCTGTCTCTCTCTCGAACGGTCGACGGCCGTTTCACTCGTTCCCGGCCTAAAATGACAATGAAACTAATGAATGGACTTCCGTCGGCGGCCACAATTAATGCAATTCAGACCGTCTGAATGGCGCATTTAAATTGGCCCCGTAGGTGCGAGGCTCCTGTCGGCTCGGTATTTATTTTAACGTGGATGGAGAAAGTGCCGTACGTCGATTCCTGGCCGACGTATTTTTCTGTTCCGGCGTGCTTATCAGAGGGAGACATTGTTCGGATGGCTTCGGATAAGTATTTATCATTTATCTAGTAGCAATGGTTGTCCGAACGAATTCTGGTCATTCGGATCCTTCGGCTTGAAAATGAATTTCTTATTCTATCGTCGATATAACGATGCGATTAGTTGAAGAGGAAGAGATAATTATAACACTAACAGTTCATGGGATCATCTTTAGGGAATTTCAGGAGAAAGAGAGTTTTATATGGATTCATGTTATTTTTTACTGAGCATATGTTTGAGATAAAATTCGCTTCAAACTGCCTCCTGTCCAACGTATTTTCATTGAACGTTCTGAATTATTGGGTCGTTCGGGCGGAATTTTAAAGCGTAAACAATGGTCTTCAAACTTTCATTCGAACGGTATATTTTAGCCGTAGATCACGTTAACTGCGCAACAAATTTCTATTTCCCATCCCATCATCTGCTCTTGCTGGCGGAGGGGGGGTAGAATTTTTATTGAGGACATCGCATGCATCTATAAACAACCAGGACATTTATCTGCTTCCATTTATACGTGCCACCCAGTACGCGACTGTAGATATCTAAATTTCTAGCCGGACAAATGCATATGAATGTGACATAGACGTGACAACACGCAGGCCGAGCCATCCCACCCCATATCTGCACATATACATACACACACTCGCGCGCGCACACAGAAACGTGTATTCAGATCGTCCGCACGCATGAGCGACGACGCGGACAGATTAATGGAAGTTTACAAAATGCATTACGCCGGTTTTCGACGTTTCACTGACGAGGCGGAAGCTGATACTTCCTCGTGCAAATGAAATTACGCGTCCCGCCGTTCTCGGGGTGAGAGCGTCGAAAATAGTCAGCGCGGAATGGGATCGTCGAAAAAAGTATCGAGCGGAGCGTTGAACTTGGCAAAATGGCCTGTGGCGGATGGATCGTGAGTTGTTAAGGGCGAATAGCCGTAGATCAAGTCTTCGTTACGCGTCTTTTGCAATAAGATCGTAGACTGAGCATTGATTGATTGATTTAACACCTCAACGCCAGGATTACCGCGGTGTCGAAGTAACTCTTTCAAACATTCGATTATAATAAATATTTATTCTCAAATCTTCCAACATTCGACAGTATACCCAACTTTCATCGAAGCGCAGAGAAATAAAACAGAATGTCACTAAATAAAATGACTAAAAAATTAGCACAATGTATATGCATACCCAGAGTACACAATACTCACGCACTGCAAACAACATACATAAATACCGCAAACTACGCACACGCGTGCTATTTACACACATCATACATACTCCCCTCCCACATCCAACCTCCATCCACACTACGCCCCACACACCACATACCATCCCCGGCGCGTATCCACTCGAAAGAATTATTCCGTCGTAAAGCGCGCCACTTTACGGTCCCGTAAAGAAATTCAGCGACAACGTGACGTTTTCCGTAAAAATTCGCCTCTTTTTTTCTCTCCTCCCGGACCCCCTCCCCGTCGCAGCCCCCGTCGTTCGACGCCACCCCCTGCGCCGGCCTCGCATCGAGGACTCCAATGCGTACACGCGCGAGCGAGGATGCGTGCAGACTAATTGAGAACGATTCGAGCGCTAAACGAACGCGCTCGACGGCCCGGCTAAAATGCGTCGTGTTCGTCGGCTGGAAGGAATCCGGTATCGAATCCCCCGGCACACACAACGGATTTTCTGACTTCGCGGCAGAGTGAGAAAGAGAGAGGGAGAGGGAGTGAGAGTGAGAGAGGCCAGCTTCGCCGCCCGTCGACTCGTGCTCTTTTGCATTCGCTGCCAGGCGTCGACCGGCAAGCGCCATTTTCTAAACCTCGCTCACCGTGCGCGGGGCTCTCTTTTTTTTTTCTTCCCTTTCGTCGCGTCGCAAATTTTAATGCGCTTCGAGAAACATTCGTTTCGCCGGAACGACGCGTATTCGCGTTTTAAGGTTGACTCGGCTACTCTATTTCTAGGTGTTCAGTGGAATAAGGGCTTGTTGGTTCGTTATTTCGATTCTTTCGAGCTCGCGTTGATCTTCGATTTAAAGGGGCGGTATTTATAGTCGGATCTTAATATAATCGTACCAGGCCCGGGAATAGACATTGTTGTTTTTTTCGAAAGAAATTGTCAGTTTATTGTAGGAACAAGTAGACGATGTAACTTTTAAATTATAATGAAATAATTGATGTACAATTCCAAACTAAATTCGTACGGTTATTGTTAAGGGCAGTTTTCGTCGATTTCTGCTGTAACTAAGGTGTCTGGCGAGTGCCAAAAAGGGACGCAAATGTTCAGTAGTCCGAGCACAGAAAATTGGCGTTGCGGGAGCGCTTGCGAAGATTCGAAGCGCTTGACGGCATCGTTTAAAGCTGCCGAGCGCGCTCTCCCTTATCATACTCCGTACACAAATCGGACCCCTCCACGTTCTCTCCGGCGCCTGCCGCGCTGCTTTATAGTACACAACTCGAGAGGGTAATTCCGCGCGGGGAAATATTTGCTTATCGCGGCAATCGCGTCGCCCAGCATCTCGCGCCTAACTAACTAACTGATCCGCGCCGCCTTCCTTATCCGTCGCTTCTTGTTTAACACTTTTATTGCCAACGATCCTCCTCTGTCGGCTCGGCGATGCGGGGCTGAGCGTGCGAACGAGAGAGATGGAGCGTGGCTTCAAGAGTCACTTTATGCGTGTATAATGCACAGAGAAAGTGGGGCGTGTATTAATATAAAGTTATGAAGCTATATGTAAAAACGTGTACGCGACGTATAGGTACAGTGAGGATGGGGGGATAAAAAGATGAAAAACTAAGGATATTACGGTCTTGGGTAGAAAGAAAATTTATGCACGTGGACGTTCCTTAACATAGTAAAACGTCAAGTATGTATATGTGTATGACATTTTTTTTATATATAAACAACTATTTACTTCCAGTTTTCTACGAATATTTTTCCCACTTCCTTTGTACATTATACACACATACACACGCCGTTCCAAAAATACCTCAGAAAGAAAATTGACACAGTACCTAAAACGTTGCGCCGACACACGAAACCAAAGAACAATATCAAACAGCCCCGATTCAAAATCGTTTCTTTGATATGCCACGTCTTAACAGTCCGCACCTACCCCATCCGCGCGAGTGCCGGAAGGAGAGAGAAGCGGTGAAACAAGAGAAAACGCGAGAGAGGACGAGAGGCGCAAGATGGAGAGCGCGAGCGTGAAAAGAAGGCGTCTCGCCGACTGAAAGCGTGGGCGCGTAATTTACGCGCGTAACTTTAAAGCCGGGAGCACTTTGTACCGAGCAACATTTATGGCGCCCGCCGACGGAGGAGGACAGAGCGATGGTAGCCAGATACGGCGGGTAGTGCGCCAGAGAAAGATACGGCTGGTGCCTGAAGAGGAAAATGATAGAATTTTATAGGCAGAGGACTACCAGGGCTTTGCGGCACACTCTCGAGCGTTCGTGCCTCTCTGTTCCTTTTTTTCCTTCTCCTTTTCGTCAAAGGAAAAGGATCTTTATTACGTGTTTATACGTTCGGGTGGATGAGCGTGTAATTAGTCACTTCGCTCGCGATATTAGTAAAGCACTTAATAATACTGTGAATACTAATATCGAATTTTGCTTCATTTTAGATTCATTTTTTTTTTGTCGTAAGTAGCCACGTTTTTGAGCGTCGTCATTTTCTCGCGCACACTTTCGTATATTCGCTCGTGTCCGTCGGGTGAAGTTCTCCATTTAAATTGGATAGTGTCGATTAAATTACCGAACGTCTAGCGTCGCGTTACGTAAGCTCCGAAACTTTATCCGCGTATAAAGAGAAACGAAAATAAAATAAAGCGATTAACGGCGGGGGGTGCAGGTAACTTAAACGAGAGAGAGCCGTCTCGCTCCGCTTCTACCCTTTTTCACGCTAGCATCGCTGGGGGAAGTTAACATTCAATGGATTAGACCGTTAAACGGATTAAATGGGGAATAATTAAGCGCCCGCTAATGGTTTAAACTACTTCGCCGCTGGGGGAGGGTCTCGATAGAAGTATTCTCTCTCCGAGAGCTCGGAAAACGAAGGAACGTGTGAATGAGGGGAAAAGGCGGGGAAGACTGTGGAGTGAAAAGGAAAAATGCACAGACGGGAGCAGGTGTAGTCGGATGCAGACGGAACCGGTATATTTGTTCAAGGATTTCAATATTTACCTAAGTAATGCAACGTTTCGTTTTTAACTTTAACACGGGTTCCCACCCGGAATGCATTAAAGCGCGCTTGCATTTATTGCGTTGTTTTATGAGTACACCGAAGACGTGTGATTGACAGTGTACCAGAGGAAACGTTTGCCGTAAAATTTTCTCACCGTTTCAAATCAGTCTTACAACGCACGAAGTTGGTGTAGTCTAGTACTACAAAAATAATAGAGAAAGCCAGGTTAAGCCGGGAGGCAAGAAGCACGGGACGATTAGTCGTTAATTAGTCTTCGACGTTGCTCTCCCGCGAGGAAGAAGAAGAGGAGGCAGAAGACGAAGGGGAAGAAGATGGCGAGCATGTTGCCGTGGAACTTTAATACGGACGGCATTTGGGGAGGTTACGAGTAATTAGAGCTTCCACGGTGGCCGGGCGCGGCGAGTTAAAAGCGAGGACTCACCTCTCGCCCGAACATAAATTTCCACTCTCAAATATTTGAGCCCAGGCCACGAAAGAGGCCAGCGCCTCTCTTTTCTCCGCTCGCCGAAAAAGGCCACGCTTTCTCGCCCCCGCACTCCTCGCCGTTATCTTCCCTCTCGCCTCTCTTTTTCCACTATTTCTCCGCTCCCGCATGCACCGCGCACCTTCCTTCCTTCAGCCTCTGACCTTCTTCTTTTGCTTGTTCTCCACCGCGATGTAGACTCTTTTTGAGCGGTCTTCTTTTTTATACCAGCGCGTTGGCGTGGGTGCCGCGTTCGTTCGAAACTTTCCGCAGCTCGCGAAATAGTGTGCGTTGCTCTCTGCGTTGTTAGATGGTGCATCGTTCTCGGTTTAGTCAAATTTTAGTTAGAAATAAGGTAAGTTTGCTAGGATTGGAGCAGTTATTAATCAAATATTATTCGTAAATGAAGAGCAATAGTCTCTTTTAAATATAGTATATGTACAGTATACATACTATATGCGTATAAATTGATTATACAGATAAAGTAATAATAATAATAATGCGCGTGCAGGGTATCGTAGATATGTGTGTGTGTATGAGAGACCTATGGTTAATAAATATGTATTTTAATCAGGGAAACGTTGCGCGTAATTCATCGTCGTCGACAAATTATGATCATCGTTGCACGTATGGAACATTACAAGTATATAGACGTCTGCTCGTGTAGACCTTGAAGGCCTTCTGTAAGCAGACGTCGTTCGACGGGGCTACGTCGAAGTAACTGGAAAGCACTTAGCGACTTCGGCTTCCGGCGCAAACTCGAAACTTTGGAGCGTCGGCGGTGCACTCGTTACGCGATTGTTAAAGCGCACAAAACGTTTCGCTAACTTCGCGCATGAACCATCGGCCCCCTCTCATAACCTTAAAGCCTCGTCGCGTTTGACGCCCGACCAAATTGACGGTAGTTTTACAACGTGCGCGTATATATTATAAGCAGTCTGCTCCGACGAAACTTTCCTCCGCCGATCAATTCAATCTTTCACTCGGCCTCGTTCGGTATAGTGCGCTTTATATTTTCACATTATTCGTACGAAATTGTATATATATTGCAAACGGAGAACTTTCTTTAATATTCTTGTTATTAAATGTTTCATTATTCTCGTTGTTAACATACAGAATCCATACATTTTCGCGATTTCCGAGGCACGGCTTGTCAATTCTCCGAAAGAAATGTCGAAGACGCCATTGAAATCCAAGAACATCCCAAGTGGCTCAGGTAGAACAAATTGCCTCGAAACGTTTTAATTAATTATCCGCCCCCACGCGGGCGTCCGTAAACTTTTGTTTGTTTTAATTACGGCCGCTGTGACGTGTTGGGCCGTAGACACGTCGGATATGGCTCGCACACGCGCGCGGCCGTATAAATGTACGCGAAACGCGGTGGAAAATTCGAAACGCGACGATATCAATCGCGATGCTGCAATTAACTCGTCGGGGAGACAATTATACGAGCCGAGAACGATGCTGATAATGAGTGTTCGTATGAAACTGCTGGCCGGCCATTGCGGATATCGATAGCGGATACGGGCTCAATTTGATGTGCCTCGATCGTCGCGCGGCAGTCATCGATTCGGATTCGATAAACGCGTCTCGTTCGCGAGTGTCGTTTCCATCATTTCGATTCCATGCTCTTTAACCGTGTCATTATACTAATTCCAGATTACGTGTCGGCGGAGTTTATAGGTATCTCTCTCTCTCTCTCTCTCTCTCTCTCTGTTTTTCTCAATTAATTCCTTACGTTCTCACGAATTTAATTAGCACTCAGTATTGGCAATGTATATGATTTATAGGTTTGAGCTTACTTTATGACCAAACAAGAATCAGCGAACGATTTTGTACGTTGTGCAGTCGAAAATACGTGCCGATTTCCAATGTTCTGTCCTCAATTTTATTTCGTCAACTTTTGAGTGCCTTTTATTTATTTGTTGACCCCCAGTGTCCTGTAGCAAGCATGTCACGGAAGTACAGCGGCAAAAATGAAGCAGAAAAAAATACAGCGACTGAGAATCAGTCAATCAGAATTCGAATGCATCGGTGGAAATTAGAAATGCGAAATGGAGTACAATTATATTTAATTAACGCGGCAGTTAGCTTGTTAAATGCGAACGGCAGCGAAAGAAAACTTTTCCCCTCGCGGTGCACATATTTAGCGGGCAACCCTTTCACATTCAGTGGCAACGCATCAAACTTTGTCTCGACTCCACGACGAATTCGAGTTGTCGGCTATGGCAGTCATTAGCTTCCCGGGATCTCGGAATGATTAATTTTTCTCACTCCCTCTCTCCCCGAAAAGGGATGTCGTGTCACATTACCGCAACGTCACGCCGTTGACGCCCGTGTAAAAACGTCTTTATATACGAATCCCGACCGTTCGGGGCCAGTCTCGGCGATAAATTTCACTTTTTACCAGGCCGTTCGCCGAACCTTCATGCGCCTGCTTTCCTCGCGCTCCTTCTTTTTGGTCCACCACTATGTAGTACGTATTTCGTTTTTTTGTTCATGTTTCGACGCCCCCATGCACCGAGCGCAGTCGTCGATTTTTCATCCGCGTCCTTTTCTCGTTTCATTTTCATGCTTTTTATGCTCTACGTTCGATTTTCTTGTTTTTAAATACTGGCTCGCGCGGTACTGTGAATCATATGGCACGCGCAAATGTTCTGTATTCTTCTATAAGTGGCTCGCTCTCTTGCGCATTCCGTATCTTCCTGAACTATCAGTTTAAATATTTCGTCGATATAACTTACTCGACACATTCATTTCAAAGATCAATGTAAGAATGAGTTCATTAAGAAATCGTATACCTTGAGGAAAGTTTGATTCTTTTTTTGAAATACCATCGACACCACTTTGGTCGCAGTATGCACTTTTTTATGTCCTGCCTTTTTAACCGACTTCGAAAAAGGCGGATCAGGCCTACACTCGTTCTTGAATCCTTCGTCGCGCGCGACTCGTAACGTAATTACCGAGCATATTAAAATTTCCAATTACGCGACCGATTGCGTAACAACATCGACGAAACATCAAACAAGCTGCGTAACGACCGGCGCCGATAAAAGCGTCGTTGCAAATTGATTAAAAAGCAGCGGCACCGAGCGAGGAAACGAGGAAGAAGGGTGGGAATCTTTGTCTGCGAGGGTTTTAAGGGGCATTAGTCGTTTGAGGCGTCCTGTGCATCCCCTTGCTTCCTCCTTCGCTCCTCCTCGTATTATTTACATTGGAATCCTGATTAATTCCTGCGCGAAGAAGCCCCGAATGTTTTCCTTCTCACGAGTCTCTCTTTCTGTCCTTTTCTCTCTCTTTCTCTCTGTTTCTCTGGCTTGTCCCTTCGTCATTCTTCCTTCTTCGTCCAATGCACAGAATCGTGCGTCCTTTTCTTGCAGAACCCTTGTCCGCTCCTTCTGGATCCCGAAGGATCTGAAGTTATGCCGGTGGATTGAGAGAGACGGAGAGAAGGAAGTGGAGGACAGAAAGAGACGGAAATAAAGAGGGTGGGCAGAAAACGTGACCGTGACTGTACACGTCATTGTTTTCTGGTTGTTCCCAATGCTTCTCGTCTCTCTCTCTCTTTCTTATCCCTCTGTTTCTTCTGTCTCTAGGTACCGCAATATCTCGAATTCCTCACGCCCGCTACGATAGATTTGATTGACGTCGTATTTTCTTACGTCGGCATGCGTGTGAAATAAAAATGTGCGCGGGATCACTTCGTTATGAATGATCGTCTCTCTTCGAACACAGTGACTCATACCGTTGCTCATACACGATTCACTAATTCATCTGATAATCTCAAAACCATTAAACCACAGAACAATAATTGATAAAAACCCTGTTAATACGCAGACTTATCATCACCTCGAAACACTAAGCCAAAAACAATAAACCAACTATAAAACTTTATCAAATAATTCCCACACAAATACAACGCTCCATATTCATTATCCACTTTTTCTCAGCCCACCCTACGCCCCACATATCAATATCTCGTTTCAATATTAATCAATCCGCCTTCTGCACCTACGCCGACGCACGAAATGAAATCTCGACCGACTCCTGCTTCCTGTTGGCTCGCGGCTGCGGAAATCGTAATTTCGGGCGAATCTTAATTACGGCCGGAGCGTGCACACGGCTCGCATGCGCAGCAGGGCACAGGTGCGTAAAGTTCACGGGGCGTAGGAAGCGTAGGAGCGAGTGCACGCGAGAGGAGCGCGTACGTTTGCCGGGAGTATGTATGTCGGGCAGAGTATAGTTAAATGTGGGAGCGCCGTAGGTCAGACATAATGGTGTGTTGGGCTGCAGGTTAAACTGGCGGCGGGCGCAGGCAGGTCGGAACGAGCGGACGAGCGAGCAAAGGTACGAGACCAAAGGAACGGCCGATGGAACGGGCAAAGGAATGCCGCGGGAGCAAAAGAGAGCGAGTGGACCTGATCTTCTTCTCTTCCTCTGTCACTTTTCTCTCTCTCTCTCTCTTTCTCTCCTTCGCTCGCCCTTTTACCCGCATTTCTCTTTTTCAGTTTTACATAGAAGCGCGAGACACTTCTGACGACTCTCCCCTTCGAGACTCTCACCCTCTCGCAACTCGTTCTCGGGCACGAGAACACTTTCTTTTCCGACACTCATTTCTCGATGACGCGCGATGTGCAGCAGGATTCTTCGATTCCGATTCGGTTCTTTAAAAATGAGAGCAAAATTCTCGTTGAAATTATGCGTCATTAGTTATCGTCGATAGAAGTATAGAAATATGCTTTCGATCTATCGATACGTTTTTGGCTGACAATTTTATCTACACTTCGCGGTCTGGATGTCGTGGCTCGCGTTGTGCATGGAGAGTGCCTCGTTAAGTGTGTAATTTAAACGGCCGGAACGAAGGTGACTGTCGCGAATCGCGAATTGCTGCATAGAACAGTGTACTTACGATTATCCTAGTCTGTTCTGCGCCGTTATGAGGTGGGCGTGCGTGGGAGCAGAGGGTAGGTTCGGCTCGAAAATCGAAAGTACAAAGGCATTCTGGCGTATGAGCACGCGAGAAAGCGTGGAAATTTATAATGTCGCCCGATGGAGTAACCGGGACGCTTAGGAATTCGAATGGCTCGACGTTCTGATAGCTGCATGCGTCTATAAATAGTGAGACTTATGGATTGGGAGGCTCTGTGAATTAATAGTCTGACCCGGCAGGGGGTCTGCGGATTAGTGTTCAACGGTGAAAATGAGACGTTAAGGATTTCGAGCGGGTCGGCGTCGAAATATATGAACAGTAGTGTGGGATCATCATACTATCGACACACTGTAGATCGGTTACGAAAAATAGTTACCCTAAAAATCAGTCCTTCGAACTAGCCGACTATTAACATTTCGGTTGAAATTAGTAACAACCATCGAACCCACCGAATTTCATCAAGTCACGTAAATGTTTCCTTTTTCTGTTTTTTGTTAAGTTTAGTAAGCCCTTAATTTTATTATACTATATCATATAATTCAATTAGTTTATTTTATGTTTATCTTATGCTATCATCATCTTCTCTTTTTGTTACATTTATATTTATACTTGTACATATATGTACCTGTACATTTATTTAGTTCTAACGTGTTCTCCCGTATAGTAACAAATGAATAACGAAACAAAGGAACGGCCGTAAGCGGCGAAAATCGTCTATCGCAGCCGATTCCGAGCGGAAAGGAAACGGGCGCCTGAAACAGTGAAGCAAAATAAAGGAGCGCCGTGTAAAAAGAGGACTTAAAAGAGACAGCGGGAGGGCGAGGGAGGCGGGAGCAGCATGCTGCCGGACAAACTGGAAATCGATGAGTATCTGGAAACGCGCCACTGCCCGACGACAAAATATGCTAACGAGCTGTAGAATTAATAGATCGAAATCGCATGCCTAAATAAACCTCCGGCCCCGTTGTGCGTGCACAAACACGCGCGAGTGACGGAATGCAGATTCATCGGACTGTGGACGTGGCAAGAGAGGGAAACAGAGAGAAAGAGCGAGATGAGAATAGGTGGGGAGGGAAATGAGGGAGGACGGAAAGAGTCCGCTGAACTGCCGATTAATTAACCCGTCCCGACGAATTAACCCCTTGCGAACGAATCTCTTCCACGGCGGAAAATGAAATGTGTCTGATGTTATAATGCGAACGAGTTCCTGGTTTTCATCGAGCTCACACGGCGAGTGATGGAAACTTCGTTTTTCTATGTTACGCGAACTAATGATAACTCTGATAACCCCTACCGCTGATAACTCTGCACTAGGTGCGAATCGAGGATTAGATACGTGTCGATCTTAATTTGATGTCACAAACACGTACTCTATTTCTTCGATCGTGTCACACGAGTACTGTGTAAATCGAGAACTAGTCTACTACCTCTCACGATTTTCATTAATAACCCATGAAACCTAGAACGCACGAGAAGATACTCGACGCAGGAAGGTAAGCAGACAGAATCAAACATTTTCCCTCGAAAATTGTCGCGGAAGCATTGCCGGATCGCAGGATGTCACTTCTCACGCGTGCAATAACCGAATCTCAAAAGAAGAGCGTGCGGTCCCGTAACGAGCACACACCTGTGCTTTATATAAGCGCCGCGCATACTTCGGTGCGTGGCCACGTACGCGCGTGTGTATGAATAAAATTCCAGCCGGTGGGATGTGGGTGTGTTAAATGAAAGAGACGGAGGAAGAGGAGCGTTCAAGGCATGGGAGAGGAATGTGGTCAATGCATAAACTATACCACTGGGCATTCCGCGGCGCAAGGGTGGCGAATATACTTCCTATACTTCGCGAATCGGCCTCTCTTGCCTCGTCTGCCTTCGTTTCTTCGTACCTTCGTATATATATACCTTCGTTCGGCCGAGTCGGTACGATACACGGGGGACTCGTCGTGTGTTGCGCTCGTACGTGAGAACTCTTTCCCGAAACTTCATTCAAATACTCCGGACGCACGGCCGAGTGATTTTTCTACGTCCCTTTCATGGACGATCTAAGCAACTTTCCCAATGGATCGGCTTCTTTGCTCTTTGATGGCGCGCTACAATGAGTAGTGGGACGTGCACAAATTTGTTCATCTGGTCGTTATTTTCGAATCGTGAAACAAATTCAATTTATGTTTGACTGCGCCCCTTTTACGTATGTGCATATTTATGTTGTGCATATTACGGATCCGCGTGTACACGTGCGGGGTGGCCGGCAGTGTGTGATGTAAAAGGGGGTGGGTGCATTTTCGTGGGGAGATAAAGCGAGGGTGTAGTGAAACGATAAATTGTTACGTTTTCGTAGAGGGTAACTGTCGAAAATTGAACGATTTTGCATGTGGCGCGTTTGGGTTGAGTGTAGGGTACAGTGACTTATAGATTCGATCGTTTTTTCATACTTTGGAAACCATCGATAATCACATTTATATCAGGAATAAGAATCAGGGTTAATTTTTGTACCATCAAGTAATTGCATGCAAGACCCAACGACGAGGATCATATTTTTCACATGAAAGTGTAGAATTTGCCGATCACTTTGTATAATCAATTACCAATTAATTGACCCTATATCAATATTAAGTAAATGATGCTTGAAACACCCTGTACGTGTTCACAGCAGGTTTCTTATCCGTTCGTATGCGAATTGCGTTTGTAGTACAGATACATATATATAAATGCGTGTGTGCCCTCACATGCGTTTCACCGGCCATTAATGCGAGAAATCAATTAGCATCGCTTTGCTCGCAGCCTCCATCGCTGGAAAAAAATCTTTCCTCGTCTTCCTTTCTTCTTCTTCTCTCTTTCTCTCTTTTCATCTTCTCGCATTTACGCCAAGCATTCACCTACGCACAATGGATAATGGCGAAGATAAGTTGTCCCGGAGTCCTGGGAAGGTCGAGTCCGTAACGATTATTCCGTGGCTTTTTCATTATCAATCGATCTGCAGGAGTCGCGAGATTTATCGTGGAATAATGAACGTTCGAGTTCCCTTAACGTTTCTCCCCTTACATTCGTTCCGCGAAGACACGCTTATCGGCTTATATTCTTCTTGCCTTATTTTCGGCCGTAATTGAAAATCTGAAATGAGTATTAATAAATACGAGGTCGAAAGCTATACGAGAAATACAGAAAAGCAGAGAACGTAATAAAAGAAGTGCGGAGATTTGCGTGAAAAAATAGCGACAATGTAGGGTTGCAGATAACGTTTGTCGCCTCGGACGAATTTTCTTGCCGGCGTCCGCCATTATGCGGACGACGGAATTATAATAATTTCTCGTTTTTCGGCGAGCCCCGCGGAAGACTTATTCGGGCATTACATTCTTAATCTTCTTTACGATCTCGACTCGACTCGGCGGTGAACAATTTTCAGGGGATTTCTTGCGAGAACTTCTCTCTCGCCGCATTAACATTGCTACGGGGGTCCTTCTGTGAGGATTAAGACGTGTAATTACACTCGTTATCAGGCGGAATCTCGAAGGCGCACTGAGTCCGCGCTGGAGAGTTCATCGTGATTCGATTTTCTCTTCCGTCCCTTTTTTCTCTCTTTCATTCCTTTCTTCGTTTGCAAACGATGGACCAGTCGCTGGTAACATGTGCGTCAAGAGAGACTCAGCAGGATTCGATAAAGTTGATACAGTACAGTCGTTTAACACTAGAACTACAGAACAGTCAGAATGACTGGCTTGACATTTTGCTATAATAAAGGCTCATTCAGAAATTTTGCTTTACTCTCCAAAGTAGCTTCTAATGAAGTCAATTACTCTCAAAAAATAGGCTCCAGTCGTCGCCGTCGCGAGCAATCAATATGAAATTCTTCCGCAACTTTTTTCGGGCACCTCGACGCGCTGCCTTCCGTCCACGCGGACGAGTCTCACGTTTCTATTAGTAGGCCTTCTCGCCGGTCTAGTCTTCGTGCCAGTCGAGGCAGAAAAACGGAGGCAGTCGCCTTTACGGCCAGCGAATTAGCGGCGGGTCGCTAAACTTTCGAGATTCGCCCGTTCTCCTGTTCTTCTGTTTCTTTCCCACATCTTCCCTCGCTGGCCGTCGTTTTCCATCATTCTCCGTTACTCCGTTCCGCCCTTCCGTCATTCCGCACTGTTTTCAATTTTTCATTCATTCCTCTCTTCTTCCGTATTATTTAAAATTTTCGACATTGTTTGTTTGTTACCCTTTGTGTAAATTTCTTTCATTTTTGTATGTCCCTTTCCGTTCTTCTATCTTTCTTAAATTTGTATTATACTTTGTTTTGAATCGTCTTTCTCTCTATTTTCTTTAATTCCTCCCTATTCCCTTTCGTTTTCTCCTCTCACGCCGTCCGTCTTTTTCATTATTCCCAACCGCGATCCCCTCTTGCGATTCGGCGATCAGCGGTACTTAACCTCTCGACGATTAACGCGGCTCGAAAAGTGGGTTGGAACGGCGTCGAAAGTTCTCCGAGAAGAAAAGCGCCTGGTAAAACATCTGCGAGAACAAAAGCCTGGAACGACGAGACATTTCTTGTCCCTGGTCTTTCATTATCCTCCTCCAACATCACGTTTCCCTCTTTTCCTTCAATTTCTCTCACTGTCTCCCATTTTTAATTTTCCGCCTCTCCAGTCCAGCTCCTTTGCCGTCGTCGCGCACCTTTTTCTTTCCATTTGATTTCTGTCACATTTGTCCTTCTTCCCTACACGTTCCCTCCGCGCTCACGAATCCGTATCTTCTTCAACTTACTTTCAACGAACACACTTGCACGTCGTCAAGAAAGCATAACGATTAAATACGAAATATTGAATCAAGCATTATATTAATATCTTCTTCTCGAAACACGATCCTAAGCACACATTCCACTGACGTCTAACACCCATGTGAGATCGTGAATCGGACCAAATGAATTCTCTCCACCGGCAGCGCATCGAATCGAATATAACTTAATGTGAAATCGACACCGTAATAGCTTGAGCCCGCCAGACGTCGAAAAGCGTCGTGTTCAAATACTCGTCCCGCTTTTTACACCCCCTGCTACACACACAGCCACACACGCTTGCATTTGAGAAGGTCTCCTATATCGGCGTTGAGCGTTGAACGGTGTCCTCTCATTGCCTCGCGACGCTCTTTGCTCTCCGAACCTTTTCATCGTGCGAGAGAGGCACCGATATTAGACTCGTCTGCCAGACCTTAATTACTCCTCGAACCTCCTCTCTTTCCTTCTTTCCTCCTTTTTCGCTCACTCCGCCCGCGATCCCCGAGATTAACGACGGCCTTCCGATTGTTGCCTCGCGAGGACAGTCAAGAGCGAGAGTTAAAAAGGATGAAGGAGAACGAGGAAAAGGACGGGGATGAAGATAAAGGGCTGAGTGCATGAGAGAAAGAGAGAGAGAGAGAGAAGGAGGAAAAATAAATAAAAGGACCGTGCACTCGACCCGTCCCGACGTCTTTGCTCGTGTTTCCAAACGCTGACACGACGGAAAGGTCCGCTAGGGTTTCCTGTATTAAGGGAGAGAACGGGAAGAAGTCGAATGGGGTGAGAGAAAAAGAGAGAGAGAGAGAGAGAGAGAGAGGGATGAATATTTCTGTAGGGTGAGCCCGCGAATTATCCGCGATAAATTCCGAGTGAAACGAGACGCCGACGACGTCTCTCCATTCTACGGCCGATTTAAATGCGGGGTAACGAGACGTTTTATTCCGTGGTAATTAATATTTTTCGTCCGACCCAGGGGTGGGGGTTATTCATGGCCAGCGGATATCGGTTCGGTGCCTCGAAACTGGATACATGTAACAGAAGTATGAAACGTCAGAACGAAATTCGACGCTCCTTCGAAATAAGCGCCGCAAAAATTCTCACCCCCAAATACATTGTCGCACCCACCCACACGCGCGCGCGCATATGTACAGGTGAAGAGGAACGCGCGTATGCAAATTGGATGCGCCCGGCATCGCTGGACATTGGATTACATACGTACAATGGTATCCAGCGTGCTCATAACCGATTAACGAGTTTGATGCTTTCGCGGGCCGATTAATTTGCGCGAAAAGCACGCCACGGATCGATGCGTCCGTTCCGCACCCCTCCCCCGCAGCCCCTTGCTCTATCGCCACTTCGGCCAGCCTGAAATTCCAGCGTGATAACATCGCGGATCGCCAACCTCCACCCCCATCCTGTTACGCGAATCATAATCATTTCCTTCGAATGAGTCGAGAATGTCGCGTTTCGCTCGTCGCTGAACCGCAATCCTCGTTAAGCATTTTGTCCAGTTTCGATTTCCGGTCCGGACGATCGAACGATCGGCTGCTCGATGTTCTTCAGAGTGCTCTTTAGATAGCACGTAATTATAAGATTAGTGAGTTCGAAGCCGTTAACGGTGGTATAGCATGTTTTATTTTAAGAGAATATTTAAACATTAAGATTAAGAATTTTGTGACTGAGCAAGAAGATAGAAAATGTGTGTTGGTTTTTTAATTATGTTTCCGAGCAACACGTCTTTATACAATTTATCTGAAGCCTTTCTTCATTAGTTGTCGTACCGAACAATGAAAAAGCTCGAACGTTGTACTCAGACGTTTCATCCTTCAGACCATCAGCCCCATTCCGTACGTCGCACACACACACACACATATACATACAGACACATACACACGTCTTCGCATACAGTCGCGGAGCGCATAAACCAACACCTATGCAATTTGCGAAATTACGCCCCGCGAAGCCGCGGAAAAATGCGCCGCGGTGTAATTACGGTCGGTCTGGGCTTACCGATACTCACACACACGCAGACACACAGACGTCACACAGAGCATACGTGCCAGGTACGCAGTACGCACACACTCGGAGACATACGTACGTGCTAATTAACAGTCATCACAGCATACTGGGGCGAAACCGTGCATTGTGAATCGATCATCGAGATCATTCCGTCAATCTTTTCCTTCCGATGCCGCCAGCACAATGTTTTCCATTTTTCTTTTTCTCCCTCTCTCGCCATTTTTTTTCATATTCTCTCTTTCTGTCTCTCTTTTTACCCCACATCGTCTCCTCATTTTCCTCTATTCGCTGGCCTGTAATGACGACGAATCGCGCGGCGCAATTAGCAATCTACCTTTAGTCATAGTGTGCGTGGCTGAAAAAAAAAGAAGTGAAAGAAAAATGAGGTGGCCGTTTACAGAGGAGACGCTGACTGGCGTGATGAATCTGATGTAACTATCCGGTTAATGCGTTTGTGGGTTCTGTTGTTGAAGTGCTTGTGTGGTGACTTTTGTCGTAACGTGAAGTTGATCGGAAGATTTCGGGGTGACGGATGGGGTGGTGGTTGAAAGGTGGGAGGAGTATGTATTGTCGGTTAAGGTATGATATGTGTCTGCAGATACTGTGTAACGTTAGGTACCATACATGTATGCACGTAATATGTAACGTACGACGTGCTTGGGGAAACACTGGGTATTATCGTGTGCGATATATGTACATTGAACGCATGTAGGTGCAGATAAATACTATATCGTACGTCGTAATTATGCACATACGGTATGACATTAATGGGTTTGCAATTTTGGTTGTTTTCTTTGGCTTCAAGCAATGTTACGGAAAATCGAAGTTTTCTTTCTTTTTCTTTCTTTTTAATTTGTTGTATACGATTTATCAAGTGCTGTGTTATAATTATATTTTTAGTGACATTCGTACAACGGTCAAATTACAGTGTTATCAGAGTATAACATATGCGATGTACGTGCAAACGTAAACGCACGGTGTAACATAATAACCCACACCGACGATTGTGCAAACGTAAAACGAGCGAACGTACCCCTCGCAATTTAGCATGCGACCGAAAATTTTCACTCGGCGCGCGCGGGGTTGAATTTACAAAGGGGTGGCTGTTATAAATAATGCCGGGCAACGCTATTAATGATTTTATTGTTCCGCCGTCATCATCGTCGCGTAAACACAATGCGCGACATTAATGAAATCACACGCGGCGCAACGATTTAATATTGTATCGTCGAAATTATCGTAATAACGTAATCGAAATTATTTATCTGCCGATAACACATACCCATCAATTGCCGCTAGTAACATGGATCCATCTAATGATACTAAAATTTCGTACATCGAAAATCGACGGAACCAAATTACTATAACCCATTCCTTGATTAGATTCGTCTAATAACAAATTCGAGCCCCAAACGTGTTACATGATAATTCCGTTGAAGTCGAAGAGTCACTTTCTTTGATTCCCGATGTCGAACTCGGTTGACGTACTATGATTACATTTCCGTTCCTCGTCGAGGAGTGACTCTACGTTATGCTCCGTGATTTGATTCCACCGATCGACGATGGCATTTCGTTTTGTGTTAAGCGGAAGTCCGCAGTTACAAGCCACGATCGGTAAACGATCCGTCGTGGATATTTCGTGGCATGGCTTGTTGGCGTCGGGAATGCAACATCGTCCAACAATTACAGGAGCAACGACCGTGCACCGTCGTCTGGCCACTGTGTAATTAGATCGTCCAGTCACCACTATTCATGTACATATGCATGCATATATGTATAACTATATGCGGACGCACAGGACCATCCGCCTAATGCCCACGATCTCTAGTACACTAGTACCTAGGTCCTCCAGTTTCCATGGACTTCCGGAATATATTCCGCAGAAAAGCTGCATCGAATGATGTCGTGCGTTGTACGATTGGAATATTAAATTTTATTTATAGTAAATTAATATACAGAAAGATATGATATATACGTATATGAAAAAATGAACATACGGCACAGAGAGTGTATACTGTACAATTCATACAATCCGTATAGAGCGCTGTTGAAAAGATCGTACTATGTTATTCCATGGTGTCCCGTAACATCAATATACAAATACACGGATATATAGGGTACGGACGTAGAATATGTTATGCAGACTTTCGGCGAGCGTATACCGCATTATCCATAGAACGTAGACGCAGTGGCACATTGTATCATATCGTTTTGCTGTATTGAATTTTATGGGGTCCCCGTATAATGCGGGGTACGCGTCCGCGCACAATGGCTTTTATTTTCAAGAAAATATCCACCCCCGGGCATTGCACCCTCGGGGGTGCTTACAATTCAGTCTGGCCATACGCCCCTGTTACCGACGCATTTATACGTTTTCCAGGAGAGGGGGTGGAGACCGGAACCTCCCCAAAGGACGGGCGTCATTTAATTCTCATTTTTTCTAATGACAACGCTGACCGTTACGACTATAGCGTATCGGTATAACGAAATTGACACTATTCGCAATACTCTCATCTCGCATGCGATAGCACGCGTTTCTTGAGATGTTTCCATTCATCTCGTCTCATCTCGTGTTCTCCCTGTTGCGCCGTACATTTTCTCTTTCTCATTCCTTTATGGGTTAATATTGCGTTGTTGTTCATAGTTCATTCTATCGTACTGTCATTTTATTTTACTTTACTCTATTTCATTTCGGCATCTCATTGTATACTTGTTCAAATGTGTGTTATCCCGTTAACAATAAATAATAATGGTGCACTCGTAAAGAGAAGTGCATTGTGTTGGAAGGGGTAAATTAGTAGGCGAGCGCACGCGAACGTTCCAATATGAAGGGCCGTAATGAACGATAAGCGCACGCGTGTATTTTAGCGCCGAAAGAGCGAAGCAGAAAAATCGACCTGGCAAGATTTGCGCGATATCGTAAAACTTCCGAGATAAAGTATCCACGTTATGCCAGAGTGTAAAGTGGACGACGAAGGCGCGCGGCCTAGTAAGTATTCTACCGTGTATGAGAGCGGCTGCATTTCACTGTGCCAAGCGGCACCTAATACTTAGGTGTATACAACGGCCGGCTAAAAATCGTCGACGCCTGCAATATGCACGCAGCCCGACTTTTTATCGTGTCTTCTATGAGAATGTGTCTGCACATGTGTGCAAACAATCTGTTACAAATTTCTTCAAATTTTCTCTGGACTCAGTTTGTCGGCTGAATTCTAGTCGATAAAGATATTGCGTGCGATTTATTGAAACTGCAGAAGAAATTAAAAATGTCATTACTGTTGCTGTTCTTAATGGTAGATAATTGGAGCAATATAAAAAGTGACAGAGTCGCGTGAGTTACAGGAATAGTCGATCGAAATTTTTAATGTTAAGCTGTGTAACGAGTTGACTCTCGTGAACGAAATTCCGTGGAAACGATGCCGTCCGATGACGAGCCGAAGTGGTCCAGAAATTTTTTTTCGACAAACCTATGTACGTACACGCATCTATATCGGCGTATGCATACGGGCGGTTATATATACATATACATACGGTGTGCACAGGCTGTGCCCTCTCGAGCGTTTGCTTATTTTATGAGTACGCGCCCGTAATATCCATGCGTCCGGACTGCGTTACTCACTTCTGTACAGGGTGTTAAGAAATTCACGGAGCACGTCGCTTCTTTTACGATTCCTGTTTCCCACAGCGTTCGCTCGAGGCGAAATTTATGTGCTTCAAATTGAAGCGGAATTTAATTAATGCTTGCGTACTCTCGTATGAAGCTTTTCGCGTCTGCAGAGACTCTGTTTTTCATTTTGCGCGGTTCTATATTTTATAATAGCGAATTGCAGTTATCTCACTTTCACCGTCGACTTTGTACTTTTACGAAAATTCTGCTTCGCACTTTCCACACTCCGCGGTGCACCATTCGGCGATTCTATTTCAATCGTTTCAGTCTCCCACGAAGCTTTGTGTTCAGGGAACAAAGTAAATATTCCATTAACTTCTCCATCACTTTCTCCCTCTCCTTCTCCATTCATGGCGTCATAAATCGGTCGGTGATAAAAATAATTATTGACACAACGAAAAGACATAGTTTTCGCACAAAGCCTCGACATCCAATACGCATCACTGTCAAAGGCCAAAACGCATCAAAACATAAGCAAACCCGCAAGCCACAAATACACTCTAAATTATTGTCATGGCCAATCGATTTACGACGCCATGAATAATCATTCAACGTCCGCGCCGCACCAACATTTTCCTATCATCCAAATTACCACGCCGACGCCTACCGACCACGATAAATCGATTGATCTCCGAAGCGGTGCCTGCCGAATAACGAACGCCCGCCGCCTAAGCAAACTTTATTCCACGCTTTCGCCTCGCAACTCTCGACTACGGAACCACCCTGTATCGCGTGTCACATTTTTCACAGGCACCCCCTTCGGCACGGCCGGCATATCCATCATGCGCGAGTGGTGGTGCGTGGAACGGAGAGAAAGAGAAAAAGCGGTCGGGTTGTCCCTTTGTTTTGACCGATCGCCAGCAGACCGTGACCTCTTCGTCCCGTTTACCCTTCGCAGCAGAAGCGAGAGCTGCTGCGCTTTCCTGCACGAAACACGTGCGCGCGTCACACTACGCGACTCATGCATATTGAAATCGTGGACGCGGAGGAGGGGCGCGGGAGGAGGTGGAGGAGAAAAAAAAAAGATGGCGGGTGAAAAAGTTGCGAGAACGCGATCGAGATTCGTGCCGCCGATCGTGGAAGTGGGAGGACGTTTGAATTTTTTCAGACGCTCCGTGTCGGCTGGCTCAAATTTTTCGTACGATTTTTCGAGGCCGATGTTCTGCGTAGGCTGTCGCAATGGATTCATTTTTTTTTATTTATTCATTCACGAGATGGACGCGATAGGTAATTAGATTCTTGCGTAGTAAGACTATACACACGAATTTGAAGTTTACGTTATAGTTTACCGTCGTCGTTTACTGTCGAGGATCGTCAAACTTGACAGTAGGCACCGATCTTTTCGTACTCCGCGTATAAAGTTCGTCGTACAAAATTAGGCACCATTATTTTAAAAACGAATCGCTGACCGGCGTTCAACTGAAAAAAAGTAAAAAGTACCAGAAATCCAGGAGAGCAACCGAGAAGTGAACCGTAGGGGTGCAAGGAAGCAAGCGTGAAGAGGGGATGGGAAAAGTGCCGAAAGCAAAGGCGCGTTAACCGAGAGAGTGGGACGTTAAAGTGATACGAATGGCATATTTTTCGCACTCGGCCGATGAGTATTAATGGGCGTAGCGTGAAAAATGTGCTCGACGAGTACACTCTCGTCCCTCCCACCCAGCCGTGTATACCGTACATATACACATGCACGAGTGGTACAAGTGGAAAAAGAGGAGCAAGGGATGAAAAAGAACACGGGACCCGATAGATGAGAAAAATTAAAATGGACGAAAATGGGAGGTGGAACGAAAGCTACGGGAAAAGGCAGAGAAAAAAAAAAGTATGCGAGAGCGAGGCAGGGGGGGGGGGGGCGGCAGGAAAAGCCAATGCGGGATAGTACCAACATTGTTACATAAATAAACAGGGCTCGTCTAGACATCGGGGTTTATCGGTTTTCAGTTTGCCGGAAACCACACTCGTCTCGTCCTTCCGTCTCGTCCTCTTTCTTCCACCCCTACCAACGCTCCCTTTTATATTCCTCGAACGTCAACTCGTCTTTCCCTCCGACCTTTTCCTCCATTCACCGACAGTCGAGCTTTGCCCCGCTCCCTTTTTCCCTTCTCTTTTCACAGTTTCCCGAGCTCCATTCTTGTGTAAATCTTTATGACAGTCGCCGAAAGCGGATCTGTGCATAAGTTGATCCATCGTGCCCTGATCTCAAAGTGACTGGCTAATTGCATGTAAAGATAGGCGAGCGCTCTAGTTCGTAGACGAGTGAGTCTGCGCATAAATGAATCTATCGTTTTCTCATCGCAAAGTGACTAGATAATTAAATGCAGAAACGGTGTCGATAGACTTATCGTACTGTTCCATTGTTCGAGAAACTATGCACGAGGCTCTCCGGAATTGTTTTTCAATCGTACACAATCGACAGTACATACATACGAGTATAAACGTCCAACCCTCATCGAACGAATAAAACTCGTTTCTTCCCAACGTTAATTCCAACCTGAAAAATAAATCGTCAACGATAACAAAATTAAACTCATTAAAGAATCCTGCAGCCATCCTTCTCCAATCGGCGCGCCGACCGACGAATCCGTTTTGTTGGCCGTCTCGACTCGACATTCGACCGCTCAACTATGCAGACGCGCCCCACATCAATGCGACCCTCAAACGACAGAATAACCGTAGCAGTCTACCGCGCAACGGTCGGCGCTTTAATTATTATTGAAGTATCATCGTTCCGTCGTCGGCAGAGGCGGGACTCGCGACATCTCCAACTAATATAAACGCCGATACAGAGTTCATCGAGCGACGGCAGGCAGCACGGGGAGTACACTTTCAGCACCCCCCCTGCGAGGGAGGTTTTCCCCGCTCGACGAGGCAACTTTTTCGCTGGTTATGGGGGTTGAGGGGGGAGGGGGCAAAAAAACAAGCGGCGCTGCGCGTGTCTCGAGCGTGGAAAGTTTGTGGCGGAATGGAGGTGAAGCGGGGTGCGGGATAAAGATGGGGAGGAAGGGGGGTGAAGATCGAAGTGGAGAAATTTGACCGAGACGAGAGAGACGACTATCTGTTCATGCGTCTGTCTACGGAATTCTATGAAAGTTGCGCTGAGATTGTTTTTCCTGCTTATTTTGTATGGCATCAACTGTTTTTCTCGTCGACGTAAACGTATAAGGGCAAGAAAAAATTGCTTAGAATCCTTCGTTCCCATTGCTCATCGACCCTTTCATGACTTGACAATTTCAATAATTCCTCGGCGTAATGGATCAGAGTCATAAATGAACGAACTAAATTCAGTACAAAATCGTATCACTAGAATAATATACTTTCCATGAAAACACTACAACGGCTCTGTATAACTATAGTTCATTTTGAGCTCTTAGCATAATTTCTAAATTCAATCCTCATCGCAATCTAAAGGGTCATTTCCGCTCGTAAGAATAAATATATTAAAAAAATCGTAGTAGCCGCCTGTGACCTCGCTGCGAGTGTCCTACATCGAAACCACTAAAAACTCTCGAGCGAAAATTTCTGGCCACCCGACTACCCCCTGCCGCTCATTAACCCTTTCATGCCGTCGCCATCCCGATAATGCATCGGCTGAAAGGGGTTGGGGGGTGAACGGGAGGACAAAGGAGTGTCGCTAACCACCGGCTTCCTGTCCGTCCGAGTTCTCGCCCGCGGACTTCTTTCCTCTCTTCTCAATTTGCGTTCATTTACCGGCCAGACCGGCACTTACGTTACGTCTGCTCATGACTAAGAGCGGACAGGAGGAGGGTGGCAGGGACAGGGAGGGGGGTGGAGACCACCTGAAGAGCCAACCTCAATTATGAGGCGAGAAAAGTGCGCGAAACAAAGTCACGGCGCCGCTACTCCTACGCGAAAATTGTGTTGAGTGGACGCGGTGCCAGAGGACGCTCTGCATTCTTTTTTTTTTTTCTTTTGGGATAGAGTTATTCTGAGTAATTGGAAAGACGGGTGATTGGAAAGTTAATTGAATGCACGTTCCGATTTTGGACTCGATTCTATGATCCCGTTTGCGATCGTTTCGTCGTGTTATAATTGACCCAGTTGTTCCTGTCCGGATGAAGTACCGAGATTGGATTAGGAAAATGAGAGGTGTCGACGATATGCGGAATGAACGTCCGTGACGGTTTTTTTTTATCAGTCAATTTCCTTTTCTTGGATTATCGAACCGCGGTTGGTATAAGCGGATATTCGTGTTGTAACCACTGATCTCAATACATCTTCGATATCAGTATCCAGAACATGTGCTAACTATTGCTCTATTATTTGTTCCAGGTGAGTACCGATGCGATTTATGATTAATCAGACAAACCATTCTCGACGATCTTCGCAAATTGGTGAGTCCGTAGAAGACTACATTTATTCAGGGTAATAATTATGCCTAATTAATTCAGTGCGAATGCTGACTGAGTACGTCACCGGAGAAAGCAGAATATTTACAAAATAATTAGTTTCAGAAGCTAATACGAAAACTGTCACCCGATAAACAGTAACAAGAGTAATTCTAGCCACGAACGAAGAATTATGCCATTAAACATTAACTTGCCAATACCGACCAAAATCGTTCTCGCCGCTCACATCACTTTTCTACCGGACCAAAATTTTGCTCAACCGCGCTTGCGAAGATTGCAAAATCGAACGCGAAGAAAGTCGCGTTCTCGACGCAGCCTCATTTAATCGCTCCGATTGACTCTGCTCTCTCGTTAGCTCATAAAACGAACGATCTCACGCAAGCCATTAAGCTCGCAATCCGAGTCGCGCGGACTCGCCTCTTCCTGTCGCGAAAAACGCGAGTCCAGCTACGATAATAAGAAGTAATAAGAGGCGCAAATCGCGTGCGACGCCGTGCACGAGGAGCGGCGGGAAGAAATCTTTACTGAGGCTGTCTGCGGTTTTGCTCCTCTTATTCGCGAGATTGACGCGACTCACAAACGTGATTGCACGCCTTGAAAATCTTCCTTTCCCCTCTCTCGCCGATCCTTCGCCCCCTCTTCCTCATTCCGTCATTCCTCCCTCGTTCTCCGATCTCGCATTTACCCTCGCCCGACTCGGCTCTCCGCTCTGGTCGCCGTCGATTCTCGATTTTCTTCAAATTCTTCCCGCAACTTTCCCGCCACATTTTTTCTCCCCGGCGTATAACGAGTTGGGCGAAAAATAAAAATTGCACGTTCGCGCTCTGCGGCGAGCTCATTCATTATATTGTAATTTCATGTATTTCTTTTTAAGCGTATGGCGGATATTTTTTTTTCTGTTTCAACTGTTTTTAAAAGCGCGGTTTAATGTTCATGAAATATGTGCCGGGTGTTTTGTATTTTTATCGCGGCAACATTTTTGTCCGGCGTCCGCGACGAATGGCGTCGCGCGGGATGAATGATTTATTGCTATATTCATTAGTTGCGTACTAGGCTAATTAACCGGTTGAGAGATTAACTTCTCCGCTTCGAAATGCATGCCGTTCGTGCGGTGACGGGAGACGATTCGAGGATTCGAAAAAATTGTAATTTGCCGACAAAGTGCCGGCGACCGTCCGATTTCGTTTCGTAATTCATACAATGCGCATTATGCACGCCCATTAAATACACGTTTGTTGCGACGCGTGTAGGTACGTATCGTTGTTCGTGATGCGCGCCAGACTGAAACGAATTTCGAAAAAGATAAAAGGACGACTGGCGAGACAATGGAGACTTGTCGAGAATGACGGTGAGAAAAGGGGGCCCGGTGTGATGAGAGTGACAAACGGAATAAGAAGGAGTAAGGGCCGATGAACGTTGGCAAAGAGTGAGGCAAGGGTGCATAAACAGCCAAGAGACTGCATTTTTACACGTTTAGCCACGAAACATTTGTTCCGAGTCCAATTTTATTTTCCTCGAAACATTAAAGTACGTTGTCTCGAAGATATTGACTTTGCGTTTTGTATTAAAAAATTGATTTAGATCCACAAAAAATGACACACTTTCACCAATATAAATTTCTGATTACGATTAAATCTTTTTGTTCATTATAAGATCAAAACTTGCATGATTAGCAGTACTCTTGTTTGCATATCGAATCTTGCAGTATGAATGGATTGACAAGAATTCCTTCATTTTCCCTCTCTCTCTCTCTCTCTCTCTCTCTCTCTCTGTTTCTCCTACACTCTCGCAACGATTTCGTGGCCGATGCAAGAACGATCCCGTTTCGCTCTGTTGAGCCTCGAAAGTATCGAAAACAGTGTTCCCCGACCGGGCCGCAAAATCATTCACAGCTTCGCGGCTCGTTACACCTTCGCCGGAGTATCTCTTTTTCCGTCCGCTCGCGTCAGCGATGGAGCCGTTCCGAATAAATTATCGCACGTCGGAGCGAACACTCTCGCTTTAACAGTCCGGTTACGATTTCTGCTGCCGCCGTGCCGAGCGGCACTTTAAATTCATTTAATATCCCTTTCGCTGCGAATGTGCTTATTGCCGATGATTTGCTCGGCTTCGACTCGGCACACGCCACCACGGCGTGGGATGAGGAATTTCGGAGGAGTTCACCTGTTGCTGCGCTATAAGACGTTTTTGAGGTCTTATAGCGAGCGACGCGAAGCTTTCATTCGAGGTGCGAAAGTATGCGGAAATTCACGGGCCTATTTTTATTTTTTTCAGTCAAGTACTAAGAACTGGTTAATGAGCGAAACATTTTATTTTTATTTTGCCATATGTACGTTTAATTTTATTATTTCCTTCCCGATACTTTTTGTTCTTTTTGTCTGTTAGTTTATGAGGCAATGCACTGTATTATTCTCTGCATTACGATAAACTCTCTTCTGCAACGAAAAAAGTACGTGAAATTTCAAATTCATGTATGATAGTACGTGGAATTTCAAATTCATGTATGATAGTACGTGGAATTTTAATTCAAGACATATTCGTGACAGTGATTCACTCTAAAAGAAAAATTCGTCGAACGCACTTGAAATATATGTGAAACGCTCGCGAGTGGAGTCGAATTTCTCGCGATATGTGCACGAAAACGTAAGTCGAAATTCTGGCAAGGTTCCGCACCTTCTCCGGATAGAAGAGACGGAAAGATGGAAGAGATGTGAGGAACAGGGGGGAAGAAGGTTCTCGGGCGGTGCCCACGTGACAGGATTAATTGACCTCCGTCGGGAAGAATGGACGCTCGCAGCTGCCCAAGTCCGGCACGCATCGAAATCTCGTCGCTGCAATCTCGAGATACTCGCTGAGCTCGGGTACTGAGCTGCAGGACACTGAGAACGAGGGTGGTTAAAGTATTTCGAAGTGGCAGTCATCGACTCATTCGTTGTCTCATTCTTCAATTTCTGGTTCTCATTCGACACGAGTGAAGGCGCGTCTTCTTTAAGTCCTGGATTCGTGTAATTTTCATCCTTCTTGTCATACACCGTTCCATCGATTTCATATTGAATTATTGTCTTGAATAATTCGGTCCTTGCTTCACGATCTATCTGTCTTCTTCCATCTCATACATCTTGAATCATCGCGTCTCTCTATGCTTCTCCTTAAATCCCTTGCATCTGAAGTAACTTCCTCTCTTCGTTTCTCTTGAAATCTCTTGGACCTTGAATCATATAATCACTCTTTCCTTCTCTTTCCATATCTTGCACCTTCAATCACTCCGTCTCCCTTTCTTCCTCTTCCCACCTCTTACCATCTCTTGCATCTTGAATCGCGCCGTCTCCCTCGGTCCTTCTCATACAATCCTGCCTTCTCTTGCATCTTGATTCACCTCATCTCCCTCTCTTTCATTTGGGACCCTACCCTCTCACGCGTTCTTTCGCCTCTTCTTTCTCCTCCTGAAGTCAGCCAGGAATGCCTGCGGTGCAGCGATGCACTGGCTCGCAGGAGTGCAGAAATGCAGGCAGGGTCGCGACTGCACGTGGCCCTTTTTCGCGACCGCACTTCATTCAAGCTCGCCTAGCAACAGTGCCTCGCCACTCGGAAAAAAGCTTCTTAACTTTCTCTCTTTCTCTCTCTCCATCCACTCCGACGTCGCTCAAGGTCCAAAGCGAAAGATAGACACGTCTGATTTCATTACGCTCATACATTCAACTACGTGATACGCGTCAATTTCAATTTTGCGCGCATGAAAATTTGTCTCAATCACTTTGCTCATAAAAGCAACCATGTTACACATAAAACCGTGTTAAGTTACACGACAGTCCAGTTGAACCTGTCTCAAAATCTTGAACGATTAATCAAAATTACCAGTGGGAAGAGAGCTGCTCAACTTTCCTTTCATCTTTTTTCGCGTCCCACCCAGTTCAAAGCCAAAAGCTACAATTAAAGTTCGCCGTATTCATAAGTTATATCCCTATTCAATATCGTCCACTCAAAACTTGTATCTACCACTTAACCCATAAGAACAGACGCAAAGACTCGTCAAGTTATACTACGGTTCAGGTCAATCTGCTCCGAAAAGTTTGAAGAGCCAATCCGGCAAAAAACTGTAGCCCACTCGAAAGTTCGCCAACTTTCGCGTTGAAAAACTTAAATAAAAAAAAACAAAAAACTCGACGTCTAGGAAAAGAGGGACGCCGTTCGGACGCGTCGAGCCGTGGACGAGACTTTTTAGACTTCTCGAGGTGTCTCTTCTTCTCCCCTGGCATTGAGTATGGTCGTCGTACAGGTGGTTCGGACCTTAAAGACCTTAAAAGTGCAGCGCGAAAGGTCAAGAGGGTGGTCCAAGTGCCGGCGTGGGGCTTCCTTTTGCCTTCCTTTCAGTTTCTTCACCCTCTACCCTCGCTCGCATTCCGTCTTTCTTCCACTCTTCGCTCGAGTCTATCCATCTTTTTACGTCATATTATCCTGGTGCAGGTTTCTTCAGATTCTCGTTTGTTCTGCTCGTCGGCTGGTTACAGTAACGAAAGTCTTTGGGATCCAGTGAAATTGTAATTTATTGTTTAATATCGCGTGAAGTTCGTGTAGTAGTTATGTAATTTTTTTAGTTGTACTTTTTCCCCCTCATTTCTTCGTTTTCACAGATTTATTTCGCTCCGGCTTCAGCTTGCCTCTGTCATTGTTACGTTTCGAGTTCCAATTTTTCAGTTTTCTTCTCCCTGATGCAGTTCCATCGTTCCATTCGGCATCGCTCACATTTTTGTTTACCTTTTGTTCTCTCGCTCTTCTCCCTTACTGACATTTATCTGCCTCCCTCAATATTTCACATTTCTTCTCCCTTATCGACTCTTATTCTTCTCATATTTCTTGTACCTCTTTCATTTCTACCTTCTTCCCTCCAGTTCTCACTGACATTTTTCCGTTTTTTCTTTCCAAACTTCGCCACACCTCTCTCAATAATTCCCTCCCTCTCTCTCTCTCTTTCTCTATTTCTCACTATTATTCCCGCTCCCTCTCGCCAGTCGGAATATTGAAGTGCCTCTATCTGGCATACGCTACCGTACAAAGGGACTCATTGAGCAGGTTCGATGCTGTCGGAGTAGAGACCGGGAGAGAGGGAAGTAGGCGACGTATTATGTCGATATATATTGCACAATGTCTCAATAGCCGGCGCGCGTCTCCATTACACGCCCGGAACAAAGTCGGGGACGTCTCTCCATGGATGATGTCTCGACCCTTCCTCGTTTCTGCTCTTCCACCCTTTGCATTCTCGACTTCGAGATGTCTACTTGCATAGACACGCAACACCGCTCATACAGTCTCTCCCAAAAATGTCGCGAACGCTTCGAGCGAGGGCGTTTGACTCTTCCCGACGAAGGACACTCTCGGAAACTTCGACGAACTTCGTCTGCCATGTGCGCGTGTCGGTGATCATGAAAGTGGTCGGAGTAAAAAATGAAAGAACAAATTTTCCAGCTCGCGTCCCATAAGTGGCAAACTTGAAACTCTTTAACAGTCCTAGTTAGACCACTTTCATAATTACCGGCACATCAAATCACGTCGATTGCGAAGGTAACCGTATTTATACAACGTTTTCGATATTTAAAAATCTGTACCATCTTACCGATAAAAGAACCAATTTGTGAAACAGTGGCAGACATGCCTTTTCCGTGAACGCGTAATAAAAAAATAATTAATTCGTCATCTGTCCGCAGTATAGCGTATATCGTTTCATTCGGTATTAATGTAATAATCAGCCGAAAGATTCCGCACGAAGAGATACATCGCGCGCCGGACAACTTTCGCCCGTCGAAACGGAGATTCGCGTCATTGGCTTCTGTTAAAAGTCCGTAACGCGTGTCTGGCGCCAGAGGGGATTAACTGCAACGAAGTCATTGATATTCCGATCCGCCGCTAACTTCATGCGTGTGACCATCTTAAGATGCTCCAACGACTTCTTGCTCCCATCGTTATCTCCATCTGATATATTACGTCTTACATACTTTCTGTGCGTTTCTCTCTCTCTTTCTCTTCCTCTCTGATGTATCAAACGCGTCGGAGTTTCTTGCATGCCCTCGAAAGGCGACTGAACCCAGGGCCTGTGTATCAATCGCGCTCATAATTCCAATTACTACCGAAAATGCACGGTGGTGATAAGAAGGCCGAATTATGACTGAATTAAGATTTCAGAACTTCTATCGAGCGCTCGCTCGATGGCTTCGTTTCTTTTTTCTCTCCGTCCCGCATTCCTGCATAATTTTCCTCGGGGAGCCAGACTCGATGAGAGTGTCGCGTCGTTTGGAACATTCGACGGTACAGATGTATCCGTGAGTGTATTTAAACGTGGATATCTACATATTACGGGTACATATGCATAGACTGAGCTAATAGGTATGTAGAGCCGGGTCATTATTATTTATTTATGTAGCTGTTATTAATATCAGTGGGTAAAATCTGATTATATATATCAGAAATGCTTACGTAAGGGAAATATATGTACACAGTCGACTGCACAGAATAAGAATATACTCAAAACGTTGATTCGTGGGATAAGAATATTTCGTACGAGAATCCGCGAGGAGCAGAATCTTTTCGCATGAGGGATTTAGAAACGTTGGAAAGGCAACCTTTGACTTGCCGGGAACGTTGCCGGGCTGTCGAATAAATTTGTCAAATAATGTCAAATAGGTATCCGCGACTGGGGAACCTCACGTGCGGCGGTTAAAGTCGATTCCGTCTTCTTTTGAGCTCACCGTGAAAAACGGAATGCGTTAAGATTAAGCGTGTTCGCAGAATCAATGTTTACGTGCTTGCCTGCATAACAAATAACCTGACCCGACCATTTTCCTTTTCTTTCCTACTTCTATAATTCTGTAATTCCCGTCTCACTCTCCCTATTTCCCACAGCAAAACAAAACATTTGACATCCCTCCAAAAATACCGTAAATCAAACGAAATCGAATTGCACTAAACCCACAAAGAGGAGGACCGACAAAAAAATACCAATGTGCACTAGCAAGCGTGTGTGGTCGCGGATGAAAATTCCGTCTGCCGGCGTCCACTTTCGGCCTCGGGCTCGCGGAATTCGAAAATCGCGCGCTTGATGAAAGGCCGATAAGAATGCCAAGGGCTCGCATTCTCGCGCTATCGTAAAACTCGTTTAATGCGCCTCCGCATTTTTCCGCACGGCGGCACGAACATTCGAGATAATTGCGGAGCGCGGTCTGTTGTCGACGGATCGAGCCTCTTCCTACGCGCTCCCTCGATATGTCGACCATGCAAATTGCTGATCCGCGTAATTTCCGATGATCGAGTCGCGCTTAGATGTCCCGCCGTCTACGGGCGAACTCAATTTTCTAGTCCGCTGCGAAGTGCTCGAGAGTCGGTCGGATCGAAAAATCGACGATAATCGAGAGTCATACTATCGCGCGGCCGGATTTTGTCATCGTTCGGCAGAAATTGAGTCTCGTCCCGTTTCCGCGTCGCTTCGCATCTATCTTGGACGAATTCGGCAGCACGGTTTATTCATGAGCAACCCGTCACTTCTCGGCCGTTGAATCTTCATGCCAATTTGCGAATTCAGAGTCAGTGTCCGAGAAATCGATTCCACTAAGTACGTACCGACGGACATCGGAAATTTAAAGGAAAGTGCTAGGGCGTACGCAGCCGGGCAAACTTTGCTACAGACACTTTCTTCGTACGTGCACCGTTGCCGAGCTACATAAGTCAAACAAAAACTTAGCAAGTACTTGCACGTTCATATTACATATTCCTTATCGTCGTATCTAATGTACCTACCTACATACGTAGTTCAGGTTATGGGTAACATATGTTCTTGCAAAGCACGGGACATAAATCGTAGATTACTTTAACTTCGTAAAGACGTAATCTCATCAGGGGAGCAAAGAAAGAAAGAGAGAGAGAGAGAAGGTACAAACGGAGAAATTCTTTCGAGATAATCGCGATTTATAGGCTCGACGGTCGCGACACGTCGTAAACACGATATCCAATTGCTCGGAGAAGTCGAGACCCGAGAAGAGATAAAGGGTGGCAAAGTGAAAATTCGAAACGGACTTTTATGCGTCATGGAAAGAGCGTTTCGTGACGAGTTACTGCCGGATTTTCCGGGAATTCGGGCGATTTCGACGGGCGCCGGGGGTTATCGACTTCTACGCGCGTTGATTTACGTCGAACGGTGTGCGTTACCGAAGTTCCGGAGTGACGAGTGGAAAAAATCTTGCTGACACCCGACGCGCCCGACGCGACCTCCTTTTTTTTCGGCAATTTTCGAAATGGATCTGCGGGACGAGCAGAATTCTTCATTAACAAGATTGGAAAGTTTATCCCAAAAAATGTCAGCGACTTTCATGCACGTTTTTTTCTTTTGTCACGAGACATTAATGACAAGATTGATTTATTAATGATAAAGATTTACTAATACGACGTACGCTATCCAAACCTTCGTATGCATATACGTACGAAATATAAGACAGGTCGCGACAAAACAGAAGTCAGATAATGACACGACACCAATTACTCACCCGCACCGCGTCGTATGTTACTCATTTAGAGAAGTCCCTTGTTTTCACCCTTCTTATCCCAGCTTCCAACCCTCGGTCTTTGCTCTCCGGAGACAGACAGACGTCCCGCGTGTACGGACAATCCTCGGAAAAAGATGAATTCCACATAGGCACGCATCTGTATTACGCGTATGGGCACAAAAGGAAGAGATGCACGGAAAGATAGAAATACGTACGTGTATACATATAGGGTGCGACGAAGTTGTGCAAACAGCGACCTGCGACGCTTTTCTTCTCTCCGTCTACGAATTCCTTGCGACATCCTGCAAAAATATATTTATATAAAATCTTTCTTGTTTTTGGAATAGAGATATTAACCGTACTGTCGAAATATACTACATCTCATAGAGTATACATAATTCTACAAAAACACATCTAGCAACTCCCGTTAAAATATATACTTTTGTAACTTCACGTAGAATTTTACTGATAACCCATCTTGACGAATTGTATTTATGTAGTATTTTGCAGAAATTTGCTTATGCAACGTCCTGTAAGGACACACTTCTGTACCACCCTGTGGATAGGTACTTACATACCATCCTGTGGAAAGACACACTTGTATGCACCCCGCCCGTGGAAAGAGAAAGTTTCAAGCGCGGAAGACATCTCGCGCGCTTTCCTACGTCCAGGGGGAGAAATATGAAAATGGGGGTGGCGAGATAACGGCAGCAACCCCAGGACGAGTCCTTTGTTCGACGAACTGCTCCTGGACCTCGAGATATGACTATCGTCGTGTTATCGTTCGGTTATCGTTTTTACCCTCCCCACCTTGAAACTCGAGTACTCGCGTGAATTCAATCGCACGATCGTTTCTTGTCGTTCCCTGTCCTCGTGCGTAGTCGTAATAATTTCCATTTACGTCCTGTCCTGACATCGCGGTTCATATGTTTGTCCGTGCTCAACGTCGTCGTTTCATGTGCTAAGACTGCTAAAGGATCGACGATTTTATTCCTTTTCTTCAAAAACTTTCCCCCGTATTTATTTCTCGCAGCCAATTTGCTGCACGTATCTCACGAATTCAGTAGTTTTCTGCACTCACTTTTTATATTCAATTTTCAGCACTCATTACGTGCATTCAATTTTCCGCACTCATTTCGTGCATTCAGTTTGTCTTCGCTCATTCCGCACGCTCAGTTTTCTGCGCTCATTTCGTGCATTGAACTTCCTGCACTCGTTCCGTGCATTCAGTTCGTCTTCCCTCATTTCGTGCATTCGGTTTTCTGCACTCTTCCCTGCACTCCCGCGGCGGTCAGGTATGCGAGGCTTGCAGACGGGGGAAAAATGGACCGAGAAGAAATGAGAAAAGACAAAAAGATCGCGACGGACTTGTGCGAAAGGGGGCCACGCATGTACCTACCGTGAGGTCTGGCCACCTTTCACACACCGACGAACGGGCCAACCGGTATGCTGGTGTGCGTGCACCTGTGCAATCTTTGCTGCTTTACAGGGTGCTCGAGGAATAAGGCTCGGGGAGTCCAAAATTTACGACCGAACATTACATAAATACTCTACGGTCATCTTTTTAGCTGCGACTCGACTCGAGGACAATAGATTTCAATTTGTGCTTGCACTTTATGTACTCTCTCTATATGTAATCTTTCTCTGAAAATGATAGTATTGATAGTGGATTTAAAAAAAAAGACTGACTTCAATGTTATATCGATTAAAATTTCATTTGGAAATTCAATCTGCTCTTGGAATAATGGAAAAAACGTATTCTTGAATTTGTTCATGATGTTCCATCGTTAGAACGCGCAGTATATACGGTTTTCATTATTCCTTGCGTGTCGAGAAGTCGTAAGGTATGAAAATGTAATCGAAAGCTGAATACTTAATACGAGAGCGACTTTCTTAATTGAAAATCTAGTTTGCTGAAGAAGTTTGATGATACCAGACACCCTGTAACTGGACGAATGTGCCGGCGGACGGGTTTTGTGGAGTAAAAGGGAAGAAATTAGGACGAAAGTAGCCTGACCTGAGCGACCTGCGAGTCTAAACAATCGGAGGATCAGCCCTCCGAGTATCTTTAGCTCCTGGGAACACGTTTATGCGTGTCCGTCCATTTCTTCTCTCCTTCTTTCACTTCCACGATGGCCTGTCCTGTTCTGAAGATTCCGTTCGTCGATAAAGTTCCCGGCTCCCGATATTCTTGCCGGTCGAATCTGTTTCCTCAGTAGAAATTTTCCCAACGTTCTTCATTCATACACAGTGAGCCGTACTCCTTCTTTTGTTTATCACGCTTAATGATACGAAAGAAATAGCTGTGTCTGCATTTATGAACTTCTTAATTATCTCTTTCCTCAACAGAAATTCCTCTACCGTTCTTCATTTCCCTTATTATTTTGGCACCGGACAATTTCTCATTAAGGAGGAATTGGTCACACATAAGAAAAACGCAGAATTTTTGTCAATCTGCAGGATTTTTATATTTCTTTACCCAAAATGATAAAACCTTATTATATCCTCCTATTTGACCAACCGCAACAACGAGTCTGCCAGCACAATTAACCCCAACGTCGACGCGACATTAAATCATTAACAAACAAAAAATATCTGTGTCAAGCACGAAACGGTAACACAATACGCGAAAGCGGTGGACTTTAGAAAACGACCGCCTCGCCTGCGACCGGTGAGTTGGAGAAAAACGAGACACAATAACGCGAACGCTATTTATTTAGCCAGAAACTGTTGGCGAACAGCTGGGGCGGACAATGATCGCGCATTCCATTATTACCGGTCGACGACTATTCCGTATTCGCGAGTCGGAAAACGCAGACGAATCGGTGCTCGCCGAGAGACGGATGGATTTCGAGTGTGCGCGCGCACGCGGTTGATGCGGATTCTGCGGTTTTCGCCCCCTTTCTCCCTTTAGCATAGTCGCCCTGTCTGCGTTTCACTTTCTCCGACGAGCGTTCGGGCCTCAAATTAAACGCGCGCCGCGCGCCGTTTACGTCGAAGCCACGTGTAAACTCGAGTGCAAATCGAGGCGACAGCAAGCGGTGCCGGTGTCATTTCGTGGGCTGACGCTTGGAAAAATGATCGTCGAAGACACGCGAGAAGCTTGCGATCGATCGAGTCGGCCGATCGAAAGTTTCACGAGTCGAGGAGTGAGGATGTAATTATTGTCAATTATGAGCGAAGCCTTATTTGTCATTCGTAGAATGCCGTGTCAGAGTTTCGACCAAATGGAAAGTGAAGTATGCGGTTTGAAGTTTGAGTACCAAGATATAAATAAGTTCTATACTTAAGAACGCGATGTTGTGCTCCGATTGTCGATTTATTACTGCGGATCTTCTCCTGAAGCTTCACTAGAATATTCAACAGATGCCGAAATCTACAAGAAGAAAAAACAGTTCGGGCAGCACCGATCTTGTCGTTCGGGCAATTTCTATCCGAATTATTTCTCACTTTTACCGCACATCGCTTCCTCTCCTTCTCTCTCCGTCTCACTTTTCTCCCTGCCTGCGGTCGTTGAAACCGCGACAATGTGTCTGTCTCGCCGCGATTACGCGCTTCATCCCTTTCTCTCTGCCAGCCATTCGACTCACCGCGACGAATCCTTTATTTTCACCCCGGCTACATGCAACACCTGTACGTCCAGATACCTGTGCAGTCGATTGTCCGAAAATTCTTCAGAATCAAGGAGAGGCTAGTCGAGGCCGACTGTTGTCGGGCGAGAATTTTCGCGAAACGACGTCGAGCGTCGAAGATCGAAGATCGAGGATCTTGCCGATGTCGAGCGAAGTGCTCGGCAGGAGTAGCCAGATCGTTCGACTCGGTTGAGGATCCCTGAATCGGCCGGGATCCCACCGATGTCACATCCAGAGGCCGTAACTGCTCCTTATCCGCGATCTACAAGCCCCGAAAGACATTACTTCGCCTGTAAGCAGAAACGTGAACCGATGTTCCCTTATGCCGTCTGGCTCCCATAAAATCGGGAAACGCGCGTGGCCGAGTAGACCTCGTTCTGTTTGCTGGAAATGCGGACGCGATCAATTATTTGTGTTCTGAGTTATATGTAGTGACGTACGAATACGTCAGTGTCATCTTCTTCTCAACGCAGATTTTGTAGAGTGCACCGTTGCAAAAATGGCCGACGCGAAAATTCCAACAACGATTTCGTTAGCGGCAATTACTGCTCACGATTCTTAACTTTCACACGAGGCCCTTGCGTATCGGCGACATGATCGATTGCTTGAGACGTGACTGCGCGAGAATCGTGCCTGGGGAGCCGAAGACAGCGAATTGTGTGGTACGCGACAGTCGAGTGCGTTAAGGGAAGAGCTAATCGATGCTGAAAATCGGTAGAGTCGGCCTGAAAATCAAGGGTGGCTGACCCTTTCGCGAATCAGCTGTTGCCGCATCAAGGATGCCGAGGTAAGGACTCCTCGCCAGGAGGTGGTTTTCGAGTGAAAGAGAAACGTAAGAGGGACGAGGAACGAAACGGAGCTGGCTATTGGAAGGGCAGGGAGGCACCTTGGTCGGCGAATTTCAAAGCATACCACGAAGAGAGAGAATGCTCTGACGAAAGGGATGCCAACGGTAAGCCGAACGGAGACGGAAGCAGGTAGAACGAGACGGGGCTGTACAGGGTGGCACGAAAATTCTAACGAAGGCAGGAAACGGAGTAACAGTACATACCTGCTCCGAGCGACGAAATAAATCGAGTTTGCGCGGACGTTTTCGTCGTATGCTTCGTTCTAAAAGAAATCGATTGTGCAAATTAATCGAATTAAAATCGATCGGTTGTGAACTTTGGAGAATGATTTCTAAATTTCTAATTTTTCGCCGGTTTTGTTCGAAGCTCCATGGGAGACACATTTGGGCTGTCCTTTTTTCTACATTGTTCGCGAGTGTATCAGGATTTTCGGCTCACCCTGTATAGCAGGAGAAAGAGAGGCATGGAAAGGGAAGAACGTTGTAGTAAGAAGAGAGGGCGACTAAGGTAAAGGGGGGAAGGAGAGAGAAAGAGAGAGAGAATGAACGCGTGGGAGAGTTCGAACAGCTTTGGGGTGGTGCTCAACCTTGCACAGGTGAGCGGAAGTCGAGATAGACCTATCTTCGGCTGAAACTTCCATTAGTTCGTGGGAATTTTAATGGTCCGACGTTCGGCACGGTGAAAGGAGGGATTTTCTACGCGTTTAAAGTAACGATTTCCACGCGCTACCCTGTTCCGACGTAGCTTTTCTTCTTTTTCACCCCGACGTACTTAACCCCTTAGAGGTATATTTTTTTTCACAGCCGTTGAAATGTGTTTCGTGGGAACAAATGAAAGAAGCCGACTAAACATGACAGATGCATTGTGGAAAGTATCATCCTTTACTTACATTATTTACGGTAAATTTGTACACAAAATGATGTACAACATAATAGAAATTAAATAGAACATAATCGAAAATAATATTCAATTTCGTTTACGGCCGGAATCTTCCACTATCGAAATTATCATTGTTTTTCCATCCATGTACATAAATACACGGACACTTGAAACACATAAAACATGACACTAAATAGATCCACATATACACACGTATACCACTGGCAGCTCATCATTCTCACGTCGAACGCGTAAGAAAATCTGTCACGTCCCACAGACATTAGCGACAACGCATTCATTACACTTGACCCACGCGCGATGCTCGTCGAATGGCATTGCAATCAAAAGTGCATCAGACGCGTCCCGTGAGAAAGCGACGCCCGGGTCCGACGGATGACAAATCCGTTCGAGGAAGTAATTATCCTCGTCCTTGTACCCGATCGCGGAGGACTTCGTTAAAGGCGCGATTTGCATATTACGACTCCTTTCGCGGCATTGCGCGTCACTCCGCTCCACCCCGACGCACGATTAATTGGATCTAATTGTTTCCGATGACACACGCTCCACTTTGGCGTCGCGCGTAAATGAAGGCGATTAATTACGCGCCAGTGTGCGCGCGCGATTAAATAGCGTTTCGTTGGGTTTGGAGTTCGGAACAAATGAAATGGTAATTAAATGACTCGGATGACAGTTGAGTTGCGATATGAATCGGTCTGTCTTCGTCGAAACGGAGTAGGTAATTTTGGTAATCACTTTCGAGGGGTGGACGGTACGAATTTTTTGACACATAAGAAGAAAATCACGGTTCGATGTAAAGAAAAGGTGCAGGTGCAAAATTGTTATCTTGAAAATCAAAATTAATATGTTTTAGATGTTGCATAAAGATAGGTGATTGAGTTTCTTGAATTTGTCTACCCCTGTTTATGTATAATGATGATAATTAACGTTATCCAATATTAGTCATTTAACAGTTTACGTAAGACCATCTCGCAACGCAATTAGCGTCTTCCTCGACAAATAAAAGTCGGCGCCGTTAATGAGGGTCTTTGTTCGATACTCGATGAAACAGATCACGGAGCGAATAAGGAATGAGATTCGAATAATGATCAAGCAGAGCTCCGTGCAGACTCAGATCGCTGGCACTTTTACGTAACACTTTATCTCGCGACACAATTATCGTGTATCTACCATCGAATAAACATAAGCGATAACTGGCACACTCGCTTATGACGTATGTACAGTTCTATCAATGCAAAAAAAAGCCTCGACACTTGCCTTTCTCGACAAATTCGCCACGCTCGTCGCGACATTTCGATATTTCAATGTTTCAACGTAGGTCGTAGACGTTCATTCTCCGTCACCTTTGACCCTCGCCTGAGCGGAGTATGCCGCGAAATTTCCCTGACATTTAAAAAAAGAGAAAAAGACATCGGTTCTCGGGCTTCCAGGTTTTTCGCAATAAACGACTTCGCTCGTTGTTTATCGCCTGCGCCTGTTTGCCCACCGACCGCGCGCTCGAAGTGGTTAGCATACGCTAACTGCTAACTGGTCTCAATGGTCACGCTAAAAGATGTCCGCCGACGTGTCGGCTAACAAATCGACGAAGGATCGGCAATTAGCGTCGATCGGCGACTTCCTTCGGCATAACGAAAGGGTGCGTTCTTCTGAACATATTCGTATCTTCGACGAAGACGAGGGAATAAGAATCGAAGGGCGAGAAGATGAGATAGAAGAAAAATCTGAAAAAAATTGCGAGAGACGACGAAAAAATGTAAAACTAAATAAAACTCGAAGCGTGAGCCGTCTGAATTAATTTCGTCGAGAAATAAGGAACGGTGAGCATCAAAGTGAGCGAACGGCAAATAAAATGCAAGGTAAAAGTGCAACGTTAAGTAACGGCCGAAAATAATGAAAATACGTAGAACATAGTACACAAAAGGAGAAACATTACGGAGGAACGGAGGAGGATGAGAGTAAGAAGAGAGCAAGGGTCACACGTGGGTGGCACGCAATACCATATGAACGTGCAATAATTTACGATAACCCCAGAACACGGCGTGACGAGGGGGAGGGCGTAATTTACGAGGGCGAAAAAAAAGGTCGAAGGCGAAAGACAGAGTAACAGAGAGAGGGAAAGAGAAAGAGAGCTGTCTCTAATTGATTTAATTCCGGTGGACCACGATTAACCGTCGAGCATCGAGGCTCATGTAACGAGTTCGAGCCATCTGCGGGGGTCAAGAGGCTTCTCTTTCGATGTATGTACTCGTATATAAGCGTAGACGAACATATGCGAACTCGCGTGAACGTATAGGGACGTATCTGAATATAAGTAAGTACATAAGAACGCGTACGAACAAATGTGATTAAACGTGAACGTATTCGAATAAATATCAGCACGTTTGAATGCGTACACAGAACAAATGGGAGCATATGTAGACGTGTGCGAGCGTATGCAGAGTATTTCAACCGGTCAAGTGTGTACTCGAAAGCGATCCTGATCGTCCACGCGATGCGTAACGCGTTGGGCAACGGCTTAATAATGGAGAAGCACTTCTATCCGTTAATAATTCGTCGCCCTCGGCATGGTTACCAAAAATGATCGTGGCATAATTAAGACAGCGCCCGGCACGATACCTTCGTCGAGACGGAGTTTATGTAGAGAACGAAATCGAGTTGTGTCTCTATCTCTCTTTCTCTCTTTCTGATGTCGCTTTGAGATCGCCGCGAGTTAAGGATCGTCAGTCGTTTCGTTCGTTACTTTATATTCTGCTGTCTCGTCGTCACGACATCGTCACGCTACAGGTTTTCTCGAAAACTGGTCGCGGCACGACTGTACTTCGCTCTTCAAAGGAATGTCGTGCGACGAACTTCAGCTGCCCACAGTTACATATTGGCAGACGTAATCATTTTAACGAATGGATTCTGAAGAAATGCAAGTGTCTCGTAAAAGTGTATTGGGTCAATTTAATGTCTGCAAGCGTTCGCTTTTATGCCTTGCGCAAATCACTTGTATTATCCTTCGGCTCTTGGTAGGTTGCTGACGCGTTGATACTGAAAATTAACGACGTCGTTCGGTGGGATCGAAGTTGACAAACGTGAAATCAATCGGAACTTTTGAAGCGGATTATACTAGACAGGATGACGAGTTAGGACACTCGAGGGGCTCGAGTTTCAATTGCTCATTAGTGAAGACGTTAGAAAGAAATCGTAAGACACACGGGATTCGGTGAAGCACGCAGAGCCGAAGGAAGAGTAACGACGAGGACAGGAGAAAGAGAGAGAGTGAAAGAGAGAGACAGAGAGAGAACGATGGAACAGGTTTGGTATCCGAATGTCAGGGTTTCTCAATCCAAGATCCTCGCGGGCGTTAATTTTAAAGACATTAGCGGCCGAGCGTGTTGCGAAAAGAAACCTAATTTCGGATATTTATGAAAAATTCTGGCCGGGCCAAAAAGACCCGCGGCGCTCCTCGAATTTTCATTATTTTATCATTTGCCGAATGGCTACATTTTTAAGCCGTGACGTAACGGTCGCAAAAATAAAGTGCTGCATTAGCTAACGGAATGCGAGAGGTGGGCCGTAACTCAAGTACTTCCGGAGATACTTCGACAGAAATTTCATGCACGGATTATTTTAGCCCTAACATGATTTTCCTTTTTCTTTCAGGTAAGTACCTAACTGTCCCTGGCTCCCGACGGATTCTCGAGATTATCAGGATAAAGCAGAATTAGCCGTGTTAATTCTTTGCTGAACTACTGTAAGTACACGATATTATAATCCTGGACTCCATTAGAAACTGTCCACTCAAACGTAAATCCGATTCATAAAGAACGAAAAATCAAGACTTTATCGCAAATTGTCTTGACAAAAAATTCCGGCCGGGCCAAAAAGATCTATCCATCCCATCCATCATCAATATATAATCCTTCGCCACAAGCTGTCCGTTGATAAAAAAAAAAAAGAATCCCTTAGACAACTTTTCTGAACTTCACCCCTATTCATCGTCGACACGCGAATCTGGACTCCAGTGCAACCTCTTCGTTGGTCGAGCAAATCCACTAAACAAACGCTCGGCAAAGCGACAGCGATTTTCTTGACCACCTAATCCGTTGGCGGGAAAGGATACATATACATACACATATATACATACACATACGTGCGCGCACAATGCCCGCATGGCACGCAACATACGTCGGGAATATCGACACGTTAACGATCGGGCAATTACGCCGGGTTAAAAGTTAATTGCTCCGCGGTGGGGGAGCTGGAATGGTACTACGTGGAGGCAGCGGAAGATCGACGAGGAGCGATTGTCGAATCGCGATCGACCGGCAGGAACGAGAGGGAAAATCCGCAATTACCCGAAAATTATCGGGTCCGTTTCATTGATCGACGTTCATCGTCCGCGATAGGCACAGCGATGGGGAAGAGTGACGAAAGTGGAATGAGCTGGGTGAATTCTTTTAATTGGGGGTGTCGTGTGATTTTTTGTTTGTTTGCTCGTTTCGTCAAAAAATACGTGTAGAGAAAAACGTCGAAGGGAATAGTACGCGCGAGTGAGAAGTTCCGTTTTTAGTGAGGATCGCGTGAGTAATGGTCGGTGTCGAATTAAAATAGAGGCACGCACACGCGGAAGCGAAATGTCGGAACTTTTGAGCGGCCAATTTGACCGGCTTTTAATACAGTTCAGAAATCGAGGAACCCCGTGCGCCGCTACCTTCCCTTTGTTCGTGTTCGAAGCTAAACGATTGTCATTAAGAGGGGCCATGGAAATAAGTAACCGGATAGGGGATCGATTTCAACGACAGAGATCCATCGGTCCGACACGCTCGATCTACCATTCTATCGTGGGACGGAATCGAAAATCGCTAATGTGAACGTCTCTTTTAATTTCCCAACTTTATCTTACGAGCCGGAGCCATCAATTCAGAAACCGCGTCTACTTTATATTCATATATTTCACGACGGTCTAATACGTAGGACTTGAAATTCGAATAGTGCGAAATATTTATTTGATTTATTAACAGGCATTAATCAAATATAGAAGTGCTTGCAGAAGACGATAGGCAATCTAGTCTGAAACAGAGACATAGGACGGTATTCATAGTCGGATCTTACGACTAAAGACCGTCTTAAATGGAGTTTCAAGAGTAGTGATTGCTAAAAACAGCGCTTGAAAATCTTCTTGTCCCAAATTCCGCGATCTAATTGTGAACGGTCGATCTTGATTGGGGATGGGATCGGATAGATTGAATTGAAAAGACGGCGAATCTCGATTTTGGCGCGGGTTATCGTTGGGCAAACGGACGAATTTTTGCGCCCCTCCGATTACGTGCCTTCAATCGACAATCGACAATCGGCCGAACGATTCGTAACGGTAAGCATATGCGCATTTAATGTGAAGAGAGATAGAGGACGCGGTGCGGCGGAGTTGGGGATGTTAAATATTTGATCGAGGGTGTTCGCACGCCGACGGTCACGATTTCTATCGAGCTCGAGCGGTCCCTGACCGGGAATACGATGAAAAATTGACTGGCTCGCGAGTGACGGAAATTATACGGTAAGAACAAACGTTCTATCATATTACGCGACGAGACATTCAACCGCTTAACAGTATAATCAGGTAAAACATTAATTCTTAATCGACTTCAACAAAAGGAAGAAGTTCTCTATTTAAAACGTATATACACATATTTTCAATCGAATATTCATTTTTTTTCCACGAGTTAAGGTTATTATTTCAAATTAAACCACCTCTCTTCGATACTGAAACAAATAATAATCAGTGCGTCCCAGCGCGCGCGCACGAGCCCAACGAACCAAAAACCGTGCATTATGCATTTACATGCCGCGAGTACCATACGCCACGTCCTTTCGACTATTCAATCCGACGGGAACAAAACGATCGTGGCGTATCGTCGAAAATTTCTCCCTCCATCCATTCAAACGCTCGCAGGAGCCTGCTCTTTCGCTGTTCGAACGAAAAATACGCCGTCGTCGCGCCCGGAATCGTGATTTGCAAAAGAGGGGTGGGGGGTGGTGAAGTGTGCGGCTGACAATGCGGTTCATCAAATTAACAATACTATCGGCGCGCGTGGCCTGCCACGGCGATCGGACAATAACGCGAGCACACCCTGCGACAATGTGATTGCAATATCGCGGCGGGTAAATATTGCATTTCCGGGCGTGGGTGTCACTGTAAACAGGGGCGACCGTTATGCCGGGAGAACAATGCGCCGTTTCTATTCCTTCCGACTACCGGAGGGAGCGAGTCGTCTTTCTCTGCCGCTCACTTTTTCACGCACGATTTTCAGATATTCACCCCAATTTCGTCTGGTACAATGTTTATCTTGGTTAGTGTTGCAATAATTGTAAGTTCGCTTTTGGTTGAAAGATGAATTTAAAAAATGTCGTCACGAGTCTATTGAGGGAAAAAATTAACTATTTTTACGAACAATGCATAAACTAACGTAATGCGGAGAAATTGTAAAAGGGAAATTGTGAACAGTGTGATGGAAGATGCGCGGTGTCGAAGATAACTGGGGCGGTCGCGTATTTATAAATGGTTGCAATTAAAAGTTCGCCGTTTGCCAGTTTCGACCGATCTGTCCTAATTTTTTAAAATGTAATTTCCTCTCGCGGTGCCTCTATATGCGGATAGGTTATATGCGTTTCGTGGATGGATGAATTATTCAGACTGTCGGAGTCCAAAGTTTCCCTTTTGCGATTGGCCGGGTTAGAATGACCAAGCGGGCCGAAATAACTGAACAGCAACTTGGATCAATTACGGAATACACGCCCAAAAAGTAAGACACCGTCTATTGCGGATTCTGTTGCTAGCGCGAACTTTTTGCTGCAGATTCCCGTAGTATAAATATCTGCCTGCCGCAAATATTGCCTCGAATTCGGTGCAATCGTATTCTTCGCCAGATATAGTCGTTGCGAAGCTTTGCTTCAAATATCTTGTTGCTACGCGTATACACGGCCAAGAATTCTTTTCGCTCCAAAACGTCGATATAAATATTTGCTGCAAACATTTCCTTTGCAACAGATATTCGATATAAATATTTCCCGCGAATATTTTCTTTGCTTCAGACATTCGATGTAAATCTTTCCCGCGAATACTTTCTTCGCTATAGATATAGATATTCGATGTAAATCTTCGCCGCGAATATTTCCTCACCGCGAACACTCGCCGCAAATCTTCGTTACAAATGTCTTCTTCTTGGTGATATTGCGTATTACCGATACCGCTTCTGCGGAAAGATGAGATTCCCCGAGAAACAAGCGTTCGACGAAAGGGCGATCGGGATGGAGAACGAAGAAGTGGGAGAAGGAGAGATGAGTGGAAAAGCGATACACGCCCCCTTTCTCGGGGGAATTGAACCGGCGGGTGGAAGTAAAAGTGCTCGGACCCCTCCTTTGTCCAAATATAACTGCATTTATCTCCGCTCGTTCGTCTGAATCATCCGAGCGAAGCCGTTCTCTCGCGATTCTTCCTTCCACGAGAAAACGAAACTCATGACTCGAGACTTCCAAATTCCAAACGTTTACGGAGTGACGATTGCAATTTTTTCCTATTGGATCTATTGCAATGCAAATGCGTGAGACGCAAAAAAGGAGAAGAACACATTTTTTCTGTTATATATTTATAAAATCAGACCAGTTCCATAATCAGCAGCATAAAAATGCATGTTATTCAAATGAGAGATGATTATATTCACCTTTTCCAAGCATTCTGTCCCTATGATGTATTGGGTCAATACGAATTTTGTTCGTCGCTGCAAAATAGGGGTACTTCCTTCGACTTTTCTGTGCCTTTTGTCAGGCAGTCGACGTTTGAACTAGCTCGAACGCACGATTTCGGTCTCCGAAAAATCGCAGGGTCTAAGACACGATTAGTGTGCGTGAACACGAACGAGCGGTTCTGTCGGCCAGTTTTCCCCCGTGTCTAATCGTGTCATCGCAGGCGGTTCGAAGCGTGGGAGTTGAAGGCGCGGGCCGCGACCAAAAGCGGTTCTTCGTCTTATCGCACGGATTAATTGCGACATTTCGCCACGATTGAGGCTAATGGCCCAGGACGTTTCAACGATCGTAGGTGGATTAAAAGATCCTCGCCATCTTCCGGCGATCTTTCAATTTCTCTCGGCTCGGGGACTAAAGCTGAATTGCCGCATAAATCTCCGCGCCCATTTGCGGCGGAAGATTTTCTAATTAATTCGCATCGTTTGTCGGAAGTTAACGAAAAGCATCCAAACTGACGTAACTGACGAGTCAGAATCACTGCTTCAGTGTGTTTTTTTCATATGCATAGAGAGCGATATGGTGTCTACTTCATACATCAATTGTATGATGGATGTAGCAGGCGTATAAAATTATAGGCACAGCAAGACATAAAATTAATAAAACATATATTAGGGTAGAATGGAAAGTAAATAAAGTGTGCAAGAGAACGAGATGTCTATACTTGGACGTTTTCGATTATTCGATTCTCATGTAACACGTCTACTTTCTTTTTACGACGCACGTCCACGGTACGTGTACTCTAGCGATAAAGTGTGTGCGCGGAAAAGTAAACTCCAGCTTCCGGGCAACTGGCTCGGCTCACTCGAAAGTATTCATAAATATAAATTGGACTTTGATTCGGGATCACAGCGAGCCGGCTGTTCTCGAGTTCTCTCCCTTCAATGCAGAAGAATATTGATACTCCCCTACAGTCGCGGGAGAGGGAGAATTTCGAGTTTGGGAATTGTTTAAACGCACACTCCGTTTCGATTAAACTCCGTTCAACGAGGAAAACAAATTAAAAATGCACGCTCGCATTTGCTGTAAAACGAGAACAACTTTTGATCAGAAACCCAACTTATTTCGGTACTTACGCACAGTCAGAATGTATACATACAGTTCATACACTAAAACATTTAAACATTCTAACGTCCCTTGATATATCAAGCTCTGAAAAATTAAAAAATTATTCCCTTCATTTCATATCAATATCGCTATCTCTATCTCTGACCCCACATTGAAATAACATAAAATATCTTCCTCGCATCACAAAACCCGTGAGTCACTGTACGTGAAACAAGCGCCGTACTATTATAAGCCCGGCGCGTATTAAAACGAAGACGGTAGAGCGCGATATCGCGAAAAAGATACGCAGAAAGTGAAAAACGAAACGGCCCCGCGTCCGTGCACACGTACCAGCACACACGTGTGCGCGTGGGGAACGATAGAGGGAAGAAAATAACCCGCGGGTCATAGGATCTAAGCTGTCGAGCGCCACGATTATTGAGCCTCGGTATCTCGCGCGGAGGCAAGCTGCGAGAGAGTAGAAGGCAGAAGGCAGAAGGCAAAGAGAGTCGAGCCAATGAACGGAGGCGCACCCGCGGCTAAAACGATAATGGCAGACGTTAATAAAGGCAGGAGGTCCCGCGGTACTCGTGGCGAAAAGAAAAGGACCGTCGTCGTAGTCGTCGTCGTGGAGAGACGTTCAGAGAGACAGAGAGAGAGAGAGAGAGACACACAGATAGGAGCTGCAAAACTCCTACGACTTATCTCGCTAATGAGCCGTGACCATCTGACCATAGACCTCCCCTTTTTCTCTTTCCTCTTCTCCGTCCTCCCGTCTTCTTTGTCGCTCGAAGTTTCAATCGTTGCCTCTCGAGCACTTTTTTCGCCTCCTCCTCCTCGCGCTTTCTATTGTCTCCGTCTTATTCGTTCAATCCTCGCGTCTCACTTCCTCGTGCCACGCTTCTTTTCCTTATAACAGACCCTGTAATCGGAGTCACGAAACTGTCAACGAGGTTGGCATACTGCAGATTCTAATTGCACGTCACATTGATGTCGTACAGAGTATGGGATGCAATCAAAATCGACGCATTCATTTCGAGACTCTGATTTATAGGGTCTCTAATTTTTAGTATGAAATTTCAAAGATTTCATTTGCTAATTTCCAAGGTTTCTAGCGTGTTCTATTTTGTTTATTTCTTGTACGTTTCACTTCTTTCTCTTTAGCCTTCCTCGAAAGAAGTTACTCGTTGCCGCAGTTTCTTTGTCTTCCATTCGCGCACCTTTAATCGCACAAATTTCTTTCTTCCGATCCTCGTTTCTCAGACGTTTTCCTGCACGCCCGCGATCTTCCTCGTTTCAGCGTTCCCTATTTAATTTTCACGTTCTCCCGCCCCTCACTCCCAGTCCCTCTGTGTTTTCATATATCGTCCCCTCTGTCCCGTTATCTTTTATCAGAGATGAGAGCCGCGAGCCGTGACATTTGGCGAACAGCCGCGCTTTCTATCCCGTCACATTGCGATTCTTATCCGGCGCCTTAACGTACGTGCAGACCCATACCCTGGCTTCCTCGACGTGTGGGTGTTCGTACTTTATGCTTCTCGTTCTCTATCCTCCCGCGATTCTCGCCGTTCGCCTCAGAAGTAGACTCTGCGGTTGTTTGACTTCCGCTGGGAGATTCGTGAGGCTTCTGCTATGATAGACGATTGAAATAAAATTCTCCGCAGACGATACGGAGTGCCTCGAAGGTGTCGGGAGAAGCTTTAGTCGTTAAACGTGGACGCGTTGATTTTTATTGGTATACATTTTTTAACAAAAGTACCAGATCTAGCAGGACTGTATACGAACATTGTCGATGGGTCTGTGCTACTCCGTGCACTGTACAACTTCAATGTGATTCCTTGTTGATTGATAATTGACGATATTAATTTTGGTTTAACATAGGCTGTATTGTTTTTAATAGCTATACTTTTTTTAATGTTAACTTTAATTTTGGTGACCAACATCTTTTCGATCATATCCCGATGACAGTTTGTCCGTTTATGTTCGTTTATACAATTTTTCAGTTTTCTGGAACGTATAGAAGTATGTTCCGATGGAAGTTTATATCTTCTCCATGGTGCTGCACGTAACACTTTGGCGGGTCCAATTTCGAATAGATTCTTTTTGCATTCCATGGAACCCCTCTTCTTACCGTCTCGACGTTCTTTGGACCCTCCTTCCATCGGCTGGGGAACAAATCGGTCGGCGATATGGCTTTCTTATGGGAAGCGCCCATGGGAATAGAGTAAAGCGAATCGATACAAGGGCCATGTGACGTGTGTGCCGACATGGCGCAAAGGCTGACCTTTCAGCGGGTGTACGGAAAAAGCGGCCAGAAATAGATAGAGAAAATGATAGAGGCTGGGAGGACGGTGACGAGAGGTAATATACGGAACGATGCATGCAAGAATGAACAATAAGAAAGTGAAACGCGTAAAACGAAATGTGACAACGCGAAAAGTGTCGCGAGCACCGGTGCAAGGGAAATACGTGAGAATATAAAGCGCACCAACGATCGATGTGAGTATGTATAGAACGGAACGTACATGGCGTGCCAATTTATGGATGCACGCAATAAACAGTATTTACATGAAATGTATAAGTACGAATAAGAATGCGCGTACCAAGTACCAACGTACTCGTGCATAAGACACGACGCGTAAAAGGAGATTACAGCACATCTGTCGAAGAAAATATAGAAGTCAAAGGGAGGGGTGTAAGTGGCGCGTGATCGATTAATTCGGCGCGCCTCGATTAACAGGACTCAATCGGCCGTTAAGTTTTGCTCGATCGGCGCCCACGTGTGCATCGTCCGCCGCCATTGCCAAGACGAATCGATCCCAGGGCCAGGGGTCTAAGTATAGCGTTCGGGGTTGAAAAGACGTCATCGTCCAATGAATTGCGTTACAGGACTCAAACTAGGGTTGGCATCATTTGTCAAATTTTTCCGCAGTCCACATACTCGAATATTCATCGAGTGCTCATTTGCATATTTTTGTTCACCGAACGATATTCATGACGTTCGAAGTAGCATCGGCAAGAACTATGAATCGATTAACGTCAATTTTTATTTCCAGGCCCTATTTCGATAATAATGTGTCATAGTCAGGCGCATTAATTCGTAGATTTCAAATGCGTAATTCGAATATCAATGAAACGTTTGAATATGAAATTATTCGAATAGCTCCGGCCTCAGCTCAAACGGTCTTGCGCCCGGTGGCTCGTGTCGGACCACGAAATTGCGGCGAAATGTCGGACAGCCGCCGGAATTTGCGTCGATTTTACGACGACGTTTCCATGCCGGCCGGCAAACGGCGCAGCAGCTATGCATCGCTGTGTTTACAGAATTACCGGCTGCGGAATTGTGCGCGAGTGGGCGAGCGATGTTGTGCGGACTCTTTTGTAATGAAAGACTCATGATGCTTGCCGCGTAGGAGGCGGAAGGTGGACGAGAGGACGAAGAAAATGGAAAACGTAGAATCAGGACGACGAGAAGGAAATCGGACAAAGAGGGCGAATGTGTTTAAGGGAACGTGTGCGTGACACTGTTGCAAAGCAAGGGAAATGGTACGGTTGAAGTAAAGGAAAACAGCAGACTGCGAGGGAACGCGTATGAGGAACGAACAATAACGTAAAATAACGCCGTCTTGTCGGTTGAATAAAATTACACATAAAAATCACGTCATCGGACGTGACCGTAAGCGTTCTCAATTCAACGACGACCAAAAGATTCTTCATAAAAATATCTTTTGACTCCAAAATACCATGTCTACACGACATTCTATTTAACCAAGAAGAAACCGTTGTTTTACATGTATTATTATTAAAAATAAAAAGAGCCGACGTATTGGGGAAAAAATTGCTTGAAGGAATGCGCGCGTGTGTGTGTCTGCGGTTGAAGCGTGTTGGAAGGTAAGCCAAAGGGTATGATAAAGTGAAAGAGAGAATGGCGGGGGGGCAAAGGAACACTCGTGAGAGACGAACGGGGAGTGAAAGAGAATAAGAGAGGAGAGAGACGCGACCCTCGAAAGGCTCGCATGTGTAAAAGCTCAAGGTACATAAAGCGTACATAAAGGGGCCCGCTTATGTCGTGCGTCGTTTGTTAGAGCGTCGCGACACCGCCGAGACGCCGGGATTTCCGTCGCGACGTACTTCCGAGACACCCTCCGTGCCGTGCCAAAGCTTTCTCTTCCCTTCCTCCCGGGGGTAGACGCTCACTGATTTCCCGGTTTCGCGTTCACGTACGCCGAAGAAGGAAGGAATTTCGAAAAAATCTAAGTGTTTGGCACGGTAGCGTATGTGAGCGTTCAGAAATTCTGTGGGCTTTGTTTTATGTAGAATGTCTGGTCACTATTCTTTTTTTCGGTCGGTGGTAGACGTTCACTGATTTTCAGGGTTCATGTTTGTGGGATGGAAGGATGAGGGAATTCGAAAAAAATGCGTTTTTTGCGCTTTTACTTATCAGCCACCCTGTATTCGCATGTGTACGTATACGGCAACAGATTTTTATGGTAAGCTCTGCATCATCCGCATGGATAGAATTCTATCGAACGTACACCCTCACATTTTTCCGCTCCCCGCCGAAGTAATACCCCAATACGAGACGCTAAGTCTCCGAAATCGAAATAAAACCCAGTCAAACGCTCCCGTCGACAGTCCGTTATCAGGAGTTACGAATTCATCCCGCGATTTCCTTCTCGTCCAACATACATTTTCATAACATTCCATCATCCGCTGTCAAGACTCACACAGACTGATTTTTTCTCTAATCACCCTTTTCTCTTCCGACACCCCAAACCAATCATTATCACATTCCGACTTCTAAATTCTAAAAAAGATAGAAAATAAAAATTCTACAACGAGATATTGACATCAAACAGAGTAATATAAAATAAAATAAAATAACAGTACGATAGAATGAACTATACACATCTAGAATCAGTACCTAAAATTGCTATATCCAACACAATATTAATCCATAAAAGAATGAGTAAGAACAAATATACGGCGAAAGAGCGAAAACTCGGGATGCGATGAGATGATCAGGTTTCGGCTTTCTAACTTTATCATTGAACTCAAGTGATCGCTGACAGCGTAAGCGTTGATAAGGCGTCAAAGTCGTCCGCTCGCTCAAAAACGCGTCCGCTGACGTTTTCTAAGCCCCCTTGACCGTAGAATAACGCCGATAAGGATCGCTCGTGTCACGGTGCGTGGGCACGGTTTAGCGGGAGATACGATCTGCGAGAGGGAAGAGAGTGAGGAAGGAGAAACCGATGAGCAGGGGCGTGCCGTCGAGCAGAACCCAATTCTAGGACCATTCCCATGCGCTATTTGACGGAACGTTAATGTTCAGGCCGTTGCGCAAGTCGACAGGACACTCTTATTAAGTCATTTATTTATCGACGACGTGGCTGGAATACTCTGAATTATAATAAACTGGTTCGTTAGTTACACATCATTTGTGTAATGTCGAAGATGCGGACGCGTATGATGTATATTATTAATGACGAATTTTTGTAGTATTAAGTGTGGTATGAAGGTATTACTTTGTTTATGGAGTACTACTCGGTTGATTGTATATAATGAATTTAAATTTGAGGGAAATATGAAATAGGTTTGAAATATAATAATTAAATGTAACGAAAAGCATGGAATATTCTGTTTGCCGTACGGGGTGTGTGGTTTTAAACGTGTTTAGAGAACGCATGCTTTCGCGTCAAAGGAGTAATGTATTAAAGGATGTGTGTGTCAAATTTGTTCGTCCTGATGATAGTATAAGATTCCTCGCGAACGACAGCGTTCTTAAGGAGACGTCTCTGTTTAACAAACGCAACATTGGGATAATGGAAATTTTACTGTAACCAGAAACCCACGTGAGGAAGGGATTCGCCATCAGCACGTGTACGTTTCTATGTTTAGAAAAGCGTAAACCGCGCGCCGTTGTCCTTTGGTCAGTGCACCCACGTCGAACCGAATTAAACTCGCCGGGCAGAAAGGAAACGATAAACGCCGACATATTTTTCGCTTTATAAACCACCACGCGTAGGAAGTCGTCGGCCGTTCGGCGCGGCAGAATTTGCAGAAACAGAGACGGCTGGATAAGGATACGAAGGAAGAAAGCGTTGCTCTTACACGACGTGACTTTCTTTATATATCATTCTTGAACATAATTTCTCATGATTTATAAATGCAATTTTTCATATGCGCTTCTACAAACTTCTGCGTGCATATCTTTAATCCAACTGAATACAATTGAAGCGTAGTCTCTTGTTCATTTTTGGGAATGTGTAACAATTTTTTCTCGCATATTTCAGCAAGCTGTAATGGAACTTAAAAACTACCCTCCATCCGTCTCATTTGCCTGTTACGTACTTTCGTGCAGAATTATGCACTTTCGTATACAGTCTCCCGCACCCTCGTTCACCCTCGTTTACCGCCATCCGGTCATGTCCCGCGACGACTGTCTTCGACGGATTGGAATGCTAATGCGGCCGTGAGGAAGGGTCGTTTCGCGTAAAGGAGCGATTTTCTGCCGCGACAATGTGGCGCGTCACGAGACGGCATTCGAGAGGAAGTTCCAAAGTGGAAGAACTTGAAGGACTTGAAACACTCAAATGCGTCGCTCGAGAAGTCGACAAATATAGTTGTACATTTTTCGACACACACGCCCTCCCGCATTTTCGCGCGAGTATCGACCGTAGAAGACGGATATGATACGCAGGCTGATTATGGAATTATTTCTTGAACGGCACGCAGAAACGTAGAACGATGTTTCTGGATATTCGTATTTTGTCGGGTTTCATAAAATTTCTGTCGCACCAGAAAAATATGCGTCGAAATTATTTTTGCAATCGTTTTCTTTTTTCCACTCTATCGTCCTTTATGTCAGAAGCGTAAAGCGATCCCTCCCGTGCGTTTCGTAAAAATATCCGCCGTACCAGTGGCATATGACATACATACGAGATTAACCTTTAATGCTGCGCTGGGATTATTTTCGGAATGACACGCAGATGGGAAGAATAAGAAAGCGGAGAAGGAGGGAACGCGGCCGAATGCGCACGAGTTTCCGCCGTGAGCGGACATTTCTCTCGCCTCATACGCGTTTAGAATTTCCAAGTCCGGGGGCCTAACAAGGGAGAAAGGCACGAGAGGAGCGCATTCGTATGCGACGCGGCAGGTGAAAAGACATTTTTTTCGTGACGAAACAAACGGTCAGGGCCCGTGGCGGAGCGCAGTGTCCGTTACAACTTCCATGCACACGCTTTTATTCGTCCTTTGCATACGGCGCTTAGCGCGGCTGACGACGCTGCAAAGAGTTGGGGCTCGAATGGATTTATGCGTGAAAAAGAGCATTGCGGAAAGCGGCACAGTTTGCGGAAGCGGAGGAGTGTAACGTGTATCGCTGCAAGTTCGAATGCACAAACAGTATTATAATTGTATATGTTTACTCATTTTTTACAGTGCAGCGTATATGGTATGAAATTTGAAAGAAGAAACGATGTTATTAAGTAACTGATAGTAATATACTGATACTTATTTGCAACGACAAATTATATGTTTTAGATTTTCCCGTAGAAAGCGAATTGCTGAGTAGAACACAGGAAGAGAGTAGCGAGTTTTCTAATGACAATCACGATCTTTCGTATTGAATTGTTTCAAATGCTGTACAAAATTGAGGCCAGATTTTTTGGACGCCCTATAGTCTATAGTACAAACACGCGAATAATCAAAAACGGACGGTGTGCGCGTAGCGAAATTTTAATGATCGTCGACAGTCAGTAGTTTACGAGAGCTGATGCCGTCTGGAATACAGAATGTTTCTTATATCGTGCGCGGAATACAAAGTACGGGATTCGTTTTTATCATTTTTCTCGCTTTGCCGTTCGTTGATATCCCGACGACGACGATGGAAATGATGGCGTGATAAACTTTCGGAAGTGGCAAGGGTACGTGGGAGTTCATCGAGTCTGACGAAGTATTTAAGTGTCCGGACAACTTCTGAGATCGTTCTGTTCTTTCTTAAGCCATTTCTTCGGATTTGCAATACGGCTACGAATATTCGAATAGCATAATATGTATTTGAATATTCGATCATCCGAATAACATTTCCTTGACAAATGTCTGCGGGTGAGCAAAAATATTCGGATACAGAAATATTCGAAATATTTCTCGAGCGACATTTTTGCGGATACAAATGTCGTGCGAGATTTTTTTCTTTTTTCGTTCGCTGAGTAGAAAAGTTCGGTCGGCGAATGAGAGGGCTTAGGTGGGGAAGGTGCGGAAGCAGGTGAAAGACAAAAGGTACCGAGGCAGAAAAGGGCATTCGTTCTAACAGGTGGCCCATAAAACAGACTCGCTGCCACATTTTTGGCCACCCTTGATCCTGTAACTAATGGAGTGAAAGCCGCCATTGGCACGGAACTAGCGATATTGCTTGATCGTTTGATTGGCAGTTTGCGTTTGTCGCGATTAAGACGGATTTCGGACGAATTTCGTGGGACACATGGACGGCTTATTTTTTTTTGCCACGAGATACTTGCACGGTTTATTTTGAAATGTCATTGTTCAAATCATGATCCCTTGCATATACTTATTCGCTTCACACCTTTTTCTCTACGTTCCATTTCCATTCTATCGCAATTTCTTGCTGTTCCATAACTTTCCTTCTCCAACTTCTTATTCCTCAGCTTCTTTTTCTCAATAAAATCTCTCTCTCTCCAACCTTCCATTTCCACAATTTCGTTCCGTCCACCCTACCACTCGACAAACACACGTCGTCGTACACGCAAACACCGAGAGCCTCCTGCACTCTCTCCATCCGTCCGACTCGCGCTGCGGCACCTGCAAGCAGGCGCGAGCGAAACTTTCGTGCTCGGGATTTAGGACGTTTTAGGGCGAGAGCTTAGAGGGGTGGCTCGCGCCGGCCGACAGAGGGTGAAAGCGGCGTCGCGAGGGTTGCAGGGCCGGCGGGCTGTAGAGGGGTACCGAGGGAGGGGGCGCGGATAGACGGTGGCGGGAAGACAGGGTTGCTAGGAAACACCCTCATCCACGTGTTATATTGCATTACCCAGCCGCTTTTCGTAGGGGACAAGCAGCCCGAATTGCTCGGCGTTCGAGTTTCGAGATTCGAGATTCGGGACACCTTCGCCGGCCGTTCGATTTAGAATTTTCGGTTTCGGGTAGTCCTTTGCGCGTCTAGACGGCCCGACGGATCATTCTTCGACGGCGCGAGCGTGCGAGGGGTGGGTGTGTGATGGAGAAAATGTATCGAAATTAGGGAGAATTGCGCGGATCGATGTTATTGCTGAATCAAGCGACGTTTGCGTGTCGCTCGAATTCGGAATTCTTTGATGAGGCTTTTGTGGTATTTGTTCGATGTGTTGCGAGACTTGGTTTTCTCGTCAGGAGTTTGTAGTTATAATAATGTGAATGTGGTGTAATAGTTATAATTATGTCATATAATCATGAAATAACATCGAATCGATCTACCATTGCTAATACAAAATAGCGCATAAAACATACGCATATCGTGTATCAATGATCTAAACGCGCACGTGTTCAAACTGAAATAACCTCAGACGTATCGAAACTATCGAAGCTCTGACAGCAAGCGTACAATCACGTGCTACATGCTTCCCATATGTTATCCCAACTCGTTTACACGATCATTTATACGCGCGTTCGCGCGAACAAAGGAACACTCTGCGGGATCGTATGGAGGCTCGAGAGTTTTCGGCGCGAAAACTCTCGTCGCGAAGGCTTTCGACGGTCAAATGCAATTGGCACAGACGGTCTAACATTCGGAGGGTAGCATTCGACGATCCGTCAGTATAAACAACCCCGTTCTCCCTTTCCACACCCTTTATTCACCCGCTCCACTTCCACTTCTCGCTCTCCCTCTCTCATTTTCGATTTTGCGTTCGCGTACACAGTTCGATGAACAATACACGAAACGGTTACAGAAAATAGTTGTATCAAATTTCTTTGCTGCATATTATGTTTCAAGGCACGTCGAAGCCGCATTAATGGAGTCTATTTTTCTTCCTACTCATTATTCTGTATTCGATATTTCTGCCACTCTCTTTCTCTGTGCACACACACAGACATACACACACATATATATGATATACGCTTCCCTGCTTCGATTATCGAGCACAAACGAGTTTCGATTTTCAACAGGGGGAGCCGTGAAACTTCACAAATGCTTTTCTTTCCGGAGCGTGTAGGGTGTAAGTGGAGAACAGGGTGCTCAGATTCAATCGGTGCGCGACGCACAAAGCATTACAAAAATAAAGTTCGGAGAGTCATTTTTTGCGAGGTTACAGATACACGCTATAATGATTTCGTCGCGCACACTTGCATACGATATAGGTAAGGGATGTGCCACAGACATTTAACCCATGTAAGGTGATAATTGTCAATATCCAGAGGCGCCGCTCGACCGCCATTTTCCAATGGCGTTACACAGCGCCGAAATTGGGAAATTTCCATTGTAAGTGGATTCCCGGAAATGGCGGCGGAAAATTCAATCGTACGCGCGGCGGAATTTCGCATTCCCGTTCGCAGCGTGGGCTCAGTTCCAAATATATATACATATATATTTATATATGTATACGAAACGCGTTCTACATACGAAACTCGAAATTGCCATTTTGGAGAAACATAAAATGGTAGACGTTTAAAGGTCGATGAGCTTTGACGCTATTTTTCGGCAACGCGTACAATTAATCTTTTAGTTCTGTTCTGATGCTTTTGGATATGCGATTGAAAATTTATTTGGCCATTTTATTGGCCAACACTCATTCTTATACATATAAGAAAATTATAAATGACCTCGTCAGAAAAAGTAAATTTAAGTTAAAGTCAATCCAAGTTTGATTAACTTTCTCGTACGACCGTACTTTAATTTTCGAGAACGTGTGAACGTATGAAAATAATGAATTCGTAAATTGTGGAATGAACGTATATGTATATGCATATATTGCACCCCTTTTCCAGGTAGAATGAACTTATTAAAGATTCTGGTCGCATCCTGCGTGCCACGCGAGTGGCGCTGTCTCGTTTTGTATCAGCTGAATGGCAGAAGCGTCGAGGGGTGAAAAATCGAACGCCGCGTTTGGCGGAAGTGTTCGTTTATTTTTTTTCACCCCCCGGCCCCTTTTTTTCGTCCACCCAAACGACGGATTTGCGCCAGTCGAACGAGAGAACGACGCGCAATTATTTTCTCGGACAGTGCGCATGCACGCGCATTTTACGCCGGATTTAGTGCGCCATAGAGATTTCGCGCAATCGTTTGTCAGAAGAATTGAAGTTTGAAACAACGAGTCGTCTTTCCTTGTTCTACGTTCGAAAATGCGCGGAATGTTGAGTGTATAACTGGATGAGACCATCAAAAAATTTATCTGTGAACATGTTTGACAATCGACCACTTTCTTTATTCGAAAATGATTCAATGAAAATAAATTATCAGCTCTTTCTTGCTTCAGTGAACTTTTATGATGCACAGATTTTATTGTTCTTCTACTTTCATTTGCTTCAATAAGATTTATATGCGAATATCAAATTTTGTAAGGCACCAGTTTTTATGTTCTTAAGCGTACCAACTAAAACAATAAACTCACGTTTATTTCCTCAATTTGCGTAAATTTACGTTCATTTGGCGGAATAAAATTTATGCGCGAACAGAAAATTCTGTAATTATATAGTCACCTTTGATGTTCTTATACATATCAATTAAAATAATGAATCTGTGTTCATTCGTTTTATTTGTGTTTTACTTTCATTCACCGCAATAACATTTATCTGTCTATGCGAAATTCTAGATTTTAACGTCCTCATATACTTCAAATAAACCTATACATCTACTATCATTTGCTTTACTTAAATTTATCCGTGAACATCTAAATTTTACACTGCACCATCTTTAATGCACTTAAACGTATTATCTGAAACATAATCCACGTTTATTTGCTGCACTAAAACCTTCTTCCTTGTAACATTTTCCTATAAAGAAGAGCTATCTCTAAAACATTGCATCTTATTCTTGTAAATTTCGTTTAACTATCATACATTCAAGTACATATTTGAATAAAAGATAGATAGCTCATCTGTTTTAGTGTTAATCCCCATGTCTCCGTTCAACCGTGAAAAGTAAAGAAAAAAAAGCACAAGGCGGCATAAACGGGACCAATTACGTTCGCCTGACGGCAGTGGGGGGGAGCACGAAATTGAAGTCCCAAATAATTTGCCTCGAACGCGCGTCTGATTGAATTTGCCCTGGATCGGGCGCAAATCAAATTCCGCTCGCAATTCGCGGCGGCACCCTATCGAAAATTGGCACATCTGCGTGTGTCCTTCTAGGTTCATTCTTGTCGACGGAAGGCAGAGGGGAGGGGCGCGGGAGATAAGGGAAGCGAGTCGATGCCCGATTTGGTTCCGTGACAAGGGATCGCGTGTCGATCGAGTGAAATATTTATTCCCGTCGACGAAGGAAGAAAGTCACACAGGCAAATTCAATTCGGACCTGGCATAAATAGCGCAAGTTTCATGTCAGTCTTCTTAATTTCGAGTTGCGACTGTGACAATAATTTTTGTTTGTTCCGCGAACGTACATGCGTATAACATTGCGATGGAAATACTGGCACAAATAATAATTTTCCAAAATAGGGTAATTAAATGTATGCAACGCAGTGGACCACTCAATGCTTCACGATGCATAATTAATCTCGCTAATCGTAATATGTATAATGTTACCTACTGCAGGGATTGCCTAGACTAATTAATTAAAATGAAGAAAATATAATAATAATTGGGCGTAACAGAAAATACGCCGCAGCACTCGAATGTGCTAACGTTGGTGGACGTTCAATAAAAATGTACCTGATACGTAGATATGTGTGGAACACGTACAACGTTCGATGCAAATTTCTCAAAAAATTGTCCTAAAGAAGAGCGATGCTTCAACGGCATGGACTTGAAGTCTTTTGATTTTTCTCGATTTCTCCATTAAAATTGTCTTTCGGTCGTTCTTTGCCTTCCAGCTTTTTTGGTCTCTGCCTCGTACTTCCGACGCCGTTTACCTTCCTGTCCCCGTTGCCGTGGAGAGATGGGGGATGAAATATTAACAGAACCTCGGTAGTAGCAACCCTGAGAGGTTTAGTAGACCTATCGGTCCACTAAAACTCATTCTGGCCCATGAGAAAGCAAGAGAGAGAGAGAGAGAGGGAGAGAGATTGCGTTAGGCGAGTCTGATTTATGCATTCGACGCTGTAAATTCACAAGCATTGCCGAATAAATCATAAGCATTCCGTTGCCGAAATTTCCTCGCTCGACGATTCCGAATTTTCCGACCGGCGCGCGTCACGGTTTTCGGCTGCAGAAAGAATTATGTGGAAAGCTTCGTAAATTTTTAACGACAAAAACATTCGTGAGTTTTTACCGATCGAAAAATTCGACGGCGCAATATTGAACGCGAAGGTTACGCGACGATGTGCATCTGTTTCGTTTGTTCCGAGGGACTTAATCGTGAATCGAATGAAGCAATTAATGCGTGCCAATGAACGAGACGGAACGAGAGAAATAGGATGGATGTGTTTTCGGAAAATTGTAGAGGTGAATTTTTACGATATTAACGCTCGTTCCACCCCGTTTGGCGCCGATGATTAGTTCCTTCGGCGGGATATTAACTTTTAATTAAACTCCCGGCGCCCGTAATTACGACAGGAGATAACGTTCGGGCGTCGAAGGGTGAAAAAAGTGAACGAATCCCTCTTCCGTCGAGTGCGAAGACGTTTTCACTGCAGAGAACAGAAAGCTTCATATTCATTTCATCATTCATCCATTTACGAAACTCACAGTGCTGCCGTACAGCATGGAACATTCGCCCTAACAAGTAAATTTAAAAAGTGTCAAAACTTATGCTCCTGTCCTCAACTTCTAATTTGTCGAGCTTCATATCGCTCGAATCGCTGGAAACATAATTACACATACGACCAGCTCGATTCTTGAAAGTTCGATAAATCAAGTCTCTCGGCACACAGTCTCTATTGAGCAAACAAAAGTGCAGGTAAACGGAATCCTGCACCGTGTCGCACGCAAAATGCTTTATCAGGAGACCGACTAGTTCGCGCTGAAATTTAATGCAGAAGCAGAATCGAACCCGTAAAACGAGTTACTCCTATCCAGTGTTTGCCACGGCCGGCGATTATCGTTTCGCGCGAATGATAGCCGCTCTTTTTGTCGCGAGGGGTGACCGATCGGAGGCGAGAATTATCGAGTGATTCACCCGTATCGGCTGGTCGACTTGAATTTTAAACGCGTCCTAATCTCGTTACGCGCACTTCCGTCCCGCATTATTTATGAGAGCCGACTAATGTCTCATTATTTCATCCGAGTCGACTGAACTTTGCGTGATGGACGCGCAGACGCCATGTGAAAACACTGTATATGCAAGGCGGATGTGCAGTTTGTTTTTTAAATTTTTAGAGAAAATAAGAAATTGTCAAGAAATATACAGTAGTTGTCGGGAAAAATTCTTGATAAAGAAAAACCTCACGAACTTTAGTATGGTTATAAAAATATTGTACATCATACGTGACGTAAATCGTTATATCAAAATATGTATATCCGTCGTTATCGTACGATAATATCTGCACATTATCGTGAGAGAGCTGTTCGTAATTATGTTTATTCTTTGAAAATGCCTACATTGTTGGGAGTGAATGACACAAGAGGCAGGGCTTAATTGGTTAACGAGCCGAATTATGCAAACGACTCGTCACCCTGGCGCGCCGAATGCAATGACTAAAGTTGTTGAGTCAGAGCCCTTCGCACATTTACGAGGGCGTCGCACGAATCATGCGAAACAGGAAGTGCGCGGCAGCGAGACGATCCTTAAGAACTTCAACGACTTAAGAAGCATTTAATTATCGCGGACGTTATCGCGAGTGTCATCGTGAATATTCATAGTCCTCGTTTGTAGCACTGGTGACTTGCACTTTTTTCAATGACACGTGTATGCAATATATGAGTGCTGCACGTACGCGAAGTCGCCATAAACGTATCCGACAGAGAATGGCCAAGAATGTTACGTGTGGGAAGGGTGTGAAGTTATACAATTCCTCTATACATGCGAGAAGATTTTCCATAAAATTTAACGCCTTCGATTTGCAAACGAATAATCGGAAATAACGAAAAAGATAGAAATTGGAATGTAAAAGTGATTAACCGTGATGCTCGACGGTTTCCGAGAAAATTTCCAAAACGGTGATTCATTATGAAGCGGCTTGCCGTGCACGTGGCCAGAAAATCGATGACTTTCCGACTTAATGGACCGTTCCCATTGAGCTTATGGCATTCTCTTCGGCGAGAGAAAAATGGCTGAGGCCGCTGCGGGAGCAGGAAGAAAAGGTAGAGAGACAGTCGGCCAGAATCGTCCATTGAATCATAGTTCGAGGGGCACCGAAAAAAGCCACAGAAACGGCCTGTTACGCGTGTAAATTGGGCCAGCTGTTACGGTCGTCCAGCTTCTTTCCATCCGTCTCTTCCTTTTCATGCGACTTGCCTCCTCCTCTCCTTTTTCACTACTCCTCCTCCCCATTATCCGGTCCAAGCTCGTCCCGTTCCGCGTCTTTCATTATACTTTGAATTTGTTAGCCGCAGGCATTGGAAAAAGTCGACGCACTTGCACTTTGCCTCCGACCACCTGCCATGAGCGGAATCTTGAATTCCACGATGCGCCGAGCAGCTCGTTTTCGTACGAATACTCATCGAGTGTTCGTGATTATTACGCAGATACTTGTGGAATTGAAACGAAAAATAAACGGAGTAATAAAAGTATGCTTCTATACGAACGTACAATTTTTATGACCGTAAATGATAGACTGTGGTTGTGATTTTTGAATGGTGGTGAATTTTTTCTATATTCCTATATGAATAACGTTTACAATAAGAAGCAGATTCGCGGTATAATACTCGTAAATTTCTGACATAAAATAATAGGCGAGAGAGGAACACGTCTGTCGTCTGTTTTCTAATGACCGCTTTCAGTCATCGCTTCATTCGAAATTCGCGAAGAAAGTCGGCCCATTCTTTTCATTCGCATTTGCCCGACCACCCGGAGCAAGCTAGTCGATGATGTCGGCAGCACAGTCGATGCGTGAAATTGTCCACGAACATTGCAAACGGATAAAAGGGAACGAACGAACGCGGCGACCGGCTCGACACTCTAAATGATTGCGGTTTTTCTCTGGCCGACCGCCATTGTTCCATCTCCTCCTATTCTCTCGCTACTTAATCGCTCTTTTCGCATTTTTTCCCTACCGACTCTTGCGGTTCTCCACACACTTGTCCGCGCTCATTCTCCTTTCCTCGACTTCGTCATTCTTGACTCCGATTTTTGCCGGACTCCGATTCACACGCGTTTCGTCGAATGCGTTTTACGGAAAGCGCCTATTATCACATTCCACTCCGTTTCTTTACGTCACAGATAAATCTATTCAATTTCTGACAATTTCGTTTCACTGCTCGAATCTGTTAAGCTTGCTATTTTACTGTCGATTTACTTGATTTTATTCTTGTCCCCGTACTTTACACAAAGCGTCCGTATTGTCAGTGAGCAATGGAATATATTTCCATATATATGCAATTCCAGTTTAGAGCGAGGTTAGAGACACCCTGCTCCTTGCTCTCGCCTCCTATTACTTCTCTCCTTCTCATTTTCTAAATGTGTCATCTTCATCATCCCTCTCTCTTGTGTCCGTATCCCACTTTTTCAGCCTTCATCTCTTACCACCTTTCTGCGTTCTATTCTACAAGCGTTCCACCTTACTATTCATTCTGTCTCTCTTCTTCCTCTCCTTTTCAGTCCACGCGCGTTCCGTTAAAACCGCGACCCGAATACCTTTTTCGTCCTTCTCTCTCTCTCTCACTCTCGTTTACTCTTTTTCCTTTTGTACAGCTTCAGCAATAGTGGCGCGTTCGTTCGCGCATGCACGTCGAAATAAACTCTCGCAGCTGCACGTTCTCCGGCTCGCAGCACGGCAACTGGCCGCGAATGGCAGGTGATAGAAACACATGCCACGATGGACCGCAGACTTCGGATCTTTGTCTTCATCTTTGCGCGCCCTCAAACGCTTAGCGCACTCAATGCCGCGCGATGCTCGATAACGCTTTCTACACTTTCATCGTCTCCTCTTCACCTTTAATACCTCTACACGAATTATGTCTGAGATTATTTTTATTTCTAAAACATCACTTAAATGCGTTGCAACGTCAGAGCGAAAGAAGTGGAAAATTCGGAATATTTTCCTTGATACGACCGAAAGCATGGAAAAAGACCCAAATTCCGAAGGTGTCAACGACACGACACACGCGAGTGTTCATCCGGCAAAATGACTCCGACGCGACTCACTCGCGAGTACGATCACCATAAGGAAGCCTAGAAAAACGCTTCCTCGCGTCTGCGGAGCGAGGAAGGACCGAGAGCACGAAAAAGCGCGTCGCCGAAGGTACAGAGGAAGGGCCACTTCGCCGGGTAATTAATTACCGGAATTTACGCTAATGTGGCTAGACCCGCTTTTAACGCCTCCCGCGCTCTCCCCATTTTTTTCCCTTCCATATTTGTTTTATTTCCCTCTCCCCGCGCGCAGCTATTTTTTTTTCCTTTTCCGTCGCGCGCAAGTGCACGAAATTTACAGCTCGCCCGGCGTCGTTCATAAAGGACGGCCGGCAAGCGTTCGTCGCTCATAAAGGCGGGGAACGGCAAAGCGCGGTCGCGGGAGAGAATCGTAATTCCGCGAAAGACGAGTGCGGAATTGCCGCCCGCGGCCGCAATTTCACGCCGTTCATTTGTCGCCTCCACGCACTTCCGCATCCGGCGGCCGCCGCGTGCTCGGACGTTTGCGCCGTGATTGAAGCGCCGGCGGAAGGGGTTCGAATTAACGAATTTGCCGAAACTCGTTCGGCGCTGTTCCGCGGGCCGCGGAACGCTGGAAGCGTTCAGAATATTTCTGTGAGAGTTATGAGACGGCGAGCGCGCTTGTTGCAGGCTCATACGTTTCTTTGCGTGCGTTTAATTGACTGAGTTCGTGGGACTTGTTGGTTTGAGATACTTTGTGCTGTTGTATGCGATAGTTCTGGTTTGTTGCAGAGAATCATTCGTGAATAGATAAACCGAAACAGCAGACTAAAAATGGAGTAAAATTTACGCATGGTAAAACTGAAAAATATGAGAACAAGAGTATGTTGACTCGAAGACAAAGCGTCGTACAACAAAATTTTACCCTGCTGGCTGCACTTATCTTTTTGTCGATAGTCCACCCCTTTTTGACTGCACCACGACCACACTGTATTCGCGCTCATAATAGGGGAATACGTGTACATTGATAATCCCAATAATCAAGCACCCGAACTCATTTGAATTTGCCGATCGTCAGATTTTCGCTTACCCACTTCGTCAACCAACCCCCCCTCGCCACGTCGTACTCATGCATCGGATTCCGGTAGACTCGATCAGCTCGATCGATGTATCGCTTATCTGCCGATACTTCCAGTCTACCGTCTAAGCTAATTTCACTCCTCAACCACCCCCGCTCACCCTTTATCTCACGAGCCTCCGCAACCCCCGGTCGAACTTGACGTCAAACTCTCGTTTCCTCGTTCATCGGGAAGTTTCAAACACCACCGCCAGCCACCCCCACCCGTAAAAGTAATCCTGATTCATTTCCACGAGATTGGCCGTGTCGTCTGCGCTTTTTTTTATCTGTCCCGATTTTTTTTCTTTACACTGTCTCCCCTCTCTCTTCACTTTCTTACTCGCTCGGCGTCTCTCTTTTCAGTCTCTTTCAAGTGTCTCTCTCTTTCTCTTGCTCAGCCTCCTCCGCTGCAGTTCGCGCGGACGACGATGCAAAGAGTTAACGAGAAAAGTAATCCAATTTTTATGTAAGGCCGGAACATTACGATTAAACCGCGGGCGAGCGGAAATGCCGGGAAATTGCTTTCGCGAACAGCCGAGTGGGTACGAAAGAGGTTGAGGAGAGTGGGGCGGGTGGGGGAGGTGGGGGTGGAACTCGGTGGACGTATGTCCTCGACTACCGTCGCCAGTCGTTTAAAGGACACTTTGTCCGAGAAGGACGAAAGTGAGCTAAGCTTTATGGCGTATTCGGTGGAAGTCGCGTTTCTGCCGACTTCTTTTTTACGATTTCTCGAGATTTGTCGTACGGCGGGCGGGGTGAAATAGGGAAACTTGGGACGATTTCGTGGCAGTCATTTGCGTAGTTGGGAGAAAGGGACGTAAACGTGCGCGGAGATCTTCTTTGGAAGCGGGGAGGAGGAAAGATGAAAATTGAAAGAATCTTGAGAAGTGGCGCTCCGACGAAAGTTGCTTTCTGACTTATTTCAGCGTCGTGAAAGTGGTCTAAGCGAAAGATTTGGGGAAGTTGAGGGTCGGCGGTTAGCTTGTTTCACGTCGTTCTACGTAACTCCATTTTCATCATCGTCGGTGCACGTGTATATATATGTATGTGAACCCATAATGCGTATCACTGTTATTGATAGGAAATTAAATAGTGACAACCCTTTATGCTTTTTATTACGAATTTAACCATTTTTCTTTTGTCTTTTTATAGCGAAGGAGTTAAGAACATGCGGTGGCATAAGCAGCGGTGGCGAGGTCTGTTGTTCCGCGGATATGGAAGTGAGACTTCAGGCGAGGGCGAGGGATAAGCACGAGAAAGCCACGAGGGAGAATCTGCAGAAACTGCATCAGCTCTTTTCCACGAGGGAAGCAAGATTTCACAGTGAGTATATCTCTTGGCAAACTAGTAGAATCAGTCGACCGTCGTATGATTTGACTTCGCCCGATTGACTCCAGAATCAAGGCCATTTACTAGATACTTTTTCTTACTAGTCTTACGTAGGTGTGCCTAAAAAAGTCGACTTGTCTATATTAGTAGTGTAATGATCCACAAATGTCATATTCAATTCAACAACATCCGCAGAAACAAATGTAAGCTTTAAACATCAACATTAGCTATTGCATACCTACATCGAAAGATCTATCGGAAAATACTAGACTCTACATTTTCTGCGTGGCAGTGCTGGATGAATCGTTCCGCGTGCAGAGATCAAGCATACAGGAGCACGAATACGTTCGAATAAGCGTGCGGGCCGAGTAGTCGAGTAGACTTAATCGACGGAACGTCACTCAAATTGACTCGAAGTGCCCTCGAAGCAACGCGCGAACGAGACTTCGGGCGCGTTCTTCTATTCCGAAACGAATAGGCTGCTATCGACAGGCCATGACTGCCGACAGCCGATTACCACCGCCGGCCGTGTAATCAAACTGCCGAGGTGCGAACGGCAATGCGCTCTATCGAACTAAGCCAACGCCGTTATCGCGACGATATCGATCGATAACGCGTTTAGGTTGGCAGCGCGGATAATCGGAATAATGGAAAAATTCTTCGACGTCGATATGGCGGCCGATTTTTGTCGAGCTGACTCGAGTGCTTGGTATTGACACTGGATACTTATTGTATTAGATTTTTTTCGAGTAGAAGACAGTACGTTCGAGCATAGTATAAAAGTTTGAGTAGAAAGAATGTGTGAAGTACACTCTTTGTTAGATCGAATTATTGTGTCACACGAAGACGAATATAGATAGTAGCACAGAGCGGAAACTGGAGATGTAAGCAGGAAACGACGAAGGTTAACGAAAGTGAACAGGGGGGTGGAGTAGGATGAGTGCAGACATGAAAAATTCAAAAGGAACGAGAAGTGCGCATACGCGTCTACCGGTGTCTGTCTTAATCAACGAGGGGTTGTTTTTTGTGGAGAAAATCAGGCGTCTCGTTAACGTTCTCAAGTGCCATGGGGTGTCAAACGGTGGCGAAGGGTGGCGAGGGATGATGAAGGGTGGCTTTGAGGTGATTAGCGCCGTTCGAACGTGAATTCCGACCGATTTTCCCCCGACGATGAATTATGGATTCACACGATGCACGACGCCGAGTAAATTATTTCACAAAAACTATCGATGCATCGGGAGCAAAAAATGGTACGTTGCAAAAGCGTATACCGTCGAACAGCGACCAACAACAAGCAGAAGACAAGTGCCTAGCATGGTCAAAAGAAATTATTCAAGCATCGTTACATCTTTTATTCCGAACAAGATTTTCCACTTCTACACAGAAACAAAACGCAACTACCGAAAGAGACAAGGTTTTTAGCTAATCACCAGGCGATTTATGCGTTCAAAAAATTCGTATAAACTCGCCATCGACAGGCTACTAATTATTCGTCGCCCCCTCGAACACAATTTTTATTCATCACATTTTCCGATTGCCCTCTATCCACATTTCGCTCGCGCCAGAACGCAGAGTCCTCGGTGGCGGGGGAAAAAAAAAGCAGAAAATGAGGCCTCCTACGCCGCCGACACTCGGTCCCACGGGCAGAGAAAAAAAAAGACCAGCACGGATCGTCGCCTCGATCGCGCTCGATTTTCCGCCTCCCTTGCCATTAGCCGTCCTCTTTGCCGTCGCGAAGCTCGCGTTATTCGCCCTTGGGGCGTCGTACCGAGCGTGCGAGATGATCCCGCGCGCCCGGGGTCCGGCCTCGTGAAACAGCAATTTTCCTAATCTTTTAATCCCCCTCCCTCCCACCCCCTCTTCTTCCCCCGTCTCGCCTCCTCCGTTTTCCCGTGTAATCCGGCTTGATCTCGTCGGAATCGAGCGTTCCTCGAGGCCTCAAAGTGATACGCGTGCGTGTCTCGTGGGGTCCCCCGGAAGCCGGGTTGTAATTACGAGCAACGCTCCCGTGCGAAATATTGCGATAAATGTGTACAAGACGCCCGGCGGCACGCGAGCCCTGATTTAATTAATTTAAATTGCCGGCCGGCGCACTCGATGCCAGTACTTGGGCGTAATTGTTAAGCGGCCGGCGGAGGCTCGGGTTCTCAAGGAAGTGTGGTTTAGATGTAGGATAGATATTGCGTATTGAGAGCACTTTTTTTTGTGACAATTCTGTGCATAGTGCAGTTTTGTACGATTATTTCGATGAATGTGTACAAGGCATCTGGCGGCACGCGAGTTCTGATTTTTGTCATTTAAATTGCTTGCCTTCCAGGCTGACGTTTCTGGTTCGGTGTAACAGGGGTACTAGGCTCTGTATTTAGGTACTCAAGAGGCCATGCCTTTTACTGGTACCTGCCGCACAAAGCTGTCTTGCACAAGTATCGTATGCCCATAGGAAGGATCTTGTCGAAAATTAATTTTAATTAAAATCAACATCCTCTTCTTCCGGAATCGTGTTTCGAACGTCTTCTCAGTACTTTCGAACCTCGTGAGCGATATTACGGTCGTTCCTTGAGGCGATCGTACCGACACGACATGCTACAGACAACGTGAAGGCAAAGAGTAGGGGCACGGAATAAGGACTAAGTAAGGGTGCACATGTGCAGAAAATGGTATTGTCCGTGGTAGCCCTTGCCACATCACGTGTGGGTTGAAGTAAGGTGGGAAGGGAGAGGGACGAAGAGAAGAAATAAGAGAGACAGGTACATACATAGATACAGATATGTATGCGTGTATGTATATAGTGAGAGGGGAAGCTCTCGTATGAGTCTAGAAAGCCTTCTGTGAACTTCTATCATGCAGAGTGGCAAGTAAAGTGGGTGGTACGTACCTGGGTAGAGCTAGGTGCCCACCTCAAAGGAAACTCAGTGGCGAGAGAGAGGGGAGTATAGAGATTGAAGGGGAAAGAAGGATAGGGAGCGAGAGAAATTGGTAGGTAGATTCAGACGGTAAGACGTAGATCGTGTAAAGGAACGAAAGAAAGAGAGAGAGAGAGAGAGTGATGTAACTTGTAAAATGCAAGACGAAGGTTGAGTGGAATTATGTGTAGATCGTGTGTAAAGAGTAGAAAACGTCGCGAATGACTATGGAATGAGAGATAACGATAACTGAGTGATAGGAAAACGGGTTGGAAGGAAAGGAATATACAGAGAAACGCGGCAGGAAGGAAAAATAAGAGGAGAGATTGATGGCTACAAGATTAATCAACGCCAGCTCAGTTAATTCGATTAATTAAGATGGTTAGACCTCATGAAATCTCGCCGGGGTCTCAATTATGCTGAAATCCACTCCGCTCACCGAATTTTTCCATTCCGAGTACGGCCTCTCCAATGGATGAAGCTAATCCAGTGGCGCGAGTCAAGGATTGGCCAGACGTCTGCAGTAGAGCAAGTGGCACAAGTCGATAATTCAGCGGACATCCATTTTCATGCTTTCCCCGATGATGTGTTTCGAAAAAAAATTGGAGTACGGCAATGTGTGCGACTGCGACGAGTGATGTTCGCAGTATCGATATTCCTCAAGGCAAATGTGCATTTGACATTTGCTCGCTTTTCGATTTTTGCTATTTTAAACCGACTTCAAGCAAGATTTTTTTATTCCTTTTCTGTCCTTTTCGCGCTCCTCTCGTTCTTTCTCTGTTCATCTTTAAGTTTGTCGTCCTCTTCTCACTCCTTCACCCTTCTTACTCCCTTCTCCCATCACTTCAACCATGAAATCTCGACTAATTTCCATTCGGCATCGCGAATCGATCCGCAACACTCGGGTTTGCCAGCAATTTTCCGTCGAAAACGTGGGAACGATGAGGAGAACGAGGCGGGAGAAATGCAGATTGAAGCGGGATCATTGGAAAGGGGGGAAAGTGAAAGAGACGATAATCGGGTGAGGGTGCGAAAGGTATTCGTGATCGGCAGTTCCGCGAAAACGAGTTTCCTTTAATTAAAAGAGCGAACTGACCGACGAATTCCTCCCCCGAAATTCAATTTCGCACGCGGCCCGACGACACTTCGAACGTCGATTTTCATATTCCGCAAGACGTGCCGAATCGCACATTTTACGAGTCCGTATAATGCTTGTTACACCACGGAGGCATAGAATTATAACGTAATTCTTGTGGATACCGTACCGACACGTAATATGGGCAAACTTTTACATACACACACATATCGCGCTGCTACTATTCTATACACACGCATCCAGCATCTATTTTGCAATGCCCACACACCATTCATTCACATTGTCATACACGCATCGCCATATCCATACATCACGCTTCTACTTCAACAAGCCGCAAACTACTAACAAGTAACATTATAATTACACGGCATCCAAGCTCAGCATCCGACATCCGAAAATACAGAACATCAAACGCGCCTTTAAAAAAATAAAAAAAATCCCCTACCCTCAAAAAAAGTTCCCGCACTTCCCATGACACGCAGAGGCAGCGCGGCAGAATTTTCCACAGCGTCACATGCTTCAACCCCCGGCCGAGGTTCAAAGGGCAAAATTTCCTTCTGTCCCCAACCCCTCGCTTTCGTCGGAGCTCTCGCCGTTTCTCTCGCGTGGCGGGCTTTTTAACGGCGTCTACGATTCGTTAAAAGGAATTTTAATCACATTCTTCGCGGCTGAAGTGACGAATAAGGAGAGAGAGAGAGAGAGAAAGAGAGAGAGAGAGGGTCGAATGGAAGGTGGTGGAAAATAAAAGAGGAATTCTGCGGGGGTGGCGAGAAACGCGAACGCCATTGTTACCACATCGCTCGAGTGCCTGTGAACCTTCCACTTCCTTTCTTTCCTCTCCCCTTTTCCACCTTTCTCCGCCTCCTCCTTCCTCTTCCCGCACACGATTTCTCGACGGACCGATTATTTCTTGATTTAAACAAATTTTTTCCCCGTTGCTCCTTTCGTCCGGACTGCTCTTTGCGGGGAAGAAATTTTCTGCTGCTATTCAGCGAACGATGAGAGACGTTGCTTGATACTTGCGCTGATGATTTTACGTACATCATGAATTGGAAGATGATTGTTTGATCTTGATTCGCTGGCAGATTTTATTCTTCTATATTACCGAGATTATTGTCGGAATTCGAGATGCTTAACATATTCCCAATTTTTGTCTTCTCCCGCAGGTTTCTTCACGGAGCTGCTAGCCGACAGTAAGAGAGGATTTCACGAGATGTTCAAGAAGACTTACGGCATTCTCTACGAGCAGAATGCGTACGTTTTCACGGACCTGTTCAAGGAGCTCGAGAATTACTACGCGAAAGGAACCGTGAGTACCAAGTTCGAATTTGTATAATCCCTACACCGTATGTAACATCAAACAATATACGGAGTACTCACTGGGCAAAACTTATACATTATCTATTCTAAATTCTGAAATGCCCATTAAACAAATACCAACACACGGTCACATCAACAGTGTCCTTCCCTCACCAACGTCCTAAGATCTTCCCTCTACCTTATCCGCGCCCCGCTCACCCCCCATTTACTTTCCGCCGGCCACCGACTTGCCGAATTCGCTCGCGGCGGGATATTTTCAGTTAGCCGGCTCCTTTATCGAGGCAAGCCAACGATTCCGTACGTCAGAAGCATTGATTAAACTGGCCCCGGCACGCGATTCCACCCCTTGCGTCTTGCCAGCCCTCCTTAGTCCTCCTTCACCCCCTGCTCGCCCTACGCACCACTACTGCAGACTTTCATTGGACGCGGTTAGGCACGGTTGGACAGTAGACAGCGGCGCTAAAGGCGATGCCAGCCGACCGAACGCTGGGGTGAAGCCTTGAGAAGTCTTTGAGAAGTCGCCCGAGTACCCTCTCCTCCACTTCCTCCCCCTATCTCTGTCTCTCTTTCGATTGAATTACCGCGAAATTTGATTTGACCCGCGCAACCGACCCTTTTGCTAGAATATCGAATAGGGGCGCTTATGTCTGTGGGATCGGTGAGTGGCAGTGCTGGGGATCGATCGATCAGAGTCTTAAATACGATGGCTTGATTGGAAATAGCGACTCGGAGGTTAAAGATGAGTAATTAAATTGGTTATTTGATGGGATTAAGCATCTGTCGCTGATCAGCACTAGAACTGCTGGGGAAGACTATTGTAATTTTTGTTTGATATTTGTTGAGATGTGTAATATTGATGCACTTTGCAGTAATGAAAGGCTCTAGAAAAATGTTATAAGCCGCGTCGTTTCAAGAATAAAATCAAAGTCATTCGTTTAAGACTGTTCTTCGTCTGATTGCAGGTCGATTTAGACGACGCGCTGGACAACTTCTTCAACACCCTCTACCAGAAGATGTTCACGGTGCTGAACAGTCAGTACAACTTCGACAACAAGTACCTCGAGTGCGTGGGCGATCACATGAAAGAGATGAGTCCGTTCGGTGACGTGCCACAGAAGCTGGAAGTTCAGATAAAGAGATCGTTTGTCGCGACCAGAGCCTTCAGTCAGGCCTTAACAGTCGCCACTGATGTCTTCAAAAATATGCAAACGGTAATTACTTCCGTTGCCTCTTCTTCCTTCTCCGTTCATCCTGCCGCAATGTTCGCGTGAACGATAAAGATACGACGTTTCTCGAGTATAGATTTATCATAACATAATGAGACTGTGTATACTCGATCAATTGTAAGATGAAAACTGGACATCCTTCGATTTTGAATGTTAAACGTGCTTTGAAGATATACTTTGTTTTTTGCGTTGGATCACATGAATGCGTTTTAAGGATAAATCGATTTTCAATTACAGTTAAAGTCCTCGCCAGAGTGTGCCGCGGCGTTGACCAGAATGACAGCCTGTCCTTCTTGCGTGGGCATATCAGGAAACGTGCTGGCTTGCGGTGACATGTGCGCGAACGTGATGAAGGGTTGCTTGGCACAACACGCCGCCCTCGACGCCGAATGGAATCAGTTTGTCGGTGAGTGATGTCGAATTAATGGGGCATTGTTCGTCGGAAAGAAGAATTTACCATGCGACTGAATCGATCAAGAATAAAAGCATTAAGAGAACGTAACGGAATAATGAACGATTATGTAACGAAAACCATTTTTTACCGTTCGACTAGTGCCTTTGTATAGCACGTTACATGAGCGTATTATGTAAAGTATACTTGAGCAATATTACCTATTACCAACACTACTACACTACACATTCCACAAAAATACTGCACCTACAAAAAACTATTAAAAATAATAGTACAATGATAGCTCGCGTTTAAAGTCTCGTGTTCACAAATTCTGTCATAAATCACTGTCGCACGAACGATACCGAGATTCAACAACAGCAGACAACCCTCAACGCAATACTAATCTCTAATGCAACCCGTTACAGAGGCGGTCGACAGAGTGGCAGAACGTCTGGTCGGTCCGTTCAACATCGAAGTACTCGTGCGACCGATAAATCTAAAGATCTCCGAGGCCATCATGAACTTCCAAGAGAGCAGCCACGACGTTTCGCAGCGCGTTTTCACGGGCTGCGGCCGTCCTGTGTTGGGTAGACGCAGGAGAAGGGACAATCGGGAGCTGGAATTAGAATCCTTGAATTTCGATCAAGAGACAATGACGGAAAACGATCGATCGTCCAGCAGTGGGCTTATTAAGCTGGTGAAGGAGATCAGACAGAGGGTGAGGGACTCGAAGCAGTTCTGGGTGTACTTGCCTTATCAACTCTGCAATAACGGACTCGTGGTGCCACCGAGCAATACGAATGAGTGTTGGAACGGTACGCATGTCGACAAGTAAGTGCGGATCCTTCTTTCTGAAATCTGACTCGCGAGCAAGTACGACCGAAAATTTTTTGTTCAAGGGTACAGTTAAATATCAAGTGGTATTTAAAGTTCGATTGCGGATCAAATTCATTTTTACGTTGCGTCGATTTACAGTAGTAACAAACAAAAATTAATATTTGGGATTTTTTACTTAGACTCCTGTTATAATACCTGAAACAAGTAAACGTTGAACTATCCTGCAACTGTATACATATTTTGGATATCGAGTCGTGAAGCATTGTAAACGTCTTAAACTTTAATGCAAACTCTAATTGATTTATTAGCGCTGCAGTAAAAGATCATGCGCCTCTATTTATGGTTCGAAAACCGTTACGTTTCCAGGTATATATACCCTGTGTCCTCGGACGGTGAGACCCAAACCCTTAACCCGGAAGTACGAGCAGCGGGGCCGAGGGCCACCATTGTCAGAGATCAGATCTTTGCGCTGACGACTATAACGAACAGGCTGAAGTCGGCTTTCAATGGGCAGGACGTCGACTGGATAGACACAGGTAATTATTTCGTCCATTTCAAGAACCCGACTCGACCACCCCTAATTGCTACATAATGCGATTAACGTAATACGTGCAATCAAATATAAAGAAAATAAGGTAGCTCTCAAACAGATGTGAAGTGGTTCTTCACTCATTGGATCGACGAGCACAAAATACTTTCACCACACGCTGCGTCAGAAAGTTTCACACTTTCTAAGCGGAGCAAATATACAGTACTGGAAATATTTCTTGGATCATACTTAAATTGAACTGACACGTCAAACTTTCGTAGCAAAACGACTAACAAAGTAATACAGAGACAGACTTGAACAATAAATCTTTGCTTCAATTAAATTCAGAAAGCATGTACAATTGTACAAGTACAACGAGTTTAACATCCTCGCGATCCAACAAACATTTCCAGCGCTCAAGAAAACAAGTCCAATCGATCATCAAAACACCCCACCAACCAAACTCAGCCCTCAAACCTTAATACCCACCCTTTCACGCTTTCCAGAGGAAACGTGGTACGGCTCGGGCAGCGGATCCGGCGAGGGCACGGACCAGGGTCCAGAAACCGACGACGAGGACGGTTTCAGCGAAGAAGGTTCCGGCTACGAGCCCTCGCCCCCGGAACCACCCAAACAGCCGCCCCCAGTGGTGCATCCTGACGTCCCGCCGCGAGTGGACATCGAGCCGAAGTCGACAGGCTCGAACAAGACCGACAGCGCGGACAGCGGGAGTGCCGGCCGACAGAAGATGTCACTTTCGCGAGCGCTCACCACGTACCTCGTGCCAATCGTGGTCATGTGGTTCGGAGGATGTCTCACCGAGTGGCTGTGATCCTGTGCTCCAAACGAGTGCGAATATTCCGACGTGTAAATAACGCCCTCGACTAGGGGGCTGCTCGCGATTCTATGACTTGGAGCTTGGTTTCATGTTTACGGACACGGTGGATGTGGCGTGGGATTTCGGAGAGAGTGGATGATTCGAATGAGGTGGACTCGGTGGTGTATGTTCGATACTTTCGATGGGTTTCAATGGGCTCGCGTGTGATGATGCCGGAAGTGGGGTGGATTTTGGAGGAGGCGGAGGATTAGAAGGAGCTGGACATTTGGTATGCGCTGAATGGATTGAATGAGACGTCGAGAATTAGATTGAATTGGAATTGGGAACACGTCGAATATGTTCGATAAAGTCCACTGCCCTTGACGTGCGATCATCGCCGGAAGTGTGAGTTGAGGATTTAGTGACTTGAGTGGGGCTTGGTGTTCCAATGGCGTCGAGTCTGCGAGCACTTGGAACTTTGGAGGAAGTAATGCATTTGGAGCGAGTGTGATGGTTCAATTGTTTCGATGGTATTGGAGGATCCAGGGTGACGGACGTTATAGTGGGTTTTGGTATTAAATCGACGATTCCAAGCTCCGTTCTTATTATTGACGACTACCTAGACCACAGGGTCTGGAGAGAAAGGTGGCCTTGGCGGTGAACAGGATAATCCAGGATTACCTTGCCGAGAATATAGTAGCAGTTGATAGGACAAAGACAATTATCGGCTCACTCGCGATGGTTCGAAAAATTGCTCGCATAGGGAGAAGGGACGATACGAGGGGACGCGTTGTCGAGTTCATGCAATAATAAGTATGTAATAGTGTAATCAGATGCAGTGCCTCTAAAGACTAAGAAATTCAAGTGATCGAACGCGTCAAAGTAGCTATATAAGAATAAATCTCTATCGGACCAAGAAAGTTGAACCACCGTGATCAGATTCAACGTTCGGCGTCGAAAACGAAGAAGATTGCTCAGAAATTAGAAACGCGAGTCACCATACGCACACAAGCATATCAGAAGAAACGTAACACTGCCACGTGGAAACTCTCACTAAACTAAATTGTTCAAGGCATCTCAACCCGATCGAGAATTCCATTTATCCATAAGTATCGAATTCGAACTCTGCACGAGTCCCTTCTCCCTCGTGCGAATTAATCGCAAAGAGAAAAGAGAGGCGGAAAGTAAAAAAAAAGACAAAAAAAAAAAGAATATTAATCGCGTAGGCAGTATTCGGAGACAAATTTTTACTGAACACACCCGTTCCGCCGGTGCGACGACTTAGCAGAATCGACCGCAACAGCAACGCGTGTCAACCAGAAGGAGCAACGAGGGAACAGAGAAACACGAAAAAGTAATAAAAAAATTAAAAAAAAAACAAAGAAAGCAAAGAAACGCGATGTTTCAGAAGTGTGGCGTCAAGTAATGTCGCGGCCTTCGATGATGGCTCCTGTGATAAAATCAAATAAAAAATCGAGCGAATCTATAGGGCCGCCGCGTGCCTCCACACCGACGAGGGGAACAGTGATACAGAACTGGCATGAAACAAGAAGCCGAACAACGGGAAGAGGGGTGGGAAGGAGAATAGGAAGATACGACAAAATCTACTAACAAGTAAAATTACGCGTAAGGCGATGAAATGAGGGAAGCAGAAAAGAGAGATAGACACAGACAATTTACAAATCTAGTGAAATATTAAAATTAACGCTAACTAATTATTTGTAATTATATTATTATTATTATTATTATTATTATTATTATTATTATTATTATTATATATGAAAGAAAATTAATATAAAAAAAAAAGGATTGTGCACCGCGCGCACACGAGATTAAATGAATGTCGGGCGTGAACGTCCGAACAATTGTGTCTTTTATCGCGCGTGCGAGGTTCCATTTTGAGGGGAAGAGTCGAAGGCGGGTGAAACGAGAGTTTTCCCTTCGTTCGATGGAGAATGAGAGACGAGCCGGCGAGAGAAAGAGAGCGGAGTGCGAAGGGAAAGATACTCCGTGCCACTTTTCGACTCTGTCCCTCGATCCACAAACTATATCGTTTTTTCTTTCAAGCGCGTCGAGCTTTTTGCACGGCTCAAATGATAGCGCGCGTCCGTTTTCTCCGACATGAAGATCTGGAGCAGAAGAGAAGGGGAGAATAGAAAGGAGGAGATGGGAGATCCAAGTTTTTATTTCTTTAGAAAGAGAGAGAGAGAGTAGACCGATTGGTTGTCCCTAGCACAGAATGTCCCGTAATTCGCAGTGCGATGAAAGTACGTAGAAGTTAAGAGTGTGGAATGAAGTTTGACGTCGGCAATTCATCGTTTTCTTTCTCGCGTCACACGGAGCGATACTGGCCAAATCTAACGATGAAAGCAATGCTCCGACCAACTTTTCGATATGCAGTTTTGACACTTTCAAGCTGTCACTGACAGGCAGAATGTCGAGATAATTAAATTTTAGCCGTTTCGAAGGTTGTGCTCGTTGAGTTTAATGCACTACGTGGCATCCTGTGCAGAGTAGGGACCGATCGAGTTTACGCGAATTCTAAGGATACGACGACAGGGAACAGGGTCTTTTCCGCCAAAAGATTTGTAAGCGATTATAGTGGAAACAAAAAATAGCAAAAAAAAAACTCAGAGAAGAAATGATAGGCGATGAGAGGTAAAGGAAATTTATTAAACGATAATAATGATCGTCCTAGGAAGAAAAAAAAAATGATTTGTTGACCCGACGACGTTCTTTTTTATGTGAAATGAAATTTAATATAGTATGAACCTGAACTGCATGAAGATGGGGGGGTAGGAACAAGGTGAGGAGGAAGGAAAATAACTCGTCGATGTAACTTGTAGCTAATGTACGTTTCTTTTTTTTATATATATAAATATATATATAAATATATAAATATATATATAAATATATAAATATATAAATATGAATATATGAATGAGTGAGCGCGGATATTCGTTTTCGATGGTCAACGGGATGAAACGTTGACGCGTGAGAATGAAAGTTGGACGACGACGAGCGAATAGAGAGATTAAAAAATGAAAATGTGGAACAAATTGTAAAGAGTACGATGGAATGATTTAAATATAAATGACGAGAATAAAGGAACCTGTCGATTTTTCGATTAATCGATGTTCCGTTCTCCGATGTCTTATTGTAAAGGAACGAATTTTTATTTTATAATAATTACACCCTCTCCCCCCTCTTTTTTTTACAGCATCCCGAAGTACTTTGCAGTATTTGATATATTCAAATAAATAATAAAGATAAGTATTAGTTTAATATTTCATGCATATTTTGAAGTGAGTCGTGACACGAACCGTTTACCGTTCGAAATCGGTAAGCGAGAAATTGAGCATACCGAGACTAAAGATCCCGTTATTTTAACTGTCGATAACGAGGCAAGAAAAATCACCATGGCGGCAATATTTGATCACAGACCTACCGAATGTGAGGTTATGGAAACTTTCAAAAACGCAGCCTGAAAATTGACTAAACACACGAAAACATCGCAAGAACTACACAGTGCAGTCAAATATTTAGGTTTTTACCTTACAACGGCTTCATTCCCCGGATGCTTCGATATTGTCACCCGTAAAAAGACGGACTCAGAACCACAACAAACCGCACTTAAAGAGCATTGAACAATCAGGTTCTCTGGCGTGTCTTCCTCACATAAAACGTCACAACTATATCCGCCTGACACAGGCATCGTTGCGCGTACCGAAACACGAAAACGCGTAGACGTTAAAACTGAAGAATCCGAAGAACAGCGGAACAAGAACAAGCACAACGGTTGAATTCGTGCAAATTCGTGCGAGCCCTGCGACTGCGAGCAATGCCGGTGCAACTGGCGCCTCCAAACGCGCGACACGCCAAACTATCCGCATTATGGATTTTTCCTGGCACCGTCACGATCTAGGTTACAAATCATGGAATACGGCCTCCGACGAGGGATTCCTCAATGAATATGGTGGAGGAGGATGTTTTCGTCCCATAATAAATTCGCGACCGTGCGAGGAGAGACTAGCGCGTGAATGTTCCGTCACGGTGCCAGGATCGTAAGGCCGGAATCGTACGAGGAACATGGACATACGCGGCATCGAGGTCACGAATCAACTGCGAGTGAGTAAACAATTTGCCGCAGTTGACACTCGCACTCTCGCCTCCCGCAACATCATTTTTCCAAGTCGAATATGTGGCTTATATCGGATCTTAGTAACGTTGGTTTTGTACAGTTCATAACGTGCATTTGTGACGATCTGTTTTGATTATCGGTGAGCAGGTTTCGTTTGAATAAGTTTTGCTGGTTCTGGTGGATTGTTGTTACACTAAAGTTTGTTGTTACGCACTGTAGACTCCTGTTCTGTAGGTATGGAATTATATATATATATGTGCTTGTGTGAGATGTTGCGTCGGTCATTGACTACTACTTTTATTTGAATAAGATTTGAGAACTGTAATGGGGAATTGATACGCTGAAGCATTACAGACTTCTGTTGTGGTTTGAGGAAATTTTCTGTTTTCAATAAGCTTAGCTAGGTGTAATCAATATTATTCAGATAAAGCAGCAGCATTTTTGTCTTGTTTTATGAACTTGGAATCAATTTGACACTTAGTACTTAATTATGGGAGCACTACTGAGTTCTCATGTTTTAAAGTGTTCTATTGATAAGAACACAATCATAATTGAAGTATGTTGATATAAGTTTCTGTTAAATTTTTCAGAGCGCTATACGTGCTAAGCTCTTAGAGTTAGGAGTCCGCTATGACGAAGAGCTACCAGACTACATATTGGTAATGGTAGTGAACAAAAAGTCTCGCCAGCAGATGCACGAGGATCTATTCCTATTCCTTGAAGACAGCACTACGCCCTTTGTCGATTGGCTGCATGATCAGGTGCTAAAGAAGCTCCAAAAAGTGACGGTCGCCAAAAAGAAGTCTTCTAGGGAATTTGTTCCCACGGTAGTCGTAAAGCAGGAAGAGGAAAGGAAGAAGAAGAAGATATGCACCACTTCCTTTCTGGAGGATCACACAACTGACCAGACCGGCGATAAATCGTCCAGCAAAACGTCGAAGGACGACAAATTGCATAAGCAAGTACCAAAGGTACCTGTTCCCTCACAAACTTCAGAGACTGTTAATAAAGTCGCAGAGAAAAAAGCTCCGGAGAACCGAACGGACGAGGTCGCTCGTGTTCCCGCGGAAGTGCCAGCAAAGAAACCCCAGGACGCAGCAAATCCTCCGAAGGACCCAGAAGTACATCCTGCTGAGAATCCAATTAAACCCACGGAGGTACGGCGCGAAGCAAAAGCGGACGTTCCAACTAAAAATTTGAAACGAACCGTCGACATGGCGGGTCACGAGGCGCCGGAGAAGAAAGTCGAAACGAAGAAATCGAAGATCTCCGAGGAGGAGGAACCGGCGCCAGACGAGGGCGTGAAGAAGCTCAAGTCCTGCATCAACAAGCCAAAGATTACGTCGGTGGTGTCCGTGAAAAATCGACTCGGCATAATATCGCCGCGAAAGAAGTTCGAGGTGTACAGAGGAGATAAACTGGAGAACGACGGCAGGCACAGACCGGGCGACAAGAGATTCGAGAAGCACAGATTCGAGGCGCGCAACGCGACCTTTCCGCGCGGCAGGAATTTCGAGGCGGAAGATCGTGCGAGAAGAAACAGTCGCGCGAACGAAGTGAGGCATCACGAAGCGGAGAAGGCGAACGACATTAAGAACAGGCTGGGAACTCCGAAGACGGACAGACTGAAAGCGACTGATCAGTCCCGCGAACGGGACAACGCGAGCCTAAAGATGAAACCCATCGAAAAACCGGTCACGACCATAAAAGATCGTTTGGGCACGACAAATAACAACAAAGCGCAGAAATTGGTTAAGGCGCAGGACACCGTGGTGGAATACAAGCCGATTAAAGCTTTGGAGCAAGACCGAGAGGTGTCGACGAATAATAAGAATATCAAGAACAGGCTGGGTCCGCTGAAGAGTAACTTCAGGCCGGTGGTCACGATAAAGAATAACTTCGCAGCCTCCGGCAGGGATTCTCAAAGCAGCGAGGAGGACAATTGCTTGAACTTGGGCGACGAGGATAAGGTAGACGAGGATTCTGTGAACTCTGGTCCGCTCAAGTCTCACATTATAGCGGTAAGAAAGTTTCCTGCCGCCAAGCCAGACAGGAAGAGGCTGAAGACTGTGGAGAGACCGGCGAAAAATTCGAGCGACATCGACGAGGACGATGTGGACGAGTCGAAATTGCCGAGCAAAGTAATCGTCACACCGAGACCGCTAAAGCCTCTGCAGCCTGTCCAAAAGCGAGCAACTCAGTCTCTCTTGCTGAGAGCAGTCGCCGAGGCAAATCAGTCTGTCGTTACCCAGAAGAATCCGGAGCCATCTCTATTGGTGAGTATTGTGAATAGAAGATAGTCAGGAGAACTATAAAGTCGCACATACATACCGTAGTACGAAAAAAAAGTTTTACTCATTACGACCGTTAATATACTAGAGACAAATAATTGTTCAGGACGTCTGAAATTGGTCAGTGATGATAAAGAAAATATTAATAAAATACGAGACAACACACTCGCCCAGTCTCATTGAAAATCTATTAATATCTGGATTATTATTATTGCCCGATTTCAGACGCCATGTATAATTGTTTGTCTTTATACATATCTCAGATAACGTGGGTCGAATTCATTGAACGAGACGCTGTTTATTAACTCTAGCTCAGATTTCGGCACCGTAAGGACGTTGAAACTATAAACTTTGGGAAGTTCAGATATTGCGCATGATGAAGATTTTATGAATGAGAATGAAATATTATATATTTTGCGAAGTATTAATTTGAGTGCGTGCATTCACGTATAGCGGAGTAATTGCTGAAATGTGGGAGAAAATATTGCGAATCCAGAGTATCGCCATGCCGATAATTCGGCAGTCATTGATAGAGTCAGCTGGATAATCGAAATTTTTCAATTAACGTGGCCATGGGTACTTCAGTCTGGTTTCTACGTATAACTAGGTAAAAATTGAAAACGTGACTGTATTAGAATATTTACATTAACTGCCGTATAATGTAGTGCAAAAGGCACTGCACTGCAGTGAATGTTAAACAAATAAAGTATATTCTAGCGAATCGTACGAATCATACACCTCTGACACAAAAAAGTACCGAAACCACGGCAGCGTTACTCCGCAGGAGAATAATCACATACTGCTAAGAAACCGATATTGTAAAAAGGAAATAAAATTTTATAAATATTCTGCCAGATGTGTACGTCTTCAATTTATTGCACTTCCTCAAAATCGCGATATCTTCAAGTGCTTTGACGGGAACTTTACATGGAGAAATGTTCGGCTGTCAATAGAGACTAACGTTGCATGCGGTCAATCTTTACTTCCGAAACCCGTAGATCATCTCGGACTTTGACGAGGGCGAACGGTTTGTCTTACAAAAGAATGAATTTTCTAATAGGATAAGAAGCCAGTGCTGAAACGTCTTAAACAGTCCGCATCACGAGAAGTAGGTCAAAACTTGTCCGTACACTTGAATGCCAGTAAGAGGCTGGTCATGGAAAAGATTCAAGTCGAGCTACATACCACAGACTCTGTGCATGCAGAGGCAAAACCCTGTAAGTTGGACTAAAACACAGCATTCATTAGCGCTAGGACTAATTGTCGACTTTTTTAGTATCCCAATATTATTATCGAATAAAATTCGAACATGACACGTACTATGAACCATATTCATTATGTTCATTATGTTATGCAGATCACCGGTATTCACATTAATCGAATTATACAAATGTGCAGATATTCCGTATTCGAGCAAAAATATTCGGATACCAAAATGTTCGAAGTATATTCGTATTATTAGAATACATATAAATTATTCGAATACTTCTGGCCCTAACGTAAACCACAATTTCGAACGTCAAGCACGTACGGAAGTGTTTGATACAAACTTCGACATCGCACCGACTGCATTTCCGATCTCTGAATCTCGACAATTTCGTCTCCAGATGTACCTCAAGCAGTAAGCGAGGAACACATGGGCATCGTGATGTCGTTGTTTCAAAGGAGCGACGACAATCAGAAGTTTTTGGTCACGCTGAACGGGTACAATAATAATTTGACGAAGGAGGCTTTGTCTGACGACGAGGAGCGATTGGAGATGGAGGTACAGTTAGATATTAGATCATTAATTCCGATGTTGTAGTCTGTAGTTCAGAGTCGCGTACGATGACATTACTGTACTCTGTGACCCATCAGCTGGGCTGATGATGATGCAAATGGTGTACAATTGTTTTAAAAGCTGACATTTTTTTACGTGCTCATCAGAACACACATCGATTGCAACTGCAGCCTAATAAGTCTTTGTGAAACATCATAACATGCTTTGGTATTATCCTCTTAGGTGAACGAGGACGACGAGCTCGCACTTTTAGCAAATCAAAGCGATGTCTACGCACAAAATGATTCTGAAACAAGCGTCTTCCGGATAACGGACACTGAAGACGACGCTGATGTCAGTGGGAAGGAGAGAAACGACGAAAATAATGAGAATTGCAACACGGAGAACGTGGACCTGCCTGAGGATGTTCCGAGAAAGAAGAGAAAACTGAGTCCGATTGTTTATAATAGATCGCAGTCACAAAGTCCTACGGAGTTGAAGGAGTCAACTGCAGTAGCTACCGTAACAAAACGTGGGTTTCAAATTAATAGCTGTTTTTTTGTGATGCAAGCATACTGAAGATGACCCTTCTCGACAGTATATTATAAATTTTCATTGTGCATCGGTGTGATTTCAGGAACGGAGAAGAGGTCACTTACCGATAATAGTGTCACAGTGGTCGACAAGTCTCGCGAGAAGTGTAGGTACTGGCCGAATTGCACCTTAGGGAACAAATGCGCCTTTATGCACCCCGCCGTGATGTGCAGGTATGCTGCTACCCATTCTCTAAGCGTTGGCTTAATCTCTAAATTGTTAGCACGCGTTTCTTCACTTCAACGTAATAACATAATTCGCTAACATCATTATTATAACTAAATACCATCGATTTGTCCTATTCAAAAATAAATATGTAATTTTCTAGTATACCAATGCATAAATCCGCAAATATACCAAGTTTCTTCCACTCGCATGTTCGAAAGTGAAGTGAGCAGTATTGTTATTACACTCACCGACGCATTATTTGATTGCAGTGCGTTTCCGGCGTGCAAGTTCGGGGACAAATGTGCATACAAGCATCCAAAGTGCAAATTCGGATTGTCCTGCACCAAACTCGGCTGCGTGTTCACTCATCCCGCCCAACAGTGCAAGTACCATCCGTTTTGCACAAAACCGACGTGTCCTTACTCGCATCCCGTTTCTCATCCGACACTTTCAGTGGAGGCGACCAGTCAAAGGGCAAAGTTCACGTGGCGTAGGCGGGATTGAGTGAGCTAATTGCGTACGCATGCATGCACAATACGTGCATGCCCGAATATACGTAAGAAGAAGAAAGCATTCGTACGGTGTACATACGACGGTGCGTTTATGCACTTGCTACGAGAGGTGTTGAAAGTTTACCCGATCCGATCAAAACTACAATCCTTAATCTCTTCGATGGAACTGAGGCTATTATTAAACTGAACAATTTTTTTTTTCTACGTGCCTATTATGCTATAAGTTGCGCAATATTCGATGTGCAGCGTGTCCGAGGGAGCTGGATATTATTTTAAACGATTGATTTTTGACGTAAAACTCTGTGATGATAGAGTGTCTGATGACGTTGATTTATAATTTTATTTGAGTCTCATTTTTTCTTGGGGTGTAACATCGACTTTTGAATTTGGACGATCTTTATAACACTCCCCGTCCCCGTTATAGAAGAGGGAACGTAGATGTACAAATATGTGTGTTCTAGTGGCGAACAGTTAGATCCATCGTATTCGAGGTCTGTACAGAAATCTGAAAAGAAGAGACACGTTCCTCGCTTATATCGTGACGATTGAGTCTATTCCGGAGTATTAAATACTACGCATTAACCATTACGCAAGTGTGTGTGTGTATGTGTGTGTATACTCGCCCCACTTTTAGACGACACTCCGACAAATTTTACATTTTCTTTCCCGACAATTTTTGCCGTCACCATGTTCAGCCGTAAATTCGATCGATGCGCTAATTGATTACACGGCTCGATTAATCTGTTCATCCATTTACGGTCCAGTCCGACAAACACGAACATGTGTATAATTGAGACAAATAACTCGTATTGAAATGCGTGATCAATATAGTCACAAAAAAAAAAAATAGAAACCCGCAAAAGACAGTAAGAGTGAGAGAAACGTTTTGTGTTGAGTAATATAATGGCTGTTGGAAAGAGAACTGTGTGACTTGTTAATTGCTACCCTACAATTCCATTCCCTTCGTTTTCATCCGCACTGTAAAATAAATCAAAGGTGGATATTATACGAACGTTCAATCTTGGGTGAAAACATCTAAACCCAAACACTTTTCAGTTTCATCTTCGACGCGCTTTGTTGCTGATACAGGAGCTCGCCAGATTTCTCACAATCAGCTGAGCCCGAAGGTCTTTGATAGAGTCGCCACGTGTTTCCTATGGGAATACATAGGACCATTGTGCACAGGTATAAGGCAGGTGGTCTTGCGTGTGTGCGTTTTTACGGGTTTGTATAAATATGAGGACTACCTTCTTGACGACTATGTTGCCTGTCCCTTACCTGTGCCACAATACTAAGGCGACCTTCGGTGAAAATGGTCCCCCCCAAAAAGGCACGTACCCCGTATGAGTATTAGTCAGCCATGTGTCACATTTGCAAACGAAAAAAACCGAAAAACATGTTGATCGCGGTACAAATTTGCTTCGATCGAATTTTTGACAATCGATAGCAATGATTTGTGTTTACCGGCGGTTTATAATTATCTGTAGGAATATACGTAATTTTTGTACCGTTATCATTACTATCTAGACAGGAATGATATCTATCATAATAGCAATAGTAACTTCACTATATATTCAACAAGCGAAAATGTTTATTTCTTTGTTACCGTTAGATCACAGATTATTCTGCCGGAAGATTATCTTGTGACGTGTATGAACGTGAAAATGGGAAAAGATCCGGAAAACAAGTCTGACTCATGGCCCTGCTAAGAAAACAGAACGTAGACAAAGGCAAACTAATGCCGTGAAAAAGAATCCCAATCTTTTCGGAACGTCTTCCAAGATTTTGTTGCTATTCATTGAATTTACGGACACGTAACCGTTTGATTAACAAAACGGAGTAAACGGGAGTCAGCACAAATGCAGAAGGCAATGCTACTCGCGTGCGATACACGAACATGCATAAGATGAAAAGAAAAAGTGAAATTGTTATTGCACTGTTAATGACTCTAATATATTATGTCAAATCCCTTTTCATACTTCCACAGCAATCAGCATGCAACAACTATCGGCGATGGTCGACAGTCGCGAGATAAAAATTCCGCCACTTTCTCCGAAATCTCCTTCGGGCCTCTCTCTTATCTTATCAAAAGCGAAACCTGACGCTCTCACGACTGCCTGCTACAATCGTCAACGGCAGTTCCGATTCATCTCTCGAGCGCCGTTCTTCGGGACACTCGGATAAAATGTGATTTGTCATACGACACCAAGTCCTACAACGTTTGCTTTACCAAAATCCGAAAAATCGCTCCGAACAAAGATTGTCTTCATCATATAACTAAATGAGCATTAAGAATCAGTCTATCATTGAACCCTATTAAAATTTCTTTCGCCTTAGCAAGATTGGCGCCGATCTTAACAAAAAGATAACAATCAATAACAATGAATAAAGCGTGCGAGATTTCTTTGTGAGGATGCGGCGCGCGTCATAGCTCGTGCGACGGAAAATCGGAAAATTTGCTTGGTCAGTGGAGGGGGCAAGAAGGGTCGTAACAACCACCCTCTCTTCTTTTCGTCGTATAAAGCTGGTCGGAGGATTTTGCCGACCATTAAAGGTTCTCGCCTCGAAACGACGTCCTGCAGCAAGGATAAAGACAGTTGTGCAAGAGTTCATGTCTAGTGCTCGTGAATATGAAGAAGGATTCAGGAAATATCGGGGTAAGTCGTGTCCCTTCGATAAATCTAATCAATTACGAACATTTTGATAAAGCATAGGATATCATGTAAATCGTATCCCAGGAAAATACGCACGGGGAACAAAAGATATTTGACACAAGTGCATATGTCATGTGGTCTAAATTAAGACACGAGTCAATCAATTAGCGCTTACGGAAATCGAACAACTAAATTTATTCTGCCAGAGAGCCACAATTTGTATTACTGTTATTTATTTTTTTATCAATGTCAGTTTATTACGGGCAATATGTGCTAACTTACACATTTAGTAATGGAAAAAGATAAGTTCAATATATTTTCTCTACAAACAATGCATCAAAAGTTATTCTACTGCTAATTAGCTGAACTTTACTCTAATTTAAGATTCTCTAATTTTATCTTTCCTTGCATTGTGCATCTAAGCTCGCAGCAACTGCATGGACTTCTACTTTACTCTAATCGGTTCTGTAACTGTAAAACAAATCAAACAAATAAATCAAATTACAATTAAATAATATTCACGAATCCACTTTCAATCCGCACTCTAATCTCAATCGTACTAAGCATTCGATCCTTTACTTAACTAATTCATCGACGTGCACCGCTTTAAGTACCTGCCTAATCCGATCATATATTATACTATATACCTCAAACGGGACATTCTCAGGATCAGCTGGAAAGCTCGGGAACCGCTACAATCCCGGAATGTCGTCCGCGGAGTCAAACACGAGAGGAGTACCGTGACTACCCGGAGGAAAAAGTGTGGGGCCCGAGCAGAGAATTAGATGACTGGATGTCGCTGTTCGTTTTCACAGCGAGGTCGGCGCTGACGTTTGTCCAGGAACAGCACGGAGTGTCGAATCGTGAGGCGATGGAGAACTCCTGCACAGGGAGTGCCGAACAACACATAAACGATGTTCTTCATAGTGCGGAATACATGCCGGAAGTGGCGCTCAAGAATCTTCTGACGGAGGAACCACCGAAAAGTATTGTCAGAGGATGGACGGCGGTGGATAGGGTAAGAATTTTTTGAAGCACGAACTATTTTTTTTTTTATTTAATATAACGTCAGAAAGAGGGGCCACTATTTTTGGTATATACCATGTAAGCTAACAGCAAGAATTAAGGGAAGAAGGATTGGAGTTCACGCGGACGTGTTTTTAGTCGTGCTATTTTTGTATATTTTTGCAGGAACATTTTATAGAGGGAATCGCGAGGCATGGGAAGAAATTTATGAAGATACAAAAGGATCTTTTTCCTCATAAAGATACGGTAAGACCATTCTTTGTTATAGTGAAGTTGTGTTTTTTTTATCGTAATGGTTAAATTTGAACAGAAGCGATTATTGAATGGTAAAGGTCGGTGACTTGACGCGATAGTTAAAGAAAAGAAAATGTTCTTATGTTGCAGAAGGATCTCGTTGACTATTATTACGCGTGGAAGTGGTCGAGGTCGGCCATGAAAATCCGGGAATCGCATCGTGGCCGGTATAGATCGCGATCTAAGGCTCGTTTTCCTTCAATTGGCCTGATTTTCGGTCGTCTGAAGTCCAGGATGATCACAAGAAGTGCGACGGCTGCTACGAGAGCTCTCGCAAGCGGAAGTCGCGCGGTGAAATCGTTTCTGAACAAGGCGAGACGAAACGGAAATCGATGACTGCTCACTAAATTTATCAATTGTTTTCTATGTACATTTGCCAATATCTCCGGAACTATTGTGATTTTTAGCAAACCAATCAGGGTAGCCCATTAGATTTTCTCGATTTTCGTTGTGGGCGTCTCACGGCCAAACTGTCGGTCCTAGACTATAAGTTGTATAAAAGATTTTTTTTTAAGATTTTTCACATGTGAAAGAACATTCTTTCCGCTATCGAAAAGTTGTGATATCTAATTACTATTAGCGTAAAGTACTCTGTATCGAATGGTACTGGTCTAGCAGAAAACAACAGTTTTTTAATTTTCGACCGATTTTGGATGATGTGATTCTATCGATTGTGGATAGTATCGATATTTGTATTTCCCGCAAGTGTCGCGCGCACAAGTGATCGTTTACCAACGGGGACCCAGTCACTGACTAGGTCAAAACATGGATCGCTGTTAGTAAATAATTCGCGGTGACAGAGGACAGGTCGACAATGAGCCATACGAAATATGCAAATGACGGAAGCATGGATAATTCCGCGACAAACATCTCGAACGAAGGTAATTATGCTCCGTATTCAAGGAACACGAGCTGTAGATTGAGTGTATGCAATCATTGTCTCGGAACTACGAACTGCACTTAACCCGGAATGAACCGCAAGCATAAATGTGCCTGTGAAAACGAAAGTGGTCCAGCAAGCCAAAAGATTGGAACATTATATTTTTCAGATCATTGTAGAATGTAGTTGATCCGATATCACAGGCACAAGTTCATATAAAAGTATCAACAAAGCTAAACACACAATAATTCCCACGCAATTTGAAGCCATCCATTATTTACTAGTACACACATACAATCTGCATTTAATTCACTCAGACATCACGTGCACGATCGTGCAATCTCACAAAAACACATTGCAATCAATAAAACAAAAATAATAATTCCACAGACGAGAAACAGAAGCTGATGAACGAGATCACCGAGCTGAATTACACGCTTGCCCAACTGAAGGGTAAAGTTGGCGCGTACAGTTTCTTGGATCTTGAATTAAAACAGAGAAGTTCCTCATCGTCGAACGATCACAGTTTCGAGGTTCCGGATGTCGAGGCGGACCTCGCGCAAGAATTATACTCTTTGGCCGGTCTATATTGCTCCAAGTTCGATAACGATTACGTTTTTGAATTTAAGCCAGGCAACGATATCGACGACGATCGAGTATACTGTGTTCAGATATTGAACAGAGGCGGACGCGGAAAGTTGGGAAAATTTGTCATGCCGATAGGTTTGGACCCTGCAGAAATTGAGAAAACGCATACCATAAAGGACTTTCGAATGGTAAAGCCGTTCCTGCGGAGCTGCAAGCATCACGTTGAGTGCTACGCGAGGAGAGAGGAACAGTTTCTCGAATTGCAGGTAACGAAACGATCATGAGATATTCTATGTACCGTTCATGAGTGCTGGTGATTATGTAAGTAGTCTATCAAGAATCTAAACAAAATTATATTGCCTGCGTATGTTGCGCTGCAGCTACATACTTCGTTATTACATTGCATTTATATTATAACTGAAAAATTAATTTTTCATGACTACTTTTGTAACTACCGGCATAAAAGAATGGGGTAATTTGAAGTGGGCATTATGTTGAAATGCTCATATCATAGCTGAGCACGTATACGGATACATGAGAAAGTCAGGATTCTTCTGTATTCGCAGAAAATTTTGTTGGACGTGAAGAATTGTAGCTGCGACGCGACCATCGACTACACTCTGATTTCGATTCGAATGTCTGGCATCAGGACACTGGACACGGGTCAGATTTATGATGTCACGATCTGCTTGAGGTACAAACTCTGCGAGGTCTGGCCGTACAAATTGTCCATGGCGCTAGATGTTGATGAATTGCCGGACGGCTTCGACAAGTTGTTCAACGCGTACTTCAAACCGTTGAAAAGAATGGATTTAAAGGACGCGTTTGAGGAAATCGCTGGCAATAGATCATCGAACTTTACTTGGACGATGACCAACAAATCTGCTGGAATTACCGAAATTATGGTAAGAACATGCCACACTCGTTGAACACAGAATTATCTAGTTCATATGGTATACACCCTTGTAAGTCAAGATGAAAAATTTAATTTTCACATTCTCGATTGCAATACATTGCTGGGCGTTGTCCAAAAAGTCTCGTTGCGAATTAAATAAGACTTTAATAAATAATACGGCAAGTCAGAAGGCAGCTTTAAAAAGATTGTTCTTTTTTATTCCTTAAATTAGCTCGGTTCCGACAGCGACTGCAGTGTGGACGCTTTAAAATTGCCGAAGATGGGCCAAAAAGATAAAACTGCGAAGGATCAAACACAAAATTATCGAATGGAAGAAACTGAAAAAGCTGATGCGGATGAGAACAATTTGATTGAAAACACTAAACGTCGTAAAAATAAAGACGTCAAAAGGGTGAAAAAAAAGTTGAACGATGGTAAAAAGCAAGCAAAGTTAGACTTTCATGTTAAGGGTAAGAAACGCGAAGAGAAACTCATGGAAAAAATTGATGAGGTTCTTGAGAATGCAGAAAATGAAGGAAATAATGTGGAGAATGGCGAGGAAAAAATTAAGGATGAAATGAATCTCAGGTCGAAGAAAGTGAATGTTAGGGCTGAAACTGATGAACAGGTTCCATTGGTAGAAGTTGAGAAGAGCAAAGCGGAACAACCGAACATCGCGACTTTGACTAAAACCACTGTGGCGAAAAAGACGAAGATGAAAAGAATCGAGCGACTACAGAAGGAACTTAATGAGATTGAGGAAAGACGGTCGGAAAATGGCGAGAATGGCGAAAATCATGACAAAGTCAATGAGATTCATGAGAATAAAAAGGATAAGAGCAGTAGGAGTAATGATAAAATACCGCCAAAGCGAGCGAATCGAAAGAAAAAGTTTAATGTGGAAGCCGAGAATGAGAACGAAAGTGAACACTTAAGTACGCAAACACCAAGCAATAAGCAGAATGATAGTTCGAAGAAAAGTGAAACTGATACAGAAGACGAAATATCACCAAAAGGGAAACGCGCAAAAGTTCTCATCCGACCGGCTGCTAATCCCGAATCAACGAGAAAGAAACGAAAAACAAAATCCCGATTAAGAGCAAAAAATCGCAGCGACAGAGAACTCTGTGACCACGACGAGAACACGGAGAAGTCAGAAAATTCTGCGAGAATCAGCCATTCGGACGACAGCATCGACGAGCCAACAGCGACCAATTTCAACAAATTTAATCGGACGATCCGGAGCATTAGAAGTGAAAGAAAAAATTATAAAATCATAGTGACACCTAAGACGAAAGGTGTGAGGATGAATGGCGTGAAGTCCAACGTAAAGAAACCAGAAATCTCGAAGAAACAAATTCAGAGAAACAAGGAAACTATGGAAGAGAAACTTGGAAATCTTCAGAAGTCTCGGATAGCGAGCTTGAATTCTCACCTTCTGAAAACCCGAGAGCAAACTGCGAGTCCGAGAAAGAGGACGGATAGATCTAAAAGAATTCGATGGATGGATCAGATTCGGAAACAGGATTCCGTAGATGAGGGAGTGATCAACAGTACTCCGATATGCGCGGAAATCATTGATCAATTGAATTTTTCCGAAATCGCGGAGCTAAGTAACATCGACTCTACGGAGAAAGACTGGCGAGGAAGGAAATTTTTGGAAGGCCACGTGGCGAAAAAATTTTCCAGCAAGAATGGTAATGAGAAAAAACGAGAATTCCTCGAGAGTAACGCGATGAAACGGAAGACTTCGCGTAAACGTGGCGAGTCGACATTTTCTGGGGGAAGCGTGGAGTCGGACGCGGAGAAGGAAAATGATGATTTGTTTAACAAGAGTGAGACTGAAAGAGAAAAGTCTGCCGAAAGGGGTGAAGCGAAGAAAAGAAGGAAGGTCGTTAAAAGTGTACCCGATGTGAATAGAAATTATAGCATAGTCGTCGATACGAACTCGAGCGACGACGATCTACCTGATAAGGATTTGTTAAATGATCGAGAATTGTTAAAGGATCTAGCATATATTAAGGAGCGCAGCGACTTCATCCCAGCGACGAAAAGACCTAGAAAAAAGAAGAATAACAAAAAGATTAAGAAATAGGAGTATCTTCATTAACACAATTCCATCGCGCGGCCGTAAATCGAAGATATGTTTCAGATGGACAGTTATTTTTTAAGAGATATTTGTTGGTGTGTTTAATAAATTTATTATTCGATTGTTCTAATCATTTATACGAATTTTCTGATGTGTACGGTATAGAAAATATATTATCAATCATTGCAAAATGTTGCGTCTCTATTTTTCGCCTTTTCGTCTGTTCCGATTTACTAGGTAAATTTTGAGGTGCGCCATCTCACACGCCTTTACCATGCCGTTGCCCAACGTACTTTGTTTATCCGTTCATCTAACCTGCCAAGTTTGACAGGCTCGTCATCTGTCGTCGACAAGAAACCAAGCAAACAGAATGCTGTCACCCCGTATTAGAAATAATTCGACGTAAGTCTTAGAAGTCTCCGATCAAGAAGCCGGCGACGTAAACATGCCATCCTCCAACTCGGAAGTTCAATGCGGGCCTTGTGCCTGTAAATCGCGGTAGGTGATTCGACATTTTAACCAAGTCACGCTCCTCCCGAGCTTCTCGTATGCACATACGTAATTTTTATATTATACTATTTTTTTTTTTGTTTCCGCTAAGAATATCGTACTTTCGCAATGTCCTCGTCTCGGCCAATTTGCCGCGAGTCCTCCTTGATTTCGTGGTACTCTCGATGAAGGTCAGTCTGGCGATGATAATTGCGACAATCAAAATCGTAACTCCGTCATGGTCGAAGAATCTGATCGGCGAGACAGTTCTGGTAAGATATCGTTCGAAGCCGTTTTTTAAAGTGAGCTTCTGTAAAGACGCGAATTTGATCGTCGATGGAAAATGAGGGAATCTCGTTGAACTGGAAAAAAAATGGATGGAACTCGATATGATTGAAGAAAATGGGAAAAAAATCGTTTTAACTGAAGAAACCACATGTCGACGGTTTTATATATTTTTTTCCCCCACAAAGTTCAACTTCCTGCTTTCACCCGTGTTACATCGCGACTCGAACGACCATTCTCCAAACCATTCACTAAACCGTTCTCCAAACTGTCTCCCCAGCCTTTCCTTAAGGCGTTCAGCGTCTGCGTTCACAATGAAGATCTTTGAAGCGAAGAATGTATCGCGCGTAACGTCTGTAGGAAGCATAAAAGTGTATTTTACGTAGATTACCGGAGCTGGACACGGAATTGGGCGCGAACTGGCAATTCAGTTGGGCGCACAAGGCTGCATTGTCGTTTGCTGGGACAAGGATACCGATGCGAATCGATCGACGATGAGCGAAGTATCGAAAAATGGCGGAGAAGTAATTTGTCAGAATTAATAGTGTCGTCACACGTGCCAGTCTTTATGGCAATGGTCTACGTCGAGAGTCTTAACAAGTTTAAGTTCTCGTTTATATTTCGTTGCATCGATTTGCACTGAAATGTAAACAGAGAAATCCATCTGTTTTAGATTTCTAACCTACACCACTTTCATAATTACAGTAACATATGTGAACATTAAATTTATCCGTAAAAAATTTTCCGTTTTTGCATGAAAAATCACTGAAGGTGTACGGATTCATAGTTGACGTGTCAAATAGACGCGAGGTACTTGAAACAGTGAAAATGATGCGAGAGAAACGTTTGCCGGAGGTGACGATACTGATAAATAACGCTGCAGTTTTGTACCATCGTCCTCTTCTTTGTCACAGTTCCGAAGAGATCGAACGAACATTCAATGTCAACGTACTTTCCAATTTCTGGGTAATGAACCTCATCCATCTTCCATCCGGCGTTCATGAGAACATTCTACTAATTTTTACCATTAATTTACCCCTATCGACCGCAGACGATAGAAGCATTTCTTCCGAAAATGCTGCAAATGGGAAGAGGCCACGTGGTTTCAATGAGCAGCATGTGCGGAATTTGCGGGATTGCAAATAAAGTACCCTACTGTGCATCAAAATTCGCCGTTCGAGGTAACGCACTCTACTCATTCAACGGTCCACCCTGTACTGTACGCGGCACGGCATATGAATTTACGTAATTAATACTATAAATCTATCATGATAAAGGACTCATGGAAGCACTTCATGAGGAAATAAGATTCCACCCACGCCGTCCAAATATTCGCTTCACCACAATTTATCCGTTCTACGTCAACACTGGCCTAGCCAGAGATCCAGAATACAGGTAACGAATGGCGGAAATTATTAGGATCATTCAACATCGGAATTACTCATTTCATCGTCCGGTGTAACTCGATGAAGGCGACAAATGCGTCGATGAAAGTGAAAACAGAATCATTTCTTTGCATATCATATTACCCGTCTCGCAAACTGTTAGAAAGTCCTACTGTAACTGCAGTATACAGGTAAACGAATGCTGCTGGACTGCTGGTGTTATCGTAATAACGATAGATTATCGTACGTAAGCGTGTTTAGTACCGGTAGGGTAAGTATTGCTTAAGAAACATGCATGAAATATTTTTATTTTTACATTTTTCACTACGCTGCGACGTTATGCTCGATAAATCTCGATCGACTGCTTCTAATATCGATCGCGGAGTTTGGTAAGCGTAATTGCAACGCGAGAAAGGCCTTATCAATAGCAGGTGCACAGACCGGGCATTACTAACAAAGTAACGTCATCCATAAATTTTCAGGTAATTCGAGTGAGCCTGGTTCAGGAAACGTGCGAATTTCTTTTTAAAAATCATTTCTTTTACTTACATATATGATAATGTCAATACTTCCTACACTTAGACCACCATTTATCGAGCACCCCGTGCGCCGCAAGCACGTGTCTAATTATGCGCGAGCGTGCGCACGAAATTATAAACATATCCCTTTCTTTTTCGTTTGGTTATGCTTATGAATTGCGTAAGGCTCGATATCTGGTCGGATGCGGGCGTTCAATATAATTCTTCCGCTTCGTGCCTACTGACACGTAAAATTTCCGTCTATAATTGTGCCACTACTCGCTACGCGACGGACGTCAATTATTTTCCGCATCACGACAGTCCGCGAACTCCTGATATATGACGTTAGAAGACAAAATTACACGTGATTATGAGTGCACGCGGCTGTCGAACGATCATGGAAGAAGTCGTATCGGACATTGGCAATATTTTACTTAATCGCAAGGAATTGGGTTAGATTCTTCGGCGCACCTGACGAACGGGTTATTCTTACGAAGTTGACGCAGGCATGGGCGTTTCATTACGACAATTATACAGTAACACCATATGGTGATCGTATTAAGTGGCGTGGAGAGCGAGGAAAATATTTGCATGCTTGATCGGCGTAGTAATCAATTCACATTTATCATTTGCGAAGGAGTACAATTACGACTCGTTCCCATTAAATTTTTGTTTTCTTATTGTTAATAGAGAAGAGCAAGTTCATAAGAAGATAATTTTTATATTACTTGATTCAACGGTCGTTATTATTTTTGTATAATATTTTTCGGCTTTATTTATTTATTAATTTAAAACACGAATTTTAGCTTAATATGCACGTTGTACAGTCGATTACTTTGATGGCGTTTGATTAAGGTGACAAATACCGGGAACTTTACCTCGATGCACAGGTCAATATGACACATTTTGTAATGCAGATTTCCATACGTGTTTGGAGCCGTTTCACCAGAATATGCGGCGAGTGAAGTGATCAAGGCCATTCAAAGGAACTACACAGAGTACTCTATACCACGTTGTCTCATGACGCTAAACGCGATCAACAGGTAATTGATCAAAATTGTGCATACACGAACGATTATAAGTATCAGAATTACAATCTTAGACCATGTATACTAATAGACACTGCTTCAGACAACTGCATTGACGCAAAGATAAAATCATCTATGTGACGTCACATGTGGGCAATGTAATGATGGAAATTGGTGTATAATCTCATTTGAAAATTTCAACGTAGCTGCTTGCATATATTTAGAGCGCATTTCATGCAGTATCCGTCATTTGAAATTATTTTTTGCGCACATGTGAAGTCACATGGATGATTTTATCTTTGCCTCACTCTGGTTCGTGAATTCCTATACAAAAGGCGGATCTATGAGTATATATGGTCTAAGATTACAACCTATAGACCTATTCGGACGTTTTTCGTTGTTTACAGAATTCTCCCCGAAAGCGTGATGCGACTCATACTGGACTTTTTGGCGGACATTGACAAAAAACGGAAGCAAGGATACCTGGATCAAGAAGACCACATAAATAGATAAAAAGAAAATTGCAACACTCTGTACACCGGATCCGTTACCTGCACTTATCGTAAATCCGCTTAAATATGCAACATACTGTCACATGTGTTTAATCATTAGAAGGACGGTTTACTTTGCAAAGACTATATGATTACATAAAAAAAATGATATACCACCCTTAAAAATCGATGAGTTATCTTAATTTCCTATCAAACCGTCGAAGTATGCATCGTATTATGATGTAAGTTTGATGCACAAGAGAATGCTTAGATCGCGAACACAACATGATTGGACAAAAAATTGGCATCCTACAGGTACACATTTTCTTACGTTTTCTTAGCTTATGATGCCATCTAAACGTGCATCATATTATCATATTAATTGTCGCCCACTGATACGTTCGTTGCGAAAGCTGTTTTGGCGTGGGCGGATTTAGACTTACAATCGCAGGTAGACAAAGAGAAGGACCTTAATCGGGTACATCCCCGACGAATCCGTAATGTAGATGTTCGGCGAGGCGAGGGGGGAAGCTGATGACGAAGCTGACCCTGAAAACGATCCTGTGCAGGCTCGTTGCACCGGCGACCTTGCGCAGGATTTCACTTTTATTGTGAAACGGAGCCCACTCGCGTATGTACATACGTATGCGCACACAGCTGAGAGAGTTCGAGCATTTTCTGTCTCGTGTGTAATTTCACCTTCGATCGAATTCATCATCTTGACACACGCGAAATTGCATCAAGAGTCCCGGGATGAATTTATTTATTTATTCACTTATAAATCAACCGGATAAAGACCCCTTTGATATAAGAACAAGTATACATGTTAGAGTAAAAGCATAAAATTCATGAAAAAAGATTTTGGTAAATTTTGACCTATGCTTTTATTTTGTGTCTACGTATCTTAGTAAAAATTTATCTTCAGAAACGAGAGATTAAACAGTATATGTCAGTTTGTTCTGATAATTCGATTATTGCGACGAATCTGTAATACGAGATAACGCGTTGTTTCTTGAATTACATACCCAATGTCCCCGATTCGTAGCACCGGCCTACAAAATTCGATCCTTGCTCAGGTTAATCATGCGAACGTGTGTGTGCAATCAATTTTTTAATCATTTGTCCTGGTTAGAACGACTTGGATAATTCGATACAACTGCAACGCCTCTTAACAGTTTCGTCACTCTGGGTACCAATATATGCTGATGATTTTGAAAGTAGTCTAACAAGGGAGGGCAGGGAAGTGTCTGGATCGGATTAAATTCTCCTTGAATATGTTATATCTTAAGATTAAGACGATAAAGTGGGAACATTTTCACCACCGATAATTGCACTACTCAAGGTCTTCTCGCGTTTTTCATCCTCGCGATGGTTCCTGTTCCATCATAAAAACGGCTCATTCGCGTCTGCAATTCGTCCGCGCCAAGGTCGCAACATGCATAGTCTCTCATCACACAAATTTCCATATTAAATCGTCACCGCGTTTAACTTCTTTGTTCGAAACGACTCGGGACAATTTTTGCAACCTTCATGCCACCGTGTTTTTCGTCCTCGCCAAATGTGATTTTGTTCCATCCTTTTGTCCTACACCGACTGTCGAGTAAAACTGACGCGAACGCTCGATGCATCCTGATTCTTACAAACGAATGTCATATTTCATTGTGACTCTGCATAATGATGAGCACAGAACCCGAAAAACGTAGCACACGTGGCATTAATGAATGAAAAACTGGCTCGAGAGAAGAAAGAATATGAAATCAAGAAACAGGAAAACTACCCTGTTGTTTAGATAACACAACGACAGTGTTGGTAAGGCTCTGTTATACGATGATGTTTTGTCGAACAAATCAACAGCTTGATTAATGTGATCACCTGATCTTTATACCTGGATTCTCTGGCTGAGTTCTTTTAGATAGATGATTTGCCAGTAGAGATCATTATGCAAACGAATTTTGATTTCACGATTTTTAAGACCACCTTAACTCGAATTTAGAATGTGGTCATTGGTCAAAACTGTGCTTAAGATGGTCTCAAGTCCTGACTATGAATACTGCCCAAAATCACAAACGATCCACTTCAAAGACACATCGAGCCGAGTGCGACCCGCACCCTGGTAAGCGCCTCAAGGAAATAGTGAGTGCGCGAGAAAAAGAGACTGGCAAAAGGGAAGAAAACGAGACCGTCGAAGGCGGCACGTCGTAGTCGAGACGAGACGAGGAGAGCGAGCATGAAGACGACGGCCTTGCCTCCGGATGGCCTGCCGCCGCCTGTGCCGGTACGTTGATTCGAAACCGGTGTTCAGTCAAGTTCAAGCAACCGATCCGAGCGTACGATCTCTGAGCGTGCGAGTCGAGCGGGCTGACGTGCACGCTGCCTTGAAATTGTCGCGATCAATTCGTTTCGTCGCGACGGATCTACGAGCAGAGTTCTCTCGCGAGTGTCCTCAAGAATCGTTGCTCGTGTCTAGTGCGAAGTGAGACGCCTGCGCAGTCTTCTCTGCATCAGGATTCGGCGGGATTTGGGAATAAAAAGTGCTGCACGGGTCTCTTTGGGTAATGATGCTAATTGGCTTTTGTTGCTGCGGCAGGATGAACGATTGAAGACCTCGCGGCGACGGTGGGCTACTGTGAAATTTTGGAAAACGGAGCGAACGAATGGTAAAGTTAAATAACGGGAAGAATGGGGTAGCTTGTTTGTTTGTGCAAAAATTCTTTCATGTTTTGGCACATGTCGGAAGAGTTGTATTGCGGGTTGTGGATTGTGGAGGAGAAATATTAGGTGATGTTAGCATTGTTGCAAGTGAGGTGTTCAATTGTCCATGTGTGAAAACGTGAAAGGTATGACGAAGGATAATATTTGAAGTTTCGTTCATTTGAGTAATTACTCAGAAATCCTTAAATTCCAAGATGACGGCAAAGTTTTAACGTTTGGTCTATAGAGAGAAACATTCGCTCCTCGTGGCGCGAAGTATTAGGAATTCGATGTTCAGTCGTCAATTCATTTTTCAATTCGATGTGACCCGTCTGCGGTTTGATAGGTATCTATTCGTATTGCGGTCAGTTCGTGATTCATGGCGAGTGTGATTAATTTACTTTGTCTATCGTAATGACTTGCAGCTTTTCAATGTTATTCGATGAATTTTGTAGAACTGTGATTTTTCTGATTAACTTCTGTTCAACACGCTACTATTATACAGCAAACAACATTATTGTCATATTATAATAACAATAAGAGAAATATATAAAACAACTGCAAACATTTTTCCACAATTTCGTAAAACAAAGAAAGAACGTCATATTTATATAATACTACAAAACCAATAGATCCCGTCGGCGGTAAGGCTAATTTTTGAAGCAAAACTACTACCATGCCAGAAAGCATTACACATTACGTCATATTTATGAAATCAAGAGACTCACGTTGTCCGCACAATAGAGGCAACGGTGCAGAACTAAACGAACGATCATTTTCAATAATCGCCTGCCGATCAGGAAGTGATTTTCCATCATGCCAGCACTAGCGAAGTGTCGCTTTTTGCCTGAACGACGTCAAAACGTCCCAGCGGGTGATTAGCGTACACTTGTTCTGCGCTTTAACGATCCAAGGATCGCCGACGATCGACGGACGCGGCGCGGTGTTTACGGCGTCGCTTAGGGAGACGGAAAACGAGATGAACGCAACCGTCGGACGGTTCGTTTTACGACGGCAGAATCATAAAGGCAAACGGTAATTGGCAAGGCAAATTATCGTCGCAACGTTTTTTCCCACCTCGTCATCTAAATGTAACTTGCTGCCTTCTTTTTCAGCCGAGCATGAACTACGGTAAACTGCACAGTAATTGTCACCTCGAGAAAGACCTGTCAGACTAGACATATTCTTCTGAAAACAAGTATATTAAAATGAAATCGTCGATTCGTCAATGTGTGTGACGTAAAGAACTCTTATCTGTCTTGAAGGCATAATGGAATAATACCGAGATCGTGAGGTGCATTCCGCGGCATCTATCTTTAAGTTAAAGTGGAATAAAAAGAGGAGTTGTGCAAAAATTATAAAAATATCGATAGGGTCGATAATATCGTAAATGAAGATCCATTGAAGATTTTGTAAAAAATAACACATGACATGACTTAAACCTGCCTCTCAATATTGAGTTAAACTGACGGAAAATGTCGATTACTGCGTACTTTACCCTAAACGTAATTCATCACTTTCCAGCGAGGCGTGAAGTAAGAAATCAGCAAATCCTGTGATTCATTACCGTGTGACAACATGTGCACGAGGTATACAGGGTGTCGCGTTATTAATGCTACAATCCGGAAGGGACTAATTCCTAATAAGAAAATAAATCTAAAATATTTGAACATTTTAAGCACACTCAAGTGCACAACTCTGTACACAAGACTATGTACCATTTATTCACGCAAAAATGATTCAAAATCCCATTTCTCAAAATCCTTATAATAACAAAAATGTATTCTACATCTTCGAATTACATTCTCAAAAAGAATCAGCCACTTGCCGATCGATGACAGGACGGCACTCGGGTTTGTCCGGATAGATTAGTTCGGAAAGTGCAGCGCGGAAGTGTGTCAATTATTGTGACACACGCTTAATTTTGCGAAAGTGGCCCCTTTTTTTCTCCCACTCCCCATTTTCCTCCCCATTTCCCATTTCCACGGCGGCGAACAAACAATGCAGGCGTCGCGCTTTCTAAATGCGGTCTCTAATTCACCGCGCGATTCCTCATACGGAACATTTCGATTGCGTCACCCCGACGGCGGAGGGGAAAAAAAAGGATTATCAGAACGTAATATTGTATAACGGAGGCGGGCCGAGAGCGCGAGGCCGCCCGACAGAATCCGGAAAATTCGATTGCACGCGAACGATCGCGTAACGAGACGAACGAATCTGTGTTTCGGCGATTAGCTGCATTCCCCGCGCGCACGCCTCGACGTCGATCGTGTTTCGGTAGATCATTTGAATTTCAGATCGGACGCGCAGCGCGAATACTGCGGCCGGCGGTTCTCGTGGATATCATTTAAGAGAGAAAGAAACGAAAACGGACGGTATGGGAAACGGGCGAGACGGAATGTTTCCTCGTCCCGACGAAATCGTTTGACTCGTTTCCTTGATCGTTACGAAGTCGTCTAATCACTTTCGTCGTGGGAAAGGAAAATAAATTATCGGCCGCTGTTGGTGGACGCGTAGGAGCAGGATTTGTTACGCGTTTATTGAGAGTAGAAAATTTCATTATATTTGGTGCTTAAGGCTTTGTTTTACACATGTGTGCAGATAATATTGTCCTATGTGTTCTGGTAGTTCTTGGCCAAATACAAATAATTATTGAAAAGAAGAAAGAAATGGAATAAAAAGAAGTGTGACGGATTCGAATAAATCTCGTATGGCACTCTGCTTGCCATCCATTCTCTGTATGGAGAAAAATGATCCTTGGTCTACTTTCTGAAAGTCACATCAAGGATCCGTTCGAGGCGCACCTTATTGAAGCTATGGAAAAAAAAATGAGGAAGTATTCGTGACGCACAAAGGTTAATTCTTTCAATAAATGACGCGAACGATATTCTCCCGAACTTTGCCTCTCTCCGCCGACTTCCGTAACTTTGGAACGGCAATGAGCGCGAATGACTGAGTCCAATGAAGTCAATTTCTTTCTCCTTTCAACTTGACATTACGCGGCAATGAACGTCGATCATGGAAATCGATGAATATCCTGATCTTTCACCCTCGTTTCAGCCTTGAAACATCAGGCGTCAAATACATGTCGATCCTGTCCGATAGGACAATTTATTCGAACTTGCGCTGGTATTTTCGAATTCGTCCAAGGCAAACTCGTGCGACAAGATCAATAGACACGTTTCCCGTGCACTTCTCTACCAGTCAGGTGCACGCGAGAAAAAAACCATGAAAGTGGAACTATTCCCTTGTGCACAGATTTCAATTAGGAAAAACGTCCGGTAATCGACAAATTTTATCAATTCAGCTCAACATTCAGTTTTTGAGTTGTAATTTTTATATTGCACCAGAACCTTTCTTTTCATTTCATTACGACTTATCGACAGATAAGGACGATTAAGTCCACTGCACCGAGGAAAATGCGGAATTTTAGTCTGTGGTACAATTTTTAGAGACCAAATAGTACGATCGGCTTCGCTCGCGGTGGCTGCGACAAATAAACTAAAACTACTTCGGCGTGACGTTAATAGAAAATATATCGTGGACGATAACGAGCCGACTAATCAGCGGTCCTAATCAAGGAAACTTTCACCGCGACGTGTGCGCGGACGCTATAATTCCGAATTTAACAAGAAGTCCATCGAACTATTTTGTGCACTATCACGGAACATACCTGATAAATCTATTATTTCTGGCCTCTTACGTAAAGCGGAGCCAATTATATAATCGCGATTCGGGATTGGGGGCTAGTCTCGTTATCTGCATCAGTGCAAGGTGTACGTCTAGTCTCGATCATAGTGCAGCGAATTATGTAACGCGTTGTTTTCACGCTCCTCGCCCCCACTTCCCTCACTGTGTATTTTTCTATATGCAGTTTGTCGTTCCTCGTTTGTCAAGAAATTGTCTCCAATCACGTTACATGGCTAAACTGCGGATGTTTATGCATGTAAAGTATGCACGACATGTGCAGGATCCATGCAGTTGAACGCGTAAGATATGACGTGCAAGATATATGAGCCGGCAATTTTGAATTAGAAATAAGCTGCAAATGTGCAAAATATGCAAAATATGCAAAGTAACTCGTTTCCTAACAAAATATGGATACGTATAAACTTCTGCAATCCTACATGCCACCCGCAATGCGGAATATTAAAATATAGGGAAAACGTGTATTTCTAAATGGCTGTATCTATGAAGTTCTCTCATCGTGACTACGATAACGTATCATATGCGACAATGATAACACTTGCTATATATAACTACCCTCGAATCACAAAAAGAAATCAATGGCATCATGTTCTGTCATAAAATGATGTATACATTTGTCGTAAACGGAAAGAAATATTAAATGTTGAGAATTAATAGGGCATTACGGTTTACAGTTGACTGATTCAGTGTTAGTTTTTTGTCCTTAGTACAATTTCTTTCTACCATTAGTCAAGCGAATACAGTATTTATTGTTTTGTGACGATACTATCGTTTTACGCTATCGTGCCTCCTTACATAAATCTTGACATAAATCCTTTGTGATGGACAGAAACTAGAAATTTACGGCCTATATTTCGGTCAAAGATGAAACTTGAGATTAAATTGACAAGCCTGACGTTTCGACATTGATGTGTGTCCTTCGAAAAGGAATTTTTTTACCGAAATATACGCATAAAAATTTGCGTTCTCTCCAAATCACCAAACGACACGTTGCTCTTTTTTTATTTTCATAAGCGTCGACTGTTATCTTCCATTTGGAAGGTAATCCTAAAGTTACGGCCCACAGTGTACAGTTGCACTGGCCCGACTTCTTTCTATCTCCCGTTCGCAGCAATCGCTCTAATGACGGTGAAAGTTACATCTGATACTCATTTTTCCTCCTTTCTTCTTGTTTTTCGGTCGCCACCTATGCCGCAGGCCGACTTTTGCTCACCCGACCACTTATTTTCCTCTTTGCACTTTTATGTAACTTCTCATTACGTTATGGAGTGCGCGCCGGACCGTGGAATGCATCAACGGCAGCAAAAACGTCTGTTTGTCTACACTTTGAGACGTACATCCACCAGATCGATTCGACATAGCGGAAACATTGACGTTTTCCTTTTTGCTACTTCACCTTATGAATTATATTTTTAATCGACATCCAAAATTCGTGATTATTTAATATCGCCGCGTACTTTTCGATAACGGAACGACTGGAAGGTCCCGTTCTTCACGTCGGTCGAGTTCGAGTCCTTCATATTTCCTGCGCTCCTCTTGCTTCTTTGCTTTTTCGTTCTATTCGTTCGGTGGTACCGGTTTTCGAATTACGTTGCGCCGGTGGGTCGTTCACCGCGAGAAGTGACGTCAATCTTTGTTCCTTCAACGTTGGCTCATTTGCCCTGCGGCCCAACCGGCTTTGAGGAAGTCATCATCCGTCGGTGAATCACTGATCATCCTTCGAACGCCACTTGCTACGCACGGTGCTTGGTCTTCACTCGATTTCGTAGGTGTCGACCGTGCTTGGCAATGAGTGGGCTGAAATTGTCGGAAGCTTCTCTATTTTCGTCGCGCACAGGCTTTAGGAGGAATTGGACAGACTAGGAATGTTCTTTGGGAACTTTTTTTTATTACGATACTACTAAATTATTTGATCATCGGATCGATATAAGAGTAATGGATACTATAAAATGCAGGACTCTATATCTGACGTATAATGTGATCTATCTTCCTTTGCGGACGATCTGGCGTTGTGAGATGAGCTAAAAGAAACATTCCTGTCCATAGGAATTCCTTGTTTCTGGTCGCTGATCATTCCCATGTCGGTCATGCAGGCGACTCTTCTTGAGGAAAAGGGATAAGAAGCGAAGTAGATTTAAAAGTCGTCCGACCCAATCACTCGCCACAAGGTCTTTCTTTCCCATTACGAAACGTCGGTTCCCAGTGTACTTGGACTACTGAAAAGTTGCTAGCCTTTAACAAGAGAATGTATTAATGAATTATGCCTACACCAGTTTCCCTTGAATTCATCCGGTGGGTTGAACAGTAGCAATAAAAATTAAACTAATCATATGACCCGATTCCAGCGTAAACGTCGGAGATATTCAATAGTCGAACGGTTTGAGCAACAGAGTTGAGCTGGCACAAATACTGATCGCAAACGACAATCTTTCGAAAAATATCCGAGTGACTCATTTCTACAGAATTTATTCTATAAAACATTTTCTTTTTAACTTATTGTTAGATTTACGGACCGACGCCCTTTAACACACAAAGAAAAAAATATATATATACAAAAAGAATTATAATATAGAAGATAGAAAAGAATCGTGAGACAGACAAAAAAAACAAGTGGTACAGAGCAACATTGGGACAGCAAATGATAAGGGTGGCGTTCAGAATTTTCACCAAGAAGGAAACATACAGATCGTAAGCCCAGAAATTGTGCAGTGCATGTACTTCTCATTCCATGCAACGCTTCTAATTTTATCGTCGAACAATCAATGTTGCTTCTGTCCCATGTAAAATACGGACCGTCTTTGGCCCGTCCATAATCGTTCTTACGCTTACTTCGGCACATAACTACTATTGTTCAGTGACTCTTTGTTCCTAGCATTTCCGTAGAATGCACACTCTCGGCCGCCGACCGCACACGGTTTTGCATATTACGCGAGACCGCAACCGTTTCGACAGCGGTGGCTTATTATTTTTCTTCGCCTATCTAAGGGACGATCGACGCGGGGTAAGAAATCGTTTTAGAATCGTTATGGCGCGCCAGTAGAAATCGACCTCGCTCCGTTGGCCGCGATAATGATGATGAAAATTTGACGTAAGCGTTTCGGGGTCGGTCAGATTATGTGGCAAAATAAGGTCTTGAAAGTGAGAACGTCACAAACTCACCACCCGCTCGCCTGCAGTCAGAGTCGACGCGTGAGAATTGATTCTGTCTAGTGAACGAGTTCGCACAGACAACCTAGTTGTGTCGGTGATTCTGAAAGTGGCTTGAATCTTTTTTAGCGAATCGATACGTAAATTATGACATCGTGAATTTATTGTCGTTTGATTGACGTATTATGCAAAATATTATCCAAACCAAATACGCGGGTGGAAAATGATTGAACGCCACATTCTATTTTCTACCTGGGTTAGGCACGACTGAATAAAACAGACAAAGAGTGAATAAAAATTAATTTCGCGTTACGCTGACCTGCCCGATGCGCGCGGATTAAATTCAGTTCGTTCCGTGACTTCCTAGGGCCAATTGAGTCTGCACCTATAATTATACGTCATCGTATACGCATTCACTGACGATGCCGATCGACGGCACTCTTTTACGCCGTAAAAGGCGTTCCTAATGCCAGGGTATTTAAAGCGATGTCCAGTTTCTCTTCGAAACCGACAAACTACCCGACCGAAGAGTCACGCGAAGCTTGTAATTCCGACGAGTGTGCGTGTAATCTCGAAACTTCCGACAGGCCACGATCGACGTCCTCACAGATAACGAAGACTTTCGCTTATGCTCCAGTCAAAAGTAAAGCCGAAAGAATCGGACAGGTGCGAACAGAAAAAAATAGACTCAAAGAGAGTGCACGAAAATTGCATTGGCGTCGCTCGAACGTTTCTCGCCGATTTTAGGTCAACGTGAAATATTAACTCGACCAAATTCTGAGAAACTTCGTTTCTCTTTGGTCGCCGCTTTGTTGGCGATTGAAAAGACAGATGTGTTTTGAAAGGAATTCGTAAATAGGCGAACACCGACAGTTGCGTCATTGTATGATTACGTTTGAGGTATAATATACGTGAATGAAAGGATCGTCCGGACTTTGCGCTTGCTAATACAAAAGCTTCCATTCGTGATGAAGAAATCCGTCGCCATGAGACGAATCGGTAATTATGAATATTCTGGACACACGGTAGAAAACATGGAAACGCGCGCCTATTTATTTTCGATCGACAACTACTTCTGGAAGTTTGAAAGAAATTTTACGTACATCGTATTCATTTGATGTATATATTATCCCGAATGTACCGAAAAATAAAAAAAACCTATATATACGTGTGTGTCGAATATACAATAAATACAATCTGCATGAGCACAAGTAATGAGAGAGGAATGATAGGGGAAAAGTGACCGACCAATTTCTGTTCCGGGCTGCGTATTACGTTCGTGAAATGAGACGTACATGTTTACGTCGTTATACAACTTCTGCCAGTCTGACATTAACGCGCGCTAATTAACAGTTTGCAACGCATAAACATATCTCAAGTGCCTCTACACAACTTTTCCCCGACAAACGTTCATATTAACTACAACCGAAAAATCTTAGAATTAATCGATTGAGCCCGTTAAAAAATTGAAACACTCTTATCTAAATAAAAAGAAGAACTGTCGATAACAAACATTAGAACGGGATACGCTAAAATTGCTGCATTGATTACGCCTCCAATTCCAATCGACAATTTTAATTTTCGCACGGTTGAGTCGAACGAGCTTGGAAAGGGACATTATTATTACGAAACAATTTTCCAAAACTTTGCAACCTTGTTGCTAGCGTGTATCGCGTGAGCGTGCAATCTTGCTTGAATTGAGTTGCAGTGTTTCATAGAGAGATCGATCAAGGACCAATGAGCAGAGTTCGCTGTTTCAACTATCGCATGCGTTCTAACGAGTGGTTACGATTTCGTCGGTATTATCTTTCCGCAGTCGTGCATTTTTAATGTGTCCTGTGTTTTGATCTAATTACGGATCGGTATGGGGAAATGAAAGTTTGCTCCACATTGCTGTTATATGCTTTGACTGATATAAATGCGGCGTGGTCGTGACTAAACTGGGAGCCGTTTCAGCAGGATAGTTTTAAAACCACCGCAGGTGGGGATATGTATTTTTACAGGCTTCGGGTCCGAAATTTGTATTTTTTATTATACCAATTTAATCGTGTACACGAACGTATTTCATTTTCTTTATTAATTCGAAATATACTTGTAAACTGCAATGGACTGTAAACGCTTCTGAACCTCCGACGACACAATATCCCGAAAATATTCCATACTGTCATAGTGCTTGGCATATTGTCAAACAATTTGTCATTTCTTTCGTTGTTCAAAGATCTAAAGAAATATTTCAAATAAAAAAGGTGTATTTTCGAATTTTTGTTCATGTATTTATTTTGTAAAATGGAATATTCCAGGCCCGAATGGATCGTGCTGCCCTACGTTTCAGGCACGCAGGTGCTTGCATAATAAAGCAATTTATATGCCTAAATGACTGGGCGTGTGGTCGTCTAATTACAGCAACTTTAAATTTGTTCGAGCTACGCCAACGACGCGTGAATTGCACGAATACCTACGTTAGAAATGTCGGGGAAATTATACAGGGTGCGGTAAAAGCCGTGCATTACACAGTTGAGAATGAGATGATACAAAATTAAAGAGTTGCGTAATTGAAAAGCTGAAACTCTAAACGTAGTAAATGCATAAACACCTGAGTCTAATGTACATGTTACATTACTGTGAACCAAACGTTGCATGTGTCAGTAATTACGAAAGTGATGCTCAAAATTTTTACTTATACTCACGAAACTGAACGCACGAAATTTTATTGTACACTCGCAAAGCTAGTGCGTATGCGGGATATTAATGATTTCGCGTGAAAACGCGGAAACGAGGTCTGTGAAAAATAAACGGACAGGAAATTAGCACCCGTAGTCGGAGCGTTTCACGAATGAGTGAAAAGCAAAATGTGGAGTGAGTAAAAAAGTGCGAAAAGTAAAAGAGCATAACGAATGACTAGGGTAACTAGAATGAGCCTTATTTACGGTGCGATAATTTATGACCGACCTTCGTTGCTGTTCCAACAAGTTCGCACACTCTTACGTCAGCTGAACTTATATTCGCCCGTCACTTCGGCGCGTAGAAATGTCACCGAAAAAGACAAATAACAGCATCTCATCCGCGGTATCAATCCTCAACAAAATCGATGCCGAATGGGTCCAATATGACAGAGAATTTATCGTTAATTTCGTTATCGTATTACACGTTACTATATTAGAAGTATGCAAAATGAGAAACCATTCGCGTACTACAAACTTCATTCAAACGGGCACATATAAGAAATTCCGGGTCTCTTAGGTTTAGATGCTTAGCAACAAATTTCAATTTACACGATTTATAAAACAATCTACGTGAACAATTCGATTTCTTCAGATATGTTACCCAGGCCACTTTCAGAATCACCGGCGCATACGTGATGCGAGTACATTAGTGCAGATCTCAATCAACCTCTACTTTGCACATTATTAACGTCGCGTAAGACGGCAGCCCATACCTGGGAACCCGCAAACTCTCGTAAAATCCGCGAAACCCAATAAAGCGTCATTATTTATTACGCGAGAACCTCACCACGACAAAATGCGTCACATTACACACATACTTTCCTGCAAATTGCGCAAATCGTGTCGTTGAGGAACTCGAGCTTCTCGGTACGCTAATTACACGTAGTTTTACAAGACCATAGTCAATGTGCCAGTCAGCCCAAGAGTGATTCATGCACTTTTGTTCATCAATCATGATCCCTATCTATCGACAGTTAGACTATAGATCCTACCCCGACAGCACCATCGATAACGGTACACCCTGTACATTGATCTTGGTAGATATTCGATGCTTCACATTTCACGTGTATAAGATGAAATTATTATTATTATTAGATAAGAATGAGAGTGATGATGGTGAGGTGTGAGTGGTGTTTATTGCTTTAATTGATAGATGTTTGAAATTAAGTGGTTTAATGCATGATGAATATTGTTCGGGCACATGGTTCGATCTGACTGTGTTACCTTTGAAGATCTGACCATTTGTTTTCGGATTTCGTTCTCAGTGGATGATGCTGCCTCTGAGGGAAGAGGCGCCGGTCACAAATTCACGAGCACACAATCCGCCAACGGCGCTGTGGCTTTACCTAAGTTTCGAGTTCCTGATCGCCCTTGGCATCTCTGGTTTCTTAACGTTTCTCACAGTCGTCAAGTCTCTCCTGCCGAAGCCGCCGAGAGATATCACTGGCGATGTCGTCTTGGTAAATATATTATGCAACGCTACTCTGATGCTCATACGTATGATGATATAATTGAATATATAAAAAACATGCAAGAAAAAAGTAGAAAATAGCGTGACAGAGAAGATTTTTTTGAAACAGATATTTTTCCAGACTTTATAAGAAATCTATTTTTATTCCCGTAACTTTGTACCGATATTTTCGCTTGTAACGTTAAGTGACTCAGCCCGGATACGCGAACCGTGAGCCATCGTCCAATCTGAATGCAGATCGACCATTACCGAAGATGACTTGCCGATGATTTTCTGCATTTTCAAGGTCGCCGGCGCCTCCTCTACTCTCGGAGAGTCACTCGCCGAGGAATTCGCGAAGAGCGGTTGCTCGGTGATCTGCGTCGACAGAGATCGTCGGTCGATCGAGGATCTAGCGGGTCGCTTGCGATCGCAGCAGCCTCGAGTCGAGGACGTGAGTCCTCGACACCGGAAACAGGACGAAGCTGGAGGCAGCGAGGGACCGACGATAGTGGCCTACGAATGCAATTTGATGAACAGAGACGAAATACGAAATGTGGCGAGGAGGGTCAAGGACGAGGTCGGCAGGATCGACGTGCTGGTCACGTGCGCCGGTTGTCCCGATCAGGATATCTTTGACACTGCCAGCCTGACTCTCATGAGCCACTACTGGGTTTGTATTCCGGAAACGCTTGAACCAAACCGGTTAACATTGGAACTAGCGACGAATCAGAATGGCCTGTTTAACATTTTTTTATCAATTTTTCTTGACTATTATGGAAGCATGTAGGGCATCGATATATTATTTTTTAAAGAATCTTGGGGGTTGTTCTTGTTAATTAATGGATCATTTTTTGGTTCATTCTTAGACCGTGTTAGCGTTCTTGCCATCGATGCTGCAGCGTGGGAGAGCTCACGTCGTCGGTGTGACTCCTGTGGCGTCGAATCAAGATCCTTATACAGGATCAAGAGCTGCGATAGCAGGTATGTTTTTGAGTTGAAAATTATGTTATGAAATTGTTTAGAATGCATAGAAAATATGTGATGCGAAATGTCTCTGGTGTCATTCAGGTCTGATGGAGAGTTTGGGGCAGGAGTTAGGCAATGGGAATAGCCAGTTGACGTTCCTGTCGGTGGCACCGACGGCAGATCGAAGGTAAGATCATTTTCGTTTTGGTTCCAGTCGATGTTCAAAGCTAATTGCTTCTAAGAAAGGCTCAATTCGGTGTCTAATTACAGGTTTATGAGACAAAGTGAGCAACAAGTGGCCAAGGACGTGGTGCAAGCTGTTAGAAGAGATCAATGCAGTTTGAGCGTCAGTTGGAGTTCGAAACTATTGTACAAAATCAGGCAAGTTCAGGCACAGAATGTTGTTGAAGACGACAAATTTTACACGTGAAGCAAAACTGTTATCGATTAATCGCCATGTAAAGGAAACCTAGCCATAAATTTGGAAAATTTCATTACTTGCTTGTTCAAAGAAAGCATTCCTAAATGGAATCTCATAAAAAATCTTGTCTAGGATAAAAAATATGAGCTGCTCTTCAAGCACTTTCAACGTTAGACTAAACATTTTTTATCCAACTTTCTCGGACGGCACCGAGAGTCAATTCTAACAAAGACAGTTTTATTCGTCTCCGAAAAAAAGTCGTCAGTTCTCGGAAACTATTAAGTCCATCCCCAGACTCCTACGCAACTGCCGGCCCGACCAGCAGTTCCGCTACAGAAAATTGACGACACTCATTGTTCCAGCTGCATGATCTACGGCGCGATAACAAGGATCACACAATGGTTTCGCATGCAGGGCTGCGAGGGCGTGAATTCTCTCTGAATCCGCCACGGAATTCCAGAGTCGCGCACCTGTACTGCGCCGGCGAGAACAATTAACGAAGCCTCAGCATTGTGGGAATCGACGCTCTCCTTCGACAAGGGCAACCAAGGTAAAGGTAAGGAGGAGGAAGGAAGATTGGCCGGAAAGACGAAGAGGGCAGCGAGCGAAAGAAAAAGAGACGAGGACAGAAGAACGAGAGAAGGCAGAGAAAAAAAATAAAGACAAGTGGAGTGGGAAAAAGATAATTAGAAACGGCTATTATATAATGATGAAAATGAGCGATAAAGAATGAAAGAAAGAAAGCTGAGAAGGAGCGAAGGGAAGTAGAACGGTAAAGCGAAGACATGGTGACGAACAACGTATGTGGGAAGAGAAGAGATGTGCGGAATAACAGAGAACGGTAAATGTCGCAAGAGAGCGCGACAAGTAGCTCGACTAGAGCGAAGAAGAGCGAGCAAGCGGAAAAAAGACTCTTGGACAATAGGTCGTAAACATGTGGAGGCGATCGCGGAAGTGACTTGTTAAGACAAATCATCGCAGCTTAGCGACGAAGGACTTCTCGTCCCGTAGCGTTCTACCGTAGAAGCTTTTTAGAAATACAGATTCTTTTTTACGAAAATCGTCTACGCGTTATTTATTTCGTCTCCTCCTTCGCCATACTGCACCATCAAAAAAGGATCTTTCCTGGTATCAAAATCTTGTTCCCTGCTCCCACCGTTCAATTTCCATTTCAATAAAGTCCGAATCGCATAGGAGGTGTGTAGAGTCGGAAATTGTTATAATCCCTGTGCTGTAGCCTGGAAATTTTCAAGTCTCATCGTCAGTCCGTTAAGAGAACATCGCAATGGCCGCTGTCCGATCTTCCGGTGAAAAGGAGTCTGGCCGTTTGCTGAGCCCCATGCACACGGCTGTGAAACACTCTCTTCAGCTCCGAACGGTCGTTTATCTCGCGATAGATCGACAGATTCAGCCGGTGCATCCTCGTAGCGACCGTGCACTCCAATTCGCTCGCGAACGTCCCGACCATGCTCATGTACTCGCAATATTCTTGACGATCCTGGATGTTCCACTCCGCTGTTACGAACGGACCGTACTCGTGCCAATGGTCCTTCACGTGCTCGACAACCTAATTCGCGGATCGATCGTTGCCGTTTCTAAAGTATCTCACTTCAATTTCATGATAATAAGACCCGTCATTAAAATCGCAGTGCTATCATTCGATGTTCTCTGGTTCTCAAAATTAATATGGTCAATTTTTTTGAGAGAACATGAAAATTTGAGAAATTAACAATGTAGGGATTCAGATTTTCAAGGAAAAACAGGGTGCTCAGTGAAAATATCGATACATATGTACATATAGATTATATACATTTGCAGGCGAAAAACTCACCATCGTCCGAAGGGACTGATGTTCGTCCTCGTTCTCCCATAATATGTAACTGAGTGCGCGAAACATGCAGTTACCATCGCCGTAAATCTTATGCACGCGGAACGTGCCCTCGGAACCCCTTAAACGAGCCGTACCTAAGTAAAATCAAGGAAGAAGCCTCACGTTAGTTACGCATATAATTCCAAGCGTAGCATAACGACTAAACCCAAGCTTCAATTATTGTCTTTAAGAATTCATCATAGATATTAACATACAAGATTAATATAGCTTTATATTATTGATTTTTTTTACAATAATTCTTAAAACACCCATGCATCACATACCTTTTCTGGAATTATTAGAATGCCGACATCGACGTTTCTTGCGTACTCGTTTGAGATTTCCGGTTTGTACAGAAGACGAAGTCGTCGATCGGCCGATTGCCCAGATTGGTCCGCCGGTTGACGATCGATATTCGGAAGCACCGGTGACGATTTCTGAATCTCCTCGATCAAAGTATTGCTTGTCGCAGTCCTTGTATTTATTTTCATTCTTGGCGTGTAACAAACCGTGAGAGTATTTCTCTGAAACAAGGAACAGAAGATCGTGTTGGTGAAAGGAAATAGTAGACTTTGATAAAGAAAATTACGATTCTTCACTCCACTCAGTTTCTCTTGTACGCTATCAAGCACCGAGCATAATGTTCGGTATTATCATTGTATTGATAGGTGCATTGCATATCAAGAATAATGGATACAGAAAGGATTATATGTATTTTATGAAAATTGGTATACGTTGTCTAGGCATCTCATTATCGGATTATCTCTTTCGCCGACCACCCTGCATTGAATCTTCAAACTCACCCTCTCTCACGGTGTGAGCACACGATCGAAAGCACCAGAGACAAGGGAGACAAAGGGTCCTCAGCAAAATCGATATGCGAGCGTTGCGCGCGTCCAGTTTATCTTAATTTCAACGTTTAGCATATTTTCCCCCTCCCTCGTTGCCAATCGACTCGCGACGGCACTTGAACAATTTTCCTTTCTCGACTCTTACATGACACGAGCCTGGGAAGATGCACGTGGGACGGAATGTTGTCGGGATGACGAAAAAGTGTCGCGAAGTTGGAAACGAGTGATCGTCAAGTTTAATCGATTACGCTGGACATCGGATAATTACTTTGCTTCAAGTAGTTCGATTAAAAGAAACGCGGCAGTGCTGGACGGAATCGATAAAAATCTGTACATACGATTCATTGATATTAATTAATTAATTACACTTAAAAGAAATGCATCGTAAAATGTTAATTTTTTGCGGAATCGAATAAACGGCTAAATAAAATCTAGTTCAATTGTAATTTATTTAAATATTGCCCAGCACTGATATATACGAAACACAACATTTCCGGGAATAATTACAATTTGTCACCATTCCTCAACGTGAAATCGCAAAGTCAATGGAAGCATGATCGCTTATCTCGTTCTATCGGCAACAAAGTAAACCGTATCTCTCCGAAGATTATCGTTGAATCAACCGAGTCAGTTGGGTCCCGATGACATAAAACTCGGCTCGTTCGCGTCAGCACGGGAATTACGCTCGCGTTCATTTATTTCTCCGAATTTCAATATCACTTTCGGCGCCATCTTGCATCAGCTTGCATTCTGACCTGCTGACGTCACGGACGCACAAATACCCGATGTGCATTTACGAAGATAACGACTGCTAGGTGAAAACGAGAGTAATCGGTTCAGTGAGCGTGTAATTAAGAGGTAAATAAAAGGTGGAACGTTTTAGATGAAAGTCCGATTAAGCGAACGATGAGAGGGCCGCAGACTCTTTATGAGAATTTGTATCTTGATCGAAGTTAATCATTCCTACGGCCTCCGTTTAACGTGCGCGTATTACAAAACCGAAATCTTATCTGTGCGGCGATCTCAAATGAGAACCTTCGAGGCCGAAACTTTCCGCCTACCACCTCGGAAACCCTTAACGATCTCTACCTGACCCATAATCCCAACAATGAGTCGAACAAAGGTACCGAAACATTTGTCAAAGTTAAACCAATGGCCAGTCGAAATTTTTCCGTTCCTTCCGACTTCCACCAGTCTCTGTCTCAAAACTTCGAAGTACGAATACACATACCAAACGTGTGGCCTACGAACGTCGAACTCGATTTTCCATTAACAACCCCTTACGCACAAACATGCTATTTTACAATTTTATTCATACTTTCACATACAACTTTCCTTTCATATGACGAATAGGAAAACAAATATAAACGAACTTAACAATGTTATCAACCCTTTCAGTGTCCACCCAAAGAATTGTACCTAACCGAAGAATACCGAACCAATTTGACGTAATTTAGTAAGGATCCAGAAAAAAAATCACGCTAAAAAATGTCAAAACGAAAACAATCATTTCAATTCGCGGAACATCTCACTCTCGGTTTCTGAAGAGGAGCTCAACAATTGGCAGTTTTCGGAAGTATTGCCAACAACAACACATCGTTCGGTACTAAAATGGTTCAAAATAAATTATTCCTCCCACCGACCACAGATACAACATCGACGTCTCTGAGGAACATTCAGCCCAACACTGTTCGCCAGTATCCACCCACGCGACTCCAAGTCCGATTCAAGTTTCGCGCTCCCGACGGCCAGACAATTGTCCGCCATCTTTCTCTCGGTCGACTCCCTCGCACAGCGACGCAGCCAGAGCGTCGGGCCGACGAGTAGTGGGAGGCACGTGCATTCTCGCACACGTGCATCCGAGCCATTCGCGTTCCTTCCACGGTTGCCTGGCTACAGGGAGCCAGCCGACTGACGAGTTCCCTCAGTCCTCAGTCCGTCAGCGAGTGTCGGACGGCGTGAACACGAGAGACCAAGCGCGCCCCGGGAGTAAGAGACCCTGCGACGACGACCGGGGGAAAAAAAAGATGGCGGCGCATCGCGACTTGCCCGAGTAAGAGTGGTGCGTGCAGTGATGTTAATGGTTAACGGTCGTCAGCGTAGCCGTCGTCGTCGTCACATTATCGATATTCGATAACGTCTGGCGAGATACATCAATCCGGCCCGGCCAAATGACATGGGCATTTGCACCAGAAGGCACTTCCTCCTGACGATATGCATCCTGCAACTAGTGAGTCGATCGATCGATCCCATTCGGTTTTGGCCTCTACGACGGAGCGAGTGTGTGTGTGGGTGTATTTTCATTGTGTAAATTGGAGCCACGCGCGCTTTCGGCTAGACGTAGTGTGGGTTTGTGTGTGTGTGTGGATGTGTGTGTACGGATGTATGCACTGGTTGGTAGATTGACTTTATGTACCGTAGACGGTTTTGGCTGCGTACGTGGTGTGCGTGCTTATGCAGGTGTACTACTTGCTTGTTCTACATGTGTATGCATGTACTTGGGGGTATATGTAGAGAATGCAGAGCGTAACGTACGACATCTATATTTGTGTTTGATGTATTTAATGTTTACATCTGCGATGTTAGTGCACCGAGGCGTATACTGCATGCACATGCATTATTTTGTAGAATTCTTTTGTAGTGTTTACGACTGTTTGCGTGTCCTCTCTAAGTGGTTGAATAAACCTATTATACTTTCATAGTACACGATTTGCATACATATGCATACGAGAGATGTGCACACAATAGTGCACTCCGTTTGATCCAGCCTCATTTGTTTTAGATTCCCTACGTCCGTCCGTTGCTATTTCATGAAACTCTCACAGGTACCACAGGTGCTGGGTACACACATCGAGAACAGACTATAGAACACAAACCCACCGACTCCGTAGTACTACACGTCATTACGTATGTGTGACACATACCTGCTGTGAACTAAATACCTACATAGCTTACCCACGGTATAATACCGCAAGCGTATACGATACTTTCTGAGAATACCAATATTACCGCAAAATTCTTCCTATCCAACCTCCGCGTACCGTTTACTATCGCGAAATTCTTTGAAACACATTTCGTCGCGTAAACCCTCACGATAAATGTAATCCCGTAATTGCATATAATTGTATGTGCGCGTATCCTGTGTAATCATCAAACTAGCTTTGTCACGTGCATTTCTTATATTTACGCATCCGGATATACATGTATGTGTTTATATGTTACATGTTTGTATGAATGCGGAGATGTGAGAAGTAGGTGCATTCGGCACTGACTCATTCGAGTTTTCTACGGATTTAGCGATTGTGCATCATCGGGCTTCCTATGAGCTGGCCAGGTGAGCCAGGAAGCGTTCGACTGGTTATGACTGCTTTTTACTCTTTAGCGGTTATCGACGATGCTCCGATCGAACGTCGAACATTTTCCTTCCTCACACTCCACTTCGCTGCCTCATTTTATCGTATCAGCTTATCGAGATTCCGCATTATCTGTCACATTTATCCGGCAATAGTGCATTTTTGTATGCTTTTATCTCGTAACATTAATAACAATAACAATGACGATGAATTAATCAACGGCTGCAGTCCACTAACACGATAATTACCGGAATAAATTCAGCATGCGTTACATTGTTTATTGGGTAATAGTATCCGGTGTACCCATTTATAAAATAACATCGGGTGTTGCATTATAAACGGGAAACAAAAAGGTTTAGTATAGCCGGTAAAAATATTACCGCATATTTTTAATCCGATTGCACTTGAAACTTAGATTAAAGTTAAATTTTAATTATGTTGCATGTTGTGTATAGGTGCAGGTGTTACGTGCGTTATGTTTATGTATGCTTTGTAGCTTGACTTGTTATGCGATTACGTCTACGATGTTTTGCTACACGGGTTTGCTGAGTTACGATGGAACGCTGTGTCGATGTTGGTGCTTTTATTATGGCTTCACAACAGTATCTGTCTATCGAGTATTCTCTTCGCGGACCTGCTCGCGCGGGGTTGGATAACAATCCGCGCGTTGCCTTTTTTTATTTAACGTCGCGTCGGATTACCTCGTTGGCCGTGTCCACCACGTCCCGATCCGATGGATCGGCCTTGGTGGAAGTTAATTTTAATGTATCGCTTGGCTCGCTGGGACGTCGCATGGTAAAAACGTGCGCGCGGTTAATTAGAAATTTCACTCCAAAGTTCAATTAAAACGCGCATCGGTGATGCAGCGGTGTCACAAAGACGGGTTCGTAGCTGTCGACACAGAAACGCAAAATCGACGGTTTCTGCATTGCGCAATAAAGTCGTAGAAACGGGAATTCATACTTTTGGACCTTGCGAATGAGGTCGCAGAAATGTAAAGTCGCCAGTTTCTGCATTGTAAATAAAGGCGTAGAGACGTGCATTCCATTTCCACCTTGGAAGTACATAATGTTAATGTCGCGAAAAAATAAGATTTGGGAGATAGAAGCATTATTGAGAAGCGCAAGCTGCGAGCGCAGCACATTCAGCCGTAGAATGTCCCATTAACGAAGTATTTAGACCATAAGGCAATTGGTACAGATTAAGAGATCACTCGGCAAAGAGTCCCGCTTGGAATGAAAGATAATTGTTGTCACAGCGTTAGTTAATTTCTCGTTACATCTCACTGACGCTCTCACATTCTGTTCTCATTTGCAGATCACCACCGTAGAAAGGCAAGTCTTCGACTTCCTGGGGTTTATGTGGGCGCCGATACTGGTCAACTTCTTCAACATCATATTCGTCATTCTCGGATTCTTCGGAGCCTTTCAGTATAGGCCTAAATATATCATATCCGTACGTACCAATCGATAATCCAGCGTGTCCTGCATAATTAGGTCGTAGGTAATCGTATCTTCTCGCAATGGCACTCTACGACATTTTCACCCACTACAACATCAGTATATTATAATTCATGCCGAAAACATCAGAATTCCACGTATACCATATTTGCTCGTAAAGAAAATTATACTATATCAGCGAAACTATTCCATGTTTCAGTATTGTATATGGAACACGTTGTGGTTGGGATGGAACATATTTATAATATGCTTCTACCTCAATGTAGGAATATTGGACAAAGTAAGTGTTAACACCGTTAAAAATAGCCCGTGGCAAAAAAAAAAGTGTCATTCGCCTCACGTGTGCCGTTGTTCTTCGCTCTTTTCAGAATAGTGATATCTTAAATCTCGGTACCGGCAGTTTCTCGTGGTGGCACGTAAATGGACCAGGTTGCAAAGCCGTTTACGACGTTACCGAGCCGGAATTGTTCAGGCCGGCTCGTCCCACGAACGTGACAGACTGCGTACTCGACTATGAAGTTGTAGAAATATTGCACGCGTCGACGCAATGCATTCTAGGGGTAAGCGGCAAATTTTTCTTGCTTGATGAAACCGATAAGCCGTCATTTGCTCTCTTTCTTTTGATTCCCATATGAATTTTCGACGACGGCTCATTTACTCCGGTTAATAATATATCGAAACGTTAAAGATTCACAAAATTATCATTTTAATCGTCCTTTCGTTATAAGCTTTTATGATTAACAGCATTCGTAACATTTATTCCGCGCCATAAATCATTGGAACGTCGAACTCATTTTTAATTCAAATTGGACTCACGTAAATTTTATACATTACATCAAAATTCGTTATTTATCATACATAATGATATCGTTACAGTTTATGGCGATCGTGGGTGGCATCTGTTTAAGCAAAGTATTCCTGGAAGAGGATGACAGCTGTGAGTATAGAATTTCGTAGTACAGCCTTTATCATAATATGGTTATACGAGACGTATAATTACGATTCGGGGGTAGTTTGAAAAGGGCTTCCGGGACATTTTTTGCCTTGCCCCGTTAAAGCCAATCGTGAAAAAACTTCAGTTACTTACGTTTCACTAAGGATAACTTGGTCAATTACTCTGGTAACGCATTGTCGTTATGAGCCGCGTTCTAAATTATCAAGGCAAGTTTCGAATTATCTTAAAGGATGCGGTTCACCGACCATCACATTTGGACTGTCCAACTGATTCATTTCCTGGTAGCAAACGCTTCTAAAAACATGTTTAGACGAATTTACGTAACCATGCAAACTGGCTTTCAATTGCACTGAATTCTCAACACTGGACCATCGTATCATCTGTCGCGAAAATTATCGTTACGTGTTCCATGCATAATATAAGAACACTCCATTATTATTATCGCTTGAAAAGAGGGTTATCGATTGCAGTTGATTTCATTGGTGGATTTGATCCCCCATTTTGGTAAGTGCTTCTCGCCTTCATTCACAAACACACTTGCACGCCCTTCTCTCTTCTTCGTTTCTTGTTCGTTGATCGTTTCATGATTTCTCATAGCACGAGTATATAATGAGATCTTCGACGGGGCAAATCTTCAGTTATGCATTTATTCATTGCGGTTGCGTCTTCCCGTCGACGTTTTCGGAATGAAAGTTACATTCACGTTTTCGAATACTCGCACACGTTTGAGTAGCTTGAAGGGACTGTTAAAAGTGGTCTGGTTTTCCGTTTCCTTCTTTTGTCTCGTACGGTTTTACTGTATTTGGTGAGTCGAGCATGTATGGAATGGTTAATACTGGTAGCTGACAACCTTTTCATTTTTTTTTTTCTCTGCACGTTCGGAAGTCCCATCAAGATGCACGCGAATGCTAGATAGATTTTTGTTATTGTATGGTAGAGTGAAAAACAGCATTTTTTTCGTGAAATTCGCGCGACACTGAAAGAAGTGCGAGACATCAGTTATGTATAAATAGCCGGTAAAGTTTCGCTGGGTGTCGGTTTAAATTTAACGCTGTGTTTAAATCCTGTCAAGGACATCGTTCGTGGTCGATTAATTTTACTCGATTTCATTCGTTCGCCTCACTGCCGAGGGAGCAAGTGTCGTTCATCGAATTATTATATTAAATAGGAGCCGACGTTGATGGGACCTTGATTCTGTCCACGTCGTTACTATAGGGATCCAACTATGCATTGCAGTGCAGATTTCACCACAGTGACGTATCTTATAAATCATCATCTAATTGTGACGATCATCTGTCATGATTCTTCTGACTTAACTCACAATATACCATTAAGTCATTCAAACGCATTCTTAGTGCACGACATGCGCAATGCACAGTCACGTTTCGACGTCATGTAAATCATAATGTTCGACAAACATCTAATCCATGCCACATGACAAGTCTATCAGTAAAGATTCTTAACACTAGAACTACCGAGGGGATCAAAAAGACTAATCTGACAATTCGTTAAAATGATTCTTCTATTTTCTTCTACAATCCTCATAATAAAAAAATTCAATTAAAATTACCACATACGCCACGCCGATATAAATGAAGCAAAATTTCGAAAGATGACAATTCGAAAATGGCGAACAATTAATTTAGACCCCTCAGTATTCCTAATGTTAACTCAGCCTCAGTCTAGTGTAACTTATCCTTCGGATCCTCTACGCCGCCGCGGACAGAAGTGAAAAGAACCCCAGAGACCGCCACACGCCAAACACCACACACTTCGACCACTCCACACCACACCTGACCCCGACCACGTCTTCCCCCCCCCAATCTCGCCAGCTGCTTAAACTCACGCAGGCCGATGACCTTAAAATTTCAGTTGACTTTGTCGGGGGCGACGACTTCGGCCTGGCCGGGCACACGCCGTTGCATCCGATGTACGTTAGCTACACCGCCCTGCCGCCGTCCTCGCTGCACAAAAGTCCCGGCACGCAAAATTACGCGGGCGGCGCGGCCGGCACGACCAGCTCGCGTCAGTCCCTGAGCAATCGCGACGCGTCGCTCGCCAAGCACAACTCTCTGTCCTCGGGCGCGAAGAGCGTGCCCTCGAGGAACGAGACCGCGCGCAGTAATCGGTCGGACAAAAGTACGGTGTCGGAGGAAATCGGCGGCAGCGTCGTCGACTGTTCCAACGACTACTCGAATCCGCTCGATCATCTGCACAGGCCGATCTCGCCGTACGAGGAGTACGACTCGCTGGACAGTGCGGCGAGAATTCGCGCGGGACTCGGCCAGCGCAGGATTTATTATCCGCACTCGTCGAGATACAGTCCGGTCGTTTCGCAGCGGAGTAAGAGAGTGAGCGGGGTGAAGCAGCAGGTTAGGCAGGGCAAGCCGAGGGTGTTTACGGATCATGTGAGGGAGCAGCCGTTGAGGTCGTTTTATTCGGACCCGAGGCTGGCTGTGGAGGGTAGTCAGGGGAGGGAGAGTGAGAGGTCGGGGAGTTCGAAGAGGGATAGCAGACCTTTGTCGTTGTATGCTAGCAATTTTTAGGCATGGCGGCATGCACGGTGGGGACCCTATGATCGGAGTCATGATATAGTTGTACATCGATTTTTATTCGTGCCGCCATTTTTTGACAACAGTACTAGATCTAGCGAGACTTAGAGACTTTGGAGCGTCGGTGCTTCGTCGACATTTTTTGAAAGTTCTCTGTCAAGCGATTTTAGCTGTGCACGACGAGAGAAATAGGTCTGTGTATAAAAAATTATCGAACCACGAAGCTGTTCTCATGGCGCCTTTTGAGGCGAATGTTTCAGGGGACAGAGAAAACTGAGTAAGACTTTCAATTCGTCGATCTTCAAGAGTACTCTGCTACTCTACACAACTGAGCGTGGAATTGAAGAACTGAATAAGACTTCTGTTAGCTCACTTTTTTCAAATAATGGGAACATCATCAGTATCTTTCGTTAGTATTACTCTAAATCGTACTTAGAGTATGATTCAACTAGATTCTCCAGATACCACTGAATCACATCTCAAAAATCTAGCTATCGACTTTTCGAATTTAGAATAGGGATCATCATCGTTTTGAAGACTATTGCAATGCCCCCAGACTATCAGTCGCATCATCTCCGATACATTGAACAATCGACATTGTTCTTGTTGCATATCAAGACGTTAGGAATTAATTAAAAAGAGAAAGAACATTGAACCTTATACTGCCTTTAAAGTTTCGCCAGCGAAACTTTTCTCGTGTTTTCCCAGAACGAACGCAGCGTCGCGTCGTTTCTTTCCTACGCTTGCCACATAGATAGAACAATTATCATTAGTAGTCGCACTTTGAATCATTTGTCGACAAATACACATCTATCCATCAACGTCGCCACTACAGGATTATTTCGCTAAACGCAAAAGCACGCTTCAACACCGTCTCTTCCGGTTCTTAGAGTTTTTTAGGTTCCTAGGCTTCTGAGATTCTAAGACTTGATCGCGAAGCACGGACGATTAAGCTTCGAAATACGAGTTCTGACTTAATCCTCCGACGCTCGCGATTGCAAATCGAATGCCGATGCATCGAACATGGGTGTTGAGCGCTATTAATTAACTATTACTATTATTATCATAGTTATTATTATTACTACTACTATTATTATTTTCCTCGTTTCGTTACGTCGCATTCACGTAGATTAACGATTACATATGCTGTGATATGTAGAAGAAAAGTCTTGTAAGGTTCTGTGAAGAAACGTTTTTTCCGTCTTTTTCGAGAGATTTTCTTAAAGATGAGAAAGAGAAAAAAAGAGGAGATGAAAGCACATTCGTCTTTCCTTGTAGACGTTGCATGTCGATCAGTCAGGGTAAATTGTAACGGAAATTGATAACCGACGCAAGATAAGAAATTGTACAAATTTCTACGTATACCTTAGCTTTGCTCGATATCAAAGTGTTCTAAATGAAGTTTTGAAGAATTTTTCACTTTCCTCTTTTGTGGAAGTCGGTGCCTTGCCGTAGTAGAACCGTTCGAAGAATCGTTTGCTAAGTGCCGGTCTTTTTAGGGACAACGTATTTTTTTAGCAAAACGTTTGTTCCCGTATGAACTGCGTCTGAAGAATATATTTATGACGTTTCGATGTTATTTGGTTTCTTCACGGTGCTATGGTATACTTTGTTTTAAGGACACATGTGAGTAGTGCATGGAAATTGTTATTTAAGTTTTTCACGTAGTTCATTCTGACACGCACATCAAAATTTACGTATGCTGTTTGAGTAGTTTGCTAAAGGTGCTCGTGATAGATTCATCTTCTGTATCATCGATGTTTTGCATACATTTTTAATCTGGCAACGTAATGGGCCAATTTTGTCAATTATCGGATTGACCGATCGTAAATTTAATGGAATAACACGGTGCACAGTTTTTACTCTACCCTTTCTTCCGCGCGGAATTGCACAGGCCTTTCGAAAAACGAACCAAATTATCGAAAATGTTTCTCGCCCGATGAACGCTACAATGCACAATTTCAGAGAAAAAAAACAGAGAATAATTCCGAATTCTTTACAAGATCGAAAAAGAGAAAGTGCCGTTGTACATATGTATGTAACTCTTATACTTCGTACCTAATGTAGAATTTACTTTCGTCGTACCAGATATTATTACGCGGGAGCGTTCTAAAGAGAGAGAGAGAGAGAGAGAGAGAGAGAGAGAGAGAGAGAAAGTGACGTCGAAATTTTCATAGAATTCGCGAGAGTGGAAAGACTGGCAGATTGAAAATTGCAAACTTGACTATCGTGAAATTCTTCGAAGCATATCTATGTACAGACATACAGGCCAAGCAAACACAACACACACAACACATGTGCATATATACGTACAAGTAGTCATGTATGATCGTATCTGGTACTTCCGAGCTTGTACAGTATATCTATATTATATTTTTTTAAGGACGTAGACATTAGTTTTATTATTACTTTGGACCGCTGTATCACTATTTTACCTATTTTTTTTTTTGGTGCAGTTCACTGGCGAAAAGAGAGAAACAATAAACGTGCAATGCTATACCTATTCGCTTGCTTTTTTATTTATTAACCCACCTCATCTATACTCTCTTCCTTTTCTCAGCCTATTTCTTCGTCTCTAACAATCTCCTGTCTCTGAGGGTCGTTTTGTGTTTTTTTCCTTGTCTTGGGAAGTACTGGTAAGATCTCTGCATTTTTGCACTGGGTAGTTTGTTCTTGACGTTTCGGTATGTTGTGCGATGGGTTTTACAAGTTTCTTTTCATGGTTTTCGTTCTTGGGTTGCTCAAGTGCTTGGGATGTTTCTAACAGAGTAATGATTGTTAACAATTTTTGTCGTTGGGGTTTGCGTGTGAAGTTTTCCATTGTGTCTAACATTAACGATGTGTGCGCATTAGATAACGATCAGCTTGTTCTCGAGTACAAGCTTACATTCACGAATATTTAAATATTAAGGAAATCTCTCATTAATTGAACATGAATCATAGATCAATATCTTGACTCTCGAGAAGTCCAGCCGGTTGTCTTAATAATTCAGCTTGTAGTCGATTCCAAACTGATATCCACGAATCCTTTATATCAATGATAGGACAGCATCAAGACTGTTGTGTTTTTCGTTGAACGTCCTGTACATTCTTTTGCTCAAAACATAGTCTTATTTTATACTCGTTCTGGCAACACAATGACCAGTGCTTTTTTTCATATACAGTAGCCTATGTTCGGACGGTCATATATCTGGCCACAGGCATTTCTGGCAATCCTTTTAGAACCCTCTTCACACGCGGAAGTATAGTATAAACGTGCACTTCCGCGAATCGATACAGGTCAGTGTGCCACCTGAGGTACACCTTCGCCAAGGACGCTTAGCCCGATGCGTTCGAATGGCATACTACAATAAAATTGTCCACTTTTTTACGCGATATATTATTCTTTTACCAAAACTCCTTACACTTTAATAACTTACTTTTACGATTTTAAATGTCTTTAATTTTTGCAAAAACTGTTCTTTCTCCAAAATGACATTGGACCATAAATTGAAAAGCCTGTATCGTGCACCGAGATTTTTCCCATATTATTGATCATATCTTCGAAACTGTCTCGAATTCCGGGTACGTCCACCTCTAAAAAATCAGCCTTCAAACCACATCCTACCTCATCGCGAATGATTCCCTGTCAACATTAAACACAATAAACCTCCCGATTCTCCCCTATCATCCCCTCGCTCCCCCAAAAAAAACACATCCACCGTCTCACGTCTCTTCTTTCTCCGCAGTACGAACTAGGAAGAAGAAGAAGAAGCAGCCGCGACCGCTCTACAGCATCGAGTACTCCCAGCCGGAGCCCACTGTCCACGAGAATGACGGTGGCGTGTCGCCGAAGCCCATGACTCCGCGTCGCGTGAAACGAAGATCCGTAATCTCGCGAGACGGCACTCGCCGCTCGAATCGTCGTTCCAGTTCCGTTCGCCAGTCGCGCCGAAAGAATCCGGTCAACCGAATAATGGACCACCAGGAGAGCCTCTACGCGAACACCGGGCCCAGCCAGCTGACCAATCAGAACGTCAACACTCTGTCCCAGAGCACGCTTAACTACGACAGGATATCGGTGAGCTGGGACAGGGACCGGAACGCCAACTGGCAGCCGGAAGCCGTGAACATGACGGTGTCGTCGCCGACCCTGTGGAGCCAGGAGGCGAATTATTCGAACGCGAACTTCGTGCCGCCCACTGTGCCGACGTGGGAGGCGCCTGCTGGGTCGACGAGGAATCTGACGGACAATTGGCAGAGCGGAGAGCTGAGTCCGATGCAGTGGCAGGGACAGAGCAATCCGACGTTCCAGCAGACTAGCACGCAGAGTCTGAATGGCGAGGACTTGGACGAGCTGTATGGACATAGGCCGGCTAGCGCCAGGTCGAGTTACAGTAATTATCATGGGGTGAGGGCCACGCCGCAGGTGCCTAGCAGGACGGACGTTGTTAGGCAGAGTCAGAGGCAGTTTGTGCTGAGTGGACCGCCGGCGTATCAGGATACAGTGATATGAGTTCGGCGGTGGGTTGGACACGATGTTTCTCGCTTTCTGAGCGAGTGTGCGTAGAATGCGGATTTGTTGTTTGATGATGCGATAGAGAGTATCAGTTCTGAGATAAGAATGATCTAGGGAGAGACTGTGGTGGGGAACGCTGGACAGTATAATGTGTCCAATCACGCCTCATGACTCTTTCACATTCTCACTTCACACTTTCATGGATCTTCATACCCTGTACATGTACTATGCATTTACGAAATATGAATACGTACATAAACGCGTACACAAGAACTTAAGACTGTAAGAACGGCACCTTCGCTCAATAGACTTTGCTCCTCGCGATACTTTCTTCGAGAAAAGAGAATCAAAAGAGAATAATCGATGTTCTTGAGACTAAAACTCGTATCCAGATCTAATGTGCGAAATCAACTCGAAATCTTAATCTGCATAACTTTTGACCCTACTCAAAAGAATGCACCTCATAGACGGTGAAGTGAACTTTGCCTTCAAATCTCAGGATCTAATCGTGTGTTCGTTGTTTAATTCGCGATTACCTTTTTCTACAAAGGAATTTTACAACTTTACTATGGTCCCCCATATGACACACTTTTGGCCGATTTTCTTTTCGGCCTCAGACCGCTCGCTCTTCAAATTCAAGTTTCTCGACAAAAATAATTCAGTCACGAATGCAAAGCGATACAATCAAATGATCAATCTATACATCGTGACGATTGAATAGATCGTAGACTAAATGTTTATGCTAAATCTTAAGCAGCGCTCTTGTCCCCGACAGAGAAAAATCAAAAGTTTAAATTCTTCTCTCCCTATTCCATTTCTAACTTTACCTGTAAATACGGACTTTTTCTAAACTGCGCGTCGTTGTACAAAACACGGGGACAATCAGTTTTCACGCAATGAATTCATGGGAATTGAACGAATCCTTTCTTATCGGATGCGAACGAAACAAGCGAAAGGAAATGAAGATTATTTTGAGACTTTCGACCAGATGCGCGCGATCATTTATCGTACACAGTCTTCCAAAAAATCGAGAGAAACTAGTAGTTGTTAGGTAAAGAGATCTCGTCGAAACGGTGCAATGGAATATTTTTTCACTAATGTCGACCTTGATTATCGTCAAGTAATCGTTATAATTAATCGCTGATCGTGCAGGGTGGTTGAGAAAATCTCAATAAAGCTTCAATGTACCCACAATTCGTACGATATATACAACTAAATTTGATAGAATCTTTTGGTTCAAATTGGACTTTGTGGAAATGAGTATTCACGATTCTGGTAAATCGGTAATTTGGATGTATTTTAAGTAATGACGTTGAAACTACCCTGTATATCGACACCGTATGCGCAAGGTACCGAGGAAGTGAAAAACCAAAGTATTAATTATCGGTAATAGTTGTAAGTTATCGCGTACTAGCAAGGAGAAGATGCTTGTTAGTTTTAACCGGCTCTTGAGCAGTGGACCTCCACACAATGTTCAATTAATATGGCAATATGGCTTCAATCAAATTAAATTTATATATTAAATAAAACTCCCTCTTATTGGTTGCAAGTTATTATTCATTAACGAAATTACATACAAGAGCCTTCGTGCGCGTACCCTTTGAAAAAGTATAGAACTGGTGACATACTGCTAATAGATTCTTTTCAAAAGCTGGTTCGAACAAAATTTCCAGTGTTTCCTCCTTGTTCAGTTTGACAAAGACACAAAAAACGAAAAAAAAAAAATGATAGAAAATTGCCTGAGCCGTTCTGATTATTGTACAATTTAGCGTTAATTTTACTTAAAAACAAAACCAAGCAGTTTCTCATTACTTAAGAATTCCGTAGCGTTTAAGAAGCTCACTTTAAGTGTAACGTAAGTAGGCCAGACAAACGTCATTGTTCGTAACCGTTTGTTTGTTAATTTTACACCAACAATTTATTGCGTCTCGAGAACGCATGCGGCAGCTATAGTTGTTTTCTTTTTATCGATATTAAGCTGTTAATCGTAAGCGTTAAATCATTCTATCGACTTGTCGACGTATGCCAATTTGTACTTAATGTAATTAATTTTTTCTAAGCACCGACGATCGGACGCGTATCCGGTTATATTCGGTCAATCTATCATTAGTGTACGCCGATTTGTAGGATCATATTACCACAGCAATAACCGCAAGACAATAAATGATAAATGTTTACTGTGCTATGAAGATGTCTTACTTTGTCGCACCCTCATCTAAGTTATTTACACTTTGACCTTATATACTTGTATGTAATATGTGAAACTTGGTGGAAAAATTAATTTTATTCTATATCTGTGAACGGTAAGATGTTCTTTATTGTTCGGTCGATTTCACGCATACCAATGTCGCAAAGCAAGTCTGCGACTATTACTCATGATCTTTACATATACCAACAACGACTTGCAATGCACCCATAATGAGAACTCACGTATAATCTTGGAATTTAATACAAATTGTAGCTTGTTATTTACCATTCAAATTTTTGTCAATCTTGTCTCCTCAGTCTCCTGGTGCCTCTGTAGTTTTGGAACACGCTTGAAGTTAGCTGCTAGTGGTCCATACCTATAATACTAAATTCATTGTTGATTATCTTGTTTTACATTTAGAGAATCGTCTGAACAATTATTATTGAAATACGGCGATAAAAAAAAAACGCGAGTCGCAGCCCTTAGTCACTGTGATCATTGATTCAAACAAACAACACATGATAACAGTGTCCAGATCACACCACGTGGAGGTAGCTGCAAGTGGTGATCCACCCGCATTGCAAAACGGGCCCAACCTCCAGCCATTAAACAAATGATTTCACGTTAGTACTTCCCAGATAAATGTCCTGCAAAGAAAATTTATCTGGGAACCGATATAAATGGGAATCTAAATTTACCTTCCGCGGAGAATGACAGACAAGAGAAGCCTGTCGGCCATTCTTTTACAATTCTATTGGAAGCTTACATGACTATCGACACACAGCATCATCGTCGCACACATACTGAAACTTATAAAAAACCGACACACATACTGTCCTCGTGCATACAACGCTTACATTTTTATAAGTCGCATTAATTTCTAGAATTACGCATGTATTGGATATATTTAAAAGTCTATATTCTATTTCAACTAAAAATAAATGTTGTGAAGCGGATATTTGCCGTCGATAGATTCGATGATTAAGAAGAAACCTACCTGCAATAAAAAAAGAAAGAGACAAAGAACAAGTTATATGAAATGTCGGGATAGGATATGAGTGCACTCAGAACGGAAGAACACAATTAATATGTACATATAATATGTATGGATTATGTGAAGAGAGGACAAATAGTTAACTCATGATTTATCAAACTGGAAATATATCTGCTGCAACAGAAAAACAATATTGATTATTTGAAACGTAGAAGAAATGTGAAAAATAATATCGCCTGCTATGGAGACCCTAGAACAGAAACAAAATTTTTAGTAAATGTACATGGAAGGACGTCATATAAAAAAAAAAACAACATTAGACTCTATGGAAGACTCGACTGATGCAGACTCTGGAACAGAAAGCAAACTTCAATTAAAATTACATTAAAACGTTTCATGGCTTAATTAAGACCAATTGATGAGTTTTTCTATGGTAGCAGACCTACAACAGAAAGCAAAACAAAATTAAAACATTCCAAAACAATAATTGAAATTATTCACAATCTTAAAAAACCTGCAATAGAAATTGCGTAAATTATACCTGTGGAAAAACGCATACATTAGTACACAAATTGACCCGACAATCAAGTAAGGGAATATATAAGGGCATTAGATTTCAAAAATATTTCCTTGCAATTAAAATAGCAGCCATCAAAAGCGGCGCTTAAAACAAAATAACGTCGTTCATTTTCATGCCCTCCCAAAGTCGTTCATTTTCATGCCCTCCCAAAGTCGTTCATTTTCAGTCAAGAAATGCCCGCCAAAATAATTCGCCAATAGTCAGCTCATTATTTCATATTTCATGAACATGAATATAAGAAATAACAAACAAATTGACGATTTATCAAAGCGACGTAGTTTCGTTCTTAAACTTATATATTAGCAAATCCTCATTATATCTGAGGGTAATTAGACACGGTTAACTCTCCAATATAGACAAAAAATATTTTATATAACCAATAACAAGTTAAAATTGTAATTCAGGCCTCTATTATGTATTACAAAGAAGAATTGAAACAATATTATTCTTCTGATACGCAAATTCTGAAATTATATCAAAAACCAATATTTAAATCTACCAAATAATGTCTTTACTCTACAAATATCTATTATGAAATTTACATTTAATAAATATGAAAAAAGAAGAAGAGTTAACCGTGGTATATTGTATGTGAATTTCATTTGCAGATGTAACTGCTACAAGTTACATGTGCAACACCTAATAATGAGCGAGCACAGTGACAAAGTGGTATGCTAATCCAACGACGAAAGCCCTCTTCTCCGGGCCGTTTCGACTATGTCTAAATAGTCACTTCATTCTTCGGATATGCATAAGCATAGCCCCCCTGATTGGGATTTTATAAACAGGGATTGAAAGTTTTGCATTAACTCGAGCACAAATTCGAAGGCAAAGTAAGACGAAATCGTGCTTATCAAATTCCATTTCACATTTTCACGCACTGCATAAAGCAATTCTTAAACTATACCGATCTCTCAATTTATGAATGAAAAATATGCGAACAAAAGCTAGCACGCAGGCATTGCCAACATTAAAACATCTGGGTAGATAGCGGTAATATAAACTTTTACGTAAAAAGTAATATATTAGAATGTATCACTTTTTAGGTGTGTGTAAATTTAAAGACAAAATTATTGACAGCTCACAAACGTGCACATTTAACCGAAAATCCCAATCAGGTCGAAACACGTAATTCGTATGTGTAGTGAAGTAAACCTCAGTGGTACCATGAGAAGTATTATTTAGACGCATAGCATAATTTTATATACTTTCGTACAAAACTCAACAAACTCAAAAGTGCACTGAGCTGTTACTTCGTTTGTGCAATGATTACGTATTTCTGCTTAAAATATAATAATCATAATATTAGCACTTGACAGTTGCAACCGAACTCTACGGCGGGCATTAATAACACCACTTTCATAAAATGAGAATGTTATTATATAAAGTATCATTGATATGATAAGAGTATCGACTTTTAATATAAGGAGATATTTCTGACAATAACGTAATGCAAGTTAATGATAGAGAATATTCATAAATATTGAGAATATTGATAATATACGTAATATATACTTGTAAAATGATAGTTACTAAAATAAGTAAGATCGCGAGCAAAATGTTATGGTTGCAATAGTCAAGTGAATCCCAGGTAAAGACATATCACTTGAGCGCCTAACCAGTATTCGCGAGAGAAAAGTGATAGCTTCCGCTGGCCCTACCTACTTAAAATTAATCATTCACACAGAAGTATGCTACCTGCCTTCCTGATTCCTATAATTAAAAATGCAAAGCAGTCACACCAACACACACACTCCCGGATTCTCACACATTCCGCCCGGGTGCAAAAGCCTATTTCTAGAGAGTACGTCCCGGGACGTCTCCGACACCCGAGCTCAGCGCACATCATCATTCATGTCACTACTTTACGTACCAGTTCCTGAAATCGACTGTCAAAGGCTATTGCCCATACAAGTTAGACGCGATCGCGAATTTTACTAATTCATTTTTTTATACAGCCAAATGCTGTATAATTCATAATATGTATTGCGTCGTCTTTATATTAATCGTGATTATCTACTACTAACAAAAATTAGTAATAACCACGGAGATTACGTATGAAATGAATTTAGTGAATTATTGAAGTGTAACCCGAAGGCAATATAAGTATATGTTTGCTTATCCAACATGCCATCCGTAACACTACCATTCACACAACATACAATGGATAGCATGTTGGTGGGCACTAAACACATCGACAGTCGCTAGTACAAATTAGTAAATTTCAATAACCATATCCGTGCTCACCAGTCTGATCCATCCATGCAACACCTGGGCGCATGAATGGGTTCAGACTTAAAATAATGAGCACGGCCAAGAAACTGTGTACCAACCGTGTTGCTGAAAACATCCTGATCTAAGATTAGTAAACATATTGTATACACTATATGTATGCGGACTAATGATTCGTTTTCATCTTATATGTAATTCAAATTAGTTCAAAACAATGTTCTTTAAAAAATAGATAAATGTATAAACTTTAAATATGGAAAGACTGGGCATGCATGAAACTCTACTTTAGGTGATCTTTGAAACATTATTTCATAATTTCTCAAATTGAACATTAAAATATGTTTGAATAATTTTTCAATAAAATAAACCTGAAAAAAAGAGATGATTAACCTCGGGCGACCCGTTTTCAGAGAGACTTTTCTAAAGGAACTAGTATGCAGTGTATTAGTATATCTCTCTGAAAGCAGGTACTACCCGTCGCGAAGCGCCTTCTTGCTCTTTCAAACAAATTCGGTATGCGAAAACGAAATTGTTTCTGATCATAGAAAAACTATAATCCGAAACTGTTGAGTTGAACAAATTAAATTTAATACTCTACTACTATTGATGTATATATGATCATATTTTTGCAATACATGAAAGTACAAGTATGAATTTGTAATTAAATATGGACTTATTTGCTTGCAATTTTTACATTTATTTAAGTTAATGCCCCGAACGCGAATCGCGAAATGGAAATGAAACATACTATGAGCAAGGGAGACCTATCCTACTCTGATTAAACATGGCAATAATGATGGGCCTAACAAAATACCACTCATAGGTAAACTCCTCAGAATTTATCTATGGTCACTGTGCTCTTCATTCAAATTTTCTAAGGAGTAATTACAACCAATCACCCGTGTCGATTCGGACCATTCGCCCTACGACATGATTGAGTGACTGGAGGGACTATAAAATTGTACTCACCAGTGTTGTCTTGACTGCATACCACAGGAACACGCTGCAATAATGGACCCTTGGACCTCAGACTCTGGATTTGGCGGGTTGGCTTGGGTATTTTTGGCATCTTCTTCATTTTCAAGTCAGTATCATATCTTATATGAAATCAGATTTGGCTGCTGGTCTAAGGCGTCGTTGCCATCTTCTTCTTTATCGATCCACCATGATACCTTAAATAAAATTGTGCTCTGTAAAATAATAAAATTTGATTAAGTCCAATGTGAACACATGTAATAGTAATTGAGGATAAACATCAAACAAAAATACTGAAAGTAATAAATCAATTTTAAACGTACCTTGCAAACGCAACAGCATTGCATGCAATTTTTAATCAACTGTTGTTCTTCCGGGATGACTGACTCTAATACCGATGAATAATTTACAATATATTCATAATATAATATGCCAAAAATATAATAATCGAGCAACACTGACTCGAATTCGCGACTGAAAAATGTGGAATACTATTGCCCTACAATAATGACTCTAATTCGCGTGGCTCTACATTACTTTGCAAAGGGATCAAGTTACAACAAAGAGCTCATACAGCTTCAATAGGGAATAAACATTTCGTAATCAATGAGTGACTCTAAACCGCATTGCACGCGGTCACTAAAGTCTGCAATCACTGACTCTAATTCCAATAAATAATGTGCAATATACTAATAATGTTATAAGCTAGTAATATAATAATCGAACAACACTGACTCTACTTCGCGTGAGTCTACATTACTCTGCAAAGGAATGAAGTTAGAGCAAATAGCCCATTCGGCTAGAAAGGGAATAGACATTTCGTAATCAAGCACTGCCTCTAAACCGCATTGCACGCGGTCATCAATCCTGTAAGAAAAGTTATTATATTACAAGAAAATATGAATTATACTCCAACAAGCTGCAAAATTCCAGAGTTCCTGTAACAGAAAACAGACGTTGATTAGCAAAATGAATAACTTAGGTGCTGTAAATGTTGATAGAACGATTGAGTTCTTAAAATTGAATTCTTTCAATATCTGAATGCAAGAATGAAGGAACAAATGAATTCTTGAAATTGAATTCTTTCAATATCTGAAGGATTGAAAAATGAAAGAATAATTGAGCCCTTACGGAGAGCAAAATTCGCGATTTGCAGCCTTTAGCCCGGTATGATCCTCGATTCAGATATGAAATCCGATTCGTGGATAACACCGGTTTCCAGGTCACACCCTCATGGAGGTCGCTGCAAGTGGTGACCCATTAGAATTGAGGAATAAAATGATCTAATTACGTTTAGAATAATAATTTTGTCCTATACGACATATACAATTTTACTGTGCTCATTTGTATAATATGTCGAAATATTTATTTTATTGAACGTGCAATCTGAAATTTTCGCAATAAATTTATGTTTTAAGCATCTTATATCGTGTATATGTATCGGAAATATAACTAAGGAAAAAATTTTATTGCTAACGTTACTCAGACGTTCCCTCCACGACTGACGTCACCGCCATGTTCGAACGGTTGCGTTTGCGCACTTGCCCTTTCCAACCAATTCCTACCCTCGATATTGCCAAACTCAATAATTGCTTTTCATGCACAAAATATGTTGAATAGACCCAATGTTTGTGTCGAATTAGTTGCTACTACCGCCCTAGCACGTAAATCAAGTACTGAATGATATCAAACTCACCGAAAAAGATGTGAAAACTGCGAAAAACTGGGGCTGGGATACACGGCGTTCTTCGATTTCCCACGCTGCCAAGAGTGCCTGGAATAAAAGTCAGATATTTCGATTAATTCACAATATCAAGTCAAAATATATGCACCTCCGCGTTGCCCGCTAGTTAGTATTCAAGATTGTCACAAATTTATGGATGGCACAACAAATATTTATGAAATAATTGTGTTAAAAGTGGGAGCGCACCTTTTCCGACGTCACTTTTGCCACTGTCTGAACAAAGTACCGAAGTGAATGCAGCAACTTTACAGTGACGAATCACGACGAGCTACGCATGCACAATATTGAAACCGTTCAAATTGCGAGACTGCCTTCAGACCCATTCTTTCCCGCGATATCGAAAAACGCAATAATTGCTTTTCTAGCACGAAACATGTTCAATAGACCCGAAATTTATGTCGAATTAGTTGCTACTGCAGCCCTAGCACCTAAATCAAGTACTGAATAACGTCAAACTCACCCATAATGCCGCGAAAGCTGCAGAAAACGATGGTTCAGCTTGACGGCGTCCTTTGCTTTCCGAACCTGTCGAGACATGTCAGGAATCAGAATCAAATATTTCGATTAATTCACAATATCAAGATAAACCTTGTACAGAATTGCGTTGCCCGCTACTCAATTTACAAGTCTGCGGCAAATTTGAGGATGAAATATCAAATATTTATCAAATAATTGTCTGAAATGTGGAGCTTACGTTTGCTAACGTTGCGTCACTTGTGCACTGCCTCGGCCAAACTACTGAAGTGAGTGACAGTCTTATGGTGGCCAATCGCGACGAGCTACGCATGCGCCATATTGAAACCGTTCAAATTGCGAGCCTGCCTTCAGACCCATTCTTTCCCGCGATTGCGAAAAACGCAATAATTGCTTTTCTAGCACGAAACATGTTAAATAGACCCGAAATTTATGTCGAATTAGTTGCTACTGCAGCCCTAGCACCTAAATCAAGTACTGAATAACGTCAAACTCACCAATAATGCCGCGAAAGCTGCAAAAAACGATGATTCAGCTCGACGGCGTCCTTTGCTTTCCAAACTTGTCGAGAGATGTCTGGAATCAGAATCAAATATTCCGATTAATTCACAATATCAAGATAAACCATGTGCAGAATTGAGTTGCCCGCTACTCAAACTTCAACATTTTCTCAAATTTTAGGATGAAAGAGCGAATATTTCTGAAATAATTGTCTTAAAAGTGGGAGCACACCTTTTGTGACGTCGCCTCTGCTGCTCCATTGACACTACCAGCGTGCGCACGTACTTCGACTGTAGTTTCAATTTCGTGTGTTGTGTGTGCTGTGGATCTGAAGTGCAACAATGAACTCATCCCCAATTTGGTGCTGTAATATACAAAGAGTATTTCAGTAACAAAACCGTGGCTTCTAGTTATTAGCGACAGGTCTATCTGAACGTAGTGTCACACGGACAGTTCTGCCAACATTTTACGTAAAGTTTGCCACCGTCGTATTCAATGTCCTTACATTGGTGGCACACAGACCGAACCGCAGTCAGTTTCAATCAAGTGTGGTTGAATTGAATCTACAAAATTCGCAACTTGTCATCAAACTGTGTTTTACATTTCGCCGAACGAATAAGAAACACTCGCCAGCATGAATATTACGTCAGCAGGTATGAATAATCATCTACGTTTTAAGTGATAACGTGCCGAATTTCGGCCCGTGCGTACAAAGAAAATCTTAATCATAAGATCAGCGTCTGACAATGATTTGCACATCCCGTCATACCTAACCTCTCCACATCACGATTTGTCATTGTACTTGTGTTACTTTTATGTAAAAGTAGACAATGATGTTGGAATTGAAGATATTGTTGTCTTTTCCCCATAGCTGGTATCATTTCTCTTCTGGAGGAGCCGATGCCTGAGTTGAAGGTCTTCGCTCTGAAGAAGTTGGACATGATCGTTGATGAATTCTGGCCTGAGATCTCAGAGGCAATAGAGAAAATGTATGTGCTTTGGGAAATAATTTCATTATTTGCTAAATGATTTGCGTTTCTGCTTTGTTTCATTTTGAGATATGTGTCTGCGTTATTTAGGTGGCTAGATACAGATGTTAGAATGATTTTTCTTTACAGTGAAATCCTCCATGAGGATAAGATCTTTACGCAACATGAATTGGCGGCATTGGTTGCCAGTAAGGTGTACTATCATCTGGGCAGCTTTGAAGACTCTCTTACGTATGCCTTGGGCGCTGGAGAACTCTTTGATGTCAATGCCAGAAACGAATATGTTGATACAACAATAGGTATTATGTCTATTTGTAATCTTGCCGTCTGTTGCATTTTTATAATGTATGTTGAAACTTGTGTCTATGGACTATTATTTTATTTTTTTTATTTATTTAAATTCACGGGATGATCCCATTTTCATAATACAAAAGAAAAATATAGTCATAGATGAGGATGATTACAATAATTTCCTTGCGAGATGAATATGACGTGAAATAAGAAATAGTTAAATTATAAATTATAAGTGGCATTGAATATATGGTGGCTTATTCTATAAGGACGATACTCGGGTCGAATTACGGTCATGAAGAGGGGTACTATGTGAATACCAATCAATACTTAGTTAATAATTTGCTGCAGTAAACGACGCAACTCAACAAGTGTAGCGGACAAGAAACAGATATCGTTCGTGGCCGAAATCTTATTTGCAATATCCGTAATTCTATTAATAGGATTAGAATAAAAAAGCGATAGTCTGCACACAGATGTTTGAAAGATGAGAGTTGATCTAAGGTTACGGCTGGAGAAATGGAAATTGATAGATGAAAGTAGTTGAGCATTATTAGTATAGTTGTTAATTATCTTAAAGAGGAATGAGAGATCAGCAATTACGCGACGTGATTCGAGGGTTTTTAAATTTAAAAAGAGCAGTAGATTGCTGTAATCATTATGTTGATCTTCACAATATTTCCAGTGATATTTCTGATGTTTTGGCTTCCTTTTATATTCACATTGCCTTTATACATTTTGATATTTGTATTTTATGCCATTTTTGCAATCATTACTTATTAGTCCCGATCATGTCATAATTGTTCCCCCACTGTCAGTTGTTGTCAGCCTTATTTATTTTCCACTAGCTAAATGTATCGATTATTATACTCAACAACGAGTCCTGGAGGCTGAAGGAAAGCTGCCCCCTGGCAGCAAGGGCATTGATCCAAGGCTGGAAGGCATTGTGAACAGGATGTTCCAGCGTTGTTTAGATGACAACCAATATCGTCAGGCCCTGGGTCTCGCTCTGGAAACCAGGAGAATGGACGTTTTTGAGGCAGCAATAATGCAATCCGTATGTTCCCACATTATCATCCTATTTTCTGCTCAAAGACCTACAATGCTGATTTTTCTCGACGAACAAATTTAGGACGACGTCAGTGGCATGTTGTCCTATGCCTTCCAAGTGGTGATGAGCTTGATTCAAAATCGAGGCTTTCGGAATACGGTTCTCCGATGTTTGGTAAGCCTGTACCGTAACTTGGGAACGCCGGACTACGTCAACATGTGCCAGTGTCTCATCTTTTTGGAAGACCCACTTGCTGTGGCTGAGCTCCTGGACAGACTCAGCAAGGGTTCGCAAGATTGTGTCTTGATGGCGTATCAAATCGCCTTTGATCTGTACGAATCAGCGACCCAACAGTTCTTGGGTAGGGTATTACAGGCTCTTAGATCGACAGCGCCGATTCCAGGTGCCCTGATGGTGAAGCCCATTGTTAAACCCGCTGCGAAAGCGACGGAGGTGACTGCCGAAACGGCGAATATCGAGAGTGAAAGTGCGGCAGTCGTTCCGGAGGAGAAAACTCAGCGCAGTGTCGACAGTTTGGTGAGTATGCGTTAAATATTCAGCTTGAAATTTATATATAGATACTTCGTTGACGCATATGATGCGTCGTCAAATTCGAATCATGGCTGTTTGAGGTTGAGGTTTGGCTTTCTTTATTTTAATTAGAACGCAGAGGAGAGGGAACAGCAGGAGAGGGTCGACGCATTGTCGAGTATCCTCGGTGGCGAGATATCGATCGATCTCCATCTGCAGTTCCTAATCCGCAGCAATCACACCGACATGTTAATATTGAAGAATACAAAGGACGCGATACGTGTCTCCATTTGTCACACTGCCACTGTGATCGCGAATGCTTTTATGCATTCAGGGACGACCAGCGATCAATTCCTAAGGTGCATATGAGACAAACGTGATAATACCGCTTAAACAAATCCTTTTGCATTCAACAGCTTAAATTGTTGTTGGGCAAATTTGTCAATTTTATCAAAGATGTGGACTTGACGTTTTATGTCGTTTGCAGAGATAATTTAGACTGGCTGGCCCGTGCTACGAATTGGGCCAAGCTAACAGCCACGGCATCTTTAGGAGTGATACACAGAGGTCACGAACAAGAGGCCTTGGCACTGATGCAATCTTATCTACCAAGAGATACGGGTGCGGGCGCAGGATATTCCGAGGGCGGCGGTTTATATGCGTTGGGACTCATCCACGCAAATCATGGTGCAGCCATCACGGACTATCTCCTGGGGCAGTTGAAGGATGCTCAAAATGAGGTAGGTACATTACCCTTGCATTTATGAGAGGTCGACTGAATAAGGTGATGTTCTGTTCTAATGTATGGAATGTTTTTTTCATTTTCCTAATCAGATGGTTCGGCACGGTGGGTGCTTGGGTCTCGGCTTGGCAGCTATGGGATCCCATAGACAGGACGTATACGAACAGTTGAAGTTCAATCTCTATCAAGATGACGCTGTCACTGGCGAAGCAGCGGGAATTGCTATGGGAATGGTGATGCTGGGATCGAAGTCAACCCAGGCGATCGAAGATATGGTTGCGGTGAGTGATTTAAATAATTATCACAATTCATTTCTTGTATGTTCCACGTTTTAAGGATTGAGGGTTACGAAAAAGGTGTACTACATACATTTAAAACGTAAAAAAGTGTGTTTATTAGTATAAACATGATAAAATGGAAGAATGATATTTACAAGGACGCTATGTACATCTTCGATATAATGTAAGACGAATTCGTTCAGTTTGCTTCGTATTATCCTTTAGCGAAAGGAGCTTGGTCGTTCGTTTCCAAGGTGTACGCACCTTTAGCACTGCAAACGGAAAATCAGAAATATTAGAATTGTTGTGAAAATAGTTTCATGAGCGGTATATATAGATTACTTACTTTGCATCGAGGGTAGGTCCTCCCATAAAGGTATCCTTGGCCAATGCAAGCCTGGGTTCGTCGTCCATCATTGTGGCAGGAAACCCGAGAGGGTTCAATACAGATTCAGCGTAATAATAATAAGAACGGCCATGAGAGCATGCGTCTGTAAAATAACGAAATATTTGTAAATGTTCATTAAATAGCAAACAATTCAAAGAATAGAATCTTACAAAATAGATCGACTCCGCAACCGGGCTGACTTTCTCCGCCATTCGGAAAGAAATCGGACGATCCGATGTTGTCACTATGTCCCAATCTTCCAGCATTCGTATGAATTATTTGAACATGTTTAGCGTCTGACCTATCAATTCGCTCTCCTGGTCCTTTCAGGCGAAACAATGGTCCTGCAGGGTCGAGACCTTGTGGCAGACAAAATTTTGTTCTAGCAAATCTTTTAATACGTACGATATAAGTGACTACTTCCTTACTACACTTACCGACTACTTCCGAAATTGTTCCCATCGAATGTCTTGCAGCAATTCCAGCAACATGGGCGCCCAAAGAGTGTCCAATTATTTTAACGGAACTGCCCTTTAATCCTGCATGTTCTCCCAAAAGTGCGATGAATAATCCCACGTGTTTCCCAACATCGACGACGCCTCTCGCTGCGTATACATAGTCGATAGATGATGCTATACTTGACCAATCAACTACGATTACGTTATAATCGCCGACTTGCAGATACGCTAAAAAATACAAAGTACTTCGTTAAATTCCTGTAGTAAACGTGAATAGTTCATAGTGTATGATTATTCAGAACGTACCATCGCGAATTGTGGCGCAGGATTTAGAGTCACCTGTCGATTTCCAACCGTGTGTTACAATTCTGGTTGGACGTTTTGGGTCCCAGTCGGTTTCGTTCAGAAGATGTAGGTCGGATTTCAAAATGTCTCCCGAAGGCAGATTATTGCTAAATCATAGATAACGATCGTGATTAAATCTTGCAACGACGAATTTGAATCGAAATTCGGAGCATAAAGATCTTTATCCAGTTACATAGTAATGCTTAAAATATAAGTACTAACCGGGTGTAGAGCTTAAACTGGACATCTTCCACCCGACTCGTCAAATCGTAAAGATCCTTATCGGATGGCTCGGTGGCGTCTAAGTTGATCAAATATGGAAAACCCTTTTCGTCCGGGAAAAAAATGTGATTTTTCGGTGGTGACGCGGGCATAAGGAGAGCCGGTGGCATAATCATAAGTAGATAGACTAAAAAGTAAAAGCACGCATAATTAAAGCACAGTTTGAAATAAGAAGTTGTCATTAAATATTGACAGAATTTACTAACGGGCCAACACTGGTGTGGACGCCATTTTTGTCCGATTATCACTTGACGTTTCGCTAGGCAGACACTCTTAAGTTTCCGGAGTTGTTTTTCGATACCGGTCCTTTTATAGTCTCTGCAGAAACAATGATCGTCCACTTGAGCATTTCACACGATAAGCCGACTGATATTAATCGCTCGAGTATCAGGGAGGTATCGGAAAACGTAAGACAAAAGTGATAGAGATGCCAGTCGATGAGTGTTAATGTGTCAGCTTTTCATGCATTGTTTACAGCCTTTGTGTCATTTCTCCTCCGCCTCTTGTTTATATGAAATACAAGATAGCGTTGTATTTTCATTTATGCCTTATCTTCATTGCCACTCTTATGCAAATATCAGGCACAAGGTAGCAATTTTTCCCGGCACTCTATTTTCAATTTTGCTAACAAAGAATCTATCCACTCTGACATTCTTTATTGATGAGATCTAAAAACGAGCGTCCGACAAAAAATCTGAATCCCAACTTAATCAACGGTGAGTGAAACAATCCTCTGTGAGTGCCAACTTCGATGGGCAAAGATAGGCAGCGCGGGCAGTTTAATTAACAAACCGGAGAGTAACAAGATAGTCGCGCGATTTCGATTATCGCGACGCGAGTTAAAAATGGAAAGCGAAAGCTTCAAATTTTTATTCCCCCGATAACGGACGCTCACGATCTGCTCGCGTGATAACGAGCGTCCGCGTCCGGCTGGTTCGCCGCTCGATTTCGGCTGTCTTCCTTTCGTTCCGTGCCGCGCGTTTCACAATCGGCGAATCGGATGCCGCAATCGTTCCCGGACAAATTTATTGTCGATTTACCGGACGATTTACGATCCGCTCGCCGTCGCCTCGTTTTTCTTCTTCTTCCTTTATTCCCGCCCGCCGCCTGCAGCGGAATACGCTTCGAGTGCGGACAGCCAAGTAGATCCGATCGGCCGCGTCGTTATCGAGCGGTCCTATTTAGACGACTACTTTTCCGCAGAATTGCTCTCGAGCAATTTTCGTCGCCCGCCGTCGGACTTCCTGGCCGCCGCTCGCGTTGTTTGAATATAACGTGTCGAGCGTGCGGTTTCGTCAGACGCCGTACTTGCGAAACTACGCTGCAGACGGTTCGCCGTGGTAATTCGATTTGCCAGCCGGGCCAAGACGAGTAGCAAGTTTTAACGCAATTAATATCGGGCGGGGCGGTCGGCGCACCGTAAAAGTTAGCGTTTGATTTTGCCCTCGCCGATATCCCGGCACACAGGCGAAGAATGCGCTCTCTCGCGGGCTGGCCGTCGACATGTAACGTCGATGCGGAAATTAAGGCGAGAACCGTCGAAAGGTGTGCGCGGGCAAATTGCATTTGCGCGATCGGAGCTTAACGAGATCGAACAACTTTGACGCGGCTGGCACGCGTAAATTTCATCGCGCAACATTTTTCTCCCTCGCCCTTGTAAGCCAGCGTAATTGGGGTGTATAGGGCGAACAATTTGCCACGATGAATGTTCAACCCCATGCCCTTTAATCGGATCTTATTGTCATTGGAGCGCGATAACGAGATAACAGGTGTCGTTTTTTGTTTTTTTTTAGTGGTTTTAGTAGTACAGAAAGTACAGAAAGATAGAAAATAATAGTTGTACGATCAAACGCTGAGATGCAATAGAATGAAATAATAGTAGGATAGACTGAACTATAAAACACAATATTAACTAATAAAAAAATGAGGAAGAAAAAATATACGCGAAAACACGAGATGAGATGAAAGGAAACGTGCAACAATTCGCAAGTTTTTGATCTCCAATTTTCCGATGCTTACGATTCGCGGTACTGTTTCACGGAATGTTTTTTCTTCCCGGTTCATGAGCCAGCTATCTTGCGACGCCATGCTTTATTCGCGTAATAACCGTAGAACCGTCGTATCCCGGAAAACAGAAAAATTCGCTTGAGCTTCATCAATTGCACATGATGAAGTCGACATAATAAATCGAACGGAATGAATCGATCAGGGCCAATTTCTGAGATTTCGCGTCAGAGTTTGTCGTTCTTCGCGGGGCTCCCGACGAACTCGGTACACGTCGTCACTCGTTTCTGGATGACGAGGCGCTCAGCGTGCTCGAAGCGACACAAGGTGATTCGCTTTTATCGTTTCAAACGTTGCGCGCTGCGATTTTACGAAAAATAGGTTAACCGCTTTAGCGTTAACGAACGACGGTTTATTTCTTATTTATGAGAACCGTGTCGTTTCGACGCTTAATTAGTCTCTAATTTCGGTTTAGTACCAGGCGGGTGGGCGTAGGTGGGCAGCGGATTTTAATGCCGCCGCGCCCGGCCTAATAGTCACTGCATAATTTCAATGTTACGGCGTCGACGTACGAGTAATTCCGACCGATGAACGCATTTCTTCGAAAGCTTCGAGCGAGGCGGATCGGCTTGTCGCGAACGAATTCGACGTCTTTGAAACTTGAAGAAGACGTCAATTTCATTCTCACCCGATTGATGATGTCTCGCTTATCAGGCAACTTCAACGACCGAGATACGGCTATGAAAATCAACAAATCGCAGCGTGTAATTAGAAATTTATCAGCTGCATCCGTCGGGCCAATTTTTGTTCCAGTTCGATGATCGGTTCGTTGGTTTTAATCGTTACGAGGCTAATTGAGAGAAAGTCGTTTGATGTTTAATCGATGATTATGCGTCCGTCGTCTGATAAGGCTCAATCGTTGAGTTACGTTCTTGCGTTAATAACGATCGTCGCGGGATGATAGTATTTGGTGAAAATCTGGTTAGGTCGTCTAAGCGAAAACTGAAGAGATTTAAGACGCTTACCGTTTCCGTTAACTCGACGAGGCAATCTTTTTCGCGCGAACCACAAGAGCCCGGAGGACGACTATAACTTTCGCAAGACACTAACTTCTGGAATATATAATGCCGAGGAAACTTATTGCCGCCCCCTGTTGATCTTGGCCCGTCACGCGATTCGTGTCGGAAGGGGTAATTAATTCGTTGCCGACGAAAATATCGCGACATTTAGACGTATCAGCGCAAATTAATCGTTATGAAAGCATAATCCGCGAGTAAGACTTAATTACCGTTTGTCGTTCAATCACATTCGATTGTCCGAGGCGTGCAAATAATCTACGTCGGATTAAGGATTCATTCCTCGGTATTTTCATTCGGGACCGTTTGCTTGAGACGAACGAAAATATCGACGCCGCGACGAAGGCGGCTTGAAAAAATAATCTTTCGACAAATTAAGAATTCACTCTGCCTTCGGTTGACTGAGCAAATTGAAAGATCGAATCGATTCGAGCGGAAGGATAGTGTAAATAATTGCGTGCGACTTTGTTTGCGTTGCGAATTTTGCGTCGGCCCGTTTGTTTCGATACTTTCATTTTTCCTTTTTTTTTTTTGCGAACGACGTATCGAAAATTAACCGAATCGCGAACGCGGAAGTGCGGACGCGGTAGTTTTCTCGAGGAGCCTTCGGCTCGACGGCGTTGTATCATGCAAACGAGCCCTCCTCGAATTACGATCCGCCGAAATTGGCATACGATCCATAAAAGGGTCCGGCGCGGTAACTTTTTTTTTTTCCCCTTCCGGACGAAAGCCCGCCATTCTTCCCGGGGCAAATTGAATTCTATAAAAAGGAAGCGAAAGAGTTTCCGGCTTGACCCTCCCGGTAAATTCATACCGATTAAGCAGGCCGCGTTTATCGCCGCGCCCGAATTTCTCATGCGGAGCATCGAATTATTCGGATATCACGAGAGAACAGATAAGGCATAATGTACATTTAATTACATTATAAAGAGTCAATCGTAAATCGACACCATGTTTGAGCATGATAATTGAACTGTGCCGTGAGAGGTTTATTCGAATACTTAGGAGTACAGGTTAGGAATTTTGTTTTAACAATCGAATCGGAATCAAACTTCCCTTGTAGAAGCAGGACAGTTTTTGAAATGCACAGAAAGAGATATTCATATGATGAAACGTAACTTCTCTTGCGTTGCGAGTGAAGGAGGCATTTGACCTAATTTTAATCATCATTTTGACTATCACTCATTGTTGATGATGTACTGCTTTCATCACGACCGGTGATCTGTTTAACAAGATGATGCTGAGCACCGTTCCATCTTCCTATATTCCGTAGTACGCTCAAGAAACGCAGCATGAGAAGATTCTTCGGGGTTTGGCCGTGGGCATAGCTTTCACGATGTACGGTCGTGTGGAGGAGGCTGATCCTTTGGTGACGTCCCTCTGCGCCGACAAGGACCCTATACTCAGAAGGAGCGGCATGTACACCCTCGCGATGGCCTATTGCGGCACCGGAAATAACCAGGCCATCCGCAAACTTCTCCACGTCGCTGTAAGTCATTACCATATCACGTACATCCACATGTGCACGTATATATAATATATATGGTCCATTTATATTCCGCACGTCCCGGGTGCTGCACATATTCCATCTAATTTCACGTGCAATTTGTACCGATTATGTGCACAATTACTATTATTACTCGATTACGTCACTATCCACGTGGCAATGGGGAGTACGGAACATTACGTACACGGACGCTGCGAATGGTTTTGCTGTAGAAATTGTGTCGGATTGCAAACCGTTGTCAGCCGTGTTCAGAGCCAGTTTTGTCGGTCAGCTGTTTCGTGTCTGTAATCGTACAGTTCAAATTTCGTACAACCGAAATTTCGGACATGAAAATTGCACGGACGTGTACAAAAATTCAATTTTTCCACTAACATTTTAACATAAATCGATGTAACTGAAATGAGGCGAAAAATTAAATTTTCGTACGACTTTTTATTTCGACCGCCTTCGGAATCACTCCCACATATACACTTACCTCGTACAGCATGAGATTTAATTTGGTTGTTTCTCCCGTTTCCTTCCAGGTATCAGATGTGAACGACGACGTCCGGCGTGCGGCAGTGACCGGTCTCGGATTCCTCCTGTTCAGGTGAGTGTCTGGCATGGAATACTTAACTTGTAGGTAGTATCGCGGAATCGATATAAGCCGGGAGAATGCGAATTCTCCGATGGCTCGTGGCCGTATCACGGGTCGTTCAGGAATTTCGTGCACGCCACTATAAGCCGGCCTCTCCTTTAATAATGTCAACGGGGGCGGAAAACGGGGGATGATAAGAGGCCGGAAGACATTCGAAAGTTCCTCGTTTTTTTCTTACCTTTTTTTCCACCACCCTCTCGAATTTCGCTACCTTAAGCTCGACTCGATCTTTAATGAACGTTCGTTAGCTTCCCGCCGAAGCTTCGCCATTTCGAACGGGTTTTTCGCGAAAATTCTTCGCCTGCCCGACGAAACTTCTACATGCGGTAATTGATTAAAAAACTTTCGACTTCTGAGACGCCAGAGCGATCGACCGTTGCGATTCGCGCGTTTCGAGGAGGGGGGCATTTTTCGATGCTCAGTCGCGCAAACAAGCACTCGCCATCGTCGAAATATTTCTGCGACCGCGAAGTTCGTGCGCGAATGATCGTGGATCCCGTCGGGAGCGGATTTCTCGCGACGGAGAACTTTATCTACGACCTCGTCGGAGCGAATAAGGCCGCGGCTCTGATGCAAGTCGCTTTATCACGCCATTGGAGATTTAATTGAGTAAAAATTATGACCGTTATCAATCATCTAACCGATACGCCGGTAATCGGTCCCTACCATCGGGACAATTTCGAGATTCTGTCGGCCGGCAGAGTCGGACGGCGGCATTACACAATGCCCCGTCGACTTCTGTTCCACCGAGATGAGCGATTAACGCGTTGATCTCTTTGGGATGCCTCGTGAGACGACGTTAATCGTTCCCCGATTGCGATCGCGATACTCTCGATTAAGGTCAGTGCGTGATAAAGAAATATTCGGCGCGTTAAGCGTCATAGCTGTGTCGTCTCGAATTTGTAGATTCGTATCTGTTGAGGCATAAATATGTATCAAAACAGTCCGATCGTAAATTTCTGGAGAAGGTGCCGTCAGCTGGATGTCAACGTTTATTGAAGCGGAGTGGATTATTTTTCCGCTCATTTTTCTGCTTTTTCTCTTCGGCAGCTGGCCCAATAATTTTGCACCTCATTAAATTAGAAACAATTCGGACAGCTCTGAGTTGACGCGCCGATCAGACGCTTTCGTCCAGAAAAATTTCATCGGCGCTCAGCGATTTAAATGTAATTCGTCACGCCGCTTCCGACCGCACGCGCACGATCGTTTGATAAACTTTTAATGCCCGCGCGCTGCACTATTTATTCTCGGGGCCCGACCTGCTCATGCAAAAATTCCCTTTTCAAACTGCGCCCCGCGATGTTTTATTCGCGCCGGCAGAGATATTTTATTCGGTTGGACCCTTCGGTAATTGAAAATAAAAAAAATGAAGGAAAAAGTAACTGGGGCCGTTTGTTTGTTTGTTTAACCGGTTCGGCCGCGACTGAACCAACCGACATGTTTTATTGCGCCGCGCCGTTTCGATTGTGATTCCGTAAAAATGGCCAACATTTCGTTCGCTTATCTCTTTGTCATTTTATTTGTCCTTCGCCCGTAAATAGAAAAGTACGCCGATTCCTTATGCATTATTCGAATGGAAAATAGCCTCGCGAAACGATCATACACAATTAACGATTACACTTTCCATGCGATATCGTGCGTCTATTGTCTGGCCGAAAATTTTGTATCGCGACAAAAGCGATCGTCGTGTAATTACGCGTTCGTCAAGCGAATCCATCAATCGTCGACACACGTGAACAATATACGCGGCCGACGATACACGAAGCACGCCTACGCGACTCCGAGAGAGCGTTCTCTAACAAAATTATTCCCACAAAATCGCGTTTGACGACGATCGAGACGAGTGCAAGGCGAAGATATTATTAATAAGTATTGTTAACGGGTATAACACCCATTTAAAGAAGAATAGTCTCCACAAAAAATGACAATCTTAAGCTGGTCTAACATAAAAGGTACAGAAAGATAGAAAATAAGAATTCTACAATGAGATGCTGAGATGAAACAGAGTTAAATATCATAAAATAATAGTACGATCGAATAAACGGAAGCGCAACAAGAATAAATACCAAAATAAATAACTGCTAGCTAGTGAGGTATCGTCGTCTGCGGTTTTCGAGTGAAAGTGTGTGGGCGAAATATCATGAGGAAAGGAGGGGAAAATAATGGCCGGTCGGGATGGAGGGTTGGGACGACCAACGGCTATCAGAGGGGTTATTGTTCGGACGTCGGTGTGATGTTGCGTAATTGCACGGAAGTCGACTCATAATCGATACCTTCTTCCGGCGTGAAAAAAGATCGGCGGAGGGAAAAAAATGTTGGACACGTTTTGAAGCTGTGGGGGCAAGGGACGCAAGTTCGTCCGGTTAGTTTTGTCGTTTTTGCTTCTTTTCGTGCAGCTCTTTTCTCTTCTCTCTCCCTTTCTCTCTCTCTCTCTCTCTCTCTCTCTCTCACACACGCTCTTCTCCGTTAAACGACACCTGTGGCGCGAAGTTTCCACCGGAAACGGACGGCTGAGTGTGCGAGGGTGGACGCCGCCAGACGGAGAGGGGGAATTCTGGAATTGGACGGTGGATAAAGTTAGATTAAGGTGCATTATAGATTACGCGTAGAGTGCTTCGGAGATTGCACGAGGAGAGGTGCGGTTTTGCTTAATTTTCCGCCCCGGCCAACTTAATTTTACATCGAACGATGAATGATTGAGTGGGTTACGTTATTCGGTACTATCATCGTCATCGGTTTCATGTCGATTCAGTCTTTTCGGCGAACAGTAATGTATAATCACGATCAGTATTATGTTTCGTTTCCAAATTGCACTGGTTCAACTTTCGTTGCTTGTTTCCCCTGTTAATATCTGATGCAGCTTTGGCGAAATGTATATTCATTCTACATGATAACAGACCAATTAGCAATGTTCCGCATGAACAATTGCGTTTCTATACAAAAGTCATAAAGGCGTTTGTATTTTTTATTCTTTTACTACACATTTTTGGTCATGTGTGCTGCAGTCTTCGACGACTCCCTTTGACACATTTAAAGAAGTAGAATTTCGTAAAATCGTAATTACGCACGAATGAATTACAGCGACTAATGTACAGAAAGTACCATTTCACCCTGCAGTCAGCCTGTTAAATTCAAACTTGATGCGACATGTACCTGACATCAATTCGTCTTAATCGAACTCTCCTAACGTCACGAGACCTCTTCCTTTCGGCATACTAAGTAGTCGCTCAGCGTCGAAAAAAGGAAAATAAAAACGGTCGCCCTTAAAGGGATTCGCCTAGCTCATCGGCCGCGTCTCTCAGAAAGTGGAATTTGAAAAAAATATATAAAGAAGGCGCGCGGAAAAAAATATTGGAAAATTGGAATGTGGAGAGTGTCCCGGTTGGCTGAGACAGGTTTTCGACTAAGTGGGCAGAGGCGAAAGGGTAATTTGGGAAATGAGAGCAGCCTCAAAGTCGCCGACTCCAGCTTGTGGCTAATGCATTACGCGCTAACAAGCGGAAAAGCAAGTTCCGGATAGGACGTACCAGAGACAGATAGAAGAGGCCAGAGCGAGAGTGAAGGACAGAGAGAGAGAGACAGAGAGAAGGGGGTTTGGTAATAACGTCATCTTAAGGACATTATCCTGTCTCCCACTCTCGCCAAAGGGACGCCGGTTAATCAAGACTTATTTCGAAACTAACTTGGACGCTGGATCATGTTAATCCGCCGTCAATTTCCCCTCTGCGAGAGCCGGTCTTTCTTACTCTTGTTATACAGGGTGTGCTACGTAAGGCGTTACAAGCTGTTTTCCGCAGTGTGCTGCCTGAATATACTGTTCTTTTTAGACGTACTCGTATACATCCTCTTCTTACTGTTGGTTATGTTGTCGTTATCGAGATATGTATACGTGAAAGTACATTATTAAGTTTGTTGAGGATGTTGTTTATTGGGGTCGAGAAATGTGTGTAATATGAGCGGAGCGGAAAAATGTGGCCCACCCTGTATACAGACTGCTGATGCTCCGTTTACTTACCCTCTAGCACCCCCATGACTGAAGATGATTATGCTGTAATCGGCATTGCATTTGTCCCTAGGGCCACCCCGTCATTTTCGATGCGTCCTGTTCGTGTGATGCTTTAACTTTAGGGATTGTAATCTTCGTGATAATTGGATAATAGTGCACGACAGAGTTGAAGTATTTTCTGGATTACTCATCGGTGCTGTTATACAAACGGATTGCGTTACTTAGATTAGAACAGTGCTTTAAAATTTGTTAGCCTTTCGAATTTTTCGATCAACAATCTATTGACTCACATTTATATTTACTAATATGAGTAAGCATTAAGGAATCAAGTTCAGAGTTTGACAATAGGAGACTGACCGAGTTCAACATACATAATTAAACAAAATATTATATTTAAATATTATATGAATTTATATATATAATATCGAATATTTCAGAAATCATTCAGCATAACAATATAGGACAGTTCGTCGACGATCGCAAACTCGTTCATTAATGGCGACATTTTTGCGATTTCGCGGTAAACTCAACCCGTATTTCACCGGGCGCATTTGCCAGAGGATCGACTGATTTGCCGCCGTAAAAGGACCGTTCGATTCTCGTTTACGTCCGAGCATGAGACCGTAATTTCACTTTTATTTCCCGCTCCCGCCGTCTCATTTTGATATATCGCCGATAAATAATGCTTGCCTGTGCGTATCGACATAATCTCCTGCCGGTGCAGGCTCGTGAGATAGGGAGGCGCCGCTCAAAGGATGTGCTTCGGAAGAATCGTAGATTGTGCGTGCGTGCAGATTGAAACGGATGTAGGCCAGGCGAGATCCGCAAAGCTCCGTTTTAATGAACGCTTTAATCGGGGGATAAATGTAAATTAATTTCATGTAGGACGCGCCGAGGTAAATGAGATCCGCGATTCGTGACTGGACTTCTGCAATCCGTTTACGCTTAGAATTTCTCTAAACACGCCGGACTCGTTCTATTCGGACGACAATGAAAGTGTTGAATTTCTCGACTTCTTTTCCCGGGCCTCCCAAGTTTAAAGTATCAATCCTAGATTATAAGTTGTATTAGGGTGTCCTGAAGATTTTTGACGCTCAAAGGAAAGTTCTTTCGCTTCCGAGAAATCGTCATATATCAGAGAGTACCGAAAGGTATTGACAGTCCAACATTTTCACGATTTTTTCGTATCCGTGAAAGATCTTTGAACGTATACCCCGTGAATACCGAGAAGCTACCGTATACAGAAAGTACATTTCGGTAATATTTATGCCGTCTGATTACCACAAGTAAAACGCTTGGGTCGGATATGACCCCGCATCCGCCGGCTGATAGTTGAGCAAAAATACGTTCTCACAACGTCTCTTCCCCGTTAATGTAATCTTACACCGTAAATACCCCGATCTCACGTACTTCACGCCACTCCAGTACTAATGCACTCCGATTACCCCGATAAATCATTCGTCGGCGTGCGATCTCCGCGTGACGTGAGGAATTCAAACGCTCGTCTGCTTCGATTTCGACTCGAGATATACGTCTAATATACGAGCGCGAGCGGCGTTTGCGTCGAAGCTGGTCGCGATAAAAGTCCCAGACGTGATTTAATAGACGTTCGGCGAGCGGAGGGAGACAGACGCAGGGCACGATATTTTTCTTTAAATTGCGACTCTCGTCGTGCGGAGAGTGCGAGAGTGTGAGCGAGAGAGAGAGAGAGAGGGAGAGAGGGTTCAACGGGGCGAACGAGCGAAGAACGTCGAACTTTTTTTTTCTTTCACCCCCATGATTTTCCCGTGGCCATTAACGGCCGCCATTTTTTTTTTTTCGGCCAACCGTCGATGCAATTTATCGTTCGTGACAGTTCGTCCCCCTCGCAGAGGAGTGCCAAATCGGCCGGTCCTTTCAATTAAGACTTCCTTCCACGGTCAGTTATCGATTGTTCTCGGTCTGGTCGAGATTCATTGCTTTTCGGGTGATTCCGTGAGTGCGATAAGTTCCATCGTCGACTGCCTGAAGTGTTAACTATCTAAATTATTTGGAGTCAGCCGTTCGCAGAGATTGGACATTCTTACGGATAAGATAGTTTATTTTATTTTTAACCAACTTCGAAAAAGGAGGAGGTTCTCCATCCTGATCTGAATTTCTTTCTCGTTTCGGTTGATATTTAATGAGACGGCCAGACCGAATCGTTGAAGCGTACTGTCGCGAGAAAGATTCCATTGTCGAGGCTAGCAAATGATTGTCCATAGAATACAAAAATCGAAGTACAAATCTGACGTCGGCGTAGTTACATAATCCTCATACTCTGACGTGGCATACATAGTATGAACATGTTACATCGCAAAACCGTTCCTAAGTTAGACCAGCATCTATAGGCCGAGGCAATCGATAACGTGTAAATTGACCGCCCTAAATGGATAAGTAACGATCAATCCTAACGGCTGCGAAAGTTATGCCATAATCGCGTTTCTAATTGCGCAACGAGTTACCGGAATCGCGTGTTAATTGGGCGTGAATGCACGTCCAATTAGCCACTTTGCGGGGTCCCATAACGACGGGCTAAATTGCTTCGTATGGTGTCTTTGTTACTTCGCCCCGGACTGTGAATACTTCGACGAGCATTGTTCGAGACTGTCACTGACATCGAGCTCGGTGCGCTATGTCTGGATTTAATTGCGCGCTTATGCTTTAATGTCTGGGGCACGCGAAACGAGGACAGGATATTGGGGCTGATAATTTCCCATTAATCGATGTTCTCATCTTTCGACGCGTTCTGAGAAGATCGGTCGGACTCACTCGCGACTTTAAGCGTCTATGCTCCAATGTGACAAATCCACTGAATCCAATTGAACTTGTCGGGCGAAGCACGCTACTAAACATGTAAAAAATACGCGTGCCTAACTCAATCAGTTTCCTCATGATGCAGAACGAAGGGACGAAGAATAAAATTTGAACCAAGAAGAAGGCTTACTTGATTACGCTAAACATGCAACGCGTTTACCTAATATTACTTCGCCCACACATTCTTCCACCGAGCATAATGCCCGGATTCCGACGCACAAATTTGCACGCTCGGATACCCGGAACGTAACGAACAGGGCAGATAAACAGATGCACGAATTTACACGTAGTACGCTAGCATGCGAATTCTGACAGGCTGTTTTCTCGCGCGAGCAAGCTGTCCCAAAGCGAGCGGGTCAGCGCGGATTAACGCTCATTAGCTTATCGTGGCCGAAGTCACGGCGCTTGTAAATTTCGTTATCAGGCGCACGTACGTTCAGATAGGAGGCATCGCGCACTCTCATCATACACACCCACCCCTCCGCATCGCCTATTCTGATAAAACAATTATTTACGCGAAAGTGACGCTCCGTTATCGAATTTTTCGCCGGCTCGTTACTCGTTAACGCCCCTTATACTCTCGCGTCTACGCGATCGATCCTCGATCGATCCTCGAGTCGGCGTGGAAATCACGAGGAGCGACGCGCAGCGAGTCTGAACAGTCGAACTCGAAACAGTCGCTGGCCGATTGACATCGACGTTTCCCATTCGCGTCAGTGTAATTTTTCTTATTTTTGTTTTCCTTTTTTTGATGGCGCAAGGGAACATGAGAGGAGCGGATTTTTTTTTTTTTTTTTTTTTTTACCCTTGCCCGCAGGCGATTCCTGAAATGCCTTTGGGCATTTCGTACACGCATATTTCCGGGGCTATTGATTTTGCGCAGCATCCCGCTGCACGGCCGTCAATATCCCGAAAGTTTGCATAATCGTGACGTTATCCTAAAGTTATTCGGCGAGCGAAACTTTCGACTTGCTATTCGCATCGATTTTCCTGTCTTGCGAATTCTCCTTTTGTTTCCGTGTTGCTTTTTTGAAGCTGCTTCTTCTGTCGTCTGGTAGATCGAGCGAGGGGGCGAAGAAGGGGGGAGAGAGAGAGAGAGAGAGAGAGAGAGAGGGGGGGGGGGGGGTCTTTGAAAGTTGGCCGGTTGTTCTAGTCCTCTACTTTAAACTTTTTCGTCTACTTCGTGGACCCAATTTCCTCTCTCCGTTTCGCAGGATTGAGGCTTGAATGGCGAGCAGATGTACACCGATACGTTTCGGCCTCGGAATTTCTGTTCTCGTCTTTCAGAGTTCCGCGGAAGTTTCGGCGGGAAAGGATGCCTGATGAAGCTGGAAAACGTAAGACACTCGCTGACGGATATTACTTGTCGCGTGCTTCCTTTCACGGGGAATATTTTCGGCAGTGGACAAAAATTCGCATGCCGACCGCTGATTAAGCTCTGCGTGCGTCGTTTATTCTTATACAAATTTTGTCAACGTCCTACTTCCAATACAATCACGCTGTGATTATTAATTTCATCTTATATCGTGCGTTCTTAGTGTATTTTTTTCTGCAATCAAAGAGAACGTCTGCTTTGACACAATCGTATACGTAGGAATGATGTATTCAATTTTTGCGAGTCCGATGAGCTGCTCCGAGCTGTTGACCGAAGCCGTAAATGCGAACAATGAATGCGTGTGATGAAGAACCGTCGAACATAGCAGGCCGAAGACGTAAGATTCTGCCGGCCGATTGGAGCTTGCTCGCCGCAGCGCTGAAAGCAAAGTCCACAGTCGGGAAATTTGTCGGGACACGAGACACAGAGGGTGTATTTTCATCGCAGCGAGCGTTAGGCAAACGGCGAGCGACGGGAACGTTCGCGGCGAATTTAGGAGGAAATTTTCGCAATTTCGCGGCCGCGCTGAAATAGTGAGAGATAGCCGGAGGAAAGGACGGCAGTCGATAGATTGGGTCGACCGGTGTGAATGGGGAAGCGGCTAACGATCGTAAATGTGATCGATGGCGGTTGGGACGCGTCGTATCGATCCTCGTTAACCGTCGACAGAGAACTTCGACAGAGCCAGGAGTTTCGTCCTGTTTGCCTGTCCGGACGGCCGATATTACTCCAGAGCGCAGGTTTCTCTCTCACATTGTTCCTTTCTCTCTCTCTCTCTCTCTCTCACTGTGTCTCTGCTTTTCTATATCTTTCTAACTCTCCTTCGTCTCCCACCGCATTTTTTCGCCACCCCACTTGTCTGTTTTGTCTAGAATTCTTCAATCATTCCTCCAATTTCTCGTCGTCAGAATCTTCTCTCGAGGATGAGTTCGGCGTAGGATGTTTGTCTGTGCGCAAAGGTATTTTTAATAAATTTTTATTAGAGTGACGTATATTTGACAGACGTCGAGCGTAGATACGAATCTAACGGCATGGCAAGGGAAAGCCGGGAAGGATGATCAAATCAGATCCGGCCACCTGCCTGCCTTTCCTTGCAAGCCAAAAATCAGAAAAGAATTTTATTTTATACTTATACCGTAATCTAAATCGATGCGACACGACTTACGCAAAAAGTGAATTTTTTGTTAATTTTGTCTTTTACCCCATTCTGATGAGCACCGAACATATAAAAATTCTTCCGCGTTGTTTGTACACAGGCTTCAACCATAGAGTAGCGTCGGCCCGAATAGTTAGCGACGTTTCGAAAATTCTCCGGCCCGCCAGTCGCGTTTTCCACTGTTTTTTAGCGGAATAAATATTTAGCTCTCGATCGGATCCCGATAACGCTCGCGGCCCCTCGAGCCTCGAAACGGACGGGATTGTTCCCTCTGGCCGCGACGAGACTGAAAGCTGCCGATGACATCCGGGATAAACTCGGAGGAAAATAACTGGACATTAAGTGCAGTCTTTGTCGTGTCTCCGATGGAATGCGCCCGGCGAAACGCTCGAAATCGGATCAAGCGGCGCTATTTTCGATTTTAATCCCACTCCCCGGCGATCTTTCGCGCAATAGTCCGTCCACGAACGATTTCCACGTCTGATCTTCGGCGGAACGATCCGCGAGCGCGAAGAGGCAGGAAAATGCCTCAGGGCATCAGAAGGACTTTGCCGATGCCTGAAAGTGAGGCATGCGAGGTATAAAAATATCCTTCGCACGCAACAATAATAATTTTTTTTGTTGACGGGCATGCACGCATTTTCCGCTAAGAACAGAATACATACAAAAACGGTAACATAATATAATATATCGAAACAGAGGGAACAGAGAAAAACGTAGAATAGTTTAATTAAATATAAACGAAGCAAGAAATTGAACGCCCACCAACCCGATTGAAAAAGTGTTATGAGACATTTTTCATGTGCCGCATCGCACGCAGCCGGTCGCGGCCGACAATGGATGCATCTTGAGAAGTTGAAAATTACTCGCGACGACGTTAAAGCCGGGGAGCTTTTTCTCTCCCCGAGGGAAAGCGATTTCGCATTTATCGGGATCGGGCGTGTAAAGAGAAGCAAACGAGCTGGCAACGAAGCGTAAACGACACCGTCTCTTCGCGCGGAGCACGTTAGACAGGCGAGAGCCCGATAGAGAGAGGAATCCGGCGGAGGAGAGGAGGAGTCTTAAAAGTTTGATGCTTTCTTCGTGACTCGCAGGACGGGGCGCGCGCGATTCGAGGCGTAGTCATTTTCCGAGACAAGTATCGACGTTCGGAGTGAGGTCGAGCGAAAATAACCTGACATTAAGTGAAGTGCCCTGATGCCCGCCCTCGCTCTCACTCTCTCGCTTCCTCGTCCTTTCTTCCGCGACGACGCCGGGAATGTTTGAAATTCCCATTGAAGTTTTAAGCCGCGACGAGGCAAATATTGTTCCAACAAATAGAAAAGCACCGTCTCCCCCTCTTCCCTCGCTCCGCCCGCACATGCTTCGAAAGCCTCGCCCGGCTTTCGTCGCCTCTCTCGGGCCTTATTAATTTCCACCTGATCGATAAGCGCGGCCGCCGCCGACGGATTCGTACGGACGCGCGTCGACTGACTCCTCTCAGAGGATTCCGGCCGTGAGCGAGACGTGTCGCGGCGCCGTCGAGTAACGGCAGTTCCTCTTCAATCACGGATAATTAGAAATTACCCGTTAATTACGTCGCTTGCTTTAATCGCTATAAAAGGCCCGAGGCTCGGCGAGGACGCGCCAAGTGTTCCGAGTAAATAATCGACTTGATGCTCCCGACGACTTTTAGATAATTAACCGGCCGCGGGGCCTCGAAATTGTAACGTCGGACTGCGCGGCGAATATTTTCGGCCGCGAGCTGGAAGTTTCGGTCAATATTAAACGCGGCGGCGAGCTTGGCCGTCGCTTTCGTTTGTCTTTCTCTTTAATTTACGCCCCGTCGCCTTGTCTCAATTTGCGTCTCATTGTCGGTGGTTGGATATTTTTATCTCCCGACGTCGTCGTCTTAATTTGTTCAATCTCGCCGCGTCCCGATCTGGCCGGTTCTTTTCGAGAAGTTATTTCTATTTTTTCAACTTCGGCGCCGTGTCGGTTTTCCCTTGGCTTTCACTTGGCGCGCTTGTGTAATTAATGTTTCTCTTTCTTCAATCGTTCGCTCCTTACTCTCTCACTCCGTGCCCTTCGTAACGATCTCGTACTTTTTGGACTTCTTATCGTTTCACTCTCTTAATCTGTCGCCCTCACAACCCTTTTTCAATGCTCTGTACCGGCCGCAGCCGTAGCAGAATTTTTTCAGAAAAATGAATAGTCCCGAGTACCGCTGGTTCTTTTGTGGTTCAGCCCGGATTCTAATTAAATTTCTTCCTCTCTCCGGGCTTCTCTCTATCTATCCGACTACCTCCCTTTTTCTCTCTCCCTCTGTGTTTTTCTCCCTTACCGCCGCTCACCCTTTTTCCTCCTGTAATTCGTCGCCACTCGCTCTCCGCCTCGCATCCGGTTTGATCGAATAGGAGTAAATGAATTTTCTGTCCGACTGTGCCCTTGGAAAATCGTTTGCCATCGATGCAACCGATTTAAATGCCGAGATTCTTGAATTTTCTCGTGATATCGAGCTTGACTATGCCGCCTCCACGCTAGAAGACATGCAATTACCTTAACGTCACCCATACGCCTCCAGCACGCGGAAAATATTAATTTCATTTTCATTTCAATCGAACGAAGCACCTCGACTTGCCGGCTCTATTATAAACAGGCCCAAGTATATTTGCGGCAAAGAGACTGTGGACTATATAAGTGTGGACTGCCAGTAGCGTACTTCAAGCTTCACACATATCATAAGCCGGTCTTCACAGCTTAGGCACAAATTTGATCAATGAACACTCTCTAAATTTGACTTAAGACCTAACTGTGAACACCGCCCCTAGTTCCTATAAATTTAGTCTATGGTCCAACCAATCTGCATACAGCATATACATTGCGATTTTAGTTCTTGGGATCCGATGGCTCTGCAAATTTGTAACCATGATAAAGTCGACGACTGGCAATCCAAAGATATTTAGTCTAAGGCCGGAGGATATCAGCGCAGCCGGTATTACGAGAACTAACGATCGGTCGGCGCGTCTTTTTTTAAATTTCTTCCCTGCGGAAAAATATTAATCGCTCGAGTAGGGGTCGGGTACGCGCAAGGGGTTGCCAACCTGCGGGTATCATACGGGACACCATTTATCACACGCTGCGTTTTAGCGGCGGAAGTAAGCGTACGCGCACCGATTCGCACCCTCCCCGTCCTCACCCCGGTGTAATTGTTTAATGGCGTTTCAAAGTCAATTAACCTGGTAGTTTGTCGTTAAAGGCCGAACGGCGTAAACAATAATCGCTTGCACGCTCGCTAAGGGAAGCCTCTATAAAGCGAGCGGCCATAAAGTGAGCGAGAAGTTAGCCGAGCATGGCTGTCCGCACATTTTTCGTGTTTTTAAGGAACCTGACGCCTTTTGTCGAGTAATTGCGCTGCGAGAGCAGGATCGTTTCAGTCTTTTCGCGTGTCTTTGTATTTCAGTTTGGCTGAGCGATTTCAAGAATTTTTATGGAACACGAAGGGTCGATGTCTGACCATACCGTCGAGTCGCACTACTTTCTGACGTAGCTCGTCGTATATAGCCTTCGGGACATTGTTTCGATATACGATTGAATTTCAGTTATTCAACCGTTTCCAGCGTGTCCTCTTCGACGCAAGATTACTCGCGCACAAATTCTTATCGCTTGTCACAATTTAGTCATTATTAAAAACAAAATCGTAATCACTGCTCGGAACTCGTAGTAGCCGTTCTCGCAACAGCACGTATTCACGAGCAAATCAGTCGGCTAACGTTCGCATTCCTGATTCGACGGCGCCATCTCGCTAATTACACGCCGCGCGGAACACGATGATTGAAAATTAATTGAGAGCAAAAACGTTAATTTCCAGCCGACCGCCCAGTACACATATAGGTACGACCGTACAAGTCTGATTGCGAATTTGTTTGTTTCAGGTAAGCAACGCTTTAACGATTACAATCCTACTACGCGAGCCCAGTGTTCGGTGAGTAACAGTTCTCCATGGAGCCGAAAAAAAAAAAATATTGCAATTTTCGCTATCGTCTGGTGCGTAGGGGATGAAGTGAGCGAATCGAAGGGTTCGTTGAATGGTGGGCCGACTAATCCTGCGACAGTTTTTCGCGAGTCTCTCGCACGCTGTTTCTTCGCTTCAAATCCTCACGAATATCAAAATCGGCGCGGGGTGGGCTTTGAAGTGGGGGGGTGAGATTGGGTGGGGGGTGAGGAAGACGTAATCCCACCCCGAGGATTATATGTCGTCGCAGCGTCTACGGCGCCGCGCGGATTTGCTAATCCTCTTTCGTATTACCGCCTTAACTTGTCGAATGGCCGGATTCAATTAACGTTCGAGCGCGGATATTAATTAAATCGCCCGACGCCGCCGGCTGCGGGAAGAAATACACGGCGGGCCGTGTGTGCACAGGTGGAACGAGTCGAGTTCTTATCGTCCCGATTCAATCCGCACGCCGCGACGTGCGAGCGGCCTCGGCGCAGTTTCGCGAGAGTGACATCTGCAAATATTGATACACTTAGGAAGATACATCGTCCCACTCGCGTTTCTGATTCCGATGCGCTTGTATAGGGCACAGAGTGGGCTGAGATGGCGCACCTTGTTTCCCGGCGATGCGCGTTAACATACATGTTAGAAGAATTCATGTTTCCCATGGCAGAGATATAATTCGATATTTTCTTCGACTCGTCTAGAACCCGAAAATCTTGCAGCTTTCAGACTCGCGCATCCATGAATCCGCAATGTGGCAACAGTCATGGAATTGAATAAACAGACACAGTCTCGCCCGGCGAATCCTGGAAACGGTCGAACCAGTAGCTTCGCAGCGGAATCTCGGAGGTCGAAAGGCGTGAATCATTTAACGGCACAAACGGTCTTTAATATTCAGCCCCACTGTCTCGATAATTGCTCGCGACGTTCATGTTGCAATTTCGCTCGCCATTCCTCGCCGCTTTCCCGCGACGAGTCGGGTCGTTTCGCAGGCGGATTCCGGATTTGCGCGCGTTGCCAGACGAAACAGCGCCTTCGGCGCAGTGGGGAATAAGAAAAGACGCGAAGCGTGGGAGGAAGAAGACGGGGAGGGGGGGCACGTCGAGTTTCCGGCTCTTCGGAACTTTTTATTATTCACGCTCTCGCGCTTCCCTCGAAAATGATATTACTCCCGCGAGTTCATGCCAGCAATAACTCTTTTATGGGAACGCTCGCTCGCGCGCGATATTTTTCGGGGTGGAGGAGGGTGTCGCGGGCCGACGAATTCGGCGATACATGAGCTCGTAAGGCGGGAACGAATCCAGCCGGAAAAATTCGTCCTTTAATCGTCGTCCCGGCTCACGTGGCGCCGCACGAATGTGTATCGCGTCAAGAAATGCGCTCGCACGCTTTAATCTGACGTGATGTGTGGGGACGAGCGGGTGCTTAAGTGGGGGTGTCGGTGGAAAAAAATGTCGGATATGTGTAGTTAATGTTGGAGCTGGCGAGCAGTCGACAGGACTGGTTTGTCATTTTGTAATGATGAAGGCTCGCGCAACTTTTTCGAACTTTTATCGAAGCGTGTGCAGCATGCACGCGTTGAGGTACCTAGGAATTTCTGAAAATACGTTGACTTTAAGATAAATGTTTATTGCAGCCGAATATGAAATCAGTCGTTTTGACTGCTCGGTACCTTCTAGCGTCAAATTCGCTCTTTATTCTCCGATTTTTCCCGTATTCGTTCTCATCGAGTTCGAGTCTCGACTGCTTGTCTCTAATTTTCTTCGCTTCCCCAATTATTCCACGGTTCACGAAATCGGCCTTTGACCCCACGAGCCTGACTTTTCACTTAATGAGCACTTGCGAGCGCTCGCATATTCTCATTTTTTACGCAACGTTTCGTGGGCTCTGGCGTGGGTGGGAGGGTGGAAGACATGTTTTCTCCCGCCGACCGCAATGCGGAACATTTAAATAGCAATGATGCCCTGTCCTTCGCGTTTCTCTTTATACTCGACGGAACACCGCGCGCGCCTCGTGACGTTTCATTTCGACGTCGAGCTCACGTTTGAAATTAGTCCGCGGCGGGAGAACAATGCCGGTCTTCGATAAATAAAGAATCGCACGTCGCCTGGATAATACTAATATCCGTTGGGCGACACTCGACCGACCGACGACGAGAGCGATGGAGAGTCGCGTTTCAATTTGATCGGCTCACGATTTCGCGCGAGTCCGTTAATTCGAGGAAAAGTGTCTTCGGAGCGGAGAGCTAAACGGATTTTCGGATTATCTTTTCGTCATCTGTTCGTAAACATGTTCATCATCGGGAAACGTCGGTTACTTAACAATGTCGCACGAGAGAAATTGACATAATTCACCGTCACGCACAGTACTCCGTACAGAGAATACGAGCCATTCGATGGGCCGTAAATCTGTTGCGTTAAAAGATTACCACCGTCTTTACTGCTGGGGCATAAACGTCAGCGTTCGCGGAGATGTAGATGTCGGGATTTCTTTGGAGATACTTTTTTTGTTCGAACATTTAACTGCCTGATGTCCAGATGTCTGAAGGACTTGGTCAACGACGTCGTTAATTATTCGACGAAAGTCGTCACAAATCATGTCTCACGTACGTCTACGGCTTACCTTACTCTCCACATTAAACTTTCGATTCCGACGAACCAAACTTTCGGCACAAAATCGCATCTAATAGGATTTCCCTTCGCTCCGCAGCTTCTGTTCGTCTTCCACGAAAACGTAGTCCGCTGGTCTGATGAATCTTTATTCCTTTTCCATCGCTAGTGGTGTTCCCTCACGCCAACCTCTTCCTCCGCGAGCCTCGCAAACCATTCACCGTGCATTCGCAACGCACATTCCGCGGTTTATCGTCGACCTCGAAAGCAGCGAAACGATTTCCTGCCGGGTGGAAAAAAAAACAGAAGAGAGAGAGAGGAAGAATCGGCGCGCAAAAAGACAGGAAAGTGGGAGAACGAGATTGCCGGCCGAAAAATTCTCACTCGCGACTCTCGCGTTCAAAGTTCCCGCAACTTTCCTTCGCGCGAGGAACTCGTTGGCGGAAGTAGCGAAAAAATGCACGGTTTTCCTCGAAACGATCGAAATCGGGCCCGACGATTTCTGACATATTCACGCCGTGCGTTTCGCGGTACTTGGAAATTGGAATGTTAAAGCGATATTGCCTGCGACTCACCGTTTTTTTATTTATTCATTTATTCGCGGGACAGTAATAATTATGAAAATAGAATAATAGTTAGCATAACGTAGAATAGAATATAGAGTACAAGATTGATAAAACAAATACCGAGACATGTAACACAAAGTGGAAGAAATAAACGAGGCAGAGAAAGAGAAGAAAAGAAAGGAAAAAGTGAATAAACTAAATTAAAATAAGAAGTTTTTTTGGCGAGAGTGAGAGTGCGGAGGAGGGGGGGGGGGGGGACTGACTGGGAAATTGAAAATTCCTTTCGCGCCCGCGATGCACCTTTCGCCTGCTCTTCACTCTTTACAGCTCGTCCCGGGACAGCAGTAATAAGCGCAACAAATGATTTAAAGCGTTTCCCGGGAAGAATGCATTATACGACAGGCCTCGTAAAACGTGTCGTTACTTTCCGGTACACCGAAGTGCTCCTTCCGGTTTCTCTTTCGCGCGTCGTGCGCGGCACTTTCTTTTTTTCCTCTCGTCCCAGCATTTTCCGCCGATTTTGTAACAGCGAAATCCGTCGGAATAACTTCCGGGCAGCGGGCAGCATCGATGAACGTTGATTGCGGAAATACTTTGCGCGGGCGGGCAAAAATTCTGCGAGCGGGGGAGGAAGGCGGCAGCGGAGTTTGATTAAAAGCGGAAAATTGTTTGCCGAGGATACCGGTCTGCCGGGTTTGGCGGCTCGTTATGCAACTCGTCCGAAGATTAGTATACAGCTAGTTCGTTCTTGTACTTATATTTCATTTTATCTTACGTTTTCCATGACATCGATTTTTATTATGAAACGTAATGCGGAGCGACGACGGAGTAAATAAATTCGGTGTAATCTTCGAACGTTCAGCAGGCACTGGCTCGCGCGAAAAAGAGCGATCGATACTCGGAACACGACATTGAAATGGTTAACTCGCAATAAACGAGTGACCGAAATAGGAATAACAATGAAATGGGAATGTAAACGCGACGAACGCTCCCTTCGCCCCCCTGACCCTTAATGGAGAGTGGCAACGAACTATTTTCGCAGCGACCCCTCGCCGAATGGAAATTACTTAACGATCGCCGCGACAGGAACTCGCCGATCACGTTCGAAATTAAGTGACACAGGAGCGGCGTTATCCGGTCTTATCAGAGCTCACTTTTTTTTCCTTGCGCCTTTTGCCGCAGCGTTGCCAGTGATCGAACGAAAAGGGAAGGGGCGAGAATCGTTGGTCGCAAAATTCGCGTAATGATATTTGATGGACATTATCTTCATTTCGAAGCGCAAACATCGCAGAAATTCGGCGGATCGCGCGGGAGTCGGAAAAATCGAGAACGGACGCCAGCGTGATTTGTGTGAGCGTGTGCGCGGTGGCCGGGTGATATGCAAATACACACGCGATGATTGACGTTCGGCCGATAGCGGGTAAGACATTCAATTACACGCGTCGATGATTTTATTTCGGCACCGCGCTGTTCGGCAAGCCTGCGGGCCAATCGGAATTCGGCCGGACTGTACCACGTCGACGTACCTCGTCAGGAATTATGTATCATGACGGTATTATCCGATTACGATAGGCGAGGCAATTAAAATTTTTTACCTTTTTTTTTCAATTTTTCAAAAGCGAAGTTTACATCGTCTTCCTGTCCGACACCATCGAAACGCACGTCATGGTTTTGACACTGTCATTGCGTTCTGTGGGCGACGGGCAAGAGTGCAGATAGTTCGCTTCGCCCTGAACGTTTTGAAACTCCGAAAGAGTGCGTTCGTCGGCGCCGCAAAGTGCAGCATCGTGTATTCGACGAAAGACAGCGCGCGCGCGCGAAGTCGAACTTGAGTTAAGATACCTGTCGAGAAATCCCCCGGGGGGCTGCGGAGATGCGTCTGAGATGCATCGCAGGGTGCATCTCGCGCGAGTTTCGATCGATCATGCTTCGAGCACTCGTGGCGATTCCACGCGTTCTTCGGCGAAACTGAGTAGATTCGAGACCATTGGCGTCGGTGGTGAGGGACGATAAGGTAAAGGTGTAGAAAATATCGATCGCACACCTCATTCTCGTGACATTTCTTTTGATTTTTTCAGCCTTTTAGAAAGGAAGTGCGATTGTAGAGAAAAAACAGGGTGGGAAGATGTAATATGAGAAAGGACTAGGGATTACGACGCTGTTAATCTTGTAGTTTGAGTAGTTGAGTTTTGGTATTAAGTGGTTGGCGAAAGTAAATGCATTTTTGTGCAACATTTTAATCGGTATCGTCAGGGATTAGGATTATTTTGACTAAACGGACGCCTATGTCTCTGGCTTCTGCGTTCACTCGCCGCTTGTCCATCTCCAGTTACCTTCCCTATATCTGGCCCTGATCCGAATACTCAATCTGCAAGTGCACCTGGCATTACCTCGGGCTTGAGCTCGCCGCATCCTAGTCTAGCTTTGAGCGCGCTCGACTCGCTGATTGACGCGTAACGACGTAATAATCGCGAATTGGCCCTTCAACCGACGAAACAGTCACTCGGACGTTCCGCCTCTTGCGAATTCTGCCCAAATTCTAAACCGCAACCCTAATTCCCTCTTAAAAGAAATCCGGCAAATGTTTAGCAGGGAATAAAATGCGTTTTTTACCTTCTCTCCACATTTAGCTGATTAATTTATGCAATTTTTCGCTGTAACTCAATTCTTTACCACCGTCTAAATATATTCCAGCGAGGTTCTCACTTGCTCTACCTTCAATCGACGTACATAAAAGTGATGAGACAAAAATTAAATTAAAAAATTCGTCTTTTTAGATTACCACGATAATTACCGCGACTCTGTTTACTCCGTTATCGAAATACTGAATATATTATCAACTTTATCATTGCGCAGAAAGAGCGCTAATATGCGGGGTGCGGTTGCGGTGTAAATATGACTCGGAATCCATTACCGTAAAAAAGTTTGCCTCGTTAAAGGAACTTCGCAAACAGTCTAACGATGTATCCCGCAAAACGCTGAACGTCCGTACCGGTCGCTGAAAAATTCACGCTCCCCGCTCGACTCGCCTCGGCTCATTTGCGCGTTAATTAAATGGTCTGATTAAACGGTCATTAGTTCTGATACACCGTTTGCGCGCTGCGGCGAATCGAACGGCATTTTCGCCGGCGGAGAGAGTGACGGATCCAGGAGGGCAAATTGGATCTACGATGATCGAGAATTCGTGCCGCGTCGCCTCCTGAGCAATTTCGGCCTGGGCCCGTTTCCGGTCCCGCTGGCCGCTTGTTTCCCATTTTCGGCAAAGTGCGTCGCTCTTTTAATCGCTCTTTAATCGCGACGTTTAATTTGAGCGGCCACGAATTCACGCCAATTCCAATTGACTCTTTGACGGTCGCTCGAGTTTTATCGACGCGCCCGATCGTCCGCGAGCTTCTCGTTTCACGACGCCGACTCTCAAATTCCAAACAACTTTTGATGAATCAACGCGCCCGATGCTACGGACTAGGGTCTAAATCTCGCGAACGTAACTTCCACGATTTTTTACACATTAAATGCGTTCCTTCTCGAAGCAACGTGAAAAAGAAGAAATAAAAATAAGACGCAGTAAGGAATCAATTTTTTGACCAAATCGCCTATTCCGTATCCTAGATCGCCAAAATCACACACTGCTCGTCGTCTACGTCTACAACATGCTGCCATTAATACTTCTGTCGCGAAGCACCCGTGTTTTCCTTTGTCCGCGAGGGACGGGCGCAATTAAAAAGATAACAACGCCGCGAGTCGAAGGCGTCGTCGTCGTGTTTGGTGTGTACGTGAAGAATTTTTCCGAGGCTCGTCGTGTGTGTCGCTTTCGCGTCCAAGTTCCGTCCCGTCGTCGACCCGGCCTGGCGCGACATCGATTTTTCATCCGCAGGGACAATATCCGTTATCTCCGGTTCGTGTCATAGCCGCGTGGGCGATGGAGATAATTTCGAGAGACCGTGACAGAGCGTTTCTATCTCTTTGATAACTCGCCGGGGCCAGGCGGCTTTGTATCGCGGGCCATGTAATTTGTAACTTCAGTGCCGTTTCACCTGCTAAACGGCACCGGGCCGTTCCATTCAGATGCTTCAATGGCGAACGCTCGCCGTGAGAGAGGACGTGAATGAAATTAAAGAATAGAAAGGGAGGTAGTTAAAGTGGAGTGCGTTAAAGACGAAGGGACCGTGTGTTTTGTTTTTATAGAAGAGAGTTTATTGTCATGCAATTGTAATGAAGAGAGTTGATGAAAATTAAATGTTTCGCTCGTTCAGCGATTGTCATGTCTGCGTGGGCAGAAAGAATGGTAAAAATGAATAAGAGAACCGGCCCGTGAACGAAGGGACAGTGTGTTTATGGACGTGTCAGGTTGGTTTTATTAGGTGGCCGTTTGAAGACACAATTGGCTTCTTTCGAAGCGCCTCGATTGGGAGGTAAACTTTGCGATGCGTCGCGCATACAATCGCGGCAATCTTCGAGATTGTGACGTTTTCGTGTGCAACGCTCCGTTTCAATAGCTGCCATCCGCCGTTACGTACAATCGTCCAACGATATTCGCGCGATCTGCTGCGGCACGTACGGGTACAATGGTACTCGTAAAATCTATCGCTGTAACGTGTGCAGGATACTACTGATGCACTGCCGGCTCAAAAAGGATATCGCCGCGATCGAAAATGCGCCGCGGGACGGATTTCGGGGTCTTTATGAGAATTGGAAATGTATACAAGGGGAATGTATGGAGTATGGCGGAAACAGAAATTTGTAAAATTTCTGGAATCTAGTCTCTATTCTTCTTCTCTCTCTTATACGATATTGTGCTACTGTACGTCTCATCAAACGCGATCCTCTTCAATCCCTTCCGTCTAGCCACATTCGTGGTCGACAGAAATACATTTCACCGCGACAGCCATGAAATGCGTGCAGCCGCAAAGCACACACGTTGCAGTACGTTGTTTTACACCTGCACTTCATCAGTATCAGCTTCTATAATACGTAGACTGAAACTTTAACATGTTTAACGATTTATTAAAATAGTAAACAAAGAAATATTGAATTAAATCAAAAGTTGCAGAAATGAGCCTAACTTTTAAAAAGTTCATCTATACATAAACTTCTTCTACCAACACATTATTAAAATTTGCACCCAATAAATATCGAAACGGGCAGCGACGTCCATCATTCAAAGCATCACCGTGTATAGTCAGTGAAGAAGGTCAGCCTACGCGCTGACATCCCGCATGCAGTGGAACCGAACAAGAATGGACAGACTCCGAGTTCACATGGGATTCGCGGCGGATGGTTAGCAGTCGAAGCGCGCGTGTATGGCCGTATCGCTTACGGTTTTGGGAGGATTTCATACTGCAGCGTGCCAACGATCTGTGTCCCGGGGCACTCGCATACCGGCGATCCATGTGAAAGTGCGCCGCCTGCACTAAACAATGCGCATGCAGCGCGCAATGGCTGAAAACGCGGTTAGTCCGGCGGGGCCGGTGATTAACGTCGCTGGAATTACAGGAACGAGTGCTCCTCGTCCTCCGGCGCCCGCGTCGATAAAATAATTCGCGTGCCCGGCGTCGCAAAAACGGCACGGCGAACCTTCGGATATATGTTTACTGCGAACCGCCGTCGCGTGCTCCGGCTCCTGCGAATAATCAGAGAACCGATCGCGCGTTCCTTTTCCGATTTCAGCCGCCTTCAAGGAATTCGCTTCACTGCGGCCGTTTTTCGAAGCATGCTTTTCAATACGGGACGCTCGATTGTGTGAAAATAATCAATTTCGCAACAATACTTTTCTCGATTTTTCATCCGTAATTACTTTTCTCGATTTTTCATCCGTAATTACTTTTCTCGATTTTTCATCCGTAATTACTTTTCTCGATTTTTCATCCCTAAGTCATAGTGCTCCACCGTAATGGCCGTTTGCAAGATTAGTTCTGGGAAACTGTGAACGAGTCTAGACCAATTTTGTGCTGATTTTTTCACTCGCCAGCAGATCAATTTAGAATTATTTGGCGATGAAGTATTGTGAGCGACGAGTCGACAGAATTGTTTGCACGAACCTACCCCAAAACGATAATCGCGAAAGTCAGATTAGTTGGTCGGTTGAAAATGGTTGTGACAGGTCGAGAAAATCATGGTGGTTGAGGGTGGTCAAGGGTTAGAGGTTGAGACTGAAAGACAGCGTAAAAGTGGAAATAAGACTCCGGGCGAGGAGTGCTGGACAAACACACTGTCTTGAAGCGAAGAGAGCAACCATAAATAACGTCTGACCAGGATTTGAGATCCTTCTGCTTCTGCGGAAAGGAGCGAGCAAGATTGTATGGGGGATTTCGGAAGGAAAAAAGAAGCGACCCAGTTACGTTCGACGTGACGTTAATTAACTCCCGACACGTGAGAGAAAGGTGCTCCTGCTTGCGATTTCGAGATATCGAAACTCGAGATCTCGACCTTAGTACTTTTCGCTCGGCGCAGAAATTGTTCGGGGTCGTTTGTACGGATTAACCCTTGACGCGGGTGTTTCCAAACACTTTGTTGCCAGGAATGAATGGTTACACGGCAAATAAAGTGGTCGGTTATTGTGAGGATAACAGACGATCGTGTGTAAAATTCCAGAACTTTTTATATGAACGATATTTTCATCGCGCGAAGCAAACTTTCACCTCGAAATTACGAGAAATTGGCAATATTCTGTTGCACATTCAAACGTATCGAATTAGCAATCGGACGTTCGCGGAGTTTGGTTGTTGTCGAAATTAGTTGACAGACTGACATCGGAAACTCGCCGAGCGTCGCTCAAAATAACATTCACGATATATTTTGTATTACGAAGCGACGACCGAAACGGGATCAGACGAGCTAACGAGTCGATATATCGAACGCGCTGCACAATTCTGCCGCTTTAATCTATAATTCGTATATTTGATACTCGAGAATGTCTTCACCATCGACGCAGCAAGTTCTGGACATAATCAAGGTTCATTCCTTGTTCAGAAACCATCCCCAAACAATCTGTATCGGATGCTTGCTATCGTTTTGAATGGAAGAGCAAAGTTGGTTATATTAAAGCCATCATAATTCCGTAAAATTTATCATGACGGCAGTGCGTAAATTAGGAGCCTCGAGTCATTAACAGGAATTCCAGACGTTGCTGGGCATAATTCGCCCGGCCGTTTTGAACGCGAATTCTGTCGGAGTGCAGAGCCGGGCGCAGGGCGTGCGTGGAATGTTGAGCAATTGTTATTTATGACGGTAGTTTTCTTGGCTGGCCGACTTGGCGAAGATCACTGCGTTTGTCCGTAAATCAACGAACGATAAATCCCGACTGTTTCGAGCGTTCAGCTTTTGGTATTAGCAAGTTCCGATCTTACTCGGCTGCCGTCGGTGTCACACTCACCATTGCGGTGGTAATTACGAAATTCGTGGAAGGAAATAAGTAAAGAAATGACCGTTTCACTTTTTTCTTCTTTTATCGCGGAATTAGTGAACAATTAATTTTTCACTCGTTCAAACCGTGTCAGTATCGATCGCGTTGCATACTTGAGGTCAATTTCGTCCAAATGCACATTTTGTTTTCTTTTTTTTTTATATTGAATTAATTTCTTCTTCCGACCTACACGCGAAATTTCGACGAAATTATTTTTTCCTCTAGTCGCGCAGGCGACTGTCGCGAAATATTATTTCTCCCAGCTGTTCTGCCACGCGACTTTTTTCCATTCCTCTCTCATTCTCGCGGGAATTAATTTAGCAGCGACGTCGACGATTATTAACCTGGCCCGTCGTAATGAGCGATTCTATGAATAACCTGAAAGTTCGAGCGCAGGCATTCAGATGCGGATCGATCTTGGAATTACGAGCGTAAAAGCGAGTCCTCGTTACTTTACACGAATGCGTTGATGAATACGAGATATTGGATAGGCAGGCCGGGGCGAAGGAGAGGGAAAGGAACACGTGTACACCTGCTATTATATTCTAATCAACTGAGTCGCATAAATGTCTTTGCGGCCTTGCACTGCGCCATTTGCGATCGATAAGCTCGATTTCGAGCCTTTTCTTGGCGAAATTGTGAAATGGCTCGGAACTAAAGACACCCACACGCGCGCTCGCCTTTTACGATACTCGCGACGAGAACTAAAAGGCGCGAGAGTTATACAATGCCGTTCATGAGTGTTCGGACATACACGAGAATTCAGGTAAATGGGGTATTGTGACATGAGTTTTTTTTTTTTATTAATTTAATGTTGGTTGAACGGTATGTTACCGTAGGGAGTTCGAATTATATAGAAACATTTATAATTATCTTTTGTGAAATGACAGTTTGTGCCAATCGGGACGGTCTAACGACAAGGTTTTTCAACGTTTCTTCCTGAACTTTTTGCCAGCTTTATTTTAATTGGATCCACGGCTGCTTTTCAGTGTCCGGACACTTGGCTTTAATTTCTCTACCTCATTCGTCTCACAATTTCTCAGGCGGCTTGCAATTTTCGTACCATTATTTGTCAATAAATAAATTAAATATAATAAATTATTTCGAAATTATATTTGTGAAACCACATAATGGACCAATATCAAAAAGAATCATATTTGTAAGATGTTTCAGTGATACCCGCGAATGCGGACGTGTGTGCGAGCGTTCAGACACTTTTCGACGGTAGTGTATATTGAACGCGGATGAGGATACGCCGATCGTCGACGGCCGGATTAGCAGGATATTCGAGCAATTTTCCGCGGCGAAATTGCTCCGACGGCGAAACTTTCGAGCGTTTTTCCGTCTTATCCTTCCTCCCGGATTTCGCTGTCTCTCTCGCTGAAAGACGCGCCGACGTTAATTCTGGCGCCTGCCAGCGGTTGGCGACATGCTCCGACCGCGGTGCCTCGTTTGCTATAGCCGTGCCAGTCGTGGTAGTTAGTCGTTCGCTGAGTTGGTAACTCGGAATTCCGCGACACAGTCAGGCCGGCTTTTAAGGGGCGCGTACATCTTCAGAACATCACCACTCGTCTCCGAATCTGGCCTGATTACAAAGCACGGCAGCTGCAATTATAGGTTCAGTTTTCACGTATGTCGCGCGAGCCAAACTTTTCAGCACATGACATAAACGAACGATAAAACAAATTCCGTCGGATTTAGCACGGAGTGCAAATTATCAGCTCGATCCTTTTATTTTCTGCAGAACGAAGACTACGGTCAAAGTAGCGCAAAATAATTCCGTGAATTCCTTTGTACCTGATTTAAAAAAAAATAAAAAAGAATCGCATTCCAAAAACTTTCTCGCCCCACACCAAAAATCTTGTTGTCAGGGTCTTGCTCGCGAATGCCGGGGAGTTGTGAGCGTACGGCGTTAAAAAGTTCGCGCGAAAGTTGAACGGCATGCAACGCTGGACTGGAACGTTACAAAGGTGCGGACGAGTGCCGGGGCACGCTGGAATCTGGCCGCCGGAAACTCGAAAATATACGCGCGCAGTCATGCGGGAACGTCAGCTGATGAATCGGCCCTCTTCTTTTTCCGCGCGAAAGGGTGGCGCATATTTCTAGAGGATTTTGGTGATGCGGGGGGTTGCATCGCGCAAAAACCGAGACAAAGATAAGTGTCCGGCGAAAGGTAGGAAGGCGAAGCGAAAGAGAGTGAGAGTGAGTGGCAGGACTAGGGGTGAAGTTGAAGAGGACTGAAAACTCAGCTGGAGTAAGAAAAATGAAGTGTTGGAAGCGGAGGCGCGAGGAGAGACGGTATAAATTCGCGAGGGAAGAAACGTAATAGGCGTGGGAAATAGTTGGCATGAAACAGGGATGTTCGATGCCTATTGTAAAAGTGGTCTGAATCAGAAGTCTGAAAAAAATTTCGAATTCCTCGCTTTCGTCGCTGTGCAAGTTACTGCGACGCACAGTGCGCTCGAAACATAGGAAAGTCGACATAGCGACTGTCGGGCAGTTGCGTTTACATATTAGAAATGCAAGGTGTCAATCAGTAATTTGAACGAAGTAAGTGAAAGATTCATTTATTTGTCGGCACGTGCGAGGAAGAGAAAATCAGAGGAACGCGAGCGAAGACTGAAACCAGAGAATTTGTCGAAAAGGAATATTCGCCGGATAACAATGCGTAGAGTGCCTTTGAAGTCTCGAATAGACGGTCGGTTTTCTTTCTGCAGTTATATGCACGCCGTTTTACGAATCACGAGAGAGACAGTGACAGAGAGCGGGGAAAGTTGCCCAATGGGGCGAGAGAAAAGGACAAAAAAATTGAGGATGCGGGGTTGGCGAATGATCAAAGAGGGGAGATGACAAAGCGTCAAAAGAATAGTTTTTGACGAACTCTCGGCGATCGTTTTTTTCCCGCTTCCATTCGAACTTTCATCCCGCCGCGATCGCGATTAGGCAATCGTTTCGGGCTTGAATTCGACGATAAACGAATTTGTCGCCGCTAATGAGAGCGTCCTGGTTCCGTGGGAAAGAATTGGCACGTTTCTGCGATGTCCTCGAGAGACGATCGTCGTCAGAATGCTCCTACGAATGTCGTTCCGCTCGCTGCCGAAAGCAACTATTATTTTATGTAAATACGGTTAGTGCTGCGGAGTGCCGCCGAAAATTTGCGAGTTTGCCGTGAACTCTCGCTAAGTCTTAAGTGTAATATTCTCGTTTACCGGATGGCCGCTATTACTTCGCCCGCCCGATAAGGAACCGTCGTTAAGTGGATTTTAAGCCCTTGCCACGGGGTTAACTCGGTTTAAGATTCTAGCCCTAGAACGAAGGATCTTTCAAATATCGGACGCCTTATTGTTCGCCGGCACGTTCTAATAAACTGATCGGAACTTCTCTCTCTCTCTTCTTCAGCGCCAACTAATAGATCCTACTAACTGCAATGTATCTTCGAGCACAATGAATTTCACATCTACGAAAAGCAGTAGTACGATCTCGATACTGGCTAATCTTAGATCACGAGCAGACGTTTCTTTTTTCGCCTGATATGTGAAAAGAAGATATCTGAGTAATCGAACCAAAAACTACCTCTTTTAAAATTCTTCACCAAACCCCACCGACTACGAAAATCCATTCGCAGCGAACGATAAAAGACTTACTCTGCCACGTTTTATTCCACGCCGTATCGATTCGCCACGCGTGTTCGGGATTCCGATATTCATTCGTCGTTCGTCGCTAAGTGACGATAATTCGCGCTCGTTTTGTCTTCGAAATCGAGAGGATTGCGGAATCCGGCGTTGGTCGGCATTGGCGGCCATTGTTAATGGGGAATAGAAGGGGTCGGCGGGCCATTCGTGCGGATTTCAACTGGAGTCGGTGTGCCGAATATAATGCGTCCAGACAAGGCTAATTACGTGCACGAGCCGGCGTTATTGCGAACAGTTTATTTACACGTTGCATCGCTTCTCTGTATACAACTTCCATCGTTCGTACCTTTGCATACAGGGTGAGTCGCCTAACATTCGAACCTAGAATATCTTCACACCTAACGAATGCATGAAATAAAAGAATTGTCTACTGGACAAAGTTAGTATTCAAAGGAGCAATTATGTTGGTAAAAAGAAAATTTAATCCAAAATACTGTAATGTCAGATGACTCACTGTTTATATGCACGTTCACACGTCCGTGCACTCACGTGCATGTCCACGTGTTGAGCTCGACACACGTGCATTTAAAAAACTTAATTCCGTACTATGCCAAATGAATACACATCCTCAATTACGTATTTTCTGTGAGCGGTAAAAACATTAAATCTCGTACGTCCGCGTTACATATTCGAAATACAATTGTCATTTTAAGGATCCTCTCGTAGCACAATTTATACCTCTCGCCGACGGACAGTTAATTCCATCGTTAACATCATACACGACGACGTAGATATTGTAATTGCCGACTGATTGAATGATTCCTCGTTACCGAATATAATTACTCCGTGACACGTATTTTACATTTAGAATGTCGGGACACGATAGAGCGAAGCTCGAGAAGTTTTGGGAAATTCGCAAATTTCGCTGGTCCCATCGAAGCCAGAGGCTGTACACGTTCGTCTACTCTCACACATACATACATACATACCAGCTCACCGTTCGCTAGGCACGTGCACACGTTTTAACAGAGACACGCATTGATACCCCATCGACGTGGGAAGTGGAAATTGCTACGGGGGACACGATATCTCGATTGCGAGGCAATAGATATCCGATATGTGTACACAGTCATGCACACAACTTTTCGTTTATTCCCGCTTTTTCCCAACTTTTATTGCGTCACTCATGCGCCACCCTCTTCTTAACCCTTCGCATGTCCGTGTCCACTCTGAGTGGCCACGAATCGGCGTTCCAAATCATGTGAAGACTATCATCGTGCTCGGGCCACTGAGAGTGGACACGGAAGCGCGTAATGCTAATTGACGTCTGAATTACGTACTCATGCATATCCAAGCTTCCAAACCACAATCCAGAATTTTGGGCCAAACGACTAATTTCTATAATTTATCGCCCGATATTAATCTTTAAAATCAATTAGAGCCGTCCGTGAACGCGCGCTGTTCGGGATTTCGTTTTTCTCTTTCACGTATGCTCGTCTCTTTTTTTTACCCTTCGCAAATCAGCCTATCGACGTATCATGCACACACACACACACGCGCGCGCGCGCGCAACGCGCGTTTCATTTTTTTCCGCTCGCTTTTTCCGTCACTCGCCTCCTCGGCAACACTCGTAAAATATCTCCACACCGCTGGGGAGTCGATAAATGGAAAGTCGATGTTGATATTTGCGTGCGTGCCGCCCGCGCTACTCACTTTTTTCTCTTCCTTTCTTCCCTCCTCTTCTCCGCCGCGCCGTCGCGAGTTTAGACGCTATTGAAGAATCGAACGATAACGCAACGAAACGCGAGCGCCCTGTCTGACAGTGAGCGGGAAAAGAATTGGCAGGATTTTGTTCTGCCGCCTGCGACGGTCGTCGAGGCAGCGAATTCGATCGTTCGCGTACGACCGTACGTGGCTCGAGGCGAAGATTGGCGGAGAAATGAAATCTTACGACTGAAATAGGCGACTTTATTTCCGAAGCTCGTCATTCACTTTCTTCCACACGATCGACAGTGTGTCTCGCTAATTCGCGAAAGTCGGAAAACGATAACGTGCAACGTACAGTGTATAAAATAATGGCGCAACAACGATAGAATTACGTCAACAATAACGCAGTCGCAGGCATGCACGGGATTAAAGTATCGAAAGGCCACGAACGAAGGTGTCCGCGACAAAAGATTGAGAGCGTCCTCCGAGCCTCGCGGACGACCGGAACATCTTCCGCGCGGGCCTCGTTCCATTCGAACTCAATTCGAAAGTTAATTCCTCGCCCGCCGGCAATTAGCGCAGAAATTCGCTGCCAGCGAATGCGTGGTGCCTGGGTCATCAGCTTAACCGAGTTCGTAACTTTACATCGACGTCGTTTAACCCTTTCACATCTCGTTCTCTCTACGGCCGTACATACGTGTGCGCCTTTAATTGCGCGTATATTTACACGTGAATACGATATACGTGGTACTGTGTAAGCGTACTGTCTCCCCTCTTGCGCATCACCGACCTTTTTATTCTTCGCTTATTCATTTACTTCTTTAAGTTCTTCATCACGCGTACCTTGCTTGCTCGCTAAATTCGCTCTTCAATTTTGCTTTCAGCTTGTTGGCGTCATATCGTCGCTGTTGAATTCAAACCTCGAAAGATTTTGAGATATGTGGTCTTTTTCGCTGGGTATAGTAAATATATTCAGTTTTTCGTATTTCCTGAAAACGCGTAATTTGTTAGATATGAGGTTCTGAGTTATCGGCGACGATATGTTAACGCAGTGTTTGCCACGTGACACTCGGCAATGTTATGGGGGTATAAAGAATTTTTGTACATACATTTTTGAATATAGAGGATGGCTGACCTTACGGCTGACTCGTACTACTTGCTGATATTTTAGGTATCGGCAGAAATAGGTGGGAGAGTACTAGGGTTTCTATGAGTACACTACCATCCATAAGCGTTGTGACATCTAGTAAATTCAGTGTTTCTCCCTGAACTTGTTGCCAATCTCTTTTTAACTATGTTGTCTATATTTATACGTGTTCTTCAGTGCTGGGACACTTTATGGATCGCAGTGTACGTATCGAGAGTCAATGATTTTCGGTAACATTGCGTTCGGTGCATTGAATAGGCCACCCGCGATTTCACAAGCGCGCGTTTACTCTGAAAGTCGCGAAGTTTTAGGCCAGTCGACCGACGGCGTTGGCTTGCTCATATTTCATGACTTCTCGCTAACTTTCGTGCGCGGGTGATCCTTTGTCGATGCAACTTCGTAACGAAGGCAGATGAAGGCGAACTTGCGTCGAGGCGGACTTAGCGCGACTCTATTATCGAAGAGACGTTACGTCAATTATCGTTACTCCCGCGTTGCATAATTTCGCCCGTTAATGCGACGTCGCGCGGATCAGAGTGTTGCTTCCTAGAACGGCGCCGCGAGAGATTAATCCGGGAAGAAATGACTAGGCCACCGAGATGGCGAAATATGCACACCTGCGTCTTTCGTATTTCGAACAGTAGAAGCTTTAATCTTTTGCAGTCCACCTACGCATCGTCTACATAAATTTGCATTATTACGGCTGAGTACATCACAAATGTTTATATAGATCGGTCCCGGAACGAGCGCAGGTAGAACAATTAATTATTATTTAAATATTCGTTAAATAATGGAGTCACGTAAATTGAATTTTTCGCGATAAATATTAATGTAGAATATACATCATTATTTCCCGTTTGTAGATATGTACTTTAGCGTGTGGTATGATATTGTAGAAATAAACATTTGGACTGCAAGAGGTTAAGAATAATTTTTCAAATTTCTAATTATTGTTCGTGCGATATGGTTCACGGGTGAGGTTGTATCAAAGAACAGAAATCGACAGGGCGAAAGCTGTGGCGAGGAATCGCGAACGAACTTTTAGGCCGACGCTTTTTATTGGCTCGCGTTAATTGGCAAGACTCCAAAAATTTCGACGAATCCGCGAGGCTATCGACTTCCTCTCAAGCGTCGGATGTCGCCTGGGGAGCAATTCCAATTTCGAAGTTCAGCACCGACGCCGTGGTCAAGTCTGCGGCCCCGATTCAGAATCTGCATTATTAATCGTCGAGGCGTGACCGCAGAATTTCTGCAAACGGCAGCTTTCAGTCGGAAAAAAACAGCGGAATTAAATCAAGATAAGAACTTCATGCTTCTAGTTAGCCAGAATCGGCTTTCAATATGATAACAGAAAAGACTCCGATTTATATAAGAAGATGGTTCTTGATTCACTCGGCACATTGAACCACACAATTCCGTGCAAGTTTAAGTAAAACCGTATGATTGTGGCGTTCAGCTTTTCGAGAGTTCAAGTTCTTTCCGCTGGCCGACATCGCAGGCAGAACTCGTAATATTTTTTTTTCCCCGACGACTTATCGCGCACGTTTTCGATTTCCCGGCTTCGATGCGTCGATCGGAAAAAAAGCGTCGCAGACTCTATTGGCCCGTTGAAAGCGTCCCAAATATAGAGGCCATTGTTTTTGCCCCGACTACTTTTAATGCCCCGCGCTGCGAGAGGTGAATAGAAAAAAAGTGCTCTGCTAGTAACTCGTTTCGAACTTTTCCCGCTATTTTTCATTCAGCCAGTTCGAGTGCCTAGTTAACCGTAGTTCGACGCCCAAATCGGTTCGAATTTTTGCCTCGACGCTCGTTCGATTAGAAACATATGAAATCGCCCTTTAAATATTACTCGCTTACCTTCGATAGCTTTCGTGACTACTTTTTTTTTTATCCCCTCCCTTCATGCGTTAGTTCGCACTCTTCATATATGATTCTTTACAACGTGTCGTAGCAGTACTTTATTGTAGCAATATTCGTCTCTCATCGCAAACTTCATCTGATACGATTACTCTACTCGCGCGTGCCTTTACTCGCAACAATGATATCAATGTTATTCAGTAGTTAACGCTACGCTAGTATTTACAAACTGCGCCCCCCGCACGTTCTCTTTTATTCATTTATTTATCGGCGGGGTCGCTTATTAGGTCGAGTATTTCTCTCCTGACCGCATTCAACGATATGCTATAATGTGATACTGTGGTATAGTCTACTATTATACAAGATTAACTTTAGGCTAGCACAGATTGTTCGCTCGCTGTTAACATTATATCCGTTAGTGTAACTTCGATAAACGTGGATCTCTCGCAGACGCTTGTCGGATCGGATCCAACTTTTTGGTAATGCAACTTTTTTTTACCTCTCATTCTCTTCCGCGTTAATTTGTTGTCCTTGTCCGTTCGTCGGGACAGAATCAGATTTCTCGATCCTCCAAGCGTCGACGTGTTCATCACCCGAAAATGTATCTTTGAGCGAAATCGAAGGAAGTTTCGCCGGCGCACCGGTCGTAAACGCAAAAACCTGAGCCAGCGGCTGACGAAAAGCGCGGGGAAAAAGGACGAGGGAAAAAAAGCATCGGGCGAGTGTAAATTAGAACGGACGTAGTCCGGGATATATGGAGAATGGACCTGGCTGGGGTATGACGAGCATGGGAGCGGCGACTTTTATTGAACATACATCATTTTTCCCTCTGACGTTTCTCATTCGCAAGAACGCCGCTGATTCCGTATAATGCTGACGCAGCGCGTTCGATTTGCCAGCCCGCGACATCCGCGCGCATTTTCATCAGGCGAAAAAGTAATCTGCCGAAATGTCAGCTGATTTGTCACCCGAAAATGTCCTCGCGCGTTTGGTGCAGCGGATTTTCATCCTTCCCTGATGTAGTCGTGTTTCCTACTGTTCCCGTATACTTCTTCTGGCAGATGTTCAACGATCATGTTTCTTTACGAAAGTGGTCCGAAGTTAGAAATCTAAAAAGAATTTATTTTTGCGGTCTTGCAATATAAGTGAAAAATTGAATTGTTTCGAGGTTTTACTTAGACCACTTTCTGAATCGTTAACACGTCTTTTAACATATTCGCTCAAAGATACGTCAAATCATATTGCGCACAGCTATCGTATGGTCCGTCTATGGCGTAGCACCTTTTTTAATTAGGTTCTATTACGAAAACCTATCAATTCCTATCCGTGGAAGCATTTTTCGGCAAAACGCGGGGAAGCTGCGGTCCTTTTGAGCGATGGACCATAAACCGAAATCTAATTCGTTTCTCATCGGCTCACCTCGTCATGGACGATAACGCTTAACAATCTACGCTTCTCGTAACGCTCTCTCTCTGTCTCTCTCGCTTTGGATTGCACATAATTTACACGAAAAAAAATACCGTCGATGGAACTGTAAAATCCGCAGACTCATGTTAACCCTTCGCACTCCCATGTCGACGATACACAATCCTGATTATAAACAGTTTGGTTTGTAAGTACCGTATTTCCGCCACTTTCGTATCCCAACACACGCAAGGCCACTGAGAGTGGACACGCGAGTAGAAGATACTTTTACCTCGGGCCACTGAGAGTGGACACGGAAATGCAAAGGACTGATTCTGCAAGTAAGCACTTCGTTGATTTTCTGTCTCGCTCCATCGAGAATCATATCCTTCACTTCCAACAACTCCGTTACTTATTATCTGAGGAGTATAAGCAATGAAACGTTACGCCTTCCGTCGCTATCGATTTCCTTTACAGAGAACTCTCTCGCAATAATTCTCACACCGCAAACGGACGCTTTTTCGGCGAGCGAAATTTTCACTCTCATCTCCTTTCCCACCAAATTCGGCCCTTTCAAACTCTCGTCACTGCAATCCCCGGTCTCCCGGGGACGAAGGCCTACCTGGCAGGTCTCCACTGCTGATTCCTGTATCTACAAAGCAGCACCTTCTTGAAAGCCTGTCGGAAGACGCCGTTAAAAATCGTATAGAATATGGGATTGACCATGGAACTGGCGTAGCCCAGCCACGTGACCAGATCGAAGATCTTGTGGTCAATCTGTCGCTCGCAGTCGGGACAGACGGCCGGCACTAGATTGAGAACGAAGAACGGCGCCCAGAGTATGACGAACGTGAAGAAGACGACGCCCAGCACTTTGGTCGCCTTCTGCTCGAGACGAATTATGCGGCCGTGGCGAGAACTGTTTCGCGAAACAACGCTGCTCGTCCGTGAATGATGGCTGCGAACGGCGCCGGAGTATCGCAGAAGGCAGGGCGACGAAGAATTGCTGCTCTGCTTTGAGCTCATGCTGGCAGCTCCGTTGTGGGCGCGCATTGTTGCTGCACGTCTCAGTGGCGTCGCTCGGGAAGGTGCCAGAAGAGTCCTTGTGCAGCCTGAAAATTGCAGGCTTGCGGTTAGAGTGTCTTGTACGAGTTTCGTGTATTTTCATTCGGCCATTACAAAAGTGGCGTCTAAGTAAGAAATCTAAACAATGTTTTTTTTTTCATGTATTAGGCGTTGAATTGAGTTTTATTAGAGTATGCAATCTGGAAAAGTCGAATTTTTTACTCAGACCGTTTCGATATATCGATTCTTATATCATCAGCAATTGAATATTTCTGCGTCGCTTGATGGTAGTCGGCTAACGTTTGGCGAGGCGTTATTTTGAAAATTCGCGTTATACGCCATACGCAAGGTATGGCATTCGGCTTATCAGGGATCAATTTCTCGAAGGCTCGACTATTCGAGATAACGATTCGGAAGCACCATTGCGCGGAATTGAACCGCTCTTCCGTAAACATTCCGTATTTGTGCCGAGGAGGGATGTTTAGATTTAATCTGCCGCTATTGTGTCGTATTTCCGGTTCGGAGCTTCATCGCGATCGATATTCATAACAACTCGAGGCCGAAGAATATTTTTCCCTCTCGACAAAAACACCGTACATAGGGAATCACATCTTCCGTCTTCTTTCTTTTTTGCATTTTGTTATAGCCATACAATTTTCTCCCTCGTTCGTTTTCACCTCGGACAAAAATAGAGATGATGAAACGTCGTTTCGAGCGCGCGAAATCAGCAAACAATTAGCACCTATCACGTATCCAAATTTTCCGCATCAAGGTACTTCGAATAGAAAAAAAAAATCACGCAAGTCAAGGATCTTTTCTGCACCCTTCCTACGGTGCCCACGACCCATCCACGTTTCTTCATCGCTCTCTTCAAGTTTGATCGATACTTCAGTACGTTCCCGCGAACTTCGACCAGTGTCGAAAGCGTCCTCGCTCCCTTAATCACCGAGATTCGTCTATCGCGCGGCGAATCTCACGGCCCGCGGCCCAGATTTTCTCTCCCCTCGACTCGCCCGAAGATCATTATCACCGGATCATTTCACAAGGCGAAGGGAGCATTCCATCGGACCTTATCTCCCACTAATTGAATCCTCGCGTTCCGCCAGCCTCGAGCCTCCTCACAGACCATCACCGGCTCGCGCCTCGGTGAAGTTGGCGAAAGTAAATTTTGGCGCCGGCAAATGCCGTACTAAAACAGAGAGCGAGAGCGAGAAAAACATAATTACCCAGACTGGATCCTCTCCTGCCGCCGCGCCACGTGACCACGGAATTCGCCGGGGCAAGATCGTAGTTCCTCGCGCCCTCGCACCTGGCGCTGTTGTTCCTGGCGAGGAGCGCCGGGTCCAAATTTTTCCCGGAAATCGGCTTCATGGTGTCGCCGGAAACAATGACCACTTCGGTGGAGGGCTGCGGCTGCGTCTTTCGCGACGACTCGCCGAAGTACGGACAGGTGCATGGAGGTGGCAGAGGGACGTCGTCGTTGGTGTCCTTTCGTTGACTCGCCTCTTCGCTCGAGCTCTTACGCGACGATCGGCCGTAGACTGACTGCTCGTGGAAGCTAAACGACCGTTTTCGCGGCGGCTTTGGGGACAGGGAGTCCGCGCGTTCCAGGTGGGCCTCGTTGTAGGTGGATGCTCGTCGACGGTGCTTCCAGGGTGTCGGGGAGGTCTGGTCTTCTTGGCCAGCGGACAAGCTGGTGCGAGAACCGGACGCGCTGCTGGTGGCGCTGCCGCCGCTGCTGAAATTGGGAAAGAGTTGTTTTTTGGATTGTCTGGCGGCAAACTGTGGACTAAAGATTACGGACGAATTTTGCTGGAATTTTAGCTGATTGTTTATTACTTAAATTTCTGTATTCTTAGATTTTGCTTCGCTTGGACCAGTCTCTTTATCACTGGAACATGCGTCAGTTTCTTTGTGATTGCTTTAAATTGTACGTTTGACTTACTTCGAATGCTCGTACAATTTTTATTTCCTCGTACGGGTCGAAAGTAGAGTGCACTACTTCATTAACTTTTCCCAATGACACCGCGCGGCGGAATATACAAACCGATAAACGCGCGGGCTAATAACACTTTCGATTGCCAACACGCGCTCTCATATTTTTTTTTCTCCCCCGCCGCGGCATTTTCATTTTTTTCAATCCCGCCGTCCATTACACCACGTCGAGCGAGGGTGAGAAATTCTCGGGGCGAAGAAAGGGTTGGCGAGAGCTGAAATGGGGTAGTGAGAAGGGACAGAGCGAGAGTGAGAGAGTGGAAAAGGCATTTCCAGCAAGCATTGACCACCCTCCGCCTATGGATTTTGCAATCGTGGGAAATATCCAGGCACTCTTTGTCAGCGACAGACTCGCGCGAGGTAGCGAATGTAACGAGTAGCAACTCTGTAATGGGAGCTATTTCGGCGTAAGTGACATCAATGACGACTCGTCGGCTCGATCGATGATCGAGATCCATCAAACGCATTTCTCGCACTGCCGCGAATTTCACCCGCGATTGTCACCGACGGAATTTTCTACCGCTGAAATTTTCTGAACTCTCGAGAAAAAGGAATCGTTTTTTTTTGTGTATTAACGGAATCATGCTGCACTTGATATAAAGTCGGCGAGCAACCTTTGGATTACGCGTGAAAGAGTGACGTGGGAGGACAAGAAGTATACATGGGTAATGAATCGAAATACGTATAAATACTGCGAAATCAATGAACGTAGGCCGTCGGGTAGGTGGATACACGAGTGAATCTATATATCTTTATATCTGTACTGCGAGGCCAGTCGAGATTGGCCTTCGAGTGGAGTACGGTCCGACCCGACAAATTGGTAAAAATATTGGCGAGCGTGGGTGCGAAGGAGTGCTCGACAAATACAGAACTTCGTCTCGTCGATCTCTCTTTTAGAAACGAACACAGAATGCTTCGAAGCACAACGCCAAATTCAAAACTCCCGCTCCCTCCTTTATGCAGATAAGCGCGGCTGCTTTTTCTTCTGCTCCGGCAAACACGCGTCTTTAGCTTCTCGTTCGCTCAGTCGAACGCAAGAAACTTCATCCAGACGCAAACACTCGTCTTTTCGTTCCGTTCGCGCAACACACGTTCGCCCTCGTTGAACTGCGACTCTTGAAATCGAAATCCGTATCGACCGCGCGATACAAACATTCTGTACGCCCGTTCGTGTGATCGCTCGCGCGATAATAATTAATACGATTATGTACGTTGTACGATTACGGTACGCACTCCCATTCGCATTTATTCGATCGTGCGCCGGCAGTCAGTCGAGCTGAAATTTCCGGCTAAGAACTTCTCTTCAGTTTCCTCGCATCGTTCAACATCGCTTGATATATCGTTTGATACCGCTTGATATCGCCGTTTGCCGGAGATATCTAGCACGTAAAAATTTCCCGGCGAATTCTTCTCCCTTTATGGTCCGCTCTTCTCTTGATTCTATCTCTGCACCCAGCAGCGTTTCCCATCAAAAGGATTATCATTATTAATACCGCGCTTGAACATTTCGCTCCACTCCTCGCGAATGCGGGAATATGTTTAAAATAACGCAGTAGTTTCGTCGACAAACAGTTCGATTTTTCGGCGTCGTTCTTTTGTTCCTCCTTTTACTCGGCATTTTTTTCGGGGCGCGATTAAATCTTACTCGGGAGGACTCGCGAGGTATCAAAGGAAAATTTTCGAAATCACAGTGCGTTCGCAGACTCAGTCCTCCCCTTTGATGTCCGACGTTCGTTCTCTTTCGATGATGGCGGCGGTCAGGGCAGAGGTATCCATTCCATTTCCATCTGACCTAGTGCCGGCAATCGGTAATGGACATTCTCGACGTATTAATAACCGTAATGATGGAACTCGTAACTAGATGAAAGGCTGCCTTCGGACCTGCGTGATGAATTTTCGGTCGAGCTCGAAATTTCGTACCTTCGCTCCCTTTCCCTGACGTCACACAGAAATTCTCCGACATTTTCTACGAGACTTCGAGAGAGCACTTTTACACGTCGCGTCTCTGAGATTCCGCGCAATTCGAACGCTCCTACCTTTCCTCACGTTGCAATAATTCATTGTTCAGCATTTTACGTTCATCATTTATAGTTTATACCTTAGATAAACTGCGACACGTTAAATACAATATTTTTCGCCGGGAAACATCAGAAAGATGTCGAGACGTCTGCCACAATGTGTATATAGTAATCGTTGAATTAACATTTTTACCCACCGCCCTACTTGGCCATTTCAATATCATCTTACGATCGCTCGCCCCGAATCCTCTAGAGGTCTTATTCCAAGCTATCGCCGAATTTCGCGTTGAATTTTTTATCGCGACCTAAGTTCCCCAGATTAGCGTCGTACGTTCGCACCTTCTCCGCACCGAACCTCCACCTCGCCGTCTTCGACCTAATTTCGAAATAGCTTCGGAAGCCGCGTACGTGACCGCTCGGAATGGTCGACGACAGACTCTCCCGTGGGAGATTCGAGCCACTTACGGCGGTCTAGACTCGCCCTGAACCTCGGAAAATTTCGACGCCGACATTCTCCGTTCGAGTTCTGCGCGGCACTTTGCATGTCGTTGAATTTCCCTCACGCTTCCTGCGAGAAAGATCGTGCGACGGGTCGGGAGCGCAAAATGCACTATTGTACAGAGTGTCCCGGTAAGTTCTCGAGAAAGTACATTCCGCGGATCGAGGATAATAGAAGTCGACGGCTGCAGCACACGTCTTTCTGTTGGACGCGGTTAGCTTATCGGAAAAATGTTACCGCGGGCGATGTGCTCGTATATTCGTATTTGTTTCCGAGGACTGTGTGACTTCGGAGTTGCAAGAATTGTTTGAGGATGAATCGGACAGACGATCTGTTCAAAAGTTGATGCCTCGTGAATTCTGAAATTTGGTATGCTCGTTTATCACATTAAATTGTGTCAAAAATTTCTGCGATTTTCTTATGTGTCCAATTTTTTTCTAACAGCTTTTAGTTGAGTGTTTATGATGTGACTTGGATCGGGACGTTTGAATTCAGATTTCAGCTTTCCGTGCGACGTGACTTACTGGACACGGCGTACATCGTCATATGCCATCTCAAAGTGGATTGCACTTAGTTGCTAGTATTCAAAGTGCAAAATGGACAGGGAAAGGGGTGTACCTAAGGGACTAGTTCCATCTTTCTTACTCTTGTCTCTTTCTCGCTCGCTCCGCGTAGTCACACAGTGGTCGCACTTAAGTAAACTACTCTTGCCCTAGTGAAATTCGTTGGTAAAGGAATGCACTTAGCGTTTGATTATTGATAAAGGATTCGAAAATTGGCGCAACACCATTAAAAGCCTGTTTCGACAAGACTCCACTCGCTGCAATTACAATCATTGCAACGTCACCATTTTTTATCTCTCAGAATCCGTCCATAGAGTCTGCTGAATTTATTATAGAATTCGTTCGTCCCAACACAATACGTCAGATTTACTTTCCGATTTGTTCGGGTCGAATAATTACCATATTTCCTTTAATCACTTTCGCCATTACATTAATACTTCTACCGTAGAGTACGGGAGGCGTTGGAAAAGTTGGCCTTTATGAAATTTCCTTCTCGCTCGCAGCGCGTCGGAGCTCAGAACGCATAACAGAAACGACATTTTCCGGCCTTCCGCTCGCGCAAATGGTCTCCCTTTTCTGCGAATTAATGCTCTTTCTGTCCGACTCTCTCTCTCTCTCGCGCGCATCCTTAAAAGAGCCTGCGAAGCGCCGCACGCCAGTGGCACTTTTGTCTTTCACTCGTCTTTTCCCCGTCTTTGTCTATCTCTCCGCAGATTGTGCGCATAGTGTGTTGGAGTGTATTCACAGTATATATAACGCGACGTTTCGCTAAATTATGTTGACCGACGCTGTCCTTTTGTTCAGCCGCCCATCCGCGCGCGCGAAATTAAGTTTCCGCGAGGTCGGTCTGCGCGCCTGCCATTCTCCTCTTCCACTCCTTAGTGTCGACGAAATTAAAGCGAGACACAAATTAAACTTATGCGAACCTTCTGAATCTCGTCCCGGATAGTCCGGAAATGCGAAATAATTCCGTTTTGTTTCGATGGCAGTAAATGGCTGACGTTGTTACTCTCCGCGTTCGGTGGAAAAATAACGAACTCTCCTCTAGAGATCTCTATTTCACGTGCACCGAATGTAGGTCATGATTGTTTACGTGCATCAGTGAATCCGAGGTTGCTATCGATAGTTGCGCGTAGAAACGCGAAGATAATCATTGCTGGAAAATCACTTTTACCGACCACGACGATTAGTGTTCAGCAATCACGAATATTTTCCCGACGAAATTATATAGACGTCGATGCCGGAGGTCTCGATTTCGCGTGCATTCAAATGCGGGCAAATTTTGTGACGCACAGTGTTCCGGAACCGTGACCTCTAGTTTCCTTCCAGCGTGGGACCAGCGGCAAATTAAATTTCGCCATTCTGCCTCGGTTCCTTTAAATTAAACTTACGCGTGCGGCCAAAGAGAGAGCAAACGTTTCGCGCGTTTCCCAGGAATTTCCCGCGGCGCATTCTTCCGGCCGACCAATTCGGGAAACGGGAGCAGCAAAGATTCGGGTGCCAGTGCGCGTGGCAATTTTCTTCGTTTTTTTTTTCACCCCGGACGAGCCGAGAACCGCCGGAAGACAGTCGATAAATTGCACAGCTGTCCGCTAAGTGGATCTCCCTCATGGATTTGTTACGAGGGACTAGACGGCCTCGTGTAACGATATATTATTGTTACTCCCGTGTCGGGGAAACAGTTCTCACGGATACTTGGCTCTGCGGGACGGAACGAGGGGTGGAGGAATTGTGGTATTTGCGAGCGGTTCGTGGAGTCGGGGTGGGAAATTAAGTGAATCGCTGTCTTTATTTCGGCGAACTTAACGGCTTGATGCTTGACTCCTTGATTTCTCGTTGCTTTAAGCTCGATTTCGGTGAGTGTATAGATGGGTGTGTCTTATTGTTCTGTTTATCTCTGGGATATTTCGAGACAAAGTGTCGAATGACCATGGTTGACTGCTTAGTTTCTTCTTGTTTCTGTTTGTACAGATTTTTATTTGTTACTTCTGTGGTTTTCGAGCGCCACTTTGAAACTGCTGTCATGTTTCATGACAAAGTGTCAAATGTCAGGGAAAATTCTCTTCTATCTTATCTCCCAAAATATCCGTGTCGCCAGGTGGTCGGTATGAATTTCAATCGAACTCGCATCAAAGTCTCGCATGAAACACTCGGCGGGGGTGCAATTCGAGAAATATTCTAAATTCGGGATAGGGCAAAGTTTCATTGCCATCGATGTCGGTATCGCGATTACGGTGAAGAATGGGGGAAACTGAAGGAATCCGGAGAAGAAAGAGGAATAAAAGAGAAAAGAAAGGTAAGAAAGGGGATGTCTCCTGGGAAGGCCAGGGACGGTAGTGGGTAAGCTGTCGTTAAGGACCGAAGGGATGGTCATAATGTGTTTAGGGAACGACCTACTAAACGTTGTCTAAATCTCGAAACATACTACTCGTATAGACTAAGCATTGAGTTCCGCTACTTTCACGCATAAATCATTGACTCGTACTACTTTCATTGTTCGAGCTCTACCATTTGATGTTTCCCAGTTGAAGTTTTACACTACTCTCTTGTTTCATTATTATCAACGTAAACGGAAAGTACTCGCACATTCGCCATACGTAAAAATCGATCGTTCCCATGACATTCGCGCCCATTCAAATGCTGGTTCACATACCGTGGTGCACTGGGACAAAGAATTGCTGGACCGTTTCCCGAAACCGAAGCTCTGGTCAGACTGTGCAAAATAAAAATTCCACCGCGCCGGGCCGAATCACGTTACGCGGACTGAACAAGAAATAAAACTCGAAAACTGCGATTGAACCGTATGGGCTGTGATTCAAGGTGCGCTCAAAAAAAAGAGGGAGCAGACCAAATAGAGGGAGGAGAGAGAAAAGAGTTAAGCGGAGAATCGTAAAAGTCGGATAACGGAAAAAGGAGAGAAACAGATATCGGCGTTGGACGACACATTAAAGTGGCTCGACGAACAAAAATGAACAGACTGAGGCGTCTCGCAAGGGAAGGCTAACGAAATCAGAGACACGACTGTTCCGAAACATCATACTATCCTTCCCGACAAATATTCAGCCGCTTGTCCCATTCAATACAGAAAAAGAACAAGTTCAACACTACAACTACCTACACGACAAATGTTCTTCTCATTTGACAAAACAATCTAACTTAATAGTCAATCATTGTAACAAAATATCAAAACATCAAAACAAAACTTTTGTACCCAACCCTCAATCGAACGATAACAAAACTAATCCTCGAGACAGAAGAAGAAGAACACTCGCGCCCGGAGCGTGTAATCCGACAGAGACAAAAGTCTCAATAACAAAAACGCGGAAGCGCATTTCGTTTGCATGGTCGGCCGAACGGTAACGAATAGCCAATCTCCGCGTCGGGAATAGGGTTCTGTCGGGGGTTGAAGTCACCCTCTTACGTGCGGCACGTGAGTGGATCAGGAGATGACGGTGCTCAGGATGCGGAGCGACGTCGACCTCGAATTAGAACGGAAAAGAGGGTAGTCGCGGGTCCTGTTCTCTGCTCGCAGAACGAACGAACGAACGAACGAACGGAGACGTCGGAATTTCTTGCGACGGATGTCTGGAAAGGATAGCGTGGCCCCCTCGGTGCATATTCTCCCGGCTGCATTATTAAACGGCTCACGAGTTGGCGAGATTCGGGGATGAAGAGTGGTCTCCGGAATAACTTTGTCGCGGACGATCGCTCGCAGCACGCGGCTTCCGGTGCAGAGGCCAAGCAATTCCGCTGAGAAGTTGCGCCGGCAGGTTGAAATTTTAATAGCGTCGGATGCAGGTTTGTTTCGGTGACGGATTATAATGGGGCGCATGATGTGTCGCGAGCGTTGGTTTTGCGCTGTCATCTATGTTTGATGCGCTGTTATTCGGGTCATGTCGCTATACCGCCGATTCGTACTGTCGTATTTGTTAAGTGGGATTCTTTATTATTCCAGTTTCGTGACCCGCTTTTATTCGTATGAATTTAATATTATTCATATGTCGTTATCTATCCGACTTTTTTTCTGGAGCCAATTTTTCGTTTTTTCTTTTTTCGTTAAGTAATGTAGTCCTACGTTAGGAACGTACTTCCTGAATGTAGAGCGATGTTTAAATTCATTGCACCAGAGATTGTTCCGGACTGAATCGTTAAAAACGTTCGCATTCTTACCGCGAACTGAACTTGAAGTGTCGATCGGAGAAACAATCCGGCAGATCGTGAAGCGTAATCTTTGATACCATGCGCGTACGGGGAAGGAGGAGAGGTTAATCTGAGAACGTGGACGGGTTCGACGACAACGGACAGCAGAAGTTAATATCGCGAAGAGATATTGGTCAATATCCGTGGACGATTTTTGCGCACAGAAACGTCCACGCGGAATGGGATGTTCTCGGTTACTCGCCGAGATGAAATTTCAAGGGTAGAATGTAGGATGATCGTGTGCCACCTCGGGAGACAGAGATAGTCGGAGCCGGAGTTATCAATTCGATATACGAAATTCCCTGAGTCGCTGGAAATTCGAGAATCTACGTATACGAGCAGGGGAGCCGTAAGTTTGCGTTTATTGGCCGATAAATTCACGGATTTTCTCGGACTCCTCCTGTTTATCCCGACCACTCCCCGCACTTCGCGCTTCTCTCCGATCCAATTCGCAATATAATCTGAGATCGAAGTGTTTAGAAGATTCGACTGTTTCTCGTCACGTGCGAAATTGACGATTCGTGCGTTCCGCGGCCCGGAAATTAGTTAGACTCGATATCTCTGGGAGGACATAAATTCGGAGGATTCCGTTCGAGGGACGAGTACGTGAAGGTCCTGCTAAGCAGTCTGAAATTGCATATGAATATTTGGTTTTTACTGTCCGGGGACAGCGTGTGCTCGCCGCATTCGCCTCAACGGAGGACCCAGTAATCGTCCAGACCTCGTCCAACGTAAGACCTCGAAAATTCTAATTTTATTCCAGTAAAGAATCAAAATAATAATATGCATCAAAATTCTACGATACATCGAAGCATTTTCGAAGTTGGTTAAAAATTGCAACAGCAAGAAAATTTCAATGAAAAGATTAAAAAAGCGCCCAAGTAGCTTAGAATTTCAGTCTATCAATCCTCTGAATCCGCTCGCGGCGACCTACCGCGAAATTCAGCCACCTAATTAGCGCGCTCGCAAAGACGGGAGGCCGGAGTTTCTCAAACGCGCGGAACACGTGCTCGCGCGAGCGAGTTTCGCGATTTTATCGACTGTCGTAAGTCAGAGATCGTTGTTGGGGAGCGGGTTTGCGACGACAGGCGACACCGTCAAGCGGAGAAAGCATTCGGGGCTAACAATGTGACGGCTCGAATTTACGTCCTCGTCCAATGTTCGCTCACCTGCAGTCGCAGTTCGCTTCGCCAAGCTGCGGTTTTCACGCACGTCAGTTCGCGTTATTGCCATTACCTGGCGCGCCCAGCGAGCGGAGTCGAGCTTTCGCGCGAATTTCCGTCGCTTAAGCCCGCGGCCGCGAGTTTACTAACGCGCGCCTCTCCTCGCACGAAAATGCACGGAGACGCTTGACGTTCGTGTGCGCGGCGCGGAAGGCTTCGTTCTGCGGAGGTAATGAGGACGGAATTGGACGGAGTATGCGATTGAACGATTTCGAACGTGGTTAGAATGTTTCAGTAATTTTTCTTCGATTACGATCGATGTTTTTTTGCGGTGACGATCATCGGAGCATCATAGAATTTTGGGGGCTGGTTAGTATTTTTATTTCTTCTTACTGTTTTCGTTTCAATGAACTGAGGAAATAAAGATTTTACTGACTTTGAAATGAGATTGAATGAGAATTCTTACCCATTTCGAAAGCTGCATCGATGTTGCGTTATCTGCGGCTGCGGCGGTTGATGGTGATGGTGATGATGATGATGACGATGCGCCGAATGCTGCGGCGTCGATCTCGGCGTCGTCGAAGGCGTCTGTCCAGGGCTGGCGATGCCCTCCAGTCCTCGCGAGAGTTTCAACATTTCGGCGCCGAAGGCATGCAGCGCGGACATTGCCGACGGCGGCGGTTCGCTTTCCGGAAGCCAAAGTTCGTGCGTGTCGAGGGTGGTTAGTTCAGTTTCTGTTGATGCACCTGATGTGTGCTGTGGCGTGCCGCCACTTCCGGCCGAGCCCTTGGCCAATAGGAAACGTTTCCATGTGCCACGACGGTCGAGACCTGCTAGTATAAGGAAAGCATTTTCCGTTATATGTGGTGTGGTATATTATAGGGTTCATTTTTAAGCTTGTATTCTACTGTAGAGGAGGATTTGTAGATCCTTTTTGGGAATGGGAAAAAATTTGATATTTTGTTTAAATTCTAAGGATTCAATTATTCCTGTCGCGCCGATCGCAATTATTATTATAATTAGTACACGGTAGCTGCAGTCCTCGTAGTGCAGAGAGAGAAAGATGACGTTCCATTATTCGCGACCGGCTTTGTATGTACGTCAGCAACAGATTGCATTCTCACTCATATTTCTCTCTCTCTCTCTCTCTCTCTCTCTCTTCCCTTATCCCGTACTCTTCTCTCCTTCGTTCACATCCCATTCACGATCATTTTAAACGCCGATGTCGCGAGCAAACCTCGATCCTAGTCGAAACAATGTAAAGCACTGCATAAATCAGACCACTCAAGTCACAATTCCTATAATACGAATGGTTTTAATTCTCGCGAAAATTAGCCGGTGCGATAAGAAGGATTTGATTAGGAAAGAGAGGGTCGTGCGGTCCTAAGAGTGTTTTCATTTATTAACGTTGACACGCGATATTAATCGGGATTTATGGCGGCGTTAGTTATTTCTCGTTTCAACCCCTTGTCAGAGGGATGGATCGGGCAACGTCGCAGGTTGACGAAAATTCGATAGTCTCTCGAGGTTAGCACTCGGGGGAGTTAAACTTCAGATACCTTCCGACTCGCCGTTCTTTGACAAGAATTACTTTATCTCCCAGATTAACCTTTCTCTCTCTTCATCTCATACACCCGCTCTGTTCGCATTTCTATTTTTTTCCAGTTTCCATAATTCCATCCGACTGCATGTCTGCAAGACGACTTTCATTCTCCCTGCTTTTTCTGCCCTTAACTTTGTTTCCATTTTCGTTCAATTCCCGCATTTTCTGTTATTTCATTATCGCTCGCCTTTACATTTTCCTTTCAACATTCATGAATGCACTGATCTCATTGCATACGTCAATCGATCAGGCAGCGCAGAAAAAGCAGCCTCCTCCCTCTCGGCTTGTCGTTTCTTCCAGCCCGTCAAGCTTCTTCAGCGCGAGCGAGAAAATCAATTTTTCTTTCCGCCGTGCTTAATTTTCGAATCGCGTGCCGGGGCGAAATTTTTTTCGCCGCACTTTCGCGTGCCGCGGCCGCAGAAGCAGCGGCACCCTCGAGAGCCCCTGTTTCAAGCGGCCCGTATCGATTAATTTTCTCTTAAACGATCGAGCCGAAGCGCCCTTCTTAGCATACTGTGTCACGTCCGGGACCTTTTGCATAATGGTCGATTTGCATATTCCTGCCGGAGACTGGCGATCCTTTCTACACGTGTATACATCCATCTGCACTGGGTGTGCGCTAAGTAGTGGTGAGACCGCGAACGAGGTAATTCTGTGCGAAAAAACAGCTGCAGGGCGTAAAGGAAAGTTTTCGGTCCGATAGGACGTTCTTTTGGAGGGAAACGTGTGATAGAATTAGTGATTAAATCATTTTATTAGGTGTACAGTTTCGATAATTATAGAACGACAATGGTATAGTGTGATGAACTTGATAATTGCAGTGTTAAGATGTTGTCGATTCGAAATTTCGAGACCGACTTCGTTTATGTGGAATCGATGTACGTATTTGTGTCGGAATTTGTCGAACACCCTGTACGTACGGATTCGCACGTATGTATATGGACTCGTATACGGATTGTGTTTTGCCCGCAAGACGTGGCCGCGAAATTTCTTGTCACAGGGCGCGATGAAAATTTAGGCTGACGTTTGGCAAAACGCGAGCTGCGAGTGACGATGATGAATTATGGCCGACGCGATTCCCGCCTTCTTTCACGAGCAGCGTGTTGCCAGGTGATCTATGATATAGACACGATTCGGCACCAGTTATTCATTCTAGAGACCCACCGACGTTATGATCTATACGACGCGCGCGAGCGCACTAGATTTTACGGATTTTCTGCTTTATGAATTGTAAAGCTTCGGATCAGTCAGTACTCGTGCATTATCCGATGCAGCTGCACGTGAACTTTTTATATCAAATAATAGCTTCATTTATGGACGTGAAAACTGCCTAGCTACGGAGCCCGAAAATGTTTCAAAATCAGATCAAATTTGACGGCATGAAGCATCGAAGAAATCGTACCATAACTTTATTGTACAGTTCCGTGGTTAGAAGCACTGTTCTCATAAACGTCCAAGAATGATTTCTTCGCTTAACGAGCGACCCTCGAGACGCGGCACAGTAGGTCGAAACGTAGGAAAGTTGGGACACAGAGACTGTGGCCTTGTTATGTTAAAAATGCAATATGTGAATTATTCATTCCAACGACATATCATTCTACGTAAGTTGTATACGAACTAGCCTTATAAACCAAGCGAGACTCGAAAAACTGAAGTGCGCATCATTCTGTGTGAAAGTAAAAAATGTGACACTCCGCGTCTCGATGCGTGTCTGGCCGGAAGAAATAATAAACATTAACAAAGAAAAACTGGCTCGCAGCGCGGTCGGCCGTGTTACGACCCTGTGTGCGCGCCGTAAAATTTCTGTGCCGGACACAGATGCACAATTTCTCTTCGTCCCGCACGGAACGCGTTACCCGGACCAGCTCATGTACTCCGGCCTTATTTCTCTCATCGGCCGTTTCTCACCCCGAGCTCGCCGGCCGCAACAACCCTTCCCCTTAACACATACAAATCCGAACCAGTTCTTATCGGCCGTGCCAGAAGAACTGCCAATTTCCTCGGCACGTTCTTCGTCGAGCGAAAGGTCAGCCCGAGCGGATTAAACCGCGAACGTGTGCTGCGGCCAGAAGGAAGCCGAGAGAACGGGCAATGGGGTGGGACAAAGGGCGCATTCTGGCGCGCGGAGGGAGAGAGAGAGAAAAAAAAGGAGGACAAAGAGGACGTTCTCGGGTCGAAAAATGGGACAGAGTTACACGCCCGACCGCGAGCCAAATCGAGTTCGACTTCGTTTCCTCGGGTAAATTGGAGTGCGCGCCGATCGTGTAACGCGAATTGTTGCCGGCTCTCTCGTGTACCCGACGCGGGACGTAAGGCGGCCGCATACGTGTGCGTGTGTGTGTGTATGTGTGTGTGTCTGTGGAATTTCGGCCTGCAACGGCCGCGAAGCGTCGTTCGATTAATTCGGCCGCGGACGCCTCCTTCGAAAGATTTGCATCGGCCAATCTAACTTGTAAATAAATCGCGGCCTGAGCACCGTCGGCACGAGAGACGGGAAGTCGGTCAGGCAGGCGATGAGAATGAGTTTGCGGGACTTGCGAGGCGGACCGCGGAATCGGTGCGACGTTCAAATTTGACACGATGCAACCAAATTCTGCACTTTGTTCGCGTCGAATTTTTGCGAGAATTATGTCGATTCGGTGCGAACGAGTTTTATCTACAACGACTACCGAATACACGTACGCATATATTTATATTTTGTGAGATTAAATCCTGCGACGCGAAAATTTATTCCTGCAACAGCTAAAATTTCTGTCCATCGTGAGTGTTAAAAATCGCAAGAAAAACGTTCGCATTCTTCTACGACTCGCTTTCAGCCTCGCGCAGTTAAGTCCCGTGACTTCGGAATGTGTAATTTAACGATTCCGTGTGAACGGGTTCTATCGACCGTAAGTACCGAGCGCACATATGCACCGTATCTACATATCGTAAGACTGAATACCAGCCGCACGGAACATCGTACCAATTTCCCCGTACAATGTAATACTGTAACACCGAACAGATTTCCCAGGCACACGCACTCACACGTGCGCGCGGCCGCAATTGGACCATTAATCTGGTTTAACACCGACGCCCGCGAGGAATTAATCATTGAAATTCATTGCCGGGAAAGAAAAACAATTCGGGCGAATGTAATCAGACGAGTCCGCCTGGCTGCCGGACGATAATTGCGCCCGGCCAATCGACTTTTTCTCGTCGGCTAAGAAATAGGAATGCAATGGATTAAGACAGTCGAATTGGGGGGGTGAGGAAGGGGTGCGCCTTCGTTCCACTTGGGCCATTTTCAGAATCCTGCCGCGGAGGTCCTTTCTTGCGAACAAAGGCAGGTTCGACTAACCTCACCTGCCAGTCTCTTCTATCGTCTATTTGCTGTAGCCACTCTTAATCGCTGTCGATGAACTGGCGATCACTGCCAGATTACAGTGAATCTTTTTTCGGAAAGGGAACAGAGTAAGATGGCTTCGATGGCTTTTTTCGATTTTCGGTCGACTCAAGAAGTGTCGAGCTCGCGCTCGTTTTCCTTCTCGCCGATCGCTTTCAGAAGAACACGTCGATTCGAAAACTTTCCGCGAATGTTAAGAACGTCGACATCGATCCCGTTTCGTTCTGTCCCGCGAACATCGGCGCCTGCTTTTATACGGAATTTATTTGACAAAGTTAGAACGTGTCCTCTTAAGACGGATTTGACTGAAGGACTTTCCTCGAAGGAATCCGCGCGATGCCATTTAATTGTCACGAAGATCGATCATCGCGCTATCCCTTAATACGCGGCTCAGCTTGACGTCTCGTTTATCATCAAATCTGTCTCCCCTTTCTCTCGTCTCGTTCCTGCTCTCCTCTCGGCCGCGTATTTCAATGCATTACGTTAAAAAAAAAAAAGAAAGAAAGAAACGCGCTACTACGTCGCGCTACACATTTCGCATCGAAATGGCAGGAATAAAGAGGCGAAAGTTGACCGAAGCTTTCACAACGCCAACTCGTCGACAAATGAATATTGCCCTTCGAAATATCGGTCCCCGATTCTCGACGCGAGAGCCGCGCACCGAGTTTGACATTAATTCGACCGTGCATTAGCCCGCGCGAGCCAGCACGGCGATTAGCTTAATACGAATACCGTTCGCGCAAAACTACGCACTCGCGCGCTCCGTCATTCAGACGTTTATTAGTCGCTCGTCCTTTTGGCGAACATTATCGCTAAACTGCTTCGCAGTATCGAGCGCTATCGCCGCACGCTCGCCGTGCAACTTTAATGAAATGCAAAACAAAGTGCCACGGGGCTAAGATTAATTCGTAATTCGCTTAAACACTCACACCGCGCCTGGTCCATTGTGCGCTGCCGGGCCGAGCGCGAGCGTTGGATTATTCGAAATTTTTCCTCCCGGCCGCCATTTTTCCCGCTTCCCTGTCACTGCTCTGTTCCGTATCATTTCGCACACATCGGATTTGTTTTGTCTCCTCGCGTAGTATTTTTCTTAGAAGCAGCGAAGAAATTGCGAGAAATTACGTGTTTTCAGTAGTACGAGTCAGCCTTATGGTCAGACGTGTCAGTTTCGGTTCGGTGTTAATTTCCTCGCGAACGAAAGGTGCCAGTCACAAATTGTATAGACAAAGTTTGCAGCTAATGCGACGCGAAACACTGATCGAAAATCAGAAATTTTATAAAACTCGATAACAGGGTGCAGATTCGTTCGCACAGTGATTAATGCGCGAAAATGATAAAAGTAAAAATAAGACGGATAAGAAGTGGAATGGAATACAAGAAAGGGGTTGAGCGAGGGTTTGCATCTCCGTCGCTTCGAATACATTTCTCGGGTCAATCTACAATAAAACGCGAGCTTCCTGCTGCTCCCCCTCTCTATTACCAGACGACTCGATCGCGAAGCCAGTTTGCCAGGACGATTGGATTTCACAAAGGGATAGGCGTATCGGGTGCCTGCCGCCTTGCAAGGAGTGGAAAACGATCGTGATCCACTACCACTTCCGGTCTACGGCTCCGCGAGCTTGGTACCGGAGAAAGCTTCTCAGTCGCTCGCTTCCTTTATTTCGATTATTTTGCCTGGCGCGTTGAAAGCGACGGTTACGATATCATTCCGAGCGAATCGAACGACAGAGATTTGTGGAGTGCGATCTTTGCAGGGAGGTATTGTGATGGAGAATGAACGCTGAACGGAGTGAAACGTTCGACATCAAAGTTAGACGGAGAGACATGTACAACGTGTGATATCCTTCTTTATTTGAAACGCATATTAAGGAGACAAGTTTTTTGCTCGACGTGCTGCGAATTTATGTAACACAATTATTGCGCTTGTCACTAACCTGCCGCGGGAGTTTGCGGTCCTCCGAGCCATCCCGACGACCAATCCGTCGTGCCACCAATATTCTGTCTCTGCTCAGCAAGCAATCTGACGGTCAGAGCGTATGTGAGCAGCATCACACCCAGTGGTATGTAGAAGCAGATTATGCTGCCGATCAGCTTGTAAAGCGGATCCGGAATCTGGCACGAGCCGTCCACCAGGACAGAATCGTCTTCCTGAAACATGATCGATCGAAACGTCATTAACTGAATGTCGCGAAAGTTTAGTATACCATAGAACCCTGGGCTCGGATAATTGACATGTATGAATTAGTCTTTTTTAGTTTTCTTGTAGCGCATATAACATGTAACATTTTTGTTTCTTTGTCTGTTTCAGGACGCCGGAGCAATGTCCCAGCGTGGTGTCCTTATTGGCCGAAAGTTACAATCCTCACGTGCGTTATGGCGCGGCAATGGCACTGGGAATTGCCTGCGCAGGAACTGGTCTGAAAGAGGCCATTGCTCTTTTGGACCCTATGACCAACGATCCGGTCAATTTTGTCCGACAAGGCGCCCTAATTGCGTCCGCCATGATACTCATTCAGCAAACGGAATCCACCTGTCCGCGAGTGAAGGACTTCCGTGCGCTCTATGCGAAAGTAGTCGTCGATAAGCACGAGGACGTGATGGCAAAGTTCGGCGCCATCTTGGCGCAGGGCATCATCGATGCAGGCGAGAATATTTTTATTACAAATACTTATATCAATTCGCCTCAATTATTTCGTATTGCTTCGATTTAAATTGTAAAACAAACAAGACATTTTTTGACGAGTCAAGCCAAATTGACCTTACAGTCTCAGAAATAATTCTCTGCTACTAGTCAAAATTGCAATACAATTATATTTCTCAATCCTATCTTCCCGTTTTCTTTGCTCAGGCGGTCGTAACGTGACGGTCTCCCTTCAATCGAGAACCGGCCACACGAATATGCTAGCCGTGGTTGGTGCCCTCGTGTTCACTCAATACTGGTACTGGTTCCCTCTCGCTCATTGCCTGGCACTCGCCTTCACGCCGACCTGCCTGATCGGCTTGAACGCTCAGCTCAAAATGCCGAAGTTGGAAGTTCGCTCCAACGCCAGGCCCAGCATTTACGCGTATCCAGCGCCGCTCGAGGAGAAGAAACGCGAGGAAAGGGAAAAAGTCACGACAGCAGTGCTGAGTATCGCTGCGAGGGCGAGGAGACGCGAGTCTGAAAGACGCGCGAGGGATTCTCACGACAAGATGGATGTGGTAAGAATTTATAACCCAAACTGAAAAACAGTATTAATGTGTTTTATACCAATTCGCATCGCTGGTCAATGATTCGTCCTAGACTGAAAGTGGTTGCATATTATGTTTCGAGTGCAAAGTTTATTTTGTTCGCAATTTTGATTCAGTATCGTCGGAAATTCTCTGAAAGTGACCGTATGAAATATGATAAAGGTAAATCGGGACCGCAGGCACGTGTGTCTATTTTTCGATAAATGAAACAGGATCCTCCGACGGTCGACACGAAGGAGTCCGTTGAGGTGAAGGAAGCCGCTGGTAAGGAAAAGGAGGAGAAGAAGAAGGACAAGGAGGAGAAGGAGTCGAAGGAGACCAAGGTGACCAAGGAGGCCAAGGAGACCAAGGAGACCAAAGAGACCAAGGACACCAAGGAGATTAAGGAGACCAAGGAATCGAAGGAAAAAGTCGAGAAGAAGGGCAAGGACGAGGGCGAGAAGACTGAAAAGGAGAAGAAGGAGCCCGAGCCGACTTTCGAGGTCCTGCAGAATCCTGCGAGGGTCCTTCGTCAGCAACTGAAGGTCATTCAGTTGGTCGAGGGCAGCCACTACGTTCCCGTGAAGGACCTCCAAATAGGCGGCATCGTCATGGTCAAGCATATTCAGGCCGACACGGAGGAGGAACTCGTTGAACCAGTGGCCGGTGAGTCGATTGCTTTCTTTCGATTTTCCTCAAGTCATTCGACGATCTTTGCCGAACGAAAATTCGACGCTGGCTTTATTCGTTCGTGTCACATCTTGCCAGTTCCTTTTTGCCGGCACTTCTTTGTACTTTACGTTCACAGCGGTATGTTGTGATTGTAATGTGTTCGGATCGATACGTGAAATGATACATTGATGATATTGAAATTATATAGATTGTATGTGCTAAATTTAAGGTGTCATCTTTTACTGTACTTTGCTTTTGTATGGTAGCGTTGAACGTCGAATGATTAGATGGTTCTGTAGATGTCGCAGCGTCGAAATCGTTGTAATTGAATGCGAAATAAGAAAGTACAAAGGGATCATATGCTACAGCAGGGCTGAAAGGGTTAATTAATGGATCCTGAAGCCCGGGATCATTCCTTCAGATAAAATCGGGCAATGTTTAACGAGCCGTCACTCTCGTCGAGTGAATAGGCTAATCAGGACTAATGCGGGACTAATGCGGGACTAATGCAGCAAGGATTAGAGGCAATCACTTAGTAGCCCTCCAAGGTCGAAGGACTCGCGCGCAATCGAGCTGGAAAGTTAGTCCTGACGCGCCCTTATTCACTGGATCCTGGCACGACGTGTAAACTTCGCGTCTATACGTGCCCAGCAATTTCGAACTTCCCAGCCGCGATTCGATACACTGATCCCTCATTTTTCCACGTTATCGAACACACTTGAACGATTTCCTTCGTCGCGTACAATAATTCTTCGTCGACCCGCTCTTTTCACGCAGAACAATCTGCACTCGGTTTGCGGCAGCAATTTCCGAACATTTTGCGCGAATGCGTTGAAATTGATCTGGCAATAATCCATACTCGAACCCACGTGTGTTCCAGCATTTGGTCCGAAGCCAGACGAGGAGAAGGAAGCAGATCCTCCGGAACCCTTCGAATACACCGAAGATTAAGGGCCGTCACGTCCTACGGATTCTCTCTCACGTTCCGTCATCATAATACGAGTCATTCGTCCGCGTACAAAGTTATATATAGCCGCCAATTTGTAGCGACACCCTTCTCCGATTCGCCGCCCGTTCTCCTTCTCAGCTCACCTCTCACGTCACTGTCTTTCTGCGTTCTTTCCTCTACGTATTTTTTTTTCGTCTTTTTTTTTTTACTTTTTAAAGCGCGCACTTCGGCGTCGTTCGAGATTTTCATCATTTTCTCCACACTTTCCGGCACTCGTGCGGCGACCGATGACAGCCAGCCGAACACATGGTTCTTTATGCGAATTTTAATAAACATGTTTTGCGCAGACGGAAGCGATGGTTTAATTGAAACCCCATCCCGTTCTTCGTTCCGAGAGACAATTTCGGTCGTTGTGTATATATACGTTATTTTAGCTCATTTATTGTGTTGGCGACAGTTGTTGCGGCGCAGTTACTTTGAAAGTAAATGTTGGAAATAGATTGATACCTGTTTATTTCGTGCGCATTTACCGTCGCATTTCCAGTAGTATCACCAAATCAGAAGTATGTCGAACAATTATTGAATTCTACCGTGCCGCATCTAAATTCGTGCGACTCTCGATCAATTCAGTCAGTTCAGGTAACCGTGAGAATGAACATTTCGTCAGCAGCGCTAAAATTGTAGCAGCGCTAGAAAATGAGCCGAACGGTACGAGCGAAGCAGATGTAAGGTAAGGAAAATCATGCGGTGGAGGTTCGGAAGGAAATTGGGTAAGAGAAAAGGTCAGGGAGGAATCGGAAAAGAGTCGGAAAAGAGTCGGAAGAGGAATCGGAAGGGAAGCTAACGAGACAACGGCATTTCGCTCGATCGTATCACCGTGTGTCAACCGTCGTGACGACGGTCGGTTGTCTCACACACTCCAGAAGAAGAGGCACGTATTGCTGTCGGGAAAGGTCCTCGAAATCCCGGGATACGTCTGGAAGCGTCTGACAGATGCTTCCATCCCGAGCATGCCATCTGTAACGGTCAGTTCGTAGTCGAACGTACGTGGTGATGGAGTAAACGTAATAATTCAATGTTGGTGGCTGCATTACTTGAAATAATGTGTCCAGCGGTTTGTTTGAATTTTGGACAATTCTAATCGCTGCTGATATCCCGTTTGTTATTAGGTGACTGCGAATGTTTATGCAAATGCAGATTTTTACGGAACATTGGTAAATCAGTGGGACTCCGGTAGAAATTTGTTCAGTCGTCACAGTGTTGTGAGAATGTATCTTTTATTTCAATGTTTCGCATATTTCGTTCAAATGACGTGCATGGATATACTGCATCTTACATGCTGTTTCATCGACGCGTGCAATACCAAAAAGGCATTAGGTTATCGATTCTTCATCAATTCGTAAACGACACTCTGATGTCGTTTATATACGCGCATATCTGCATACATTTTACTTGCACTAATCCTTAAATCGTTCGATTACCGGTTACATAATATTCGAATCTTGCCAGATTTAGCGCGTTTTTTTCAATACGACGGATTTGCCTTTCGAGACTGTCAAGGAATGCCGGTAGCGAATTGCAGTATTGAGTCGTCCAACGATTTAACGCTGTAACATGTATTTCCGACCCCATTTCTTCCCATGTTAAATCCCGAGAGAACTGGGGTTTTGCGCGATGCTAAAGTCGGTGCGGAAAAAGAGAGCGGCGAGCTTTAAAGTAATTGCGAATGAATTAAGCCGCGCGCCGCGTGCGCTAATTAAATGGCGCTCTTTAAGCGAATTGCAATTGTGTCCGGGAGCGAGTGAGAGAGCACAGTAGTGTACGTGCGGGGCGAGTTTACTGGACAATTTTTCTCTTATTCCCCCTCCCTCCTGGACCAAATAACTTTTTGCGATAAAATAAACTTGCCTCCTTGACACGATAACTAAAATCAATAAAATTTATTATTTTATTTATTTCGTGTTGCGTCGATTTTCTTTGCGACAAATCTGAAAGATTAGATCCGCGGTCACATTTATAATGATATTGACCCTGCAGCCAGTACAATGTGACATGAAGAAATAATGACGAGACGAGGGAAAATAATTGATACAGAACGTTCAAAAGTCTTCGGTTCACGACGTGAGCGTTTGTTGGCATAATCCTTTTGTATCCCGCGTTTCCAACTCCGTTCGAAAGGCTTTGTCAGCGACCCCGAAGAATTACGCTCGTCAGGCCGGCGAGGAGAGAAATCTACCACGAATTAACGAGGTTAATTGAGCAACGGCGGCGCGAGTACAACTGTCGGGCCGCTTTGTGCAAATAATTCCTTCGCACAGACTCCGGCTTCGATGCTTCTCGCTGCAACGACATTATCAGCGATATTATCGCTGACAAAGCACAGAGAGCTAATAAACCGTGCTCGTGTATCGGTCGCTCAATGTACGGCCATTATTCAGAAACCCTACACACGCGTGGGCGGCTGAACACGACCATGCACGTACAGGGTGTGTCACTTAGTCCCGACGACACATTAACTCTGCGGTCACGGAAAAAAACATATACCATTTTTTCACTACCACAAGCTCTAAAGCGCTAATTCCTTGATTCTAACTGGTGATGCGAGATATACAGTTTTTGAAACGGCACTCCGTCATGGAGCGCACGTGAAAATTATGTGTCAGGCTAATGATATAGGAATGCCGAAATGTTTGCCGGAAAGTATGATCGATCTTGGCGCTAGGTCGGACGTTGATAAATTAACCGGAACACCCTGTATACGCGCGCCGACCGTCGCAGGCTCGCGAAACTGGCGTCGTAAGCTCCCGCGACAAAGCTTTCTGCACGCGCGGAAATCGAATTATCTTTCCACTTGCCGCGACAAAAGGACTCCGCGAGTACTGGCGCGCTACGGGGATTTCATACATGATTCTTGCACGTCCCGTTAGCCTCTTCCCTGCTCTTTGCCCGCGCGATTTCACATTGTCGTTCCAACAGTATCGCTAATTGTGCCGGCCATTATAAAAGTCGTCTCAGTCGTAAATCAGAAAAAAAAACGTCATTTTTCCCGTACTTTTTGCTGCAACAATTTGCACGCCCGTACGAGTAGAAAGTTTATTCATTTATTTCTTGCATAGACCATAGACAACTTTCTGCGCGATGAATATGCCGCAAGCTTTGTCTCGTATAATCGAGAGTGCGCGAACGGCTCCGGATGACGGGAGAATTTTAAATACATAGTTGAAGGTCGACATCTTTTGAGAAGCTGACTCGCAAAGTGACGAGACTACTTCCAATTTTGCAGGGCACGACTACGTCGGTCGGGAACGTTAAAGGGATAAGGAAGGAGACGTCGTCCTGACAATTTCGTCGACATTTAACGTGGCCATTTCGCAGCTGGTAATAGTCACTCCTCGTTTGCCGCGGTAAATAGTGTGAAATAGTGCGAAGTAGTACGAGATAGTGTCAACCGGTCGACGAAGCTGTTCTCGTCCTTTCCAGGAAACCGGTGGAGATCACGGAATCTCAGCGTCGTCTTCTTCATCCCACTTTCGAGTTCTGCAACGTTCCCGACCGTTAAACGGGGCGGAAAATTAATTTCTGATGGCTTCGCGTCTTGACGGAATCGCACGACAGACCGGCGTTCTTGATTTTTGTGTTCGTTATAGAACGGACGAAATAGACATAATCGTGGACTAGAAATTGAGATATTCGCTGGTGATTATGAAAATGATCTGAGTGAATGATTAGAAAGAATTGAAAATTCCACTTTTTCCGCCTTATCATGACTAGATACTACGCACGTTACTTTAAACAGTCGCTTCACCGCCACTGTATTTCCAACATCTAGTCCGTTAATAATCGCAGCTAATTGTACCCCGTTAACAGCAACTCTTACCACCACCACACACCGACTCTCACAATTAACTCTACCGTACTAACTCAACCGTTACTAAATTCTCAAAGCTCAGCACAAAAGCTCGCCCCCGCACAGGGACAGCCGATTCCACCTTTAACACAGTTATTCGGAACAGACTCGGCAGTGGGTGTAGCTCCTCCGACGTCCGTCGTAAAAATATTCCTCCGCCCATGACGTAAATTCGCTATCACCCCGCTCGTAATCCGGTTCCAGGTAGCGGTTTAAAACGAGCTTGCGCGTAAAAAAAGCTCCGCTCCCCATGCTTCCGCACCCACCCACTATGCCACCCCCTCGACGTTGACTTCGCGCGTAGGCGTCCACGTTGTCGGTGCGTCGCGTGCTTTTTTTCGAACCTCTCCCTTGCTCTCGCATCAGACACGCGGCCCACTCCGATATTATCTGACGAACGAAGTGCGCGAAAGCGACGCGAGCGTCGTGCATTCGTAACGAGCCGCGTCGGTTGCCTGAGATCTCTGTTCCTGCGAAACGAAACGGACGGCAGCCACGTTCGCCTCGTAAACAGATGCAGCGCTCCGTCGGTCTCGTTTGTTTGCGCGAATCGAATTAGCCGAGTGTTCTTCCTTTTACGGCCGCTCTCGGTGCCGTTTCGTCGCGTCGGGACGCGAGCTGGAAATAATTTCTCATGCACCCGGGGGCGCTTGTGGTTAGCACTTTTTTCGGCTCATTTTTCAGGTTAACCGGAATGAAGGATTAAAATGGTGGAATTTTGGGTACGCAATGTTGCAAGGTTTTCGGCATGTTTTCGGCGTTATGAACTTTTTGATTAATTGGCCCTATTCGTACGGCTGCGTTCGACGAGGCAGGTGGATGCCGTGTCGAAAGTGAGGCGAGTCAATATTTTTGTCGAACATTGATCGGTTTGGCCGTAGTTCTCGTGCATAACATGTTATTGAGCGTTCACTTACATAAATTAGGATAAATTAGGAGGAAGGATTATAGCTCGTAGCTGTTTGCTTTCGATATCGCGTCTCACCTTGGAGTACATTAGACTGAGCGGCAAACTCATGGCGATGCTTAGCAACCAGACGAATATTATCTTGAGCGTGACTCTCCGTCTTGTCTTGTTGCGACCGAATTTCATGGGGTAGCGCAGACTCAGGTATCTGTCCACGCTTATGGTGCACAGGTGCATTATGCTGGCCGTGCAAAATAGCACGTCTAGGCAGATCCAGGCGAGACAGTAGACGGACGGCAAGGGGAAATAACCTGGAAGTAAAATACATCCTTCGTTACAAAACATGCTCAAGCGCGCCGAACCGCAAAATTTCACGAAAGTCAATTCATTTGCGAGGAAGTTCGTTGGAATTGTTCCGTCGAGCATAAATTACCGACGCATTTCGCATATTTTCTGAACGCATCGAGTAAACAGAGTCGTAAACGTTCGACTCTATGTTTGCCAGTCGAACAAACGACGTCCGTAAACTTCGTCTAACGTTCGACGGAGGCCTCGATGTTCCGCCGTTTCATTTTTGTCTTCCGCTCGCCTTTGACGATCGTTAAAATAAACGTTCGCGGTTTCATAGGTGAAGCGAAACGAGGGGCTGGGAATGTCTGCGAAACGGAGCGGGTGGAACGTGGAAGGAGGTGGAAAATGACAGTTAACGACACCTCGAGCCCTCTCGTCTCGCGAGGTTAGCTCGAATTTATCGTTGCACTCGTAATTACGCGATTCTCGTGCTCAACACGAATCTCGACCGAATGTTTCGATATACTATGAACTAATACTCTCTACAGGTGCACTCATCGACATTTTATTAAAATTGATTTCGTAACATTTCTCCTGACTCTTTTTCGAAAGATACACATCGGCGGCGAAAAATAGTCAAGCAAAATTCGGTAAGATAAGACGACATAAAAATCAATTATCGCTTACAGCGGAATGGCAAGCATGTTATATTGCCTCCTCGATAGTTCCACCGTAGAGACTTAATATTCTCTAGAGCGCGTATGAAAATCGACACCTTCTGTAAGGTTAATCCGAATCATCTGACCCGTTGTCAAGGGCTCGTTAAATTCGATCCCAACTTATGCTGCCTGGGAAGGGTTGAACGAGAGACTGAACCGTCCCGTTCAGGCGGCCTTTAAACCCCATTTAGCGTGTTACGAAAAAGCTCCACTTTAGTTGTCACATCTATCTTGCCCGCGCTTTTATAGCTCTTGGCCGGAAAAGGCTGGCTGCGCCCGTAACAAATTCTAACTCGCGACACTTTTTCCACCACCACCCTTCCATCGTCTCCTTCCACTCCCTTCAACCCCTTTCGTTCCGCTTACCTGTCGAGCAGTACATCACTGGCAGCCGTTCAAGCCCCCGCCCACCAACATCCGTCGCTCGCTGGCGCGAATATATTTTTTAACTAAACTCTACTCAAAATTGTTAATCCACAGGTCGCGCGCCACTTGGCCCAGAAAGCGTGGAATTTGTTGGTATCTCGCGAAATTTTCGGCCTGGTTACAGCGCGCCGTGTTTTGCTCGTGACGTTCGCTCCTGACATCGGCATTACATTTTTATACCGCACGCGCGCGCGCGTGTATTTAACGCTCGTACGCCGACCCAGCATTTTATTTGCAACTTTATTTCCGGCCGCTTTATATTACGAAATGGAACGCGACGACGCGTGTCGATTTGGCGCGGCTGGAAGGAGCGAAGGTGGCTCTCAGTAACCGAGCGTGTTTCTTTCACGAGAGAACGCACCTGCCGCGAGGCCGACGATAACACGTCTCGCTATTTTTTACGCCCGCCCTCATATTAATCCGCGAAGAATGCCGGGGTTGTAACGTGAAGAGAGGATGGCAGACGGCGGAGGGAATGGTAGAAGGCAGAACGAGCGGGTAGAACAGGTGCTAGAGCAATGCGAAGTTCACCAATAAAGAGTGGAGAGAACTCGGTAAAGTTCTTCCGCAAACGTTAACGGATACGCTTCGGGTAGAAGGTGTCTTTTGGAATATCTTCGGACAGCATCCTGCGGTACTTACGACTAGTGCCTGCGAAGGGAGCGAGTCAGTTTGCGCCGTGATTCGTGCGCTGCCGTTACGGCGAGACAGTTTTGATATTTACATTAGAACTTGCCGACGAGGCCAGACGACTTGCTTTTTACACTCTGCTGTTAAGATTGCTGATTTTTGAAAGGTATCATTTCCTGAAATTTTAACTCGATGTTCCCGAAAACCGGCCACATGTATGGATGCGAATATATGCACTGCTTTCTATTTAACAGAATTCTACCTCAACGAATGATATGTACATTTTTCTTTGCTGGTTAAATAAATTAATTTTTGTTTTAATTATTCTTTAAAATACGCGTAATATAATTAATGTGTTTTTCCTAAACAGTCCGAGGATGAGCATTCAGTATACATTTGCAGCAGCAGTCAGAAGGAAAAGTATGCAGTCATTGTAGCGGAATGTTAAACGGATCCTGTTGGCCTCTCGACAGTTCTAATGCTGAGGATAAAAATCGCAGACGTTTACGGTGTTCTCTCGTACGCGCCAACAGGAGAAAAGGAAGGTATCTTTTAATTGGCGCGCAAAACAAAATCATCGAAAGCGCCAACTGGAACTGAACGAGTGGGTTTAGAAATGACGTGTGCGCGGGAGAAGATACGCGAAAAATATTACGGAACTTGCGACTCGACATCGACTGCAAGTTGTTTGCTCGTTCCCGCGGGAACAGTGCGCGCAATTTTTCACCCCGATAGTTTAGCCGTAATGTTACGCTGAAAAGGAAGCGTCAACGTGCGAAGCGAGTCGCGACTTTCATAATTATGCGCCCCTCAAGTATGTTTATCGTCAACCGAACAGCGCACACTCGGACGATTCCCTTTTGCGAGTTTCTTTTCGCCTCTTTCAGCTTCCCAAACGAGCGCTACGAGACTCGCGAGCGAACCTCACAAACGTGCCATTAGAGTATTACACGTTCGCGTCATAAAGAATTGTGCGCAAAAAAAAATGCGCACACTCTCTGATCACGAATTACTTCCACGTCCATTGACGCAAATTCCGTTTATTCATTCTTCGACGACAGAGAACTGTGAGAAGAACGGTGTGCATAAGCGCGAGTGATGAAAGTGTCAATTTTGAAGTGTTTTAATATAATAATAAAATTCGATTTTCATTCAAGAAGAAAACATTCTTGATTAAAACACTTATGCATCAAAGTTGAACTTACGCACACGTATTTAGCGTCAAGTTTTTACCGACTTCAAAAAAGGACGAGGTTCTCTATGTGACATGTACATTGTTTTTCAAGGGGGCACTTTATTTTTTATTTCTCATACAGACATCGCTACCGTCATTTTCGCTATACCCCCCTCCCTCGGAGTTTGAAAGTGCACGATAAAAATGGTCCACCTCGGAAGAAGCCCGCTCTCGTCGGAGTGCCTTATCTCAACGGCGCTAGAAGTTGCCTGCCTCGACGCATGGCAGACGAAACACTCTGCGCCTCAGCCACGCCATCTCTTTCCACCCCCCTCCCCCACCTTTCAGCCATGACAGAAAAGTTGCGGCACGCGCGAGCATATCGTCGCTCTTTACGAGCTTCGAAAACTTGCACGTTCGAATGAACATGCATACACACGTATACACGTGCACGCGCGTGTGCGTTCTCTTTACGAAGTTGGCTTCACGAGTACGTGCCTCACTCTCTCTCTCTCTCTCTCTCTCTCTCTCTCTCTCTCTCTCTCTCTCTATCTCTCTCGGACATAGTTACTTACTTGCCCCTATCGTTTTATGCAGCCATACTTTTACTCGACGCTCGGTTGATAAGTTTCGAGGCGTTGTTTTGTGCAGACGAAACTTGACTGGGAAAATTGATTGCCGCGAAAAATGGTCGTTACACGGTAACGTATGGTTCGGGAGGGGGGTGGCTCAGAGCGATTTATCGCTGAAACGTGAAAATAGACGTTGTGCCGTTGGCTGTTCGGCTGCGAAAGAATCGTCGACTAGCGCTGGCAGGAATCCTGCTTCCCCCGTTCGCGAGGCTGCGAAGCAATCTAGTCGAGATTAAAGGTAAACCGGAGTACCCTTTTACGAAGTTTGTTTAATAAGCTATGTATGCAAATTACTCGTCTATCCGTCGTTACGAGGCGCGCCTGTAAATTAGATTTACACGTAAGAGCTATTGACGTGCGCCGGGAGATCTTATCGAGTTAACGGAAACGCTCTTGTAAATGGCTCCGCGTAGCTTAGTAGATAATTATTCTCATTACTTGCGACTCTTTAATCGATCTCCTACGTTGCTTCAGTCTTAATCGCTCAGAGTCACGTTATCCTTCCGTACGACTTAAAAGTACACATCAATTTTGCGCAATTGGTTCTCTAATCAGAGTCGGACTCGTAAGTTAAGGAGTATGCATATTGGACGATGTCTGTGCCGGTATTCACAAACGTGGCCTAAGTACAATACTTGAAAAATTGTACTTTCATAGAAAAGACGAAATGCTAAATAAAGTCATAACAATAATAATAATTATAAAATGGAATGACATAGATAGAATTTAAATACACGGCCAAATAACTAGAGTATAAAATAAACAAAACTGTTGGACAAACTTTAATGCCAATTAAATTCTGAAAGCCATATGTCAATGTGAACCAATGCAACGTGATTCGAATTCAAAATTGAATAGTTAAGTATTCGGCAACTTTATGTTAGCACGATGTGCTCAGACATTCGAGGTGTATCGAAATGAAATTTCGAACGATCGGGATTTCCGCGGGACTAAAGGCGCGAGATGGCTCGAATTTTCGGATTGCATTAATACGCGCGCTCGTGTACAGTACAAGTGTATACACAACGATAATCCTAGGTGCGATGAATATGCAATCTTCCGAGGGCATGGTAATTTCGTTCGTTCGTTCGTTTATCCGTTCGGTGCCAGAGTCGCGTTCAATCCATGCCCCTTCGTGCATTAACCGTTCTATCCTTTCAACGGTGGGTCGGAAAATTTGATAGCCCCAAGGTCGAAGCGCGCGTGCGCGCTCGTTTGAATTTATCCATTTTCCGCAGACCCGAAAGCGTAGCGATGTTAATTACGGATGTTTCGCGAATTCTTGATTCGTTATCGATCCACCTTGACATTCCCGTGCTTATTAATGTGTGACGTTCCTCTGCCGACGTGCCATTCCGGTGGCATCGAATTGCACGCTGACGGGCACGCTTGTGTCTTTTTTTCATTTTCACGTAAAATAGAGTCGGAGCCAAAAAGAGTCATTATTTGTCAGAGGATCTTCGACAAATTCGTCACTTATGCCGGCTGCAATGGCGCATACGGAGACACGGATCGAGATATATCGGGAGATATCGGCGGACGATGGACGTGAAACATATCGACAGCCGACGGACTTTTACACATTTTACATGCATACGTGTCGTCGGATTTCGATCGGCGAGCTGTCGGCCGCTTTACAACAGTTGGAAAATGTTTTTCCCAAGCCTTTGATGAAAACAGAATGATGAAATGACCGGCGAGCGTCCAACATTCATGCCGTCAGAAGCAGCAACACATCTGCATCGACGATTTTCCATTTGTTTCGCTGTTCTCAAGAATCGTTCGCGTTCCGTGCCAGACGTGCAATTATCAGTTAATTGCATCGATTATTCAATACGCTGATTGAAGGTACGTTGTTAATTAGTTGCCGTTGTCAGTTTTCGCGATTGTTCTTATATCATCGGCTATAGTCTTGCCACGTTTCACATTGTCCAATTTCGTCTTTAACGTTATTCCTATTCTTTAGTGTCCGGGAAAATCGAGGTCCAGAGGTAAGAAAAAGGGTAACGAGATTCTCAACGGCTCGCGCCATTGAGACCTCAAGACTCTTTCCGGTTCGTTTACGGATCTTTGTCGTATCTCGTTAAGGCGACCCACGTATTCAATTGCCGAAAAAGCTCGAGAGCGGAAAATGTGTTAAAAGGCGAGTCGGTCCTTAAAACGGATTTCAGATTTTCTCACCATCCACGTACTTTTTTTCTTTTGGTTGCACGCGGCAACATTTCCGGATGTAAATTCGAGCCTTTAACCGGGCGAGCACATCGCAATAAATTATTAACTTTCAACAAACTTCTTGAATCAGTTAGTCAGTCGCAACAAGTTGCTCATCCTTAAATCGCATTCTTTTCTCAAATGTGTCCCGTCTCTCATATAATTCATTAAATGTAACGAATACTATTAGCACGTTAGGCACATATTCAAAAGTAAGAAATAACTCCTCGAAAATTGCATCTTCACTTTAATTTATATGTATGAACATTTTTGTGATATTCGCGGCTCTTTGAAAGAAGGCAAGTGTGTGTATGTGTGTATGAGAGAAAGAGAGAGAGAGCAATATTTGCGCAACAGTTCTCGACTGAGAGTGGCGTCGGGCCGAATCGACGATAATCGAATTTGCATCTATTCTGCATAGCTAACGTACTCCAATCGTATTCCATCAGCGCGTTATTACAACTTGAACCGTACACATTCTGGCAGATCCATTACCTCGCGACGGGATTTCCTCGGTTATTATCCCTGATATTTTATTATCGCCACGTCGTTCATTAGAAATTCCAATCGGCGGGAAAACAGCGTTACGATAAATCGGCGGAATTCGATAAAGCGCGCGAGGCCGCGTTATTTTATTCGTAATTCCGAGGGACTTTAATTGGCGTTATGGCAAACAGGCTTGACCGGGCTGTACGCGTTTCGACCGATGTTTACGAGCATTGTATTAGCGTGTCCGACGAATATGTTGTGGGCAGCGATGGCGAGTCCGCTTTTAATTTTCCCTTTTTTGTCGTACATCGTCGTACGTCACAAAACATTTCCGCAAAAAGCGGAGAGTGGGTAGTCGGCAAGAGACGGAGAACGTGGAGTATCTGTGTTCTCGATGATAAAGAGCGTCGCGCGAATAAAGGGGACACTCGACAGAGAGTGTGTGTGTGTGTGTGTGTGTGTGTGTGAGAGAGAGAGAGAGAGTTGGGATTCTGCCACTCGAAGGGCATTTTCATCCTTCCATCGAGATTCATCCGAGGCACGAAAGAGTTCTGAATACGCACACCCCGATGTCGATACGATGTGAATGCGCACCTCTCGACCTCCTCGACACAATTTTTTTGCGACCGGTGGGAGCTGGATCGTTTCACAGAGATCGATGACTTTCAATCATTCTTACCGATTCTCGCTCTCTCGAGTATTCCGTTTGTTGGCCTCGCGACGCGATAGAACGACCCTTCAGAGCGTCCTCGAGCGTGCAAAAATATGTACGCGTCGCAATGTTTCCGCGAGCATTATTTCCGACGGCGATTCAGGATTTTCGAAGAGTGACTTTACGTTGTATGTTTGCCGAGAGAATGTCAAGAGAACTTTGTGAGTCTTTGCAGTGAGTATCGTGAGGTATTATCCGCAGACGTCATTTTGTGTTGGTTTCTATAGGTGGACTTGAATAATATGACATTTCTCTCTGTCACATTAATGCGCTCCCGCTAATCGAGCCTGAGCGCATTCGTCTAATCTTATTATCGCATACTAACGCAATATCTCGGATCTTCTACCTCCTAAAGTGCATCTTCCCAAGCTGTAATCTTCTGTCTTGCGAGCTCGTTAAATTCGGGCCAGATAACGGGACGGTTAAAATAATATTCGCATTGAAGAGCAAAATTTGCGCCGGATTGTGTTAAACTGTCAACGATGAACAATGAGCCATCGTGTGAAAGAACGTCGAAAATTCTTCAAAAAAGTCTAATACTGCTTATATGCTACGGTTGATAGTTTAGACAGCATCTCTTCTTTTACATTTCTTTTTTATCCTCTCTTCTCTCTCCCTTCACTTTCATTCAAATTTTTGTTATGAACCTTTACGTGTAACATTTTTACGCTTTATCTTTCTCAGTTTCTCTTTTCTCTTCTATCTCTTCCTATCGCAGTTATAAAAAAAATAATTCAGGAATCCAAGGATGATTATCGTGATTGGATCAATGGCAGGGCAAAACGATCAGTCGTTGGTGGAAAATGGGGAGAAATATGTAATGAGGAGTGGGCAAGAATTTCAGCGATGCCCGAAGTAGTGCTGATCGATATAAATCAGCCACACATAGGCCCGCGAGGTGCCCTAAGAAAAGGAGTCGAAAGGGAGCCAGAGTCACTCGACAAGATTAATCATTGCCACCCCAGCAGGAGAAAAAACGCGACGAGCAGTGACACGATATCGCTGATAACGGATCATTAATAATCCCGCCTGTACGGACTGAATTACGGGCACCGTGAAGCTGCGTAAAAGAGACGAGAGAACTTAGAAGACGGCGAAATGCCTTCCAACATCAATAGAATCTCCGCCGGCACTATCGTCATATTTACAATTGCATCTCATTCACGTTTCTTCATACTCTTTCTCTCATACGTATTTCTCTTCAAACTCTTGTAACGTTTTCGATAACAAATATTTATTCTTACTTTCATATTTAAGGGAGAAAAGAAGTCTTTCGAATTTTGAGAATCATTGTCCCAAACACACGGACTTTGTTCTTAACCATTAAAATGTTTTTAACGCGAAAAATTAAAAACTGTCATCGTGTCTCCATGACAATTTGTAATTATCCACGGTCTTACACTGCTCTCCAAGTCTCATTACTCGACTATTCACTTTTCTTATTAAACACATTTTACATTAAGCTGATGCGCTCTCCCTTTATCCCGATTCTATCCCAATAACTCAACCTGCTGAAAACGAAACAAAATCGAAGGGGTACGCCCCTTCGCTGATCCGTCTGTATCGTGCTGTTAGCCGACTAATGCATTGTGTGTTACCACTCGCCAATGAACGTTATGTGTGTACGATTGGCCGCTCCTGTCCGGCAAATGCATTGTTACCGTTTGGCAGAGAGAATGTACCAGCTAGCAGCGGCGATCGTTAATGTCGACCAACTGCGTCTCCCGTTATTGCCGGTGCTGTTGCAGCTTGCCGCTGCTTGATGGCTGCCAGAGGCCCCGCGTGCCGTCGTTTGTTTGCCATTTCCGTTCATCTGTATCGCGTCGCCTGTCTTGCTTCGCTCCTGTGCAGTCGGCACAGTACATGCCGTGCGGTGGGCAGAAGTCGAAAGAGAAGCGGACGAATAACTGGCCGGCAGCGTTCGATAGAAATGGGCAGTGCGATTTTGTACGGATCGAATTTGGTGCTGTGCCGGAGCATTGATTCGGTAGAATGTAGCCGGCGTTGCAGTTTAAAAGTTCGGATTGATTGTAGTTCTAAAAGGATTTTGTGAAACGTTCTCGATTTCTAGTAGAATATTATTTCGTGTGTGGCATTGGAATTGTGTATTATTATTGAATTACGATACATTTGTATGGGAATATATTTCGCGTCGGGTATATCTTTTTATAGAGATTAGACGATCCATTCGACTGGCGTAAAAAGAATGTGTCGAGCTATGAATTTCATTAGAACGGCCTCTGCCCACGCTTCGATTCACGGAAAAGTCGGGCGTCTTATTAATTTCGTTATAAAAGCTGCTCTTCGTGTCACTTAAACTAAGACGCGTTATTAATTTTATTACAGCCGCTTCTCCACCCGCTCTTCCTCCCCCGATTCAAAGTGCGGAACGTTATTAATTTTGTTACGGCAGCTTGGACAAAAAGTGTCCGTCTTAAAAACGTAACGCCCGCTCCGGGAACTTTTATTCGAACTTAAAAACTTGAGCGTTTAATCAGACAATGGAGGGCCAACGTCGTCGATGTTCGTCGATCGAAATTTGGAACGGGCGAGAGTGCGACACCTTCAATGCACGCCTCAAACGCATTATACTTCAGGACTTCCCAATTTATGTAGCACGGAATTCGACAGTTCTCACGTTTCAACATTTCCCCGTTCCCGCGACGCCGGTGCCTTGAATTTGAAGAAAATTCACGGAGTATCGACAACTGCCGTGCTCTAGGAAATATTTAAATTGTATCAAACGTCGATAGCTGAAGCTGGCGGGAAAGTATATACATCGGGAGATTGAAACGACGAATGTCTAAAGACGTCGAGACCTATGTATGCAAAACGATACTCGATGCACATCGTTCGACAGAGTGTCAAGGCGATGCTAGATATACAAGTTATGCCATTCTATGTCTCAATGCAGCAGGTGGGTCATTATAAGAAAGTTCTCGACATGGTCACCCCACGCGACTGTAAAAAATGTAAGAGGTGTGAGAGAACTGGATATACAGACTGGCGAATCTCTTAATCTCATTACTTTTCTCTCATCTCGAACTCTGAATCTGTCGTTAATCAACAATCATTGTATACTGACACATTATCTCGTTTCCGTCACCTGATGGCCACTGAGAGTGGACATGCGAGTGGACGAGACTTACTTTAAATACCGTACAGCCTCCAAGAGCAGTTCAATGAATCCCAGCGTACCGAATGCATGTTCCACCCCAACAGCAATACAACCCACTAAAGATCCCTACAATAATCGAAACACGACTCAAGCTAGACAAAGAACATCCTTTCGTTTTCTACAACAGTGGCAAATGGAGAAACATTGTGATAACGATAAACCGCTGTACCGACGTCACGGGAAGCAAGAGGAAACGGACTAAGCAACGGCAAGGAGCGAATCTCCTTGTGGAAAAATAGCCCGAGACACATCGACGGGTTTCTAATCCAGCGTGAGAACTCGCGGACGGCGGTTTATCAAGCGTAAGCCTGGCGCTAGTTGAATAATAGATCGGCGCTTTCTGGTTGAGTTGGCCGGCCGCGATGCACCGCCACTTATTTCCAGCGGCCTTACGCGTCCCACAAGGAATAATGTCATGTGTCACGAGACGCCAGGCGCGCGGAAACAGTCAATCGTTAATATCAACCCTCCCGGCCCCTCTTCGTCCAGCTCCTCCGACGTTCTCCAAGCCTTTTTCTGACGTCACGCCACGTTGCAACTATTTCTCATCATGTATGTATTCCTGAGTCGCGGGCCGTTTGGATGCGGCGCTTAGTAATGCAACAACTTTGTGGCGCGTTTGTTTGGCACGGATTTGCATTATTCGATGCGTTAATGAGGCCGAAAACGTTTGGTGGACAACGTGCATATTTTAGAATAAAATTATTCTCCGCAATTTAGAGAATGGTCATTGGTGAAAACTGTGCTTACCTATGAATACCTCTCATAGATTCTGGAGTTCGATCATTTTTACAATGCTCGCATTGTGACACATGCACATTTGATCATTTTTAAATTATCTTCCAGCACGGTCTATTTCTCTGATTCGATTTGACTACGACGTCTAACGCGATCGTTCCAATTCCACTCTTTCCTTCTCAGTGGCACTCGGTACCAGCCATCTCATAACTCAAACATCGCCTTCTGGCATTTGCTACCCAACAACTACCTACGGAAATCCGTCACACGCGAACTTTTCTTTTTCTCCTCAAACGAGAACGGCTTCTCGTCGATATCAGGAACTATGCACGACTCTATTCTGCGGTGCACATAGTACATACACGCCTGGCGTTGTCCGTCGATGAATGGCATTCCCATTTCGTCGTTCGACCCTTAAATTGTCCCATAATATATGAGCCGAGTCGGAGGGGATGCGAAAGCTGGGACAGAACGAGTGTCGTCAAAAGAAGTCGGAACAATAAAAGTCCGATTGGACCGGCGGCGCTCCTTTCGTTTCCCTCTTCCTTTTTTCTTTTTCTTTTTTTTTTTTTTTATTATTGAAACCGGAGCATCCGGTGCCCGGTATTAACGTTATTGATCGAACCCGGCGCAATCCGTTTTCCTCAATTCGGACAGAGGAGGTCGGTGAGATGTGGTTGTACGTGATGAAACTTACGAAAGGATTGCTTTGACGATTATTTCACTTTGTGTCACTTGAGATTTGTTTCGTTGACGATGTTTGCTGCTGTATAGCGCGATTGTGTACATACTGTATAGTATGTTTGGGAGTGTATGTCGCTTTTAATTTAAGCTTCGTTTATTTGATATCGAAAATATAATTGTCGCAAAAACCAGAAAAGTCAAATGTAGCAAATACACGAGACCGTCGTCTCTATACGGGGACAAATTAATTACCGAAAATAAGTACACAGAATGGTTCGAGTCCTCGACAAATTGGCCATTATACCAGATTGCGGGACGAGTTTGGGCATTATTTTTAATCCCGAAGTATATTGCTAATGCGGAACTCTCCCGCCTAATCCTAATCCCAGGACGATCAGCAGTCTCACTCCACGGTCCAACGAGCTGAAACGCTCGTTAGATACGCTCCTCCTTCGATTTCCCGGATCATAAAGAAAGCGAACGCCACATAAAGAGCCCGCGAAATTAAGCTCGCGCCCGTCGTTGCCCGGCAAACGTAAAAACGTAAGAGCGGATATCGGACATCGTTTCAGGGCAAATAAAAGATAGTGAAAACGTTGGCCGCGGTAGAATGGATGTCGAAGGTCTTCGAATTCCGCGCGAATTCATCGTACCGCCGCGACTTTTACGTTCCGCGAATGACGGAGGACGCGAGCGCGCGAATTGCAAAGTTATACGAGATTTCGTCGCGGCAGATAGAGTCGGTGGGTGAAGAAGCAGGTAAGGTGCGCGAAAAAAAGAGCGAAGGAGCGGACGGAAGGAGGAAGGGCTTCATCTTATCGCGCGCGGGCGCGCGCGTCGATTCGAGGAAACGCGTTTCGCTTTTATTACCGATACTTCCCATCTGCTTGTATCCTCTTTCACTCCCCTCTTCAACCCCTCTCACGCTCGCGACTCTTACCCATCTCGCGTTTTATCATGCGAGAGTGAGCCCGACTCGCTCTCTACATTCTGTCAGGGTGCGCCGTGTGTTTATTCTGACAATATGTGCCCGGAAACGTATAAGGCACAAGGGTCCCGAGACTCCCGAGTTCTCTTGACTTTTTCGTATCCTCTGTTTTGACGTGTCTTCATCCCGCTTCCTCTGGCCTCTTTCCGGCTGCATTTCTACGCACGACGTCCTTTGTCGCTTCGGCGTCTGCTTCAATATGCATTAGTCCTGCTTCCTGCTTCTTCCGTGCTTTCCGTATTTCCCGTACGTTCGTCCGTGTTCTTCTACTCTGTTCTCGGTTCCTGCCCGCTTTTCGCCTTCCAGTTCTACGCACGTCAGGCGGCTTAAGTAAAACCATTAATGCGGCCCGTGTTCCTAATGCCATCGCGCTCAAAGCCGCTTTTAATCCGTGCTCGCGCAATACGATTATGGCGCGGAGGCAGTGAAGAAAGAGGGTTGCGACTAGGAACGATGAGAATGGAGAGGTGAGAGAGACTGATGAAGAGAGTCGGCGGTGGTCAGGTATTAATTGAGCTTTTCGGTCAGGCAGGATTTGATGGGATCGTTGGGAGGACACTTTTCGACTTTAAGACACTCGTCCTTGCGATCGTCGCAGCATTCTGGGATTATTGATTAATATATTTCGTCGAGGGCCTCGGACCGTTGTAGCAGCTATCTGACGATGGACACGTGAAACAGAGGCCTCCAATAAAATCGTATTACTTAAACACGGTTGACTGTAATGAACGTAAAAAAAAAAAATAAAAACCAGACGTCTCGCGCGTCGGTGGTAAATTTCTCGCGTGGCAAAAAAGGAGACAAAAAAAGCGCTGCATGAAGTCGGTTTTGAGAACGTCGCAGTTCGAGGGAAAAGTCGTCCGCGGAAGGAGCGGCGGATGAATTTTTCACAGAGTCACCGTCACGCCACTAAGTTACACGGCAAATTTCCTTCCGTGCCTTTCGTGTGGCCAACGGAAGACGGAGGCCCGGGCAGCGGAAGTTCTGCCTTTCGCGCGTCGAGGCTAAGTGCTTCATCGGGGAATTGCGCCAGTTTCGCCGTTGCGCCATTCTGCCGGCTGACCTCGCACATACATTTTCCCGCGACGGGCCGAAGTCGCTGCGAACGGCCGAATTTTCGGCCAAAATTTACGCCCTTCCTTCCCTCCTGACGCGCTCGGCCCGCGGAACGAACGAGAGTTGACGGGACAGACGCTTGCATGTTTAAACGGCCCAGTTTTGTTTAGACAACGCGTCGCTCGCACGCTGTGCTTGCGTTAATTTATATTGCACTTTGAGTGTGTTTCGGTCTGAACCTTGTGTTTGATACGATACGATTTTTGGAATGTTCTGTTGTTGCTGTGCTTCCGTTAATTTATATGGCACTTCGACTGTGTTTCTGTTATTCCTTTGCTTACGTGGATTCATATTGCACTTGAAGTGTGTTTTAGTCTGAACTTTGTGTTCGATGCGATACGACACGATTTTTCGGATGATCTATTATTACTGCATAGGATGAATCTCAGTGATTCGTTTGCTCGCGATACACACGTTATTCCAGCGCGACACCTCTATTACCACTAATTAAAATTTCATTCAGTCCCTCAATATTCCATCGAATAACCGTTAATCGCGGCCAATCCGTAATAGAATCACCTACACGGCACAAAATGATTATTATTGTCGCATCGAGTCCACGCTGAGTCCCGATGAATTCTTCATGTCCGTCACTGTTGACTTTCGGCGGCCGCCCACATCGCGCGGAAGCACTCGATATCTGAAACATCGCGATAATCCTGCGAATTTCTCATTGAACGAAGCCCGCATCCCGCGACGAGTCCTTCGTCCTGTCGATCGAGGCACGGATATGAAGGTCGAAATATATGGAACGTGTCGCGGCCTCCTGTCCTCTCGTGAAAATTCTTCGAAGACATTGAATCGATCACTGGGCCTTTATGAGACGTCAGAGGCGCTCCGTTTTCTTGGCCGGGCGATTTGAAAAGTGAAAGAATGTCGGGGATAGAATGGTGCGGGAAATGAGCAAGGAAATTCTCATCCTTAGCTGGAAATTCCACTTCTCGCGGTCGATCGCTCTTTTTTCCCCTCGCCACTCGATTTTGTCGGTTTTATACGGCCTGCGCAGACATCATTATTTGACCTATCGGCGGATCGAGTGTGTTTTAGAAGAATTTCTCTACTCGAGCCGAAACACTGAACTCTAATTTTGTCGAACTATTCGCAGAGAGGATCGTACTTCAATATTTCGAACCGTTCCGAGATTCCAAGTAGATCGAATGTTATATAGAACAAGTTCATATTCGAGTTACTTAAAACATTACTCGATTGTTAAAAATACTCAGAAATGAACTCTAGAAAATTGAAGCGCGCTCGGATAAATGTTACGGCTTAACATCCAGCGAATTCTTGCTTGACGTGTAATTCTGAAAAAATGCTGTTCCGCGTCGGCGTCAAGAGTAATGCGAAATTAAATTAGCTACAAACGCGGGCGTGGACTTTGTTTCAGGGAGAAACACGCGATCGTGCGTGTTTCCGCATGGAAATAAACGTTTTACGCGTTTCAAGTGTAACAGTATTGCCAGAGGAATTGCTGACGTTTTCAAGGTTTCCACTGTGTCCCACGCGAGCCACGCAGTTCTCTTAATTTTCACCGGCATTTTCCACGAGCGGACAAAATCTGTTGCCCGCTTTAATTCGTCAAACTTTTTGCAACCCGACATCTTTGACAAAATTGCCCCTGTGGCGTGGGGGAAGCTCAGAGAATACACCCACAGCGTGCCCTGCTTGTCGTAAAAGGCGACTAAAAGGGCTTTAAAATATGGGTTAAACGAAAAAAAGTGGCGAAGCCGCGAAAGAGCCGGAACCCATATAGGATTTTGCGATGCCGCAATAATGGCATTACCACCCGTAATAGTTTGCACATGGTCCGAAAATGCGAATGGAAGCGCAGCGGGGTGGCCGTATTGGCACGGATATTGACACACAGATATGACGTATATGCAAATCTATCGGGACGTGAGGATGCAAATCCGTTCACTTTCCTCCGATTGCCGAGAAGTGACGGACTCGAAATGAAATTCGAGTCGACTGCCGAATGCGGGCCGAGGACATTGCGGCGCGGGTTATACGCGCGTCCGTCAATTAGTATCTTCAAAGGGGGTCGAAATCGAGTCGGACGCTCAGCAGGGCATGCCTTTCAATTAATGCAAATCACAAAGATGCCTGCTTTTTCGGTCGCGGCCCGCTTGGCATCGGTAGACGCCATTTTCCGCGAGATTTTCTTTGACTCGCCGAAGACAGGCAGGTCGATTGTGCCGACGGAAATTGACGGCTTCCCGCGGCACGGCAGATCTCGCGCCCTCGAAACGTCGCCCGCAATTTGTCGGCATGCATTAACCACTTCTTACGCTCAATTAGAGGCCCGCCCGTCCGCGGCGAATCACTTAAAAGCGAATCGGATTAAAGCTGTTAAAAGCAATCCATCGAGGCACACTTTCGCGTCACATAATCGATTCCCTGTTTGGCCGCGTCATTTCGATATCGTCCTCGATTCCGCGCTCTCGTTCCGCCGCGTTTTTTTTCGCGCCGCCCTCAAACAGACACGGCTTTCACACATTACCGACGCCTGCCCGGCCGGCGCTCCTGTCACTCGTGTTAAGCGCGATATTTCGAAATTGATCGCGCGCAATTATCGAGGCATTGAAACTCTCCGCGTCAAAAGTGAAGTCTAACTTCCTCGCGGCTCGTTTGCTCGGATAATGGCGCGGCCGACTGATCGAGACGTCAGGCCTCGCCGCTGACAGCTGTAATTCGCGTGGGCGTAGAAGAATCGCACGTTTAATGAGAAAAGTGCATGCCTTGTGTAGTTGCATGACTTCGGTCAATATTCGCCGACATTCAGATTACGCTCGCTCGGAATGAGACAAGGGAAGGATGATTGCAACGTTCTATACGTTCCAATGTGTAAGCGTACGTGGTCGATCGGATCAAGAGACTGAGTCGAAGGCGTATCTGTGTGTGTTGTATAGTTTTGCGAGGAGATAGTTTGATATAGAAGCAAGAACGAACGGCTGATCACACGGTTGACTCTTACTACTTATTGTTAGAAGCATATCTTGGACAAGCGGCCCAAGCATGATAAACATTGACAATCCTTTTGTTCCTCGCTCGATAGAACGTAATTCGACGCTCGAAACTTTTTAGTTTACATGTACAGTAAAAAAAATAGTATAAAAATATTGACGCAATTTGCCACCTCTCTGACAATGCTGAAATATATAATTACAACGAATACAGTTCCGAGAAATACGGTCACGTTTATAATAACGTGTTAAATCAACATTTATCCGAGCATAAAGCCAGACGTTTTCAATGCCTCTTTAAAGCGTTGATCAGTGAACTTTGATTTGAGCATGAACATGCCTTCAACTTTACACTCGTATAAACGTACAAAAAGGGATCGACATGATGATCAATCTGAATAAACACGGTCGATCTCACGCAGTTACGAGTCCGCGCGCACTCTACCGAACACCTAAACGTCGTCCTCGGTTCGGCAGCATTGGCAAGCGCAGATTCCCACGTCTTTCTCTCGACCGCCGCGCAATAACCGTTTCGAGATTGATGGAGCGTCGCGAAGTTTAATGGCACTCGCGACGCCGGGATATATGGGAGTGCAAATTAGAGTGCCGTCTTTCAGCGGTGCCCCGTCAGCCGCGACTGACGACTTTCGGAAGCGCGGCTGGGGTGGGAAGCGTGGAGTAATAAAGACGCAGGAACGTTTGAAATGCCGCGATGCATCGCCGCCCAGCAGAAACTCGCGCGGACGAAAGAAAATGACTGCCGCGGAGACGTCGTCGAGGTCGTCGGTGCACATTGTGCACCCGCGAGGACTCACGCTCCAACGACGTTTTCTGTGCGCATCCGTATAATTGCGCGCCTCCGCCTTTCACGTACGCTTAACGAGATTAACTAGCTTAATTGTAATCTGTTTCCCCGCTCTCGCAGTTATCAGCGCGGGCCGCGGGCGGCGGCGGGGTGAATTAATGCGTCGCGACGTAATTAATTTAATAAATAAACAATGGCCGGTGTCCGCGATAATTCACGGCTCGGCGAAGTTCCGATTGCTGGGTAGGGACGTTCGGTTCTATTGAAAGAATCGATTTTTTTCATCGATTGTTCTCAAGTCATGCTTCATGAGGCTAGGATAGATTAGGATTTCTCTCTCTCTCTCTCTCTTTCTCGCTCTATTATACAATTTTATCGTTCAACCAGATATGAACCCGTTAATAGAAAAAGGAAATAAATAAATAGAATCAATTCCCTACAAAAATCGAAACTAAAGCATTGATCTTGGAAGAATCTACTTTTTGCGGTAAAGAATCGAGTTCGAGGTAAATAAATGCTGCGAAATTCTGGGCAGAATCGAATCGGAATCGATCATCCCTGCTTCCGGAGGCTCAAGAAGAGAAGTCGAACCGTTCGACTGGCTCGTCGCGAATCGTTGAGTGATTCCACGGTCGCCTATGGTGTTGTCGCGATCCCTGGGAGCGCGCGAAAAGTTTCGAGGCGAAGGAAAAAGGAGGACGTGGAAACGCATCGCCGGAGGGGCCGAAAAGATTTATGTGTAATTCGCAGGGCGTTATAGGGGTGACGCGGCCCGGGCATCGCAAATAGGGAGAGAGGATAATCTTGTAGTTGGCGTCGGACAAGAAACGCGGTCTTCTGGGACGAAGGCGGTCGACTGAATGATACCGGCAAAAAGTGCGCGTGGCTTCTTGCGCTTGCCACACGGATATCGGAGACACGGGGGTCGGATCCTGTGACATCGAGGGAAGAACGTAATGCGCGCGGACATTTACAGCGCGGAAAGAAAGGTACGCGTGTACGGACGTTAAATTTATTCGTTTAATCCGGCGCACGGTGTGTGGCGAAGAATGAACCGTATCACGTTTTTGTAGTACGACTATCGTGGGAGGTAGAGACAACTTTGTAATCCATCGACGTATACTTTGTGTGTTACTCGAATCTCAGTGATGTACGAGATTGGAAGAGCAATTGAACGGGTTCTTGCTTTTTTTTGCGTATTGAGAAAGAGGTTGAAGACAATGATGGAATTTGTTTTATAGTAGAATTACAGAAAGGTTGTGTATAACGTTTTGCTACTTTAAATGTAGATATCAATGATTTATATTTTATCATGATAGATTTATGAAAGTTCAGAGTATTTGGCCATTTTAACAAAGTGTCCAACAAATCATTTTAACTCTTAGGTAGTAAGTTAAAATGTTGAGTGCAATAAAAATATATCATATTTATGATAGTCAAAGTGCACCGTACCGTTTTGAGCAGCCCGCCATTTTCATACGCGCCTGTGCCCTGTGCGTGTGCCAGGTGCCTACGTGTGCCAGGTGCCTGCGTGTGCGCACTCTTCATGGGTTCACACCGATAATACTCGCGTCGGTAAAGCCAATCACAATTAACTCAAGGATCAGACTTACATAATTGACATACTAAAGTCACCAATACCGTTTTTTAAATTGAGCGCGTCATAATATTTCTACTTTTTAATGGAGCACACGTTAACACTTCCTTCCCGTCGAAGCCGTCCTGCTTACTGGCTCCTAGCGCCGCCTGGTGTGGACGAGACGAACTACCAGCATTCGTGAGATCGGCAAGCGCACACACGGGGGTTTGCCAAGATGGCCGCCATACGCGAAAGTGCGTCACTTTGTGTTCCAAATTTCTGTGCAATTTTCGAGTATTTAAACAATCCGCTTTGTGTAAAATCGTAATGTGCGTTGAAGATTGGGCCGTGGGACAGCTGTACAAATGAAGGCAACCCTGGGTCTGCGATGTAGGCGTCGAAAATTGGCTGAACAGGTGAGTGGACTAGTGGACGCGTCGCATCGATCGTATCGATAGATTTTGAGGATTTAGGAGGATTTTGGTCGGGATTTTTGGTGTATTTCGGTAAGTTAAGAGGTAAATCCACGGCACTTGGAAAGGGAACAGCGGATATGCAGGGATCTCGTCAAATGGAGCATCGAAAATTTTGACTACTGGTGGACGAGTCCATTCGTATGCCGCCGGGGGTGCTAGGCAGCGATTACACAATTGGTGTCATGCAGTTGCAAATGGGCATGGAAAATGTTGACATCTGGTGGACGAGTTCATTCATGACGTCAGGGGAGTAAGGCAGCGATTACACAATTGGTGTCATACCGGTGATAGCTGTGAGTAATCTTTATTTATATCCTGTGCTTCAAAGGTGAGATTGGTAATGATGTGGAATCAACGAATGAATTAGTTGCTCCGATTATTAAGTCCCCTAATTTTTCTATACCAGATAAGACTCGCGAATCGTATAAAACGTAGTTGGCTTTCTTTATGACGAGATTCTCGTCGATTGCGTTTCTGCCGATGAATGCAGACCCTCGAGGGCTCTGGCGGCCTTCGACATTATTTTGCGATCTGCTAGCGGGACGGCTTAGCCACGAAGAATGGCTTCGTATCCTGGGCCAATGGCTTCCATGAAGAAGCCTAAGCTCTCATGGAAATGCTAAAGCGCGGTCGCATTGTGATCGAGAATGCTCGTCCGAAAATTACGTTCTCACGTTGAGGTAAAGGTAAATCGATATACGAAATTGCCTCGAATGTTTTGATAGGCAGAAAGAAGTAAGTAAACGACGTGCACGAATTTCTCGATAATGATGTTGTTGACTGTCAGACTTTGGTGAAATTTGTTGTGAGCATTTTGTTTCGGCGTTGAATCGTCGATACGTTTTGAGAATTTCACGTGACTGTGTGAACACGATGCTGGAAAAAAATATAGACGCGCTTACCGCGAACCGTAGCTTTTCGTAGTCGTGATAGTCGAGCGCTTATTTGAATGGGAATTTGACGACGGGCTAGTGCTTGTCGTCCACTTCTCCTTAATGCTGCCATCCAACATTTAATATCGCCCGGCACTTGGCTCCCACAAGTGGAGAGAAGGACTCTCCAAGAATATTTTCTAAGTTCGCGCACCTTCAATCGCTTACAACCGAGGCGTGGCGTGTCAACGAGAAGTTAATGCACTTTGGATGCACACATGGGTACGTACACAGAAGGTAAACTCAGGAAAGATGTGGATAAGTTTGAGAGTTTGTAATAGCCACAAAAAAAACCTTGGCAAAATCTTAGACAAACACCTGTTATAACATTATCTGAAATCAGCGCAATACTCTTTAACCACCACGACAGAAACCGATAGTATGATATGTAATTTGATAATAGAAAGCGCAGTAGAAATTTCCATTTAATCCCAGCCGAGATTAACTAAATTCTTCCTACTCTTTGTGCATGTCTATTATCTTCTCTCGATTTTTAACTACTTTCGTTCACCCCATAGAATAAGTAAGCACACTTGGCACAGATCGTACGTCTTCAGTTGCCCGAGGGCACGAAAAGCTTACTCCCGAGACTTCCCTCTTTCCATTCTCTCCTCTCTCTCTCTCTCTTTCTCTCTTTCTCTCTCTCGTTCTTCTCATCTCTTCTCAGTTCCTCTTACTCCGTTATACCTGCGCATTTACGTAATGCCACACTCGGCAAAGTGCCGTTTTATCATTCGAAGCCGGCTCTGGAGATTTATGCGGGCGGCGATTATGTACAAGCAAAAAAGCGTCCGCCTCCTCCATTCTTCCGTCGTTTTCCAAACTACCGTCGCCGTTCATACGCCAAAGCTCGTTCCTTCGAGAGTAGGGAGTGCCAGAGGTCAATTCGATTCGCTGCACTTAATTAAACGCCCGACGAGCCAGCGCACGGTCGACAGTAAACTGTAATGCTCCTGCCGTAATAATAGTAATGACGACCGTAATAATAGTGATAGTCCCAATAAGGTGCTTGCTCAATGAATCGTTCGATGAAATTGCGAGGGAAAAGTCGACCTCGTTCACCGGACGAAGATGCATTTTGTTCCTCGACTTGGAAAGCCCGCTATTAGCGAGTCGTAAGTGATTCGCAGGCTTGGTAGTATGGCCAGAGGGGTTGAGACGGGGGATGGGAGTGCAGTGTTGTGAAGGGCGGACTATCGGAAGGCCGGTGGAAATAATTTGCCCCGCGCCAATTCGCAATTCCGCTCACGCACAATACACCTCGTAAATGTAAATGTAAACGTGTCTGCTGATCAATTTTACGCCCGGCTGAAAGCAAATTTCCATCGGTCTTTCGCTTCGCTGTCGCTGCTCTTTGTTCTCCATTTTTCTGGCTTCCCTTATTTGTCTCTGTCTCCTATGCTTCGTCTATGATCTATGATTCTCGTACTTCCACTTTTTATCGATTATTTTTCTCTTCATCGCTCCAATTCACACGTCTACCTTTACGTTTCTGAATGTATTCTTTTTCGTCTCGTTTTCCAGATTTGTCCATGGTGCCATTTACATCGTTCTACGCGTCGGCGACCCTCTTCCGACCCAGTATCCAGTGTAATTGACACAGCCATTTTCCACCAGCACAATGTCGTCCAACAAGGTCTCGTTTGTAGTGACGGATAATATCGAGTTACATCGTGATTCCGGCGTAATAGTGAACTAAAGCGCGACAAGCAGACGGAGGGACTGGTTCGCGTGATGATTATTTCGCGCGTTGATCACTGTACGTCAACGATTATTGATGAGCTGCACGGCCATTTAATGCGATAGTCCGCGATGCACAGTCGAAATTCATTATCCATGAAAAATTGTGCCGGACATCGTTAAACGTCTATCAGGCATTCAACGTTTCGAGAAATTGTAAATGGTCCATTTACAATTTTAATCTTTCATTTTGCCCATATTTAGTATTCCATTGCATTTGGGGAGGGATTCGAGGGTGGTAGACTTCGCATACGCAATGTCCAATAAAAGTTGTACGTAACAACAGACATTGCCACATTACCAATAAACTTCTCTAATTTCAAATTGTCCTGCAATCTTTGTAATGTTCGGTTCGTTCCAAACTCAAACGCTTTCGTGTATAATTCATTCGTTTCCGTTTTGCGTCAAGTATGCGCGCCGGCTCGGAAAAAAATGTTTTTGCATACTATGATTATTTTCTCAAATTAAGTACTAAGTATAATTTCATATAGATCAATATAATAAGATATTTGATAGTAAGTAGTCGTCCCGTTGTAGTTAAAAAGTTGGTAGCTTCAATCTAACGTAATAGGACATGAGGACCAATTGGTGTACATAGCCAGAATCGATCCACATTATGTAGGGAGCGACATATAGTATTCTGTGCGTGGGATAAGACGTAAACCGCGTTCTGAAATCTACACGGTGTATCGACTTTGTCAGTATAAGTTCCTTAATAATCTTCCTCTCTACTTGTCCGACCTGACGAGTCAAAGGAAGACAAACAGTATCAGCCTCAAAGGCCCGCCATCAACGTTAATCCGCCCTACGGCAGGATAAATATTCCGTCCTGACGGGAAGGTATTCAATGGCGAGCTAACTGATTCAGCTGGCATGTGTCGGGGCACATGTTAGATCGTTTAATTCGGACGAATTCCGGGCCGCGCCGAGGAACGAAGACGAATTCGCGGCCCAAGTGGTCCACGTAGGTTTCAAAGCCCCATTTATTCATATTCATGCCTTTTACCGGTTTGTTATTCATGCACACGCGGGTGTAGCTGAACGTTCTGAAATAACACCCACTCACTTCAATAAATTCTGTCATAGGTGCTCATTTCGAAGGTACGTAATTCTCTTAATCGTTCCCGTCGATTCGGCAATAATTTCGAGGCACAAAAATCCCTCGCACGCGATTCCGTACTGTCTGAAAAGTCGAATTTAGTTCCACGGGATTACGGAACAATGGCACTTTATTTAAGCGGCACTCGCTCACTGGCCGATGATTATGCGATCCAGGCCGCAGCGATGTTCTTCTGATCGAAAAGTCTCGAAGTCGCATCAAGCACTCGAAAGCGCGGTTTATTGAAATTAAAGCGGATATGAGAACATCCTTTTCATCGTGATACATCGAACTCGTGTCTTTCTCACTCCCGACAATAAATCCTCGGGCCTCGCGTCGTCTTATCTGCCGCGACGCTTCCGTTCGACACGGATTCCTCTATCTTGACAGACGTGTCCTTCGGCTCCCGACGATGAATAGTTTAGAAACACCCCATATATTAGCGCGATTAATGGAGGAGCCGATATCTGACGGAGAATGGAATGCAGAATCGAAGCCGATAGACTGTCCGCAAGAACCACTCCCTAATTAAACGGCCGATTATCGCGGGGGTGCACAGGGGCGTAGACGAGGTGGTCGGTAACGATATACGTCATTGACACATTGATTAACTTCCGCGAGAATTGACGTCCCTTCGCATTAACGTCAACTCGGATTAGAATAACTTGCGACATTCGGATCCTTACCTCGTTACGCGACATTTTTACCTTTGCCTCGCCAATTCGTTCGCTTATAATGGTAAGGGAAGGCTCTGGTTAACGGGACAAAATATTCTGTCGCGCGAATTAGTTCAAGGGGAACTTAGTTTCTTGAGTTTTGAACTGTGGACGTAAATTTAACCTTTTCTTTATTTCTCCAACTTTTGTGCTCATTGCAGGATTAGTTACGATTTCGTATTCTTTTCGCCGAGTGGATTCGCGTTGCGCAGAGGCCGTGATCGGGGACAATAAACAATGGTGGTAGGGCGTGCGAGCGTGAGTGTGAGCGAAAGAGAGGATGAAAAGGAGAGGGCGTCTACAAAGGCGGCATTACAGTTATCTGTCCGAGTCGAGATCACGCTTCGAGATAGCCTCCATTGTAATTCCGGCTCTCGTTTCCTTCTTCCGCCCGTAATTCCGGGTATCGCGCGAAATTAATGTACGCCGCGAATGTCAAAGAGCGTGGCCGAGAGGAGGAATAAACGCTACAGTAACATGAGGTCGAGCAATTTTCGACAATCAACTCTTTTTTTTCTTTTTTTTGTCGATTTTTGCGAAGCGAAAGTGTCATGTGGAACGAATGGTGTCGAGCATTTTCGATACAATTTGTTCTCGCGGAGGATTAGTTCGCACCCGTCCTAGCTGCGTCCGCGCATCATGGCTCGCCGTTGTCTAGGTATATGCAAATCACGCTGGCACGCGTCAAACATTTTCAAGCGGATGTACTCTTAAATTCCGGCCGGCTTTCGTCTGTCACCGGAAAACCTGTTTACCCCGCCGGATGTCAGTTTTCCACTCTTCCTCATTTTTCTTCCTGCCTCCTTCCCTTCTCGCAGTTCATCCTTCTTCGACCCGGTTCGCATCGGTGTTTACGCAGCCGGGAAATTGGAAAAATATGCCGCGCCGCGAACTCTGTTACGGCGGGCTCTGACGAAAGAATCGACGCCTTTGTTTTTTGGCCGAATGAATGCAAAATGACCGACGCCCGCGGACATTTTTCCGCGGCTTTTTGAAACTTAGTTATCCCGAGGATGAACGGCGGATGTTAAGAGAGTCTTAATGAGCGACTTCTTTTTTTAATCGCCAGCAGTTTGCGGAGTGAACGGAAGAAGTTTCGGAATTTCTGTACGTAAGATTTGAGTCTCTGTAGGATGAGTTGCGTCAGTAGTACGAATGATACGAGCGTTGGGTCAATGTAGGAAGGTATGCGAACTGCGTTCGGTGGATTTTTAAATTAAATTCTGGATCTATCCGTTCGATCTTTCGTATTTTCGAAGCTTAGGAGGAGGATCTTCTAAGGCCACGCCAAGTATCTCGAAAACAGTGGAGCGGTAAACAGACAAACAACATCCGAACGTTCTCCAATATTTGTACCGAGCGTTTCCTTTCCGATATTTATAAAGATGAGAACGTCGGACGACGAGCCCTGCTCCTGAAGATTTTAAGCGAAAATGTTTTTCTTCCCCAGACACCGGGATGAGAACGGGAAATAAGTGTAGATAACGTCACCCACATTTTCACTCGTTCTTTAATGTAATTCGATGCATCACAAAAACTCAAAATTTAAGCAATCTTTCACTTGCGCCACTTTCGTAATCATCAGCCAATGTAGATTAGGAATTGATCGAGGATATAATTATAGTGACTCGAAAATTGCTAGGTCGCGAGATGTCAGCTTACTGAAACTGCATTCGCCTAATTGCGAGTCGATCATTTTCCGTGATGCCCAGTTACACAATGCTTTTACGCTTCGGTTAACCGATGCAGCGTGATTCGTTAACATTTGCCGTTGACATTTGTCGAAAATCGGTTGACGGTTCCATTTCATTGCACATCCACGAGAAACGATGAAAATCGTCGCGGTTATCTGCTGACAAAGCCTGCGTGACGCGGCAGTGCCACGAGAATAATAACAATCCGCACACGAAATAATCGAGATACAGAGGCGCGCATTCTCAAGAACGACACTTCTGGAAGCCGTCAATACGACGGCGAGCAAAAAATTATATCCGCGGATAGCCCCGAAACTTCCATCGACTTCATTCATCTTAAACGATTGACCGAACTTTTCTAGATAAAAAAAAAGGAAGAACACACACCCGCTCGGGGGACATTAGCCCTAATGGTCGTCGATTTATCGATTATCGCCCACAATACGTTAGCTCGCCTCCTTTGGCTTTCATCATTTTTTTAACGCGAATCAATCAACCTGTCGCGAAATTGCTCGACTAGATTGCTCGGCCAACAACGGACGTCGTAATGCGATTGTGTTTCCGAAAATTATGTAAGCGCGCGCGTGACGTCAGTCTTCGAAAGGGGTGTAAAAGGGAGCGGAAAGCGGGCCTAAGTAATCGGGCGAAATTAAGGTGACTGAATTAGAATTAGCGCGAAACGGCAAATTTTGATAATGGCTTCCCGGAAAAAAGTTGCGCGACGATTCGTGACTGATGTCACGCTTATTGCGGCGCGTGCGACTTTCGAGCGTGTCGCAAAAGGAACGTCTACAACGTCCCTGCCTTAACAATGAGCTTCAGGATCGATCTACCTTACGGGCGCGGAGTCGGAACATTTTCGTGAGTCGCTCGGGAAAATAGTTGGCACTTGAAACAGTCGAATCCGCGGAGAGAGTGCGGACGGGTGAAAAATGAGGAAAGGAAAGAATCGTTACGGAACTAGGAGGGAACCACTTAGGCTTTCGACTTTCTACCCCATTTGTATCCTTCTCATTTTCCTCCCTTCCTTTTCTTAGAAAATTCCGCCCGATCATTCGTCACCGGTTTGCCGACAATTTAATGATCTCAAACAGTAAATCCGTTCTATACGTTTCTGAAATCGTGAGACCTACGGGACATATTGCGATCCGCCGGAGAACGTTGCAGAAGTGATTAAAACAATTTAATCGCAGACGTATAATCGCTTTCTTTCATCTTCTTGTAACTCGCTCTGTCTCACTTTCAACCTTCGTGTTCCTCCTTTCTTTTTTTCATTCCACATATTCTCATACCCTGCCCATCGCACTCACACACCGCCCCGTTACTTATTCATTCCCACACTATGTCGATCTCTCTGCGGTATGCATAATGGATCAGTTTCGACGGGCGATTTCGTTCGGCAACAAAGGCCACAATCGACAGGTCCGATTTTCGGCGGTCTGCTCATTCAACGGGTCGCGCCACGTGTTTGTAACCGTCCACTGGAATTGGCCGGAATTGCTTGGAACTGGGCAGCCCCGGAATTCGTCCGCTTCCAACGTTTTCTGGGCGTGTAAAAAAGGACCGTGGGAAGTGTCAAACGGAAATCGTACAATTCCGTTCTTTGGCGGACAAAAAGCTTCGCGGTTTGCTCGCGGACGGAATTTGTTCGGCGCACAAAAAGCGTGACATACAAGCGACGCGAAGTTGAATCTGAAATTCTCGAGAGTCGCGACAATTTCGGAATGGCCGGACGGAATGCGTGCAGGTAATGTTGCGCGCCGATGATCATTTGCAGTGATGCAAGTTTGATTGGACGAAGAGTGTCATTAGCGAAAAGTTCGTTAATTGTCCCTTTCAATAATTATTAACGATATGAATAATTAGTTTCCATATGATCTGTCGGTTATCGTGCAGGGCATTTAAGTTTCATTAGTACGTCATTCTGTTGGCGTTGAAAATTGGACGACGTGACAGTGGCCGTGCCTTTTTGCGGCAGTCGTGCAATAATTGAAATTAATTTCTCTTGAATAATTAGTATTGAGATAATATCGGCGTAAATTTGATTATTTCGGTCAATAGTCGTAATAAAATTAAGAGGCAAACTGTTCTGTAGTTTCGACGGATAATGTCCTATATTGTCGGAAGGACAGGAATTAAAGTGTTAGGATTGGATCCTGTCCATCACGTGGGCTGTGTGCGTTAGCCAAACTTGCTTCAGCCGCGGCGTTCGAGATACAGGGTACCAGCTACAGGATGAGGACACGCGATTAATTGTAAGTCTCTCAACAGCGACTAACAACGTGCGGTACATTCGACGCATCATCGATCGCTTGCGTATTCAGGATTTGGCAAATAGACGACGGAGATTCTTTTGACACGCATAAACTATTTCATTATTCATAGAAACAAGGTAAATATCATTGATTCTTATTATTGATTGACATTACAATATAAATGAAAAATGTAATCAGCAGCACGTATGTGAGTGTCGTTTTTAGAATGAGGCCAGAGCTTATTGTTAGGAATAATCATTGCAGTTCATATGAGCATGTGTCTAATTTTGCATTACTGATCGTGCATCTACTCGTAATTCAACGAACGCGTAAGCTAGTCCCTAGTATCGTTCGGAACGTGATTTGTTCGATCGACTGCCGATTAAGGACAACTCGAAACAGTTTGTTGAGATCACACTCCTCGCCATAACGAGTCTTAATCCAGCTAGATAATCCGATCAGCGATATATCGCGAATTAGTATACTGAGCCGGAATTAGGACGCGGTGCTCTAACTTGTACATCGGTTAACCGGACCAAGATCGTTAAACTGCCGACCGATAAATCTCGGGGCCGAGTAATATTCCACGAAACAATCGGAAATTAGCTTCGGTCGGGGGACTTTCTGAGAGAATAGCAGGAAAAGAGATGTACCGGTTATAAAAGCAGATTCTTTCCCCAAATAGCATTAAAACTCTCGACTGTAAAACAATTTGTCTCACATTGCCTTATAATCATATCTTCCGTGATCTGACTTTTACAGTATCGTTGTCCGTTACATTTCAGTAAGAGGCAATATTTCTGAAAGTAATTTGCGTAGAAAGCGGGCGATCATTACAAGAAAACGTCGAACAAATAATTTTTATCAGACGGTGGTTCTGATGTTATCGGAGACATCATTCCCCTCCCTTCTTCTATTATTTCGTTACTCTATTTTTCTGTCTCTTTTCGCTCGCATGTTTTTCAATACCCACTTCCGTGCGCAATATCCTCCCTTTTTCTCTTTTATCCACTCTATCTACACTCTTTTTCTCTCTTTCCTCGCCGTCCGAAATTAAACGATTCCTCCTGCCCCGTCGCCAGCGCGAAACGTCGATAGAGTTAACTCGGTGTCGGTTAAAGGCGGAATTCGGAACGGGAACATTGGCCAAAAAGGGCCGATAGTTCGATCACCCTGCCAGTGAGCGAGGGCTCCGAGAATCGCGGGGAAGAAAGTTGCGGAAGGAAGACAAATGGTCCCACGGGGGTGGGACGAGGAGACTGCGCGGCACGTAAAAAAGGCCACTTTCAGGCCTTAATGGATCGTTCGACGCTGATAATCCTCGCTCTATGATGCGTCAGCGAGCGACAGGAAGCCTCGGTAGTAACGAGGTTCGCGCGTCGAAGGTGAAGAATTTCAGGCTGGAGAGGTCGAGATTTTCCGCCGTCGACGCGTGTCTGAGCCTCAAATTTCGTGTAGGCAAATTTTTTTTCCCGAATTTTTCTTCGACGGCTGCAATTAGACGCCCGGCGGAAAGTGATGTACTTATTTCAAGAATCGAATGCTGGAGGGCATCGTAATTGAATCGCAGGTTCATCTTTTTCCAATCTCTCTCTCTCTCTCTCTCTCTCTAAGTGCTCAAACGTGCGTCGTTGAATATTACATTCATTCAGTGGGTCGTTCGGAGTCCGACATCGCCACAACGTATGCATAAAGCCCATTATGGATATGGAACAAAGAGGGAATAAGTAACGAGCGTGGGCGTAGGAGCGTAAGGGCGAAGGGCGATCGCGTTCATCTATTTCGGCCTTTCACGCTTATTCGTCGTTCCTTCATAATTGAAAACCCGATTCGGAAATAGTCCCGTCGCCGATGTTAATTCAAACGTTTTCTGACCCACATCGACGAATACCGCGTTATCAGCCGAGATAGGGGTCTTATTAAAATTCGATCATTTTCCTCTTTTTTCCTTCGCCACCGACCCGTTGAAAATGTTGAAATATTGAACGATATCGGGAGACGCGCTTCGAGCGAAGTTCGCTCGCTTCGAGTCGTTACCGAACGCTACTTAACCGATGTCCTGAGATATTGAAAAATACGTACTCGCCGGATTCCGCTTCGTTCCACTTGCCCCCATAAACTATACTCGCGGCAGCCTCCAGCTGACATTTCCCAAGCATCAAAAACTCCCGAAAAACCCAAGTAACTTTCCAACTCTTCCTTCCGGTCACGTAACATCGCTGCGACTCGAGAGTCGACGTCGACTCGCGCAAACAAAACCACGCATCCCACTGCGAAGTCGATTTAACTTTCATCGCTCACCAAGACGTCCATTTTCCGCGGTCGAACGTCGGCGGACCGAGGCGCGGAGAAAAAGGTGGGGAAAGTATGAGAGAGCGAATCTGATAAAGCCCGCGCGGCCAATCTCGCATTTGATCTGCCCGTCGAACAAAGCTCTCGCCGCGCGGATTCGCTGAAATGCTCGGGAGGCACGCGCGGAAACTTAAATTCGACCGTGCATCATGCTCGCCAAGAGAGCGGAGTAGTTTAGAGCGTCCATTATTGGGAGATAGATCAGCATGATGGCCGCACTTTAAAGCTAGCCTCCGCGATAAACCCGGACGTGGATTTCGACACTGGCTAATGCTCTGGACGTTTGCTGGTAGATAAGAACTTGCGCGCATCGTTGGCCGTAAATAGTTGTTGGCCTGGGTGGAAAGCTAAGAATCGTGGCACCGAAGTGCGGCAAATGGTTGTTCGTACTGAATTTCACATTCATTATTTTATAATGTCCTATTTCTTCGATATTTCCTGTAGAATTTTAGGTTGAATTGAGAATTGTGATAGTTGGGGGACAAGATTTGGTCGATGCAACTGGCTCGCTCCAGGTATTCGAGAATGACTGGAAGTTCAAAGCAATCTGCGCACGGGAGGACGGTCGACGTCGAAAGTGTCTGCTGAAGAGCTTTTGTTGTGCCTGTTGGTCTGACGAAGTGTCGTCGTCGTTTAGCGTGTGATACGACGCGAATGACGGGGCCCGGCCACGATAAGAGAGACAAAGGGCCGATAATCGAGCCGGGACATGCTCAGCGGCGCACAGATAGTTCGCTTTGTGACGTTTAAAGGATCCGCCGTGTTTAGCGCGAATTATAACGTCTTACGTTTCGAGGATATCATGGCCAACGATACAGCTTTGATGATTGGACAGAAGGTTTCCCTGTTTCCTGACGCGAGTTCGAAACGCACTAAAGTGTCCGTCGATAACTTTCAGATTGCAAATAATTTGGCATATACTATAATACCTATTTTTTTGCCGAACTTTTCCGCCACATTATTTTCAATCCAAAAGTTATCTAAGAAGACTGTCAAGAACTCTGAACTAAATATATGTGTAGTCTGGGTAGGAAATGAAGCAGCACCGTGCCAGTACCGAAAAGCGCGTCTTACCTCTGACAAGTGTAAGAATTCCAAGCGGCATGACGAGGATGGCGACCATCAAGTCGGTGATGGCTAGACTCATGAGGAAGTAATTAGTGACGTTTTGCAGCCTCTTCTCCCAGGTGATGGCCAGGCACACCAGGATGTTTCCCGCCGCCGTTCCTAGCACCAGGACGACGGCCATCATCGCCCACCAATTGTTAAGTCCGCCGTCCACGTGCGACGATCCGGTAGCGTTCGTTAGATAATCGCTGTCGTTGGATACACTCGTCACCGTATCGCCACTTCCGGCCGTCTCGTTCACGGCCTCGATCACCGCCTCGATCACGGCACGATCGATCGCCGATGTCGACGATCCGCTCATATCGTTGCCCGGACACTATCGCCTAGACGTTGTTTCACCACTGATAGACACTCACACTAGTTTCCACATCTGGGATGCGCGTCGATAGGCACTGCGATTTATTGGCTCGAGCGATGATTGTCGTGAGCAATGAGGTGGCTGGTATTAGAAATAAGTAGATGTTCTTGATTTTTCGAGCCGGTACAATTTCGTAGTTGAAATACGTCGTCGCTGCTTCGAAGCTGCGGAGGAACGTGTTTTCTTTTCGAATTCGAAATGTAGGTATGGTTTGGTTGGATAGTGTGTATGTATTGTGTTGAATGATTCGAGTTTCGCGGGTCGTTATTCGTGCGTCGGGTGCGATTGAAAACGGACGTGGCGCAGTGTCGGACGGTTCGCGAGTACTCTCGCCCGACGTCGTCCCATTTCGATACACCGGAAACACGGTCATTTGATATTCTCTTGGCGGCGTCTACCTTGTAACGCGGACAGGACGATGTAACCTGTTGAGCACGAAACCTCCGACTCGCCCTCTCCTTCTGTACACATAGACCGCGCGCATATAGCACACGGATAGCACGCATCTAGGTAGCGCTCGCTATTTCAGTGATATCCCAGCCTTGAGTACCGACGAACATCGCAAACTATGTCGTTATCGCGTGCATACATTGTTGATAACAATAGATGAGTCCGAAAGGAATGTCATACACGTGCCGGTGGTTACGAAAGTGGCCTAAGTAAAAATCGAAAAGAATGTAGAGTTCTACATATATTTACATTGCAATATAAATGAAAGATTAGATTTTTTCAGATTTTTCCTCACATAACTTTGCAGCCACCGACACACTTATCGTCCGACTCAAATTCTACGCGAGAAGCACGAACTTTCAGACAGGCTTTGCGCTTAAAAGGCTGATAGAACATTGTCCCCTGCGGGACTTCGTTTCCGATAAAACTTAACTTTCACATTATTTCGTATTTAATACCGTCGAAATATGAAAGCGACAGATCGAGTGCCAGCGAGCCCGAGGGAGAGAAGCGTAGAGAGCGATGATTTTCGCAGCGTCCAGTTAAACAGAGAAGTTACATTGTGCCGCTATTGTGCCGGTGAAATCTAGTCGTTCAGCTTACCGAACGGGCAAACTGCGAAATGCGATTTCGCGCGCAAACACGAGCGACGAAGTTTCTCGCGAGCTTTCGAGGCTAGCGTGTGCCCCACGGCGCGGGGTCTGTAGAAATAAACGGAAACGCCGGACGGGGAATGCCGTGAATGCGCTGAGAATATCGTCGTCTGTCGAGATAATGTACGATGATAGTGCATGCCGTGTCTGATAAAAATTCCGTGCAAATTGGGCGGGCGCGCGCGCGAGGTACAAGATAATTGCCGGGATTTCTTGGATGGAAGGGTGTAAGGCAAACGAGACGATTAGTCGGATTTCTTAGACGAAAAAGAAACGATGCTAATTTAGGAGCGGCGAGCTGTAAGGAATACGGAGCTTGTAACGAAATATATCTCGAGTGTTGGAACGACTTAAGTTGCTTCTGTTGTTTGCTCAGGAAATTAACGTGCGAAGAATTAATTAATGGTGGATTTCCGCAATGCAGAGTGCATGTTCCACGATACGCGATGAATCATGTACGGACGATTGGTACGGTAAATAAGACGCGAGCGAGAAAACAGGGCGAGCAGGTTAATAAAGTGAATCGTTGCTCGTTTAAAAATTTGATTAACGAGTGGGAGCGAACGACGTCGGCAAAGTGTCGTGGTTGACTAAGAATGTCATCGTGGGTCGTAAATAATTAAGTGTGTTTGCATAAGTAGTGTTCCAATGAAAATTAGATGAGAGCGTCGGATAGAATTGGTTAAAATGGAGGCTGCTCGATGTACGCAAATGCGATGCTGAATTTGATCAGAACAGTCGAGCGATTGCGTGTATCGAATAGTAATTGGCTGCTATTGCAGGTAGCGGCTCATGCTTGTTTTATAACAAGAAAATTATTTTGCCGGAGTAGAACGGTATTTAGATTCGGAGGGAATCGGGTTAGTGCAACAATGATTTTATTTCCTTAATTTAATCGCCGCCGCTTGGCAACAATTTCGGTCGCACGCACACGCGGTACAAAGCATCTGCGGGAAATACAAATCGCGTTTCGTTCATTATTACCAGTTTATTGCCTCCATCGAATGTTTATTCATCTCTAATACGCCATTGAATTGAACGCGTTCGCATCGACCGACGGACACCCACGGCTCGAATTCGAGGAATCATTAATACTTTCGTGTGGGCAACACATACCGCTTGCAAAGCGTTTTTTTTTTTCATCCAAACAATCTCTCACTCCAGTGATATTCCAGAATTCTCCTCTCCAATTCTTTCAAACTGATTCTGCGTTAATTTAAAATCCCTTTCGTCTCTCGCCCACCTTCGTTCTCTTTTCCTTTTACAAAATCTAATATTACCACGACAATGTGCTTCGTTGTTAAAGCCGATCGACCGCGTGTTCGTCCAACCAGCAGCGCATAAACAGCAATGCAGCATCTCGGTAGGCGTGAGAAATATTTTCGCAGAGGTAGGGGTCGAGAGTCAAAAAAATCCGGGCGAATTACGTAGATTAGAGGGTTGGTCATGAAGAACTGGTTAGCCGAATTTATATTGGAACGGGCCGTCATTATATCGGAAGGAGGTGAAATTACCGGAACGCACGCCATTTTGATGCAGGCGTTGGATAACGATTCTTAGAGCTTTCCGCTGCTTTCGGGCCGTTTTGCGTATTATTATCGTCACGCGATCGGACTCCCCTCTTGACGCGGCGATTTTGAAATTGGAGCGGCGATTCAACGGTATCTCGACGGAACTTCGCCGAATTCCACCTTAAGCCGAAACCTTGCCAAACATCTGATTCGCATCGTTCGTTACTTGTGCTCTATGTTGAAACGCTTTAAAGATCTAATTCGGCCCTTCATTTCGTCGCCTGTCACGTATTTCATACATACAAAATTCAGCACACATCGGAGAATCGACTGAAAGAGAGCGAGAGAAAAAAAACACAGGATACTCCGGTAATCTAATAAATGAATTTTCTCATCTCGGTCGCGACGAAAAAAACAGTTTCTGTCCCAATATTAGAAGGGTCGTTGTAACACGCTCGTTCAAAGGAAATAGTAAAGGTCAGCGAGGATCAAAGGGGATCCTTGGAAATCGATTCGGAGCGAATTTATGAGAAGTCCGAAAAAAATTCATAACGGTCGGGGGAGGCATATTGGGAACGAATAGATGAGAACAGTTTCAAAGCGAGACTTTTATTCGCACGTCGCCCCCGCGTCTTGTTTACTGATTTTCATATTTATTCATTCACGGGATACCACCCATTAAGTAGTAAGACTCTTCCAGTACAACACAAAATATTAAACAAACTGCTAACAATAATAATAAAATATAACTGTACAAAAAAAATACACCGATTGCAGTCTAGCACATTTTTCACATTCGCTCGTGGGTGTTCCTCGCTCGACACAACCGCGTCGAATTCGATGACGCAATAATTATGAATATATAATCGCGAGAGGAGCTAAAGCTGCAGGAGCGAGACAGGACGACCGATGATCGTGATAAATGCGAAGCCGTGGGGAAATTGAATTAAGGGTGAGCTCGAGCGACGATTGAAGAAGGGACGAAAGGCGAACCAAATACGAACGGAAGGCGTGCCGAGCTGGTTTCATTAAAGCCCAACGTGCGGACGAGATCAAGGCGCGCAACAACGGGCAATTTTGCTGTCGACTTGTCTCGAACGTCCACGGCCGGCGATATTAGCTTCGAGCACGAATTAATTTGGCGCAGAGTAGACGGCACCCGGGGGCGAATAATATGCGACAGTCGCGTTCGCTGCATTTTATTGCCTCGACGGCTCCGCAAGCTACCGCTTCGACCGAAGGATTAGCAACACTTGCATTTTTTGATCCTCATGTGCCTGTCATTTCGTGAGACTTCTACTTCGTCTCTTTTCACCTTGATCCTTACCCCCCGCTTCTTTCCCGCGCTCACCGCCGGCGACCGCGGAGTTAATTATCTCACCGACGAGGAAAAAAAAGAAGAGTCGCGCGGAAGTTTAATCTGACAAAGTGTTCGAGCGGAGAAATCGAACGGGTTCGGGCGTGCGAGTCCTCGCAATTTAACACCGCGCTGGCGAGGCATGAAATATTCTTCCGCGCCGCCCAACACTCCTGCCACATACGACAAATCGTTGTTTCCGCATTTTTTCGTACTCCCGTCACTCGCAAGCTCTTTCTTCCACCACTTCATACCTACACCGCCAAGACGTCAAGTAACTCATGACTCCTCCTGCGACTTACGTATATCTATCTGGAATAACATCGAGCCGAGACCGTGAACGTTCATCCGTACACGATTCTCGCAACACGAAGCTTCCCAGTGCGCGTTGAAAAATTCTCACCCCATCGACACTTCCGCCCCCAGAACCCCCGACCGACGACGCCCCGAATTTCACCCTCTTACATCCAGCCTCCCGCGCGCTCGTGCATTCGGGACCCGTCGCGTCCGGCTCGCCCGCTCAATGAGTCCTCGCCGGGCGTGCGTTTTTCGCGGGAAACTTCGCGGAACTCATCGTGCCGCACGCTCGCGGATCGAATTTCGCGCGCGTCCTCGCGCGGCGCCCGTCGTCGTGCCGCATGGGAGGCGAGTTTTGCGAAGACGGCGTCGGCGGCCGCGAGGAGGCAGGGAGAGAGAAAGACGGGAAGAGAGGAACGAGAGAGACAGACAGACAGAGAGAGAGGAAGAGAGCGCGACTTGTGCGACGGGCTGCGACGTACTGGCTGCTCAGTCGGACTACTAGCCCACTGGCCCTCATTCTTCCACCTCCACCCACCCTCGCACTTCCTTCAACCCCTCTGCCGGCTTTCCATCCCCCGTGCAACTGAACGACGACCCGGCGCACGCGATAGACGAGGAGGCGCGCAGGCGTCGGCCGAATTGTCCTGCCCACCGCCGTGTGTGACACCTGTTCGACCGCCGTTTCCAGTCGCCACCCCTTGCCCGCTGCACCGCCAGACGGATGTGCCCTGCTGGAGGGGCGGACGGCAGTGAAAGTGAGATATGGGAGAATGTGCGAATTTCGGATCTTTCTTTTTTCTAGCCAGTGTTTTTCTTTTTTGCTTCGGTTTTGGTTTCGTTGGAGATGTTTTGGGGTGCGGGACATGGAAGGGGGGGGGGGGGGGGGTCGAAATTAGAAGGTTGATGCTGCGTTAGTTTATTTTCGACAATTTTGACGGATTTTTGGATTGATTTACGGCACTGATCGGATGTTAAGCATCTGACGATTCTTGTGCGATCTTTTACTGTGCATTTTTGTTTGGTAATGAAAGACTTGAGGGAAGATTATTGTAGGATGATTTAAAGATTAGCGTTGTAGCAATATGTGAAGCGAGTTGTATTGACTCGCCGCGCTGGTAGTTCTCGTTTTAAAGATAGGTCTTCGAAGCATTGACATCGAACAGTTGTAAGGACAGCGACTGTGTAGTTGTGTTGGGACGATATTTGGAAAACTCCCCGGCACCGCGGACTTCAGAGTGGGATGATTAATCAGGGCGAGGAAATAAGGGCGAAGCCCGAGCATGTCGAAATGGTTTGCTAATTTTAAGCACGCGAATCGATCGATCAGCATGACCTGACGTCAGGCCTGATAAGGGAATGGCACGCGATTGCTCCTTGTCTGCTGGCTTTCTATTTTTTTTTTTTTTTATTTTTGCTTCTGTTCAACTCCTCTGCCAGACGAGCGACGGTAAGAATGGCAGGCGCTCCGAATCAGAAATTCACGTTTCCGTTGCGAACTAGCGACGAGCAACAGAAAATCGGGATGTCTACTTTTGCCCCGAAATTCCTGCGAACCGCCGAGATTAATACCAGTTCCAAAGTTCCCATAAGCGTATCCCAGCCCCGACTCGAACTTGGCGCAGATAGGAAAATTGTTCCGAAAACTCATAGGGATGATGATCGTCGGATTAATACGTCAGAAAATGAATCTCAGCGTGCAATCTTCGTGGGAAGTACGCGAAATTACTTCCTGGCATGTCGCCCACGCATAAACATATCAACGTATGTGTGTGTGTGTACAGATGCATGCTGTACACACGCGTACGCAAGTACGTCTCTAGACACGGAGTGATTAAAATTGTTATCAGTGAAAAAGTGTAGGCCTCGTTCAAGATTTTGAATTAATTTTTGTATGGAAAATCATTCTGTATACTGTTCTAATTGTTACCCACCATGTAAATCAATGTACTAGGTTAAAGCGCGCCTCACTCTATAGATATGCACGCATTTATGCGCGCTTGCATAGAATAAGAGCTTTCAGGGTTCTGCAACAATGATGAGCATACAGGAACCGCGGCATAGTTATTAAATGCATCACGCCAGCCTCCTACGCCATCAACCCTCTTTCCATCCCTGTGCCGCTCCTTGCTCTCCGACCAACTTCTTAAGCGCAGCTTAAACGAGAACTTCACGAAATCTGCAAGATTATGTCTTGCGACTCGCGTTCGCGGATCATTTTTGCGGCGGTGACGTTTGATCAAAATTATCCGAGAGTTATTCAGAACCGTCAAATTCAAAGAATATCATCCTAAGTCGCGTCTCCGCGTATTATCGAAAGACACGATCGAGACAACGTGCTTTATTCGATTAGAATCAAAATTTTCCGAGAGTCACCCGGAAACATCGAATTCCAAGAATATCATCCTAAGTAGCGCTTCCGCGTATTCCAGGAGGGCATGATCTAGAGAACGTGCTTTATTCGATTAGAATCAAAATTTTCCGAGAGTCACCCGGAAACATCGAATTCAAAGAATATCATCCTAAGTAGTGCCTCCGCGTATTCCAGAAGGCCATGATCGAGACAACGTGCTTTATTCGATTAGAATCAAAATTTTCCGAGAGTCACCCGGAAACATCGAATTTACAGAATATCACCCTAAGTAGCGCCTCCGCGTATTTCAGGAGGCCATGATCGAGACAACGTGCTTTATTCGCTTAGATGGCTACCATTTTCGACCCGATCCCCGTTATTCTCGTTTGCTCAACAGAAATGCGTTTACTCGCGCCGCGAGCTTGCCTGTGCGAATGCTCGGTCGCCTGCCGTACGTGTTAATACCAATTTGATCTTGGCGTCGTGTGTAGATCAGATGCCGTGACACGCGACATCGGCGCGCTGGAAACTATCTGTACACATTTCGCCGCGGCGAAGCCACCTTTAACGGAGCGTGGAGGAGAAATTTGCATAATGCGCCCCGATCGGTGCGGTTACGGGGGAACCGGCTTAAACTGCGTTAAAGCCTTCGATTTTACCCGCCAACTTCGACAGCTCGCACGTTTCGGCGAACGTTCGCGCACGGAATACGTTGTCGGGCCTAAGTGTATTCAGGATAGTTGTCGGTGTACACATGTGCTCGGAATACGTTCGTTTGTTGGGCAGTAAAAATTGAAGGTGCGGTTGAAAGTTTGGGCAAGAAATTTGCATAGCTGTTTGAAGTGTGCTATGGAGATTATTATTATTATTATTTATTATTTCTTATTATACGGTGGAACCCATTATAACGAGAGATATACGGAAACATAAATTGTAAGAATGTTAAATGTGTACATATGTAAAAATATAAATTTAAGAAATTGATCATAAAAGTAACGAAATGAAAAACAAGGAAGGCAAGTAATCATTTTTAAGAAAAATGTTATCTTTGGTTGCCGTTAATGCGTTAATATTGCAAATGTGTCGATTCGCTTTATCGGACGATGTTGAGAATGACTGAGAGCGCGGTATCGATTAGCTTTGAGGAAGAGAGTTCTCTTTAAGTCGGACGTAATCCCTCGTAGATGAGTCTCGGCTTCCGTCAATTGACGATAAACGCGCCCTTCGGGAAATCTGCCGCGCGGCACTCCACCTGAAACTTTCGTACATTGACATTTTCGTAGGAAGTGACCCGATGATAACTCACACAGAACCCTCAACGTTTCCTTATCAAAGATCTTACACATTGATCGTATTTACGCGTATTTGCAACATTCACAATTACGGCTCATATTTCTCTCCTCGCATCATGCGATGTATTAAACTTTACTTCATGTCTTATGATCGTTCTCTCTATCCATCGGTCTGTGGGTAATTACACAGTGATCAATGTCAAAATTTAAAATAAATTCATTACTCCGGTTCCCCAAAAGATACAGTTCAGATTTTTGACTTTTCACCGGCACAAGTGTCAATCGCCAGCTTAGACGTTCACTGGGTATCCTTAGATAAAGAAAGCGATCCGAAAGTATCGGTTTTACATCGTTGACTCTTCCTCGGCAAACTGAAACTGGATCGTGCAACGCTTTCAGATACGACAACCCGTCAGACGCGCCTGCTATGAATAGAAGTTCACGCTTCACATGCATCAATGCACTTGAAAACCGACACCCATCTACAAAATTTCAAACATAAGCTACCGTTCCATAACAACCGAAAAAATGCACATAAAGCCCCTTTCTTCTCATAATTAATAAATTAAGATAGTTTTCAGCGAGAACTCTATGTCAGCCAGCTGGGGCCAGAAATTTGAGGCTGCGACGGCAGATTTGGTAATGGACGTACCGTGTTCCACGCTATACTCCACGTTTTCCCTCGACGCCGTACCGTCTCGAACGCGTAAGCGTTAAACTTACTTACAATTAGAGGCGTCGGGCTGCTGGCCGTCGTCGTCGAAACTCGATGGATTTCGCAGGGTCACGAAAGGCCCGGATGAGGTCGAGGCCGTGACCGTGCTACGCAATGTTTTGCCCTCAACCACCACCCACACCTATCCACCTTCCTTCCTTCCTTCCTTCCTTCCTTCCTCGCACATCCAACGCTCTCGATTCGATCGATTTCGCAGGCTTAAACTGTCCATCCTCGTGCGAGCGTAAATTCGGATTAGTATGTGAATCGTTCAAGAGCTGATTTTCTCGCGGGGTCGTGAAAATCGTATGTGAGGCAAGGTTGCTATGATTGGACGACTAAGTTGCCATCAGTGGACAATGATTCGTTGGTGGTCGGTTGATAGCAACTATGCGTATTTTCTAAAAGGTGAGTTTCAGAGAAAACATACTCTATTAGCCTAAAAAAATAATGTTATCGTTGTAAAGAGAGATAAATTTTGGATAGTTCGAGGAAAAGTACTGGTAAATGGAACTATTAAGAGACTCGTGCCGCGGAATATGTAACAACACTGGGGAAGCTCCTCATTTGAATACTTCGAGCACTGTTTCCCTCGCGGCGGCCAGCTAAGAGCGTGGGGAAGATTGAAGTTTTCTAATTAAAATCGTTGTTTGTTATTACGAACATTCGCATCCCGAGAAACGCTTAAACGATTTCCTATTCTTCGTCGAACTGTTTAGTCTTGCAGCGCGTGGAAGAGACTTAGCGCGAAACTGCTTTCATTCTAATTAGTCCGGGTTAATAAGAAAGAATTGCCGATAAGAAGGAGAGGCCGAAGAGCCGCGATGATTAATGAGGAGAGGATTTATCAAGAAACTTAGATTGCGAACAAATCGTCGGAAAATGCATTGTTCGGCATGATGGTACACGCCGCTGCGATCGCTGGAGTAGAAGAAAATACGTGTATCCTCGAAGGAGCATTACGTTTCGGATAAAAGAATTTGAAGATTTTCGATGAAATACGAAGAGAGGCCAGTCTGACCGTTCTGTTGAGTCAGACTACTCGCTGCCGTTTCTTCGCCATTTGGAGATAATCGACATTTTTTTCTCTCGATCCAGCGATGGGTTAGGAGACACGGTAAAAAATAGATGAAAAATTTCGATTTCTTGTTTTTTTGTTCAATTTTTATTTGGAAATAGACCACTCTCTTTTCGGGCGAGCTCTCAATAGTTTACGAGGTACGGCCAAAAGCAAATAGGAAAACTTGTGAAGTTTCGATATTCGCTAGAAGTAAGAGTAGATGAAGGCAGCTTCCTGCGTCAATGATAAATCCAGTGCTTCGTCACTGATTTCCAGTTAAACTCCCGTCGATCATCCATATTTCAGTGAAACGCCGCTGAGCGTGTCAAATATCAGTCCGTCGAACTTATCAACGTCGAAATCGCATCGCGTTAAAGTTAGCGCTTTTGTTCAATGTGGCCGGCAGCAGGCCACTTCAGCGTTAAATCTTTCCGCTATCGAATCGACACGTGCAAACCGGCCTGGAAAAAGCTGGCCAAAGTGCATTAATCATCATTTCATTCTCGATGCGCGCCTCGCGCTCGCCTCGTCCGGCCGTAATTTATTCCCGGCCGCGCATAATAAATATCGCGGTGATAGTTTCTGCCGCGATGTGCATCGGACTTCCTCCATTCTGTAGGGAGGATAAATGGAAAAACTTACGTTCCGCGGCCGGCGGACGTGTGGCGAGTTTCGTACTGCGACATTAATGTAAATCGCCGAAAAATAATCTGCGTCCGTGGTCGTGTTTTCATAATTGACAGTAATTACGCGTGACGATCGTGCCGAATTTCTACGGAGAGCTCGCTGCACGAAGTTCGGTAGTAGAACGTAAACGATATGTTGAAAGAAGATTAACGGCACGCCGATGTAAAATAGAGCAATAGACCCCTGGCAGAGCACACTTTCGAGTCCGACAACGGAAAGTTTCCGCGAAGTTAAATCGTCCGGCCGTTAAATCGTTAAACGCGAAGTATCTCGGCGCGAACTGCAAAGATTTATCCTGAGATTGCCCGGCGTCTCCTAATAGTGAGGGTAATTTAATTATTCTCAGTCGTTGCCCGTCGCCACTCGTCGCGCCATTTTTACGAGTCCGTCCGTCGTCGTGCCGGGTATGTACTCCGTCAATTCGGAGTCTACTCTACATTCCGTCATCCTTAATCTCAAACAGTAATCGTAGACAGCCGCGTCGTCGCAACTCAAATACGCGTCATCCCTTCATTTCCGACTGTCTATAGTCGAAGGAACCCTTCGCACTATTAACGCACACGTGTGCACGCGTATACATACGGTATGACGTAACATCATAATGCGTCCGCAGCAAAATATACAGCCGAAAAGCTCACTAATTCGTTAGCTAGTGATTAATTGGAACAGTTACATTCCAGCTGCATCCCAAAAGTAACCTATAAGAGAAAAATAGTGTGTCTAGAAATTGACAAATTTTCCGACGAAACGCTTAAGAACAAAAATTCAACCTCAAATTGCAATATCTGGATGGGAAGACGTGTGAGTCGTATGAATAACGAAGAATGCACTGAATACCGAAAATGTGAAGGATCGCCGTGCAGAGCGACACCACTCAGCAACGAAATAATCGATCAAACGGAGGATGACCCATCACCTCGATTACCTTTCACGCCATTTCCTTTATCCTTCTCCTCGCGAGTGGAAAAACGCCGGCGGAAGAGGTTCCCGACCTTTCGTCGTCGATGCTCGGCCTGCGTGCCGCCAAATGATATTCCTCCGAGCTCGGCGTCTTTGAAAAATTCATCGCCGCTTAAGTTCCACGCCGAACCACCGTTTTTCCCCTGTTTCCGCGGAAATTGACGGGAAACATACCTCTCGCGTCGTTTCATCTTTGACTGGCGCTTCGCTCTTTATAGCTTCCTGTGGGTACACCACAGAATACGTCACGGATTACGCTTGGCTTGATTGAACGTTTTCCATAGCTTAAGATACATACCAATTTTTGCTGAATATATATATATTGTATATTGTATATAATATATATATATAAATATATATAAAAGTATTTTTAACACACATAATTTACACGTCAGGTAACTCTTATATTGCACCTGACCATGGGTGAAAATTTCAAGCAACCGAATGCACTCGGTTAACCGCGAGGCGACGTTGGAGACTGGAATACATGTTCAAATCCGGCGTCGAGTCCACTTTTGAGTCGACACTCGAATCCAAGTGCGAAATCGAAGGCGCTAACCGCTCGCGAAATATCCGAGCGCACATTCTGCCGCTCCTGCTTCTTGTTCGGTCGAGTGCGTTTCGTTCGGAACGACGTTAGGTCGATTGGCGAGGGCGAACTACTACCCGAACGAAGCTCACTTCATTTCCGAGCTGAGCCGCAACCGACTCCGGCTCTCCTTCAATTTATCTTCGAACCGGCCATTCCACCCCCCTCCACTGTCCTTTATTCACTGGCAATTGTAATAAAGCGTCATATTGTTCGCGAAGGAAGTTCCGAAAGAATGTGGAATAGGAAAAATGGAAGGGACAGTTGGTGATCGTAAGCAGGGAACCTTAAAGACATATTTGACATGCAATATTGTGACTGCAATTACAATGTGTTCCAAGTATTTTGCGGCCAGGCTAGATTCAGACTTTCACCAAATTTCGTTGAATCTACTTATTTCATGTAATCTCGCCACATCCGAACTAGGATGTTCATCAATCATCTCCCGACGTGCTTATGCGCAGCTGGAAGAAGGCTCGCGCGCTTTCAATAGCCTGCATGCAGCGTATCCGAATACACTTATCCTGTGAAAGAAATGCCTGGCCTCAAAAATTCACTAACACGCGAAATTTGAAATAATTTCGCCAAATTTATTCTCCGCACAATTCGAGATCGCAAGATGTATCTTTTACAAAGATACCAAAAAGTATACATCTCGACAAATTCTCCCAGTTACACGCTTCTCAAAAGGTCAACTATTATCCGTAACACTTCAACATCGCGTGCACGTAGTTCGTTCTTTGTTTCGCGTAAATTCATTTCATGCTTTGCATCCAGCAACAAGATACACCTTAGATAGCGAGGATGATACAGAGAATTATGCCGCGCCGTTTCTCACGAGATTTTCGTCCGATACGTATCCCGGCGGGCGTTTTTCACAAGGCGCATAATTTTTTAACGCGACAGTTATCCGCGGTCTCATCCATGAAAATTCAACTATGCATTTATGCAAACTCCTCCATCGTCGACTTTTTCCCGTCCGCGACCCGGCGGATCCCCAAGGGGTGGGAAAGTTAATTACGCCGGCCGTGACGAACTCCGATTCGTCGAACGATTCCTCCTTGCTTCGCTTCGGATTCCCTCGTTTTAAGCGCGGAGACGATTTCTGCTCGACAGATTTTACAGCTCGTTACGCTGGATTATTTAATACGCAGAACGCGATAAGACGATCAAGCCCGATTCAGATCCATACTCTCGCGTTTAAGTTAACTGTCGGATTTACGGAGAATTCAAATAGCAGCGTCCATATCGGGCTGGGTATTAAAATTGTCCGAACGGCAATACGTCGACGAAGATGTGCAGTTTTATAATTATACGAGACTCGACGATGGTAGTTCGTTCGACTCGTTCTTATTACGCCCTCGGAATTCTTTGAGCACCCTCGCGAAATCCATTTCCGCGAGGCGACGGAATAAGGGACGGCGAGGGTAAAAAGCGCGCGAATGGAAATTGTTTGAAACTCGATTATCCGCGTAGGCGTCAAGCCAAGAATCGGAGAGTTCTCGCGCGGAACACAATGTAACGTCGGCTTTTCGCGCGTTGTCGAACTGGGTCGAGCATCCGGTGCGCATTTCTTACGATACGATCTAAATTAGTAAGCCGGAAGAATGCAAAGAGGTACGCGTGGGTATATAAGGTCCGTAGGATTCGTTGATTATTGACTTGTACTACTCGCAGCATCAGATGTTTGTTCCACACGAAACAATTTTGGTACGTATCATTTTCTCAGTATGTTTAAGTTGGATTTTTGTAATTTATTGCTTGTTTGTGCAATGGTGGCTGCCGTTCCTGTTGTCAGTCGACAATTTTATCGGAATATAGAGACTGATACATGCTTCTCTATGCGACACGATGGTGACATCGTACGGCGAAATAAATTCAAACCTTTACCATTCGTCGGTATTCTCATTTCTGTTATCAAACTTTGTTGCTGAAGAGAGCATCCCGTTCGTTGGCTGATACCTAGTTTCCTACACAGACGATGTATAGGGTGGTAGAATACTGCAGGCTGGCTGCACAGTTATCCACTGAGAAATAGGGATGTTCGATTGCGATTCGATTCTTCTAAGATCGATATTCTAGTTTTGATTATTTAAGAGAATCTGCAGCATTTCTTAATCTTGAACTCGATTCTTTACCCCAAAAGAATAAATTCTCATGATTCGATTCTGAATTGATTCAAAAATTGAACATCCCTACTGATAAGTGCAGTGGTACCGACGATTTTGTGATAGATCCCGCCACTGTCTTCGGGTCTGATAAATTATAAACTTGAACTACTGAAAATACCTTCGACAACAGAAGTTGGCTAAACATTATATTATCTTCCCTGCAATTTCGATATCTGAGTTCAGTTCTTCAGTATGCTTTCTCCTCCTCGACAGTTGTTGGCGAATTAACACAGGGAAACAACTTCAATTTTGTAGAGAAACGATAGTATTGCTTTATTTCACTCATTCCATACATCTAATTTCATCGTCGCTTTATACCTAAACTTTCATATTACATAATAATAACTGCTCTACTACGCTTAACGTTAACGATACTCTTTGGTTCAACGATTCGCGCGAGAGTTGCCGCCGCGTCGTTCGATCTACAACCTGAAGCAACGAGAACGATTCCTCGGAACAACGTGATATATCGATCGCTATCTATTCATTTATTTCTCTCCGCGAAATGACACAGCACACATTTCTCTATAATACTGTTCTTCTCTCACGACGCTATCCTGCGCGATTCTTCTTAACCCACCCGACAATTCTTCGTTCCTCTCATCAAACGCCTCGGGAAAGTTTCGATATTCTTTCCATTCGGCACTCTTCTCGGAAGAATTCACGGTTAGAATAAGCACGGTTCAACAGTTGCGTTTATCACATAAAAATCGTCGCTTCGTCTCGTGTTCACGGTTTCAATGGGTTTCGGTTTATTGTGCGACTGTGAATAATGGGCATCGAGTACCATGGAGTTTCCGTTAGGAATTTTTACAGGTGGTTAAGGAGATCTCTCCTCGAATTGACAGCCGACAAATTTGATACATCATATTCATAATATATACACGGGAGAGGATGTATGTATTATAAGTATAACACAAAACAATACGTTATATTACATCTTCGGCATATAGTGGAAATTTCAATACGAATTTATGGTCTCTTTTATTTCATACTTCTGGACATTGTAACCACGGAGTCCGTGTTATAAATCCTATAACGTACAGATTTGACGTCGTACAAATACAGCCTGCGGTATGCGGATCCAATCTGTAGATGACAGGATCTACAAGTAATTGCATTTGCGTTAGTAATAATTCTCGTAACATACAACATGCATCGTAGTCTTATTATACAAATACTATTCCTTATCACTTTAACGATAATTCTCCATTTATTTATCCATCGATTGTCTATATCACGCGGCCTAAGTAGTTACAATATCCAACCGTAAAGTAAGGCAAGATTTGGAGGAGAACATCGCCACGATATCATAAATCCCTTAACACAGTACAACGCGTATAAATATTATTTCCCATAATTTCGCATCATGTCTACATTTATTAACCATCGACCAAGTTAAGGGATCGACAAATCTTTGCCCTAGTACATGCGCTTAATTCGTCTAACAATACTATCCGTCGTGCATGGGAACCAATCGACACTCCTCCTCGTCCATTGCTTCGTATTTTTCTCTAGCCTTCCAGACACTTCGAAACGCACTTCACACGTGCACGGTGTCTTTAGTACACACAAATCGTCCGGACGATCTAGCAAGTTTGATCGTGTTCGTGCACAAGAAAGGTGTCTCTGTAGACGGAGCTCGGCGTCCTGTGCATCATTGTGACGTAAGAGCTGGTCGACGCTGGCGTCGCTGCTGGATTCGCAGTCGGCGTCAAAAGTGGCGTCCCTTGAAGGCTGATAGCCAATGGCAGAGCACCGGGGGTGCATAGGCCCATCGCACCCCTTCCACCCTCTGTCACCGAACGATACCGCGGTGGCCTTGCCGACCTGGAAGAGAGCCTATTTTGTTGTTCAAATTCGTTAAACATTCCGCCGTCTAGTTTCGTCGCGACGTTAATTTCATTGTAAAGCAACGTATACAGGGTCATTTATGAATGCATGTCAATACTTTAGGGGGTAAATGTACATGCTGAGACAAGTGAAAAATGTCGAATAGTTTGACAGAATTTACATATGTAACAGCGATCATAAGTAAACCGTGCTTTTCATCAAGACGCAGAGTCTGAATTTCTCTGATTGTGAGCGTTCTACTTATTTCCCGCCACATCGATTCGCGTCATAATATATGCGAAAATTCATCTTTCTCGGACGCTCGACGACTGGGACCACTTTTGTAATCAACGGCGCGGATCGCTTGCGCGAGAGCGGCCGATTTTTTAATCACAACCCCGAAAATCGATAGCCCCGAATAGTTGACCGACTGTTCGGCGCGGCGGAGAATTTACGAGCGAGATTTACGAGCCAAATTCGTCGGACGTTCCGGTCGGAAGTTTCAATGAAGGGAAGACATCCGAGGTTACGCAGTCTCGCGCTTCGACGATTCCGCGAGCTGACGCGTGGCCTCGGCGAACCAATAATAAAATCGGCGACGCCACCGTCGAGTCATGACAAATCGATCGTGTTACTTACCTCGAGCATTGACACTTGAGGAAGCGTATGAACGCGGCGCGGAATGTTTTGTTGAAGACCGTGTAGATTATCGGATTTATCGTTGAGGAAACGTAGCCGAGCCATAGGCAGGTGTCGACGACGTGGCCTGGGACTGAACACTCTGGACAGGCGGCGAAGAGGATGTTCAGCAGGAAGAACGGCGCCCAGCAGAGGACGAATGTGAAAAAGACCAGGCCCAGGACTTTGCTCGCTTTCTGCTCGGTCGCCACTGCGTTCGCGGCCATTGATCTTCTTTTAGTCCTTCCGGTCAAGAATCTGCGGACGAATGCGGGAGTCAACTGACAATGAGCGGCCGAGAGGAAAGGGTCAGTGTTTCGTGTGTATGAGAATGAATGAGCGACGCGAGGATTCGTTTGACAGCCGGCAAACGACCTTCGCTGACACGCCACTGGCCAATCGCGATTGCGTTATCGCTGGCTTGTAAATCTGCGCGGCGTCGTTGTTGTCTCTGGTAATTTATCCGTTCTGACACGGTGACTTAGCTCAGGCCGCAATGAATTTCGCGTAATGACGACGCAGTATATTACGTTGTTGCGTAGCTTCTGACGTATTTCGTGCGCCTATCTTCGACGCGCGACAATTTGTCATTCGTATTGTTAACCACCTTTTTTTAGACTGCGATTCTGGGATGGAACAGAAATTATGCGACGGTTTGATGTAGGGTCTTGGATCTGAAAGATCGCGTGCATACGAGAAATTGTATAAAATTGATATGATTCTTCGAAATCATTTTTCCAGAAACAACTTTTACATCTGAGAGCAATTTGCGGAGCAATTATTCGCGCCATCTATCCCGCACATTGTTTTAGTTCTCTCCGCCTCTGGCATTTTACCAATGACCATTAAATCGCCCGCACCAACTTCTTGACATTCAACCCCATTACTATCTCTGTACATAGCAACTTCAAGTACAAGTGCACGTAACTTAGGCATCACCTTCCTCTTGTACATATGTATCTTCGTATATGCATACATACAAGTTCATACACATAACTTCGACCAGCTACCTGCACGAATGCATGTACACATGTTTCCATACGTGTACGCGTATATACTTTTAGATATGTATACACGTACGTGTGCACAGATGCATGCTCATCCACACTCGCACACCCACGTCCACGTAAATGTGTATCCTGTCGACGGATTTACATTTGCAAATAGCTTTTCGCGCCCTTGGGCGAAACCACATACACGTTCACAGCCACACGTAGGTGCGTATCTTCGCGTGGCTGTGTGACGTCATCTGGTTCTGACTTAACGTCGAGAGAAGGCGAAGGGCGACATTGTAGGACACAAACACATTTCAGTGCGTGTACAGCGTGCATGTAGGGAGTTTAGCAGGACATTGCCTGATAGACGATGGATGAAATTCTCGGGAGTATTGATTTTTGCGGCCGCTGATGGCCGAGGTCTATAGATCCTTCGGGATGGATTCATGATTTAAGCGTCGATTATCGTGGAAATTGGCCGGTGTAATCGACTAGTCATGATCGTTCGCTTCATTGGTCGCTGAGAGGGATGGAGCTTACACAGGTGCCGGTGATTATGAAAGTTGCCTGCGTAAAACGTCTGATAGAATTGGATTTTCTCATTGACACTGTATTCGAAATCGATTCAACGCGAATCTGCTAAAAAATTAAATTTCTTATTAAATAGACGTATAACGTTTGATGGAATGCAATCTGCGTTGAAAATAAACCACTACTTGCACACTGAACTCCCAATGGATTCTGAGATGCGACAATGTTTCGGAAGCAAAAAACCTTCTTCTGAGATAGCTCTTCACCATGATTGTACCATACCTCGTACACAGCATGTCCACTTTCCACTGCTCTAAATCACTCCACACTCTGCAAACGCCCAACGACATACCACTCGAAATTTCACGAATTTTATCCATCACCCAAATTCCCGCAGCAAAAGCAACCTATTAAACGGCCATCTCAGAAAGAATCTTCCTGCCAAAAACCAGAAAAGTTTCGCGTCCGACGACTCGATGAGTCCAATTCGATTTACCCTCGCCACGATTTATCGCTCAGTCTCTATCGCCGGACAGATACGAACCACTAAAGAAACGCACGTCGACCCGCTCGGAAACAACAGTAGCCGACGAGAATGGTACGACCGTTTAGGAGAGCGTCGCCATTGTTTCATCGCCCACCGCGAAGGACGCCCTGCTATCAGTCTGAGAGCGGCAGTTTCAATCGGCGACGCATTTCCACGGCGTCGCGACGCCCTGAAAAGCCGTCCCCACCGAAAGGCCATTGTCGTCGATACACTTCGCGCCATCAGAACGAATCTCGTGATTGTTCCCAGTCCTGGAGCTCGACCGCGTCGAGGTCGAGACGAGGTTGACGAGGAAAGAAAGCGGCGTCAGAATTTTTGGGTCAGATTCTGGATGCGGCGAGGCTGCATGTTTCTTGCTCGAGCCCTAGAGATGACTTTATTGCGGGATTTGTTTCTCCCTTGGGTAGGTGTACATGGCCTTTTCGTGTCTGGAGTGCGGGCACGTCTTCTTTTAACTGGGCCGGAAGTTTTTGGAGGGACAAACGACGCATACAGTAGCGCTTCCGAGCGCCGTTCGCGGAATTGTCGGGATAATTCTATTTTATCGTTTCATTTTCTTTCGGCGGCGCTCCGCGTCGTTCGCCGGGTCGCAAGATGTTTTCCTTTAATTGGTCGGAAGATTTTTGGCTCCGACCGCAATTGTGGGAGTGGACATTATATCGGTTTTTTTTTTGTTTTTTGTTGGTTTTTCGTAGAGTGACTCGTTTCCTTTCGAACATGCCGGCGGAGTCTTATAATTAGCGTCGAACGGTAATTGCTTCGGAATTCCGTCGGGAATGTTTTTTTTTTCTGAACGAATCGCGCATAGGGTGGACTCGCACGCGTACTGCGGAATTCTGAGCATGACTTTATTACGCTTTCTTTGCCCCTGGAGCATTCCGCGTGAGAATTATTAGCGTAGGTGCTCGCGACGGGAATTTTTTCGTTACGCCGAATCATGCATACGTCATACTCGCGTACATGGTATGGGAATGTAAGATTCGTTTTATTCATTTCGTGGCGACGTTTGTCTCTATCGGACTATGCATATAGTACTAAGAACTCAAACGTTTATTCTGTATTAATCTCTGCAACGAAAAATAATGCAAGTACATATCCAATCGTATTATTTATAATATTATTTGCGCAACTCTTCAATTCGGAATCGAATCATTTCAATCGATTCTCTGAAAAAATCAAACCAAAAAATTGACGCAAAACGACAACCTAAATATCTCACGTTACATTAACGGACTGGAAAGCATTGAATTGTGGAGAAATCATTAAAATCCACCCAGGGCGGTGATAGAATTTGTCCACTGAATCGCACCCACCGAAGACAGCAAGAACGTCGTCGAAAACTCTCGCGCCAAGTTAATTCGGGGTCCAATGGAGGCGGTTGAGCGTGACACGATCTCGTTACTCTATGAATTTCAAGCAGGCCTCTCCTGAATGCCGAACGCCTCGCGGCGTCCGGCCAATTCGAAATTTCCCGCCCGAGTATGGGCAGCCGGCACACAACATGTGCGAGGACGGCTAATTGCGTCCGTAACTCGATTACGAATGGCCGTCTACGGCGGACGACGGCACGGTTATCGCGATGAATAAAAGCAAAGCTTCTGAGCGGGAGGACACAGTAATCCGACTGCAAATTATTTCGAAACTACGACTGGCGCGTGCTTCTATCGAAAGCCACGTCGAATTTTCACGATAATTCGCCACGCTTTCCACCAGCACTCGACTGCAGTTCAGATTTTCGTATTACATAATTTTACATAATAATCGTGATGATTTTCGCGACACAACAATTCGCACCCGGTGATCGCGTGCAGTTTTTCGTTTCCTTCTAATTTTCACATTAAATCGTCACGCTTTTGCCGCGCACACTCGACTGCAGTTCATGCTTTCGTAATACATCATTTTACATAATAATCACACACGATCATCACGTACATTTACTCCTTTCTTTCGCCGTCGCGTCGAATACATCGTCCACACTAATAAAACATGTTTTCGTCAAATTTGTTGCGAAACATTGTGAAAAGCAGGCACCATATCATATACATTGATACTTTTATAATGAGATATTCCATAGTACACCCTTGCTTTCTTTCCAAATAGAGAGATAGGCGTTTGTTGCGCATCGGGTTGTTAAAAAGTTCCCAGGCGTCCGCCAGAGGCTTCAATAAAGTGCGAAAATGTTCCGGCCCCCACGGTTGTGCAACCTTGCCAGGAGTCGCGCGGAATTCATATTTTTCCCGCAAACCTCGACGCGCGGGTTGAAAAGTGAACGGCTCCCTCCGCCTCGGCAGACGTGGCAGACGTAACAGTAGAGAAGCACGTCATCTTTGCGCCCTTATCGCTAGGCCAGATAACTACCTGAGAGTGAAGTTCTTCGTCTCCCTGGCGATATTCTCCGGAGTTTGGGTCGCTTGATCCAGCTTGGAGGCGATCGTCGGCCCGCTGGTACTTCCCGTTGGACTTCCACCCCCGTTCAGAGTGAAATTCAATTGCGGTTGAGACGACGGGCCAACCCTTACTCCGGTGCACCTACTTCAGGAAACAAAAATCTGGGTGAAAGGGGAGTCTGTTAACTCGTTAACGATCGCCGTGCACGTTTGGCAGCCTTCAAACGACACACACACACACACATACCTTTGGGAGTGTTGCGAGAATAGGGCGAATCTAAATTTTGCTTACTCGATTCAACAATTTTCGAAGCAATGTTCACTTTCACAAGTGTGTCGTGGTAGAGGTGGTTGTAAAGTAGAAAAGTGTTGAGGTAATGGAGACTGATGCAGTGATTGAGAGTGTCGATCGATTTGGTTTGATGCTAAGGTTCTGCTTCAGATTTGTCGTCGTCTATTATTTTGAACGCGAAGCTCGGTCGATTTTCTTTGCTATGCGCCACGGGCCGAGGTTGATAGAAAAATGCATCGAATGCAACTAGGCCGTTATACAGTATGCAGTCGGCTGGATTACCGGAAAATCGGGAGCACTCGCGCTGTTATGTTTCGACTTATTCATGAGAGTCGAGAGTGACGTGGACTTCTTTCCTTTCATCCCTGCTGCCTTTCCATTTTTATCGCTTCTTTTCCGGAACTCCTGAATCTTTCCCGTCGATAATACGTCGTTGCTCCGAAAATCCAAACAACGATCCCCGCGTTTCGAGCAATTTTATTCAATATCAATTTTATTCTATTACCCATTGGCATCAGTACGTAGCGCTTCTTTGTCAAAAACCAATTTCTTTCATATTTTATACATTTTTCATTTACTTATCTCTTTCTTTGTCGACAACAAATCTTACTTTATAACCTAATCTCACGAATTTCCTATGCACGCTCATGCGACCAATTATCGAACAATATTCGTCTTGCTTTAAACGCCACCGAAAAATCCTTATCCACAGTCGACGACATATTCGGTAAAAAGGTGCGCGAGCGCACATCTTAAAACTACTTTCAATCGCGTTCAGTCCGATGCATTGCACTTTTTCCCTCTCAAAGGCGCCGTTTATCTCAGTCCCGCCCCGCGCTCACCCCCTAAACTCTCGTTCTCTCGACGATCTCTCTAGAAATTAAACGCTCGCGTTTAATTAATCGTCGAATGCTCTTCTCTTTCTTCTCGTCCGGAAAAAAGGAAAGGCACGCCGAGCAGGCCGCGGTTTATTAGCCTCGGGGGTGGCTGATGGGAAAGGGAGGGTGGGCGGGCATTTTTAGGCGGCAGGAAACGAAACACTGTCGTAATGGGGAAACTTTTAATTACATTAATACCGCGTACGGCGGGCCACGCTGGCCGAAACTTGACAAATTTTCAATGCATAGATCGCCTGCGCTCGCCTCGCCGCTTTGCGCCGGATTCGTGCGAATTAATAATCGGATTAATGGATCTGGTAGTCGGCTGATGAAGTGTCGACGGACTGTTTATCGTAGATAATTGAAGCCGTCGCGAGACGTCTGTCGCGTTGGTAGAATTTGAGAATCTTGACTCTAGTTCTGTCAATCTCATTTTTTCGTCATGAATATTTCAGTCTTTTTGATTGAATCACCTCAGTTTCGTTATGTTAGAATTTAGATAGGTGTCTTTCTGCAGTTTTACACCGGTACAACGCCATGCAGTTGAGCTAATATTAGGATGATGTTGTACCAGGGACACGGATTTACATGATTCGCCTGACTAATTGACATATCACACAATTTACGATGGGCTAAACCATGTAACACGCATTCGCCCATAGCTCCCTCGAAATTTCCGTGTCAAATGTCGAGCGATATAATGATCGAGTATAAATGCACGAGTGCGGGTAGTTATGAAAATGGTCTGTGCAAAAAATATGACAAATTTGAAACTTATCCTCTTACATTACAATGCAAGTCGATGCAACGCGGAATAAACGAGCAATTCAATTTTTTTCTGAAGATTTCACATTTCCACCACTTTCACCACAACCGTCACATATGATCATATCCTTGATAAATCATCGAATCTTTGCCATTTCTTGTTCCAGCGTAACGTCCCATAATGAACTTACGTGTCGCTCGGTTGACCACTACCGAAAGTTCTCCACGCCTGCCTCGTGGACAATGTCGAGGATCTGGAAGTGGTCGTAACTGTGGTCGGTGTCGTCGTGGACGTCGAAGAAGAAGGCTTGGCCGACGCGTATCTGCCCCCTAGTCGACGAAACTGGTCGCCTTCCGGATGCTCAGCAACGAAACGTGCTTTTTGTCGCAACAGCTGCACCGTCAATACGTAAGTGGTGACCATGACGATCATTGGTATGTAGAAGGCGATCAACGAGCCGAGAACGAAGAAGGCGCGATTGTTTATCACGCAGTTGCCAGGCTGAGGCATTATATTTAACGGGTTTATTATACCTGCAAAGAGAAAAAGATATAATGATGAAAACAACTGAGTACTGTGAAAAAGCGTTTTAAGTAGGTCAATTAATTTTCGAAATTTTTTATAAAAAGAGGGCAAAATGAAAAATTGAAAAATGCAGGAAGTAGTTTATATACAGCGTATCGATACGCAGGTCTCTGTCTAGTGCAGCTCTTTTTGGGAAACGCTGGTATTACGGATGCCGTACGCTTCACGAATCTTTCAACTGATTGATACTGAGTCCCTGAATATTTCGGATGTTCAGCTTAATTCAGTTTACAGCGACTTAGGCAATTTAGCGAAGCGCACGGAAAAAGCGAGAGGTTCGATACACCCCCGGGCATCGGAATTCGATAGGCGCCTTTATCGAGACTTTTTCCGCTCGCCAATAAAATCCGTAACATTATCGTCAAGCCGTTAGCCGAACGACAATCTTTAATTGAGCTCAATTAAAATCGCATACGGAACGGGACCGTCGATCCGTAAAGAGAAAAACTCTCGCCATCGGCGCGTCGGTTTTATTCGCCGATTAAATCTCCGATCGAAATCCGATAGGCCGGCCGTATTTTAAGTTCTCCCTGTTTTTTGGCCTCGCAATCGAGAACGCTGATTTATGCGTCTCGATCGATCGCGCGAGCCCGTACTGACGCGTGTTTACATGCACGCGGGGGTGTTTGACTGCGCACGATTTAGAGTGTAAATATTCATGGGCCGCGCGACGTTAACGAGGCGCGTTTAAGCGAACTAACGAGCGGCACTCGTTCACTTTCGTTCTCGAGGAAGACGTTCCGAGCTGCTATGGGGCGAATTATCGACGAACGTCAATTTCACCTGTCACTTACAAGAGCCTTCGACTCCTTACGCGGATGCACCGTAGTTAACCTTTTTCTAGTTCACTCGCGGCGCGGATAGAGGTTGTCAAGTGAGCTGGTACTTGAGTGAAACATTTTATTTTTAATATCTGGTATCGAGAGACGTTGAAAGCGTCTAATAGTAGAATTGCCGTGTTATCAAAATTACTTGTTCAACATTTTTATTTATTTATTCTATCACATAGACAACAAACGAACAACTAATAATCTTAATAATAATAATATTAAAATGGAATAAAATATAATGATTCATTCATATTTAAGAATCATTTTTAAATCGTCGTATATTTTGAAATTTTACAAAATTTTCCGTCTCCACGATATGTGTGCTTGAATAGAAAGTCCAAGGATGTTGAGAAAATAGGACTAAAAATGAGGCACGATTATGGCAAATTATTCCTCTTTTCTCGAAAGTTCGTTTTATCTCGGAGGAAAGTGAATGGCGCTTTATACAGTATCCAAAGTTATTCTAATATCGCACGCGATGCATAACGTTTTAAGTAGACTTTGAAGCGGTACGTATGGGGGGCGATTTCACGGTAGCAAAGTTTCACAGAAAAACTTTCCGGCGAAGTTCGATTCGAATGCGAGCCACTCGCGACTCTCGACGGTACTTTCGTCGGTAGAACCTACGGAAGGAAACCAATTTTCCGAGCTACTTTTCGGCCAAGCAGAGGTTGAAAGGGCCATCGCGATCTTTTGTGCGGCCAATGCGAAGGATCAATCGATCGAAGTACGTCGGACATTTTTCGATACATTGTTACGTGCACCTTTATTCAGGATAATCATCGCGACCGATTTTTCCACAAACACATACATGTTTCGGTGGACGAATTAATTTGTTCGGACACAAGTTATTGTAGGGACATGCAATTAATACTCGCACTTTGTTCGAGGAAATAATTTACTTATATATATATGTCAATGTAAATCATGGTGTAAAGGGAGAGCTTTCGAATTTATTATCAACATTGAAACGTAATTTATTAGTCGACAGCGTCGATTTCATTATATTAGAGGTGCTTGGAGTTTAATCAGAGAATCAAGTGTTACACCTGATCTCTGTATATTTTCTCACTATCACACACACATTATCATACACACACGCGCTTGCGAGCTTGAGTACGGTGGTTGGTCGGAGTTTGAGAATTTGCTTTCAATATGGGTGGAGAAAATTGGTCGAAATCTAGTTTACCTAATACTGTGATGTAACTGGAGACGAGCATGGCCAGGAACCACACGGCTGCGATCTTGAAGCCGACCAGCCGCTTCGTGGATGTGTGACGCGTTCGCAGAGGATTTCTGATGCCCAAGTAACGACCGAGCGAGATGAAGCACATATGCATTATGCTCGCCGAACATGCCAGAACGTCGCATGTCACGTAAATGTTGCACCAGACCACGCCGAACGGCCAATAACCTGAAGAAAAATGCTTGCGGTCAGAAAGATGAGAGAGAGAAAAAGAAAGTCCTCCTTATGGAGAACTTTAGATCATTTTCCGCGAACTGTAGGGAAAAAGATGAAACACTCGATTCATCGGAAGCTCCGAGGCAGAAAACTCTCTTTAAATTCACTGTAAAATGCCATTGCGCGTACCCTTGAATCCGCCTGACGCTTCACCGCTGAACGTTCATCATCAGCCTCGCGCGTAACATTCAACAATTCAGCGAAACGTCTTCTGGCAGATCAAACCGCGATAATTTCGGAGAAATGCCGCGCGCCGGACGAGTTATGCCGGAAGCCAGTCGACCAGTGGCCACGGCCGCGACATATCGGAATATATTTGGATTTTCCCCGCTCGACCGTGGCTGGCCGCATAAATAAACGACGGGACATTGATGCTCTTTGATGTCACCCCGGCTCGGAACTCGTTGAAACTTTATCGCCGACCGTCCACTGTAGAACGCGCGCGCGCGAGAAAAAGGGAATGACATTTAAATGAACGAGTAACGATGATGCGCGCGCGATGTCGCGCGAAAATTCACTGCGTTCTCCGCACCGGCCGGATCGGCGGAATATGCAGCCGGGAAGCCGAGACTTCAAAGCCGCCGACGAGTATCGTTGATTGAATGTAATATTTAACGCAAATGTTGACCGTCGGAATGAAATTGAACTGACGCATTTAATACTAATATTATCTTCGTCAATATCCGACGCGCGCGCGTTTATGTTGGCCGCGACAAAGTGTTGTGCGTATATGAGTGCCGCGGATGGTAAATAACAGCTCCTCCGAACGGCATCCATCTTTTGCAAACTAGGCCGCGCGGCTTTGTTTTGCAGCGACGAACATTTACACATTTCCATAAGTCTGCGTTAAGAATCGTGCGCGCGCTCGTAGTCGAACCGTTCGCGTCGGCAGGCTAGAAAAATTGGATTTATTACACGGACACTCGGCGATCGTAAATCCGGGCATTTTACACTTATTCATCACGCGCTGGTTCGTAAATATGGCATAAATACGACAGCCTGCTTCCCGTATCAGCATGATCCGCGTTCCCAATAACGTGCCGAATCGGCCGGATTTACGCTTAAACGCGAACGCGATCGCGCTAATAAATATATTTCCATACATTGCATTTCTGTATTTGCATTACAGTTGACCTGGGGTGGGCTTAGGATTTGTTCAGTGTATTGCGTATGCGGTGCTCATGAGAAACGAGTGAAATTGGGGTAATGTATTTCGAGACAGTGACCGTTTTTTAACCGACTTATCTTGAACATTTCGGAAATTGGGGAAAGTAGAGACAAGCAATTATTTTGGTCGTGCACTGTACGTTCATTTTGATGCCAGCGAGACGAGCAGCAGGAAGGGTGTTAGATGAAGACCGTGGAGGAGGATAATGAAAAGAGGCAACAATGGAGTCAGAGAGATTGGATACACTGAGAGAGGAATTCGATTAATCGTATATTATGAGGACAAATGTTCCCTTGTTCTGGCACGGGTCCGCTAAACTTCGTGACACCTGTCGATCCATTCATCCGACAGATTTATGAGCTCCATTGGGAGCATGGGACGAGACGGGGTAAGGATGCATCTTATTACAGCGACGCATTTACCATGCAAATGACCGTCGCGCTGCTAATGACTCCTGCCACGGCGTTTGCACTTTAAATTTTTCCCGCGACATTTAATAACGTCACTCCTGTCTCAACTCCCAACACACATTTTCTACTCCATCTTAACGCCAGAACAACGGACGTTATCATTATAGTAAAATATCAACCGCGTTAATATTACGTCGTACATTTTTAATCATATTCTTCTCTGCAGGCGAATTTGTTTCCTTTTCACATTATTAGTTATCATTATGAGTAAAATGGGAAACACGCTGGTTACGGTTGACTGTAATTGATGCCTGTCGATAGTATTGTTGGCGGGATTTGGTCAGTCTTTATGAATTGATCGATATAACGCGGACTTATCCGCACGCATACATATGTACGAGACTGACTGTAACGAGCGGGCATTGATGATTTCTCGAGCGAGGAAACATTTCCACGGCTAATGCGCCGCTCAACGCACCGATTAATTAGGACCGATCGTCGACGTACGTTATTGTGCTTTGCTAATGTCCAACAACGGTACTTTAGTATTACAACGGTCACCAATTTCCGGTTTGCCTGGAATAGTCACGCACCGTGTGCCGGATGTGCGACATTTGCACTCAGTGCCTGCTGCACCGTGTGTGCCTTATCTGTTTCTTAATGCATTACAGGTGTCGCATTACGAAACTATCTAAACATGCAAAAATTATATTTACGATTTAACGTAGCGACGTTACGATTTTATTTATGTAAAACACTCGTCTATCGATACTTTGCCAATTCATGCCGCCGATGCCTGGAACACGTTTCGCACTCGCTTCCACCAATTTGCCGCGGTTCAATACAAAAATGTGCATCACGTATTTTCGAGTAATGGCATTGTGTGCCATTTGTCTGGTAAGACGACGCGCATTCAGATGAGCCAGTCAATTTCGACGCTTATGTAAGCCAATACTGGCTAAACCAGGCATGAATGCACCTATGGACAGACATTGCCGCATTGTCCATTGATCTTCCCCCGAAATATGTCATCCCGGGACGTGCTCCCAATTCGCACGACAAATATCTAATGATCGAGCGCTAATATCAATACTATTGGAACGATGACAAATCGAGATGACGTATACTGATACTTCGCATCCACTATTACAAAATGAAAAAAAAAATATTAAAAAATTAAATATCTTTCTGACGTTAAGAAAACCAGTCATTCTGATATACCGGCTTATCTTGCGAAACGAAACGTCACATAAAATATTTTACTCCACACTTCGGCTCATCCTCCTTGGGACGCGGCACAATTTTTATCGCACCCGAAATGGCAATAATGCGCGCATGCATATGGAGGTACCTGGGTCGCATAAGGACATAAGCAGTCTGTGGGCGCGGCGAACAAACACAAGACGGCCGCGGACGAGTCTCGAACGAATGTGGACGCAAAGAGAGTGCGGACTATGAAAATGCTGTTTCGTATTCAGCGTATTTCTCTCGTGTCCTGGGAGAAGTATCGTAATGCCGGCGGATTCTTTCTTTGTAAGATACGGGATCCGCCGACCACCGGAGAATACGAAAATCTCGCTTTCTCTTTTACCCCGTTTCTCTCTCTTTCTCTTTCTCTTTTTTCCTTCATCATTCTCCCTGCCGCTCTTTGTCCTTGCGTCGTCTTCCGCGGGAAGCTCGGATCAAAGCCGCGGCTTTTCATTATGTTAACTCTAGTCCTTTGCGACATATGCACCCATAGCTTCGATCTCGAGCCAGCCTGACAGTTCGAATGTTCTTCGTTTATGCGAACGTTGGACGAAAGAGAAAAGTGCACTGAGGGTAACAATTAGTAAAGGAGCACCGTCGAAACTGGCCAATTTACTGTGTTCTTCGAGTTTCAACGCGGCGTTAATGCGAGGTACTGGCATTTAAAAATTTCATCCGGCGCACACGTGCACAAGAACAGTCGATTACAGTGACAAACGGCATGTGCTTCGTCGCGAGCAACAACTGTATTTGGCCTCGGAAGTGGGCTAAATACGGGAATTACTCTTCTGCGGTGTAATTAAATTCCTGTGGCCTCGAAAGTGGACGTAAAGTAGGGACGTTCGACTCCTATTCGATTCGTAACAAAAATCGATTGTTTTGGTCAAAAGATTAAGTCTTCTGAGCCAATTCTTTTATTTGGATTTCTTAAAAAATCCACAGCATTTATTATTTTTGAACTTGATCTCTGTTCTTTGGTTTCGTCTTTTTCAGAGAATCGAGTCCTCGAACAGAATCGAAGATCCCTAACGTGATGTTGATTTATTAGGACAGCCCTCCTGCGTATCTCGCGTCTTGATCATTTTAAGCGCCCGCCACTGTTCCATCAGAATCGCAGCTGTCGACCTTTTGCCGAATTCGCCTCACGTCCCACGTCCGCTCGAAGTATGCCTCGGCTTTTCGAAGAGTTTCAGGATTTTGAATTTAAGAATTTACTGTGACACCGTTTCGCGCGCGATCCGTTTATCTCGCCGAATCGCAGGTTCGGGAAGTGTGCTTAAGATTGTTGGATGGGATCGACGGAGAGTGCGACGGAAAATCGATAAATTATAGCTCGCGCTTCTGCAAAGACCGTTCAGCTTCCTTCCTTTCTTTTTTCATTTGCTGCAACCTTGAATTCGGAGTTCTGTCTTTTTCTGTATCGATGACTAATCAGGGCAATGAAACGATCTTTAAAGCAAAAACGATAGAATTATACAAGAGGCAAACTTATCTGACGTTTCCATCCATAGTGCGTCTCATTATCAAGACCGAACCAAAGGAAGCTACGAATCGACAGGAAAATAATTAATTTTAGAAAAATAGTAAGTTGTTCGTCGAAGTAGTGTTCCGTCGAGTTTCGTCGATTTCAACAATTTTCTTCGGTCACACAAAAAAAAAGAATCCTGTCGGCCCGTTTCTACGGCTTGCCCAAAGCGCTTGCCATTTTTTTCCCCCGGCGGAACGTTAAGGGACCGCATGATAGCGTCAAGCCCTTCGTGCCGTCGCGTATCCACCGGCAGGAAGCTATTCATTCTGCCATACGTTCCGTCATTTCCCATTCGGCGAGAAGCCATTTCTACGACGATGGCACGCGGTATGCATTTCTGCGTCGACATGGCGTTCGGCGAAATGCCATTTCGCCACTTCCTTCGCCAAGGCATTCACGTACGAATGGCATACGCTTTGTCACCATCTTACCCTTACTCTGTCTCGCTTTTCAATTCTGCATCTTCTGCATTTCATCCTTTCGCTCATTGACATACATTCTCATCTATCTGTTTATATAGCTAACGTTCATACGACGACGTTTATGTTTAATTGAAGTGGTACAATTTAACTCTGCTTAGAACTAGCCAATTCCGTATATGGGTCAGTTGTCGTGATAGTGTTCTACGTGCAAAATTTGAAGAAATTAAGTTTTCCCTCATTTCCCTACAAAACTTTTGTTTTCAATATTTTCTTTACTGCTTCCATAATCACTGTCACGTATCTGTTCATATTTACCACAGAATCGAAGCTGCAAACATTATTTTCTCTCTCTCTCTGCAATTAGCCTTCATGAATTTAAAGTACAGCAACGCAACGAATTCTTCACTGTCTATCGTGCATTTTTTCACGCACCACAATCTGTACTCCCAGTTAATTACCAATAACTGTGTCTCAAAACAGCCACAAGCATGTTGAGACATTTTCAGCAGGTGCCTACCTTAAAGCACATGGTACCCTAATTAACGTAATTAGACACTGGAGACTTTACACGCGTGACACTAATCCAGTCCTTCATCCTGTGTTTAGTCCTTCAGCGTCAGGTTTAAGGGTTGTATATCAAGGGCGAGGAGTGGCGCAATAATGTCGTCCTAACGGACATCCTGAGCGTGTTTCAGAGGGACAATGGAACGTGCTGGGGACGGTCCTGCGGACGTCTCAGATGCGACTCGTCGATGCAGAATGGGATGCCTTTGGCACGTGTTACGAGATACTCAAGATACTACCTCGCTGCCCATGCACCGCTACCGTCATCGATAAATGACCCGTCCATCGACACCTTGCAACGAAATCTTCCACCACTCCGCCGTCCCATTATCATTTCACAATAAAATGAATTTCCTAGCATCATTCCATTTTCGTGCTCAATTCGCTGTGATTTCTTGCACCAGTCTTATCTCTAGTTCACTTATTCCGCTTACGGTTCTTTTTATATGTTGAACAAATTCCCGATAAGCTCTCTAGCCCGCAGTGTTTGCCCTGCCTTTTGTCCGGATACTTTCTACGAATTTCTCGAGAGTTTTCCATTGATAACGCGAGCGTCGCACGATAACGAAATACGCTTCTACGTTTGCGTCGACGCTCGCTTTTAAGACGGCACGAATGAGTGGCTGGAGGGAAGAAACAAGACCGTTCGATATAAATAATGCAGCTGTAGCATTCACAGCCTGCGTCGCGGCTGCGCATAAATAAGTTCATTCGTAAATAAATGAGATTCTCAATAATCCGCCGGCCAGAATGCGAATAAGGCGGATCAGAGCTTGGGACTCAGTCTAGTCAATGCCAAACTCCGGGGCAACTTTTATGCAGCCTTCCTCTTACTCGCAGATGATCGGATGGAGTTCTATCTGTCGGCGGAATTAACGGGGTGGACTACTGTATTGATAGAAAATTATTCCGGCACTTCCAAACGTGGAAAGTCGTAAGTTAGAGAGTTAAGGCTGATCGTAGGCTGACTCGTACTACTGAAATTTTTCTTCTCACGCGAACAACCGAGCGCGCACTAAATATTTCGAACGCTTTTACGTTTTCCATGCGATTAATATCTAAGTAGAAGATAAATGCACATAAATGGAGGGCTGACGTTGCATCAAAGAATTGCATTTCGTTGATCCGTTGCGTTGATCAATTTTGTTTCGCCGACACAACGATTATCAATCAAAATCGACACATTTATTTCGTGCCTCTGATTATAGAGTCTCTAATGATCTCCAGCGTAAATTGCCCTCTACCGAACTGTACAGGCGTCGAACAGAAACAAACCGTCGACACTTTCCGCCTAATTCATCATCCGTCACCCAAAATCGGCCCGAAGTTCCGAAACTAATATTTTACGTGCCAGTCGATATGTTAATCCGATCCGCCAGCGACGACGGCAGTGTCACTCGGTGTGTTCCTTTTTTCATCGCCCACTGGCATGCGCCACTGAATTTCGCGCTGACTTTCCGCGAAACTGGCGCGCCCGAGACTGCGCGGTCGTAAAATTAAGGCGGAGTCAGGGCTTTCATCGCCCGCTCGAATTAGAAAAGTTCAGGCCACTCGTTCTTCTCTTCCCCAAGAACCACACTTTCTACGCGTCCATTTCTCGAGCCGTTGTCCATTTTTCGATTCTCAATTACAGGCGTTTCCTGTCGGCTTCCTTCTCTCAGTCTCCGTTTCTCTACTTCGCGTGTTGGCCTGGCACGTGAGCCTGCACCGGCCTGTAACGCGCATAGACAACAAAGCTCGTAAAAGTTAGAGGGACAACGTGTAAAGGTCCTTTATCGCTACTCAACATTTTAATTAGTTCATTCCGCGGCAAAGTTCCAGATTACGGGATAACGTGAGAGTGGGGCATCTGGTACGGGAGCGTAGCTTGAGTATTTCGTGGAAGAGACAGAGGGTGTAATTAGAACGTTGCCTGCTGCGTTACATTGCGTTACGTTACCTGCGTTCGTCACGTCAATTTTTAAACGACTTCTAAAAATGAGGAGGTTCTTTATTCGACACGTATACTTTTTTCCGTTCCTTTTTACGTATGTTCGCTCGTAATTCGCGACCGGGTGGACAGATTTTCATGATTCTTTGTTCATATGAAAGGAGCTGTTCAACCTGGCGCACCGTTCATTGTGCAGAACTTTTAAAGACCCTTCCCATTACAATACTCCCGTAGCCTGTTCCCAGCTCGAACTCACCTGCCAAGATTAATTTCTGAAACACGTAATTGTTTCAGTTGATACCTATTGTTTTGTTTGTAACGTTTCATTCACGTCCACGAAGAATCCCTTATAACTTTTCAACAAATGAATACATTTTTGGTAGGCTATTTTATTTCTATCTCGAAACCGACCTCAAAATTGGAAAAATTATTTTATCTTCTCACCGATTACTTTTCGCACGACGCAAGCACAATGGTTTCTCTGCGCATTTTGTTACACTACGTATGCATGTACGTCATTCATACACGTAGACGCGGGCCATAAGCACGTCGACGCTAATTCAACACACGATCGTTACATGAGCACACGCGTCCACGTTTTTCACGTAGAACCTTGCAGGCGCGTCGAATAATTTAGCGCAGTCTTCAGTTCGGAGCGCGCGCATAAATTCTGTCGCGTGGACGGGCATTAATAGTTTAGCGCGCCGCCGGGAACAACGAGTCCCATAAGTTTTTCACCGGGGCAGGTGAAAGTGCCGGAAATGTCGCGGCAATGTTAGGCGCTGTAAAGCGACAGCGCGAGGGACGAACGTCGGCGAGCTTATTTCGGGAGGTACGCGTGTGTGTTCCGGCCGATGCTCTAATTCCGCGAGCGTCCTCGCAAAAGGATCTCTCCCGCGGGTGGCACGGGATCCACTTTAACTTATCAGCAGGATGAATGGCGAAAGTTTTTCCGCGAATGAGCCGCCGGATTCGCCAGACATCGGAAATATGCCGGTAATATACACGGACGTGGATGGATGGACAGTGTCCGCATATTTATGGACGTTGTCATTCTTATGCGCTCGGCCTTGGGGCTCTCCATTACGGGGGGAAATAATGAAGATCGCGCTTTTGAGGTTTCGCACGTTCTTTTCGGCGAAATCTGCATTTTACGTGGGGCGGAGTACGGTCTAATTGTTTCTGTCGAAAAATGTTGAATATACTGTGATTCTTGTTATTTCGGAGGCGTGGGTTTAAAAAATTGTCTATTTATAAGTTACGATGAAATATACAAAAAAAATGATAAGGATTGAGATTTCAGTTAACGTAACCTTCTTTTTCTATTTTATTTGTTCTTTTTTTCTTCACCCCATTTTTCGGACTCTTCTATCCACGACTAATTGTAACGACGATGATAATTACTTAATTACGTGAGTTCGCGGCGGATTGGACGTTTTCACTCCAGCAATTTCTTTCTTGCGTCATAACGCCGACGAAAGCGAGCATCTCCGTTGTAACAGGAGGCCAAGTCCTCGCTATTAAGAATTGCCGCCCGTGGGAATGGAGTCCTCGTTGTCCAATCCGTCGTTTCTTCAACGAGCCGACAGTCTGCGACGTGAGCCAACATTCGCAGGGCGAACGGAATTCGATAAGCGGCTGGAAGAAGAACGCGAGAAACGTATCCGACGACCAGCTCGTGATTGTTTGTCCTCTTTCGCGGTCTCTTCTCTCTCTCTCTCTCTCTCCACTCGAGAAGAGCCGGAAAAATTGAACTACCAAAGCCCCTCGTCGACAAGCACTGTCTGCTATCCCGTCCGTCGAGCAAACTATTTCTATATTTTTTGTTCTCACTCGCACTCCTCTCACTCAGAAAACGAGAAAACGAGCCGACCGAAATCCATCGGAACACTATTCAGCTTCTATTTCGTCGACGCGTGCACGTTTTTCGCGTCTCACCTTATCAGCGCGTACGATCGTTCCCGGGTCGATCTCGGCGTCTTCATCGGTGTGTCGCGCGGCTTCGCGGCCGTCGAATCCGAAATTTGATCTTCACCAACCCCGTTATTTCCCCGGCATCGCGCTCCTTTTACGCGCCAGCATCGATTCGACGCGATGCAGGCGTCAGATAAACTATCTGCTTCGGGGGCCGCGCCGGTGCAAATTCATCGGCGGATCTGGAGATCGGGCGATATATATAGATTTATAGAGAGCCGCATCCGCAGATGTGCCGGACGCGGCATCGCGGCCGATTCCATCTCGGTTCTTCTCTGTTTTCCTCGTCGACAGGTCGCGCCGCGAATGCGGCCTGGAAAGGGACGCTCTTATCGGAGGGCAGGAAGCACCTTTTGTCGCGCTACGTTTCGCCAGTGTTCTCATTCCGCGCGGCCCCGATTGTGGCGTCGGCGTCGATCCGATGTATCGACACGTTCCACTTGTATTTTCGTTCAATGCATCGGTACCTATCGCCGCCGTTTTCGTCAGGCGCAGCGTTCCATTTGTGTGTCGCCGGAGTGCATTGATATATTTATGCTTGTCTTGCCGTTCGACGCGTCTTCTTCGGATGGCTTTGAGAGAGTGAGGAATGACGCTTCGATCGAGAAGGATTGGTAGTGAAACGGATGATGAGAGTGTGATGATGTGAGGATGGAGAAGGCGCGATTTCATGGGCGATTTTTTGGTTTGTGTGGTTATTAATATATATTCAATTTAAGCCATATGCCAACAAACGAAACCTCATATTATAGAGGGTCGACAAATATTTGACTATCATATTAAATTTGAATTATTATCATATTGAAGGTAATATAATACGTAAATATACTAATGATAGATTTCGATTGCTTAAAAGTAATGTTATGTTATCAAGTCGTAGTCACAACAACATAGTATGTTCGGTAAAGAACGAAAAAAGCTCGATAAGCCGAAAGAAACAGAAAATGTTATAGAACGTGTGTAAAGAAACGCCGGCGAGGAAAATAAAGCAAAGTGGGAAACAGAATGGGACGATGTCTGCTGTCGTCGATCAGGAGCCAATTATTGGACATGCCGGTGGACATTGGATTCGAAAACTCTTTGTGGTCGACGAGAGTGTCGTGACACTACCTATCACGCTTCCGCTCTCTCACTCTTCCCTTTTTTGCCGCTCGTAATTTAACGCTCTCACGGGTGGCCACGTCTGTACGACGGGGAGGCGTTCCCAATAATTTTTCATTCCTGCGCCACACGAATTTGGCAAAAAATTACCCCCGACATTTATGATCGAGCCCTACGGTGTTTTCGCTTCACACTTTATTACGTTTAATTTCCGACCAAAAAACAGCTCCGCCGATGGAAGATGCATCAAAATATTTCACGCACGCCTCCTCGGCCCTAGTCCAGACAGTGCCGTCCCATCAACATTATAAATTTCCGCAAATTACTGGGTCAAATTTATGATTTAGCTGAAAGCAATGCTGCGTACACCGTATACAACTGTGAACGCCAGTATTTCGAATCTGCCGACGTCGTCATAATTATCGAGAAAGAAATCGCCGGGAATAATGAGCGCCGTCTGCGTCTTGCCGACTGTCAGTTTCCTGGAGTACTGAATTCCGTGTCTACCCCGACGTGAGAAAGATGCTGTCGACGATTTTTTCCCTCCCTCGCCGCATTTACCGTGCCCGTTCATTAATGGCCGCGGATTATTTGTCATCGCCCGATTACTTTGCAGCCTCGCAACTCCGAGAGAATTATTGCTCGCCCACTTGGCGGCGAATGCCGAAACCGGTCGAACGTGAGTTCCGCCTCCTTTGTGCTGCCAGGATTATCCTCCCGTCGATTAAGCCGCCGATTCATTACGTCGTATAAACCGCCGGAAAACGATATGAACGCGGAGGGAGTAGAACGAAGGGACGGACTCGAGCAGGTCGGAGTCAGTCTCTCATCGACACGAATAACCGTTTGTAACCGACGCGTTTGCATGCAATCAAGTGCTTTTCGTCAATGAAAAATGCGAGATGGATCTTCAGTAAATTCTTGTTACATTTTTTTATATGTCTATTTTAGATGTCTACAGTTATGTTCCTGTATATATTGTAGATATTGTTAAAATGGGACCTGCTCGCGAATGAATGATTTTCAAACGTTCTCGCGAAACACACGGAATCTTCGCGATATTTAAGACGTTCCGCTGGAGAATAAATGGCGGACGCGAGGATCGCGACGGAGAACGGAACAGGCACACGCGTACATACGTCATTGTGCGGCCGATAATTTTTCATCCGCGCATCTGGGATCGGGGGGTGTTCCGGGAGAAGTGGCGTGATAAGAAGTAAGAGTGTAATATCTCAACGCATCCTGAGATCTCTCGCGATCGAACAGAAGATGGAGAGTCCGGGCGAGGTGTAGAGTGAGCTTCGGATATGCACGGCTGCTAGAGAAAGGGGGAGCAATGTGGACAGGCACTGACAAAGAAAGAGTCGCAGATAAAAGGCAGGGAAGAAAAATAGGCAAAGGGTAGGAGCAACGCGCAGAAAGAATCAAAGAGCGGAAGTAGATACTCGGGAAGAGCGGAAAGGGGACACAGAGAAGTGAAAATAAAGACAGAGAGCCCCGACAAAGAGAAAGTCATTAATAAAACGAAAAACAGGGAGCTGCGGCGGAATCAATGGAAGAAAGCGTGGGAAAGCAATAAGGGCAGATGAGCGGACAGAGGCAACAATAGACAAATGAAGAGATACGACAGGATGAGTGGATGCAGGTGGGACTCGTAATAAATGCGCCGGCGACGCTAAATCCGAAAACTTTTTCTCATCCCACGGCCTCGGTAGAAGACGGTTATCTGCCGTCTTCCGAGGCTCTCTTCTACTCTTTTTTTTTTTTTTTTTTAAAGCGAGAACCGTAGGGCCGAATGAAATTTCGCCGGAAAGTTTTCGTCGTCGAAACGAGATTAGCGCCGCCTTCGTTCGAGTTCGCCGACGAATTTATGTAAGGAGCGGAGGGGGAAAAAATAGGGTGATAGACGAGAGCGGCCTGCACGTTCGAAGATACAGACTCGTCGACTGGCGACGATTTGCAGATTACCGGAACTGGAGGGGATTTTTTTCGGAATCGGAGTACAGAATTGTTGCGTCGTCGCAGACGATGCTAATGTCTCGCTTGGTTTAACGAGCGTCCGTTCGGTGGTGGTGTGATTGTAGTCACACAGGTACTTGCGGAGCTGCGACGAAGCATTACCATTTTTATAATCAATTGTAAGCTCATTATTCTTCTCTCAGCTGAAGCACAAACCAAGCCCCGCAAAATTGTCTGGCGAGGCAGCAAAGAAAATTGCGTTACGACAAGATATTGCAATTTTTATTATAATCAATTGTGCGTCCTGTTTTCTTCTCTCAGTTCAAGAACAAAGAAGTATCACAAATTTTCTTTCTCTCTCTCTCTCCCTCCCCTCCAGCTTTTCTTGCTTCCTCGTTCGCTCGGATCTTTGTCCATGTTCTTCACGGTCCGTTGCCGGGCTCATAATTAAATCTGCGCAACGTTAGGACACAATTACAACGTGGCATACGGCCAGACGAGTCGCTCAGTTTGCGAAGTTTGACGTTTGCCGCGTTAGTCAACATTTGCTTGAACGACGCAAGTTAATTGGTTTTGCTTAGAAGAGGCAGACAACTCCTTCCTGAAACTATCACTTTGTTCCACACTAACGGGAGCGCCATTAATTGATAAACCGTCGAACGCTTTGCGAGACTATGCAATCCAGCGCTCCTGATACCCGGATAGATTTTGCTGGAATATTAATAAGCGTCGAGCCAAAGACGCACCAAAATATTTATTCAATTAATTATTTAAATATAAACTGCGAAGCCTTTTTCGAGAGCATTAGTTTTATTAAAGAGGTCAATATATTACAAACAAACTGGTCAACTTGAAATGGTATTAATGAAACTCGGATTTGCAGAACTCGGTAGCTCATGTGGCGTATATTGTGTGTGTTCAAAAATTATGAATTCAATAAACATTAATCTATAAATACGCAATAATTTGCGACCGCCAGCTTCCTGACCGTACATTTCGCCAGTTCGATATTACTCGATGTTGAACAGTAAGCTATATTTAATTTCCAATTATTCACCCTTACGAGCATGGAAAAAGTCGTCACTGGAAGGTTTTCAGAGCGGAAACGATAAATGTTTCGCTCCCGTTCTCTGCTTCCTCGTGCTGCGCCCGCATATCGTCGCCGAAAATCACGATTTCATCCCCCGTCAGAGAGGGTAAAAGGGGGCAAAGTAGTTGACGTCGCTCGGGTCAATGCTTTCAACCCGTTAGTGCCAGACTGATGTACATGTTTATGAACACATGAAACCTGTGTGGTTAACGTCCATCCTGTACGACGTTCCAAACTTTCAAACAACCCCTCGAACTCCTATCTTCCCCTCGTCAAGGCCGAATTATTTAAATACGTCGCCTCTTCGAAAGACGCAAATCTCACGACTTACATGAAACTCCAACTAGGAACGTTCAATTCTCTTGAGAGTAGATTTTCTGAAAAAAAATCCAAACTAACGAATCGAGTTCAAGTTCAAGAATAATAAACGCTGAATTAACTCTAATTCTAACAAAATTTTGTTCAGAGGCCGAGAAGCTCATTTGCGCACCGGACAGTCCGCCGATACGCTGTCTCGAACGCTTCGAGACTCTTTCGAAAACGAGGAAAAGTTTCGGCAGAGATCAGCGAGTCACCGTGGACTCTCGGCCTCTAATTAGGGAAGTGTAACTTTACGTGTAAGTTGGACGTGTTCGGGTTCGTGCGGAGAGGCCATTATCGGGGCCCATTACCTTCGGCCGGAATCGATTCCGGAGGCGGCACGAGGGCGGGAGGGAAAACGAAAAAAGGAACGCGCGGAGGAGGGATCAAAGACTGGAAAAACGAACGTCTGTCGATGAATCGACGAAACTAGAGCGCGAATGGTTGCGCGGAAAGGTTAAAAGTGACGATTGAAAGAATGCGCGCGCGCGCAAGAGAGAGAGATAGAGAGAATGGAAAAGGGAGAGTGTGAATAAATACGTCGGAAGACGAGACTGAATAAAGCAGGTATTGTCTATTGTCCGATCGGTCAGCTGAACGAGCGCGATGATGAATCGAGGCGCGAATGGATTTTGCGTTCGCTCGGTGAAAGTCGACGATTCGTAAACTTCCATTTTATAACGATCGTAATAATACGGATTTTACGGGTACACACGCATTTTGCGCTAAGAATAGAATACACGCGAAAATGATAACGTGATATAATATGTAGAAAAAGACAGAACGGAGAAAAAGAATAGAATTGTTAAAGTAAATCTAAGCACGGAGCGAGAAGGAGTGCGTGCGTACATAAATCAAGAGGGAGCCTCGAGCACAGAAACATTTACCGCGTGCAGCGATCAGGATTCCGGATCAGACTTTTTCCCAAGCGTCCGTTCGCAGCCGAAAAAAGGATCGACTCGCGCTACGTGTCCGCAGGCAAAGGCATTAGAAACAGTTAATTGAAATTCACGAATGGGCGAGAGCACGCTGTAACGAACGAAATTTCGGTAGACTCGCGCGCGCGAGCGCGTACGCTTAGAACTTCCGAATCCGTGAAAATCGTCCGCTCTATCGTGAAAAAGTACGTTCCGACACCGATTTAGTTTGCCGGCGCGTTGTTTTTCGTTTCTGGTCACGCGCCGTTTCCGCCCCCGCGAACCTCCGGGCTCGCCTCGTCGAAACGGGCTGGAGATGGCGTTATTCGCTGTTTTTTTTAGCGCGATCCGCCTGACGCGGTTGCTCTTTCTCTCCCCCCCTGTCCCTCTCTCCTGCCGTACTTTTTTTCTGGCCGTACCCTGCTCCGCGTCGCGGATAACGCGGATTTTCTTCCATGTTTTACATCCCTCCTTTTTTGGTCCCGAATATTTTTATATTTTTGTCCATCTTTCACTCGCGGACCAGACTTGAGCGTCGGCGGTAGTGAATCGTTTGATTCATTCGCGGGCGCAATTAGAATATTGTTTTCGCTTCACAATGTTCTGTTTCCGGCTGTCGAGCTTCATCGACGTTTGCCGCGCTGAAGGACGCTTGATTTTCAATTTTTTTCCATAACACCGCCGACGCATTTTATTTCCTTCCGATCGTTCGAAGGCCGCTCCCTGGATTAGTTGGGCGAGCGGGAATTCTGAGAGTTGTAACGTTAATCTGTCGATTCGGTTCGAGTGGAGCGCGAGTTTCGAAGTGTCCGTACTTGCTAACAGAATGTTCGACTTTCGAAAGTGCTTAACGGAAGACGTATCGTGATTCGGGTTGCCGGACTTCGATGTTCCAGGCAGAGGATGATTGATTTATAATAATCGACATAGCAGCCTTTAAAAACGTAACCGTCTATCTGTCGAAGTTTTCGTAATGACTCGAATGATGTTATCACTTCGAGACGAAAATGTATGTTGCTCTGAACACGTTCATTTGCCACGGTTAATTAATTGCATAATCATTCTAGCACCGATAGAAACCGGAACGTTAAATATTCTACATCTTGACGTCCGAAAACGTAACCGCATTTTTTTTCCAAAAATCTTTTTCCATACACGCTGCGGTACGTGAGTAACGAAAAGCGGAATTCGTAAATAATTCCGCAACCGAAATCCGCACTGCAGCAATAAAAGAGAGTCACGATATGCACCGTTGCTCGAAAATGATCGGTTTACGATCGTGATAAATCTTTGATACGTAAACGGTCGCATAAATATTGACGTCGAGTTCGGGCGAGAAACATCAATCAGACAAATTATACTGGGGCGGGTGGAAGAACGAGGGAAAAAAAGGAAGAGTCTTCGGCGATCGTGAGCACCGATTCTGAAATTCGTAAATTATTCAAGGGCTGAGCTCTGCGTCGCAAATCTGCATTGCATCGGTTGTCGTCGAAACGTATGCGGAAACTGTGCGAATCCCAATCAAACTCCGCATCCACTCCAAGCAACTGCCGCCGATTATGCGTCCCTTCAATTTTCCCCGCTAATTTTTCCCGTTAACGCACAAAATGACGCTTGAAGTGGCTCCGACGGAAGAAATATCGTAAACACACCCATCATCCTCCGAATATAATTATATCCACTTCGAACCGAGTCACAAGCCAATTGCCGTATTATGAAAATCGACGGCTAGTGGGCTGTCAATTACCACCCGCGGCTGACAGATGAAATTAGCCATGAAAAAAACACACATACACACCCACCCGCGCACAGACAGAAACACAGCTCGCACTAATTAAATTCGCCCTCAGGCGCTGATTTTTCTACCCGAGACACATGCTGCCAAATTTGACCGTAAACTTTCACGTCACGTCTCCGATGCCCGCATACGACGCCCTTTTTTCCACCCCTTCGACATTCTACCCACCCCCTTCACCGCCCCGCGCACGTACGCATTCGAATGCGAAGGCGACGCGCCAAGTATTAGCGCGAAGTCGTTTATCTCGATGCCCCGACGACAGCCGATTCCTCTCTCGCGCGCGAGAAGGTAAACGCGAGCTGGAGCAATTTCCTCGCCGGAATTTTTCCTACCGCCCGCTTGATAATGCATAACTTTCGCGCGCCTTTTTCCCCGGCCGAAATGTGTTTTCTAGTTTGAGGATATCGACGGACGCGTCTCTCTCGAATTTACGCGAGCGTAAATTCAACACTGACCGGTGACTGTAATTGAGTCTTCTTCTTGGAATTGTAATTTTGTAAGAATTAAATGTAATTTTACCAGAGGAAGGCGCACTTTATTGCATTTTCTCGAATTTCGCCAGGTTCAATATTTCGTATTGTTGATTTCTAGGGTGCGCTTAACGCGGTATCGGTGGGTTTGAAGTTTTCATTGGCAGGACCGACTTTCCTCGGGGCTCGCTCCCGATTCTTCTTCGACGCTCGCACCTTTTTTTCGATGAACCGCGAGCATTCGGCAAATTGTTCAGGAATTTCCATTTGGAGCGTGCCTCCTCGCGGGCTCTTAATTAACGAACTCGTACGGCGAACGCTTTGTTTTTTGCTGCCCGACGCCATTATTCCTTGATATTACTGCGGGAATATGGGATAGGTAGTCAACGAGGAACGATTCACGAATCGGGGTCAAAACACAGTTTTATTTTTTGGCACAGATTGTTATTAGTTGTAAAGACAGTCCATAGTGACGATGGACGTTTTACATATAGCAAAAATCAGTAAGTAGTACAACTCGACGATAGAGTCAGGCATGGACTGTGACACACGATTCCGATATTCTAAAGTTTTGTTGGTACTTTTAATGCATGTGGATGTGCGTAATATCATGTTTAATTTAGCTACTTATTTATTTATTCACGGGAAAACCCAGTATAATCTGACGTGCAAAAGAAAAGAAAAATGAACCGGGCAGAGCGCGAGCGTATCGTTTAATTCTAATTCCTTCTACTTGTTGAAATTCACACGCGACAGTAAGATTTTCAGCGTTGTTACAACGCGGACATTTCGATAGAATAAAAAAAATATATTTATTCTAACTATTCTATGCTTTTCTCTGTTCGGCCTTTCCCTATACATTATATTATGTTACCATTTTTGTACGTATTCTATTTCCAGTGTAAAATGGGTGCGTTCACTTAAAGACATATTTTGATTATTATTACGAAAATCGACGGCAGCGAAGTTTGAAGAACCCGTATCGAAGGGAACACGCGCGGACACTTTCACGTTGTGAAACCGACGGCGCGAAGAGTTCGCCTTCGCGAACTGGACGTCGGCAGAGTCTGACGTGTCAGGCAAGCCGCGCGAAATTCTACTTTCCACGGGATTGCGATATTGCCACGGTCTCTCGCTCGATCGATCGGCCTGAGAATCCGCGAGCGCGAAACGACGATGTCTTTACGGGCGAAAAAGTTCGGCCCTCCCCGCTCGCCAAATTCATATTCGACACTTCGTCCGGACAGTATTTTCGAGTGCGCTCACTTTGTACCTTCATCGGAATTTCACTCGACTCCCGCGAACAAACGTAAACGCGTGTGTCTCCTACCGGCGAACGAATCGATGCGCCACTTTTTGCGCATGCAACAATTTCGGACAGTTTGCGGATTTCCCGATTGCACTCCGAATCGGGCGAAAAACAGCTGAACATCGCGGAACATCGGAAAACATCGAGTACGCCGGAATTACGTGCGGATTTCGGAGTATTATGGAGGACGGCGGCGGGGTCCCGGAAAACATTCCGCAACGCCACTCTCGCGTCCGCGTTTCGTTCTTTCTTATCTGCGCTGCGTAGAGTCGTGCGACGGGCTTGAATGAAAATTTGACTCTCGACTAGAATGTTTCCCTGCTCGCTATTCCAGGTTTTTCCGCTTGTTTGTTGAAGGCTGTGTATCGTATCGATGCGCACGAGCGCAAACACATTGTCCATGCAGCTGCATTAGAGCTAGTTTATTGGCAGTTGTTATCCAGAGCTTCCTTAATGGACGCGCGCGTTACTTCACAATATAATAGCGAAAGATAGGAAGTTCGGGATATAAATGAACGAGCAAGAATGTGCATGCATATTAATGGGTGCTTATCTTCTCTTATGCTCTCCTGAAATTGTTTAGGAGTGCTCGCAAGCATCGAAGCAGGAAACTGCTGCGTACGTCAAATATCGAGACTTCCGACTGAAAGGGTTTTGATTTCAGCCATGCTGAACGAAAAAGAACCTTCTACAACATATCGTGAAAATGAAACATTTAAAAGAAAGAGGTAAAAACAAAATAATTTTTACCACAGTATTGGAGTCGGTTTTAGATTTTTGTTAAGTTTCTTAAAGAAAGTGTGTTCGCTATCGAAATTTGCCGCCACTTAAATGGTACCAATAGAAGAATACGCTCTCTCATAGAACCAAGAACGCGAGTTATTTATGTGAACATACGTACACAACAAAAAATACACATGTCGAATAGATAACCTACTCCTATTCCAAAGTCGGTTAAAAAAGGAAGAGGACGAGACTACGATCGCTTTCAGGAGGTCGGAGGTTATCGCGCTTTGTCAGGTCGCCGATTAAATCCGATTAGTCGGTAATCAACGTTAGGTTGGCGCGAGCCCTAAACCCTAATCCACCTCACCGCCGGTGGAAGCAATTGTGAATAATCTGCGCCCCATCGGCGGCCGTATAAACCACTCCCTTCCGGCTTAAGTGTCTTCCTCTCCGAAAGCCGATCGCACGTCGATTCGTCGCCTTCGCTTCCGATAAATCGCGCGCGTCCCGCGAATCGTCGGCCGAAAAGTTTCGCGAGCGACCGAGTACGTCTCGAGGCGGATTACGCGGATTAGGATCCATCGATTCTTGCGGGCAAGCGTCGACGAAGGTGGTCCGATTGCTCCGCGCCTTCGATGACGCGGTTGAGGGTTAGATTGGAGGAGTAAAGGTGCGGTGCAAAAATGTCAAAGTGTAAGAAACATTTGAGTAACCCAGTAACTCATGGTTCGCTGTATAAGTACATTCGTAGGACGCCAGAAGATGTGAGAAGCATAGTTCGCGAGCGTGGAACATGAGACTCGAAGCATGATTCGCTTGAAATTGTAAAAATGTAACGTATTAATTTATGGTTTGCCATATAAATTCGTCGGACATCGAAGTCAAAGTTCGCGGGAGTAAAACATGAGATCGGTAGCGTGCGAGACGATTTTTCAGGCGTGCGCGAGGAGAGCAATTTGTGAACGGCAGTCGAAGTTACGGCGCGATCGAACTTCTTTCAGTCCACGAACTCCCGGCCGAACGGTCGACAAATTTCCGCGCAAAGCCGTACAGATTTTAGGGAAAGCTGTAAATCCGCCATTCACGTTGTGTCCGCCCCCACCCGGAATACGGTCGCCGTATAAGTCTACTACAGTTGCGAACTCCGAGGAGACGCGTCTATGCGGCCGAGATGGACGAGAGACGGGCAGAATGGAAGTCGACGGAAGACGGAATTAATCAGACGTAGAAAATGTCGAGCGATCAAAGGAGGGCAATTTAGAATCGGACTTCGCGGATCGGTCAAACTTCTCGCCGCGTGACAGTCCGTAAGTTTCTAGTGAGCCAGAAAGGGGAAGGGCGCGGGGTCGAAGAAGACCCTGCATGACCGACCTCTCGTTCGATTTCGGATACGGACCATCGGCGTATTTGCGCTGGCCATCGAGTTGCCGCAGAACTTTTAGCCGCCGTAACAAGGCCAGCTCTGTCTGTCTCTATCCTTTTATCTATTGTTTCATCTCTCGCTTCCATACGACTATAACCACGTCGCGCCCGCGGCTCTGTCTATCGTCCCATCTTTAGTTTCGTTTTTTGTTCCGCCTCTCGTCATTCATTGCTCTCGTCCCCACATTCCGCCGTTCCCTTGTTTTCCGCTCGATGCTTCTTCCCTGGCTCGGATTACGTTCTTGTTACCCTTTGATCCCGTCGTCAGGTTTCTTTCTCTCTGTCTTTCCACGATTTTCAATTCTTCCGTTTCTGCACTTGGCGGACCTTGCGGTCGAATTGGACACATGTAAGAAAATTGCAGAAATTTTTTGAAATTTTGACGGATGATGTATTTGAATGTGATAGAGAAGCATACGAAGTAATTTAATCATTTTACCGTAAATATTATTTTAAACAGGAAGCCAATCATTTGGAATACCGATTACATATTGAACTTCCATTTTTTGTTCAACTTTTGACGAGATTGTCTGTCCGATTCCTCCTTAATTTAACTTTTCAATCTTCCGATCACTTGCCATGTTACTTTCGTCGCCTGTTCGTTCTTTCTGCCCTCTCGTTCGTCTCGCTTTTTGCCTCGCCCACTTGCTTTTTCGTCAAAACGTCGTCGATGGATTCCGACGGAAAGAAACGCGATCGGCTGGTAATTTGAGGTCGATCTCGTTCGCCGACACTGCGGACACTCCGTGGGATTATCATTTGTCAAAGTCAAGTTGGGAAGGGTTGCAAAGAGTTCTTATCGTATACTTTGCCCCAAGTTGGCTAAACCGTAAACTTTCGGCATTGTGACGTTTTGCGGGGAGCAACTTACAACTGCCTCCTCGTCGAGTAAATACTCACGTCATCTGCAATACTCTTTTTAGGTGACGAGCCTCAGTATATCAGTTTCACGGTTTGAAAATGGTTTTGCATGGGCAGGTAAAACTGTTCCACGTGGGTCGACATTTACCAACAAATTACCAAATTTCTTCAGAACACATTTCTGTACATTATAGGTAGTACAAAACATAAAAATCGAATGTACAGATTTCGGACGAATTTTACAAGTTTATTATGATACCAAACATAGTGCTTTTGACAGCTCTTCTCTCGGTACGTCGATTCGAAAGAATCGCATTGGAATAGCGAACTGTCATTCACAATGGAGTGCAGACGAAAAGGCAAAGCGAGAAAATGCCGGGCGATCATTAAAGGGCGAACCCGTCATTAGTGCACTGTCGACTTTGCTCGAATTTGCCATGCGATTTCGAGCCGTTCGATGAACGTCGCTTCACTCAGCGCACTGATTACAGTTTCCAACACCGTACTTCTGGGCGTATTTTGTGACTGCCAAACTTTTTAACAACCCACTGCCTCGATAACTCGTCCCACATTTTTTTTTCCCCGAAACGAAACATCGATTACATCCTGTCAAATACCTCATTATATTAATTAAAAATAACATCTGCGTAGTTCGTTAATTGCGAGAACATAGCAGCAAATAATACTTGAATAATACGAGTCATTCACTAACATTACATTTTACTTTTAAAAATATATTTTCGTATAAAATGCGGTTAAAAGTTTCCTTCTGTCTCAGTGCCATGTACTTGACGCGCAAAGCGAAAGAAAGGAAGAATCTGTATTGCTTACCGCGTATCTGTAAACAGTCTGACAACGCGCGGAGAAAAGTGGAAGAAGGCGGAGTGCGTTTTTTCGGTCTAACGCATTTGTTTTTGTTGTTCTCGTGCGACGCAACGCAATTTATGGCGAGGAATTTCGCTTTATCATACGCGGTACGCGTGTCACGTATTGTTTCGTACTATCCGCGCAATAATCCCGAGGCGCCGCGAAATTTCGCAATCTGAGGTCGCCAAATATCTGAGCACAGCTCTCGAATCATTAAGCTTTATAGCGCACTACGTCAGGCGAACAAAACCCCGAGCAACTCTGAAGCGATTACACACGATAACTGCCAGCGGCCATACTATTTTACTTTAATTTCATCCGTAATTCAGCGAAATTACCGGGTATTAACCGACGACGATTTATGCGCCGCATTCGCATCCGCACGGTACGCTTCGTTTGCGGCCGATACAGCGTCGTCTGGACGCGCAAAGATCGAATAAGTTCGATGCCTCGGGACTCCGGAAAGATCCGAAAATTCCAAGTCGTTAATTCGCGAGCCTCGACCAGATACCGGAGTTGCACGCGATCGACGGACAATCAAAAGCTGGCGAATGAATCGGAACTTCCGCTCCCCACCTCCCCCACTTTCTCGCCTCGAAAATCTTCGCTCGGCGCGGCCGACATGCACGGCAGGTCGCCGCTTCACTTGCATTCAATTTACCCTCCGCCGCCGAGCTCGCAGAATACAAAGTTTCTTCGGTTCCACTCGATCCGACAAACGTTCTCCGCGTGCCGCGAGAAACCTCGCGCCTCACGGAACCTCGTTTACATTACCAACGACACCGAGTCAAACTTTTGCGCACCGACGATATCACCGTTTCTCGCTGCTTCCTTCCATTTTTATTTTCGCATTTCATCTGCGCTAGTCCGTTTCGCGGCCGTCTCAAATGCTTTTTCAACGCGTGCGCGCGAATTTTCGTCGGCTGCGGAATCGAGAAGCCGGGACAGAGGTTCCGGAATCGGGAATAATGAGAGGCAGGGGGAAAAAAATCGGCAGCGTGTGGAAATAGAGGGGCAAATTCGGTCGACGGGAGATACGTCGCGTTGGAATTCGATCGGCGCGCCATGTTATTCGGGGAAATATGGCTTAATGATGATTTTTGCGCGATGCGCGGAATTGGAATTGAATATGTTGGGATTATTGTGTCGGCAGTTTTGCGTCGGTGTTCGCTGGAGCGTCGACGCGATTTCGGATCAAGCGGTTCGCGGGAGCCGATGCTGTAATTTGAAGCGGGTCGTCTTGCGCGTAATTAGGGTAAGGTTACTATTAATGGACCACCGACGAATCTCCATTATTTGGACTGCAATCACTTTATAACATTTTTATTATTTCATAAAGTTTATCGTTTTTCATCCCTGAATGATTATGCTATATTTGACGCGTATCATTAATTTATAGTGTAGAACGATCGTGTAGTGTATCGAAAAGGGACAATTCGTTTTAAATTCTGATTAATATTCGATTAATAACACCGAAACAAAGTTAAGTGGTCCAATCATAGCAACCTTACCTTAATTACCGGAACGCCCCGTAACGGGCCGAGTGTTTGCGAGTAACGGAAGTGATCGTGGTCGGGCACTTTGGCGCGTCCAATGAATGTCAGATCGATGACGAGTGCCGTCGGAACTTGGACTACTCGATTGCCGCACGAGTGACAGCTGTCGATCCCGAAATTCCGCGTCGGACGCGACCCTCCAACGCACTCGCCGCCCGGATCATTTACATTCCATTTTTCGTCCTATTACTCCCAGACAATCTGCCGCTCGCCAACTAATCTTGCCACTAATGCGCGCCGGCTTCGTACGCTTCATACTCCTGCTCCACCTGCCTGCTGACAAACTTCATTACACGACGACGACGCGCGCGGAAGAATGGAGAAAGAGGGGTCGTCTCTCGATAAAAAAGACTTTACAACGGAGTGTCGCGTTATTACGGTCATCATATTGTGAAGCAACCATTATTCAGTATCGATCCCGCGGATAATGAAATTACACCGAGAGCAGGGAGCGTCGGCGAGCGAATTACAGGCAGCAAAAATGTGCTCCGCGACTCGGGGGGGTGGTAGGCCGAGATTGCCAGCGAGAATGACTGCCGTGTGGAAGAAAGGAGGCTGGGTTGACCGATCGTCCGGCGACGTCGCGCCATTGTCCTCTGTCTCTCGTGCCCCGGGACAAATTTCGGCCGCGAAACAAACTCTTCGGTTCACCTCTTCAACTCCCGGCAGACTGCGAGATTGCTTTTATATTTTTCGCCGGCATATCCGGCGGCGAGTGAAAAAGAGCTCCAATTTCGACTGCGGTCACGCTTTTCGGCGTGGGCTTTCCTCTCTCCACCTCTTTCTCGTTTTTCTCCTCTTTCTCTCTCTCTCTCTCTCTCTCTCTCTTTTTCAAGCTCCGTTTGACCCTCGCGCGGTTGGATCATTTATCAGACTGGGCCGAGGCCTTACGTCGAATTCGTTACGCGAGTGCAGCTCGCGTAATAGATTGCTCCGCTCGTCGATGGAGTCTGGGATTTAGGGGAGATAAGTCTTGTCATGGAGCCGCACGCTATCATTGCGTGTCACGCTCTATCATTATCGCGACGTCGGGAGATAATGTGGGGCATTTGTTCGGAAAATGGATACGTGACCCCGGCGTCGGCGTAATCCTGTGAACTCGTAAGTCCCCCGGCGTCGGCGGAATCAATCAGTCGCTCTCGGGAAACGTGGATCTTTATCTCGAGGGTTGTATCGGATCTTCCGGCACTTTAGGGGGAATTTTTAAATTAGTCTCTGTTAGAGTCAAGGAGTCATTTTATATTTCGCAGGTTTTCCGATTCATGATTAAATTCGAGTCCTTTCGGCAAAAGATGATCTGAGATTTTTTCGGAGAATGGATTCTCATGACTCGATTCTTTCAAGAGGGTCCACAAACTCATCCTATAATGACTACAAAATAATTTCCGTCGACCAGTATAACGCTTCTCGAGAATAGCAAGAAAATGCCGATGTCAAGCGAACGCCTCTGGGAAACGAGTGAATCTTGCTTCGGATAAATTCTTGCTCGCGAGCATCCTGAAAGTTGTACGTTCCTCGCGCGCAAATTATCTCGATAAATAATGCCGATACCGACGGATCGAGAGTCCACCGCTCACGTACGGCCAACTACCACAGAAGATCGTTGAACACGCGCGCCGGACGTTTTTCACGCGGAATTTGCGAATGTACTTCATTGCCACCTGGGTCGCTTCGATACTGGAAGACGGTATTCAAGGACCGTGCGGCCGATCGGTTATAAAGCGATCGTAAAGCGTTCTGGGCCGCGAGTGGGGTGAGAGTCGTCTGGATACGTTAAACGGACTCGATGCTGGAATTCCTCACGCCACGACATCGCTCTTTTTAGGCTTCCTTATTTCACACGTCCGCCGTAAACGTCGAGCGCACCTCCTCCGTGCGCCGGAATTTCAGCGAATAAAATTTATAATCCGATCCATCTCGCCACGCCGTCGAGAATACCTACTCGCGGATGCTCGTAATAAGACTGCACGCTGTTATTTAGCTCCTCGCTATGTCTCGCACTTCGTTTATGTGCTTCCATAATGCACTCGCCCGTTTCCGACTAATTTAATGTAAACATTGCAGTGTGCATTCGTTCTCGGTATACGTACCTTGTTTTCGTTCTAAACTACCGTGCGCAAGAAATGTCTTACAAATAAGTAATATCACCGAGATAAGTGATATTGATCAACAGTCTCGACAATATCGCAATCTACTCGAGAAGTCGTGGGTGGAATAGACAGAGAAATTTCAACGAAGCGTCCCAGGGAATAAACAGCTGCGGACGCAGTTAAAATGAAGTGCGCAAGAAATTCAGGAAGAAACTTGTCGCCAGACCGCCGCGATTGGTACAAGCAAGGCGGATATGTAGACGGAAGGAAAGTTTCAGTCTTTTTCTGCCATTCCGTGGTAATAATCTCTTACCCCAGTTCTATAACAGCAAATCGTTCAAAGTGCATTTAATTGATTAAACAAAAACACGTCATTATAGGCATGCTATTTATTCGAAGTTCCCAGATATTCGAGTGTCACATGGACGGCTGCGCGTGTGCTCACACATCGTTCGACGTATTGAGCGCATTACGGAATGTCTTTCTGTCGCTAATAACGGTAGCCTGCCGCGAGCAATGTCCCGTGCCAGATATCCATCGAAACGTCCGCAACAATATCGGAGCGCGTGGGATGAAAAACGACACCCTCGACATTTACAAAACATACGGAGTGCAGGATAAATGGGCGCGATGATTCGTGATGGCTGGGCACCGTTCAAAATCGCACGCGCAACATTGTCCTGGCGCGCGTGCATTATCGATTTTGAGGGTGGGACGATATTCGCGCTCGATCAAGCATCGTCCTTGATCCAGTGTTCGCGGTAAGGGCGGAACTCGTCGTTCCTCGGAAGAAAAATGACAATCGCAATTACGAAAGACTATTGGAGCGGGTTAATTAACTCGCGCCCCGTCCAATTACGGTTACTAACGACGCTAGATACTTCATCTAGAGGTTGCAGCTGAGACAAAGATTGGAGAGACGAGCAATAAGCAGCTTTCGGAATGATCAGAGATCGAGCGTGGGATCGGGATAGTGTGTAATACGAATCAAAGCAGAACAATTAAAACAAAATTTTCTATTTCTCATATTTGACGTCGAGAGTAGAATATCTTAAAAATAGATCCTTTTGTAATTCGCGATGCACTCACGATGAAGCACAGAGAACACTTTCCATCATTATTTGCCGCTCGTACAGAGAGATACTTTTCCGCGTTGTCCCGAACGATTCGCGTAAGGCGCCAAAACAAGGCGTGTATTTGTTCTGCGATCGATGAAACCGCGATTTTCGCGTCAGACGCCGTTGGCTAATAGTTCACTGAGCCGGAAAACGCGAACAGAGGGGATAAAGGAACTGCGGCGCGGAGGTATGCGTCGAATAAAGACGCAATAACGAAGCGAGCGAAACAACTCCAACGAGTGTAACGAGCCAATCGACAAACTCCGCAGCGATTCCTGTTGGCCGCGTATAATTCATTATCTGTCGAGCCATGCTTCCTCCGCTTCTTCTATTTCCGTTCAATCTTTACGACGACTCACTCTTCAACCCTCCTCTTATTTTTGCATGTTTCCCGCGTTTCTCCTTCTGGCTCCCGCGGGCGCAGTAAAAAATTATCCGGCAAGCGTAGCCCGACAACGTAATTTCATCTCGTAAGAGTTGATTTTGTTCTGACGTAAACAATTTCTTTTTATTCCTATATACATACTCCTTTATTCATATTTAATTCCATTCCTTCAACTCCTTTGCCGCGGACGTATACGCAAGCGTCGGAGATATCAAAGTGTTCCGCGACTGGTTAAGCGTTCTCGAGGCTCTCATTAAATGAATAAAACAAGGCTCTCTCGCTCCACGTCGTAACCGCAGGCGAGAAGTCAGACTAGCTAGTGTCGGACCGCCGGTCCTGATTGTTTCGAACCGCGACAAAGGGGATCTTTATCTCGATTGCCAATGACTGCCTCTCGAACGAAACGAACCCTTCATTCCCAGCGAACTCCAAGATACAGCAGGTGCCCTCTTAAATGAAATGAAACGTCTGACCTGCACCGCGAACGCGAAAATGATGAATTCGCACGTTAACATTGCGACGGTTGAAAACTTTGCTGGCAGAACAGATGCAGAGGCAAAAAAGAAGGCACGTGAAGTGGAAGGATGAACGGTAAGAAAAAGGACGATCCGACCCACATCAGACGTTCGAACGTCGACCGCGGGGGTGGCTTTGGGGAATCAAGAATGATCAAGAACGATCCGGCGGATAACGAGCGAAGGAAGTCGAAGGGCGGAATAAGGCGGGACATGGGCTGGCAGCGGGGGGTGGAACTGGGGTACGACAGGACTAGAATAGGGCGGAAGAAGGCGAACGAAGCGACGGCCTACAACAAAGGGTCAAAGGGATGCGTCCTGCACTCTGATTAATGAGATTCGTCGAGGCTTTAATCGTTCCCAGCCTCGTTCGCCTCCATGTTCTCCAATGGATTACTCCCGTTCTGCCCCCGCCTCCCTCCCGCTCCGTCACTCCTTTACTCTTTCAACATTCCCGTTCCTTCAGTCGCCGGCTCGATTAACCCGTTCATTATGACGAAGCCGATAACCCAGTTCCGAACGATTGTCCGCGGCCAATCGCGGACTCGTTTCGTTGAATTCGTTGCCCAGGACCCCAGCACAGGTTCCGTGCCATTTAGCGGTGCGCTTATTCGACGAGTTGTTCAATTTCCGCCGTGCGTTGCCGCCAGAAGCCTCGCTCGAGCGTTTTCGCCGGCTCGAATTCGTGCGGAGCGTAAAGGACAGCCTCCGACAGTGTTGGCTGTGCTCGTCGTACGGACTGAAATGATTTTTTGTCGCGCCAGTCATACGCCGCTTCGGAACGTTTCGAAAGTTCCGCCGCGTTCAATTAAGGGCAGTCGGTACGATTGATAAAATCGGCCCGAGCATTCTACGGCGGCCGATCGATCCGCCTTCGGAAAACGAACGATCGTTAACTCGAACGAGTTCGTTCAGTTCCTCTCTGTTCGGGCAGTTAACTTTAGAGTCGGCGCGGGTTAACGGTATGTCGGGAACAAAGGCCTGGATCAGATAGATCTCTGCTACTCAACGGCTTCATCTCCGGCGATCTTCCTGGTCGGGAGAGGAAGCGGGGGCGGGCTCGCGAAAGGACGACGGAAAGGACGGAGGAGAGAAAGTTGGCCGCGATTTTATCGGGAGCCGCGGAAGTCTCTTCGCTCGGACCGAATCGAAAATTCTCGCCGTTTCGGTGTCGCTTTATACGCTGCGGGAATCGACGTACGATTGACTCATCTTCTGCTTTTTTCGTTTTTTGTGTTTGTAACCCTCTTCCCTTCCGCGTCAGTGACGAACGGGGACGTGTTTGGAGGAGGAATCGTATTTCACGCGACGGGTCGTAGATGGTGCAGTGTAAAGTGCTCAGTCGTCGACGTTTTCTGAGGATTTAGCTTGATATTAAGGATGTGGTTGTAACTTTTTGACATTTATTATTTTTAAGGATTTTATTCCTTTTAGTATGCGCCAAGATGAAGTATTAGGTTAGCATGATATTTGATTGATTGGTTAAAATACTTGTTCTTTTACTGTTTTCTGCAGTATTACTGCTTTCCATTAATGGATAACCTATTTGAAGTCGTGTTAGGGATCGTGCCGCATGACGGAAATGAAAAATATCTGCTCGCAGTGTGTTTTACGTATCCGTTCGTCAACTTGCCGCGCGCCCCCTTTTTTGCGCGGGTCTTTATCAATTTTTTGCCGCTCCTCCGGTTGGAAGGCCTTATCGGCACATCGGGGGGACGAAATGGTAATTAGAGCAGGTGAGCGATCTCGCTCGAGGGAAATTACGGGAAAAGAAGGACGAGACAAATGCGGAGAGCCCGAAATGGTCGGCCAAAAACGCGACGGGCCGCGAATTTCACGTAAATAAATGCCGTGCGGATTAATGCGGGCGATGCGGGACGAATTCGTGTCCTCGGAATGTTCTTGCCAAAGCCAGCGCGCTGATAAGTGGACGACTGATTTGCTCACGTTTTCAAGAGAATCCGCGTGTCGATGTGGGAAGACGGAAGGTATCGAGTGGGAAGGAACACCGAATCGTGAGGGTTCGATGAAATTCGAAGTTGAACGAACTCGAACGGTTTCGGGCCGGTAAACGTTGAACAATTCATGCATCACATTTCCTGAGCCGAGTCTCCGGCTGCTTTCGATATATCGTACGTTTGCCTACGGCCAGCAAGGGTCATCACCGTCTTACGTGTCCGGACTCGCGTATTGCCTCACGTTTCCACGATCGAATGCACCCTCTCTGAGATATTGAAATTTCTGTTAAGCGACGTTCCAAGTTTCCTGAGGAAATAGTGGAGCCCGTTTTACGCACTGCTTTCGGTATGAACAGTGTCGAGACTTATCAACGAACTTATATTTTTCTTATACTCTTTCATATATATATATATGAAAGGGTGATACCCGTAAATAACAAAAAATATATATAATGACACACTTAGTATCTGCCCCAAAGTACAAATCGGTTTAGAACGCTTCCGGAGTCAATCGATGTTCGCCACGTTATAAATTCACTGCGAACCGATCGAAACGAAGATTTAATTCCTGTCGCAGCTCCGACGCGTTTGTTTATTGCCGCCGGATCGCCTCTCGCTTTTTGCCGTCCGCGAAAGCGAGCCCGGGTACCTCCACGGCGATTAATTCTCGCGAAGGAATCGATCGACTCGCGGCAATTAGAACGTCACGCTCGGACGATCGCTACAATCCGAGTGAAAATGGATCCCCGAGAATTGCGGGACGTGCGGGCGTCGAGCCAAACGCTCGAAACTTAACGAGGCGTCGTTGACATATTAATTTTTTTCTTTTCGTCATTCAACAGACCGAACGAAATAATCAAAAATTACCGATAGCAGCGTTCATTAATGACGGGGCAATTTTTATACGATGGGGAGAAAACTGAAAAGTGGTGATCCGTGGATTTTCGAAAATTGACCGTGATGCGGAGGAACGAGTTTCGTCGAGCTTCGTTATCTGCCAGTAGTAGACGATCGGACACTTACCCAGAAATCCAGGGATCGCTCCCAGTGGCATTACAAACAAGCTGACCAGAAGATCAGCGACGGCGAGCGATAGGAGGAAGTAATTCGTAACATTGTGCAGCCTCCTGTCAAGACAGACGGCCAGGCAAACGAGAATGTTGCCGAGGCCGCCGGCGACGATGAAAACGGCGACGAACAAGAAACTCCAATCGAAGCGACGGCTCTTCGATGAAGCCGCCGCGAAGCGTGTCCTGTGCGAGCAAGACACCGTCATGTCCTCGCTCACAATCCCGCTCCCGGTGGGAGAACAATCTAAGATCTGCGACAACGAAAATTGCAGCGCCAATTAGCGGCTCGCACGTTCGTGTCCACTCTCAGTGGCCCGCGCAAGAGAGTAAAATGGTCTAATAGAGAATCGCGGTATGTTTCCTTCGTTTATGAAAAGTGAACAAAAAAAATGAAAAAAAAATTCCAATAATCAAGAAGAATCAAATAACAAGAACTCACCTCCTCGTCGAACAGCGTCCCATTGCACTCCCTCACTCTCGGGATCCTCGACAGGAACACGCCCTCGATGCTCTCGAGCCCACTCAAGACCAGACTCACGTTAAGATCGCAGTCCAAGTAATCGCACGGCCTGCACAGCAGGGTCACCGAGGACGCGATCGTCGAGGTGATCGTGCCCAGGCTGCAGACGTGATCGAAGCCGTCGATCCCGTCGAATCCCTCGAACCCATCGAAAACGCATTCCTCAAAGCACGCCGAGTTCGGCCAACTGCCGTTGCACGATATCTGATGCAGCATCAGCGTCAGGTTGCTCGTCCACGAGAAATTGCCCTCTGGCGTCGGCATGACGACTGGCGCTTTTTGTTAGGACGTCGATCCACCGCGATCTAGGGGCCGCCGATCGATCAGGCGGGCTGAGGGAAGTTCGAGATCGCGCGCTGTTTCGTGTATGCGCATAATTCGTCGTTTCTTCGGCCACTAGGACGTTACGTTGGCGGAGAGGAAGCGAGGGTCTGTGGGAGTGGGTGGCTTGGCGTGGACATCTGTCGTCTTCATTGTTTTGGCCGACGATGCTTCTTGTCGTCGGTGCGAAAGTTGCTTCTAGCTACGGGAGTTTTCGGAGTCGTGAGATTTCTTCGGTGCGTCTCGAGGATCGGAGGCGGTGCTGTTGAGATGGCGGACGCGTTTAGGCCGGTCGACGGCATGGTGCCTGGAAAGAAATAATGGATGGCTTGAGGTGGTGGGAATTTAATAGATTAATGGTATTCGAAGTGAAATGTTTCGGCGTAAAATATCGGCCTAGGGGTTATATTACTTTCTTCGTCGGGGAACAGATTGTAATAAATTCGACGTTGGCCCGTTACAAGGGAAGCTCGGGGTGACAACGTCGATTCGTGTTTCCATTGCTAAACTCGTCGTGCAACAAATCCGCGCGATAAATCACATCCGCGCGGCGCGTCGTGATAAGAGGCGGAATTTAAAAGAATGACCCACATCTCCGCGTTTCCTTCTTACCTCCTGCCGCTTTTTCTCGGCGCGGAAAAAATTCCCTCCCGGCTGCGCATATCTCAAAGACGGTCTGCGTCGAATTCTTCGCATTTACCTTGTTCTCCTAAGAATATTATGTTTGCAAGTTTTTGTTCTACGACGCGAACGATAGGGGCACGTTAGAGTTTCATATTTGCTCGAATTTCATTGCTCACGACAGGAATCCGGACGTTCAGGATGACTTAAGCACTCCTTGCGCGTTTATTTAATAAACTTCACCGTCCTTCTTTCTCTACAATGAAGAAATTCCGTTCCAGCTACGCGTGTGTCACTCACGGCCTACATTGAATTCTGCTCAATTACCTTACACTCCCAGGAAAATTGTATTTTCAACCTTTCTTTCACGACGCCGACGGCAGAGAAGCGTCCAAATTTTACATTTTCTCAAATTTCATCGTCGATGACGACGGATCCAGAGGTTCGAGATAGCTTAAGTACCCCATGCTTTCCATTTAATGAAGTTCTCGCCGTCTTTAACGCCAACGAGTTATCGGACTGACTATGATGAAGCGTTGTTCTACTGGCACCATAAATATCCTTTATAACCCCTTAATATTTCACACGTGCCGCAGTCGCGGTATATAAGCGTGGTAGTGCGAAGCCGAAAAAAGAGCGAGTGCCAAGAAAAGGGACACGACGAGAGCCGTAGAATAGAAATAGAGAGACGAAGAATGCTGAGAGCGAAAAAGCGAGAAAAATTGCGAATGAAAGAAAGAGCAGTTCGACATTTGGACGGATGCCGGAAAGGGCAGGCAGTCGAAAATCGATTCTCCGACTGTGAAACGTTTTTTGCCTGCAGTCGCGTCGTCATCCCTTTAATTGCTCGATAATCAATCGATTGTGTTTGGCGTTCGACGGCCTCTACTTTCCTGCCGCGGCAGACTGCACTTTTTTCTACCGAGCGCAATTTTTCGGACGGCCGGTCGACGCGAATTAACGCTGCGCGCCGTCGGAATAATTAACAGCCGGCCATGTTGACCGGCGCGCATGCTAACAATTTCATCGCGGACAATAATTTGAGCCGGGCTAGTTAACCATCGACGTCGCGATGCGTTCAACTCGCGCGTAAATAAGTTACGAGCGGCGACGAGTGACACGGAGAAGTGGCGTTCAGAATATAATTATCCGGGTAGTTTAGCGAAAAATGACGGTGCGACGTTATGGGAGGTTAGCCATTGAATTTGCGAAAATTATTAACGTGGCAATTTTCCGCGTATGCCGTGCGGCGGTTGGGAAAGGTGAGCGTGAGATGGTACGTAGGAAGTTCTGCCCACGAACCCGCTCTCGCCGTTATTTCTATAATCAACGAGGACGATGGAAACCGTGAGGTTGCGAAAAATAGGGGTTCCTCGTGGGGTCGTCTTTTTTTCGGCCGAGACAAGTTTCTTGTCGGAGTGTGTGGGCGCAATTTGCCGGTAAGAATGTCGAGAGTCATCGTCGAGCTTTCAGGATCAAATCTGCGGAGTCTATTATCTTGTCTATTGCCTTCTCTATTACGTCGGTTCGATTGACTCTTGACTTTTGACTCCGTGGCTCTTTTTGGAGCAGTTTTTCGATGAAGATAGTCAAGGCAAGAATCTGTGGGAGTCTTAGTTATACTTCTGAAATTTTTAATAATGTTTATATAGGAAGCTTTGAGCCTGTCTTAGTTTTCATTTTTATTATCATATGCACGCGGCATAGAACAGGAACTTGTTCTTAATCGTTAAAATAGTTATTAGTGTTACGGGATCGCCTTGTGCCTTGATATAGTCAACTTTTCAGTAGTACGAGCCAAGCGTTTGTCAGCCGCTCCCGTCTATATTTCAATACCAGGCAAGAATTCGGCAGGCATTCGTTGAAACTTCGGCGCCGCGACTCTCGCATTCATCAGTAATACAAGTCAAGCATTTATCAGACGTCCTCCGAAATTTCAGTACCACTTCAGAAGTACACAGTGAACGTTCACGAACATTTCAGTACCCCATCATAACTCCTCTCAACACTCAAGATCCCATATCGCAAATCAAACGACCACCAACCATTCCCTCCAAACGAAAATAATTCATCACAACACTTTTACCCCGTCGTCCACCGATCCAAAAAATGCCGGAACAGCGGAATCTAGCTCGAAATCGAAGTCCGCGCTTCGAGACCAACTCCTTCCCGGCGAATAAACATCTCATTCCCTCTCTATCACTCTCCGTCACTCTCCAGCCACGCTCGCACGCTCACCGGGCGCTCTTATTGTCGTAGGACGGCCCTTGTGACGTGGCCGAATTACGCGGAGCTTAATCCCACGTTTATTGATGCCCACCTCTCTCCTCGCATCCGGCCTTTTACGTGCGCCCGATTTCTCGACGGCTTCCGGACCCTCGCCAGCCAGCCAGCGCACGGCTTTCGGCAAATAATCGTCGTCGGCATTGTCAGCCGGCGCGCTACTTCCGCGAGACAAAGAAGGCAATCTGCCTGACGAGGGACTGTCCTCGCTTCTGCCACGTTACCGTCAAGGAGGAATCGGACGGACAATCATGGTCAAAATTTAATGTCACGCGTTGGAATGGAGGAAAGAAAGGTAGAGCGCGATAAGAACAAGGTGTAGAATTTTTTTGTTCAATTAACCCCTTGGCCTACACGGTATCTGCCAATTCCGCGTGCCATAATAAACAAGACAGTCGATCGCGCGCCGTGCCATTCAGCTGTTCAGACTTTCAGACTCGTGGTTTTCGTTTATGACACAAATGCTTTAACAGGAGTCAGATTCGTGATTTTCGTTTATGACACAAATTCTTTACCACGAGTCAGACTCGTGGTTATAGGCCAAAGGGTTAATGAGAATATGCCCTAATGTGGACGGTTAACGAGCGTCGGATTAAAATGGATCGAGGATCGCGGGCGGGTTGCGTGTGTCGATCGACACTTTCGCGTGACGATTAATCCGCTTGCGGGTCGTGGGTGATGGAAAAAATTATGGGAACGGTGCGCGGGAGAGAGGGACAAATGAAGAGAAAGAGAGAGAGAGAGAGATCGACGCACCGCACGGGCTAACGAGCGAAAAATATTCGGAGAGACGCCGTAACGGGGCGCGAATATCGGCGGAAATTCGTGGTTCGATTGAAACGAAAAAGCGGGGGCGAGAAAAAATAAAACACGCCGACGGAAACGTTGTTTCGCGGGGGTTACAAAAGTTGGCGGCGAATGAAAGGAAATCCAATTACGCGGCGTTTTTACGCGTCGCCCGGCACTATTTGCCGTGTGATACGCATCCGAAAGTCAACGCAATTCCGCGTAGGCCGGCTTGGCGTGCGCTCATTGTTTAGGGAATGTTCCTGGCGCGACGAGCGTGAAGCGTCAAATGGCCTTTGCCGTTCTTCTTCTTTTGGGACCCCGTTGCGTTACATTATTCCTCGCTCTGCGCAGTTATTAATTAGCTCTTTTCAGCCGTTTCATCACGGTAAGATCGTCGGATGACGAAAATGGAAGAACGGAAAGTGGCGTATAGAAGGATTGTTCGAGACGAAAAATGCGCGTGTCACTGGAAAAGTGTGTCACAGGCCACCATTTCAAAGGAGCATTCGTTAGAGCCGACCGGCCGACATTTTTCGAATTCCGTCGGCCTTCCTTCAAAGCTCATCTCGACACAGGCAATTTTTTAATTAAGAACCTTTCGTGGTGTCAAAATTGCAGTGTACAGCGATACGTTGGGACTGTCCTATTTGCCAGAGATTACAAAAGCCCCGTAACCCTTCTGTCAGAAAATCAGCGCTTTTCGACTGAACAAACGCTTTCACATAAAACATAATTTGAAACATCTCTAAGAAAACGATCTCTAACATAATAGCAGCCAGCAGACGCATATTTCTATAATGTCTACCGTTTCTCATTCATCAGCACTGATTTTAAACACGCTTTACCATCAACGCCGACATTAACACAAATGCTCGCGCTTAGCATCGCTTGATTTACACATACGTGGCATGTGCGTTCCAGCTGAAGACCGAACCGGAAATCAGTCCGCCGTGAATCCCGCGGGATCTGCCGGTGAAGTTCGCTTTCGGGACTGGGAAAGGCGGCGTAATCCTGCTCCCCCTCGTACTTCGGACAACTATTTCCAGGACGTTGAATATACCCGGCAGCGACGTGACGCGCGTGCCGCAAGACGAATTACACGGACGATGAGCCGAATATTCGATCCCCCAGGAGGAACGTTTCCTCTACAGGAACGCAGGACACGATTCGGAAAGGAACAGTGCAAACGTGAATGTTCAGCTTCGACGTCACGTGACGGGTCACAGTAAGTCTTCTCTTATCGAACCATTTTTCACAAGCCGTCGCCGGAATCATTCTTTAGTACTGTTCGAATGCAATGAACGCTTTGGTTACCAACAATGTTTACTATACCTCGTTCAACGTTTTACTATACTGATCGCTCGTTCTAAACTGAAATACATAAAGAGACAAGGAATAATTCTGAAAGTCTGACTTACATATAAGCAATCGTTGGTGTTAATGTCGCAGCACGCATTCTCTGTAACGCATCTCTCGAAGGAACCCACGGACGCGGCACGGATTTTAAAGGAAAGGCATAAAAAATGTTGCGGATAATAGCAGTATGCTCGGCACAAGCTCCGAGCATAATGGGCCCGAAATCCGTCCCGTGGGCGGTGTTAACGAAATTATTAATGCCCGAGGATAGTTGTTATAGCCGGCGTCGACATTAGCTTCTCGAGTCAACCTCAACTATAATCCGCCGAACGAGGATTATGCTAACACGGCTATTTCACGCTCACGTTCGTAAATCTCGTTCCCGCGAGTGGGCAGACGGGCCTCGCGCTAATTGGAAATCAGGCATTTTCGTTCGGCCTCGCGAGCGGATCAACAGTCCCCTTCGATTTTGCATTTCGAATAAACAGGCTTCTACAAAATATCCTCCGATTGCCCGTCTGAAGGTGCGCACTCTTGCGCGCGCGCGTATGTGTGTGCAAAGTGCGGAAACTTTGGGGAGATAGAGTTTCAGTCGATCCGTTTACGTAGGATGGGCCGGATTCGATGATGCAAATTGTTCCACTATGGATTTACCTTGTAGCCACGGCACCCGCGTTATGTGCGATGTTATACATATGGATGCTGTTAGAGGAATAGGGAAATTTAGATTAGGGTCTGTGGCGAGTGTAAATTCTGCCCGGTGTCACCGTAATAATTGCTTTTCGACGACAGATACTAGTGTATTCGTACAAGGTACGGATATCAGCTTATTGTTAGCTACACTTTGCTTCATCTTTCCTTCTTGCTCTATTTATTTTATTTTACATCGTACAATCGAGAACGAACATTCGCATCTATTTGAATAGTCAAGACCCGCCATCTCTGTTTGAACATCGATATTAAATAGTTTATTAGAGATAGAGAAGATTCGTTGAACATTTTAGCAAATTGCTCCGAATGGCACGAATTCCCGTATCTTTCATAATCTATCCACTTCGAAAGATTACTTTATACATCTAATGGATATACTTTTCGCCGAGCATCTTAAATACGGCACGGAATTGAATTAACTGGGTCTTCCTCCTTGGCGGGGTGCATACGGTGGTTTGCTGGCAGTACCTTAATCAGCAGTTATCAAATTTAAAATCACTCGGCGCTAAACTGCTCCGTTTGCCGCGGAGCGACGAGCCTCGTGCTCAATTATCCTCATAATTGCTGAGGAGAACGAAGACGGGTAGCGTAAGAGATAACAGACAGATTTCCATCTTCCGGCGATTTCTGAGACGGACGGTGTTCTGCATCGGAAGTACACAAGATACCTCGAGAATATCAACGAGCAAGACCTGGAGCATTCAAAATGAACGGTTTGAAACTTAATCGGAATTGTTGAGAGGGCAAGAGTACTCGAAACGAGGCCAGTAACAGACGAAAGTGTGGTTGGTTGGAAAATGAGTGAAAAAGTGGGTGAAGATTTTTTTTTATTATTTTTTGTATTTATTCCTACTATGCGGGTAAAATTTACTGTGTACAATATGATAGAAGAATAATGAGTTAAACGGAAGAAGAAATAAGGGGCTAGCAAAGAAGCATAAAACAGTTACAATTAAGACAATATTTTCATAATTTGAGCTGAGCAACGACCAACGCGTCGTGGTAATGATTTTCTTACCGCTGCTATACGAAGGTGTGCGGTTACAGAGTTCCGCGCACAGGAAGAAGTGCGGAGTAGTTTATAAAATTGCGCCGAGAGCGATGGAATAACAAGGAGGATAGAAGGAAAGATGCGGCGCCAAACTCGTTCCGACTCGCGTAACGAGAATTATAACCGTGACTGACTCCGCGACGAGTACACAACGACGATACACCGGCTATGCACTCGACAACCTGCTTGGAACTGCACTATCAAATTCATCGGGGTAAGCCCAGTGACACTCTATTCCGTATTCCCGCACACGCTTTATCTAATAATTAACTGAGTGTCCCGAAACTCTGCGCGACACTGAACTTTCTTCTCTGTTAATCAGGTCGGATAATTCGCATATTCGTCCTACAGCCAGCCGATGCGTCACAGTCTTCAATCCGACAAATGAGAATTCTCCCTTATTTATGTGGGAATGCGTGTGTGGATGACGAATGAACGATGTAAGAATCAATCAATCGATGTGAGTTTGCGTTGAAAGATAGTGTGGTCTGAGTGCAGCGAAAAGACAAAAAAGGTTGCGTGAACGGGAGACTGGCGTGCCTGCAGATCGATGCGAAAAATTAGTCTGTAAGAAGCATTAAGAAGTAGACGATGTGCGACTTTTGTATAATATTTTATTGAAAAAATCTTAATTTCAACGACAACACAAGACGGAATCCTACATTTATATTGCAATCAAATCGACATTCCATGCGCATTTAAAAAAAAACGTCCTCCATCTGCCTCGCATCCCATGAGAAGCCGTATCACTTTGCTCCTCGACACTAATTCCGTGCGCCATTAACGGAATCGCCTCTGATAAACGGAAGCGCCTCGAATTTCCGGGCAAAACCAGCCGAACTATTCGTAAGTGCTCTCCGAAGCGCGCGAATCCGCGACTCGGCGAGACGTCGTCGACCACCTCGACCGCGGTCTCCCGATCTCGAAACAGTCAGACTGCGCTGGCTGCGGTGAGAAGGTGCGGCCCTCCTCCGATCTCCGATCCACGATCGGCGGGGGGCAGCAAACCGCACACGTCCAAGTGCACTGTCCCCCACACCGACCTACGTGCGCTTCTCGCTCGGGTCAGAGTGGCTAACGCGGGCCGGACAGATCGACAGCTGGGAGAGCGAGATATGCGGATGTGATTCGTTAGCAGGCAGAAAGTGTGATGCCACTCGAACGGTCGAGCGGACTTTCGCGTGCGTGCCGACCGGCGGAGCTGCTTGGCGGCCGAATTCGGCCGACGTCGACGGACGTGTTGCGTTAGCGGGGCCGCTCGCGGAATCGATTAAATCGCACGCTCGAGATTGGATTCCGGCGAGCCCGACGTGCCGTAAACAGCGGCCGACGGATTTATTTGTCCAGCCTGCTCTTGTCGGCGCGCTGGTTTCCATTATGTTGACCCACTGTCGTCGTCTTCGAAATCGAGTCCGTCGAACGGGAGGCGGAGTGTTTTATGTCGCTTTTTAGGACGCCGTTCGTTATGAAGCGCTCGCGTCGCTTGAGTAGACAATTTTCCGAATTGATCTCTGTGTACCGGTTAAATATTTAGAATGATCTCCTTCTGCTCGCGCGTCGCACGGACTCGCTTGTTTCAGTTCCCTCGGGATCTCGGTGTTTCAGTCCTACGGGGCGCTTCGCTTTCTGCACGGTAATTTCGTTCGATGTTCGCCGACGCGGATTACTTTGTTGGGATCTCTGGGACAAGGGAATAATAAAGGCTGTCTAAGCGTCTAGCTCGTCGGCGGTCTTCTTATTCCGGCGCCGGGGATACTTGGTTTTTTTGAAACGGCCCGAGAATATTTCATTCTCATTCAGTCCCGTTTTAATTTTGTCGCGCTCAAACGTTCTCCGCACTTCGCGTCCTTATTTTAGTCAGCTCGACGCTCCTGATTTTGCACCAACAACGTTCGAATTCCGCGGTATCTATTCGGCCGGGCCGATTCAAAGGAGTGGTGCGGAGTGAAATCAGTTTATCCGATTTTTTCAGTACTCCCGCTGGCAGATGCGGTCGCGGCAAAGACGGGAAAATTAAATTAATCTTGCGGGCCGATCCTCCGAATCCCGAATCGTCGATATTCGGACTCGTGGAAGAAGTCAATCGGGACGTTGGTCCGATGATAATTCGGTCTTCATAAAAGTGTCCCTAGTCAAATATTTGCTCCACGGAGGCCACCCGGCTCGTACTTTCATTAAAACCGTCCAACATCCGCGGCTCTCGTCGAATTCTATTATCCGCGACTCGACCGCTCGACGTTCCCCGATTGTTTCTTACCGCGGGAATTAATTTCGGCGAGAGTCAATTTACGAAACGAAGAAATTGGTTGATTCTAGCGACCTAGCGGCGCCTGTCTATATTTTCGAATTTGCAATTCGACAGCGGGCCAAATACGCGGAGTTGTCGGTACGATAAAAATGCTCAATTTCGAGGGAGAACACGTTCGCGAGACTGGCTGGATATCTTTGAAGTGGCATTTTCCACCGGCTGCCATAAATCTCCTTGAGCCGGCCGACCTTAACCCGTTCGTTCATTTTAATCCGTCTCGCGGAACATTAAGCGCAACAAGAGTACGACCCGCTGAATTCTGAGCGTCGGACGTTTAGCACGACGAACACTGTGTCGGCCGAAGATGCCTGACACCTAAGCTTAGTCAAACACCACGTCAGTCGATAACGGATAGCAGCCATCTGAGACCTATATTATTTATAGGTCTATTCAGTATATCGTCAATATCATTCGAGAAACACTCGAAATTCGCTCATGCTCCTAGAAAACATTCTTCAAAATCGATGGACAATTATTTCATACGGCGGCGGATGAAACATGCACGATACACTCTAAGTTTAGCCTCCTCAGCTCGGCACCGCGAAGCTTCGTTGACTTCCCAATCAACTTCCTCGCCGTTATCCTTTTAGACACAACGACCGTAACGCTTTAGCCGCGATGCCGTAAAGGAAAGTCGGTGGCCCGTAAATTCGTCATTTTATGAGCGATCGGGAGGATGCCACTACAACCGCGGCCTGCTATTCTTGCACCTCGTGTAAATGACGAAAAAGAGCGGTGCCGAAGCGAAGGAGGGCAGGTGCGCGCTGCGGTACCTGCACGAGCGTCTCTCGTACGTGCCAATAAAAATGCTCGGAAGCGAGCCCTTTGATGTAAAAGACCATGCCCACGTGCGCCGAGTTTAACGCATTAATTAATTTCCTTGACTTTGCGCGACTTCGGCGTTGACACATTTTTTCGAGATTCAAGCAACTGAATCGCACTTCTCGACTCGCTCTTCCGCACAATTTTTCCGCGTCGAACGCTCGATCGAGACCTGAGTTTCGAGGAATTCTTAATGAATTCCGCGGAAGCCGCGCATCGCAATTTACGATTCTACTTCCTCAGTCTTCGGCTTCGCACGGTTCCGCAGTTGTAGACAAAATCCATAAAGCGGGCGCGGCACTCGTAAATATTATACGGCGCGATACTTCTGACGTTGTACCGTGCGCGTTGCGTAGAGTGTGTGTATATGCACGTAGTCTATCTTGGGCAATATCGGGTAAACAGTATTACGCGCTTCTCCATTAACGTGCCGAGGCAATGGCGAATCAACTTTTCGCATAAACCGACGGCCCTGCACTCCGAACGAGTTCGGTCGCATAAAGCTGTCCTGGTCAACGTGAAAACGACGAAATCTTCGATATTTCGCACGCCGTAATGGACACCGATATTCTTCGTTTCTCGAATTTGAACGTTTGCGCGGCAACACGAGTGGTGTGAGTGGTTGTAAGTCGACGCGTTCCTGTCAATTGCTTTCGACGCAGACAACGCGACCGATTGATAATGTTGTACGATCAATTTACAGTCAGGCCAGCTTTTGTTGTGATTTTTATATTTTTTCTGGCCATTCACACTATGCTAAGACCAATAGTGCTTTACGTTTCGTTTTCACATGGAATACTATGAACAAGCTTTCTTCTACAAAAATATTGCACGGTCAATTTAGCTCATACGGTGAATCAATTGTTTGATTCATTTATTTCATGGAATGTAGTCTTTCGGCCGAATATTTTTGGCTATTTTTCTTATTTTATTACTTTCATCGAATAAGCCATTAAATTAATTAATACAAAATATTTCCTTTATCGTCGGGTGCGGTTGCGTTGTATTAAAATCGATAAATTTAGCGCATGGAAAAATCGAATGTAACGGTGAAATAGTTCGTTTTCGTAAACGCATTGATTTAGTGATTGGCGGTTGCGATGAATTCTCTCTCTCTCTCTCTCTCTCTCTCTCTCTCTTCATTAACAGGCACGGTTTATGCCAGGCAAGAAGCGATCCATCGCATTAATCATACCGCAACCCGCGTAATGCCCCAAACGTAACTGTAACTCAAGGGTGAGCTTCGATATCTTCGCACGCGGGGCTACTTTTTGCGAGACGTCGATTTTTTGCGCCGGAAAGTTTCGAGTTTTCGTTACCCTTTCGAACGCAACGGCGGTGTGCGATTAACGAGCTCCGAATATGTTCACAATAATATCGAATGAATTTTCAGGAAATAGGATGATTTAGAAATGATCCTCTATAATAGCAAATTCCAGCGTTAGCGGAGCAATCTGGTGTTAATTAATCAGTGCACGAAGGTTCGTATCTTATCGTCTGCATTTCAGTCGCGTGTGCCGATCGATCATTTTGGCAGGTACGAAAAAGTTGGGCCAATTCGTCAATTAAAGACGGTATTGGCGGGCGATATATCGGTTAATGGCTCATTTGTGCCATCACGAGGGACGTTGCCTCCCTCGCGTGCCGTTATTCTAGCTTTATTATCCCGTGCGTCAAGTAAAATAGTCGCACTCAGGCGTGTCAGTCTTATTACGAATTTACGAACTAATTACGCCGGCGGCGCGCGGGCAATTTTATGCCAGAGACGTATATTTTCGGCGTTCGACCCAGTGAAATTTCGATTTGCGGCTTCACCCGAGGCCATGCCGATTTATACGCGATCCAAATTAAACGGCCCATCGCGCCGGAGCACTCTGATTTCCTTAAAATTTCGCTGCGTATAAATTCCCGCCGCCAACTTTACTCGTACACAGTTTTTACATATATGATAATACGAATTTCGGCGAAATTTGGATAGTTAAGCGAACGAATTTTACACTGTAGATTCCGCGCAAATTGTCGGTTAAATTTCCATTTAAATTCTCTTGTCTCTCACAATAGCCGGCTACGACGTGCCGAGCTTCGAATACGTGAGAAAATCCCAGCGCATAAATATGAATTTAGCGTCGCGAAATTGAGACTGTCTTGGCGATCGGTGTACGGGAGGAGGATTCCATGAAATTAGTATTCGCATTAGAGCAATTTAGCGTTACGTAGCTACCTATGAACGAGTCCGACGATTATCGGATTTTCCAGTATCAGGTGTTGGAAGGCAAATTTGCCGGGAAGCGGGTGGTTCGAGAAGGGAATGAGCGACTGCAGTAATAGACAGAACAAGCTAATAGATAGTCGGACGTTGTCTCGTCAAACATTGCGGGCAAAGTTTCGAATCTCATTGCTCCTTATCGACTCCAGTGAGTATCGTCCCTGTTGAATATTAAAGCCGACTATCCGTCGTCGACATTGGCTCGATCCAGACAAACATTTGAATGCGCATATACGTTACACGATCCCGTCTCATCGGCAGTGCATTTCTCGCTCTGTTCGTCGCTTCCGATTTTCAATCGACCTCGAAAAAAAAAGTTCTCTATTCGACGTGTATATTTTTTTTTTCTTTTTTTTTTCGGCATCTGTCACTTTCGCCCTTTCATCCGTCGTGCTCCTAGTTTCGCTTATTCAATTTCCGTACACACGTTACACCCTTTCGTCAACAAAAAAGGGACGCGTTCTTAATTAGAATAACTTTGCCGCTCGTACATATTTACTCATTATATTTCGCATACGTTTGCAGCGCCGCCGGTGACAATTGGCCTCGGCCGGCACGGAATGAAAATTTCAGACGTAGGAAATTAAAGTCTTAACCGTCGCTGGAACAAAGAGCCGGCCGCCGGAAAAAGTGACACGTTCGTCGCGCGAACGGAAAATCGACGAAAGCAGGCTAATTAATACGACACGACGCGGAGTGGTTGTTCGGTCGACACAATTAACGTGTCGTATAAAGTTGGAATCGCACTCCCTGGGCACCCACGTTTCGTCGTAAATCTTGCTTCCATCCTGATACGTAGTGGCGTGCCCCGAAGTTTCACTCTCTTCCCTCTACTGCTATTCGATTTTATTGCACAGTAACGATTCCTTGAAACGAATGGTACGATCGAGTGCTCAAAATATCTTGTTTCACATTTTCCTGCAATTGAATTTTACACTATCCTAATTTTTCCAATTTTCCACTGACTCCTCTATGTCGACCGTGTATAACCATATATTTTAAACAAATTCCAATTGTTTCAACAATTTCTCAAATAGATCATTTGCACTTTCACATCGGTACGTTTAGTGTTACGACTCTTTGTACTCAATTTTCTCCATGTACCCACGTTTAATCCCATGCTCTGCTCTCCCAGAAACAGAATTTAGCGACTTATCAGCTTCGCGCCTCGCAGAAAATCTCCTCGACCCACATTTCACGGGGATTGTCAGGAAACGCATACGCATGGAACTATTTGTCCGAGCGCCGAATTGAATAGCGTTGTAATGGAACATCAAGAAAGACAAGGGCGCATCGGCGAAATTCACTCGGCCATGCGATGCGCCAGCAGAATGCGCTTCCGCGCAATTACACGCCACAATATGCGCGTGGTATACACGTACAATGCCGCGTGCATATATCTTACCCGACCCTAAGTGCGCGTATAGGTGTACCGAGCGAGCGTGAGCGTTATTAAGAATCTTGCTCCTGCCACTATATATATATATATATTACAGTATATTCTTGCAACGTCCTAACGACGTCCCGCTTCGTTATTTATCTTCCTCAAAAATATGCATTTACATAAACAGTCATAGTCTACCACCGTCGTTTTCGGAAACGGAACAAACTCCAACACACTGATGAACGCCTCGCTGATGAACTCTGTACCCTGATAACGATGCCTTCTGCTTCCCGTGCCCTGGTCCAGCGAGCTCACTCTCGCTCGGCGCAACTGCGGACCCGCATCCGACGTTCGTAACGTAACGTTTTATGTCGAAAGCGCACTTGGCGCGGTCAGATAAGAGAAGGAGCGAGAAAATGAGCGCGCAGATCGATTTTCAGTTTCAGCCGGCCACGCCGCTGCTCGAGCATTCGATTGACGGGAATTGATAGGTATTATTCCGGATTCTTTGGTATGCATTATGTGTAAGTGAGGTTACGGGCGACATAGATGAGATTCTCGCATTTCCGTCTTTTCCCAGACGGCGGATAGTGGGAATCTGGAATGGGGGTGGGCCGATGGAAAAATTAATTGAAAGGCACGGGCGTAGGAAGTGCGGCCTCTGGCAAGGAATCGAAGATCTCGATAATGGCGCGACTAATTCGACTAGACAGTAGGCGGCCTCATATAGCGGCTAATCGAATTTCAGGCGCACGTAAGTGGCGGCACTTAAAAATTTACCCAGCTAACGCTCGTCGGTAACGGTAGACGAGCATTTTAGCAAGCGATATATCTGGCTTATTTTGCGCGCGCGCAAACGAGATCTGTATTCATGGACTTCGTATTATTAGACGTCCGATTTCGGTGCGTTCGGATCTGTCGACGCGAACGTTTGCAGGCTCGCGGATTTATCGATCGCAATGTTTTCGTTTCCGGTACAGTGGTGTCTGCCATTATTAATGCAGATTGAATGTCGGATGGAATGATAGCGAAGCGACAGATATCGAGATCTGCGAGCGTCGAGTGCCGCTGGTGGCCTAATCGATGAACACCAAAGAAGCCATAGCCATGCAAATGCGGTATTACAAAAATTTCCGCCATTACGCAGGCCCGGAAATTATCCCCTTTGCAATAACAGTACAAAGGCTCCGAGCGGATAAATTTCTTTCATCGCGGAGAAGGTCCCGGGGAAATATGCAGTACCCAAGCTGTCGCTCACATTTTAATAGCGCAATTATGTTCGGAGCCACCAAGAAGAAGAAGAAGAATATGGAAAAAATTGAAAATATGACTACGTAAAATGAGAATGCAAAATAATAAGAAAGCGAAGTTGAAGATAACGGGTGGAGTCCTCTAAGCAATGATACACAGCCATGTCTGAAACTGAGGAATCATTCCATCCACTTCCATTTCTTTCGACCCACACACCCGCGAAACTTCACTTTCGTTCTAACGACAAAATAAGCAACACGATCGAAAACATCGGCAGTACAAGAATAAGAAAAAGAAATAAGATACACCGCCGGAAGACAGAAAAAGGGTGGTGGAAAAAAGTTCGGTGAACGAAGAAGGCGGAAGCCAAGATTCTGCTCGGGTTTTCGTCGAATGCGCGGCCCTTAAGTCGCCCGACATTCGGGAAAAGGATTTCTGGGCATTCCTAAGGGAAGGATCTACCTTCGTTCCGGTAGATTAGCGGGAGCTCGTTAGCACGCGCGGATTTTCGGTAATTCTCCCCACGCCCGGATCCCGCCTGAACGCTGGAGAAGTTTCGCGTGAGAGAGGCTCTTCTGGATTTTCGCTAAGTAAGAACACGCACCGTTAGAAATATCGGCCAAATACCTTGCTCCCACTTCCGCGATTAATATTTCATCCCGTTACACCGTGCGGTGCACCTGTCTCAGAAATGTTAGAAAATTTCAAGGCAGTACAAGTACTGCGGCTACACCTCGAAGGAGTCGCTCAGCAAAAATTCATGCATCGTTCCTGAACCCGTTTAACATTCAAACTGCCGAGACGTTTAAAGTTACTTGTTCGACATATTTTGATTATTTATGTTCAACCGGATAATATCCGTTTGAACAACAATAGTCTTCACCGTAAGTGACATAACGTGACGAATAAAACGTACGGAAAGATAGAAAATATTAATACTACCATGAGCTGATGAGACGAGATATATATAATATCTATTCGTTTCGATTTTTTCAGAGAATTGATTCAACAATCAATTATTTTCAAGAGATCCCTAGCCCCCAGTCGTCGGTAGCTCCGGCGTTAACTAATGAATTGTCACGAAAGTATGTCCGTCGTCGCGCGAAACGTTTCACTCGGTAAATTCTGCGAACGCACGAATATCCGTCTATCCCTGTTCGTCTGTTTATACGAGCGCAATTAACGAGACGCTTAGTTGACAAGGGGAACTTCCTGTCGGGAGTTTTATCGGATAGTTTACATGGTAAATGAGACGGGGTAACGTCGCTCTGTCAGACTGCATGCGTGCGTGCGGAGCAGAGCGTGGAGTAAAGCACGAGCAAAGCACGGAGTAAGTGGATACGCGTGAGGAAGCGATTTTCTCGACATTTCGCGACTTTACGGCATTTCCGTCGGCTTTACGACGTTTCGATGCGATGCCCGAGTCTTGCATGAAAGCGATAGCTAAGCCGCCTGCTGCATTTTTAATCCGTTCACTCTGCTCCAGTGCAAATTTCCTTCGGGTAATAAATGTTGTACGTACTGGCCCGCTCGAGCTCGGGAAAGTGTGTGAAATGACTTCAATGATACGGATTCGAGACAGTCTGCATTAATGCGTGTAATGATTGTATGGAATTTCATACGCGGATGTCGATGTGTTGCGGGAATTAGTGGGAATTTTTCAATTTAGTATGTAGTGTATGATGTAACATTAGAAGCGTCAGACGTAGAAGACAGTAGAGATTCGTATTGCACGATTTTCAACAGTATCACGCTCTTAAATCTATCGTCTCACATGTTCCCTTCTGCTTCTTAAGAGACGTCTAATGAACGGCAATGTGCGGGTATTAGCAATTATCTGCTATTAATATATATTTGACGCAGGCAAACGTTATTAAGGAATGAGACGATTCAGAGTAATAGAATGCGGGCGGGATGAAATTGAATTTTAAACGGATCTTCATTAGTCTTATTTCAATGACTTCAGCGTTACGACGCCGATGCGGAATTTATTCGAATTTTTAATGTCCATAACTCTTGTAATGGCTGTAACGCTCGTCGACCGTGATTTCTTTTTTATTTTCAGGTTTACAGAGACGCGTGGAGGGGATAAAATCTCATAAAACGCGCAATTCTGGGAGTGGAATACACGACCTTAGCCGCCGTAATGCCGCACAGATGGCAGCCTTAATTACGAAGCGCAACACTTGATACGGCCGGAAATTGGTGTGTCGAAATTTCGGGTAGAACAGCTGCCACTGGCTCTATCTACGATTCGATTAAACAATGAACGCGCATAATTTTAATTCGATTGCGGCCGGCAGTGTAATTTGATCGAGTTATTGCTCCGGGCGTTTAGTCGGTTTCCTGTTCGAATTTTGAATCGATTAGGTTGATATCGATGCCAATTAATTCGTGCGAAGTGTTCATGTACTTTACAGTAGAATTGGGAAAGTGACTCATTCTGCGTCATACGAATCCTCTTTCGTACAATTGGCGTCAAAAGAAGGAAATTAAAATTGAATATTTCTGACTAATGCATCAATGCGTCTCTATCGACAACTTTAATTAAAAGCAAGGTTTCGTTCGTAGAACAATGTTTATCAACGATGTTATTTTTAGCCTCGGATAAAATAATCAAGGAATGCTTGCTGTCGCGTATCCGTGGAAATGGCGGGTGATTAAATGTTATTTAATTTCGCATGTTCTTTCCGGGTTTTACATAGCGATAGCCGGCACAGACAAATTGAGAAATAAGTAATAATGCGAGAGCAATAAAATGGCGAAATTGGCCCACGCAGTGTGGGACAGCCAACAATCCTAATTAGTGAGCGCGACCCTTAACACAACGGCAAACTTCCAGCTGGAAATTGCAGCGGAACGCGCGAATTTGTTATCCAATTCCGACACGAAATCCCTTTCAGTTTATCGTGGATCATTCTGAGGAAAAATGCGTCTGGCACTTTACTCACAGTGTCCATATTTTGCCCTCCTCTTCTCCTTTTATTCTCTTCCGCTCATCTTCTTCCTGTTCTTTCCTCTCAGTCTCCTCGCATCTTCTCGCACTTCTTTATTCCCCGACGTCTCTTTCCATTACAATTATTTTAATCGTTCGCTTAATGCTTTTTAACTCACCGCACTCTGCCACTTTGTTTATGTTCACGTGAATATTTTCGATGCATTCGGAAGATTGCGAACTTGCTCCACTCTCATGCCTCGACACTTGGTTCATTCGATGGCCTTTCCATGTTGTACGGTTCACTTTTATTGGGCAACATTTCATATTTGTTTGGACACTTTTGATACACGTTCGAATTGTTCTAATACTTATTCAGCCAGTTCCTTGATTTATAGCGTCGGTCGATTGATTTCAAAGGGTGGCCTTTAAATTCTTTGAGGTTTTTTTTTGTTTTACTTTTAACATGCATTTATTTATTTAGTTACTTGAAACATTCACGCTGCCAGTTCAAACGGTCATTCCTGACACATGCTCGGTTGCCTTCCATGCATATTCAATCGGTTTCAATATTTTCGATGTCACTCTTAAATTTATTGTCTTACCTCGATATAAAGACTGTGAAAATATTGAAACATTATGACTCCCTAAATAATATCAGGTCTTTATATCGACCGTCAGTATCGTCCGACTTGAACATTATTGAAACTTTATTCGGATGGCTCGGACGAAAAATTTATGACAGCGGTAAAGAATATACGCTCCGGGAAGTCCAATAAAGGCGGAAGAGCCGGTATAGAATAAAATTTCAGGACGCATCATAGAAAATACAGGAACGCGATATGCAATCAAATTCGATACTCGACACGATAATATTCTCTGAAATTCAGACTACCAGAAAGTATTTAAACATCGTACATTGAGTCATTTATTTTTCTCTCGGCACCATTGTACACAGACTGTACACTGAGATTGCCGTAAAAATTTCGATATTTGCAACTGTGCCTATTACAATTCCACCATCTTAAAGGACTCGACCAACATGAAGCATAATCATCTTATTTCTTATCATAAATATTCTTTCTTCACCTATTCATCTTATCTTTACTGAACCGCGCCGGCCCGTAAACCTAAATTAAAAACAAAAGAAAATGCTCCAAAATTCGTACGTTTTTAACGTACGATCACTTCGCCGCCGAAAATTCCGACGCCACTTGACGAACGCGCGCGTCGTGCATAACGATCCCGAAGTTTTTAACATACGATCACTTCGCAGCCAGAATCCGACGCTGCTCGACGTGCGCGAACAATAGTGCATAAAAATGCCGAAGTTTTTAGCGCGCGATCACTTCGCAGTGCAGAACCCGACGCTTTCATTATTACTCCCTGCACTTGGAGTGATTCAGCCGCTCGGAACTTTTTCGTCGCAAATCATTCACGAGCCAGTTCGTTAACGCTGCGTGTCTCGTAATTCATCGGCGAGAGAGGCAGAGAGAAAGAGAGACAAAGCTCCGAGGGCTGTTTATAGTTGCAGCGTGCGCGCGGCTTCTGAATTATTTCCGTGATTCTCGCCAATCGAGAGCGACGGGCGCCGCGAGTTTGACGAATCGCAATTTTCCATAGGCAGAGACACGCTGAAAGGTACCGTCGGCCCTTTTGATTGAAAAAGACTCGACTGTGCCCTGAAAAACGGCCAATTCGGCTAATAGGCTCTAGCGTTGTTCTGCGCATATTTTCTGTTTTTGCTCTTTCGCGCTTTTTTCTCGCTCGCGCTCCCAATTTTCCGGCTTGACGTACGACGCGTACGATCTCGCGAGTGTTGATTTAATTCCGCGCGTGCCGCTCGTGAATTTGACGAACGGCAAACAGGATCGTCCGCGCAATTTGTTGGCGCTAGATTTAAGCGAGAGGCCGATACGGCGAGCTTGACATTTTGTTATGATATTGATGACATAAATTTAATTGTTATCATTTTTATTAATGATTACTTGAATTAGAAGGACTTGCTTGCGGTTTGGCCGCGACGAAGGGCTCACTTTAACATAACTTAAGCTACAATTTTTTTTCCTAGACTTACAGCCCGACGCGTTTTAGTACATAAGAAAGAATGATATATGTATGCAAAAGAATTATAATATAGAGGATAGAAGAGAACCGTGAGACATAAATAAGAAAATGCTGGATTTTTGTTAAAATATATAGATCGTCGAGGAACTTTCAGAAAACGTTAATTTCAGTTTATTGAAACGTACGTCTTCGTTGTAGCAATACGTTAAATAAGTAATTTTCACCCATCGGCAGTTCTACCGTTCGAATCTCACTTTACACGCTTCACGAGCATCACCACTGACAGGGCTACTCCCCGCGCACGGCAGACTCGATCGTAAAGTCGGAAGCGGGACAAATTAATAACCGCATAAATTCCCCATAATCATTTCTCATTACCGGGGCGCAAAACACAGCTGCGTCCGGAAGAAGCATCCTCCGTAAAATTGAGCGCCATGAAAGCGTTAATTGCGCCGATCTGCGACAATAACTTTCTTCGCTAAAGAAGACGAGCCAGGGTGGAGTAGCAGGGGTCGGGGGGTGCCACGATAAAATCCCTGATAAACTTTCGGCGCGGGTGGGCCATCAAATTAATAACCGCGACCGTTCCATTTGCCGGGAAACGAGGATACGTCCAGGTAACATTTAGCGAGCGATACGGCCTGGGGAGCAATCGTGTGGCCCGCTCCACGTAACTTTATGGAAAAGTACGAGTCACTGCGGACGTCGGTAAGGAATAACATAGAACGTCGGAAAAAGAAAGAGTAAGAGAACGAGACAGAGAGAGAGAAAGAGAGTATCAGGCACGCGCGCACATTCTCATAAAGCGTGTCTCACCGTATTCGCGGTACGTAAAGGGAGAGTTCGCCGCAAGTTGATTCCTCCGAACTGGCACGTAAGCCCGACCGCCCCGAACCTTCCTCAACGGCCGTGCGAACCAGCCTCGTGCTCTTCCTCCGGCCCAGCGGCTCAACTTCCTCCCGCCGCGCCGCTCTTTATTATCGGCGTGAGCGCGACGTTTTTATCACCGGGCCGGACGTTTCCGCGAGACGCGGCGTGATTTAGAATTGCGGACCAAGAACGTGCCCCGTCGCTGGCCGGCACACCGCTCTCGGGGCCGACTCTTCACGCGCTGCTTCGATCCTCCGCTCTCGCCCGCGCAAATCTCTTTTCCATTCCTACGACAGCGTCGCGTCTCGCTGCATTCTCAAGCGCGATCGATCGGGATCGACGTGCACTTCTCGTTCGCAGTGCTTTTAATTTTAGACTTCGGATTACAGTCTCTTCCCGACGTCACTTCGAGCCGCGTCCGAGCCCCGTTCGACCTTGAACGATACATAAACTCATAATCCATCGGTTCACTTAATCCAGTTACTCAGACCCACTTCATCGTCCGCGGATCTCGATCCAAGAAAAGGGACGCTTGAACGTGAACTCTTCCTGCCACTCTTCCGATCGCGATCATTTTCTCATCTCCGTGCCGAGAGTCCGTCGCGATCGAGGCGCGAGCTGGTCTCGTCGCAGGGATCACATGCGTCGCTGACGTCATGGGCGATCATCGCGAGCCGATCGATCTTGTAGATGCGGCGAGAATTCAGTCGCGTTCGAATGGCATTCCCGCGGATGCACGGTCCTCGCGGTTAGGCCGCGTGGATCATACTGAACGGCGAACAGCTTGCTAGAGGCTGCGTCGTGAGAAGAGGCGGAGTGTATGCTCGCGTGGGCGAGAGCGAGAGGGGGAGAGAGCGAGGGGTAGGACGCGAGCGAGAGGGAAGAACCGTGGGAGTGAGAAAAAGGTGGGGGCGGAGGGAGGCGCGGAATTGGAAAGAGACGGAAATCGTGGCGCGCGCCAAACTTGTCGCTCTTCGTTTTTCGGACTCTTCTCCTCCCTTCCTCACGGCGTCGGTGTCTCCAACGCGCGCGAGAGAGACGCAGGACTCGACGCGCTTTAAACTTTCCCGCGGCGTCGTCCTTTCCTGCATTGTCTTCGTCTTACTAATGATAATTCGTGTTTTGTACCCATTTTTCGGAGGGGTCTTTTCGATGGTCATTCAAGGAGTCTTTTCTTGTCCTTTCCGTCTTTGTGTTCTTTGTGGACTATATTTTGTCTCCTGTTGGGAATCTTCGAAAGAGAACACAGATACGGTGGATATTTGAAGCGAGTACGAGTCTTTCGAAGGAAAAGCTCGTAGACTGATAAATTTCAAGGTCTGAATCGTTAATCAACAAATTCCTCGTTATTCAACATAAATCTTACCCAATTTACATAACTTATAACAGCACTCGCAGAATTCCGCACAGCTCACACACGAAAAGCATACTAATTCCCTCGAGACCGAATACGTCGGACTTATGGTCGACTTATACTACTGAAAATCTCGAATTCTCCACTAAACCATGTCTTCCATCAAAAACTGACCGGCTCGACCTATTCTACGTCATACCAACCTATTATTCCTCCCTCTCCCGTACTCGTTATAATCGCTTCTTTTGTATCTAACAATAAGTGTACCCACTGCTACAGAGAACGATAGAACGATGCACATTGAGTACTCTCGACGAAATTCGCTTACAGCAAGCGATTAGGGCCCTCCCGCCTTATCAGATCGGACGTTCTCGAGGTAGTGGATGTGGAACGGAATTAGACGAAGATAATGCTGGCTCGAGTGTTCAGGACAACGAGCAGGGAAGCCGGACTAGGAGTAGGAACGGGAGCAGGAGTCGGTTGGCCAGAGGAGAATGGACCCGATTAAAGTTTAGGCTTGACGATGTCACGGGTCATATCGGCGCGGAAATTGCGCGCCGGCGCTGATAAACGTTCTCAACGTGTCTTCTCGCGTTAAACGATCGAGATGGGCGCCCGGGACGATCGATCATTCATAAGGGATCCTGTCTTTCTTCGTTCGAACGTACGAGAGTCTCGCAAGACTGTCAACGATCGGAATCGATAGTTGTGTTGCATGCAATTTGTGTAACGATACGGTATTGGGTAATGTCAGACGTTGCTGTTTGCGTGTATTTTTAACAGAAGGGCCTGTCGAGCAGGTCAAAATTACGTGTTTTACAGTTTTGGTATAATCGTTACGAAGTTTCAAGTCATCTTGTTTAAAGAAGTTTTGCTTGAATTTTATTGAATATTGTATAGATTATCAATTTCGTACAAAATTCAGAAAGTAATATAGTCTGTGAATAATATTATTATTCCAGAATATTAAACAAGTCGTTTTGCTACTCTCACAGTTGTTGCTATATTGAAATATCGTGACATTGCACAATAGGTTAATGAAGATTGAATTATCGAAAAACGGTCATCTGCTAAGCGACGAGTAAAGAAAATCGCGTCGAGCGTAGGCGTGAATTCGTTCAAACTTTTGCTCGAAGAGTCTATCGTACGGAAGAAAGCGAGAGCAAAGAAAAAAATGGGCGCGAATTTAATTAGTCGCCCGAACGGAAATGTCTACCATGCTCTTTTCAGCCCGTTAATTAATCGCGCGCTACTGCTTTAATTAAGGAACTTTTCGGACAAGCTCGCCAATATCTGTACTGCAGCTTTCAATATAGCAACATTCTCGACAAAGCCTACACTGTTTAAAGTACGCAACATCTACATATAACGATGTCCCAATTATTGAAACCCTCGATAATACAGATTTCATCACAGATATTTGCAGCATCAGTTCGAAACAATATGTTTCGATATGATTGAACCATAATGAATGTCAAACTTACCAGAGTCCGTCTTCGTGCTCGAAATTCTCATCACACTTCCACAAAGAATCACTTTCTGTCTGCTCCGACAAACATCCTGAAAACTGTCAACAGATGTCACAAATTTAAAAAGACTCGTCTCTCAAATAGAAACACGACACGCAATTTATAAATGACGTCCACCCGCGGCCAGCGCCGCCTCGCGGTGCAAGACTGAACTAACGATCGTGAAACTTCGGCACCAAGACGTGGCGCTACTGTGCCAATCTCAGTGATCGTCGTGGTTTGAAATAATCGTGTGGTGCGCTTATATTGTTCCGGTCAAATTAAGTGAATTTTCTAACGTTGTGACGTTTTTCGCTTGTGTTAATTGTTTCTTCGTTTGTGATCGCGTCGCTGATCCTGTTTTTCGTTCCAGTCTCACTGGAGAACGCGATCCTGCTTCGGAATCGACGAAGACAAACTTTGATGGTTAGGAGCCGTTTGGGGTTGCTTCGGTAAGTTTGACAATCAACAATACTCTTGAACATTACTCGTTCCCTTATTTGCGAATCGTCTCGCGACTCATCGAACGTTTATTCGATCGTTGCCGTAAACAATCCACGGCATGTCGCTCGCATATTTTATCTTTAAACAGCATGCATAATGCATACACTTAACACATTATCATTTCCACACACATACAGGCTGACGCATACATTCACCTAACCCTACAAAATATGCAACGTTTCAGTACTTTTTAATTTTCTTTCTATACAACTGTCAGGATCGGAAGAATGACGGCGCGCAGTGTCCTTCGCTTGTACATTAATTACGGAACATTCATCACTTTAGTTGACTTTCTTATTGCAAGCGTCGCAACTGTAAGAATTATGATCCGCAGGAATCTTCGTGGATTTTTCGTAGTCGCCTCTCACGAGAGACAGGATATCCGGCGCAAGTTTGTCAGGGCGTTGCACGTATACGTATATATATATACATATCTGTATATACATATTGAGGCTGTTCATCGGCGGCGTGAGAAACGGCAATAAATCTTCGAGGGCGAGTGCATCTTCCGCGAAAGATGGATCTTAGGGCCAGATGGCTTTCATTGCGATCCGAACGCTACCGACGGACTGGATTCGCAAATATTGCGAACGCAAGCGTTTCCAAACCGACGTCCGCGCGAAGTTGTAAACTTCGTAATATCGTCGATTTGATATGGCTTAAAGCGTTTCGACATTTTAGATACTCGGCATTTCGGAACGCTGAACAGTTAGCAAAGGGTTTCTGGTCGGTGTCAACTGCGAACGTGCGTTCAGAAATTTTATCCACTATCGATATTCATGTCATGCATTATTCATATTATATTAGTATTCCATGCATTCGGATTAGTGTCATACCTGTCGAATGTCGACATTCTAGTCTGACTATTCTGATTAGTTGGTATCAGTGATGCACGTTATTCGAATTGTTTCGAACAAGTATTTATCGGAGATGATCATCCAAATGAATGCTTGTGATTCGAATATTTCATGCGGATAGGAACAGTGCGAATAATTGCTGAGTATGTGTGCGTTCCCGTGTACGTTCGGTCGATTCATGTTCTATTTCAATTGCATTCATGCAAATTAAGATATCTACAGAATGTAATACATTTAAACAATAATAATATTCATTCAAATTCTTTTTAGTAGCACTAAATACAATTTTATCAGTTGTCCGAATAACGTTTTGTCGAGCGCTGACTCGAATCAATACTTACAAGTCACATCATCCAGTACATTATCATTACTATAAAAAGAAAGAAAAAACGAACACTTCAACTATATCCTAATGATTATACTTATGTAACTTACAATTAGAGGAACACGAACAAGCGCTTAAACAAAACGATGGAATAAACTACAAAGTACAACAGTAACAGAAAGATTAACGAATATAATACAGTAAATTAATGATACGTATTTGACGACAGTACGAGACATGAGACTCGTAACGAATATTTTATTGTGAAACCAGAGGGAACGCTTCAGCGTTTACTTTTTGGAAGCAATATACGACGTGTGTACTATAAAACGGTTTTTTGACCGGACATAGCCATAGACTGACGGTTTATTTATCGTCGCCGTTGCGACGGAACAATGGCAAGAAATAACGACTCCTATGACTCGACGTATTTCGACAGAGTCAACGACGCTACGTCTCATCTCCGTGGATTAATGGTCCCTGGCATTCCGGGTCCGCACACGGTCGTTGAAGAAATCTGTAGTGTAACGAGAAAGAATAGAGAGATGAAGTCGCGTTGGAATATGATGTACGACTCGTTATCGGCGCGAAATCTATCGATTCGCTATCGAAGTAAGCGAAGCATGACAAATGTTGCGAATTATTGACTCACGTTTCAGCGAGCAGCGTAATAACGAATCTGTCAAGAACGCTCGACAGTTCGATATAGGGACGTTCGATTCTCTGGATAGAATACATTTTTTAAACGATTTCGTTAAAAAATCCAAATAAATAAACAGATCTTGAAAAAAACGATTCTTTAGCATTAAGAATTGAGCTCGAGTTTAAGAATAATAAATGCTGCAGATTCTCTTGAAAAATCCAGATAAAAGAATCGATTCGGAATAATCGATCTTTTCGTGCTGTTCTTATCCGTGCGATTCGTTACACGTCACGTAGAAAAGGTTTCACATTTTGGCCTTTGCGAATTAAAGAGATTGTAGCGCATCCCACGAGGTATCCTCGACCGCATTAAATCGTTTTAACGTCCGTTTACGTCGGGACATTGTATGAGAATCGTCCCGGGATCGTACTCACTCTCCGATGTTAAGCTCTTCCCACGCTCTCCTCGTTTCTCCGGAAAAGATTTCCTCGAACGCGACGATTTAGAATGAAGCGAAACTAACAATAAGATCTGGCGAGCATTGCGCTTCCTCGAACTGACGCTTCCGGCCAGAATTCCGCGACACTTCGTTTTCCCGAGCGACACTTGCGTCTTTCCACGAAAAAGATTTTAATGAAACAGAGGAAGACTACTGCCCAAAATTCGGTCGAGTGTCGGGATCAGACTTTTCTATATTCAGAAGTTTTTTTTCATTTAGATTTACGGGCCAAAGCCCTTTAGTACGTGGGAGTGAACAAAGATATATGGAAAAAGAAGTATAAAATAGAAGTTCTTAGAGAACCGTGAAACGTAGATAACAAAAGAAAAGAGAAAGAGAAAGAAAAATAAGTAGCACAGAAGAAAATGGGACAGAGAAAGATGTAATAAGGGCCTAAATAGATGTAATAACTTCAGAAAGTAGAATTATTCCGAATTCAGCGATCATCTGTCCCAGCGTTACCTTCCTTTTGTCAATCCGTTCTTTGAATGATTCGAACGCGCTCGAAATATCCGGCGGCTCGAGGAATCGAGTGCTAATTGTAAGACGTAACACGTTAACCGAGAATTGGCTCGCGGAACGTTGATCAGTGGCACGTGAAACGATTCGATTCTCCCATTCATCCGTTTCGTGGGTGGATGAGCGGGCTCGGTCGACGGCTTCCGAATCTAATCTTCGTGTCCGTTTGCCCGGGTCTATGCGACCCGGCATTTATGCGTTCTGTCTCTCGCCATTTATCACATCCCGCCCGACTCCTTGCCGCACAGCCCCATTATGCCAGGGCAAATTTATATTCACACTGCAACACGTTCGTCGAGAATTCGAACGCTCTCCTGAGAAACGTGCTTAACAAGATAAACGTATCAATGCTAGCAATAAGCAACATAAATCTTTGATGACAAATTCGGGAAGGCAACGCTTTATTTATTCATTCATTCACGGCATAGACCCATTTGACAATAAGATACTTATATAGAAAAGACGAAATACCAAAGAAACAACTGATAATCGTGATAGCTACAATAATAATTATAAACTAGAATAGCATAGGATAATATATAGCAAAGGCACTTATCTTTTATATCCAATTTTGATGTCGCGTTCAGTGAGAGGCCAGCTGGCGAAATTGCACGTCCGTCCCTGGTATGCTCGTTGCGCTTATGGAAGCTGATAACGGGTTAAAGGATTCCTCTGAAAAATGAACGGCGCCGTTTGTGCGCCGACGGAATAAGGGACGGCGGGAACAAAGGAGAGGAATCGTCGCGATTTTCGAGGCGAGATCTTCCGAGCCGGAATCGAGAACAATCGGGACGGTTCCTTCTAATTAAGAACGGCAGCCGTGCCTACCCCCCGGCCACCCCCGTTTTTCCGTATTTCTACACTGCGAAAGTATATCTGGAGCGTGGAAAGAAAGCACCCCGCGTCGTAATAATCGTCGACACAGCATCGTTACACGACAATGGCCCCTTTTCTTCTATTTTCGACGATGAAAAGAAGCCGACCGGCCTGCCCTCGACGTTCTCTCACTTCTGTGCGGATGATGAAACGACCTGCATTCGCGGGCCCTCGACTTTCGGCCGACGAATTGAATGGGGTGGGTTAGGGGCGAAAGGGTAAGGGCGGGGGGCGTGATTTTCGTCGACGCTTTGAACGTTGATCCGTTCGATTTTTGCGGCTTCCCATTCCTTTTGACGGATAGATTCTTCTTTTTTTTCTGGGTAGTAACTATTCGTTGCTTCTTAATCGCAGCTGTATGCTGTATGTTGTGCGCGCAGAGAGAGCGTTTGTAAGGGCCGTGGGACGCTGTAAGATTGTGTGCTGGTTCGTAGGAAAATATGTTTTCTTCGAGGATTTACTCAGAGGATACGAAAAAAAGCTAGGTCCGATATACAGGATTTATTAAATTATTACAGCTATTATTATTATTACGAGAATACACAATTTTTACATATACAATATAATATATTATATATATATATTTATATATATATATTTCTCATTATTTACCTCTTTTCTGCATTTTATACACGCCACTTCTCACCCAGCACTCAACAAATTGTATTTCTCTTTCTCTCTCTCTTCTTTTTCATACAAATAGAATGAATGTCCAGTTTCGTAACAAACGTACGCAACTGTTGTGAATGATCGCGAGGATATATATATATTTTTTTTTGTTCAATTGGAGACACATGAAGGAATAAATTAAAGTATGCGATTTACAAGTAGCGACGATAATTAATATAATAATCATTGTATTTGTATATATTAATTAATATACCAAATGGTCATTAGTCACGGATATTAGTAATATTCAATGTACAACATACTGTGATTATGTTGTAACGCAATATTACCATCATATCATTATGCAATAGTAATATCGTTACAGAAGCGGCACGATATCGTTAGACAACACCGTTTATACATTAATATAATTACGTTCGACCGTATTAATTAACATATACAAATGTACTCATTATTCACACGCCACTTATCTCGCGCCCATCAGTCATTCTAATAATCGACACTTTGTCATCGTTATTCAATATTTATTATTATTACATAATTATATTCGGTGTGCTCGAAAAGAAAACTTAAACTCTCCCTAATGCTTAAACTCTCTCATCCCCATTACGTTACACGACGATTGTACACGAAAACGGTCGAGTATAATAATTCATTAATTATACACATTTAATGTGCGGACGTACGCGAATGCCTCGTGAGCCACTTAATTCGAAGAATTCTTAATTAACAAACGCCCCGAGCCCCTGATTAATTCGTTTTTGCCAACTCACGGCCGCCGAAAGTTCGCCGTGTTTTCCCTTCCCGTTTCGTTTGGCTTTAATAAAGAAAAAAGGCAAAAGACTGGTAGATCCACGGAAAAGTTTCGAAGTCAGCGCTGCGAGTTGCTCGAAATCGTGGAACACTTTTCTCATCCCTTCGCGATCGATGCACGTGTAAACAAGTAGTCGGAAAAATCGCAACGAGACGTTTCATTAAAAAATTGCTTAACAAACAGCACCCGTTTATTGACTCTTGGAGTGTGACTATTCGTTCCCGCGGTTTTCTTCAGTTTTCCTTAACGCTTTGTGCTGTGCTTTCTTTTTGTTTCTTCCGTCTGATTCTGATGTTCGGAGCGCATTCCTTTTCGTTCGTTAAGCAGGGTGGTCCGAATATATTGACGATCTTAAACGTTCTCAGAATCGTGGCTGGCGGAACGTTTTTCGTGATATTCCGAAGATCGAGAAAGAAAATGAACGGTCACTGACAGACTTTTCCACTCGCCACCATTTCTGATAACAGCTTCTATATTCAAGATCAATCTTATCCACCACCCCACGCACACGGGTGTACTCGCATACGTATCATGCGCGAACGAAACAATTTATTCCGGCGTCGCAAATTCGCTCGATCGGCAACTCGAACAATATATCATACAAAAAATATGCGCGCGTTATGTCTATAAAATATATTCTCATGTACATTATACAAGCCCGTCGTCAAGCATCGTCCCCCGAACATTTCCCGACATTCACAGAGCAGCGAGTCGTCAGCATCGAACGATTGTGTCGTACTCTCCATCGGCTTTTCACAGTGCCGGCAAGAAATTTGTTGGAGACGTTTCGAAGGACTTTCGTCTCGCTCTTTCCATTCCGTGTTCTTCTTCCTCTTCTTCCAATCTTCGTTCTCCGCTTCTTCGTTCACCCTACTCCTTTCTTGCCCGCCTTAAAACTTGCAACAGATGTCTCGGCTTTGGTATTGATATTTAACTATTTCGCTTAAATACGCTTCTCCGTAAATGCTAAGGCGATAAAAATACTTTTAACTACTTTCCTCGTCGCTTGCCTCGCCTCCACTCGATTCGCTCGCTCGCTTCTCATTACTATTAATGCGCGTATGTACATGTGAACATGTCGGGCACGGATTCTCATTATACGTTCTCGTCACTTCTTTTTCTATCTTCTTTACTTCTCTCGCAAATATCGCAACGTTTTGACTGCTCAAACTTTCGTTTGCCGACGCGAATAAAATTTCTTGCCAGCCTCCAGGACTGTTTCGACTTTCTGGCGCTCGACATGAGTTCGCTTCGTAATACAGGCTTGAATCGGGCAAATGGACCGAGTTGTATGTTCTGTCGCGGTAAAGATGGAATCGACGGAGAAAGTTCAGAAAGCGAAGTCGGAGATATACTTGTGCGAACTGATACATTATGATCTATGCAGCGATCGTTCCAGTTGCGCGAATCATCCTGCACGTCTCAAAGATTCACTTTCACACTAGTAGAAAGTTTCACGGTACCGCGTGAAAATTGAACCTGAACGAAACCGAAATTTCTTTATTATTATAAAAAGGCGTTCGCGGAAAAACGTTGTCGCGCCGTTCGTAAAAAATGGCCTCCATCCCACCCTCCGAAATTGAAATAGAAAAGTCCGGCAACCTAAAATCCTCCGCTCTCACCGCCTTCTCTCTGTCTCCACTCTCACGTGTTGTGTATAATAATAACGTGGTCAAGTATAAACGTGTAAAAGCTAAATCGAGATTTGTCTCTCATTATGTTCTTTACGTTTTTTTTTTTTTGTTTATCGGGCTTCATTCTCTTGATACGCTTTGTTCCGCGGTTTTCGTATTCGGATTTCGCGAAGTGACGTAGGCAAGAGAGAATTGCGCTCATTGTCAGTCGAGACTGCGAAACGAAAGGCTCGATCGTTGAACTTGACGCGCAAATAATTTGCGGACGTTGTATACGGTTTCGTCTTCGTGTCCGGCGTGTGAAAATCATTTACCAAGTAATGAAGCCTTATAGTAAACGGCGGTATCCGGTGAAGAATGCACTCTGCCGTGCAGTAATCAGTTTGCCTCATTGTTGAGTATTTGTTTCTGCTTCTTCGTTTGTTCGTTATATCTTCTTTAGCCTTTGCGCAGACATTTTGCATCTCACGTAAAAAATGGCAAGAAAGTCGTTAAGAAAACGATTCGACTACCAAGAATCGCAAAAAACGAGCCACGCGGTTGTAATCGGTTCGGTTGATAAATAACGAATCGCCGCGACTGCTTACGTTAGATCCGATCGATTCTTAATCGATCAGCTGTTACTTGCGAACTACCTCGTACTAAAGTGAATCGTAACATGTACATACGGTACCGTCTCTTTGTTTTTTTTTCTCCCCCAACGGCTATTTGATCTCGTTACTATTTATACTACTCTGCGTCGAGCTATGTATATATAGGATGAGCTAAAAACTGTATTACAGACTGGGGACAAAGTGATTTCGTACGGTCTGCGAAACAGGACGTCGTTACAAAAAAAAAATGATACTTTCCATTTTCGTTTATTCGTTCGCGTAGAATCATTTTGTTCCCAATTGCAACCACATTTTTAGACACCCCCTCCCCCCTTGGCCTCCGTCTAGATTCGGAGATTAAGGATAATGCTATTTACTATGTTACACGATGGATAAATTAAACAATTGCCCCGTATCGAAATTCGTTACATCTTGCATTTACATGTCGTGAACGGAATTCATATCTCTCGCACACACTGTGCCATCCTCTTCCCATATTACTGCACATCGTTTGCTTTGTATACTCGTGTTTGTGTATATGAATGCGTGTGTACGTATGCGTATTCGTGTGTAGAACATACTGGCCGTGCGCAATTAAAATTATTTCAGACTCTCTCTCGTTTAAATTACCTCAAAACGGAATATTTTCCTCTCCTGTTTATAGTCCGACAGACTCGCGTCTTGAGGGGAAAAAAATCAGTACGTGTGTTGCTATTTTTTTTGTCTCTTTTTCCTTTTCACTTTTCTCTCGTCCCTACATGCTCCCGTTCGCTGGTCTCCGGAAAATTCGTTCGCTCCTTACTCCGTCGTCTCTTCTCTTTTTTGCGTTTTTTTTTATTGTTGTTTTCGTAATTGCGTATTCAGTCTTCGATGCCTCAGCGCTTGTGTTGCGATTAGAAAGACAGAAGTTGTCGATGGAACCGGGCGTTCCTTCGCTCTTTTTCACGATCGCTTTTACGGATTTGTTCTTTTCTCTCCTTCTCTCGTTCGTTTAATTCAGACAGTTACGTTAACGAAGACACATACGGATTATAATAGGATGTTCGGATTGTTACGAAGCGGTACTGTATATTCCGTAAAAAGTCGCCCCTCTAGCAGTAGGCGTTCCGTGAAACGAAGGTCGACCGAGCGAGGCTGACGTCGGGACACGATGAAAATTGTTTAGTCGGTAGAAAAAGCCGTCGGCGACTTTCGGCGTCAGTTGAGACGATCGTGGTAGAACGAGGTCTCGTACGGGTCCGTGAACGTCCATCCGAGGTCCTCTAATCTCATTCGGTATACCACCTGGCTAACGATTACGTTCATCGAGACCCGCCTGGCGAGTCTTCTCAGCATTCGCCTGGACGAATCCTTGCACGAGCTCCACACCCAGGCGAGAAATCCGTTCTTGTGATCTGCTACTCGCCTGCTATCGAGGTCCTCGTCCCTGTCGACTGGGTCGCCGGCGTACCGTACTCCGTAAAACGCGGACGCGTCGTCGGAGCACCAGGGCTCGCTCAACTCTGGACGCTTCGTTAGGTCAAAAATGTTGAAGTTGTCGAAATGATCGAAAGTGCTCGTGTAATACGGTCAGGCTTCCGTCTCACCCTTCAGCCTGAAACGGGCGAAGTCCTCGAATATTATGTCGTCGTCGCCGTCCGCTTCTCTGTGTGACAGAACAATTGAGGAATCGATCAGTGTTCGGTGATTTTTGGAAATCTTGATATGGGTAAAAGTGTCGTGATCGAAATGGAAGGTGTGACAGATTTGTTGATTTTTAATTGCATGGTGATGTGAATCGACGTAACGATGGATGAATGAAGGATTCATTTTTTGGGCTGTTTTTGTTTTGGGTAGATCGTATTTATAATCGCCGACGCGTATTTGAGAGTCGTTAAATTGGCGGGTTATGGAGGATTGATGTATTCGATCCGGCGACAATGAGTAACGAGGCAGGTTGTTCGGAGGATGGATAGAATGATTTCCGTCTAGTCGAACGATCATTTTTACTCGACCGCCGACGATCCGTTCAATCCAATTCCGTCCAATTAATTTTAATAAAAGCACGTTTCGACAGGGGTCCGATCGTCGCTGACTGCCGTGCGAATGTGAAATCGTCGAATTAATAGCTACAATTAAATTCACACGGTACGCACGTACGTAGATTTGGCGAGCGTGATAAGGATCGATGAAGAGATCGCGAGGGGAAGACGTGTTGCGAATACTGGAGCGTAATATCCGCGAATTCCGGCATACTGTTTGCTTTGAATTCGTTCACGATTTGGGAATGAACGAAAATAGCATGGACCAGACGGTAGTTTGGTAGACTGGCTATCGTTTGCGGCTTTCGATCGTTCGTTTCAAGTTTGAGCCATCATGAGCAACTTTGAATATTCTTTCCGATTACGACTTAAAATCCACTCTTCGATCGCGTCGTTAAATTTTAAATACAGCCTTCAAACCTACGTGCTCGACTAGACGAAGTTCTTATTACAGACTGACTCTCGTATCGTACATCAAATCGTGAATTTTGCCAGCAACTTTCAATACTCCTTTCAATTTCAAAACTTCAAATGCAGCTTCGAATCAGCATTGCGAATGCCAACTTAAAACAGTTTCAAACCGCGACTTCGCACGCGACGAATTCAAATCGCCACTTCAAATGCCACCTTCAATCTCGAATTTGAATCCCTTACGTGTCCAACTGGATGAGGTTCGTGTCGAGTGGAATTTCGCCGGCGTCGTTTTTGTGCGTCGGACTGGGTCGTGCCGTCGACGGCGCCGGCTCGTCCTCTTCCGGTTTCGGGTGCATCAGGATGAACGGAAGTTCCGCCACCAGTTCACTGTACCGAAAGACAACGTCGTCAATTGCACCGCTTTTGCGAACGAGTACATACATGGTCGCACAGAATCGAACAACGACAGGAGCAGACAGCGCACTGTTTCAATGTCTGTCACGCGCCTGACTACCTTCGTTGTTCCTCGAACGAGACTCAGGAAAAGGACAAAGAGGAGTCGGCAGAAAGATCGACTGCACAGAAATGCGCAGATCGCTGTTAACCCTCGGACACTCGACTGAAAAATGAGACACGCAATCCCACGATGGGTCATTTTGACCCGTCCTGCAGGACGGCAACCCGATATTTTAAATTCATAAACATTTTATTTGTCTAGATTTATGTGAGACGAGAACCTCAAAGTAAATTCAACGCGACCAACGTAACACCAACATTATTGTTATAATTATTAGAGTATGTGTTATAGGTAACAATCCGGGAAATAAATGCTGCGGAATTCGGTCAAAAATAGTTAGGTTACTACGTCTAACCCATTCCATTTATAAAACACTGACGACCATGTCGCAAAAAATTATAATTTTGCTCGAACAAAGTTGTAAACAATTTCTAAACAAATTGTCAACGTCTAAAATACATTGCAACGTCGCTATAATGTACTTAGGCAAAAATTTGGATTTTGCTCAAAAAATGGGTTGACGTTCTTCAGGCTTCGGGTCAAATTGACCCATCGTTTGTATCCGAGGGTTAAAGGTTTGTCGGGAAAATGATTTAATGATCGTGGCCACTCACCCTGCTAACGCGCCAAGGCAAAGTTTCACTTTCACTTTGTACTGGACGATGATCCCGAGATTTTCACGCTGCGACGGATCCACGACTCTGCAGGCATAGTCAAGGTGTGAGAACGAGACACTGAATACTATTCGCCATTTCGGAGCTCGGCGCAACGCAACCGACGGAAACCAAGGGAAGAAGAAGCTGAGCCAAGGTAGAACGAAAGCAAACGAGAAAGCGGCATGCACTCGAAATTATGCGGAGCGGTACCTACTCGCGGGAGTTGCGGTGAGATAAAAAAGTATCTTCGGGGGCGGTTCGCAAGGAATGTCGTTGAAAAGATGGTCGAAAAATCGGTCGTGTCACGGATCTACGCTGGTCGAAAGATCGACGGAGAGGTCTGGATGTGGTGATCGTTCGTGGATATTAATTTTGTGTATGTGTGTGTGTGTGTCTGTTAAATGGGAATTTTATTCGATTCGAGTCTTTCGGTTTTAACGGTTCCGCCTCGGTTCGAGCGAACGAAAATAAGTGGCGCAGCAAATTAGTCTTTAGTAAGCTGAGCATGCGAGCCAAGCGTATTTTACAGCAGCGTATAAGCGAACCGTCGATGTTCCGATGCAGATCGAACTCAGTGAAGGAGTTCTCAGGCTCCACGTCGGTACTCGCCGGCATCTATCGCTAATATTCTCGTATTTATCCAGCTCAAAACTGGCTGGCTACACTGTTCGCGCAGAAATTCGCTAACGAGAGAACATAAGCAACCCGGAAATGATGAAAATTCTGCAATTTTGTACACAAGTAGGCCATACGTAACACAACCCTATTTTTCGTTGGTCCCATATCTTGACATCGAGGTATGAATCACATCTTAAAAAAAATGTTCTTTATCGTCTAATATCCCAAGAACGGCAAGAGATACCGGAAAAAGTTTACTGAAAAATTAAATCGCTTGGTCGGATTCATAACTTTTCGGTAACCAGAGTTGTGTTACGCATGGCCTACTTTACTACCGTGCAAAATTTCAGAATTTTTAGAATTTCCGCGTCGCCTCTGCTCCCTCGTGAGCTTCGCCATTCAAAATGTTACTCGCATGACAATTTTTTGCCTCCCGCATGATATGTGAGAACGCGGCGCACGTGAACGTACGAGTTCTCCGACAATTTGTAACGAGCCGCCGGTGGTGTGGCACGAACCACCGGCCGCGATGTAGGTCAGCCGTGCGATATTCTTTTATTAGGTAAACTAACGTAGAAGCTGACGACGTCCTTGTAGAACTTTGCAAAAGCGTTTACTTTTTATCCCCCGACTGCCCTCGGCAATCCTCTATCTTAGTGCCCTGTCTTGTACATCGTGTTCTGTCGTATTTGTGAGCCGAAGTTTCGAGCGCGCGTCACTGCTTTTACCAAGTCGACCGTTGCGGCGCGTTTAAACTCAAATGTGGCACGATACCATGAATATTTCCTGCGGTCCACGTAGTAAAACTAGTTAGCGGATATATCAGCTTTACCGCTTAACCTGCTGCGAAGTTTAATAAGCATGGCGCAGCGCAGCCGACGTGTACATATGCATGATACTTTGCGAAGCAGCAACCAAAAAAAGTCGCGCCCGTTTTTTGAGGCCAGAAAATATAATCTCGCGTCTGGCGGCGGGAGCCGAGCAAAATTTCGAGTAAAATCCGTCGAAAGCGACAGGATGCGCCCGACGCGGCTCGTAAGAACCTTGTAATCCGGCGAACGCGGGCGAATCGATGGGGAGCGATAAATCTGGTCGGAAAATCCGAAAATCCGCGAACAAGAACAACAGTCGCATTAAGCGCGCGGGGTACGCTACAGAAACGTCAGGTTTGGAAATCTCGGGCTCGGGTCACGTCGCACCCAGAGACGGCTTTCAACTTTCAATGCTTCAATCCGTTCGCTTTCGCGGAAACTAACCACCCGCGCGATGCGAAAATCGCTGACATATAGATGACATATATCATGTACTTTTTTCGAAACAAGTGATTTTTACTTCTTCAGGTAGAAATAGCTATCGGTGTACTGGTCGCAGGTATATTCTAGTACAAACATCATCCTCGTTCGACAAGTCTTACTCGAACTTTCGCTCGAACACAACTCTTTCTTCCACGCGCATCGCCAATCGTTTTACCTCCCGCCCAAAGAGATGATTTGCTCAGCGAGTGCCTAACAAGGGAACATAGGCCGCCTGGAAAGTCGAAAAATTCTGAAACTTCGCACGCAAGTAAAGCAGGCCATCCGTAACACAATTCTAGTAACCAAAAACTTATGAATGCGATCAAGCGATTTAGTTTTTCATGAAACTTTTTTCCGATACATTTGACCGTTCTTGAGACATTTCACGAATAACGAAATTCTGATATTTTTTCAAGGGGTGACTCTCCCCTCGATATTGAACTACGACACCAACGAAAAGTAAGATTGTGTTACGAATGGCCTACTTTACTCGCGTGCGAAATTTCCCAATTTATTGGACCTTCCGTTCCGCATTGCCTGTGTTCCCTCGCAAGTGGCTTCAGATTGCAGCGTTCGCAGAAAGAAAGAAATGTCGAGAGACGGCGGAAGAGGGTGCGAAATATTGCATCGGCATCTCGCACCGTCGACAAGCAGCGGTATTGATAATCCTTACAGTGTGCTGGACGCCAGATTGGTGTCCTCGTCTTTGAGCTGGCCGTCGAGGGCGAGGCCCCATTTATCTTTGTTGTTGGCGAGAAGCGGTGTCAGGAAGAACACTTTGCTCAGCGTGAAACCTGGCCCGACAGTGCACCCCTCCCTGACAAAACATTTAGCAGAAATGTCTAGCCGTCACACGTTTCTCCATACGCAATGTGTCACTCTGCGCCTGCCCAACTTTCTTAGCATACGGACTGTCGCGGAACGACGGGCGGAAAATGAACTGCTCGATCGAGCTCGTCGGAAGGAACGAACGTAAGCGGAAGGAAAGCTTGTGGTCCTAGCGATCTCATGAAATGGTTCGAGGATCTTTCGTACGTTTGGACGGTACAACGAATAAATTGCTTCTGTACGATGTTGAATGTCGACGGATAGATATTAGCACGTTGACTGGTCAGAATTTTGTCGGCAGTCAAGGTGTTAATGGATGATCGAAGAAATTGTTGAGAAAGTCATTCTGTGGGAAGTGAAATCGTGTTGACCAGTTTGTGGATCTGGGTTGAGTTTAAATTCTTCTTTTTTATGTTTTCTTTCTACGAGCTCTATTAGCCGGGTAAGTTTATATCGATCATGCCGGGGTAGACTGTGTTCTATCTTTGTGTTCTGAGTGTGTATTTCTGCGCACGCGTGTGTGTACTTTTAAAGTGTACGCATGTAGAAACAAATCGTTGGCGGTGAACGGTCTGTGGCTTTATTCATGTAGTCCGTCGGGAAGAACTGTAATATTGGTTGATCCGAGACTCGATTTCGTGCGATTAGAATTGGATTTGTGTATTTTTATTTGGAATGTAAGTGGATGAAATGAGTCTTTAACTTGGATTTAGTGGTTTTGCGTAATGAGTTTGTGAATCGTTTAATCGAATGAACGTTACGTTTTAGTAAATTTGGTAAAAATTTCCTTGATTTTTTAGCGGTCCTTCACACATGATACAAAATATTGTATGTCACTTCTCTTCCGCTCTGCATCAATCCAGCGACCCAATACCTAGCGATTTCATTTAAATTTTAGATTCAGTTTGCACTCGTCCGCTGTGTACCAAACTTAAAACACGCGTGCAACTTGGTATTCTGCCAAACGTAAACCCGGCGCATAAATTTTAAACAACCGAGGATTAAACATTCGTCTGATATTCGAACATTTCTCCGTTTCACAGTTCTATTATTACGATATTTACATGGAAACGCCGGACACGTCTGTCGTTGCATAACAAACATTTTAATTTTTATTTCTCACTCCCGGCTAGATATGACAAATTTGGTAACGAATAATTGATGCCACTGTCAGCACGGTAACGTGTGTGAGGGGATGCTCGACGTCAAGGGGTGGCAATTTTAAACGGATCGTTCCTTTTCCCGTAATGTATCCATTCCCTCCCTCGGAATATATCGCTTTTATTTTTTTCTTAAATTTATTCCTTCCCTCCCCCGCACAATTGCCTCGGATTTTATTTATCACCGTTGTGGAAAGGGTCGGAGAAGGGTAGGTACGGGGGATGGAAGAGGGTCGACAGTAAGCTACAGAACATCGATCGTGTCAATTCTATAGTGTGGCATGTATCGTATACATATGTATGTACCTATGTATGCATGTATATATAAAAGAGTAGCTTGTGCACAGTGCAATACAGACTACGCAGAGGGGATGAATTGTCGGAAAGGGGTGAATCGTGGCAAGGGGGTTAATCGTTACGAGTGACCTGTGCCACAGGTGGATCAAAACGAAAATTCCCAGCGCAATATCTCGAAATAGCTTCCCCCTTCTCTCACTCGTTCTCCCAACGACATATTCTCATCTTTACTTTTTCTTTCGGCGAAGGAAAGAAACGAAACAATGTTTTCGCGGAAAAAAAAAAGATATCTCCACCGACATTTTCGATTTACTTTATCGCGTAGACTCACCCCTTTCCCGGGTCGTACCGCCATTACCGCCGCACCCTTTGGTTGAGAAGGGGGTTGGGGGTGGGGTGGGAGGTAAAAAAAAAAGGGGGAGAAAAAGATACTGTTTACAAGTGTAGATAGAGAAGACCATCACCGACCGAGATCCGCGGATCCACGGCCATAAGGTACGATGCAGGCGATCGCGTGGGGAAAAAATGCTCGGCCAGCAGGAAGCCACCAAGAAAATAACTGGCATTCCGTTCTCGAGGGACGTTCGCCCGACGATGATTGTGCGTTGGTTTCGCGCGAGCTCCTCTTTTGGCTCGCGAATGGTGTCGAAAGAACGAAGACGCTGAACGGGCACCTGCGAAGATTCTGCGCCGAACCTTGCTCTCTTTCCCAACGACGTCCTCACGGCCGACTTCCAATATCGACACGCTATCGCACGAATCTTCCCGGCGAGGAGCCTATCTTATTGACTCTCGATACGACACTGCGTCCGATAATATTGTTGCGCGGCAGAACGGGTTGAAATAATATCGTGCTACCGACGATAGCCAGCGAACTGAAGACGTCTTCGTGGCTGGATATAAGCGACGAGTTCGATCAAAGGTGCGTCCAGACCTGAGCACGAACGCGAACGTAGAGTCTGTGCATGAGCGAGTTTGGAAATGTGCGAGGATTAGAAAGCTTTGGTTTCGATACTGAGACACTTCTTAATTTTCTCGCGGATAAGAAACCATTGCTTTCCACACGCAGCTTTCCAAATCTTCTCATGAATGTGAAAGCATTGGTTTCGATACACACATTCTTAAATACTCTCATGCATAGACTGCGCGTTCGGGTTCGCGCGCAACTTTATGCGTCCGCAGCTTTCCGACGGCAAACTTTTGCGCTGCCGACGCGCGATAAAAGGATCTATTTTGAACGCGATCTGGGGCGCGTTCAGTGTCTTCGTTTCTTTGCGTTTAAAGGGCGGCGCACCCCGGAAGTTGGAGCCGGGGGCCGGCAATTGTAATCGAGCACAGACTCACATTGTGCTAGACGCGAGATTGGTGTCCTCGTGCTTAAGTTGACCGTCTAGGGCAAGGCCCCGCTTGTCTTTGTTGTCGGCAAGCGTCGGCCTTAGAGAAAACACCTTGCTCAGGGTGAATCCTGGCGCAACCCCTATACTGCCAGTGCAATCATTTTATTTTCATTCTAGGCCACGCCGAACGACGATTCTTCTCTTAATCCTCGTATTCCTTGCATTCTTATAACTCGCCAATCTACGTTTGACTTTAGCCCTTTACTATTCTCTCTCTCTCCCTCTCTTGCTGTTTCTTTCACTCTCTATCGTCGGTATACTTTGTTTGCTGAGTTCAAATTTCGTCTTAACGAGCTGTATAATTACGGACTGTCGGTGTTTCGAAGCGGAAAATTCAGAAAGTCACAAAGTCTGGTATCACGGACGTCGTTTATTTCGAGTTCCACGGCAACAGGTCCCGCAGCCGGAGTTTCATGAATATCGTATTTATTTTAATTTCATATCTTCAAGGGCAAACCACGTTTTCCCGCCGAAGATCTACGTCAAGTGTCTTTCCGAGTTTTCCGAAATGTGTATAATCGACTCTGTCCTCATTTATTCCAACGTGTGCTGATATAAGTCAACTGTAATCGTTTCTCTCAACCGTACGTAAAGCGGCTTAAATATTCCTAACTCTTCTAAACACTGTAATCCGTTCCGATACAAAGACTCACGTTAACAGCATACCGTTCAGTCAACTAATACGAATAAAATAAAACTACTTAAAATGACTAAAAATGAAATTTGGTAAAGCAACAATTTTTCCATCGACCATCCATCTTAACAATTTTCATTACATTCGTATTAACCAACCCAACACTCCGCCATTAACGTCAGTCTCTCTCGACGTCCTATCATTTCTCGTGAAACGAAATCAAACGAACTCTTCGAAAAGAAAAACCGTGTCAAATCGATTCCCTCTGTCAAACGCAACATATCGACGTCGTTAACGAGCATCAGTGACAGTAAACCGAAGGATACTCACTCGCTTTCGGCTTCGGCAACGATGCATTTGTATTGCGCCGTCGAGAAGAGACAAATGTCGGCGAACTGCCGCACGGACACTTTAATCTTTTTCACAGTCCGATTGCTATTGTTCGCTATGTGCACGTTCACGGCGATGTTCTCGCCATGATGGTAGAGCTCCTTGTCGAGGGACGCCTCGAGATGGAGTTTGTTGGGGGACATCATGAACTCCTTGCTCACTTCAACGGAGGGCTGCTCGCCCAGTTTCGAGGGCGCGTACATGATTTTCCTTATCGCTAGCCTCACGGAATTCCTGCAAGGATATCGTGCCGCACTTAGACGAAGCCTGACACTGACATGTTCCCAGGGAACTCGTCGGAATAGCGAGCTCATTGAAATTCGCATCGAGCGCTCGTATCACGCTCAAAGATAACGAATGATGTTTTTAGTCGACGAAAATAACAAAAATCGCGTCTTTTGGCTGATTTTTATAACATTCAGAATTTAGTTGACGCGTACGTTATCTATGCGAAAGGATTTCTCATTACGCAAGTTTTGATCTGCTCCTACAATTTCCTTTCTTTCGTCTCACTTCTCTTTCTTCAGTAATAATTTATTTTTAAGCTGAATCAAAAAAATATACGAACGAATGAGAGAATAGTCCAGTATGAACAATGTGCCTGAACAGGCAACCAAGTAAAAATTGTTCCTTTCGCCCGAGAGTCCCATCCGTTTCTCACCTAGAACTCCGCAGACCTAATGCCATACCGTTTATGCGGCTTGTCGTCCTGCGTCTCACCGACGAACGCCTTCAGTTCATAATCCACTCCGCATGGCTTCCCAGTGTCTCCCGGCGCTGGCTGCAACGTCACCGAGGCAGGACAATGCGGCGGCAATTCGAAGTAAAACGGATAGGCGTTGCTGCCCAATTTCTTGATCAATCGCTCCTGCAGTCTCGTCAGTTCCCGCCGCTGCGCGCCAGGGACCGCAGGATAGATTTGCTCGGCTGCCAGGTACAGGTCCTTCCGAAAGGTCAGTCCCAGCACGTCGAGATCCTCGCGGCCGTATTTGAAGGCCGCGAGGACGTGCCCGAAGACCTTGCGGTCCATCATGTAGTCGGGATCAATCAGCACCACGCCGTCTGCAACGATTGGAATCGACACTGTGAGATTCGTAGGAACGTGCGCTGGGCTATTGAGAATGACGGCTTGACGGGTGGATATTGGCGATACGTGGCCTTGCTGATAATGAGGACGTGCGTTTGGATGCTTCGATGAGTTGCGTCATTGTTTCGCTGATTTGTACTCGCGTGTCCACTCTCAGTGGCCCGGCGCAGGGTAATAGTATACTTAATTTGCAGATTTTGAATTTTTTTTTGTTCAGACTTCAGACACTATTTCATCTTGTTACACGTGTTAAATCGGAATGTTTCGGTTGCATAAATTTGACTCACCGATCGGATCGACGTGCGATATGTGGTCGACGAAGTCCCTCTTGCCGAGGTAGACCGTGATCCTGCCATTAAGACTGGACTTCTTAAAGACCCGCGTAGCCTGCCGCTTACTGGTACTGTCCACGGTGTCCATCGCGAAGATATCGGGGCCCGAAGTGGCCCCTAACTCATTTGAGTCCTCAGTATCCGAGAAATCGGATTCCGAGCTGTCCCACTGAAATCAGACAATGCACAGAAAAAAAATCATCAGCCGTTCGTTTCCAGTACAAGCGAAAATAGACTGGAGCGCTGCAGCAGCGAGAGTGCGTCGAGTTTTCCGCGGCCGCAGTATTTTCATTGGCCAGCGATTAAACGGGGGGCCCCGAAATAACTCGGACAAAACGGTGATCGAGACTGCCGAGAATAGATTAAGTACGGCGGCGGCGTATGACGGATTATCCCCTATCGATCATCCCGGAATTATTTACCTCCCGGCCGACGATGTCTCTTTACACTTCGCCGCGCCATTTTTCCGCCCTTTGACGTCGCGCGTCCGCCGGAATTCCTCGCGATGAATCTTTAAGTCGCGAACGAGTACGCGCTGCATGCCAAAAACGTCGCCACCGCCTCTCTTTCTCTACGCGAATCTCAATATCGTACGTGCCGGCGTTGCAGAGGAGTCCTCGAAATTATATCGTTGCGCAATTCTACAGGGCGCTCGGCGAATCGTGGAACAACGAGCGAATTTATTGTGCGTGGAACAATTTAAATTGCAGGTGGGTAGAGCGGAGCTTTGGAATGAGGATGAATGACGGCTTTGTGTTCTTTTCGTGCCAGCGGACGGCAACTCGTGGTACGGCAAGGAATTCAGTTTGCGTAGGAGTATTAATTGAATCGGTGCAGCTGTGAGAAGGGTCTTGAATGAGGGTGAATGGCTACGTTTACGTCATTTTGGTATTACTTTTCGGGATAAGGTGGAATTGTACAATTGGCACGGTCGATATTTCGATTGACGAAGGTGGAGGGTGGAATGGAGGGTTTTGTTATCGCTCTCCTTCTGCTTATCAGCCCTCGTCGGCTAACAAATCTGCGAGAATTAATAACGAGCGTCGAACACATCATTTTCTCTCTCTCTTTTTCGTTCTTCTTGGTCAATAAATTAATCAGCCCAGACCAAAAAATATATATTTTTTTTTGTATGTATATCGCGGATTTATATATACAATACAATACCGAATGAAAGATCTCGTCTTGTCTAGAAACAATCACCTGCTCAATCTTTCCCTATCGTCCAAACATCCGTCGTTGCAATTTTGAGCAAGACAGCACAATAAATAATCTTATCACGCTGCTGTTACGTGCTTACAAATGCGTGCAAATGTACGTTCGCACATATATGCTCACGCGTACCTGACATGTACGGGAGCGAGCGTGTGTGGGAGAGCAATCAGAGTCCGTAACGAGATCGGAGGAAAGGAAAGACGCGAAACTCTCAGGACGATCCGATTTCTCTACCTTCTTCCCGACCACTTTGTCCAAACGCTGACACGGAATTCTCGGGATTTAACGACCGTCCGCCTCAATTTTGCGATTAGTTTGGTCGAGGCCTCGCCTCGCGAGCCAGCCACTCGAAAGACGGATCGACAGATTTTCGTTTCATCGCGCAAAATCGTTCGTTACGCTAAAACTGCAGACCAGTACACGTTTACAAACGAGAAATAATTATACCGAAATTACAGTTCGTTATAATTCCTGATGATCTATGTATTTAAAATGAGACAGACGAAATTTCAGGGAATATAATTATGTAACCACTTGCAGCCCAGTGTCCACTCTGCACGCGAGTACAAAGGATTAAAAATGAGCAGTCATCTAAAAATGTGAAACGAGTCATTTCGATCCGCCGGTTACCGAAGGTGACTCACGCGTTCTGCGAATATTTCGTCGACCGATTTTACAGTATTTCCGCGTACACGATTATTTCAATAATTCACTTCATCATACGTTTTTTACGTAACACCCATTGAATCAGTTAATTCTTCCCACTTCTTATGGCTACCGTTCTATTTTATTGGACACTGTAAAACGACTCACGCTTTGCTTCGGTCTCGCCAGTGTTAAGTCAGAGTCGAAAGAGTCGATGAGAACAGGATCTCTTCGAGATACTTCCTCGATCGTTTACGAATAAATGTAACTCGGTTGCAGCGATCGCTATCGTCGTTCACGTTCGACTAAACGACTGTCGTGCCGGCAGATGGGTGTCAATTTCAGTCATCACTCGTCGTAATTCTTAACACGATGATGGACCACGTATATAATAATTCCTCGCGGGCAATATGTGCTGACTGCGAGATGATGAAAAAGGGTAGCGCTGTATATCGGTTACGAATGTAACACGAAAGGTGCGCTTTCCTTCAAAATGATGCATGGAACATCTCGCGCGTTTCGGAATATTTGAAATATATCGGCCGGCGGCTGAGGAATACAGGCCGTGCCAAAAGTAGTTTTCTGATTTCTTTTGATTGTAAATTTGGCAAAAATGAATAGGAACTAGAGTTTAGGAAAACGTTTGGAAATGTCAGGAAATTATTTATTGTCATTCGATTAAATGGACGTGTTCTCGCCATTCGCCGAATTGAGTTTACAATAGAATTTTCTGCCGTTACATCACTCAACATTCTTGCAAGCTCATCTTAACGGCAATCGTGTAATTTCCTAATTGCTGACTGCGTCTTTGTGTCGAATTACTCCTACTCACTCTATTGAAGCTTCACTTCGACTGGATCCGTGGTCTACCACTTTGCCTTAAATCACACGTTACTCCTAATTCTCCAAGCCCGACAATCAACGCCCGAAAGCAGGATGTAGACGGAACATTTGTAATGTTAAAATCACTCCAAAATTGTCTCGAAGTAGAAATAATTGGGCAATTGCCTCTGAAGTCACATTTCCGCAATTCTCGCACGCTAATAAGGTGTCGTATACTTTGGACGAAACTTTAATTCTGGGAAAGCGAAAAGAAGATGCAGAAACGTCATTGCGTTCGTCACACGTTAGCCATCCTCCCTCCTTGCAACCGATCGACGGACAGAGAATGTCAAATATCACGGATTTCCCGCCGCTCTCGCGGAAATTCTCCATGCGTCGCGGCCTCGATGTTATTCCGCGCACATTGCAGGCGTCATTGCCCCCGATTTTTCTTCACTAATCAGATGAACGGAGGACATAAACGTTTTCCGACGGCACGTCAATTCATATCGCTTCGACATTAACCGTCACATATCTCCCATCCGATTCTTCGCGACCAATTTCATCATCCTTTATCTGCCCGACGATAACCTGGAAACACCTTCGAAATCGACGGACCAACGAAGACTTCTACGACGCTCGTTCCGAAAATAATCAGAGCCGGTTGAACAAAAACAAAGGAAAAAAAAAAGAAAAAGAAAGATCACCGCAGACGCCCGCTTTATCATTTGCGCTCGAGTCACGGCGAACGCGTCAGTAAACAACGTACTAGCGACACTATTAGTAGTACGCTGGATATAGCGACGCGATGCCCGACAGTGCGCTGGATCGTATCCGGTTGGCCGGCGCAATACGTAACTCGGCAAGAATGGCCCAAGCCAGAGAAACGGACGGCCGAACGGTCCGGTCGAAGTAACAGCGGCCGCACCATGCTATCTGCGCCGATACGCCTCGATTGAACTCCGCGCTGACGTCATTCTCGCGGGCTACAAGGCGATAGCTGTGAAATGATAGATCTGCACGCGCGAACCTACACGCGCCATCCGGATGCGCGCTACTTATCCCGCCCACGCATACGGGGTGAGCCGAAAATCGGCGCCTAATCTGGAGCAGGACGACTCTCCGGTACCGGACACGCCGAATGCATCGAATCAATCTTTCCATTAGCCTCGTGCTCGGACGGAACCGACGCCGGAGGCCGACGGATCGTTTCGACGCCTCCGAGTGCAGTCGGTGTTAAAACAATTTCGTCGATTAACGGGTTTTGCACGATTTGTCGGAAGGCGCGCACGCGTGCGTCGACGAATTATCGGAAAAGTAATTAGCGTCCGACCACTATATGGCTATTACCACTGGACACGTCGAGTGTTTACTCCTCGTAATTTCGACAGTTCGACACGGCCGTTAATTCGTGGCGCCGCCGAACGCGAATAAAGCTATTTTCGGCAAGATTAACGATTCGACGGAGAGAGAGAAAGAGAGGACTGACGGTAGAAAGAGGTAAATCTACTGGGTGTACGTCGCATGCACCAGACTCGTTCGAAACGAAATTTGCTCGCTCACCGGCGTTACGTGTAATATTTAGAATAGCACTCTCAGGAAAATGTAATTTCTGCCCTCCCACGGAATTTTCCACGTCCGGCCAGGTCGAGCGCGATGACACCATGATTTTAATTACGCTTTCTTTTCCTCCCTCTAATGCGCCACGGCGAATGTATCGACCCCTTGTCTCGCACACGTGGATCCGGCGCACGCACATCGACGCGTGCACACACTCCAGCGTCGCCGCAACAGCGTAACGTGATTTTCATTTTGTCCTTTGAACGAGGACGCAGAAAGGGACGGAAAAGGGTCTGAACGGCGGACGGGGGAGGGAAGGGGTGCGTTCGCCGATAAAACGACGGCGCGCATAATTTGAATTCGTTACAGATATTGAATCAAGTCCCGCAGGACGCGGGAAATATGGACGGGGGAAAACTGATCATCTCCAGAGAACGGATTTGATTGGTTTAGCCTGGGGGTGGGGTTGGGGGATGAAAAATTGACGCCTCGATATTTCGCGCGACGCAGGTTAATCCCACTCATTTCCCGTCTCTCCGCCCACGCTCCATCATACTTTTTATTATCCTATCGCTCGCCGTTTATTATTTCTACGTGCAGTCAGTCGTTCAAAATTCACTGTTATGCGAGCCACCCTATATGAGACATATTTCCTGCAATATCGCCGTGCGTCACGATCGGCTGAATTCAATTGACGAGATAAATAACGATCGCGCGGGCATGTGTGAAGCATCGATTTCTTTCGCCTTTTCATATTTCCCACTATCGCCGGAGCCGGCAGTTCGATAGAGCACAGCTATAAAAAGAAACTTTTATCTTCCTCCCCCCCTCTTATCATTGCTATTCCGTCTTTTTACGCTCACGTATTTCCACGTCGATAAAATGAAATCCCTGTCTGCCTCGCGCGCCATCGAGATCAGCATCTCAATTTTAATCCTCTGTACTCCCGTGTCCATTCCGAGTGGCCGGGGCACGATAATGAGTATGTATTCGACGATAAACGAGACCTCATTGCCAACAGTCTCGTCTCAAATCTCAACATTCTGCAACTCTCGTATCCAGATACCGGCTCATCGTTTCGCAACCGCATGGCCACTGAGAATGGACATGCGAGTGGAAGGCCGTTTCGCCTCGGGCCACTTAGAGTGGACATGCGAGTGGAAGGCACTTTTTGCTTGGGCCACTGAGAGTGGACATGGGAGCACGAAAAGTTAATGAGTAAAACGTCGCTTTCGGAGTGGTTGAGCAAAAATTGTCGGCGAACCAGAAAGGCGAGGCTTTAATCGAAAGTTGTTTTCCGCTCGTGTAACGGCACTTAGACGTCGCACGGAATACGTGTCAATGTTCCGATAATAATTAGCAGGAGGGTTATCTCGCGGCGGGAAATACATGACGTCGAGCATAGGAGGAAAGTTGTAACGGTCAATGGTAACTCCGACCGCTCTATCGTTACACATTACTCGTCACGATACCGTGACATAATCGTGCCAGTTATGCCCCTCTCACTCGTTGTCAGCTGATAATACGTTAGCGAAACCACACGCGCGTACGCTGAACAAGGAGCAAGCTACCGACTTTAGCAAACACTCCTTTCGACTGTTGTAAACTCGAGACTGCTTTTAATATCGTTGACAAAAAATATTCGTGTGCACAAATAAATCGTAGACGGACATTTTGATATCTAAAAATTAATAACCGACAAGAAAATATGCCTGTATTAAGAATCGTCAACTCTGCAACATTGGCACAAAATTTCCGAATTTTCAGAATATCCCAGGTCGCCTATGTTCCCTTGTCGGACAGATAGGATCGCGCAGGATGAGCTGTTATTGAAACGATCGCAGATCCAGCGAATTCTCTAACGCTTAAGGTCGACCTTCGGGCAGACAGATAGCGACAGGCACTTTTGGGCGAACTTTATCGCGGTCCCCGGTTTTCCTGCCGCTTTCCCGCTTCCTCCATTTCCTCCTCCGTCCTCCTCCTCTCCTCCGCAAAACATCCGACGACGAGTCGACGTTCTCGCCCGACAATGTTCAACAACTCGATAACATCCGCCTTAAGTCACCCTCTTCCCTCGTTCCGCCCCTCCGACAGTCTATCTTCGTCCCAGTCGCCGTTTCATTGCTATCGATTCCTCTCGACACACGGACTCCCCGCGTAATTGTCGCTTGATGACAGCTCGAGGCACCCGGTAATTTTCGAGTCCCATTAAACTGCGCAGCCGCGGAAACTTTCTTTTGTCCCCCCGGTCTTTAATCGTTCTCGGATATGCAGGCCGACGTCTGGGACAACGAATTGTTTCGCGGCACTCGAACGGAATTCATCGAACTATCTCATTGAGTCTGTCATTAAAATAAGTGTCGAGCGATGTTTGCACTGATAGATGGTGCAGTGTTGCGTATCTCTGTGATAAGGCGGAGAAAAATAATTCCGCCGTATCGAGCCCGCTTATCACTATCAACAGGTGGTAATTATTTGCTCGGAGCAATATTCTGTCCCATTGGCACTATCGAACGGGAGAGTGGCTTCGGAACGATGAATAGCGCGCGGACGTTTCGGGCGGATCGCGAAACAAACGGACCGGCCGAATGAAGAAGAGACTCGATTCGACGTGCGCGTGGGCGGAAAAGTGGGTAGAGAGAATGGAAAAAAGGAAGGGGGAGGGAAAAAGTGGAATAGCGCTCACCCGGACTCGGCTGTTTGCCGAAGTTTATTGGAAACAATGAAAGCTCGGAGAGTAATCTAGATTGACGGGCCGCTATTTACGTCGAGGGCTGCAGATATTTAATTACAGCGCGCGACATCGATCGAGCAAATATTGATCCGACGGTAAACTCTCGTTTCTCACTCTATCTCTGCATGGTTTTTGTAGAAGAAGGTTCATGGGAGAAGGTAGATGTACACGAAATTGCCTCATAAACAGAAAGGCGGCATTTATGAAAATAGGAAGAAGCCTAGTCCTTGATGAAAAGATTAATTTAAATTTCTGATTAATATTTTGCGAGCTAATGACCCCTACAAAAATAATCCCTGCTTCTATTAACATTCAACTTATAATAAAAGAAGATCTCGAAGTAAAGGAGAATGAAATAACTAAATATATTATTTGAAATTTTAATCTTGAAAGAAGCTGGAAATTGTCGATTTAGCGTGGCGTTCGGGGACGAACGTGCAAATTAAACTGGGACACTCTGCGTCCGTATGCGTGTGTGGGTAGACGTGCGTGCATCTATCCATACGCTGGCGTAGATCCATTTACGAGGAGAGCAACGTCGCCGCGACGTAATATCTTTTTACGGGGCAATATCCACTCGCTTTTTCGATGAGGCCTTATGTAAGGCTTTATGAAAATTGAAAACGTAAGTGGTCGCCTTGTTCGGCTCGCTTCTTGATAACGCCGACTGCGTTCGACCGACGCGCAGACTACGTCGACATACCCGGCCTTTCAACTTCAATCTTAACATTTTCCGATACCGCTTTACGAGCATTTTTATTTCCCATTTCTTAGCGAGTAACAAAAACACATACACACAAACACAAGACTCGCAACATTGTCCTATTACGCAACGGAATATGCGACACGATTTTCTCTAGAATCCTACGTCAGCATCGACGACCCTCTCCCGGACTCTCCGCATATAAAGTCCATTTTAATATTCGGCCGATCCGAACTTATACGCCGTCCATTATACGGAAGTTATAAACAGTTTGTCAAACGCTCGACCCACTTTCCCGATAAGAACATTCCCGACATTCTTTCGCCCGTCGTTCCCACGCTCTTGCTCCCGGTCGAAAGTTATGGCATCGTAGCGTCGTCGTCAGTGTAAGCTAGTTATCGAGCGAAATCGGCAACAACGGGCGAAATTATTATCGAGTTAATTCTCGGCCTTGCTCGCATAATTCGTGTATGCAAGTAGCCGAAGCAATTCCATTATCGCCGTTCTCGAGAATGGCAGCCGGGCCGATGGGTGGCAGAACTTTTGTCCCAGCGTGCCCTTCGCTAAATTCGATGAACCGACGACGTTGCGTTTGGCTCGATGTTTCGTGCTACGATCGGAGTCGAGGGAGGGCGGGCCAATCGTTACACGTGCAAACTTGCGGGCCGCGGGCTGGTAGAAGAGGGCGGAAATTGATCACACACGCTAACCGTTTCATATTTTCACGTCGCATATAGTGGGGCAATAAAAATGTTTGAGTTTTGTAATATTTTGAAAAATAACAAAATTAAGAGAAAAAAGCACTGGCTTCTATTTCTTAAACATCTTAGGAGCTACAAATTTTAGCGTGACGTTTCCGATTTCAACGAGAATCGTGTCAGACCTGGACTTTTCTTTGTCCTCTCTTATTAGACCGATTTCATAACTACCGGCGCGTTTCACGTCGCCACTCGGTGCTTTTCCTTTGTCAGAAGGGTGCACGGACGAAAGAACACATAATGCTTCGTAAAAACAAAGCGTGTCATGTAAAAAATTCGTGTCAGACCCAGTGCCGAGTTTTTCATCGTGAATGGTTCAAGTCCTTCAGGAAGTACTGCGCCAACGCTGACGGTGAGATTGATTTTCAACGCGTACGGGGAAAAACGTTGAAACACGTGGAGAATGAGTGGAGGAAAGCAAAGTAGGAAAAAAACAAGAGTGAGAGAGAGAGAGAGAGAGAGAGAGAGAGAAAGAGAGAGAACACCTAGTCGTGAAGCGGACGCGGGCGTAATGAGTGCCCCCTCTTGTCTTCGTAATTAGGCGTTACGCACTTCTGACGCTGTGAGGCGACGGAGAACGCTCGAGGGGAAAAGAAGCGTCGCAATAAAATCATCCTCGCAACACCGCCGTGCGGCGCACGCGAGGAGAGTGTACGCTGTGCAAACAGTCTGGCTGAGAAAATTTTCCGAATGGCCGAAGAAGAGGCAACAAGTGAATGAACACACGCAGACCGCTGGCAGCGATTTGAATATAATGAGAGAAGGAAACATGGTAATAAAATTGTTCGCGTGATCATGCACGCGGCGGATGAATTTCGCGGAGGGGCAGTACCGAGCTGCGAGAAGTGTGACGTGGTTCTCATATTGACGTTTGAGAAATGATGATCCGGTCGGAGGCGTGTGGGATATTCAGAATCATTTTTTTCCTGTCCGCGTCGTTTAAGCAATCGCGATGAACAAATGTGATTGAATGCGATGATGAAGAATGTGCATGCGTTCATAGAGGCGAGGTTTTTTTTTTTGGTTAAACATCTTTTGCTCGCCAGTACACATTCCATTAATATCGATAATGTGAACATTTTTATGTTATACAAGAATGAACGCACTTTATTTTCATTATGCTCCTTAATACACCTTTTTGCTTATGATGCTATTATCTTGCATCTTGAATAAATAATGTTCTAAAAAAAAAACCTGTGCATACGTTCAGATGCGAACACGGATGCGTGCGTGCGATCGCATCGCAATAAATTAACGGGTCAGCGTTGAACCGACAGATTTTCTAATTAGAGACACTCGCCCCCGTGATTTTTCACTCTCTAATTGCTGGCCTTAAAAAATTAATAATGCAAACGGTATTACGAGGACTGGATGTAACGTCGGTGTGAATTAAAGGCTCTCGCTTCTGGCGCTGGGAATTGAAGAAAATTCAAGGATGGGAAGTCGTAAAGTAGAGGAAAGCAGGGTCGGACGAGTGAAATTGAAATAATTAAGGGCAATGTATTAGATCGGACGGAAGGTTCTGCCTTGCTATCCAATGTGCTGGACTTTTTCTCGATAAAGAAACGAAGAAATCCTTCCTCTCGTATCACATTACGCGTCTAGTGTACAACATATGTGTGCTGGAATCGCATGTTCTCAGATCATTACCGCGATAACAGTAATGGTACAGTTACCACGGGCAGGTTGATAAAGTTTACGCATAGCATTCTGTGATCTATGAATTGCAAATAATTCACGCGATCGCGGAGGGTTTCAAGCTTGAATTTTCGAGCCAAGTGTAGAATTCAATGTAAAAGTTACTATTAAACGAACTTAAAACCGACGTGTCGCGTCCTATTCAATGGCAAGCAAGTGCAGCAAAATAATGACTTGAAAAATATGACTGTTGCAAAAATGTACAGATCCTTAAAACGACTTTAAGTCCATCTAATACCAATCTTATAATTCAATTCTACCCGATATCGTCTACCATGAAAGAAGTTTCTTCCGAACATATCTCGCATAACGTTACGTACGGTTCAACGACGCACGGAATGCGCATAAGAAATCCGCCAATAGAACGAGACACGTACACAGCCGCATCCTATTGACGACTGAATGACGCACCCGGTATGAATAGTCATTTATTCGATTATAATCGTCCGTTTTCGCCTTCTCAACTCGCCGTCTGTCAAATCAGCCGGGGCGAGCGCGCGCGTTCAGGAACAGGAATTCAATAATAAAATCGAACCCCGTCGCGTAACGATGGCCTCCGGCAAATGGAAACGTCGAAACGTCAGAGAAAGGGAGACGCTCCAATTGTCCGGAATTATCAGTTTTCGATGTGCGCCGGCGATGAAAATTTCTCTTTTACGCTCTTCTTCTCAACGCGAGCATTTTCGATCTCAGGAGTGTTCGAAGATAAACGACGATTCCTTCATTATTATCATTAGACAAGTCTCCGCGGAAAATGACAAGCTTAACCTGTTCTAAAATCAAATGACAGTATGATAGAATGAACTTTAGCCAACATAGGAACGACACGAAAGAATTTGGATGCACGAGATTTCTTTTGCCTTCCTTCCCGCTTTATCTGTCCTCCGTCTGTCATTCGTTCATGTTCGATGAACGACAATGTGCAGAAAGAGAAAACCGGTTAGCTCGCTAATTGCTAGAAAACGCGTCGTTCGAGTGGGAAAGGAAGGCCTTATTAGTGGAAGGAAATTAACGCGGGATTCGAACCTCCTGCCTCTAGACAACTAATTGCGACCAACTTAATTAGGGGTGCATAGGATCGTGGGTGCTCGGCCGCGCGGAGAGAGCGCTGTACGAAAAAGTAGATTGAAAAGAAGGGAGGAAAGAAAAAGTGGGGCGAGCGAAGAAGATCGAACTGACTGAAACGAATCTGCCGTAAATTGATTCGATATTTACAGTATCGGATGATAAGACGTAGACGTGTCGATATCAGTGATACAGATTGTGTTTCGAATCTTACACGTAAAACTCTGCCCGAGATACGTTTCAACGTTCGAGCGAAGGAAGAATCTTTCATGAAATAATAATGAAGCTCGATATCTTCAAATATTTCTATAAACATTAAATTAATAACATAATTTGAAGCGCCAATGGAATGAAGTTTACATTAGTTGATCAGTGTAGTACAAAAATTAGGAAAGTTTCCGTGTAATGATCTTAATGCATACTATCCCGCGAACGAATGAATAAATAAAGGATTTCATAGTCACATAAACGCAGCTGCGAATAAAAAAATCTGCCCAGAATCCGACGCCATGAAGCGTACCGCATACGCACTCTCTCCCTCTTCACGTTCCAGCATAAAATCAATGCCAGTTATCGAGGGCAGCGGGGTGAGATCGCACCTGTTGTGGGGGACGGAAACACGTCGTGCAGACGTCTCGGCAAACATCTCAACCAACACGTCGCGGAAGGAAATTCTAACGAGGAAAGTTCGCGGCGATCATTAGACCAGCGCGCTCGATGGAGTTTCGGGTGCGAGAGATCAAGTTCCGGCGAGAGCACGAAATGACACTCCGCTGGCCGGCCACGTGCGCTTGGCAGGTTCTTTCGTGACAGCCGCGTTCGATGTCACTCGCGTAACACACCGAAGAGCAGCTTTTACTCGGAAAAGAATGTCCGTCGATTAAGCGAGTCTGGCAAAATTCGTCGGAAAATTCAGTAGAGAATTATGCGCCGGGACGAGAGTTATTTATTTCCGGCTGTAAACTCATTAGTATGCAGTAAATCATTAAACTCTCGTATACTTAATCTAAGACCACTCTAAACTACGATTACTAAATGACTCAAAGAGCTTTTAAAGGCGTTGACTTTAGTGCTGAACAAATCAATGTCCATAAAGTAGAGATTAGCTAGCGAGCAAATTCGATTTATGATGTCACCGTGATTCATGATGTCATTTTGGCAGCAAATAGGTGATTCCTTCTGCGAGGCGTAACTGGAATACGAAATTTGAGAGTTGTTTTCGTTTAGATTTTGGATGATCATTTTAGGAGGAATGTGCTGAACATTTTCCATTGCCAGCGACGAACGTCGATTATTTCTCGCGCACACGTATATTCGTCGTACGTTGGAAACGTGTGCATAGGCCGTCAGTCATTGAGCGCAACTTCAAGGCCGGCCGGTTCGCATAAAGGCCGTGGGGCTCTTGAATCGCTTAAAAACGCGCTTTAAAAAGCGTGCGCGACCACGGTCACGGATTTGTCGGTGAGAATTCGTTTTTGCTTTTTCGACGCTCGGACCGGTCTCGATTCCGCCACCGGATGTCGCCAAATCGATCGGCGCACAAAAGAGGTGCGTGCCCCTACTTTTACGTTTGTACGGTTAAAACACGTGTACAGGGTGAGCCGTAAATAACGCGACGCGTGGAGAGATGGTCGGAAACAAAGAGTGCGCGCGACGCGGTATTACGATTGGTGGGAAAAATGTAATCAGACGACGGACGTGTCGAATATGTTTGATCGATGCGAAGCCTAGCGTGTGGAAGAAGCCTATGGTCGGCGCTAAGGGAACAAATGGAATACCGGCATATGGACCACCCTATACTCAGAAAAGGAAACTCACGCATACATTTGGTATGACCTTTACGTGCGACATAGCTTTCTAGGTCGTACTGAGCCTGCATGCATGAAAACTAATACTGCCCGACGTTAAGCAAATCGCATATCGCCCGCGCCGATCTTCGAATTCGTTTTCTGTACGCGCACACGTGGATCACGTGTGTCCGTAGACCTGGGCTTTATGCGGACCGTGAAACTCACTGCGAACGACATCGTTGGCGAACGAATTAGGAAGTCGGTAAATATGAAAATTGCATGGCCATCATTTTCAGCCCCATTACAAATTAAGCTCGACTCATTTTAACGTCCTCCGGCATTTCAGTTATCAAAAATAATTTATTTTAATATTCCCTGCAGAATAAACTTACAATTTTTCGCGGCCATTTAAAATTCTGAATAAAAATGTCGGAGGTTTGCATAAATCGCAACTTCCGACCCAGCCTCTCTCTCTCTCTCTCCTCTCTTTTTCTACTTGCAAAATCTTTTATTCACACCTCCCAGATTAGGATGACGCGAAACAGCGGACATTTTAGCTCTCGCCGTTTAGAGACCCTACATAAGCTGGGTCACGAAATAAATGACATATACGACTGTACACAGACGTGAAATGATGACATGACAAATAAAAAAATCGATCTCGGAAGAATTGTATCTGCATCGAACATCCCTACTCTGCACTCTATACAACTCTCATTCGCTATTGGATTCATGTCATTGAAAAACGGCGTCGCCAACCCAATCTTGTTGACGATTGCGTCACTCTGATTACAGGATCTCTACTAGCGTTCAGCCGCACACTGTTACGCCGTCAAACAATGCCATTGGACCGTTGCAATTGCAACTGATCCGCAACGCGAGTCCGAGCCCTCGACTCTCGCGAACAATTTCCATAATTCCTCCGACTCCATTCAAACGTCCCACTCCCCACAACGGACCATTCAGAATCGACCTCGATTAATCCCCTTAATCGAAACTCGCCGGAACTCCCCAGCTTCACGATCCTCGAAAACGAACTTCATCGAAATCATCCAAAGAAACGCACCGAAACGAATCCAGCCGCCGAACCTAACCTGCTCGCGAGAACTCGTCGACAGGACGAACTTTCGGCCGACGAAATGGATTACGCGAGAAGCCGGAGGAAGAGGACAAGGATCGTAGCAGCAGGTCAGAACAACGTCACTCTGCCACGCGCTCCGGTTTAATTTCGCAGGATTTAGGACTCGCTCGCGCGACACCCCTTTCACGCGATCCTTTCGTAATCGTGTCAGGAAAGAGAGAAGAAAAAAGGAACGCAAAGGGACGGAAAGTTTTTTCCTCTCGCAATTAGTTGTCCTCGACGTTCTCGCACATTTTCGCGCACTTTCTTCCTCGACTTTTTCGCTCGAACTCTTTTCCTGGCTGGCGGGGTGAGAGAAGTGGGGGGTGGGGGAGGTCTGAGGTGGAAGCGAGGGTGGCGGAGGGCGAAGCTGGGTTAAGTAAGGCTGAGTAATGGAAGTCGGCCTCGGGTTAAGTTGCGGTCGTAAAGCCGGCACCGAAAACGAGCCACGAACGTCCTGCTTCCTTCGGTACGGGTGTATCCTGCAGTCTGAGCGAGATTTAACTGCCGATTGGCCAATGATCCTGTCGCTATTATCGTCGGAACGGCGGTAACGGGATAAGGATGTGGGTGGAGGGACGAGATGGAACAAAGGGATAAGATTCTGTTGATCAATTCCTCGAACGAATGTCGGGACTCCTGTGACGTCGATGATCGTATTTCTGCTAGTGAATATTGGGTTCTATAGCGGGGTGCTTTCTTGGAATCGTTGGGGTCGCACGATCATTCTGGCGAGAACCGGAATTTTTCCTGATTTTCGCAAATTCGTCGACTGGAAATTGCGTCGCTGGCTGTTTCATTCGTGTCGCGTTGAAATGTGAATTTTCAGCTTTACAGTCCGATGTGGTTTTTAACTGTACGACGTCTTGAAGCTGAGACGTTCGGATTTATAATTGAAGCGAGAATTTATGATGAATCAGTGAGCAACACGTGCATTCTGGCTGGGACACGTGTCATGTCGCTTTCTAATGATAAATTACTTTCCAAAGTTTGTATCTCAGGACTGAATCGTCGTATCGATTTCGGATAAACATAAAATTTATTTCCATAATCCCAGCAATCATTTTCGATTTAATTCAATCGTTAAAACATGGATCGATTGTTTATACCATTTATGCACTTTCTGCCAGTATTTATCACTATGCGCCATCTTTAGCTAATGTATACTGATACATATAGACTGCCTTTAAAGACAGTACAGACCTATCTTACCATTGACCTTGTTTAGAACTACTCGTTATTATGTTTGGATTAGGCGCTAGTCGTCGATCAAGCAACTTCAATATGTCGTGTCTGATACCACTCCTTCGCCATGCTTCGGCTTTTATTCGAGGAATCAGCAGACCGAGAGTCGGCAATCCTGAATACGCTCGTGAATACAAGCGGAAGTTTGACTGCCGGAAGATTGTGAAAGGCGATGCGATTAATTAAGATGGAATTATTCCGCGTCATGCCGTTCACGCAAGAGGAAACAGAGCTAAATGCGGATCTTTTGTGCGGCCGGCGAGAATGGCGACGATGCCAATAAACGTAATGGAAAGAATGAAAAATGTCGAGTGAGACTGTTCTAAGTAGAAACGGTGCTAATGAAGCGGCCTAATGAAATAGCGGGTCTCAATGGTATAATTGAAGCTGTCGGGAGATTAGCGATTAGAAGTTCATAATTCTGTTGCCGATGTCTCGTGGAGCGTAGGGTTTAAGGAATTTTCATTAAGAGAAGTGAAGAATTGCATTTTGTCAAGAGACATTTCAGTAATCGTAAATATTGTAACAATTAACACAAATGCAACATCGTAATGAAAGTCAATTTTTAAATTACCTCATTTTCTTAAATTCTATCCCATTCTCACTGGAACCTGCAGATCATTCATATTTGAGAGTCGAGTAGGATTTCAGAAAATAAAACAATTTTACTAGTTCTGGCCAGGCATAATCATCTACATCGATTTTATTCTCCCCGCGCGAAACTTGTATGACAAAAATGATATTCTCCATCTACCTCCGTCACAAAGAACCGTCCGATTCCCTGCGTCGCTTCTCGCCACGCCGCGTATATAGAATTACGCTATCGGCGAAGATATTAAGGCTAATAAATATGCATAAGCGTTATGGATCGCGTTGAATAATGGCGAGGGCGTGCGATCGATAAATACAAATGAGTCGGAGCGTCGTTAAGCGTTTGACGGGCCGAACTTTGTTCCGCTCCATAGCCGGCACCCGTCACAGCCGCCGAAGGGAATTCAATTAGCGATCCTGAATATTTACTTGCCCGCAAATATTTCTCGACGCCCTCCGTGGCGCGCGCGCGCGCCACGAGAAAAAGCAAGCACGAGATCCGGCGCGCAAAATGGGACGGCGAAGAGGCTCGAGGATTTCATGAGAGAAGAGGAGAAAAAAATGGGACAGGAGGAGAGAGGAGATGCACTTCTCGTTGTCCAATTACGACGGGGCAAACAATCGAGTGCCTTCGGTTCTGGCCAATTTGCATTCTGTTTGCCATCACTTTGATCTCCTCCGCGGCGAACGGCTCCTTTTAATGATACACGCGTGGAAATTTCGCGACGTTAATATCGAGTTTATCGAGAATGTCACGCTGTTACCTTGGGGAAGCTCGCGAAACGGGATATTGAACATTGACGGTAGAACGATCGAGTGGTAGGGCCGACGGGCTTGACGTTTTCCTATGACGAAGGGCCGTGTTTACGTCATTTTACTTTTGCCGATTTTTCCTGACTTTTATTGAAACACAGTGGGTAAGGGAAGCATTGGCACAATCTTCAATCTTTCAATTTATCGAAAGTCGTGAAAATCTCCGCTTAAACGTTTGCAGCTCAAGTCGTTTGGTTCAATCTTTAAGTAGTTCTTCTGTTTTAAAGACTGTGGCAATAATTTCTCTATTCACTGTATGTCGATGTATGGAAGTTAAGGAGAATTAGCAGAAAATAAGAAGACATAAAAGTGAGCCATCGTTACAGCGAAACGTTGAATCTATCGTTTTGGCTGTTGCGCTGTTCTAGTGCTAAGGATCGTCGAGATTACACCAATTTGGCCTGCGTGTGTCGTGTACCAGGCGCATATATACATATATACCTACAATACGGACATCGAGAATAATATCCCGTTGGCGAACGAGCGCGAGTCAATAATGCCGGGAATAAAGCAACAATACGTACAATGTCGTAAAGGCGTTATTACGGAACGTGTTATCTCCGCTCGTGCAATCAATTCTACCGGTTTTACGCAGGCGAGATCCAAACAGTAATAAATTAGCATTTAGCTGTCGTTTCCTCTCTCTCTCACACACACACACGCGTCGTCAATGCACGTGAACTAGATTCCCGTACTTTCACGACACATCCCCGTGATCCAAAGCACACTCATTCCGAGTGCATCCAAACACACGAACGTAGCCGTCCCGTCGGCGTTCAGTGAGAAACTTTTTTTTACTACCGACAGATCAAAATGTCTTCTTCGACATTTAGCTACAACTATTGCTCATTTTTAACCGACTTCACAAAAGGAGGTTATCTATTCGACGTGCACTTTTTATTCTCCTTCTGTCTTTAAAACAGTTCGTCCGACATTCGTTGAAACATATAGATACGAGAGAAAATAGATATAGCCAAAGTGTCTTCGCGATGACTCTGTTCAAAATTGCCCTCACCGTTTATTGCCCCACAATTTTGCACTCCACTCCGCGTACAGTCCCTGCACGAACTCGCGTTAAGACGCTGCGATAAGAGACAACGAGACAAGGCAAAGTGTGTCCTTATCGCAGGTGCATTGGCAAGGCGTGGAAATCGGTCCGCAAATCAACTGGCGTATCGATAAGGACGTGGGCCCGTTCGTTGGCATTGTACTGCAGAGCTGCCGACGATGTCATTTCGGCGCTATGCTGTCTGCCCGCGCTTCCCTCCTCGAGGACGATTCATGCCGCACGTCGGCCGGGTTAATTACGTGCAGCGAAGGGAAATTGAATATCGACGGGCAAATTGGCCCGACAATGTCGCGCACGTACGCGGCTATCTTTTTAATTAAAACGTCGTAACGTCTTCGTTTTCTTGGCTGCAGACGATGACGAAGGAAATTAGGTCCGTTTATTGAGGAGGAATCGGACAAAAGATCTGGTCGAAAAATAATGCAAGACGGTGAAAATTGATACGTATTTACAAAGGGTGAGTTCGTTTGATTCGGGACGGTTGTGGGAGCTGCAGGCGATTCGGATGGAACTCGCAGATCGGGTTTTCTGTTTTATTATTAGATAATTTGAGACACTTGTGTTGTAGCGTGCTGATAAAAGCGTAATATTGTGCATCGCGGATATTTGGAATTTCAAGCGTCGTATCTCGTGTTTGATAAGAAACGGAGAGAGAGAGAGAGAGAGAGAGAGAGAGAGAGAGAGAGAGGGCGGAGGTTGGTTTGAGCACAGCTGTTGCAAAACGACGAATGCCTACAAATAATTCGGAACAACAGCGTATAATAGGAAATGCTGAAAAACGGACGTTCTAGCCCTTCGAGGTATCGTAAATGAAGTTCGATAAACTTACACCGGTTTTATCGTAATTGAACTGTCATGTTTCCTATCGCTTCGACGCTATCTCTAATCGGAGTAGTTTTAATATAGATACGATTTTATGGTTGACGTTTCGATTATTTATGTTCTCGACGTCACCGACGAATATTACGTTCGCAGAAAGCGAGCTGCGCAGGCATTCGAATGAATTTGAGAGAACACCTGTAACGGTGGGAAATTTTATGTCCCATGGCTCGCGTTTAACGACTATCTGACGATCTTTCTACGAAACGATGGCAGTCGAACGAGCGATAGATAGAGATATCGTAGTAATAACGTAATGATAGAGGTTACAGAGATAGAGAGAGAGAGAGAAAGAGATGAGGGGGAGACCCTCGAATCGTTATTTCGTAACAAACAGCATATAGACCCGGATGCCCTCGAGTCAGGTAATGAAAATAAAGGGTACCGGAAGATGTGGGTGCAACCTATTGTGTGGGACTCTACAATATACACGTACACATGTTACGTACATCACACGCACATACATAATAGAATATACATTCCAAGTAGATAGTCATACATACGTATCGACATGCGCGACACAGTGCACATATGTGAACGTCTAAATACGGACGTCGTATATTTACGCATCACATAGGCAGCCTATGTACTTACGAACCAAGTTCCACGAAAACTTGGGAAATCGCGAGTAGGCAGGGGGGAATAAAAAGGAGTTACGAATATGGAGTGGCGTGGAATATAGGACTTATTCCCCTTTGGCATCACTATTTTTGCCCCACCCCGCCGCACATAACTCCTCGCCCACCGCGTGTGCAGGTTCCCACACGCGCGTGGATTTATGTAGACGTAAAAGCTGGTTGGATCTCGTCGGGCAGATCGATCCCCGACGACTCCTCGATAACGACGTGTTTACGATCTCTGGCCGTGCGGCACTCGAGGGCCGCTCTTGAACGATAGAAAACGACGGCGACCAGGGAGCACCGACGGAATTCTCGGAATTCCGCCCGGAAAAGGCACGCGCGGCGCCCTTTTGTACAGGCTTCCCGAGGGCGCGCAAAAAAGATCAGCGGGCAATTTTCATGGCGGGCGCGTCGCGATTAAAATCGCCGAATTCCACGTGTCGTCAAAGTGTCGTTCGATGCTCCGAGGGTCGCTGGCGCACTCCTGATTCTATTTCATCTTCCGTTCGTGCTCTCACAATTCTCACATTTTCTTCATACCCTCCCATTCCACGCTGTCTCTCTCTCTGCCATTCATCCGCGCATTCTTCCGCGTACTTTCCCATTGTGCGCGATAAACGTTCTGTCGCGTTCAACTGTTATTTACACTCGTCGCCGCGGTCGTTCCTTCCGCAAGTTGCGAGAGGCACTTTCCAGCGTCGCGATCTTTCGCCTCGCGCTCCTGTTTGTGGCGGCATATTTATGCGCGTCTTACGTACGCCGTACCGAATATGCTGAACTGGCAAACTGCGGAACACTAGCCACCCCTCCCTTCCCTTCGCGGAATTTCGCGCCTCCAGCTATGATAAAGTGGACTCTTCTAACGTCTGCCCTTACCTATAAATACGAATGAAAGTGCGGCAGCGTGCGAACTCGCTGGCGTCCCTTTGAAAACATATAAATCAGCCTGGGAACGGGGGGCACAATAAACGGTCTGAACAAAAGGGGATTTCTCGATTTTTCAAATATTCTCCGCTCGACCCACGCGACATGCGTTACATGGTTTTATTGTTATCACGAAACTGGCAACATGCCCGGCATATTACGGTATAAAACCATTAATTGTAATAAAAAAAAAAGAATGTTAATGCTAACGTTTCGAAACTTGTTCATGTCCTTTCCAAGGCTGGAAAATTGAGTAAAAGTATAGCCTGCGTAAAAAGAAACAGTAGTACTGAGCTCCAATCGAATTTGTAGGAAACAATAAAGAAATGACTTCTCTCCTGAAAATCTACGTTCGCCGGCCGTCTCCAGATTCCACGAAAATAGCAATAATTCCACCTCTCCCGCTGTAATTCGCGGGATCAATTTCCGCGGAGGTCCCAGGAGGATTCTCGGGACGATTTTCGCTGGAAACGCTTTCGAATTGAGCCTTTCACGCGCCATCGCCCGCTTTTCTCGAGGGGGTGGACAGGCGAGTTTAAGAGCGCTCTGGCAGCGAAATACCAAGAAAAGTGGCGGGCCTCGTAAAGGCTCGTAGCCCGGGCTCCCACGGTACCCGGCCATTTTCCCATGGATTTCGTGCAACCGGTTCCGAAAACGTAGAGAAGAGACGCCTTTAACGCGTGAATGGGACTGTGTGTCCGCGGCCATTCACCTTCTGCGATTTGGCCATTCCGACCCCCTTTCTTCTTCTTCTTCCCTTTTTTATACATCCCTCTTCCCTTCCCTCCAATTCCCTACCGTCGGGAAGAATAATTTTTTACGTCCCATGTATCAAACGCGGGGCGAATCCTTATCCACCCTGCTTCACACGTTTTTAGTGCTGCAGGCCTTTGTACGGCGAGAGTGGAAACCGCCGTGATCGACTCGAGATGCATCGATGCCTGAATGTTGAGGGTAGTCGCACGTAAGAAAGCCGCGGGAATAGTTGAGCGACGGTAAACGTGAGAGTATTTTTAACCGTCTTCGAAAAAAGGGAAGGTTCTCTATTCGAGGGGAGTATTTGTTTTTGAGCCACTTTTTTATCGTGATAATTATAAATTAGATAAAATTGTCGGAAGAGTCGCCTGAGACGTTACTTCGAATTATGAAGCGCTCGGCTCGATGTCCGCTGATCAGACCTGTCTATGACAGCCGTGCTGCAGCATTCCGTCTCTCGCAGGTGTTGCTCCAGGCGCAAGGAGCGCAGAAACTGTTTTCAAGGCTCGCCCGTCGGATAATTGTTGAGCGGAGCAGAATAGACCGACCGTTAGCGTCTTTTTATTTTCCATTATTATCTCATTACCCGCGCTTCGTAATTGCGTTTTTCATTTTCATAGCGTAATCGATGTCGCTGTTGGAGCGGCGTCGAGGCAATATTAAAACAATCGACCCAGCTCCGCGAGTGCTCGCCGATAGGGCTGGACAGCACGAGTGAGTCGGAGGTCAGGACAAAAGTTTCGTCGGGTCACCAGAATTCCAGATTCCACGGAACCCACCGTGCCAATACTCTCTTTCTACTTCATTCCACCATCACCGACCAATCTTCGACAGCTCGCGCCCCATCACCCCGTGCTTTCTTCGCGCTCCATAAATTACGATCGAGACTCCTCTCGAAGTGCGCATCCCGTCTGTCCTCCCGTCCTCGTTCTCAACAATCTCAACCGCACGGACTCAGAACGCACCAAACACACACGCAAAAGCGCGCTGTCACAGGAAAAAAAGCGCGTCTCGCTCGTCGTCGGGGCAAGAAAAACACGGATCGACGGCTGCGGAAGAGGTGCGCTCGGGACCATAGGAATGTGTAACACGCGCTCGCCTACCGTCGACACTTCATTCAACAAACAAACCGTCGATTGTCCTCCCGCCGCTCCCGGGCCGCTGCGTGTATATTCACGCGGCCAGCGGCGGACGAATGTGTCGATGCATATTAATGCTCCTCGAAGGCAGCCTTGTTTACCGGACGCAGAGAGCCGCGGGAGAGGACAGGGAAAAAATGAGGCGAGCGGCGGCCTGCGAAGCGGAAATTCGAGTTTCGGGCCGGACACGACCCGCGCACGTCGTGCGCGTACACACGGGACACGAGTGTGTTCTGAGAATTCGAGGGTGTGCGAGCGAGCGAAAGAGAGAGAGAAAGAGAGAGAAAGAGAGACAGAGACGGAGGCATTCCATCGCGTTGACGTGCTCCGAAATACACACCGCCGGACACGCTCTCTCCGTCTCTCCTCTCTCTCTTTCTTTCGATCTCTCCCGAGGGAAGCAAGTGGACCATGTACTGGCGCGTAAAAATCGCAGCAGCCTCTGCCGAATGCCGTGGCCTCGTCGCTGGATCCTCCAGCCCGGCCGACACCTGCGAGTTGGGAATTATCGGCGAGGAACGATGCGGCTGAGGGCACTTACCTAATGTTTCCTGGCGTCGTGGCCCACACCCTTTCCCGACTGCCTCGACTCAACTGTCACTCGACGCACGGCCGAGCCAAGGCACGCGAACCCGCGCACCAACGACACCGACACCGTCTTAACCAGCCGCGAACGTCTTGCCGTTATTTACGCTGATAACGCGAATCGCACAAAGGGCCAGCGGAGTCGTCAGAAACGTATTCCGACTGTGATTACTGAACGAATGCCTCGGGTACGTCATGTCCTGAGGAAACTAGCGCCGCTTCGCGGCCGGCTCCATATTAAGCGACCGACGACTCCGACGGGGGCTTAGGGAATTTTTCGAGGCCGCCGCGAGAACTTTGAGACCCCTGCGGAGGACGCCGACATGTTGGAACTAGCGGGCGAGCGTGGAAGAAAGTCGTTTTCTAAGTCGGCCGCACACTTTTTTCGGCCTCGATCGGCCGGGCGGCAGGTGTGCGTGTGTTGCGAGTGTGCAGGAGTTGAGGAGAGTCGATTTGCGGGGCTGAAGAAGGGGGAGGCAAGGATTTCTTGAGAAGAGTGGATTTAATTGTAAGGTAGGAGGAGAAGGGAGGATGGAACGTGCTGCGCTAAAAATTTTGGATTATTTGTCAGTGGTAACGAGCGACGACGATATTTTTGGCATGGTTTTGATTCCGTGATAAAACGACAGGCGCTTCCATCTGGTGGCGAAGTATCGTGTTATGAACATGGCTGATGTGGATGCTTAATTTAAATTCAAATTTCGAGCTGCTTAGCGATTCGCTTTGAACGCTTTCGATTTTGTTCGGATGGAGTATTAAGAATGATGATTTACAGGTTCTTGTGCAGCATGGAGGATCTGAAAAAGAATAGGAACGTGACTGTTTATGATATATGCATGTATAGATCTTGCAATCATGGAAGGTACACGACTGGGCATCATTTGTATCGCTTTCCTGACGGAAAGAAAAATCCCGAGTTGATGAGAGAATGGGTGTCTAGATCCGGTGGGTAATTGTTCCTTAACTATTATACGTCGATAAGGTATAATAGTACTTCATCACTTTTATGCGTTCGATGGACAGGTAACAACATAAGACTGAGACACTGGACAGCATCGTCAATCCGAAATGCTGGACTATGCCCCGATCATTTTGAGGCGGAAATGTTTCAAGACTTTCGTCGTGTACCACCAAACGCTGTTCGTAAACTAAAAAAGAATGCAGTGCCTATCAAATTTCAAAAGCCCAAAGAAGTTCCAATAGTCTGCCCTGTAAAACCAGTCTCCCCATTAATAGGACTTCCGAACGAAGAAAACGTATGTATCAAAGTTCGAATGCATGGAACCCATGAAATTGATGTAGATAAAAGCAGCGCCAATGAAGAGAAAATCGATGAGCAAGAAAAGAATAGTAAAATGCACCTGCTACGCATAAGTGTAGAAAGAGCCAACAATGATGAGCCGAAGAGTGCACCTTCCATTGAAATGAAGGATACAGAAGTCGTTGAACATCGTGCCGAGAACGATTCTTCAGAAGCTACAGCCTCCGGAACATCTGAAACGAAACAGCCAGAAGTATACCCAACACAAAAATTAACGTCCTCCGACTCTGACGACGAAATCGAAATAGATCGTCCCGAGTCGCCTGCCGCGACTCCTTCTGAACCAACACTCGAGACTGTGTCCGAGCCCATAGAACTCGTCATGTTGAAACGCGAGAACGAAACGTTGCGACGAGATCTCAGATTCGCCAAAGAGAAATGTTCTTCTCTTCAGCAACAATTGCAGAGGGCACGAGGGTCTCGGAACAACTATCGTTCGGCCGTTCAGTATTACAAACGCGAGTCTATTGACGAATTTCTCAATCGTCGGAACTGCACGAATCCGGTGGCGCGAGCGATGATCAAGTTGCAGCTGCATAAGTCGAAGGTCGAGTACACGTCTGACGAGAAGGAACTGGTAAAGGATATATTCTATCACTCTATCAGTGCGTTCAAATACTTGCGAAAGGCTGGATGTAAGATGCCTGGAGAATCGACGGTGAAGAGGTGGATCCAGGAATCTGATGATATCTACGATTATAGCAATTACATTTTGCCGGATGAGGATGACGAATTTATGAGGAGCGAAGAGTTGATGTTGGAGGAAGAGTTGGACGGGAAGGAGAAGACGTAAGAATTGGCGTGACCGATGCCGGAGGCATCATTGTTTGATCGAAATCCAGAAATGGGTTGCGTTTTCCTATTGATTCTATGTACGTAAGAGGATTGAACTTTCTTATTTGCAACTCCTCTGTCTTAATACGATTTTCTGTAGTATTTACTATGCTTTCAGTGGATAATGTTCCACGGCGATCAAGAAACGCAATGCATACATAGAAAGGAATATACTTTGAAGGCAAATGAATGTCTTTGAAAATGGTAACAAAGTTTGGAATTCACTGCGTATCCGAATATAAATGCTCAGTGCTTCCGCATGGCCAATAATTTCAATCATATGAATCGTTGAATGATATGAAATTATATATGAAGAGTTCATGCATTTTCAACAATAAATGTACAAAGAACGTGTTCACCGATCCAGAAATTAGATAGTTCTTATTACAAATAACCTGTCATTCGTCGATAGGTGTAAATGATTATTTTGTATCAGAATTATATTTAGATTTGAAAATGTGCTTTTTAAATTAAATCTGTATAATTTCGTGCATATAGTTTCAACGTGATGGCGCTGGTAGTCAGGAAAAATTGAGAACTGCATGGCACGTCTAGTATTTGTAGAAACCTTGGTAGGACGCCATTTTGAAACTAGTGCGTCTCTTCCAGAGAGGGGGGTGGTTGTCCGCGTTAGACTTATATTTTTATACTAAACCCGCGATATTACGTTAGAATTAGTCATAAATGTGCCGAAAGTGTCGCACTAAGATCAAGACCAGTCGATTTAGGTATTCAGAACAACGAAGAGATTAGGATCCTGGTAAGGACGACAACCTTGAATCGACCTAACCAAGCAGGCATAGAAGTAAAGACGAATTCTCAAACGTTCACAGTGAGTCAAAATTTTCATCAAATTTCTCAACTCCAAGACGATTCATGTATACATTATTTACGATGAAACCGAAAATTCAATTTTTGCGATTGCTTGTGGCGTCTTTTTCCGTTTATTTGGAACAATTCAATTATGATATCCTTTGGACAAGTATCGGTGCGACACTGATTAGGAAGTGTCGAGCAGTGTCGAGCCAATGGCATTCCGTGCCAAAGGAATGTCGGTAATTGCCGGATATTACCAGACACCACTGTTAAACGTTGTTATGACAGAATTTTTGATCGCAGGCAATGCTTGTTACAAAAACGTTCCTGTCCATTTGACATTATACACGTCAGTCATATGCGCGTTCGTTTGCGATCTTGTTTGCTCATTTGCGACGTCGCACGTTACCGAACAATTGACGATAATTACGAGTTTTTTGTTCGCTGGTAGGCATTCGTCGAACGTTAACGTTTAAACGTTAGTTTGTTTTTACACCTAATTGTTTATATTACACTGTTTATCCTAAGTGTCAGAATATTTGCAAGACAATGTTTAAAACATGTTAATGAAGACAATGAATGACGTTGGAAGAATACAACACATATTGGATTGATATGTGTACTCATACTAATGTGTTAGTTTGGTTCTGTTTCAGTTTCATTTGAGAGGGCACAATGGCAGATGAAAAGAATGATGAGACGAAGGAGGGCAACTCAAATGGAAGCAAGGAGGACCAGAGGCTGAGTCCGGCAGAAGAACGTTCAGAGTATTTTAAGAAGTTAGAAAAATGGCTGCAGGAGGCCTATGCGTGGCAAAGTGTTGCCGCAATGTTTCCTTACTACGTGATGTCTAGTCAAGTACTAAATCCTGCAGCTGGTATGAACAATGCATTTATTCCTTAACAATCTCTCTATATCATTGTTGTAAGTATATGTTTCTGTGATGTTGTTTATATTATTCTATTGTCTTATTGTTTTTGCATTGTTGAATTTGTCTTTGCTCTTTGACTGATAAGTTATTCCTATATAATAGACCCATTTTAGGTCTGTTGTATATATTGTCCCCATTGTCTTATTATGTTTCTGCATTGTTGAATTTGTGTTTGCTCTTTAACTGACAAGTTACCTCCTATATAATAGACCCATTGTAGGTCTGTTGTTTATATTGCCCTATTGTCTTATTATGTTTTTGCATTGTTGAATTTGTGTTTGCTCTTTAACTGACAAGTTACCTCCTATATAATGGACCCATTGTAGGTATTACGCCGTTACCTAATCAGATACATCCAATATCAAACGCGCCAAGATTGATTATTGGCACGGCTGAGCAGCAGACTGATCCCCTAAGACAAAGGAGGCCCCAAGAGCCTGCCGGACAATTCCAGCAGCCCGGAGCTGAAGGTAGAAGGTCATAAACGATAACTCCTGTGTCCATCACATTCCAACAGAGGTTCAGCTAGTACCATATGTGGTTTTGTTACGAAAATACTGCATTTCACGAAGTTTGGAGTAGGCAATTTCCTTCATGTAGGTCTATCAGATGTTCGTCATACTATTTTAAGCACTCACCGGACCGTCGCGCCTAATGTTTGTCACAGAAAAAAAATGCAGTATTTTTGAGATGTACATTTTCATCATTATCACGTTCTCCGATTATCGAGGCCTCGCTATCAACTCAGAGGTTGATATTCTCTTCCAGGTTTCGAGTATCGCATACCGCCGATATGGAAGCGGTTCGCCGCCGAATTTATTGACTCGACGATGTTGTTTCTTTTGAAGTTTTCCATAACGTTTATTGCCATTGACGTGTTTGATTTCATGTATGTACTCGAAACTGAGACCTATTCCGTCCGCACTTGCATTCAATTTCACAGCCGACCCCGCAGATATGCATCCTAGAATTATTTTACAGAGATATAGAGGACCTAGACGTATTACAGCACAAGTTACGTATCGACTACAAGATGGCCCTGGAGATATCCTACGGCATCTTAGTACTGGAAGTGATTCATCGGGTGATAGTTTGTATTTTTGAGGTAGGCTCGGAGTTTTCGAAGAAAGCTAGCAGGAAGAGGGTACGACGATAACGAGAACTTCTCAAACTGCAGGCTTTCTGGCTTCAGCACGGGATGAACGGCCGAATCGGCGGGGCCACACCTGGCAAATCTATGATGGGTCTGAGGGTCGTTCATTGCCGTAGCATCACGCCCGTGGAACGACCGGGCGAGAGTGACCTCGTCTTCGTCACGCCAGGAACAGACTTGGGTCTGCCGTTGGCGCTGGGTCGTTCGGTTGTAAAGAATTTGATTCTTGCATTCCTCTTTCCCATCTGTTTCGCCCTCTTCTTCTTCCGTTTCAATCGAACCGGCTACGATCTGATATGCAACTCGATCGTGGTGGAGGACCCTTACAGGGACATTAACAATAACAGACTTCATCAACAGTAATCCCTTCCCATCCAAAAAACTGCTCTTGCCGTTGCTTCTTTTTCAAAGAGAATTTAAGTATATATGTGATATGCCTGTCCTGTGCGTATGCGCGCGCGAATGTGTAACGTGTATATAAATGTATAAAATAAAAGAGTCTTAGGTATGAAATATTTTTCCACAACAATCGCGCGCTGCGTCTATGATTTTGTTCGGGTAGAGGCTAGTGTGGGTAGTTCTTGTTTCTTTAGAGTTTAGACGTTTCGTTTATATGTAGGCAGTTAATGTTAAAGTGGGTAATAAAGGCTGTGCTTGATTAAGTTTTGATTGCTTCGGAGAACCCAAGCGTAGGTAGGACGTTGGTTAACAACGTTCTCAGTTGATCATTTTTAGTTGGAGTCTTGTAGTAGGTCAGTGCTACTGAAAGTTTTTCATATTTGGACGTTAGTGCAAATTAAATCATTTTATTCTCTGAAATGTCACCGTATTTCTATACACAGAACGACTATATACGCCAAGCTAAATTACCGGCAACAATTTTCTAAAATGAAAACGATCTAGCAAGCACTCTGGTCAAAGTGTCGACGAAATCATTTTGAATCCTCGCCAATTCTAGTGCTAAACGCTCGCAACGTGCGCCGACATAGAACACAGTGCGCGATTTAAATTAGTGAAAACGTACCGGCGCGCCATCTGGCAGTACGTTGCGGAGGACAGGCGACACTAGTAACTTAACCAATGACGTCACTTCCCAGTTAAACGTGGCTGCCCCGCGATTGAAGGAAGGAGTGGCATCGGGATCTGTCAAGTTAAATGATTTCCCGTGAAAATTGATGACTCGCACTGTCGACTGAGCCGCGTCCGAGTGTCCGTTACAGTGTAAATCCAGCGTGCCGTGCAATTAACAGCGTGAGAGCGATGTCGTCCTCGGGCGATTACAGTAACCCGCTGCGGAAATTCAAGCTCGTCTTTCTCGGCGAGCAGAGTGGTAAGCGTTTTCCTCAAACTACACCGCCGCCTTCGCACTGCCGTGCGGATTTTCGATCAATATGACTCGGTCGCGCTAATGTCGACGTTTTCCTCGACGGATCTCAGCGAGTTCGGCGGCTCGCTGGGTGACGGCCGAGCGAGCTAGCGGGCATTAATTTTGAAGGCCCCCTTCTAGGTTATAGATCAATATTCCTGACCGTGTTACAACTTATTCCATGTAACCGATATCGGCGTCATCGTCGCTCGCCTGTCTCGTCCTCGGCGAATTCGATTTTTCGCCGAATTTCGTCGCGACGCATCGCGACGTCGATTTTTGCGGGCCACTCGGAGCCGTTTTACCGGCCAATTCGCTCTGCCGGACCGTTAATATTCATATTGTCGTATGCGTGCACCTTCCCACGGCCGCTATATATTTGCGCTTTAATGAGAGCGCCGCTAGGTCGGATGGAACTGCACTTCGCGTTCGAGAGCGGGGAATAAGAAGTCGATGGGGGGCCGTTTAGATTTGTATTGTCTAATTATGCTCCACCTTTCCCATGTACTCTTATGCTGTTCATTCTTATTGTTCCTTGGGTGAGAGATTGGTGTCTGTAGCTTTTTGTTCATCCACGATTTTTATGAATTCTCTTATCATCTTGTGTATTGATGTATAGGTGCATACGTGATACAATGAGTATATAGAGTATATAGAGTATATGAGTCATACAATATGCAGTATATATATTTTCTTCATATATATATATATGTATATATGTATACAGGTGTGCTTCTAACAACTATCTGTTAATCAGACTAATTTTTGTTCCAGTTGGAAAAACATCACTCATAACACGGTTTATGTATGATAGCTTTGACAACACTTATCAGGTATAGTATTAATACATTTTGCATAAACATTTTAAATGATACAACATTCTTCTGCCCCTTTACTCCCATTGTCATATGTCGATTTTTGTTGCACAGACACAGTATTTCATGTAGGATGTGCAATCATTGATTACTTTGTTTCTATGTCATTTGTTTCAATTGAATTTGTCATGATACTATAATGTGTGATATTAAATAACTGTTTGCTCAATGGCATTATCTCTCCAATTGATTTTCAAAGCAATTGTTGCATTCTATATGTCCCACTTTTGACATATAAATGTTAGTAGGAAAGGCAGTAGTAGGAGGAGCTGGATATTGACTTTTTTTCAATATGCAGACTCATAGAAAGAAATTTATGAGAATGGAATCTTCAGTTACATCATGTCAACATTATTGATTTTTCCCCTGTGTGATACACTTGACACAGAATTCTGTGTGCAAACATCTGAGGTCTACAAAATTTGTCTTCTTCTCTCCATTGCAGGCTACAATAGGTATAGATTTTTTAAGCAAAACCATGTATCTGGAGGATAGAACCGTAAGATTACAGCTCTGGGATACTGCTGGTCAGGAAAGATTCCGCTCCTTGATACCGAGTTATATCAGGGACTCAACAGTTGCAGTGGTTGTATACGATATTACCAGTACGTGTCTCATGTAAATGTAGTATAAGACGCTAGGTTACTGTTTAATCTGAGTGACTCGAGTCATCAGTGGCAACAACTGATGCTATTCGTTTTACTCTGATAGATGCAAATTCATATCATCAAACATCAAAGTGGATTGATGATGTGCGGACTGAGAGGGGAAGTGACGTTATTATAATGCTTGTGGGTAATAAGACAGATTTGAGTGACAAAAGGCAGGTGTCCACGGAAGAGGGAGAGAGAAAAGCTAAGGAGCTGAACGTGATGTTCATTGAGACTAGTGCTAAGGCCGGTTATAATGTTAAACAGGTATGTGTCGTATAGTCAGTTCGTAACCGTTGCTCAGAGAGGATATTCTCGAAGGATGAGAAGTTGACAGAACGATCTTCCGGGATTTCAGCTCTTTAGAAGAGTAGCAGCGACTTTACCCGGCATGGATTCCACCGAAAACAAACCGCCCGAAGACAGTATCCTTTTTCTCGTAATACTATGTTCACTGTACATGCTTGCATGTCACACGTGTGTCAGCTATTATAACGCATTGCAGGATCTTTCCTTTTGTCCGGAACAGAAAGCCAGTTTATACATATCCCACGTTCCCCTGTTTGTCATCATTCGTCAACGACGTTCCACGTTGTCTATCGTTCACCACCTTTGTGTTTGCAGCGGATTTGCACGGAAATTATCCAAGTTCACGCACCTCGACTTCTTTGTCACCCTGTTAAAGTCTTTGCAGGTCTTTTTTTGTGTTGTGCAAAACGTGCGTGTTGCCAATAGTCGTCACGTCACACTTGTTAGACATATTATTTGTTAATATTCTTGTTTAGCGCTGTCAACGTTTCCATTGGGTTTTTCGTTATATTTTTTGTGTTTTCCTTAATATGTTCTTAAAAACCTGTAGTGCAAGAGGTAGTTCTCAAGGACACACCAATCGAACTGAAAGCATCGGACAGCCGTTGTGCATGCTAAGCCACCATCGGCCTAACGGTAGAAACAAGACACTCGAACTTAAGTTAAATTATGAACTAAAGTCTTATATTAGGACATATTAGGGCAGTGATACGCAGCCTGTGTTTTTTTCACAGCATCATACGGATTCCGAGTAATTTGCGGACAGTTAAAAAGCACTATTATTATACGTATTGCCGAAGTACAATGATTTTTTGCTGACGACCTATAAACAGGACCGAAACGATAAGGAATACTGAGAGAAATAATCATTTGTGGTAGTTTAAGCAGACTGCTTTTACACAATAACGTGCTTACGCGTACCGTTTTTAATCCTTTTTTTTTTCGACATAACGTCGTACAATCTTAATCGTTCAAAGCCTTTAATAAAGCTCACCCCCTTTTTTAACACGTAATTATGCTACTAATCGCGGGAGGGCGACTTTTTAAGCGCGCGACAGTAGGCAAATTCGTTTTGCACAAAATTTGGTATGCCGGAAAGGAGGGACAGATAGCTGCACTATGCATGTTGGAGATATTTTTGAGAGTGCATGACGTTCGAGCACCCGTTTTACATAGTGTGCAAATTTCATCGGACTGAAAGCGACAATTTTCGAGCTGAACTTTTATCGAAGTTTACGTGTTGCGTAAATGCAGTCACAAGAAACTGTAGTCAATGTTCGATCAATGAGAGTATCTAGCAACAGACCATGTCCTAGTCCTTTGGCATGTCTGCAACTATTAGCAATAAGAATGCTACGTGTTTTGTGAAACTACAATCTTTCGTTCATTCATTCTTTCTAATCATTCGTAATCGGAGCGTCCACAACCCGAAATTAGCGTCTCGGTATTTCGTATACGTAATTTCGTGCGCGAAGAAAATTCGATTAGCGGGGATAGGCGACTAACGAACGAGGAAGTGAGAGACGGAGAGGGAGGAAAATTTGCTCTATAGTTCATGGACGATTAGCAGCTAGAGAAATCTCGTTTTTATACGACTGTTTTTTAAACTAAGACCACCTTTGCTCATATTGAAAAATATTCTCACCTTAGTATCGTGATCATCAGCTGACATACGGCGTGAGGAATTTGGATCAGAACAAATATTCGAGTGTACTGTTCCAAATGCCGCATACTGTACATTAGCTGTAAATTGATTTATTGCATTTTCTTTCGTTGGTGTATTATTTATGTATATGTTGAGACCGAGGCAGAGTAAGTTTCCATCACGAGGACGAGTTTTTAATCATGCTGACGAGAATGAATAATACCTAACGATGCCGATGTTGTACATAATAACATAAAAATTTGGGATATGGATAAACAGAAGCTAATAATAGTTAACTATTACCGATCATCATCTTTGTTAATATCTATTGTAATATTTTAATTTATATAAAGAAAGGTATCATTGGTATCGATTATTTTTTTTTTGTTTTCATTTATCAAAACTTTCGTTTCCATCATTCTTCTTATCATTTATTCTTCCTTGCTTTCGCAGCTGCCATTTCGAGACGATCTTTTGTTACGAACAATTAGGGAACTTTCTATCGCGCCTCGTATTCGTGTAGGGAAGCGAGAGGGAAACTCGATACCGATCGGAAATATTTAATTAAGGTGCTCTACAGGCCGTAAGCCTCGCTACATTAGCGAACGTTCCGTCCCGATTTTTGAACTATTTAAACTTTTGTGTGCTTTTACGATCGTATTGCCGTTCACTGACAAATCAAACGAATTACGCATTTTATCGCAGAACACAGCGGAGAACATAAGTCTGTAACCGTTCACTCGCAAGGAAGTACTTGTATCTAGCATAATCGATGATCGACCATGTAAAGTTGTCACGGTCTTTTCCGCCCCCAAATATATCGCATATACTCTGCTCAATCTTTTATCAATCCGTGTCCGTTCAAAGTTACGCATCTATCCGAAGCTCAACAGTGTCGAACACTTGCTGTAGGACCTTACGTCGACTCTTAATCTTCAGTTCTGGTTTATACGGAATAACAGCATCTTGCTATTTATGTTCGTTTTTCTTTATGTGTGAAAATACCTTTAGGAGGGTCGTTTGGCACTCGTAGAGGCATTTTTCTTAGTGTAGCGATTAAGTATCTCGAAGTGACTTGTCGAGAGGACGCTTTGACGTTGTGATATTCAGTGCGCGAAGGATCCTAAGCGCGATCGAGCATGAACAAGAAGATTCGTCGGATCCTTCGAAGCATCGAGCATCGCAACGACCGATAGTCATCGTAATGGGCAGCAATAACGAAAATTTACGCTAATCTGTTATGACACACCCTTAACACACAAAAGCAGCTGTCGACTTGCAGAACCAATCATCGATGCAGAACGGCTCCGAGTCGGAGGAAGAGAGTGGCTGCATTTGCTAGGGAGGCGGCTTTTGTCGGCGTGCGGCTACGTAAAATCCACTACGTATAAAGCACGAAACACACACACACACAGAAAAAGAAAGGCAAAAAATAAGAAAAACGCATAATCCTTGTGACACTCAGAGAAATGAACCAAAAAATGATTCATCACACTACCATTGCCGAGATGCTGGCTTCTTTCTACGTACGTCGTGGCCGGAATATAAGTTGCGTGATGACGAGGCACAAAAGATAAGGAGAGCGCCGAGAGAAACACGCTCCCACCGATGTGTTCCCACAGTGTGCGGCGGATCGTTTAGTTTTAAGGGGAAACTTGTCGTGCGATCCACACGCGAGACACACCGAACAAATTCTTCACCGTCAAAAGGAGCTTGGCTAACGTTCAACGCAACTCAATAATTTTGCTACGGCAGCGACTCGAGCTATTCTCTATCGAATTTAATCAAATAACGAACCTCAAGCAATACTTTCAGCTTTCGATATTGATCGTACATATCAAAATCGCCTTGCCGTGTCTTCGCGCGCGCGCGCGCGGGCAACTTTCTTTCCCGTCACTGCCCCTCATTTTTTGTGACTTAGAATCACGCGTAACTTATGAATCTCGCCGAGGCTGCGCCTTTTCGAGCTTAGGCTGCTCTTTCAACTCGTTGCGTTGTCGGGAATAATCGAGGAAGCAAGAAAGGAGAGTTTTACTCAACGCGCACAAAACACACCGAGACTTAGGGAGGAGAGCGAGAAAAAAGAAGCAAGCCCAACCGATGCAGGTTCAGTTCGTATGGCGAGGACGATCGGAGAGTCGCGGAAAAAAAAACAATTATCAAAAAATTTACCAAAAAAAGAAAAAATATTACAAGAAGAACCCAGCGACGAAAACGACTGAAAGTAAAGGAAAAGAAGAGGGGAGTTATGAGAGAAAGAGCGAGAACCGTGGAAACGAGGATGGCAAAGGGAGCGCGTGGTAATCCTGAGATGTGCAGGCGAGAATTCGAGTGATCTATGAATTTATTAACGGTGATTTGCGAAATTATATACATAGATTGTTTATTGGCGACGGTAACGTTTCAACGGCGAATTGTTCGAGATTTATAATATAATCCTATTAACAATCTTTATAGACGTTTTTCGATATCTCTTGATAAATAAGCGATCGACGTGATAGACATCACGAATTTCACGTTCATAAATTGAGGCCCCAGCGTAACCGGTCGGAATTCGAAGCCACGAACGTTTAAGAATTAAGCAGCATTTCCGTTATAGTCATTATGCTTTGTATCGTTCTGTCGTCTATGTGATACCGAGTAACACGTAAGGAGTTCTTTATTTTTAAGAGGCTTAACCGTTCGTGCGTGAACGGTGCGCATGTCGCTGAGAACGAATCGGTCCAGTCGCGCAAAATTGGGCCGATTCGTTTTCGACGAGGCACCGAGCGAGATAATGTGGCAGGCAGAATGTACGCGACAATTGATGAACGCTTAACTCGTGAGAGGAATATAATGAAAGAGTACTTAGTCTGTATTTCATCGAGGAGACTGAAAATGCTTGTAGCAAACGTCACTGTCTTATTAAACTGAAAACGTGAGATCCATTTACGAACTCGAGCGGGCCAGGCGAGCTGCCCGCCGAGGTACAACGAGAGAATGATTAGGGGAGAGTTAGAGGATTCGAGGAAGTGATAATGACTGCGAGCGACAGAGGTGCGGCCGAGGATTTGGTTGCTCGGGCCGCGATAGAAAACGATGGGCCAATTTTCTCAGCTGCCGTTAAAATACGTCGAGGAGCGAGCGAATTAAGAGATAGATGGAGATTAACATGTTTCACGGCTGTCGTGGTCGGCCGATTACGGACTCGTTGCTGAAAGCATCGATTTGAGACAGCAAGGACGAAATTCGTAATTCTCTTCATTTACCTTCTAATCTTTCATTCTAATTCGCGTAACAAGGGAACATAGGCAACCGAGAATTTCAAAGATATTCTGAAATTTTTGGCACGAGTGCAGTAGGCCTACTTTACTTGTGTGAGAGATTTTTTTAATTTTTGGTATTTCCGGGTGGTCAGTGAACCCTCGTGAGTCGGTAGATTGATTCATTTTGGATTGACGTTGTAATAGTCCTTTTTCGTACATTCTCGATAATTGTACTTAATGTTTCATAGACTTCGAAGTCGGAGATATTTCTCCGCGCGCGCGCGCGGGCAGAGACCAATTTCCTGTGAGAAGAATCGATTTCCTTGCGACTCAATTCCCCAACGTAATCGGTCGTCCGATCGCCGTGAAGAGTGTTCGTCAAAGCGCGTTTGACAGAGCGTCGTCGTTGTACATTAATTGTGATTTAAGGCTTTCGATGAAGCGATGTAACTTATTATGCGCCGTATGCTTTTAACGCGAAATGAAAAATGGCAAAAAAATAATACTCTACGAGCAACAGTCCTTACCCTACCTCCTCCCTAGCACAGTTCCCAAAGCGCTAGTCCTTTTTAAGAAAACAAGAAGGTCATCTCTCACTCTCTGGCGCCCGTTTTTACAGAATCGGCGTCGATTTCGATGACAGCGAAGCGTATATACGCGTACATGTGTACACGCGAGTTTACAGAAAATCTCGTGTACGATCGAATTATCCGCGAATTGGCTCTAAAATGATTTGGATCGCTTCGAAGAGACTCCCGGCGTGCAATAAAATGATATTGAAACTGCTGCGTTCTGCGTTTCAACAGAGTATTGAGATTTTCTGTATGCACGGCGTTCGTATTCTGCGCTCTTGTTCTTGACTTAGCGGGGAAGGCAGACGAACGTTTCAACATGACTGCGAGCCTACATTAATTATTCGAGCCTAACGTCTCAATTAGAGTTTTCTAATGCGGTGCTAATCACGACCAAACGGTTGTCTTCTCCGCAGAACATACGAAAAGATTGATTCGCTGATCCGCTCGAAACGTTTACTCCAGCGAGATATCATTTATCATGTTTTCCACGTTTTATACTTATTCACGATACGAGAGCACCGTGTGTTTGAAAGCTAGTTGGATAGATTCTGCCGGAACTCAGCGTTCATCGCTTGCATCGCCCTTTATCGATAATTTTTCGCGAACGTTTCGACCGAATCAAACCTGGAATTGGAATTCCGCTTGCAATTCGCGATACGCACATGCGCGCACATCGTATACGCTACAGAAACGATGAGACTGGACGCACAAAACCGACGAGACAAATGATCAAAGACCACTTTACGTTTTCTTATCAGAACTGCAACAATCGGAGTACTTTTAAGTACACGTTGAATAATCTCGAGAAAAAACAGACTAAGGGCGCGGTAGAGAGTAGAGATCAACCCTGCCGATATAATTTCACATAAGACCCGCACCCCGTATCGATAATCGAGCTGTACTTTAGCGCCTATCGTGCGATCGAACCGCAAAGAGAAGAGAGTGAGAAAAATGCCCAAAAAATTAACAATCGGTCGCGTTGAAAATCTGCTCGACTTGTAACAGAGCGAGCACGCGTGACCGCACACAGATCCACAGCTACACACACGCATACGAGCGTAAAAAAAACATACACACACATACACAGCTTATCCGTAGTTTGGCTGAAAAATCGTAGTTTGAAATGCGAGGTGAGCTTCGTTTTTCGATGTTCCGCGTAGCTTTGTCTGCGGCGCGATATTAATAATCGATTCGCAAATTTACTCGTCGTACGGCCAGGGATGTGTCGAGCCGCGAGGCGTCAAGTGCAGTAGTTATAATAATAATATTAATAATAGTGATATTATATATATATATATGAATATATATATTTAACGGATACTGTCATCAATCTCTGTGCGCGCGAGTTCGTCTTTGACGTTTTTGCGAGCGACATATATTATTATTAAAAAGATGATGCGTGCGGGAGGAAGTAACGCGAGGGACAAAAAATGGTAAATGGGCAAACCAATCGACGACAGACCAGAGATCGTTTTGTACCGTGTCTTAGACGCAAACGAAAAAAAAAACAAAGATAACTAATCCGAAGTAAGACTTAGTTCGAATACGAAACGGTGGTTCACGTGAGATTTTGCAAACTTGTCATAAAAACTGTATGTCGCGTCTACAATTATTATTAAAATAGTGGAGCTTCAAACGAAACGAACGAAATAAAGTTTTGTGTTCACCGATCTTTGAACGCTGCCGAGGACTTTCATAATTGTTCCTTCATATTTTTATTCGCACTTGCAGGACCGCGATTGTTATTAAATTCTCTGCTTGTCATTCATAGCATATCTGGCAATTATTTAAAAATATGTGATCTTTTCATTTGTATAGTTCTTTACAGTTCCTAATTTGAATTCCCAATATATGTAACTGTTGTTTGTGGAATTGTTCAGCAGCTCGCATTTACATTTTTTGTTTTTTGCCGTTTAAATGTTATAATATTATCGAACTTTTTCATATTATCGCAGAAATAATGAAAATTTACGTCAAGTTATTATTTTATCGAGATTTTAGACAAAGTCTAACTTATTTTTGACATTTACTACTTACCCCGAACAGAGGATGAACGACGGTGAGTATTATCATCAACCATGGAGTTTCAGAATAGGAAAGGAACGTAGGAGTAAATGAACCGTATTCGATCGTGGATAGTAATCGTTTACATACTTTATTGTAATGTCAATTATATACAAATTTAAAATTACGTCCAGTGCTTCTTACTACACGCTGGCACACACCATAACTCTCGTGTTATTTTGTTCTTTTTTTCGTGCAAATTATTACATCCTGGCATTCCGCTTCTCAATCTTAGGGAGATACACACCCTCTCTCATTCTTTCACTCTCACACTTCGTTCACGCACACTATCAATTTCTCTCACTCTCTCTCTCTCTCTTTCGTTCGCGCGCGCGCTCTTACTTTGTCGGCTCGGCAACAATATCAGCGACTCGACGAATCACTATAATTATTAAGTATTCATTATTTACAATCTAAACCGTACACACTCATTCGCGAAAGTCCACGATTGATAGTCGTATTTCAATTAAATTCACTGGTCATCATTTTTCATAAACGAAGCGTCGTTCTCGATGCCATTTTCCGAAAGAACTCTCTCTCTCTCTCATTCTCTAAATTCTCGTTTTAGAAAACCGACGCGTTCTCTCATGTCCAGCCAGTCATCCGTCAATGTTCTCCTCCGCACTTCCTACGTTTCCCATCTCGTACTACTTCCTCCGTATTCTCTTCCGTTATTGACTCGTGCCCTAACTAAATTAAATCCCGTCATGCTCGTTTGGCAGTATGTAACCGTATTGATCGTTTTCGTTCGACGTTTCAACGCTCTACGCCTTGTTCCTTGCCTCATTGTTTTCAATTTCATTTTTCAGTTGAATTTAATTGTCGGTCGCACGCCGAACGTTCGCCCACTTTCCGCGGAGAAAGGCGTGAAAGTCTGTGGTCAGGATTCTAGAGACTTCGTCGCGCTGCGAACGGCCACGTTTTTTCTTCACTTCGACCGCGCGCGGTATTGAGCATTTTTAGTGAAACATGTCCGCCGCGGAAAAGTGCATTTTTCATCGTAATCGTGCGCAAGTCGCGGGAAACGGTCCGGACGACGAGCAGAGTTCAACCGGGAATCAAAGGAAATTATTTACACGAGCACAGGTCGACGCTCTTAATGAGATAATGACTCCTGAATCAATTCGACGACTTAGCGCCGTCGAGTGCGTTTTCCTTTGAGCTTCCCGACGAAACTTCTTCCTAACGGGACTTGTTCGTTCGCACGTAACTCCAATTTAAGTTATCATATTTTCATTGTCTCTCCCGTCTCTCATTTTTCGTTTCGCGTCTTCTATCCTCTTCCGTCCCGTCGACGTTCCCTTCGATTACGCGAACAGGACTTTTCGACGGCGTTACTCGAAACTTACAACGAAAAAACTTACGACGACTAGTTTTGCTTAGTCCTCGTCTCTGTTGGCAGGGACTCGATTGCTTCGATTTTAAGCTGCTTCGCGCTTGGAAGAATGAAACTTCTTAAATGGTAGGGCGTCTGCAGGGGTAACGATTATCAGTCTATTTCGTGCGAGAACGGAAACTTGGAAATCATTTATGAACTATTATCGACGAACTTTCCCGGGGTATGTTGCAGCGAATCAAAAATTCGATATTAAGTTAAGGTTCACGTCGCAGTAATTAAATCCGATCTTCTTTGGCTCAGAACGTGTTTGGAGTGCGCGACAAATGTCAGCGTCGCCGTCTGTATAGGAAAATGGGGGGGAATGATTCTTGACGAATGGAACGATTTGGGAGGTCGAAACTTCTTGATTCTAACGACTTCTAGTAAATGGCAGACTTTTTACGGATCGATAGTTAAGTTACGATCTCTCGGCAGTTGGTCGTAAAAGATTCTCCGTCACCTCTCCGCTCTCGTTAAATGTAGAAAACGCTGAATATTTTCTCCTTCCCGGATCAACGAACGAGCACGAATCCACGTACATCGTTCGCGCCCAGTGCCTTCCACTCCTCGACGGAACCCACTCGTTTCGCGATGGGCAATTAATTATACTAACGACGAATTCGGTTCGCAAAGTCTTTTCCATCCGCCACGGGCTCCTTGAGAACGACCGAGCGAAATAATTCGACATCTTCATCAGGTCCACGCACCTTGCCCCGTCATCTGGCATTCGGTTCAGGGGACAAGCGTATTATTCATCTCGACGAATTATGTACAGACCCATCGACAGATTCAGGACCTTGCCCGTCGAGACTTAGGACCTTGGACCACTCTCCCATCGAATTTCGCTCGCGCCTCCTCTCGCCCACATCGCCCACGATCTCGAAGCGATCCCGATCATCCCACGGATCTCGCTCCAGCCCGACGATCCACATCAGATCGCCGTGTTCCCCTAAAGTCAGACCCTCAGCTCCTCCATGACCTGCTGATGATTATGTCCCTTCTTCAGCGTGCCCGTGCCCGTCATCGCCATACTCTCGTGCTGCAGCTGATTCGGGCTGATTATCAGATTCTGTCCCTGCTTGCCAGGCTTCGTGTTCTTCGGCGGCGGCGGCGGCATCGGCACGTGGCACGTGTTGTTCTGCAGGTCCGCGAACTCTGGCGGCGGTATGTGCTGAATGTGATGCCTCTCCGCCGTCTTCGTCTCCAGCTCGCCGCAGATGTTGTTCGGCATCTGCCCGTTCTCCTGCCGCTTCTTCGAGCAGCTGTGCTGGTTGCTCTTGTCGCGCTGGTAGTAGACGCCGGCGAAGATGAGGACGTTGAGGATGAGCAGGCTGCAGCCGATCGCGATGGTTACACTTAAGGCGGTCGAGTAGGCCGCGAATCCGTCTTCAGGCTGAGAGGTGGATTCTTCGAAGGCGAGCTCGCTTGGGGCAGCCGTCGATGTGTTCTGAGGCTTCTCGGCGGGCGTCACTTCGGATGTCGTCGTGCGCGCCGTTGTCGGTATCCTCTGAATGAATCGCGGCGGCACCTGAAAGCGTTACACAGTAGTCGTTACGATAGTCGATGCGCGGACGCAAATGAGGCTGGGATGATTTTTAAGATTTTTTTTTTTACACATTATTTTTTACGGTTGACGCTCTTGATGGACTTTGGAGTGCGGAGAAAAAGGAGTGTAGGAGGACGGTAGAGAGATTAGAATCTAAGATTTTATGATGGCTGTAATAAATGTTAATTGTATCTGATGTACGTCAAAAATACGGACTTTAGAAACAAGAAGTAAAATAGTGGACGATAAACTTCGTTCTATATAAATACGACGAACGCTGGAGCAAAAATAAAAATTCGTCATCGAACAAAGGACACGTTCGGTGGTTGGCATCCTCTGAATAAATCATGGCTTCACCAAAAATCGTTACGCATCAAATTCTTCCTCTACGCATGACGTACCATTGACGCGGATAGAATTTTCGCACATTTAAAATATTCCACGTGGCAGGAGCGAAACAGCAGACGATAAACTTCGCTCCGCAAACACAGCGGCGCGTTTGAGCGGGAATAAAAATGTGGAGAAAAGAATTTGTCATGGAACAAAGGACACGGGGAGCGTATCACAGACCGAATGCAGACCGTGCGCGGCATTTGCATCGAAACGGAATTACGCGGGCGAAGCGGCGACAAATGCTCGGAACGAATAAACAGAGCCGGTGTTTGCTCACCTGTTCAGCGTCCAAAAGGTGGTGCGACCTGGGAACATCGTCGGAGCCGGGTTTGTGCAATTCCGGCGCCAGGTTCAGCCAGATCGACAGCCTGTGCGCTCTGTAATGATTCTTCAGCTTCGACTTCAGCTCTGCAACATAAATCGAATGTCCGTTAAGCGGGACAATTTGGAAAGTGTAGAAAGGGAGAGAGGACTGTGGAAGAGTGAAAAATTCGAGAATTGCATAGAACGAACACGAATTCGACAAGGGAAGCTGAGCATCGAAATTTAAGAGAACCGTACGTCTATTATGTGTGCCTATTTCCAGACTTAAGGGGTAAAGCACTGGTGCTTTTAATAGTTATTTAGGTAGAAATATTGTTTAATTATCTGAAACGAGGTTCGTTATCCAATAATGGTACACAACTATCTAATGTGGTGTGATTCTCATTCATTCTCCAATTATTCCTTACTATATTTATGTCTACGATTTACTATCTAATGTGGTGTGATTCTCATTCATTCTCCAATTATTCCTTACTATATTTATGTCTACGATTTTTCCAAGTCTCCGTCTATTCCCTCTCGTTTTTTCAATATTTAAAACATGAAAAATGGGCCGTCACAAAAAAAGCACGGGTCTCTTAGTTTTCGATGACCGACGACGTATTTCTAGGAGAATCAAATCGGACTCGCACGCCTTCCCTCGTGAGTCAAGCCGACTGCAGCGCGAAAGGCACGGATTATTCTCGGTGGTGCCAAGGGTAATTAATTATTGTCGCGTGGTAATCTCGTACGCCGAGAACGTCAGACGAGGGCGCGTGAGAGATAGAGAGAGAGAGAGAGAGAGACAGAGAAACATGGAGAGAAAACGACACAACGGCAGCAGCTTGGTTAGACGTCTCAAACTTTCGAACTGTCAGAGTGTAAGGAAAGAAGACGAACGGATGTCGCAGGTAGTCACGCGAGCAGACGTTGAGGAACGGCTTGCGCAAAGGGAAATGGAAAAAGTATTCAGGGGAACGGAAAGTACGTACGCCGCCCAAGTAAGAAACCTCAGCAGCGCAGAACACGAAAATTCTTAAACGCGCGCTCCGAGAAACCGACAAACGGGTAAGCAGCGGAAAAAATGGAAGAGTCCGAAAAGAAAAGTCAAGACAGATTACCCGGTTAAAACAATGCCCGAGGAGGAAAAAAACCATTCGAACGCGGGGACGTTAGACAATGGCGACGGTGGGGGAGGAGGGGTGGCCGGAGAACGCGAGACGCGTGCGGAGAAGATGCGAAATTCCGAATGGGCCGACTGCTGGCGAACGTACCCGTACCGAGACAGTTTTGCATGCGGAGAGCAAGATGCACGGCAGCGGGGCGGGACAAAGGACGACAAAGGTGAACAAAGCGCGACAAAGAGAGGCGGAGCGGGACAAAGACGCAAAACGGAGCGGCGAGGAGTGGGAAGCGGGGAGGAAATGGGACAGAAAGGCGGAGGCGGAAGAAAGGAACGCGCGTTGCCCTTAGGCCGACTGCACGTCGACTTTTCCACTTGCGGCCGTTACCCGGTCGTTTCCTCGCCTCCTCACTCCATGCGCAACGCTCTCGAACGTAAGGAACGCGCGAACGAGGACTCGTTATAATCCTCTTCCTTCGTTAATTATGTTTGACTTCATTCTTTCGCTACGAGCGTTCTGGGTATTTATCATTTCTTGACGCACTCATTTTTGAGTGAGTCTTGAAACAAACGTGTCGAAGGAAATATTGAAACTGCAGGTGCAGAGAGATACGGAATGCGAGAGACAGTTCACGACCGGGCCAATGTTCTCGTTCTCTTTTATTCAAAATACTCGAGCGAAAATACAAAATTATTGATAAAAGTCATTTTTTACGTGACCCATTTTCAATGTACCGTGCGTCGTAGCGAAAGTTTGAAATGCGAGACACGAGACGAGATAGAAGAATGGTACTTACCTATGCTAAGATACTTCTTGTGCACGGCCTCGTAGGCTATCCAGTCGATGTTCTTCAATTTGGTCCGCTCCGGCCGAGAATTTATGGGACCCGGCTCTTGCGTGCCTTCGTTCGGATTTCTGGAAATCAGAGGTGACGCATGTCAATTTTAGACCATACAATTCATATACAAGTCCACCAAACTAAGTCACATGTGGGCAAAAGACAATTCTATCATTACTTTGCTCACATATGACGTCACATACATGATTTTATCTTTGCTTAGTGCTATTAATAGACATGGTATGAGGTGTCAATGGTGGACGTTGAGGTCGATTCGCTGAATTTTTTTCATCGTCTTAACGAGAAAATGGGAACTTACCCTGTACGCGCGAAGTTCGTCAGGTAAACTATTACACTCTCCGACAGAGCGACTTCGGCTCTCGTGTAATTCTTCGGCCAGTGTGACAAACCGCCGACCAAAGGAGCTCCGAAAAAGTACGGCAATTCCTCACCGTGAATGCAACCGGGTCTCTGCGAAGTAAGAAGGAATAATAGATCGACTATTCCAAGCATTCCGCGAGGACTTACGAACTAATTGCATTGGCTAAATTTCGGTTTTTGCGGTACCCATTCTTTCGTATTTTCTGGTAGTACTCGGATAAGCTCTGGTAGTACTGTTATGACTTATTTGCCAACGAGTCATATTTGCGCAGACAATGTTAAAGGAAGCCATAAATTTCGCTAACAGTACCAAATATTTGGTGCGCCTTGCTCTCGAACCGATTCATTAGACTCAAAATTACCGTATTTCGTTTCCACTTGTCTAGTCGCGTACCATGAGAAAATACGAAATGCAAATTTCGTGCAATTATGCTCAACCTAAAGACCGTGCGCGGGCCAATATTAATGCGCACGATGTAAATTTATCGCGAGAGCGTGTAATTCGCTTCGTGAAAGTTGCGCGAGATTACGGGATACACGCTCGGCGCGCGTCGATGTATCAGACAACAAGTAGTACGACTCATACAACGCGCGTACGCAAATACGTACGCCGACGGGATTCATACACGCGTACCAACACGTTCGCACGGTATTACAGGGGCGGCGTGTCATCGAATTTCAAATTTACAAGCCGGATCCGTCTCGCACTTGAAGTTTGCGCGTTGCATTATGTATCGCCAACTTTAATGGGACCGGGAACGCATACGTGTAAACATTGAGCAATCGGAGGCCATTCTTTCGCGTCGGACTTACGCTCGACACGATTCCCCGCGGCTCAAACTGTGTAACTTTAGCTCGGCGTCGGCTGACACTCGCGCGTCGGCGAATTGATAAATCTCGCGGCGTCGGCGTCGGCGTCGGCGTCGGCCGGGCACTCGAAGCCCGACGCTCGATGGAATTCCGAGCATTCCGATGCGTCGCTATGGATTCCTTTTGTCGAACTCCGGATTATTCTTTTTTTCCGTCTACGTATTTTTTAAGGACGAATCGGTCAGATAATGTGGTCAAAAGATCAAAGTGTGAAGTGAATGGAAACGAATATACACAAATGAAAGATTAATATTTAATTGGTACTACAAAAAAGATTGACTTTCCATTGAAAATAATATTTACAGTAAAAATTACCATTATTCGGCGACACAGCACGTCATTTTTTACATTTAGTGTACAACTACCAAAGCTGGCAAAATTTCACGAATTTTCGAGATTTTCTTATGCGCGCCCAATTCATCCCTAATCGCAGCAACGCGCTGACAAGTTGCTCGTATCCCACGATAAGGTTCCGAGGAATATGGAATGTGGGGGCGGGGGTAGAAAGAGGTTGAAAGTGGATGCGAGGATGGCTGGGAATTGGATATAAAATATTGATGAAGCATCGGCGATTGCGCGGGAACGAAGAGCGGGAATGTGGGGTAATGTCATTTTTGCTCTTGCGCGGATTTAGACAGGATAATTATATATCGAGATTGCCTCGAAATCGAATAACAGGCGGACGACTGCGGTACATTCCGCGGCGCAGTTTTTCGCGCGTAGAGTCAGCCGCGCTTTGCCAGGTGTATCGCAGAATTAACTCCCGCACAACACTATCTTCCTCCCTCTCGTCCCATTTTCTCTCCATCGTACTTATCTCGACGTTTCCCCTTTTCCTATCCGACTCGCCTAAGACCCGGCCTCTTATAAATCGAGAATACATCCTGCCCGTTCGTTCTCCGCACGATTCCCGATAAATATTCCCCTGCAGTTGCTCGTCGTAACTCCTGAGACGGCGCGAATCTTTTTTCTTCTCTCTCTCTCTCTCTCTCTCTCTCTCTCTATCCGCATACCGACTTCCTTCCTATTTTTTCGCAAACATTCGTTCGTCTTCCATCGGCGTCCTTATCAGCCGCGTCGCGCGGAATGCAAATGGCGGAGTGCAGGTGTGTGCGCGTCGCGATTTCCTCGTGAGTTATATAATTCCTGCGGCGCACGTCGGGAGAGGCAGGCTCGCGGAGCCGAAGTCGTGAAATAAAATCCGCGAACGTGTCCTCTTGCCGCGTTAGCGTTCCCCGGCTCATATATGCGCGTCGATAAATCGGAGGCTATGCGGAAAGTAATATTTCTCGCGGGGGTAATCGTCGGCGCTCCATTATCCGCATTCATTTCTGCGGACGTCCCGGCTCTTCAGTTAACGCTTTCGGGTTGGGATCTACGATTCTCAGTGGTTTAGTTTGACTTTGAAAGGTGGACGCTTGGAAGCGCGGTGCAAGATGAATGTAGAGTATTTCGTGACCAATGGCACGGTTTCTTTCGATCAATATATATACATTAATCATTTATTCAGAGTAGAAAAGAAATAGTATATATATATAAGCATCCGCTTTCCGAAGTAAGAATATCCGAAGTAAATATATAAATTTATTCCGTTCCATTGCTCAAGCAAGAGGTCCGGGTCGCGCATGACCCCGCGTCCGAGGACTCAATCCGTCCACCCTGAACTTTCCCTTTCGTCCCTCGCGTCCAGCCGGCCTTCTTCTCCGCGTCCCCGTTCGCACGTTCGCCGGTTTACTTTGCATGCGAATGCCTATTTCCTCGCCGCGCGACTCGGGAGTTGCAGGTGGCAGAATGAAAGTGCATTAAGCGGGTAGAAAAAGGCGCGTTTAAGGGCGGCCGACTCGAAAAAGGCGAGGCGATAACACGCGAACGACCGCCGAACGACCACCCGACGAACTTACCACGCCGCATTCAGTCCTTTTCCTCCTCCACCCCCGTTTTTCCACCCCCCACCCCTGCACCCATACCAGCTCCATCGTCGACCTTAGTTCTCCGGGCCAGGGTAATAGTTTTCCATTGTACGCGCCGGACAATTTGAACGTGTCGAATGTAAACTACGTTTTTCTTCGGGCTTCCTTCTGCTTTCGCTCGTCGCCCATTTTATGCGCGCCCTCGCCGAGCGAGACTTGTTTCGTGGACTTGTTCAATTTCCTACCCGACCGCTCAGACGATTTCGTCGATTTCTCGGCCTGCGCGCGGGAGGGTCGATATACGGTAGACGGACAAATTTCGTTCTGTACTCTCTGCTTCTTCGAATAAACGATCGCGGTCGCGTACGCGCTTCAGTTTCGACAGAATATTCAGCCGGGTATAAATCTTGCTCGCGTCGCGCGGAAGAAGATTTACATGACTTTGATGTTTTACTAAGTAAACGAATTCGAATTTCATAACGCCGAAGAGCTGGGAAGGGTCAAAGGGTCAGAGGAGACCGCGACGTTCATGGGCGGAGCTTTCGGACGATGTCTGCCGGCGTCAGAGGATCAAGCGATCCGCTTCGCGTTCGATCGCGGTGAAACGAAAGAACAGAGCAGATGAACGGAAGATTCAAGAAACGGAGGATCCAAAAATTTTGAAAAAAGAAAATGTGAATAGCACATAAGGACGCCTTCTACTATCGTTAGACATACATTTGTGCGTCGAGTACATTTGTATGGAAAGAGTTAGAAATCGATTCTAAAAATAAACATGAAGAAAAAACAGCTTCATAACACTAACGATGCTAGACAACAACATTCTTTATCCTTCTCTCCCCGTTTACCGTCATTCGCTTCCGCACATACTTATCCGTCACTTTACGTTCCCGTCAGCGTTCAACCGAAAAGCACAGTCCATCCGTACAACGTATACGCTTCGCAGCCCTATCCGACGAAAACGACAACGAGACGTACTGAAACGAACGATCCAGAAAAATCGCATCGAGCGGTGAGAAAATATGCTGAACGGCTAAATCGACATACCGCGGCTCGCGCGCTCTCGACTCGAGCGAATCGCTGAGTATTCCTGATCGTGCATAAAATTATTAACGTCTGCTCCGATTTACATTATACCCCCCGCCCCCTCGGCAGCGCGCGGGGGGTGGAAAAATCGTCGCGTAAGCGTCGGGGCAAGCACCCGAGCGCGGAGTTCTTCGCGGGTTACTGCACCTTCGCGCCGTTCGCCCGCTAATCGATAATCTAAATTTAAATTTTATCCGCCACTCGCCGGAGTCTCGCCTGAGATGTCAAAGGGATTTTTGATGCGGCCATTAATACGCTAATAACGAGCCGCCGGAGGATTACTTTTAGGACGGACTCTTTTTTCACCCCCCTCCCCCGATGACGCGGAATCATTTTGTATGCATGGGGCTTACATTAGGGCTGGGAGAATTCAAATAATTTGTTCTTCGAATTTTTCATCGATATCCGATGAGTATGTCACTTTGGAGCACAGCATGTGTAGTCTCGTGTACGAATACTCGATCTGTGAAAAATATTCGATTGCTGAACAATGTCTGGGTAGTATTCGAGTATTCGTATAATATTCGACGAACATTCGAATACCGGATAATTCGAGGAACAGTCCCAGCCTAATTTTAATTACGTGACCGGCTGGAAAATAAACTCTCTCGACTCTCTTCCCCGAGCGACTCGTTCTCCCAGCGACCGACATTCGGCCCGAGCAGGATTAAGCGCTTTCGAATCAAGCAGCAATTCCTCGCGATCGCGCTCAAAGGACGTGCTCGTACATTTTTTATCGGTCGCGTGAATATGAATCGGAGGATACGACCGACGCTCCACCACTGTCAGCCGATCCGGCTTCATTTTACAGCTCCCCGAGTAATCCGTCCGGTTACAAACAAGGATTATTTTAATTAAGCCCGTTAACGGTCCGACGGCGGGAAAAAATCCAAACCGTCAATATGTGAATTTCGCATGGAACGTCGTTAATCCTCTGGCAACCCTGCTAATTATCCCCGATTCTTCGCCCTTTTACACCTCCCCCCTCCCCCCCCCCCTGCGCTTTACTCGCCGCTCCGAAATCGCAAGAGCCACGCGTCGCTGTACGTATTCCCGTGAGCGTGCTTTAATTAAAAATCCGTTGAAAGTTATCCTTTGACGTATAGCAGCCTCATATCGTCCTCCGCGCCCAGCGTCCCGCTTAACGAACTGCGCCGTTTTCTTCGATTCGCCACACGTGAAACGCGGCCGAAAGACGCGAGGCGAGCGTCATCGTCATGCAAAGGGTCGACGTGAAGAGACGCGCGCCCTTTGCCCGTCTTCTCGCCGTCCTTTTCTCTCGCCTTCTCTCGATGTCCCTTTGATATTCCCTGCTTCTGTGTTTTTTGTAACCGCGGTCAGAGAGCGACGTATTTCGGTCGCGAATGTATCCGAGGGCTCTCGTTTAATTACCGAGCCCTGTGAATTATACGAATGGCCGTGAATGGAGGCCGTTTCATAAATCGTGCTTTCTGTTCGAAGGGCGGCAGGGTCGTCTTTTGTGCGTATGCGAATTTTCGAGGCTGCGCTTTTCTGCGTTTCGTTACTTCTATTTCGGGGTGAAGTTAATGGTAGGACTGTCGAAGCTTTCAGTGGACGTGTTTGACGTTTTTCGGTAATGTTTTACTGGTACAGTAAGATTTACGAATATATAAAGTGAGATGTATTATAATAAAAATGATTTAGTCTGACCTTCCGAAATTTTCACTCTTAGAAAATAATATGATTACAAAAGAATATACTTGTCGAATACAGAAACCTCCTTTTTCGAAGTCCGTTAAAAGGAGCAAGCATTGTAGCAAAATGTCGAACAAGTCGTTTCGACCCCTCGCCAGTTCTAGTGACACGGATATTAAGCAGATCGTTTCAACGCAGCTCTCGGTTTCGGTGCGAATGATATTCTAAGGACACTGTACAGTAGCCTGGCGCCAATCGCGTCAAACGGTCTCGTTTCCACGATTAATGAATTCCCTGCACCCCTCTTGTAAGGGTGGCCGCGAGCCCGATGGGGAGGAAGGGAAGAGAATGGTAAAGAGAAGGCCGCGAAGAAAGGGAAGATGGATAAAGAAGGACGAAAAAAGGAAGCGAGGGACGGGAAGAGGCGTCTTTGCGCGGATAAAATTTTACGCGCGGTTGCCCATCGATTTACCCCCCTTCTCCTTCCACCCCCTCCACCCTCCCTCTCCCGAGGAGGATTCAATCTCGCAAATGGCAGCTTCGCGCTTCGGGGCAAATCTGTTTAATGCCGTTCGCGGCTTGTAACGAGCGGGGCGAATATTTTACCCTACCTCGAATTATATATCCGTTCGTCATATCCTAGAACAAATTGATTAGAACTCCAAACAGTGAGCTGTTACTTCGTACACGATGCTATTCAAATTGGTCCCCTCTCGAGGCAATGACCACGGCCCAACATTTATTTCTCCAGTCTTCAAAATCATGCAAGTACAGAAAATACGAATTGATGCGTTACGAGCGAACAAAATACGTGAATTTACTCTCATCACGACACACTTCTCTGTTTACTGCCGTTCGCGGCTTGTAACGAGCGGGCGAATATTTTACCGTACCTCGAATTATATATCGGCCGTTCGTCATATCCTAGAACAAATTGATTAGAACTCGAAACAGTAAGCTGTTACTTCGTACACGATGCCGTTCAAATTGGTCCCCTCGCGAAGCAATGTGCTTGGCCCAACATTTATTTCTCCAGTCTTCAAAATCATGCAAGTACAGAAAATGCAAATTGATGCGTTACGAGCAAACAAAATACGAGAATTTACTCTCATCACGACACACTTCTCTGTTTACTGCCGTTCGCGGCTTGTAGCGAGCGAGGCGAATATTTTACCGTGCCTCGAATTATATATCGGCCGTTCGTCATATCCTAGAACAAATTGATTAGAACTCCAAACAGTGAGCTGTTACTTCGTACACGATGCTATTCAAATTGGTCCCCTCCCGAGGCAATGACCACGGCCCAACATTTATTTCTCCAGTCTTCAAAATCATGCAAGTACAGAAAATGCGAATTGATGCGTTACGAGCGAACAAAATACGTGAATTTACTCTCATCACGACACACTTCTTCCCACCAGCCTCACCCACAAATCTTTCCCTCAAACTTAATTCCCAGTCCTCCCACACCCCGCGCCGTAATTGCTCTCATCTCGCGATCACTCGAACGCGTACGCCACCCTCCTCCCCGCGGACTCGAAAACTCGATCGAGCGTTCTTGCCACGATATCGCTCGTCTCGACAACCGGCTCGCATTCATCAACATTACTCACTCGACGCCGCCTTTCTCGTTACCCTCGGCAGCGGTCCTTTTCTGTCGCGCACCCTGCGCCCTCCTTTATTCAGCCCAACCCCCTCCCCTCGCCAGCCTCCCGCGACGTTGTCGTTTTATCACCGGAAACGGGTAATTAGGTGGAAAATAAGCGAGGCGTCGCGGTTGCTTTGCGAAAAATGTTCTCTGCGGTCCGCTGCCGGGGGTTGGCATATTGGATACGTATGTGGCATCGCGGGCCAGGGATGGAATGGGGCTGAAGGGAGAGTGAGAGGGTGGCAACGACACCGTGGCAACTGAAATTTCCAGCAAAACCGCACCCCGTATTTACGGCACTGGCATTTTACTCCCACTTGGACTCTAGGCCGCGCTACTCGCGTTTTACTTCTTCTTCGGCTGCGAAAATGTTTGATCGAGCCGCTTTCCATAGAATCGGACGTTGTGTCGGCGGAGCGCGCGAGAATGTGAGTCGCGGCGAGGGTACGGGCGAAATTCGGGAATTCCGGCGATACGGCGAACTTCGGTACAGTTTCGGTGGCATAGTCGAAATGTGCGAGAAGTACTGACATTTATGTTAGGCCATTTCAGAATTTAAGGTTACTTATTTTTTAATGAAATTGAGAACTTGCCCGAATTTTCTGGGTTCTTCCGTTCATTCCCTTCGACCGCATGGACATGTCCTGAACATACCAGATAGCAAAGCTTTTTGAGAACATACACGGCACACTATAAACGACGGTATTCACGTGGTTCCATTCGAATCAATCATTAATCAACGTTCTTCGAGTTCGGAGTCCCTGAACGCGGTCCCGAAGAGGAGATTAGATCAAAGACCCACATTGATTAAACTGAAGAGAAGACCGCATTGAATCGAACGTACCTGCGGATAGTCGCCGAACTTCGTCTGATAGTCGAAAACGTAGAGGTAGGAGTTCCGATGCGATTGGCTGTGAAGATCCGCCGTTCTAGTCGCCGGAGCGACTGTGTTCGCGTCACCTAAAGCTTCCAGAGTTTCGTCCCTGAAACATATCCGGGAAAGAACGCTTCAAAATGCAGAATCATAAGCCTGCGATTGTTTAAGAAAATTGAGAATATTAGCAGTATTGAAATTCTTAGCTAAAACGTGCTTTATGATTCGGAACGGCCACTGGTGACGACCAGAATATCGAAAATGCTTCAGTACCTTATGTTGACTGGATGCTGTATAGGCCTCTCCCAGTCCGTGTACTCGTTCATAATCGTCGCCAGGATTTCCGGCTGATGATAAGTGTACGTATTGCGGACGAATTCCCGCAGGATCTTCGTCCTCCTATCAGCTTCAATTCCGTATTGAGCGTCGTCCGCGGTTAAGGAGAAATAGGCTTCCGAACGGACAACACCGACCATAAGATCGTACCTGAAACAATGGCGTAACAGGATATTGGTATGAGTAAATTCAATTGGGAAACTATAAAATCGTACCCAAGATGACGCAGCCATATTTAAATATATATATATATATATTCCCATGACATAGTACGTATTAACATAATTCCGACCAACTCAGTGGACGTAACAGAGAACAAACGCATAAAAAATTCCACCACAGCACCACAACCTGAATTTTCTTAAACAAAAAAAAAACAAAAAAAAAACAACGATCCTGATACAGAACTCACCACTGAACCCCCGGTTTTATACATTTCTTTCATACACCCCATAAACAAACGAAGACGTCCCAGCTTCTAACGTCGCATGCCCCTCAGCCCGCACATACATATGTACACAAATATAGACAGAAGTGACGTCCGATCTTCGTGCCGTCCCTATTCGCCAAAGGGAAAATGCAGAGAAATAAGCTCGTCCCTGGCCGGGGAAATGGGTCAGAGGGACCTGCCTTTTTCTCCGCGATAAATTAACTTTGTCCCCACCCCCACCTCAGCCCCCAACCCTTCCTCCCTCCTCATCCCTCTCTCTCTCCCTCTCTTTCTCCCTGTGTTCCGGAGCGCACGTCAACGAGTGCCTCTACATTATGAGATACCGAGGTCGAGGGATGATTTCCATTCGCTTTAATATCGCGGTGTCATTGCACCGCGTAATATCCTCTGGGCGCGTGCACGTACAAGTCGGGAGAGGATGGCAGGAACCTTCGTCGCGGAGGGCGAAAGTGGTTGTGCATTAAAATTGCACTGCGTATATTGTGGACGGATTTAAAGTGGCCTTTATTGGACATTAGACGCGGCCGTGCGGCGTGTGCGAAGAAAAGAGGGTGGGTGGGTGGTTGGGTGGTTGGGTTGGGTGGTTGAGTTTTGTTTTCGAAGGTAAGTTAGGTGTAAATCGGGAGTTAACCTGACACGGTTCGAATCTGCCTCCCAGGCACGCGCGATATGTTTGCTCTTCGAGTGCGTGCGCGAGGCGGGCGGGTGAATGGATTGTTGCCGCTGTCGGTGATTATATTAGCGATGTTACGGGCTACTTTTCATTAGGGAGATATTCACTCACGGCGAACGTAAACAAGTAGTTTGCTCGAAACGGTAATCAGATTTTTCGGCGACGAAATATTTTTCCATCGTTATTGTTTCGTGCATGTTCAATAATTCGCGTTTAACGTGGCATAATAAATCGTAATGAGAGTACATTATTTCCCGCGTTGAGTGACTTCATTCGGTAGCGCAGAATCAAGAGCGATAAACGAGAGTCGAGAACCGTCGCGGAGGTAAATCTGTAAATTTCCGCGTGTTTGAATTCGACAAGGCTGGTCGTAAAAACCGAAGAACATACATGTCGACGTGCACGCTCATAGGATCGTATATGAATACAGTTGCAGGGCTTTGAGAGGCGGTACGGGAGAGTAAATATCGTAAAAAAAAAAAAAAAAAATATACGTATAGTACAGAGGTTGGGAAGGGGGTTGGACGAGAGGACCAGGAGAGCTCTATTTTTCACGGCCTCGAAACGCGCCCTCTCCACATCGATTCCCATCTCTCTCGCACGCTCTCCCCCTTTTCTCTCTCTTTCTCTTTTCCTCCTTTTTCCTCGCTATAAAGCCCAGTAATGAGTTTCCAGCATGCGTCCTCCGATTTCCTCGCGCTCGCTCGTTGTTTACGCGCCCGCTCTCATATCTGCGAAACGAAAACAGGTAAATACTTGCCGAGGGGCGAGGCGCACAAAGGGGGTGAGATCGAAGTGGCCGATGGCCGTTTGAAAGTTTCAGCGCCTCTTTTATGCCCCGACGCATGTCACCTCCCCTCTGTCTTCCGTGTCACTTCCCTTTCTCATTTCTCGATCTCTGCTCCCCCGTGTCCCACTATCCCTCCCGTCTTTCCTATTACGCGATTTTTGCCTCGTTCGATTTCCACCCCCACCCCCTTCCCACTTCCCGTCGTGTCCCGTTTGCTCGTCAAGCTCCTTTCTTCCCGGCTTCGATCTATTATTTCGCCTCTCGCCCACTTTTTCCTCTTATTTCTAGCGGCTTCTCGCCGTCTTTCAATCTTCGCTTTTTCACGCGACGCGTACCAGTCAGTTCGATCTGTTTTGCTCGCGCGCCCCTCGGGTGGTCGGTCGGACTGGTTGGGGGAGAATTTTTTGGCAGAATTATATTTCATCGGAAACTCGCGTCAAAGCGTGACTCGCGGTCACTTATTACGTTTTGCCGAGGCCGCGGCAAAGGAGAGAGCTCGTATGAGGGAGGAAAACTGGTGTGTGGGGTGGAACGAATTGAATTCGAACGGCCGCGTTCGCTCGGAATGAAATTTTAAAGTAAAGGATCTCGCGCATTTAGGGAAGATTTGGATACGCGTAAGAAAATCGCGGAAATTCTTGCGATTTTGCAGGATGATGCATTTTGTTGTGATATATAATGTCTTTTCAGCTATGTATTAGGGAATTCTGAAATTTGGTATGCTTCTTTGTTACATTAACATACATCAACCTTCCAAGTTTCACGGATTTCTGCAATTTTTCAATGTGTCCGCGATTCTTCAATTTGTGCCTGATTTTTAATTAATTTCATCGTTCGTCGGTCGAGCGCGTCATCATGTGAATTATTCGTGGTACACGCGGATGCGAGTGGCTGGCAGATTGGAACGCGGAAATTGGCGGTTTTTTCCGGGCGCACGGAAGATTTGGTATGCCTGACGCATCGCGCGGCTCGTACAGCTCGTGTAAACGCCTTATCAGCGTTGCCTCGTACAAGGATAACTCGTTAGTGTTCCATTTTTAAGAACCCCCAGGGACAATTGTGCTTTACGGCTCGTTCCCGGGCGAAACTTCCAGCGTCGCACGTAGACCGGGCGTGTAGTGTACGGCATAGTAGAAAAGAGCGAGAGAGAAAGAGAGGGTCCATGGTGAGAACGAGAGAGAAAGACGCGGGAAGAGGCGAGCTTACTTCTGAATGCGCCTCGGGTCGCAGCACTTTTTTATCATTTTCTTTTATCTCCCAGGACGAGCAATAAACTTTTATTTAAAATACTCCGTCCCGCGTGCGTTAAGTGCATGCAAAAGGCACTCCTGAAATTTAAGTTGAACGGCGCCGTGCGCCGACGGGTGTGCCTACGAAATTTTGCACACGTCCCCCACCCTCCAGCATACCTCCAGTACCATCGCCATACATTTCCACGTATCCGCGTCCTCTCGGTGTTCCGTGAAATTTTACGAAAATCTCGTTACAACTTTCCCATTTCATTTCGACGTCGCTCTCCCCCGATTATTATCCCTGTTCGTTTCCCTCGGAAGCTGCAGAAACAGTTTCTCTCTCTATGAAAGACAAAAAATACTCGAGCGTACAGACGCGGAAACATTCGCGTCACCCAGTACATCCGCGCACAGTTGAGAGACGGACGGGCGTACACGCGTGCGTTTTAAAATAAGGGATGCCTGCCAGGGGGTGCATCGCTCGTATATTTTTTCTCCCATCCGCGAAGGCTCTCCTAGTTAGTTAGTATGCTCCGTTTAGCCGCATAACGAGATCCTCGTTTTGTTTCGGAACGGTCCGCCGAGTGAGCGCTGCGCCCGCGATTACGCGAAATAGACTGGAATCCGGGAAATAGCTCGAGAATCCCGAAGCCTCGCCGCTTCCAGCTACGTTCAGCCGGGAATTTCGTTAAATCTCCTGCGGACGTAGACCGGCGCATTGTCGACGACGAATTTGTTCACCTCCGCACGCCGCGCCCCGTGTTTTACTCGGTCGCAGAATGTAGCAATCTATTTGCGTTCCATCGAAATATGCTGAATTTAGGAAGGAGGCGGAGGTGGAATGAAAAATTGTGTCAGTCGAGGTAATAAACCTTTGGCCTCTGTCAGGGAGGCAGAATTTTGAGAGTGACGAAGATTAGCGGATACGTGGGTGAGAGTGGTCTCAGGTAGGAGTGTTCGATTCCGACTCGATTCTTTGAAATATTTTTTTTTGTTGAGATAGAATTAACAGCGTTTATTATTCTTGAACTTGAACTCGATTCTTTGGGTTAATTTTGGTCAGAGAATCGATTCAGAAGTCGATTCTTTAAGTTTATATGTTTCTCATGTAACTTGTGCACATATAAAACATGGTAAAAAAGGCAAACGAAGCTTTTCAAATACCTGGACAGCTTCGCCACGACGTCCTTCCTGAGGAGTATGTTATTGAGCGTATTGATTGTGTCGACCTGAAGCGTGTAGTCTTGATCCTCGGGATCGCCAGGATCGATAACGACGCCGTCTATACTCGGTCCAAAGGCGGGCGCGAATTCCAGTCCTTTCACTGGCACTGATATCAGAGTATCTAGTGGCACGTCCCTGAGGCACCTTAGTAAGGCTTGAGGATCGCCCGCGACCTATCGGACATATCAAAATTGGACGTTCAAATATTTAGTACAGGCTCTGTTTTTTGCTTCTTCTTGTTAAAGTTTCTCCACGTCGTATCGACTGTTAAGATGCTGAACGACAAAGTTCTGCCTGAATTTCGATATAGAAGCTGAAAATATGGTTCGAGGTACATAATTGTGTTGTTTGCAAATTCATACATTTATGAATTACGTAAAAGTCAGCAAATTATTGTTTCACTGTCACTTTTTCTCGGTCCAGCTTTGGATACTCGTTACATCGAAGCTGACGCGTTTCGCGAAATTTGATTTGCGCATAACGTTTGTCCGTGCACGCCAAACGGCGCTCGAAAGTCGATTTAATGGAATTTAATTGACTAACCGGCCAGAAATCCACAGGTGCACGTCACGCGACCGTACTACCCTCTGTACACCCTCCGCGCCAGCTTAATTCGCTCAATTGTTTCTCGAGGGCTGTAATTCCGAATTCACTTTGCATCACGTAATTCTAAACGCGAGCGGGAAACTTTAGTGCTTCTTCTCCGGACACAATTTTATCGTGCGACTAACATTTCCTCTCGTTCGAACAGCTACTACGTAATTGAACAATATTCTTGCAGTTCTCACGATTACCAAAATTATAATAGTTCCATCCGACTATAATAGGCCTTATGCATTCTTCGAAACCACTGACCAAAATTTGCAGTTCTACCGATTTTCTCCTTTCTATCATACGCAGATTACTTAATTCATTAAATAATCTCATATCTTCTTCGTCAAACTTTAAAGTAATTACACAAAATTGCTCAAGGTACCACGCGATGGAGACCGTACAGTCCACAATGATGAACAACGACCACACCTTCATCCTATCGACACGTCAAGTCATTAAAACCAACACCACATCAAACGGCACCACGTCTGAGCGTTCTCTCTCAAAGAGCACCAGCACGAAATTTATCATCAACACTCGAATCCCAGCGGCTCTCAGCCTAAAGAAAGTAACCCCCCTCCGCCGTTAATGAATGCAATTATGGTCGGTGAGCGGCGAAATGCAGTTGGCGCGCTCGCTCCGATTGACTTTAATTCGAGTGCGCGCAAATGAATTGCTTTAGCGTCGGCCCGGTAATCGCCTTTGGAAATGCACGTTGACGTAGACGGAGGCCAGCGACCGCAATCGAGGGCCTTCGCCGCGGCCCACGTATTCTGCGTGCGACGAAACGCAGGCGCGTGCGAAAATTACCGGCCACGGGCGAGTCAATCAACGACCTTCGCACGAGCGCTGACAGTTTAACGGGCCATAAACGAGAGCGCGCGGTTTCTCGTCAGGGCCTGGCTTAGGCACGACAATGGCGGCTATGGAATTGGTGCGTCGTCGAACGAACGTTCAAAATAATGATTTCCCGTGGGCAGGCTCGAGGCGAGGAGTGCCGTTTGCGTAAGGGTGCGTTCGGATCTGAGCAGGAACGCGAACGAGCAGGTTTATGCTTGAGAGGATTTAGAAGTGTGCGCGTCGAAACCGAGACTTTCTTATCCACACACATGTCAGATCCTCTCATGCATAGCCTGTTCGTTCGAGGTTCGTGCTCAGGTCTAGACTAGGGATGTTCGATTCCGATTTGATTCTTAAACAAGTCGATCATTTTGAATTATTTAAGAAAATGCGCAGTATTTATTATTCTTGAACTCGAACTCCATTATTTATCTCAAAGGAACCGATTCTTTGGTTTCGATTCTTTCAGAGAATCGAACATTCCTAATTCGGATGCATCTTGAGGTTGAGGATAAGAAAGCGTTGGGTTCGACAATCGCACGCTTTCGAATCCTCGCATACACAGCCCATTCCTTCGCGCTCGTGACCCAACGTCGGCAAGATACGGGAAATAATCGGAGCTGATCGTCTGAGAGTGCGAACTCGATTTCAGTGCGGCAGAAAATTGCCGGCAATGCGGCGAGTCGATAGCTGCGACCGTGCTAATATGAGGATAATTCCGGGCGGGAGGAAATTCAAGCGCCATTTCGAGAATTGCCGAGCGGCAGAGAGAGAGAGAGAGAGAAAGCGAGTGAGAGAGGCAGAAAGAGAGAGCACTTCTAACGTCGGCCCTAAACAGGCACTCGATTTGCCGGCGATTGAAAATAACGATTAAACGAGATCAGGATAAGCGCCGCGCGCACCCCACCGCTACCCCCGATTGTTTCTGGCGGCGTTCTGTGTCGCGAAAAAAAGGCGCGTCGGGCGAAAATGGGAAACGAGATTACGTTGGGTCGTTCGCCGCTTTCCAATGGTCGCGCGATCGTACGGGGTGGCCCGACGAATAGCGCCGATTTCCTAATAGGTCCAGACCCGTCGCGCTTGATCAATACTCCCTGTCCAAATCAATCTGTCAATTAATAAAGAAAGACTTCATTTTTTTAACAGAAATTCTTGTACGGGTACTAATAAAAAGATATATTGTTATCGGCTTCTTTTCGACAATTGTCCGTTACATTTTTGAAGGCGATACGAATCAAAATTACAGCTAAGGAATAATTAATAAACAAATCTATTGATTAATAAATTTCTCAAAATTGCAGCCGATTTTAGGTATACGTTTTCATGCAGAACGCCCTTAGTTCTAATTCTAAAACGTACAATCGTTCACGTTGACATTCCATGTGACACGAACCGGTCATAATTTTCGTGAAAAATCATTTCGTAATTCCGCGAGTTACATTTATCGGGCCACCCTATATTGGAAGGGTGCCATTTAACGGGAAACTGCCGGTCTATCGATCGCGAGGCACGCTGCAGGAGTAACAGGTGGCGCGGTAACCGGCAACTCCGATGATTTTCCATTATCCGTATTAAATTCGATATTTATCAGTTTCCTTCAATTAGCAACTCAGGGCTTTCCGGCGTCTAGGAGGAAACTCGAAACTGTCAAGATTAGCCTCTGCGTGCCACTGATAAAATTACTTCGCTCGCTCTGCCGATATTTTCCCAGTTACGCTCCCAAGGTCTCCCTTCCAGTTTATTAGTTTATTAATCGGCGGGGGAACCAGTCGCGCAACTCCACTAGTCATTTCCCATTAGCAGGATTAAAATTCGTTCGCGCAGCGCGCCGAGCGCACCAAGCGCGCCGTTTTGTTAGCAAACATTTTTCCATTATCACGCGTCTTTCGTTCCAATCATCGCGCACTCGAACCCCGTCACCGTCGTTATGGTGTTTCAGTCCCTGGCTACGCGAGAGCAGCGACAAAGACTGAAATCGATAAACAAAATCCGGCCGACTCGTTAAACGCGGGCCCGTAAACGAATTTACGCCCGAGACGGCGAATAAACATCTCCCTCTCTCTCCCACATAGAACGAAAAAAAAAATTTATTTTCCTTTTCCTAAAAACTCCATGGCCGCGCTCGCGGAAAGCGTGACTTTATTTGCATCACTCCTCGTTCGCCGCTTTATTTATGCTTTATGCTCCCTGAACATTCTCGTTCGCTCATCCTTTTTTCTTCCGCCCTCCCCTGCCCTGCTCGGCCCTGCGATTAATCGTTCGTCATACTTGTATTAATTCGCGTTACGACGCCATGGGCGTTGCATCGTTAACGGGCGTAATTCACGGTAATTCGCGATAATTCACGATAATTTACGATAACCGTCGATCGCGGGGCGGACGAGCATAAATTTTCGAGTGTCGTCGGCACTCGCCCCCGTTTTTACGACGCGTTGCGTGCGCATTACCAATTATATTAACGATGCGTTTCAATTAAGCTAATATACCACCCGGGGCCGTCGCCCAGAAGGGGTGGCGAGGTTGCGGATGGCCTGGGAGATCGCGGACGGGCGTTCAGGACGTTGAACCTGACGAAACGTTACGAAAACAACGTGCAGCTGTGTCTTGTTCTCGTTGCGCTGCATGCGCTTGCACGCGTTTTGTGTCTAGGGGAGAAATAAATTATTTCGCTCGTAATTTCGGGTATTCAATTAGGGTGCTTGCTTGGGAACAAAATGGTGTCCTCTTCAGGTGTCTACGGACTAGATTTGAACTATAAAAATGTACAACGGAGAGAGATAAATCTTGACGTAACCTAGCCTAATGAAGCATGAATTAAGTGTAATACAGTGAGATAGAAAATAGAATGTGGAGAACCAAAGATGGGATGAAGAGATGAATTGGAAAGGTAATAAATGATATGTATAAGAAGCAATAGAATACGTTGAAATAGAAGGAACTGTAAATGTAACGAACAGAGAAATAAAATAGGAATGACAATAATAACTGTTACATCCAATAGAAGGTCTCGTTATGTTGATGTAGAAAAATATGGTGCAGCACTTACCGACGAGCAATTCAGATGTTTCGCCACTTGCATAGCATAATTGGCGGCACCTCTGACCAATGCCCAAGGTGAAAGAGCACTGCCAGACATTAGAACGCCACGATGAAAGAGGAGACCTGAAACGAGGACAGAAAAAAGCGTTGAGAACAAATCATGATTGCAGCTATTTCATCCGTACGTTTCCTTGACTTCTTCAAACTTAATTAAACTACCAAATATTACCGAAAAGGCAGTCTTATCTGTTGAAATAAACGTGCACATCGAAGCGCAGCGAATTTCGATCGTCACCAAACAAAAAACATTCAAATGCCAGTCTGCCGGCGTTCTTGCGATAACGTCAATTTATTTCAACCGAAAAGTCGACTTTTCCGCTAATATTTTCGATTCGTAAAATCGTCATTGTCGCGCTGGAGTTTGCCGAGCGGATCGTCTGTCTTTGCCGTGACAGTGCTCGCCGGAAAAAGGGCGGCGTTTGCGGAATGGCGGCTTCCGTTCGTTCGAGGCGATCGTTAAGGCATCGGATCGCGAAGAAACAGGCGTGCCAATTCCGTACTTTATCCAAAGTAGGTTGTCCGCGGCCGCGGGAATTTATTCGCCATCTTGGCAGCGGTTCCCGTGCCGGATTTTACGAGTGGATATCCGTTCTTTGAAATCCCTCAGGAGGAAAGTCTTCCAAGATTTCCCGATGCCAACCACTTCCGCATGCGGTGTGCGTCGTTCCGATAAGATCGGACCATAGTCAGTCGGTCAATTGATTGGCTAAAGGGAACTATTCGAAAAATTCAATCTTTCGGTACGAACAAACGCAGATCTTTACAGACATACGAATTCTACTTAAATAACGATATTGATGATCAAATTTACGTAATAATTATTTAATTTTAATAAGACTAATTTGTTAATTACGTAATAATGATCCAATTAAGAAATTAGATAATAATTATGTAATTAACCAATTACACTTCATTCTCTTCGCGCCGTGGATTGCTAAGGTGGCTTTAATCAGGAAGCAAAATAGCATAAAATTATTTGTCGTCGCGAGAAACACATCATTTTCCAGAATTTTCACTTAGTCAGTTTACACGATCGCCGAGACCATACAGTAAAGAGTACCTAACTATATAATTAAATTACGCCAAACTATATTTAATTGTACAGTCATGTAAGAAGATCCGGTGAAAAAATGTACGTAACATCATATAATAAAGAAACGTACGATCAAAGGAAGTTGACGTGAGTCGCGCTAGCGATTGAATACGGTTTAAACCGTGAATTTATCTGTTCGTAGGTCGCAGACAGTATCACGTTCCGGATATTCGACGTGATCTCGTTATCAGGCGTAAGACAGACTGCGGCTTCCTGTCGAAATAAACGGCTGAGCACACTATCTTGTCACGCTCACCTACTTGTCGATATACATCGATATATATCGAAGTCTCTCGTCTCCCGTCGCTACCGTTTCGATATCCACATTTCCGTCACTTTGAGAGCCTCGGGCCGCGTTATCCTTTCAGGATCTGGCCCGCTTAGTGAGCTTATATTAAGCTATCGATACCCCTCCGCGGGCAGGATCTTATAAAATAAATACATCAAGATTTCACTCGACTTTGTCGAAGCCAACGCTCCTCCGATATGTCAAACATTCGAGAATATGTAGGGGGCTCTTTATCGAACACGTACATTGATGTTAAGACTAGAACTACCTCGCGTATTCTTATTATAATGAACATAATATTTTTTTTTACCCTTCTCATCGTAGCTTTATTACTTTCCATCATTTTGTATATTTCTTTTTATGACATGGATGTTACCCTGTTAAAAGTAAGTCTTTAATCGAGTTTAGAAAGTTATCATTGGTGAAAACTGTGCTTAAATATTGTCTTAAATCTTAAGATGTGACTATGAATACAGCCCATAATTCTGTGCACTCTACATGTTTCGGGACAGTCTCAAGTCCACTCTTTCATTACAACGACACATGACACAAGTTATTTCGAACCTCCGGCAGTTCTAGTGCTAACAGAATGGACGTAGTCCAAAAAAGCACGTACCTCGAAGCCGAAAGGATTTCGTTCGCTCGTCGGACGCTCAATTTGTTCGGCCGAACACTTTAATTCCATCGAAAAACCAGCACTTTCGTTAACGGCACCCGAGCGTCCCGGTCCGCTCCTTTACATTTCGTCGCTCGAAGACGAGATAAAACTGTGCACGCAACAGGCGTTGAGCGTTTCCAGTTCCGCTTTTGATCATTTTAATCCTGCCGCGAGAAACGCTGCGCGCCGGGTTTCATGGTGAAAAAAGGACAGGGTGAAATGGAGGAGAAAGAGGCGGACAGGGGAGAGGAAATTTGACGTTGGTGGAAGTTGGAACAGAGAGAGAAAGAAAGAGAGAGAGAGAGAACGACTGCCGTTCGTGCAGAAAATACAGGCGAAGCCTGCGTGCCGAGCGCAGTAGACATTACGGTGCATTAAAGAAATTATCTCCAGCGATATAGCAGACTCATTGAGTGCAGTAATTCACTAATGGCGAGCTTAAGCGGCTGGAATTCACGAGCATGGTGTTTTCAGGAGTTATATATACTCCTCTTTCCACACATTTTTCTATTTTTACATCCTTCTCCGCTGTTTTTCCTACGAATACAGTACCGCTCGTTTGCACTCTCTCTTTCTCTGTCTCTCTCTGTTCACACTTTCACAGTCATCTACACGTCGTTCGCGCCACGACGCGAATCCAGGAAACTCCAAAAAAATCAGCCCCAACAACTCGAGACCACGGGACACACTTCCGGATTCCACCGATGACAGCAAATTGCACACGCTCATAACTCCGCACGACCCCAGCAAACATTTGCCGGGAACTTAATAAACATACCTCCGCCGCGTATCCGCCCACGCGTACACACGCGCACGCTTCTATGTTTACCCACGTAAACGCTGATCGGCATTCGTAAACGCTTACATGCAATCGGGTGGAGCGCAAATGGGGTCGGCCGCTTTGGCAGATCGTTCCTAATACTGATTCTGTTTGGCCCCGCCACTTGATAGAGAGTTCCTAACCGCCAGCACTGTCCATTCGGAGCGTCTGTCCGTTCCGCGTGAATTAAATTCGTCGGATTAGATTCTACCTCGAGGTGAAACAGATAGATACCGTAGTAGGAGGGTGGCGGTGGGAGGGGTGCAGAGGGGTGGAAAAGGGTGGCTCCGGGCAACGGCGATAACGTCAAAGGGAGATCCGAGGCAGAGGAAGCGAGAATGTTGTGAAAGGGATGGGATGTTGGTATGCGATACAAAGAGAGAGATAGGTTAAAGACAAAGGGGCGGAATGAGAGCGCTATGTTTTATTGTCCCTTCGATACACTCCGCGCTGTCGGATTCTCTGATATTTTTATGTCCACGGGAACTCGAAAGCGGGCCAGTTATATGAGACGAGACAGGGGGTTCAATAAAATAATTTATTGTAATTGCGGAAAATATGCAGGGCTGGGATAATTCGGTATCCGAAAATTGGATCAGTTCACGTATTTTAATACTCCTCAAATGTAATTGGAATAGTCCCAGGTCTAGTATTATCGTGCTTCTTGAGAATATCGACCCAAAATAGGACTTTATTTGCGTCCCGCTGCGGATTGCGGAATAATTAAACGCACGGTTGGGTCGATTCTCTCTCTCTCTTTCGACTTTTCATTCTCTCTCGGTAGAACAGAAATAACGAGCACTCTGGCCGAGATCAGAGATCGAATATTTCGAGCCACTTGTAATTTCGTAGAGCAGAGAGTCGCTGAAGAACGGAAGTTAGGGCGAAAAATAGAGAAAAGGCGCGTCATACTGGGCGAGGAAAAAGGAGAGTGTGGAGTGCTCGACGACGCGAGAAAACGTCGTGACGAAGGGATGACAGGAAATTTCGAAGTGGAAGGGAAGGCGAGTGCGCGCGAGCCGGGGAGGGAAATAAATTCGTCGCGGCCGGGGAAAAATGTCTACACTCCTGTTTATCTCGGCGCCCTTTGTCTCGGCGGGCGAGAAATTTCCGCGGGAAATGGGACGGGAGACGCGCGACGAGGCGCTTTCGCTGGCTGGGGAAACATCAAACACGGGCCCGGCTGGCTCGCGCTCCTACGCTCCCAGGCCGCGCGGGAGTAAGCAGAATTTTCGCGCAGGCTCGCTCGATGATGGCTGATTTTCCTTTATGCACGCCCCGTCTGCCGTATCCGGCAACACGCGAGTCGGCCGGCGAAAATTTGAGGGGGTCTACTAAGTTTTCATTGTTGGACTTTAGAAAAGTTATAACGATTTGGGGATTAATTCATTTTATTTTATTTTTATTTATTTCTTTAGCGCATAAGGAAAAAAATATATAGGTATGTGTATATAGAAAAAGAATTATAATGTAGAAGATAGAAGACATAGAAAAAAAGAAATGAGAGAGAGTAAAATAAGTAAAATATAATATAATCACCCTTACATACATTTCAGTTTTAGTAAGTTATTATAGTAGCAACACTATGACCACAGCTCACCGATTCACGTCAGCCGTCACGGCACTGCAAATAAGTTTTGCACTCTGGACTTGGTAATGATTTCTAACATGCGTACGCGACAGCGGTCCAATCATCGCAACCTGACCCCAATTTTCAACGATGCACATCAGTGTACGTACACGTATATATTATCCAGCTGATCTAGCGATCGTTCGTTTATCTCGAGGCTCTTCGGTGCGGCAGGTTTAGGATTATAATTCAGCTTAGAACAAAACTGATACGGGGCTTAGGCCGCATTCGATTTCTGGCCGGCCTTGTCGGGCGGCGAGGTAATTTATAGTCTGGTAGACCGCGGCCATTATTTCTCGAACGGCTCGTATCATTGTCTCGCGCCGCTTTCTGACCGCAACGTTGACGCTATCTCCTGTTTCACGTCCACCGAGGAACGAGTGAGGACGGGCCCTTGCCCGCATGCAACCTCATGCTTGTCGTTCACGAGCGATGGAGTGTAGACAAACGTACGGATCCGATTTGAATATTTTTCAAATTAACTCTTTAACTACACCTCGATCACAATCTCTCATTTTTCACGCTTAAATCAGTCTAAAAAATATTCTTACCTGTGTCACCTCACTCTCCTCATAAGATTACTCCAGATTTATCCAATCCCGCGCGCCAGCAAGTAATATAAATATCCGCGACACGCACGAAACGGTAGAAAAGTCAATTTACTTACCGTCGGGCACTGCATGGCTGGTCATGAGGAAATTAACACACGCAGCTCCTGTCCCGTGTCCGATGAGCGTGACGTTTCCAGGATCGCCGCCGAAATAGGCAATGTTCTCCTGGACCCAGTGTAATGCCGCGATTTGATCCATCAGCCCGTAATTCGCCGGTGACCGTAAGTGCGAATCTGTGTTAGCATTTAGAAAGCCTGCAATCAAAACAAGCCCGCTTATGGTTAGTCCGGCTTGCAGGCGTGGTCCCCTCTTCCACCCCCGCTCCACACCCTTCCAACCCCCGTGCCAACCCATGCGATCGAGGCTCAAATTACATCCGGAAACTCGTACCGCCGCTCGCCAGATTAATTCGGGTTGAATGGAGTGTACGCGCGTGTGCGTGGAGTGTCGGACACTTCAGAGAGCAAGAGTGAGTCTAGCAAAGATCGCCTTGAAGTTCTTCTTCAAGCATTTTCACGAGCTTCGGGAATTAGGCTTGTATAGATGATTACGATACAGTGGGTAAATGGTGCATTCTTACTGCAACGTGCACGTTTCGATGTTCTTCTCATCATGCATTATAATTCCTTTTCGATCATGATCGTCTAAGATTCGTCAGGAAAGTTGATAAAATTTCGGACCAAAAAAAAAATATACCACCGCACTCTTAATGAAGCCCGCCGTTAAGCGAGATTAAAGGATTCAATCAAACGTCAATGAATCGATTCGAGAGCGAGACCGCTCGGGGGCCCGGACTCGGCAAATAAGCCGGCGATTTATTTGCCCGTGCCTCGCGCCGTGTCCTACTTTGCATATCGTTTCGACGGCCGAGATATCGCTATCAATCGGAGCGCGCGGGGAGCGAACTAATATTTATGGTGCCGCCCGCCCGTGTCTGCCTGTCCGGCGTCCCGTTTACACGCCGGACGCCGCCGGCGCGACGGCCGGTCAGAATTTCCGAAACCTTCAATTTCGAGTGTCGCCGGCGCGCAAAAAACCAAATTCCGTCGGCTCGATTTCTTGTCTCGCGATAAATCTCGCCCTCTCCCTTCCGCGACGATCCCTTTATCCGTCCCATCCTGCGCGTGTGCGTATATAGTATACGCGTGCGTATATAGTATAAACGTGCGCGTAAGTGGAAAAGGTCCGTGGCTAGTCGGCCGAGAATAGAACGCTTTCATATACACCGGTTCGGCTTCATTTTCCTCTGGCGGGAAATCATCGAGGAGGGACCCTTCTTCATCTTCCACCCTCCCTCCCTCTCTCTCTTTCTACCCCCTGCCGAACGCTCGCCACCCCTAGCTCGTCCTTCCTTCTCCCCTTTCTTTGCGGATAGCTCGCGTCGCTGATACTTCCGTACTCCCACGTAATATATAGCGTGTAATATTGACGACACGGGGGATCTGAATTCCTCGGCGAGGGGGAGGCCCGAGGCTTAACTAGGATGGAGGATATTTATTTTCTACCTGGACCCGTTTCCTGCGCCGGCCCCCCCGGAGTTGGAAACACTTTCGTTGCTTTATGCGAGATGCGCGGGATAGATCTTTTTTTTTTCTTCTTTTTCTTGGGGAGAGTACACGTCTTTGTAATAGGGGTTGTGTGGTTGTATGGTTCGATGGAAGGTTGCAGCGTTAGAACACTGTCGGGACGTGGAAGAGATGTTTGTCTTCTGTGGTGTGTGTGTTTTTGGATTGTAGTAAGTTTGGCAGTAGAAGTAGCGAGTAGTCAGAGTGACTGGTTTGGTATTTTGCTATGATGGATGTGTGTGCAATGTTGTATTGTTTTATAACTGTGTTTAAAAGAGGACATTCAATAGCAGCGAAATGTGCAGGCTAACAAAGGACTCGACGCTTTCAAACGATCGTAAAAACATCCACCTAACAATCGCGCTTTTCGATCAATTAATCACAATTAAATACGGTTGAAGATAAAAATAATCGGATATCTACTTCTTTCCGCCGATCATCAAGTTCGAATCGATTGCCTCTCTTTCTCTGGCACAGAGACTCTCCTCCGTTCCACTTTCGTCCGAAGCTCGCGTTCGACTCGCGATTTTGCCGTCGTCGACCCGACGCGCGGCTTTTCGAATTATCGATTCGCCGGCGCCGTTTTGGTGGAAACAGACAGCGCAACATCGTTGACCCATATCCAAGAGCGCGCGCAGAAAAAGAAGTAGCCGGGAGTCGCGTCGAGCCGAGTACATATGATAGAGTGCGGCAGGAAGGGTGCAGGCAAAGCCGCAGGGCCCTTCCTGCTCAAGTCTAGGGTTGGAAGGAAGTATTCGTCGAATCATCCGGCATCCGAATATTCAATCAATTTACGTATTAAAACCGAAGTATACTGTATTAATACCGAAATATGTAAATATTATTCATTCAAGGCTATTCGTACACAAGAAAGCATGTGCTGTGCTGCACACTGACACACTGATCGGATACTCGAAAATTAAATTAATCGAATAGTCCCATTCCTACGTTAAGGTCGCTATGTACGAGGTCAGAAATCGTTCGACCGATTGTCGCCAATTGTATGAATTTCGTCTGGCTTTCGAAGCGAAAGAGTTTCGAGGAGAACAAATAACGCTCGGAACGTCTTCAACGACGCGGCTCGAAACGTCTCGCAGAAGTTGGGGGGGCAACGGGTGGCAGTGGATGTTGAGAACGCGGACAGTGCAATTCGAGGAAGCTGCCGGGAAGGAGCGTAACGGTCGCCGTTACGAGCGGCGAACGGCGCGCGGAATTTTTCGATTCGCAAGAAAGTCGAGAGCGACGTCGTGCGCTTTCGGCGGCGAGCGAATGGCGTGGAACGGACGGGATGGCTGGCTCGTCTGAATACTTGAGGATGTTGCGTCGTTAACACTAGAACTGGCCGACCCCGGTCGAAATGACTAGTTCGACGTTTTTATATAAATTTGATACTTCAAAACGTGCGGCCACGATTTTGTTCGCTAGCGAACAGTATTAAATTGCGTACGCTACGATGTTCACCACGATTCCAGCGACTTCAACAAATTCCAGCTGTAAATCAAGTCCTAATCCGGACCAATCGAAAAAAAAAAACAACGAGAAGCACGCCAAAATCCGTGTTATTAGTTACCATAAAATCGCAACATCTTCTCGCAATTATATTTCACGTTCGCTAAACCTGACCCACCGTGCCCGGCGCCGCGAATTTTCCAGAAAAACAAACCACCAAACATCCCCGGCCCAAACAACACTATCGAGTGGACGAGCCGAAAATCAATTTTTTCGAAATTACAAACCCACCCCATTTTCCCCGTAAATCACAGCCTTTACTCGAGGCCGTCCTCCTTTAAATATTCCTCCCACCCTTTCCTCTTAACGTAACAGAGCTCGGTAATTACACCGGCTCCGCTTTTCAATTACGCCCGCTAATGCCGAACTCCCATACGCCCATCGAATTCCCCTAGCTCCGCGCTACATTATTGTCTAGATTTTAGTTTAGATGCGGCGTACATTCGTTCGCCGGCGACGATCGTATCGTAACCGGCAACGATACGATCGTTCGATTTTTTCCTCGCCGCTCTTTTTTCCAGTTCGTTCGTGTCTCGAACGAACGAGTAGGACAGAGGTAGGGGTGGGAGAGAGGCTCGAAAATGGAATAGAAATATAAAGCGACGACGCCGTGGGTATATCCCATTGGATATTCAACCCCCGGCACTTCCGTGTCCCCTATTCTTCTCGTTACAATGGAACTGCTGAACGTTACTCGTTGATTTAAATTTTCCGGCGCAGGACAAGTGGAGGGGCATATACGTCGACGTACAGGGTGGTTCGATAAGTTTGATGCGCCGGGGAGGGAGGAATGCTCGGAAATGTGTCAGACGGCGTGCCGTTGAAAAGAATAATAGAACTAAATAGGAATATCTGACTTGGAATGTTCGGCTGGTTCGCAGGCAGGAGTATCGTAACGTCGGTGCGCGTGGAGTATATAGTAGAATAATTTTCATTACTGCACGTAATAGTGACCGCTGTGCAGTGTGTGTAACGGCATCGAGCCACCTGAGATACGTAGACGCGTGCAGGACCATTTATATAATGCAATCGGATACGGTTGGGCACAAAGCGTGGCGCGTCGAAGAAAAATGTGGAATATGACAATTTTCAACCTCCCGCCCGGGGGGTGGCGGAGTTCTCTCGTGCCTGACTGTGAATTTCTCTTTGCGAAGGCTATTTTTTTTCTTTTTTTTGTTGTGACTGGCTCACAGGTGTATCGCTGGCAGAATTAAATTTCAAAATGACGGCGTTTCGGAGGAGGGAGGTCCTGCTTGCGGGCGTTCGGATTAATCGAGGAAGGGAGGATGGTCCTGACAGATTGGATATTTTATTTTGGGCGCGAGGGTTACTTTCTTTAATGGCCGCCGTGGCTTCTTGCTCGTAAAGAAAACTCGACATTTTTAAATCTGCGCCATTTTTCTTAGATAACAGGTGCGTTGTGGACTCTTTCAGTGTCGCGTGGCTTCTTAATCGAATATAACGTGCAGTTGACGTTAATTTTGTCGGGATGCAAGGGACCATTAATAAACGCGAAAGTTTGGCTTTGTACTCAATTTACGAGGAACATTCTGTATTGTGGTGCCAGTCGATATCGGATGCTTTAAACTTGCGTGCGGGTCAATAATGAGAAGGTGGGCCACCGAGAACTCTTCACACCTCGCCGAATATTGTTCGGCGAAATTCTGGGGCTTTGCGTAGGAAACTTTTGATTGCCTTCCTCTCGCAATCATTTTTTCGTGTGCAGGAAATAATCGTCGGGTTCTCGGAATTAAAAGACACGTTCCGTTGAACCAGACTCCGCATCCGTCATATTCCGTGTCATACGTTCAGAAATGTGGGATTACGGAAGAACGAGTGAGTCGTAGCAGGATTTGTAGAAAGCTCACGCCTCTGTTTCTAACTGTACATTTTTGCCAGAGCTACGTGTCCGAAAAACAACACATTATGCAATAATTGATTTGCATCGAACATGCTCGTTATTTATCAATCAAAAATATTCCACGGACGTGCGAAGGCTCCCGCTTTATCCACGTGTAGATTTATAGTGAGACGCACGCAGATAAATATGCATACTGTGTAATGGCCCTCAGCACCGGCGTTAACACACTCCCCCATATATCTCTCAACCCAAGCAAAACTCATTACCACTTTCGAGCATGCACTTCGGTACTTTCCCTTCGCCGAGCACCGAACTTCTCTGGAAAAAGTCACGCGACGACGTTATGCGACGTTAATGCAACGCCGGAACTTCCCTGAAAGTCTACTTGCTTACCGCTCCTCGAAGGGAAGACGCAAAAATCTTCAAACCCCTTCTCAACACCTCTCCCAAGATAAAAACGTCATTTCTAAACTCCGCCTCCGTAAATCCGACTCTCCGTTTGATGACTCGAGACTTTTGCGCTCGGAACGATGAAAGAACTCGATGAAACAATGGCTCCAGCGATAGCGAGAAAAACATATTTCCTCGCACATTGCCACAAAACTTCTCTTATATTAAAACAAAAAACAAACACGGCATCACGAATACGAAACAGTACGAAAACGCACGAGCATCAACCGAGTGCACATCATTTAAATTTAAGGTATTACTAGCGCTGGCCGCTGGGTGCCGTATCAAAAATCGGCTCCATTATTTGTTTTCAATTGCGTCAGAAATTTCTCACGGCCCTGATTCAATCCATGCACACATTCCGTATACATATGTGCACACTAGTATACTTGGCAATGATGCATACTAGCGTTCGTACCGCAGTTCAGGCTGAATACAAGCACTCAATTTACATTTTTATATTCACAATTTTTTTTCTCCTGAACTAGACTGCAGAAAGTCTTTTATAAGAAAAAAATTGTTATTTTTTAAAAATCTTCTATTTAAGTCTGGTTTAAAAAAAAGTTTAAGTAAAGTGATTCAGCGCTAGTAATACCTTAATTGTCGCCAGTAACGTCCCCGATTGCTCCCGCGGAGTTTCGATTTATCGTCCGCGGCCCGTCCGGCGTCCGCCATTTCGCGCGCGGCGAGGCCGCAAGATGGCCGCCCCTTAATCCGGGCGATCGCCTAAGAAGAGCCATTAGTCCGACGACCGGGCAATTACATCGCGCGGCCCCCGCGAGTCGCCGCGAATTCGCCTTCCCGGAATTTGACGTCCCGCTGGCTGAACGTTAGTCGCATTAGTTTGCCAAACGGCCGTTGGCAACAGAAGTACGGCGGGAGTAAGAAAACGGGAAGAAGAGGGAGAAGAAGCGTGTTTGCTGCCGGCGAACACTAAAGGGATTGAAAGTTCCGGCGGGTTGCCCTGGCAACCGGAGCAATCAAATCTAATAGGAAACTCATTACGGACGGCTCTTCCGTTTCACTAAACTAAATTCTTCCCTCCGCTGTCCGCGCGATGCTCCGGCGACAGCCGATGTGCTGCTTTCGTTTTGTTCTTTTTTGCTTGTTCTTTCGTCCGGCCGTGTCGGTACACGCGTGTTCGTTCGGTAGTTCGATTAATGAATGGACACGATTAATCGTCTGTGCGAGAGCGAAGATTTCTTTTTAAAATATTGCTGAAAAATTTGTTGACTGAAGCATTACGTTTTTTAAACACCGGCCATGATCGAGTGCAAGTCGAAAGAAAAAGATTTACAGGCCCACTCTCCGGCCGTAGACAAGCGAGACTCGTGGCCACCTTAGACCCGTTCCGCCGTCGACAAATCGGCACTTTATCTTGATCGCGTACAAATTTTCCCGCATTCCCAAGTAACGAAACGCGCCAATGGCGAGGCTTCTTACTTACCGAGCACGCCGAGCCTGTAGTTTATGGTGACAACGACGACGCCGCCGTAACTGGCCAGCACGCTGCCGTCGTAAGGGTTGCCGCTGCTCCATTCGTAACTTTCGCCATGCACGAACACGATCACCGGATACTTCCTGCCGCCGCCGTCCCGAGACCCGGCTGTAATCAATAAAATTATCGTGTGATCGATCGACCCTCGCTGACACCTGATAGTTCACGTCGCGCATCCTTAAAAGGCCATTTTTCAGACGGCCAGACGTGAAGGGGTGGCTCGGGGTGGGGGGGGACGGTGTGTTTGCCATTGAGACGGGAGCTCTATAAACTTTTGACGCCGCTGTAAAGGATTACCTCTTTGCCAGCGGGAGGCCGTCGTTTAGCACGGGAATTAAGGGTTTTTCGATGAATTAGGTACTCCTCGAACGCTTCGTGATAAAGTGTGCGCCCAACTATTCGTACGCTCCGCGAACATTCCTCGTCGCTGGACTCTTTGACGTTTCGTTTCGTTTTGTTTCGCGAACCAGGCCCAGCTTCAACATCCGTCCAACTATGCTCCCTCATACGCGGACTCGTTCGCGTCCGGAATTTACGTAGCGGGCTAATTTCCGTAGGTTGGTGACAGTTCGATCGCGAGCAGTGCAGAAAGAAATGTGAATAGTTCGGCAGGACGGCAATTAATATGACGCGCTGCGCATAGTTCGCGCGACTCCCGTTCGGCCGGGCAAATGAGCGAGCGCGCCAGGTATATTGCGTATAACTGCTTCGCGTTACGGGAAATCCGTCAGAAAGTTTCGGCAGGCGTTATTAGCGCCTACGATACGCGGCAAACGGTGCTGCCTCAAATTGGATTTAGGTGGGACGGTTCTGGGAACTGTACGGAGTGTCAGACGATCGTCGGAGCTTGCACGGACTAATTCAACGTGCTTGATGCTCTACGGCTAAAGTGACTTGTTTCGTATTTTGCAGCAGTGGTTGCGAGGTACATGTATACATTAGTTTAGATGGCATTTTGGATGACTGTGAAATATTAACTTTAGTAGTTTCTTAGATACGTTTAGAACGACGATTCGAGAGAAAAGATCCGTAGAGACCACCCGCTATTTTTGCTTTCTTTTTGTTATCGAAATTAAAAAGTCGCTATGTGTTCAACAAGAACAAAATCTTCTAGAAACGACGGCACAAATCTGCTAGCAGTTCTTGCATCATGCAAATGGCATTTCAGAAGTTTCGGAAAACGTTACAAAGTTCAGCAGGCTCTTACATGCGTTCGGAACAAGAAAAGCTCAGTACAGCACCACGCGCTCTCTCCATTCTTCCACACCGAGATTGAAACGTCGCTCCGCACTCAGCAACCAGCATCATACGTCCCCCGAAAACATCGAAACGCTCCCGAAACGACGGAATAAATTCCCTAGCAATTACGATGATCGAGGCTTCAAAATAAATAGCCTCCCCACCTTCAAACGTGCCCCTCGACTCTTTTTTTCCCTCGCGCGCGCGCAAACTGTCATCATCCGAAAGCGCGAAATGAAAGAAACATGAGACTAATCAATATTCGCCCGGACGTATAATTCGATCGCCGGATGAATATTCAGAGTTACGTATAGTTTGCGGAACGAGCCGGCGAGGTTAACGATCCGACTGGCTCTGTCGAAGGGGGGAGAGGGTGGAATTAAAGGTGGAAGGAGGGTGGTGGCCGAATCGGCGAGTATTATCACGGTGTATCGCGCTTAAGTTGTTACACGCTTTTCATTATCGACGCCGCTTTTTCCGCCCGAATACGAATTTTTCGGCCGCGCATCATTAGCGTCGCTAATATCGCACTCTGACAATCCAACGTTGATCGCGCGCAACAATATTCAACGTCACACCGAGCGTCCCTTCCGCGGCACGTCGGATGAACGACTGGTGTAGCTTTTTTTTTCTCTTCTTTTTCACTGCCATTGTAAGCCGTTAAACACGCGACGTTAAGTACTTATATCCCCGGCATCGAATCGAGCGAAAGGGCCCCGGCTGTTTTGCAGTCCTGTTTTATTTATCCGCGGGCAGGATCCGCGGGAGCAGCGAAACACGCGCGAGCGTGTGTCGGGCGATATTGTGATGCGAAATACGCTCCGCGGCATTAATGCGACCCGGCTCGAAGTGATGAAGAGTGGATTAAACCCTTGAAGCAGGACGCTTTTTCACGGCATGCGATTTAGCCGGGAATGATGAATGCTTAATGACGGCATTATACGGGGATCGATACGTGATCTCGCGCGCGTAATCCTGGCCTGCGTGCTTTTTGTTCTCGTTTGTTTTTTGTTCGGTTGTCGGTGGAACTTAGTAAATCTTTTCGGGGCCGAGTAGAGGAGCACTGGGTTGTTTGGTGGATTGTCGAAGCCGAGCGAAAGGTGTGGTACGGATTTTTATCGGTCGGTGCTGGACATTCTTCCGCGGATCGTGGACGTTCTAATTTTCTGCAGCTTTGACATAAATTTGGATTTTTCATACCGCGGTATACGGAACATCCCTGTGTTATTCCAATCCGATAAACAGAATCTGAGTTGTCGTGTATCATTTATCGAGTCTCCCTGAGGTTGATGCGTTTCGTAGGAAAGTGTGTCAATTAAATGCTTCATTTCTCACCTCTAGTAATTATCACTTTTAGTATGTAGCTCGAACGTCCTCGTAGCTTCCAATGAGTCACTAAGCAATTCTTTATGTTTACAGTGAGTAAATGAATGATATGAAATAAAATGCAGGAAACTTAATTTCGCGACGGTGAGAGACGATCTCGAAACGAAGCCGTTCGAGCGATAATTAAACTTGACGTCCCGGATGCGGCCACTGAAAGATTAATAACGCGTGTTGTGAGATATATTTTTGGCCGTCAGATATCGCAGGGATCGATTCCTTGGCCGCAATATCGGCCGACATTGTCCGTCGGTATGCGAAACCCGTATCGCGCGGCTGATGTAATTAAAACAAGGGAGAGGACCGGTCGAGGGTTGCGTCAATCGGATTTAGTATGCTAATGCGAGAACCGGCATCGTCTCGTCGCGCGAGTGCGGACCGGCTCATAATTCAACAAATCGCGCGTCACCATCGTGATACAGTCTCGTTGCGCGCCATCCAGTTTCACCGTTTGCTCTCCCTCTTCTCCGATATGTACACGTTTCGTCATTTCGATCGCACGTCGAACGCAACAAATGCAATCATCTTCTTTCGCTCGATCGACACTCTTCTACTTTCTCGATTCAAGCTCGTGACTGTTTCGATTTCGCAACATTGAATTCTTGTCATTTGTTTGGCCGAGGACAAGGTATAATTATTTTTATTGTTATTGGGTAGATCGTTATCATTTATTATTATTAGGTGAACAAGTTTGTTTATGTATTATGGCAGGCACAAAAAATATTCAATTGTTTTAATATGGACACTATTTTATGTGTATTTATGCAGACATATGTATGGTAGATGTTTGTGCAAAAAAATTCAGGAAAATTCGAGCGCTTGTTTCGTCGGAAGTTGTCCTCGAAAAGACTGGATAAAGGCAAATATCCCCCATAATATGTAGTACCGAGGTTTGCTCAATATATTCTGAACACCGAAGCGTGAAAAATGAATTATTACTTAACAACATCAAACAAGAGCAAATACAAACACTCCGCATACGGACGCGTGCTGACGTGAATTTTTCGCAAGCCAGACATAAAACAACTTCATCGAGTTCGTACCGAGGCGTCGGAATAATCTAGAAATGGGGGACAACAAAATAAAAATGCACGGCCGCTCGTTATATTATAATTGCGGGCGTATCGGGACATTTTTAAACAGCCAATTATGCGACGACAATTTTCCAGCGTCGCGTGACGCGGCGAATTTTTGCAGAAACACAGCGCGGCGCACCGAATTTCTGTCGCAAAGAGCCGACCATCGATTTTCCAATAAAAGCGAAGAATGCCGCTCCGCTCCCGCCCGACAGCGGAATTTTATTTTTACAAGCACAACATATTCTGTATATTACCGTGAGCCCGGAGACCGCGTCCAGTCCATACGGTAGACGTTTGCGGGATAGAAATTTACGGCAGAAAATTTGGTGCCGTTCATATAATGGCGAGCGCATAAATGTTTACAAATTATTGACGACACCCCTGCGGGCCGGCCAATTTTCGAAATGTCATCCCGTTATCAGAGCGCAACAATGCGACGCGCCGCGAATCGTAGTACGCGTCCTCTATATAATTCGTGATTTGTCGAATCCTGAATCATCCTCGATCGTGCTCCGCACATATATCACTTGAGGGTGTAATAAAAAATAAATAAAAAAAAAACATCGCACGATATACAGCCTCCTTAATGATTGGCGTTTTCGGAACAAAAATGTGTCACGTTGAAAAAAGGAGAATATAGAACAGTAGCAATCTTAAACCATGTATACGAATAGACAACTGCTTTGCGACAAAGATAAAATCATCTACGTGACGTCAGATGTGACCGAAGTAACGCTGGAAGTTTGCTTGTGATCTCATTCGAAAATTCGAACATAGAACGTACTCCATGCAGAATTTGCCATTTAAAATTATCTTTCACCCACACGTGACATCACATACACGATTTTATCTTCGCCACACTTTGTTCCGCGGATTCGTACACTAAAGGCGTGCAGTATGCATTCTCCAAGGCAGCAATCTCTTCTACCATTCGAATTTCTCCGCTCGCACTCACAGACGGCCGCGCCTTTCGTAATTTTCCACGACTTCCTCTGGACAGAGGCACTCTCTGCCGCGGCCGATTCAATTTCCGGCCGACGCGAGCGTAAGGAAGAAAAGATATTATTCCTGGGAAGGGTTTATCGGGCTCGGCGAGAAGCGCGAGTTGATACATTATTTTACCTGCGAATAAATTTCCTCGCGCGACGCTTCGAGCGGCACGACGATGGCCGCGTGGGTGGCGAGGGGGAGGACTGGAAGGGTAGAAGCGGGACGAGGGGTGGCGCACTGTCAATATTTGATGCGACGTGCAAACAATTTCGCGTGTCGGCGTACGGCTCTAACGGACTTTACATATTCATAAAGCGGCACTCCATAGTTTGATCGCAGATGGTAAACGAGACGTGCCCCGGCCGCGGCAGCCAGTCCGTGCCACCAATCGGGATCGCTCCATTTTCGAAAACGTTGTCGCGCAAACAGCACTTTTTTCCGGAGCCAGCGACGGCGGAGTCGCTATTCGAACCGTTCCAACTTCCAACGCTCCGGCAAACGCGATATTGTTCTCTTTTTCGCGAGCTTTAAGCTACTCCCAGAACGCTCTATGACTCGCTCACCGTTTTGACCCCTGCGCAGCTCGAAATCAGCGAAGAATAGAAATGATCGACATTTTCTTCGAGTCCAAAAAGTTAAACACCTTTTTAATACCGTTTATCAAGGTGCCACGGAGTAAAAGGCTATTTAGCGAGAAAATTCCTTCCGCTCCACGGTCCTGCCGAGTGAGAGGCTCCGCTGAGTTTCTTGCTCATTGATAGCTGTGAATAGCCAGGCCGGAGAGAATAATTTAAGCCGAGTTTCTCGCCGAGGAAATCCTGTCTCTCGGGCGGGCAACGAGAGAGAGAGAGGATCGAGCGTCTTGCCTCGGACGGAGGAGTTCCGAAAAACGCGTCGGCCGCCATTTGTCTTCGGCGCGGCGCGAAAAAGGCGAGCGCCGAAGGTAGCCTCGATTTTCGTCCTGCCACCGCCACGATATATCGATTTTTCCTCTTTTTTTTCCATCCTTCGCATCACGAGGAACCATTTGCCGATTCTGCCCGATGACGACTAGAGACCACTGATCTATATACATCTAGACCGGATGCAGAATCCGATGCAAAACGTCTGTGTCGATTAGAGACCGAATCCGCCATGTTCAGAGACCCCGAATACGTTGTAGCGGGTGATTCAAACGTAGCAATTCGTAATTCATAAAGAGACCAAGTTTGCCTCATTCTATGTTCCTACTCCACTCGCGCTCAGAAATATTTTCAGCGCGCTTCTTCGAAATTCAAGAAAGCTCTTCTCAGTCTCGAAAATCGATCCACGGCATGTACCAGTTACGCGAGTGTATTTCCCGACGCTTCTTTATGGACGGCGAGCGGCCGAATTGTTTTTACGTGCCTCGTAAATTCATTCGATAAACATTTTTATTATACGAAACGTAACGCACGGCGCGGACACGGACGTTAGGGAACACGAGTGGCCGGGATCGGTAGAAATACATCGGCGCGTGGAAATAGAGGAGCTCGGATCGTCGTGCGGCTTTGGCCCAGGAAATCGCGACGGGAATCGAAGGTGGCGGCAAACGTGCCGTCCTTTTGTTTCGTTTTATTATGAAGACTCTCTCGGCCTCCCCTGCCCCGCGCTTCCTTCGTCCTCGTTTCCGGCCAGGCGAACGAGATAAGGCGTCCTTCCGCAGGGGTGGAAACTTTTATAACTTCCGAATTGAATTTCATAAATCCCGAAATCGTTGTCCCGCGGAAGTGGCTCTTCCATGATTTTCTGTCCCGCTCCTTCCACTTCTTACCGCTCATTGTTTCTGCCTGCATGTGCCGCTGTACATGCCGATGCAGCCATTCTTCACTAACGCAAAGTTTATACAGTGCGCTGGGTCGGATTCGGATGGATCTGAGATCCGAGATCCGAGCGATGAATGTAGTCAAAACTCTTTCATGAAGTATCGAAGAATGTATTAAAATTGTATTATTTGGAAGGTATCGGGTAATTAAATATAGTGGAGACTGAATATTTTTAAATCGGGTCCGTAAGAATGATATCAAACGCGTGCTCCTGAAAATGTCCAATCCGACCGAGACGGGCGAAACTGTTTGAAATTAAACGAACGAAAGCGCATCGACGATTTTAATGATTGCCGACAATTGATATTGAGGATATCGTCGTCATTTCTCTACCGATACAGAATCCAATTAAGTGGTTGCTTTTTCAACAGGTGAGACGCGCCGTATCGACGCGCGCGACCGATTAAAGTACACGTCGCCAGAGAAGGGGAACGTTTGTATTGAATATGAAATTCGACATCAATGGAAATCGTATATATCGTGCCAGTCGGCGACATAAATCGTTGTATTAACGGACTCTTCTTCCTCGCTGCGGCGTCAAGTACTGCACGCACACCGTGTATGCACATTCAATGCCAGAAGGGTGCATCGTCGCCATGGTGACGACGCCATGAGATCTAAACTCGAATAATATGCTGTAATTCTGCTTAGCATACTAACTACGTGTTCAGTTGTAAGTCCGACTTCGCGGTCGGTGTACTCTTATCCCGGCAACAATCTTCAACTCCTTCACGTACACCAGCTTACTTGCAACCCCTTCGCACCTCACCCCTCTCATTTATTTGCACGCAGTCCTCCCTCTCTGTCTGCAAAGTCAATCTCGTCCGGCGAGTAGATTTTTATATACATTTTTTTTTGCTCGTTTCATGAAAATTGAAAGTGAAGTCACGCGGGCTGTATGGGTCAAAAGAAAGCAAAGTAGATGGAACGACTCCTAATTTTCAGACACGGCTCTCTGTCATCAGCTAGACGATTCCAAACCTTCACTTTCATTCTAACGACGGTCATATAAATTCAATTTTTCACGAAGAATCAATTTTCTTCCCCTAAATGACAATACTGTCCTTTATACACCTACAGGCCGATTCTTTGTGTTGGCCTCGCACCACAGAACAGAGCACCTTCGCGCTGTCTGCGATGCTTCTTACGCGAGGTGCTCAATCAGCGGCAGCAAAAGGAGCCTCGAGAAGTGAAGGGTTTCAATTTCGTCGATCGGACGTGAAAAATTGGTAACCACCGGTAGCGGGAGCCAGTTATCGAGTGGGGACGAACGAGGCTGCAGTAGAGTGAGAGAGCCGGCGAGTCGAAGCTCCCGGGAAAATTCGCCGATTGTTTTTCCCGGACTCTCCCAGAGCTGTTCTCGCGGATCGACCTACATTCCGCCTGTTAACTTCTGCGCCGACCTACCCCCAGCTCTATTTCTCTCTCGCCGGTCAGCCTTGTCTGCCCATTCCTCGATCTTCTCGTTCATTTTTTTTCCCCTGTCTGTCCTTACGCGTGAGAGAGTCTAGTCATGTTTAGGGAATAAGGTGAGGTTGGTTTTGGCGAAATAACCGACAGCAGTGCGCACGACTCGCACGGTCTGGGAAAAGTATATCGACGTAGTACGAATATGACGGATTAATGTGCCTGACGAACTGCACCAATTCACATTTCGGCGGTTAATTTCCATGTGAAACTGTCGCTCGCTCTATTGCTCTCTTTTCCGTCGGTTCTATCTGTGTCTGAGGATGAGCAAAGGTTATCTCCTTCGAAGTAACCGAGAATGGTCTCACTGTCTGAGAAAAGTAACGTATTATATAGAAGCGGTACTTCTACAACGAATATTACAGTCCGACAAACTGCGCCAATTTACATCGCGCCTTATCATCTCTCTCCATCCTCTCATCTTTAACATCCCGCGAGAGTTCAGCGGGAAGAAACAGTCTGAATCGCCCGCGCCAAGCTCGATCATTCCTGCGGAGAGCTGTGGGAGGGGAGCGGAGAGCAAGAAACAGGAAAGTCTGCGAGAAAAAAGAAATGTAAGCCGCTGGTGGAAGACAGGCAAGAGGAGGCTGCATCCTTTGCCATTTCTTTTCTTCACATTTTCTTCTCTCTCTGTCTCTCTCATTCTCTCACCTTTTTTCTTTCGCGGTCTACGTTCCTTTCCTTCTTTTTCTACCCACATTCTGAGTGATCTCACGAAATGCCAGTGATATAGAACGAGACGTTCCAAGGAGTCTTATCAATTTTCCATTGGAACCGCGTCATCAGGATGCGACGTGGCATTCCGCTACTTCCTGTCTGCCTTTCGCAGTGGCCTGACTGACTGAGATGTGCTCGGGATACTAACAAGAGAGGATGGCGGTTTGCGGGTCTGATATGTTGAGTGACGCGAACTCTCAATTAGGCGGTGGTGAAAAAATTAAAGGGATAAATGAAATTGCAGGGTAGGCAAGAGGAGACACGCGTGCATCTTCAAATTTATGGACATGGAACTTGACATACCACTTTTGAACACCGACATTTGTTGGAGTCCACTAGCCCATTGCAGTCCTGTGTGCACTTTATCATTGACTCCTACGTCTGATTTATACACGTTGATACTACTTGGCCACTGAGAGTGGACACGCGAGTGGAAGAGACTTCTAGCTCGGACCACGGAAGCGCGAAGGATTAATGTGGAAAGTGACTGATATACGAGCATATGTACGCGATGGTAGATATGAGTTGCGAAACAGAAAACTATGGAACTATCGAATCTCGACAATTACTTATCATCCCTCATTACAAGTCACTCGATCAAGAGCAACCCCAAGTTTTCCTCGTGGAAAACTGAAGCCTAAGGGACCGAACGACAGCGAATATCACAAAAAAGCCGCAAAACTTCCCGTTCTTCATAGGGGTGGAGACGCGGCCATTATGCGCGGATTATACGTCCGTTGCCGCGATCGATCAAATCTCATTTTTCGTCGATCATTCTTCCGACACAGATCGCGGAAGATAAAGCGGGTAACAGATGTTCGTATCAGGGGCATGAGGGTGGTTAACGGAAGACAGAAAGGGGGATGAAGAGAAATTGAATCGAAGCGAACGCGAAAATTTACGGGAAATTTTGGTTACGAGCCGCCGTTGAGACATACATTCACAAACTGTTTAGAAAACTATGCCCCAAAACTAAACAGGTTAATTCAATATAAACGACGTAATTCTTATTTCACCAACACATTCTATTGTTTTTAGCGTGTACTTTATACTGAATGAAAAATTGAATTTTTATTTTATATATTTCATATGACACCCGACACCTTATTTTATCGTCTGCTGCGTGTAGTATAAAAATGAATCCAACCACAAATCTCATGCAACCCCCTAATGTCTCCGCATTCCAAAATCATCAATCTCAATTAATATCGTTCGTCTTGAAAAACGTATCCCAACGATTTTCGCTTGCCAATCAAACTTTGTCTCTGCCGCTTCAAACTCCGATACACTCAGCACAACAGAATCCCATTACACTTTACGTCTTAGGCCCTTCTTCACGGCTGAGCGAAGAGTGCCATTCGCCGAAGCGCTCCATCGCAGGCTCGATCGGCCGAATTTACGTCGAAAACCGCGGCCTGACAATAATCTGGCAGGTTCATCCGTGGGCGCGTGGGAGGACGAATGGCCGCGGGCGCTCGTTATCGTTTCCCTCCGAAGGTCTTAGCTTTATGTCTACGCATAAACCGGCCTTTTACGAAGGGACGAGTAACTGTTCACGTTCGAACGAATTGCGATCGTACGAGAATCCGAGGATCCCGGGGCCGGATTAAGTGGGTGGGACGTTAAACTCGCGACCAGCTAAGAGCGGAGACGAAATTATTCCCTATCACGGACTCGCGACATCGTAATCGCAGTGAGAGAGAGAGAGAGAGAAAGAGAGACGCAGGAGCAATTGGAGACACATAAGAAAATCGCAGAAATTCGTGAAACTTCGAGGAACGACGTATTTCAATGTAATAAAGCACTGCGCGAAACGTCAGAATTCCCTGCTACCTAGTATGGAACATAATCATATATTACGTCATATTATTATTATAATACTTCTTACGCCACTGTAAAACTTCCCGAATGAACCACATCTAGCATACTTCCTCCACTAAATATCAAAAACCTGCAAAATGAACCTTCGATTCGAGAAAGAATCCGCAGAATCTTTCTGTCGCACAGTACCAAGAAGACAGACGCGTCCAACGAGAGAACTACCGTGCGGCACGTAAACAGTTCGCGAGCCTGCGGACACCACCTTGAGCACAAACATACCTACCTACCTCCGTACATCTAAAATCGGCTGAACTGGGAAGACGCCCGAAGAGCAGGAAGTTCCTCGGCACTACCCTGCGTCCAATCCGCGATACACGGAAGGAGTCCGGGCGGGTGGTACATTTGCTCTGGCTTTTCGACTGCGAGCAGGGGCGTACGCGAGCACGATAGCGTCACGGCACCGTCGTCATCCTTATCTGTACACCGTAATCCGCGTTACGTCAGTGCAGCGTGTAAGGCGGCACGATAAACTGCCGCATTACAGCCTCCGCACCCTCTTTCAGCCCCTGCCCATGGAGCCGCGCGTACTTTCGACCTTGTCCGCCTGCTTCGCGCATCATTATCCTGCTAATCCAGCGACGTTAGTCGTACTTCTTCCGGCGTACTTCGCGATACGATCTGCCCGACAACCGCCGGGCCTTTGACTGGCTTTGATAGTGGCAGAATGAGCTGCTCCTCGGTCTAAGGGACGCTCGTCGGGATGCTTTGCGAGGTACAAAGGATTGGAAATTGCGGGGTCCGACGGTGCAGGATTTTGTATGCGGAACGCTCGCGTCGGTGGGGTCGTTTTTGAGACGCTGCTTTGGTGTGGCTTTTTTTCATGTTTTATTGCGTGCGCATTTTGTGTGCGGTGGGGTGTAAGTGGGATATTTAGTATGGTTTGATGTGTCAGTTATATTGGTTAATTGTCTGTGTGTTTATATGGGGAGGATATGCGAAAGTGCGTCGAATTTAGGGTATAAACGATAGAGTCAGTGAAAGTGGTACCATTCGAATGGACACATTTCTATTATTGGCGCTTAACAACGTATTCTAAGAACAAAATCGAAGAAAAAAGCATAAGTCAGACCTCCCTACCGTCCAAGTCCGTCCGAACTCCAAAACATACAAACACATTTCCACCTAACAATACAGTTACCCAATTGCATGCTTTCGACCCGACACATGAATTAACTCTGCAGGTTCGTCGCGACACGTCTACGCAGTTCCTTTCTCCGAATACCTGCGCGTCCAAAAGACAAAATTCTCTGTTCGCTCGTCAGGAAATTCTCACGAAACGACACGAGTAAGAGATAGAAAAAGATAGAGAGCGAGAGAGAGCGCGGGAAGAAGTCGCGACAGTTTATACGTTGCCGCGAATTGTTACGAGTATCCTAGGCGGCGTTCTGCGAAAATTTACCGCAGCGTTATTACCCCGCCCGATGCTCCAACCGTATTGTAAGCGTCAAGCGGCATTTCAGCTAAATTCCCCTCGTCGGTTCTTCGTTTTCTTCCGGCTCCTTGCGTCTGCCCCGCAGAGGCGCGCTCCTCCCGCTTTTGCGCGGAAATATTTAAGAGATCGTAGACTACGGAATGGGTTACTCCGGACTGTCTGACGTACTTACACTGGGGCATACAAATGCTCTTGCCATGCCCGACGTGCGGAGCTCTGTAACGGGTTCAGACAGGTGGCGAATAAGATGCAGCCGCCAGGCATTGAAAACGGCGGAGGGCATCGATCGAGGCATGAGTTCGGGTGATGAGATATGATTTTCTGAACGCAATTGACGTCAGTCATTGAGTTTCATTTTATTCAACAAAATATATGGAATGAATATGTATTTATTTGTATAAGTTGTTTAACAAATTCGTCTGTTTCATGCACGTGCGCTCTGTGTTATTATTAGCAGTGGCTTTAAATGTATTATTTCACAGATATCATTGCATGAAGTGCACGTGCGTGAAATACACGAATTTCTAAAACAATTCATTGGATCTCATTGTCAGGCGTTTCGGGGGTATGAAGTATTTAAGATCGCAAACGTTAAAATCAGAGCTTGCATCCGTTCCTCCGCGACCAGAATGCGAATATTAAGTGAGCTGAGAATAGCTCCGTAATAATCACGACTCTCGAGCGCTCACGTCGAAATTGACAGCCGAGGCGGCAGAGAATAGCACTAGGAAATCCGCTCGTTCAGTTTCGTCTTGATGCAAAGCTCGTTCCAGGACGTCGACGGCATGGAACGTGAAGGAGCGAGGCACGGGGCCTCGAACGGTAGAATAGAAAGCGAAATACAGAGAAAGTGTGATACAGGCGAGCGGATGCCGATGAGAAAACTCTGGCGAGTGTGCGCGAAGGATTCAATTCGTCGCCCATTCCCACCCCCACCCCTCGCCACCCTTTTCCAACCCACCTTTCACTCCCCCCCATCGTCGCCATCCAGTTTTCTTGCGCGCCGGAGCACGAGATATTTAATAAAAAAGTTGACATTTCCTCCGGGGCATTTGGCGTCTTTTTGCTCCCTTATTTTCCTCGGAGTTTCAGCAAGGGTGGCCGAGGGTGGTCGTGGGACGGCAGGGAGGGGTGGAGAGACGTGGGAAAAAGAATGAAACATCGCGCGCATGTGTGCGTGTGTATAAGGTGTCCAGAGACGTTCGTAAGAGCGAAAAATCAAGGTGCTCGGCCCACTGATCTATATTACAGCTCCACATTTGGCCTGCATTTAAACACACGCATGCACTTGAAATTGACGTGCCCGTACGTCAGACCGTATAATTTTACGCGGATACAACGATGACTCGGCCGCGGGAGAAGTCGATTGACGTTTACAGAAAAAAAGAAGACAAAACAAAAAAACAGTTGGAATAAGAAGGGAGTGGAGAAGAGTCTTTCTGACGGCCGCTTTTTTTCACGGCAATCGCCGTAATTTCCCCGAGGATAGTCGTCCGGCCCCCTGTCGTCGATGCGTAAAGCAAAGCGGAAGGGTGGGCGGAGGTAATTAAGTCGAGGAACTACACGGAGAGAACGGAAGTACGCCCGGCTCGCTCGGTTTCCGGTCACTCGTAATTGCTCACGCGCAAATTATCCCTTATCACGGCAACGAGGTAAGTGGACGCTGAAAGCGGCGCGCGATCTTAAATCAGCGAGGGTAAAATGCGCATTTCTGCCGGGAGACTCGAATTAATCTCGGGAAAATCGTGAAAGGCACATTGCGGATGTCGGACAACGAGGGACTCGGTTCGGCGCCATCTTTTCAATCCGAACGCAGGATTTCTGTCGACTTCGGTGGACGAGCTGTATACATTCGTTACGTGATCTATTAATGAAATCGGGGACGGTAAGCTGTGGTTGGTAAAGAGTGGTTTAACAACAGTACAGTTCGATGCACACGCTGGATTTTACCATGTAACTGGATTAAATAAGTGAATCAAAAAATGATGCTAACAACCTCGGAAATCAAATTTTCATTCTAGCCTTTTTCATCTGTTTTTATGTCTAAATTAAGTGATTATCGAGGGTTCGTACGCGTGTTGCGTACACGTATCGACGCGTCATTCTTCGAAACGTACTCTCTCGCTCGCGAAAATTTTCGCGGAACTCCCGAGAAATAACCGGAGGCAAAGAAATTTACAAGACAGAGTTGAGCGACTGAAAATCACGGCTCCCGGCATCGAGAGCCGGTGATTTAGGAGTCGTGGAAAAAGTTCGGCCGCCGAGTCAGTGTACACGGCCGATTCTTCGGGCGGGGATCGGAAAGTTTACGCGTTTCCCACCCCCCCGCGTTCTCGCATTACCCGATGCCTGGCGAGTATTTAATTAGCGTCCTGTCAGAAACACAAGTGAGAGTAATTTCATTTCCTTCCCTTTGATGCCGTCGACCGCGGTGAAAGGATGGACAGGCAAAATTAAGGATGGCAAGGGGACGGCAAAAGGACGACTTCGTTTCGTATGCTTTTTTTTCTTCCGGCCTCTTTTAAATCAGATCGATTGATGCGAACGTTCTGACGGGGCAAAGGCTGAGCCGAACATTTTAGTAGGATATAAGCATTGAAGCTCCTCTCTGGGACCATGAGGATCAACTTTAAAGCGTCCACTTTTTTTCATCCCGAATATCTTGATTCTCATCAGTTTCATCGTCAGTCCTCTTTTCAGTCCGTCGGTTAACTTGATCAGCCTTCTGACCTATGAGTTCACAGTATCTTCCGCGAACTGTATAAGAATGCTATTCAAGGTTTTTTTACAAAAATTTAAAAAATTTCTTAACATTCAATTCACCCCTACATACCCCTCCAAACACATTTCATCCACGATACATATCACCACACGAAAGTCAACTATTTGACAAACTTTCCGTATCCACCCTACAGACCTCGCGACACATTCATACACCCACCGCATCCCAACACAGAACCACGGCCCATAACACAGCACCACGTCTGTCTTCCCCACTTTTCCAGCCACAATACAGCAACACCAGCACGGGTCACAAATGACCCAGCGTCCGTCGCCCACCGTTCAACGTTCCCACCGCGCCCAAGACGAGACCCTTCGTTTACAAAGGACTTAATCGATAGTGCGCGCTTAAAACATGCCCCGCCGATGTAAAAACTTTCGTCCCGCGCGCTTCCTTGTCTCGCAGCCCGTGATTACATGCGCCCCCCTCCCCACCCCCCGGTATAATGCAGGCATGGGGCTTTGGCGAAATTAATCGGGGCCCAGCGTCCCGTGGGTACGAGCCCGGCGCTCGGCAAAATTTCGAGGACACGCGGAGATCAATTTCGCCGTAGTTTCAAAGTGAAGCCTATTAAATTCCGGAGATGCGTCTCTGGAGAGGCTCAAAGGAGCGGGTTGGAGGCGGTTGTCGGGGGGTGGTTCGAGGGCGGCGGCGGGCGGCTGTTTTCGGCTGCTGGAGAAGGTCCCGGAGACTTGATGCACGTATAAACACGAGATTGCCGCCGGCTGCAGCCTGTCGGGGCCGAAGGGAAATTTGTAATCGGATAACACTTCAACATAATTGGTCCTGCCTCGCAGCCGCCGACGCTGCTACCACTGTTACTCTTGTGCTATGCCAGCCGTCGGTATTAACCCGCTGGTGATCCCGCAGGGCTTAGGCTTTTCCGAACGCCTCTCTCTCTCTCTCTCTCTCTCTGTGTTTCTCTCCCGCTCGATGACTCGTTTCTCATCTTTCGATTCGAAGCATTAACATTAATCGCCGCCGCACGATATTGCACGCCGTCAGGCTTTATTAAAAATCCCCAATACCCCGCGCATTTGCATCGAAATTTGCTCGCGAAAGGGAACGAAAAAGTGTGGCCCAGGGTCTTCTCTGGGAGCTACCATTAACCCTCGCATGACGACGCTGGGTAATTTTGACCCAGGAGAGCGGCAACCGTCGGTGCGCGGTACGGTTTGTCTTTCGAGCGAATTTGGGATTGGGGAGTGTTCGAATAATTTAACGTTCGAATATCGTTCCGAATACATGGATATCCGATCAGTGTGTCTCTTTGCAGCACAGTATATGCTTTCTCGTGTACGAATACCGATGAGTGAACGATATTCGGATTGCGTTCGAGTACTCGAATTATATCTCATGTGTATTTTGCTCATCTAATTCTTCTTTCGTTCTTCAGTATATAATGAGTTTTGCGTAAATAAATAAATAAATTATATTCGAATACGCAGGGTCAAATTGACCCAGTGCCGCGTGCTGGGTCGTCCATTAATGTTAACCGTGAAATTTGCATGACAAACCCTATCACAATCAGAAGGAAACGTCTGGCGACGAGAACGAATTTGGCGCGTCACTTCGGCCAATCGGGTGGTGCCGTTCGTTGCGGTCGCAGGCGCGAGAATTTACGGGCGCACGTTTTAGAGGGCGAAAATCGCGAACGACACGAGGGATCAAATGGAGCGGCCGGCATCGAGTTTCGCGCCTTTCGGCAGTCGCGCGGGGTTAGCCGCAGCAGAGCATTATTTTTCGCGCGGCCGCCGATGTAAATGGTCGCTCGTGTCCCGAGTTCCGACCTCGCCGGCCGGAACGTGGAACAGAGAAAGCGGCCACGCGAGCCGGCCGGGTTTCCAGTTTAAAATCACACGGTGGCCGCACGACTCCCGTTAACATACCATCAAAACGGTATTTGAAACGCTATTTGTGTAAAAGCGCTTCACTCGCCGCTTTTCTGATTCACACTTTTTCCATGTTTCACCATCACATGAAAGTAGCTCGATCGATTGGCTTTAAGAGGTCCTCGGCATAAAGAGGGAGTGTCAACATATTGAATGTACGTTGGGAACATGGTTCAATGATGTTCGTTTGTTTTTGTATTCTCTGAAAGTTTGCTTTCTGTGACCATTTAATGGACAGCGATTTGTTTGTGCTTAATGTGTGTAGGGAGATACGTATTGGAAACATATTTTTAATCATAATCTAATAGTGTTATTGTAAAATGATAGGAAACACGTAAATAGAATGATCGAAACTATCGAAAAAGTCGAATAAATAGGATTCCGGCCGACTTTCAGTAGTACAGGTCAACACGTGATCAGACGTTGCGTGAGAATTCAGTAAATCGACTTGAAAACATTTTCCCACGGATCTCAATGGTTCCAGGGTGCAATATTTCGACGAACTCTCTTAGATCCCCAATTCTATCAAGCCAGCGAAAAGTATTTTTCGGTCAATGCACGCTTCCGCGAATTATACAGCGAGCCGATGTAAATCTAATTACCGGCGACATATATGCGCCAGTTTACCTCGCTCGTGTATTTTTCAGCGACATCATGCCTCCCTCTAATTGTAACGCGAATCTAGACCGTGGCAGCGTTGTAATCCAATTCCGTGCAGTTTTGCCACGCCCCCCGCGCGACGCCGGGGCGTTTTTCGCGACAAAAAAGTCGCGACAGCTTGACATGGAGCAGCGCAGTTCTCTCTCTCTTTTTTATTTTACGTCGACTGCCCGTCAAAACTGTCCGAATGAGGACAATTAAGCTGGAAATTAGTGGGTCGACGTTTTCCCAATTGCACCCCACGCCCTTAATTACGAACGTCAAATATTACACTAGCCCTTAATTCTCAACGTCAAAAAAAAAAAAGTCACTCTAAATATATGCCTGCGTTTGACATGCGAAGTCTCTCAATGTTTCAAGTCAATCTAGTTGCAAATCGTATTCTTTCTCACCCCGCAAATTTAAAAAGCAAAATCACTATAAATGCACCCTAGTGTTCATTGCCTGAAGTTTGCCAAATTTTCAAACAGTCGTAACAACATTCACCGCAGACGTACGTCGAAAGTCCACTCGCTTCACCAGTCCGTCGTCATTGTCCCCCCGATTCGTCTCTCGCTCGGTCCAATTCTTCTTTCCGGCTCTCGCCACTTTGTCGCGATACTTTAGGCGAGGGCTGGAAAACGTCGACGGCGTTAACGGTAATCCTCGAGATCGGGCGAAAGATTATCCCGGTCGGAAGGACGGCAATGACTCGGAAAATGGTAAGGAATCGTCGCGTCCTTGTTCGCAGCTAGGAATAATCTCCATTTTGTCGGCGTTACGGCGCCTGCATTTCGGCTGCCGCATAGCTTACCGTGCCGAGGGTTTGGGCTAAGACGCACGAGAGAACAAGGGAGCGGAGTACGAGGGCGAGAATGCAAGAAGGACGGAGAGAAAGAGAACGAGAGAGGGGGGTGAGGGACAAAGAAAACCGAAATGAAAGAACAGGCAGCGCAGTTTATTAAGCACAATATCATCGCGAAAATTATGTCCCTGCGAATTGGGCCGTAAAGTCCGTGCCTTGGCTTAGTTTATTTTGCAGAACTATCTTTTTTTTTCCGTAGAAGAGGAGTTTATTTAAGTGTAAAGAATAACGCAATCGGCTGCCTCGCGAGCTAAATGAAGCCGAGGAATAACGAGGACTGAAAAAGAAACGAATTTAACGTACACGCGAAAAATAAAGATCGAACATTTCGCTCGCTTAGCCGCTCTCACGATCAGTTTGCACCCGGCCAGAAAATGTTCCGGAACTAACTATATCGTTCGGCCGCGTACGAAACGAGAGCTTTATTCGCGCAACGCGAATTCGCAGCATGAAATACGGAATCAGAGCCGGTATCAATGATGCGAAGTTTAAATTCGCATTGTTCGGGGCACAGACGAAGTTCCGTGTAGAAGATCGTAACGGAATCGATGGCATCCGGGTACACGAGCATCGTATCCCGGCCGAGAAAATTCCCAGAGGACGGGAACGAAGTTTCGCGCGAATCAGTCCGGCCCCCTCGACGGATTCGAGATGCATCGAGACACGGCGCGGATCGGCACGGTAGATCCCGCTGCACGTTCAGGTGAACAGAAAACGTGCGCCGAAAAAGACGTCGCGCGAATCAAGGCGAAAATGTCGACGATTTACGCCCTCGCGAGCCGTCGGCTTCTTTTCGCTCGATTACGAAATTTCGCCGGCGGCCGCACAAAGAACGTCGAGAGAGAGAGAGAGAGAGAGAGGGAGAGGGGCGGAAAAAAGAAGACTGTCCGCGGGAAGGGCGAGAGCGAAGAATAGAAATCCGCCGGAAGGAAAATACGCGGAGGCAACGATCGGCCATAAATCCGGCGCCGTATAGATGCGCGGGGCAGACGATAAATTATTTAATTTAACATTACCGAGAATAAGGCACCGCGTGCCAAGAGAGTCGAGTGCGCTTCGAAAGACAGGAATGGCAATGAGTGGGAGGGAGGGGGACAGACTTAACAGGGTCGGACGTATGGCACCTCCCTTGGCATGTTCCGTATTAAATTTATGCCACTCGTATAGCTTGCCGTGTGGCTGTGCAGATGAAAGAGAGAAAGGAGAGATGACGGAAAGAGAGAGGGAGAGAGAGAGAGAGAGGGTATTTATTATGCCCACGGACCATTAGCCCCATTATGGGCAACTTGACAATATGGTAATAGACAGTTCTTGAAGTGCGGTTTCTATTGTGCGAACGAGGAAAGTCTTCCTTTCAAGGCTTATTTTCTGCACTTCCGTCTTAAATGTGTTTTTCTGTTGTCCGGGTAATTTCAACAATAACGAGTCTCCTCGATTGTCCCGGGATTAGGAATACAGCACTGTACGTATACGATGATAATATTTATATATACAGTAAATTTGACCCATTCTGAAAATTACTTCTTCCCCGCTGTTTTCGCACTGTTTCAATGTTTTTTCTTAAGATTATAATCGTGAGACAGAAAAAAATAAATAAGAGAGAGGGAAAAGAATTTATTCGACCGCATCGAATAGGTTCGGCAACGAATAATAAAGAATAGGGCGAAATGTCTCAACTTTCGAGCCCTGCCAAAGGAGAACGAGCACTTCTGAAACTTAAGACCAGGACAAGATAGGGAGTAAATAGAAATGCATTTACGACGGAAATCGTAAGAGGTAGGGACAGATAAAGAGAGAGAGAGAAAGAAGAGAATAAAGTGAGATGGAGGGCGAGCTCTTTAAAGCGGGCAGAGAGAACAGTGTACCTTAATTCGTTCAATTTCGTGGCTCCTGCAAGAGTAATCGCGCCAGATTGGATGGCATTACCGGATCATAAAAGCTTTAAGGCGGGACAATTATGATAAGAAAGTAGGCCAACGCTGGCTGCCGCCCTCTCGTCCTGACGCGTCCTCCTTTTGGATCCTTGTGGCAATGTACGTTGCCGCATTTCAGGCTATGAACTCCGCTACCGGGTATACAGGGTGACCTAATAACTTTGACCGCCTCAAATAACTCGCTCTATGCGTCCGAAAAAAAGTTTTCAGGCCAAACCACTTATTCTGGATTATTTTAGCAAAATTGATATTCCTAGGGTGGATCTGGGGTATTGCTACTTTATTTTAGTAGCCTAATAAATGTTTTGGGGAACGATTGTGCTCGTGATTATGAAAGTGGTCATGGTCGAAAGTGTAAAAAAATGATATGCTTCACTTATATCGTAATGTGAATCGATGCTACACAAATGAAGTGAAAATTAATTTTCTTTATGATATCGTATAACACAGCGTATGCATTCACGTTCATAATCAGCGGCACAATTATTCCACGTTCCTATTATATTTCGCGTGTTACGTGAAATCGTTCACGTATCCTTCCCAGCTCCTGTCCTGCATTTCAGCGGCAGCAAAAAGCGTCGGAAAATTCTTGGCAGGAACGACGCCATAGTCCGCACCTTAATGTTCCCGTCCTTGTTTCTTCCCTCTATATCTATACAACGAGAGCATTCCGCGTAATATCCACCTTTAAATACTTCGCGAGGCAGGCGAGCCAACAAGAGGACTCGTTGCAAACCTAATCAGGATGGAGAGAGGGCGATGGGGGGCTTCAAGCGGTCGCGAGATTGCAATTCGAATTTTTAGGAGAGTTTCTGCCAAGCGTCGTGCCGTTTTCCGTTTTATCGCGCCGCTCTCTGCCGTATTGTCGGAACGAAAGTGTCTCTCGAATCCAAATACAATAGTTCGAAACGCCGTGCTCATGTATTTCATATTATTCGATGTCGTTGTCTCGCGTTCAGTCGATTTTCAGTCGAACGCACAGTTGTGCGTTATTATAAAATCGTCCAAATTGAAATATGCAGGTATTGAGCGTTCTGAATAATTCCGAATTTTTTCCCTGACATTACAAATAATTCTTAACGTCGCACTCATGTATTTCAATTTTTTCGATTCTTTCTCTCGCGTTCAGCGGAGCTTTATTTCAAAGTTGCAATATGTTCTGCGTTAATATAAAATCATCCAAATTGAAATCTGCAGGTATTGAGCGTTGTCAGTAATTACAATTTTTTCTCCAACATCACAAATAGTTCTAAACGTCACACTCATGTATTTCAATTTTTTCGATTCGTTCTCTCGCGTTCAATCGAGTTTTATTTGAAATTTGCAATATGTTGTGCATTATTACAATATCTTTCCCAAATGGAATCTGTACGTATCGGGCCGTCTCACTAATTACAATTTTTTTCCCGACATTAAAAAGCGTAAATGAAGCTTATCGCGGGGCTCGGCTTCATTATTCCGCGAAAGACGTTAAAATCATTATTCCTCCCCCTCTACGCATTAAAATTCAGAATTTTAATCGCCTGAACCCTTAGGCGCGCGGTCATAAATCTCCGTGCTTAATAACCGCCTAAAAAATATGAGCTTAGCATCGTCATGAAATAACGGGTCCCTTCTAAAAATCCGATTATTTTTGCACTCCAAAGAAACTTTCTGACCTCGATTTAGACACTGTATCGCGGTGTGTTAGAAAATATTGATACTCTACTTTTTCTTATTGATGCATCTCATTTTTATTCATTTTCATTCTTCTCTCTCTCTCTCTCTGCATCCGATTCTCTCCGGTCCTCTGGTCCTATCCAGACCCACATAGTTCCATTTCCATGTCCCTCGTGCATTCACCACGATCGGATTCTGCATTCGAGGTGCACTTGCATATGGATGTATCGGCCTGAGGTTTAAATCCTTTGGTCGACCAATTAGAAGTATCCGTGTAAATTTGTTGATTTCCCGCCGTACACGCTCCGTTGCCAGGGAAGAGCTTATTCATATTTATCAGCGTCGGAATGAGATCAAGAGCAAGCCTTTCTTAGCCTCAAAGCGGACCCATATACGCGCTCGCACATACAGCCGCGAGAAAAAGTGATTTTCGCGAAAGGAAGCGGCGACGATTAGAACGACCACTTCATTCTAGTATTCCAGCACATCTCCGCCATCGCGAAACGCGGAAAAAGACGTTCCGCGCGGAGCGCCTCGTAATACACTCTCCTTCGGCCGCTTTTTCACCTGCTCGCAATACAAAATATGCAAATGCGCCTCGTAATAGTTTCAAGTCACCGTCTCGTATAATGCGACCGCATTTACGCTTTGAATATTAAGCGCTCCTCACTACCACCCCCTACTCTCCTCCCCCCTGCGTCCCTCTCCCACCGCTGGCCGAGATTAATTTTTACATTTCTCCCGGCTCCCTGCAGACAATGGTCAGCGCGTTTCGCGAAATCCGGAAAATGAAGCGAAGCGGAAGTTCGAAATTTTCTATACTCTCAACGACGACGCTGGCGAGAGTAGGAAAAAGTTACATCGCACGTAGAGTTTAGGTAGAAAAATCCGAAAGAGACAGACAAAGAGAGAGAGAGAGAGATGTTTCGCGAAAAGTGGCGTTGCGGTCGAGCGTGAGAAATACGAGGAAAAGCAGTGGGAAAAAGAATAGAGACGGGACGAAGAAGAAAGTGCGGCCGAGAGGACGTGGCGTCGACGGCGATGAAGAAAAAGACGAAGGAGAGCGAATTGAGGAAAACCGGAGAAGCCAAGGAGGCGGAAAAATGCTGCTCTCTCTCTCTCTCTCTCGATCGGTACGCTCTTAAGAAGATTACGTTGACTGCTTGAAGGATCGGGGCTGGCCAGTCGATGGACCTCGCAAGAAATCCTCCTCGTGACGTTCTTCTGAGCGCAAGCCTCGCGCCAGTGGAAAACATGAGCTGAAACTCGACGGCTCGGCCGAATGCGGACTGGACGCGAGATCTCAAAACGAACCGACCCTGCCGTGATTTCTGGCGCGGCTAAAAGGAATTGCCATATTCAACGGAACGTCGACAGCCGCCGGCTACTCTTCCCGTGGCTTCTTCGCCCGGCGGACGTTTCCACGTCGTGGGCGCTCGGCGAATTTTTATCTCGCTCCGTTGATTCGACTGCGGCATCTTCGATTCCAGGTGTACTTTGTTGGGTGGTCTTCATTTTACTCTCTCGCTGACGCTGTGTTTCGTTCTCGAGCGTCGTTGTTTGAACGATATTTATTTGCTCACGGGATCAGACACATTTAACCAATTCATTTGCGGGATAATAAAATATGCGAGCAGAAGATTGGCACGATTCTAGCTGTTCAAAACAGAAAATTGCAAATACCTCTTCAACTTTATAAGTGTGGTCATTGGCCACGTAGAAGGAACATTTTTTTTCAGTTTTATTAAAAAAAGGACGCCGAACACCCCAGCAAAAATTAATTTCGCTGAAAACTACAAAACCCTTAAGTGGAAATTGTCTGCAAAGCCGGAGTTCACGTAATTCCCCTCATTACGCCGTAACGCCAATATTATTAATCTCCGAACAACTCTCGACGTATTTCCTCATTTCATAACATCCGACTAACTGCTCCAATGGAATAAAAAGGAAAAAACATTCACCTTCTCCCGTAGTGACGCTATTACCACTCAAACGCGAGCCAGGTTTTTAGCTTTAAAGCCAACTTAACTAATTCTCACAACAAATTGTCTTCCTTCCCACCACCACATTTGCCTTCCGAAACGAAACTCGCACGTCTAAATCTCTCCCACGATCCAGTAACCTCGTCAAATACATTATTGATCCCTCTGTCACCTGCTTAATTCCAATTCTTCTATACCTACCCAATTCCGAAAAATCCTATGTAGCAGCTATGATTCGATTCCCTTCAAAGAATCCATTTTTTACACTAAACAATTGATTCCACCATTAATAAAAGCTGCAGATTCTCAGAAAATCCAAATAAAACGAATCGATCCCGGAAGAATCGAGTCGGAATCGAACATCCGCACGATCTATACATTACGCAACCTAGTATCTGGAAACTTATCGTAATAAGCATCGAACGAGTGTCAGCGGACGTCATTAGCCGACGCGAAAGGGGTCAGGCTCGATGGGTGGTCTTTGCTTGTGACGAACCGTTAATAACGGATCGACACTCGCGCAGCGCGTCTATCTCCCGCAGAGCCCGACGTAATAATTCGCGCGCGCTCCATTATGTCCTTATTCCACGATCAGCCGCCCGTTCCAGCTTCCAGCGTCTAAACCTCGCGAGAGCGGAGTCGGGATATTTCAGCGATTACGTAATCCCATCGAGCGCCGGCGTGGGAGTGGGAGAGGGGGGTGGGGGGTGGGAAAGAAGAGGAGAATGCGCGCTCTTCGATCGGAGGAATGCGATTTCAGGGCGTAAATCGAACGGGGACAAGCGAGGGCGGAGGAAAGGTTCTCGACCTAACGGGTCAATCAACCCAGAACGGTTACCGTCTTCTTTATGACGACATTATACACGCTGCGCGACGGAGCGTGAGAAGATAAAAGGGTCGAAGGGATGTTGTTCTTGGAGAAGCGAGCGAAGGGACGCTATCTTACGTTATTATTAGGCTGATTACGGCGAGGGTTGACGGTTATGTGGCATTGTTTAGCTGATATGGTAGTCAGTCTTTTTTTTTTTGCCTTTTCTAGAGATATTTTGTGATTCGTGTGCACGCGTGTTGGGGGTCGTTGGAAGTTTTATGAACGTTGTATGTGATATGTGGACGTGTACAGAACGTTGTGTTGGATATTTGGTGTCTTTTAATCGTATCTTCATTCATCATTTGTATATCGGCGTTATTTTTAGTCGCGTGAGAAGTGAGTCATGCGCAAGTTTATCGTGAAGTCTCGTACAAGTGCGTGCTAGCTTGCGAGCGATCATGATGTCGTGAAGATTTGCGTTAAAAATTCTCCGCCGTACTCGCATGTCCCCGGGACACGCCGCAGGGTGGTGAGAAGGAGGCAAAAATGGCGACAGAAGGTGGAGAACAGAGAGGAAGTGACGCGGCGGTTTATGGGCGGCGCGATGTTTTAGAATATTCAGACATAAATAGAATGGGTTAGTACGCGAACCCCGTTCGTATTTCAGCGCCGGCGAACAGCCGACTCGCATTTTCTGGATTTCGAGGAGAAACGTCTTCTTTGCCCCCACGTTACACACTTTCCACGGCCCAAAGTGGTGTGCATTTCATGCTCTCCAGCGGTACACTCGTCACTTCGTTACCGTTGAAGCCATTCAAGTTTCGGTGTACCAACGACGTCGGTGCTCAATGTCATCATTATTAAGATGGTTAATAAGTGTTACATTCCTTCGTAGCACAGGCTTACGTGTGAGACCGATACTTTTCCGCCATACTCTTCGTTTAATCTGACCTTTTACCCAATTACCTTCTTTTTCAGTCGAACTTTGCATCAACCGTTTCATAACCATATTTCAGAATCTCTCAAAAGAAAGACCAATTCACATCCCATTCTGCTAGAACATTTTTCTCGTCGTCAGACACATAATTTAAAACCTACAAACGCACTGCTTCCCTCTGCCGCACACTGCGCGTCATTTAAAAATTCGAATGCATTATCCGATCGTAACCGCGATCCTCCTTTGTGCCGCGACGAAACGTTGTTCCTTGGAAGCCGCGGACGGAGAATGGAGGTAAGAAGAGAGTCGCGAAAGTTCGCCGGGTTCATCTGCCTTTGCCTTTAGCCAAAGAGATAATAAGCTCTCGGCGCTCGGCCGTCCGCATATCTCGGAGGATGCTCCGAATTCCTGTTTCTCGATAACACACCCCCGCGCGCGAGCAGACAGGGGCGCACGCACACACACGGGCAGGAAGTGGAGGCTCGCGCGCTGCTCGTTTAAAGTCCCGTTTTAACGAGCTGAACGGAAGTACGTACAGTGAGCGAAACTTTTAATATCGGAAGGACACTTGCCGCGAGTCGCAGGCCGTTAAAGGATGCGCTATACAAAGTCGCTCACGCGTCCCTGCGGTGCAGTCGAGGCTGAGAATGATGGGAGAAGAGGCGAGAAGTAAGAGGAAGTAGGAGAATAATATGTAATGTAATATATGAGGGGAAAAAAAATTACGTCACTGACTTATTGTTAGTGCTCGGCGAAAGTCATTTTCTGAGAGCAGCCAAGCAATTCGTGGATTTATGTTTAACTGTTTTATTCAGTTTCTTTCGGTATTGTACTGGTTAGAAATATTAATAATAAAATTCGGCCTGACGTTTCGAAATTTTGAGAAGATAGTGTATAGGTTGCGAAGAATGTGAAAAGAGACGCATAAATGTGTAGTGCAATAGATTGATGAGGGAAGGGATCGATAAATAAGAAGATGGATGAAGTTTGGGAGAAGAATAAAAATGACGGAGGAGGACAGAAACTGGGAGAGAAGCTGATTGTTATTCCGCGGAAGAAATGATTTTGCAGCGTCGTTAACGGCGCGTGATGTGCCCCTTAATCGCTACCCCTCAAGCGAATCTTACGACCGCCCTGCTCAAAAATGATATATTCACCCTCCTCTGCCTTGTCGTCTCGTATACCAAGTGTTGGAAAAGTTTGAGTTGGCGGAAAAATTCTTACACTCACCTGTAACAAAGAGAAAACGAAGTTATAAGTACTGTATTGTACGACAGAATTCATTTAATATACTTCGTGTATTAAATCTACTTAAAATACTCAAGTATCATTATTTTTCTGTGGATAAGCCAAATGTTGCCAAATTTCGAGAGGTCATGTACAGATCGCATTTATCAAAACGAACATTTATTCAGAATTTGATGTCTGCTCAAGTGATACGATCTATCATATATCAGACCAGCGTTCACAGACATCAGAACCACGTACATACTGCATCAGTCGCAACAACCGACAAATCTACAACAAAAACTGTGACTCCTCTACCGTAAAATACAATATACCAAAATTTCATCAAGATATTCCATCACGCAGAAAGTTCCCGAACGGAAAGAAACTAAACGTCCAATTTCCGCATCGGCCAGCCGGCAACACTTCCAACGCAGCCAATAATTCTGGACCACCTTGTACATGGACAGACAGACGTACAGTCTCGAAAGCCGTGCTCCCGACACGGAGACTTCCGGCTTTTGAGGTCGCGGAGGTGTGCGGTTGGCTCGAATGGCTGCAGGATACGTGGAGGACGTCGAAGGATAGTCCGACCATACGTGTCCGGAGTTACAATCGCGCGTTCAGGATAAACGGCTTGACATATTAGCCAGTAGTTCGAGTAGGGGGTGGCTGACATGGAATAAGAGAGGGACGCGCAACATCTGCAGGGTTAGGTATAGGAAGAGACGAACATGCGAGAGAGACAGGGAAGGAGATGAACAAGCGTGTAGAGAGAGAGAGAGAAAGACAAAATAGATGCACACGTACACTGAGTTGCAGGCTGCTCACATATGTACATTAGTGAATATTATTATATCTAGACCTAATTTCAGTTCTTCTATCTCTTCTTTGCGTCACGCTTTATATTGATTTTAATTTATTCAATGTTTCTGTTCTGTTCTTACTGTATATATTATATCATATTATATGATGTGTTTTTCAATATCTTCGTATCCGACACTATAACACTGAATTATCAGCCTACTGTTATCAATCCGAAAAGAATCGGAAAGTGATTCGGACGAGCGAATCTCTGACTCACTCTCGCACAGATACGCGCTCGGATAAGGATAGAGGACATAGAGAGGACACGTGTTGAGAATGGGATAGAACTCTACGTACGAGCGGAGATGGAGAACGAGTCTAAACTCTGGCGTTAACTTTGTGCACGCTGTTTTGTCGTCGCTGGACCGTTGCGAACGTTCAGTTCAGATAGCGGAAGGTGGACGGGGTGGACAAAGGTGGGTCGGCTGGGGGCGGGAATCCTTTGCATCGTCGATCTTCGACGACGACGACGACGTGTACCGGGTGTCTCGTTTGTCGACGGAACTTTCGCGCTCCCCGGGGTGTCGTTTGCTCGGCAGCCGATCGAATAACATTTGTCTTGCCCGGCGAACTGCGTATAAGTGCGCGGAGTCGGAGGTGGAGAAGTGTGAAGATCGTGGGCACTCTAAATTCTCGACTCGGTCATTTCGAAAGTAACATCGCTGCACTGAGCGCTCCCATACGGGACTCGTATATTCGTGAAATCGCATCAGATACATAATAGCGCTATTGATATTGTAATGTAATCCGTAATATACTACTGCGCGCCACGGCAACATGAATATGTACAATGCATACGTGAACCGAGTGAATCCCGACATTCCCCCTGATTTCTCGTATTATTAACAGCATTTCTTCCAAAACTCGAACCGCTCTCTCGAAGTATCAAAAATTTCCTCTCCGAATCGTTAAATTCAGTTTCCGAACACACGCGCACAATCCTATATACCAACTTACGCTCATCAAAGTATCCACAAATTATCCTCCGTTATTCCCTGGACGGCGCGGGCCACATTTTCCTTCTTCTCTTTACCGGATATTCGACATTAATATAAAAAATATATACAGGGTGTCCCATTTAAGTTGAGACTGTAAAAAAATCTCGTAAAAACGTTATTTTAAAAAATCAAGCTGACATGTGCCCTTTAGTATTTTGAGTGGGGACTGAAATGGCACTATTAATTTTTTGACCCGGTGGCGTTTTCAAGGTTACTTCAAGGTCATCTTGTTTTTTGTCAATAGTAGACCTCTATTTTTTAAATCAAATTCGTATTCTCGTATATATATTATATACACGGGAATACGAATTTGAATTAAAAAATCAATATGTATATGTAACGTGGGGGTCGGCCAGAAGTGGAAGAAGAAGGGGAATGTGGCCCGCGGGGGCTGAACCTCTTCGGCAACACAAACGCATCTCTTCCCACCCTCCCCCAACCCTTCCCAAAATTCAACAACAAGAGCCCCCTCTTCTTCGCTCCTCCCGATCCAGCTCCGACCACTGTTTAAGCTCGAAAATTTGAGTTAGCCACTATACCGAAGTCTCCGCCACGGAGCAACTCAGATACTTATCTGGAATGGCGGCGTGGGATTACCTCGGCATTTTGGTTTATCGGGCATCCGGTCGCGGGGGTGAACCGCACGGGATTAAAGGTCGTGTTCGACGCGGCGTGGAGCTTTCGGCCCGGAGCTTTCGGGCTGCGCCGGAGCTTTCGACCGACCGCGATATTGTCCCGATGTATAATTGGAACGACATAGGATAAAGACTTGGTTTATGGCGGCGGCGGCGCGCGGTTCGCGGTCGACTGCAAAATTCCTACGATCCGACAGGGCACGCTCGTCTGGAAAATTCATCAGCCCCGATGGGATCTACGGGCGGGATCCTCGATCAAGCGGAAACGCGATCCGGACGCCGCAAATTATAGAAGTCGAAATAATGAAATTCCTTGCGAGCGAGCGCGGGTCGTGTATGAATTATTCCGGCGCCCCGTGAATTTCGGCGGGATGGGATTTTGGTGGGGTGAGTTCAACGTTGAGCGTGTTTATTAGTTTGCATTGATCGCGGGGGAGGGTTATTGTTGGGTGAAGGTGTCTTGGAGGATTTATGATGGTTTTCGGTGATTTTTCTGGTTAGCGGAACCTACCGGACGTACATTGTACGGACCTCGTATCACGTTTCCTCTAATGCGTATTACATGCGCATATTGAATATAATGGCCGTATCGAATATTCCGGTTAAAAGCGGCGAGGGGACGGTTACTACGTTTCAGCCGGGATCCGGAGATTGGATAGATTACGTGCCATACCACTGACCGCATTATAGACCGTGACGTAAAAAGAGTCCCGACTCCACTAGGTTACGGCCGCGCCCACGAACGCGTTTCTCTTTAATATCTCATTCCCATCATCTCATATCTATCCGCACAGCCTAGCGATTAACTCCCACGTCACACCTATTTTCGAAGCAAAAATGCCGGCAGCTGACAGAAACGTCTGATACGCGCTAATAATTACGAAAGTGGTCTGAGTAGGAAACGAATATCAGCGGACGATGCCGTCGATTCCGAAAATCGCACGAAAGAAGGCGAACATTTTCGGCCGTTCGGACTCTGTGCAAGAATCTTTTTCAAGGGCCACGGAGCGCGATGAAACGCGATCGAATGCGATCAATTCCGGACACACGTCGAACCGTCCATAACTCTCGGGGCCGAAACGTCATCCGAATTAACGACCGTCTCACCCTCATCCATTTCGCCGCGGCACATCAATGTTTCCTCCACGCCGTTCGGTTAATGCGATCGGTCGCGATAGCCGCGATAACGAGGAACCTATCAGGGAGGCCTCGTCCTGATAATAATCGCGGAACGATGCCCCGCGGCCTTATCCAATCAACAATTCTTCTGACAGCGGCCGATAAGAGAATTTCCGTGGACCAAGAAATACGGACGGAATCGTCGACCTCGAGCAGACCACCCCCTGGAAGCCACCCTCTATCGGCGGCCGCGCGCGGGCTGGGGACAGAATTCGTAATGGGCTGCGATTATTATTCATCCTCCGCTTCGAGCGGAAGCTACAATAGCTTTCCCTGCTATTAGAGTCTGGTGTCTGGTGTGAGGCTGACGGTACACGCGCGCGACCGCACGCTGTCGAAACAAACTATATGAGAGGGGGTGCTTCGCAGGATTTTGTGTCCCAATTTTGACCCAGGCGCCGGGGGAACGGCAACGATTTGCACCGAAATTAAAAAAAATCAAAATGCCCGACGTTTTCTTCTTGTACTCTGTATCCGTCGCAAATATCGATACTCTGGATTCCATGAACAATAATGCGAGAGTAAGATTAAACTTTGTACCGTGCAACGTTATCCGTCGTATTCCGTATGATTGGACGCAGAGCACTACGGCACTGTTTAATCTCCCACTCCAGCCTCTCAAATTACATTTCTTTCACTCGCACATTCTTCCCATTTCTCATTCCGCGTCTCGTAATTTCTCATCATCAAATACTCTAGTCCTCTCCGTCCGTCTCAGTCTCCCGCGCGAAACCCTCTCATGAAGTGTCTCTGGCGCAGTGGACCAACGACTCCTTAGTGTGGGAGTATATCAGGTCGAGTGTTAGAACCACTACCGTCATTACCGCAACCGCACACACCCATTCACATCGAGCCCCGCACACTCGCGCGCGGCGCCCTTCCGGCCACCTATCCACACGTCCGCGCACGTCCATACACGTGCACGCGCTTCTTCACTCGCCAGGCCCGCTCGCGCGCGGGAGATTTGTTACTCGACGTCCCCACCTGAATACGAACTAATTCCTCGACGAATTTCTCCCGGCAAGAGGAATCGCTTCGACGGGATCACGGAGGGGACGCGGCGATCGGAATTCGTCGTCCGGAATTACGATTATTGTCCGGTGTAAATAACGCTGATTCACGTCCGGCGATTTTTGGCGAAGACAGAGGGCGGGCCGGGCGGCGCGTGATTTACGGTTGCGGAGATCGCACGCTTTGATGGGAGCGGCGGCGAATTGCGGCGAGTGTCGTTAGCGGCGATGAGGAGTGATCGATTGTGCAAGTTCGCGGAATGCGGGACGGAGGAAGTTAGCTGCTGTAGTGGAGGGCGGACGAACGTCTTAGGGGGGCTGTCGCGTTGTAATCGCTTCGAATTGCGAATTTTATGGTATTGTGGAGTTTTTTATTTGTTTGAAATTAATTGTTTTTTTTGTAAACTATGAAGTGGTTGAGATGTAATCGTTTATGAACGATTTCGTTTGATTCTATTGTGATTGTAATCAGTTCGTACATTTTCGATACTTAATCGATGGACTTATTAATACTTCTAGTAGCGTCCACGATCATGTTCTAATTCATCGGATCGTCACGTAGCAGCAGAAAATTGGTCTTATCCTAAACCGAGCGTTTCCATCCAGAAACGTAGAGTGCAACGAATTTACGCAAACTCCAATTACCAATCGATTACAGTCTCAACTTGACCCCCCTCTCTCTCTCATCCAGCTTCAGCCATTTCCCTTTCCTCGCTTCCTTTCTTCCCTCGCTATCACCGGCATTATCACATAATTTCCGTGATCAGGAACAAATCGTCGTCGCGAACTCCGCCGTTATCGGGAAGCGCTGGAACTTCTTTCAAGAGCTATTTGATTATTTGCGAAGTTTTCGCTCGACCGTGAGCTAAGTAGCGAGGAATCGTCGGAGATGAGCCCCGGGAAAGGGGAAGCTGCGAAATGGAAAGGGCCCCGACGATAGTTCTGGCTCAATCCGAGGCCGGAGATAAAGGTTACACAATCGCACGGACCAATTCCGTGGACCGCTCCCTCTTTGCACGGCCGTTCCTCGTCTTTATTCGACGCTTTTTCGCTGCACGCCTCCGTCTTTTTGTTCCTCGGGACGGACTCGGGAGGATTGTGGAGGAGCAGTGGTTCGCTCCCACCCTATCCGACATCCGCGTCGCCAACTGTCGACCGGAAGTTCAATATTATTCAATTGAATAATCCGTCTCGCTGGCCGGATCAAGCCGATCGTCGTGTCCAGACTCCTTCGAAACTCGTCTCGGCTTCCAATCTTTCTGTCAATGGCCACGACCGAGCCGATGGATATTGCCTTATCGGCTCGTCTGTTTCCCTGCTTCCTATCACGATCTGCTAATAGTTATCGGGGCGGTTCGTTGAATCAGTGAAGGCTTCGCTTGAGTCGGTACGTAGATCGGGTGTATTTATCGTTTGGTGTTCTGAGAGAGGTTGGACGTGCCAATTTGAGAAGGACGTGTGTGCGTGTGATCGATAACGTACACATGCGTTCTACTCGAAAATATAAAAATTGGCTTTTAACACGTTCTGTGCCACGTGGGTCGTATACGCCCCCCGCTGAAAGTGATCGTCAGGCCACTGGTATTCTCATTGTATGCTGCGCTTATGGCAGCGTGGGGCGTATACGCCCCACGCGGCCTGAACGGAAAATCTTCAAAAATCGGCGTGGCACGGAACGTGTTAAATGAAAATAGTTAATTTCGATCAATTTTCATCCGGCAAAAGATGAAGAAAGGCGGTAATGTTCGAACAAATTTTGCACGACCTCCATCTTTATCGTTCTACTTCACTCCATTCGCCTGACAGCCTGGAACTTTTTCCGCATCCAGTCTGCTGTGTCTTACTCAATTCTTTTTCGTCTCTTGTTGTTCTATTCATCACTGCCTCTTGCCTACCTAGATAATTAACAGAAAGAGCGAGAGAGAGAGAAGCATCAAACACTCCCATCGCAGTTACGCGAGAAGACGGTAATCACAGCTGCGATGGCAAACGCCGACGATCGAAAGAATGAATCGTGGGAATTAGAGTGTACCGCACTCCGTAGAAGCAGCGCGCGCGAAAAAGAGAACGAAAAAGATAAAAGAAGGACGAGACGAAGGGATGAAGGAGCGATGGTCGCGCACTTAGCGCTCGCTCATAATTGGGATTCTTCGCGCGAACATTTCCGCGAGTCCCGCGGAATTCCGCATCGCGGAATTTTATTATAATTCATCGCCCGCCCCCGTCGGCTATATTAAATCCGCGGAAATACTTCCGCTACTTCCCTCTTCCTTAAACGATAATATCCCTCTGGCCGCGCACATTTTCTCCCGCGCGACTTTGTTCATTTATTTATTTATATAAAAAAAAAAAAATATATACATAAATTTTTGTTCCCTTTTTCTTTTAATTAAAACATTTTTCCCTCGCGGCCCGATGATCGTTAAGCCATCATCGAACGCGAACAAGAGGCGCCTCGCGTTCCGCATTTTTCTTTAATCCGAACACCCAGATCCGCCGGGCGCAAACATTGACTCGTATCACTTTTCGCGGGCGCGGGCCATGAAATTATAACGAGAAATGTAATATCGCCAGGCAGCCTTCTTCAGTCGCTGGATGGGGCAGGGGGCTAGATGGGCAAACTTTCTGATGAAGTTCCTTGAAATAACCGGCGTTAAGCCGTTGCTCGACTTCCCTTTGAAAGTTTCGCGCCCACGGTTATACGGCGAGAGCCTCTTTATCGTTTCCGCGTTACGTGCGAGAGCCGCGGAAAAGGACGAGCTTCCTGCGGCATGCATGACTAGGTTAGGCGACGGGGGCCACTCGCTGGGGCGCGGACGAATTTTCGACACCGCGGAGTCTGCGAATTCTTCGTCGGCTTGCCCCGAGAAGATTGGCTCGTTTTCGGAAGTGGATAATAAATTATACTCAACTAGACAGTTTTTTCGTTGTTTTTTTTTTGGAAAATGTTGCACGTGGGACGGTGGGAATATTGTGAAATTGGTTCGGAACATGATTCTATATGTCCTAGAGAATGGGAGGAGCGTAATGATTTAACCGGAAAGGGAACGGAAAATTATGCAAACAGTTGTAAATGCGAGACTGCCACCGAGATATGATCGAAGCGTGGCAAAAAATTTCCAATTGTATTTCGCCCGCAGATGTAACCAGGAATAAGTGAAATAAGCGTGAAAAACGGTGTCTCATCCATTAAACATTACCCTCCGGCTTTTACAATTGTTTATTCAATTTTCCCTCCATTTCCCGGGCGCAATAATTATGCCTTTCCATACCCCAGTGTGGTCCAAGATCCGCACCTAGGTGCGATTTCGAGTCCCCACCCGACTACCCGTTGTTATGGTGACGGACGACGCTGAGTGCGTCACATGATCGCTTGCGCTGAGCCGGTAGGGTATATGGGGGGAGGGGAAGGGGGTCGGTGTTGCGTCCAGCTAGTGGAGGTGGAAGCAGCCGCGTGAGGGGCCCCACCGTGACCACACTGCCATACCCTGTGATATCCAAACCCATAATCCAAACGAATTTTACATCACTCCCGTCCCACATACAACACTTTCATCAATGACAAAATCCTCATCCGTCATCCAACACGGAGCTAAAAAAGAAACGATTAAAAAACCCTAACTCAAGAAATCGAGTTAAGAAACACGGAAGAGAACGAGTAATCACTAAAAAAATGCATTTTGCTCGAACCACCCTCTATTAACTCCTCGCCAATTCTTCGCCCCCGAACAGTGTCGAAACAATTTATTCTTCCAAACTCCTCGCCGACCCAGCCTCACCTCGCCCCAACCAGCCGCGTCCAGAAGCAGAGCCGGCCGCGCGACCCAGCATGACGAACTCCGTCGCAGCCGTAATTGGCGCGATCCAATAAATAACCGAATACTCTACGATCCCTTACGTCTGGCACTAAAATCGCCCATCGACCCGGGTCCCTGCGGCCAGTCGAGAACGATACGCGCGATATGCAGCCCGCTCGCCGGCGCTGGATATATTTCACTTAGGCGACCCCGCCGTGTTCTCGCCCGACTCCTGTTTATCCCGCGTAAATTCCGCATAACTGTCTGACGCAGCGATAACATTGTTATACGCCGTCGGCTCGGAATACCGGCCGACCGCATCCCGCATCGCGGCCCAGGACCTCGTCATCCCTCATCTCTTCGCCCACCTTCGCGCCACGACGACTCCTGACACCCCAATTTCGTCCCGCGCAGATCGCGGCCGATCATGCGGCTCGCGCACGACTGCGCGCGATCGGCAGATTTTTTTTGGGTTAGGAGGAATTGGAGAGACATAAGAAAGTCGGAGAAATTTTTGAAATTTTGCAGGACGGTGTGGTTTGGGATGTGAAAGATCATGATTTGTGTAATTGAACACGGTGTCTTGTACGGCTGATGTAACAAATTTTGTGCTGTGTCGCCGGATAACGGTGATTTTTAACGTGAATTTTATTTGACATGGAAAGTCGGTCTTCTGTAGTACTAATTCCGTATTGATCTTTCATTATATAATAGTTTGGTGCTTTTTCTTCTGGAGGCACTTTTTTCGTATGTATCCTTGCGTTTGGTTTAAGGGATAGGATGAAATACTGCAGGATTGGTATTCGATTTTTCGACGGACAAAGTTTCGGAGCGACAGTCGTCGTAGGAAGATTCGTGCGCCAGGCTGACGTGTAATTTTTTTGCTATTGCAACCAGATTTCGTGATAGGATTTCGGCACCCCCTCTCTCTCTCTCTCTCTCTCTCTCTCTCTCTCTCTCTCTCTCTTACTCTTCACCTATGTTGCTGGGTTTTTCTCTCTCTTTTTTTTATCCTCACTCCTCTCCCCACAGCTGAGCGAATCCGCTTTGCAGGGTATTTGCGCGAGTGAATACATTTTCGATTATCCCGCTGGCCGCGTCTCGCGGCGGTGAATTTTCACTGGGCGCAGTTTAATATGGCTTTTTAATTACCTCTGCCGGGCAGGACTTTGTCTTTTTGCGAACGAGAGTCGGCGAGAGACGACAGATTCATCTGCTGACGGCTCGTCCATGTTCTTATCTCAACGTGCGATGTGTATATGCTTTAACCTTCATCAGGATAGAAGGGCCGCCGAGGTTCTTTCATAATTTCATAACGGAAAAATTCGCGGAATAAATGTGGAATATTTTGTGTCGATGAAATACTAATGAATTGCTGGCTGCGGTAACGTCGGCTGACGGATGATGAAGTAATACTTTTTTGTTTTCATTCCCATCATCGTCGCAATGCAATCCAAATGTTCCTTCGAAAAACATGTTTTCAAAGTGAAAAACCAGATGCGGCTGGTAAATAAATTATTACTATAGTCGACATTAATATTGATGTTGATTGAAATATTCACAATTTTTTTATCTCATTTTCCGCTGCTGATAAAAAAATACATGGTTTATGCTTCAACCTATCTTGTCCAATTTTTACATATCGACACGTTCGCATCTACTCGTAAACGTACTCTTAACCGAATGCACGAATATTTTTCTAACAATCCGTAGAATAGAGCTGCAAACACAAAAACGAATCGATCGTCGACGCGAATTCTTCGTCAAACACGACTTTCTAACAGACTTCGAAAAAGAACCAGGTTCTCTATTCGACATGCATATATTCTTGCTTTGTTTTCTTCTCCTGAAGCGCAAACCTGACTGACGCGTGTCCTTGAAACAATCCGCACGCTTCCACACACACACACACACACGCCCCCCTCCATCCACTTCTTCCCGTTCTAAGCGTGACATATGTCGCGAGACGTCTCAAACAAAAAATTCCCTGAAACCGTCGGACCTCACTTCCCTCTCAAATTCAGACAGATTGGTCAAAAGAGCGCGCTGAAAAAGAGGCGAGAACGAGGAACACAGGCAGCCGACGCCGTCGCGATTTTCTAGGTCGTCAGCTCTGATTGGAGCGTAAATCAGAGTTTACAAGTTTATCCGGCGCCCTCTCGCCCGATAAATCGTTTCTCTCCTTCGTCGTCTCCGGCACTCGGCTGCGAACGTAAAACGAGGGGTTGGAAGGGGGAGGGTGTGGCGATGGAAAGACGCACGAGGGATGATGAATTTCGGCAATCAACCCTTTAGGGAACTTGCGACACGCTCTGTCCTCGTCCTTCGTTCCCTAGTCACTCCGCTTTTCATTGTTTCCCATTTTCTTTGTTGTTATTGCACAGTCATTCCACGCCTACGCTCCTCTCCTGCTTCTTTCATTCCCTTTTAATCCTCAACGTACTCTTCATTCCACTCTCTCCCTCTCTTCCACATTTTCCCATGACGCACCTTCCGCTCTTCCCTATTCCGTCGCCTCTCATTCTCTCTGCAGTCGTACTCCCAATTATTCTCTTTCCAACATCTTCCCAGCCAGCTTCCTTCCTTTTTTCTCAGACACCCGGAGGACTTCAACGCCTAACCTTCACATAAGCTTACCTCAACACACTCTCGCGACGCGTCCTCGTATAATCGGTTAACTCTCAAATCCAGCGTCCATCAAGTCGCAATCCCTAGAAGCGATGGCGTCTTCTGGCCTGACGCGCTCGCGTCAGCTCCCGCTTGACAAGAGGAAGAAGAAGAAGAAGAGTAGAAGGAGTACTAGGAAGGCTCCAGGACGTTCTCTCTGGCCACCCAGCGACGGGTCCATTTTTCGTTTCTGATTTCTCGAGGACAGCTCGGACTAAATCCACACCCCGACGCTATCAGTTCCAGCCTCCTGAAACGTGCCTTCCTTCCGTCCACGGCATGCAGACTGCGCAGGCAGGGCCGCGTAGAGAAATGAGCCGAGGAACGAGAGAGGGATCCCGGAAATCACGACGAACGAACTCTCGTCGGTCGTCGGCCCAATATGTCTCCGAATGCGAGCTCGTTCTTCTTCGAAGGCCAGTCGATAAGGGGATATAAGGGGGGCGCGGGGCGGGAAGAATAATTATTCTTTGGCGAGAGGCAGTCGATCGGATGATTCGTTTCTACGTTCGCGACGTTTCTTTCATTCCGATGGAACGCGGTGTGTTTGGATCTGTGGCGTTGCAGGCGGGTAGGAAGGAAGGGTGAAAAATATGGATTTTGAAGTTTGAAGGCGGGAGGGAAGAATGGGATGGAAAGAAAAATTATTTTGTGAAAGAAGGTCTGTTGAATAGTTCGTTTCTATATCTTCGACGTTTCTTTCATTCTATCTTAGATGTTGCGCGGAAAGTGGGCTGTAAGAATCGGGACGAAATATACCGAGATGTGGCATTACGGAGGCATCAGCGAATAGTACATTTTCTCTTTCTTACGTTCCGTATCATTGCTGAGAATCTAGGCAGGGTTTTCAGATTTTCGTCCAAGCCGCCCGTTTAAATATAATATAGTATGCACGCTCTTTCTCTCTCCCTCTCGCGCACACAGACGCACACATTGCGCGCGATGCATATTCATTTTTCTCGAGAATATCAGAGAGTATCTACGGTTGCTATACTCCGTGGAAACGACGTCAGCCGCGGCAGGAATTTTAAGGGAGTAATTTCGCGGTTCAGACAAATCTCATCCCCCCCACTACTTCGCTCTCTTTCTTTCTCACGGCTGCATCGCCTGTATCGCGGCCAAGATAAACAAGATAATTAAAAGATAATTAACAGATAGAAGCGTGTACGTGACCACGCCAAGGTGGGGCAGATAATCTCAATCCTCTTTCCGTATATTGCAAGTGGCGAGCAAAGATAGAAGAACAGCGGAGCAAGTGTGCGTGCATGTACCTCACATGTACTCGGACGAGAATGACGAAGCACATGTACGAGCGCGACCCTCGGGCAAATCTAAAATTACACAAGAATCATTCGTCCGATCCGTATTTATATACGCGAGTCGGGATCGTATAGTAAAAGATCGCCGAAATTGGAACTTGATAACGGAGCATATTCGATTGAATCTAGTCGTGGTGCATAAATATCGTGGCGCTCGATCGCTGTTTGCACGCTTCGACGTGCGCGTAAATGTTATGCAAAATTTCGAAAGGTTCGACGTTTGACGTCGGCACGAGCTCGCTTAACATCAAAGTGCGATCGTAGGACACAGAGCGATTATGAACGAGGGCTTGTTTGCGTCGAAATGAATGGTTAATAACGTGGCGGATCGGCTTACACGCGGAATACCAAACGGACGTCACGATTGGCCAAATAGAGGAAGTTGAACATCGATGGAAGGTTATTAATATCCGTTCGTTTACGGCCGCAAATGCGTACCCGTCGGCCATCAAGTGTCACGATGACGATGGCAGCGTTTGTACACGATAATTCTATCGCGTCCTCAAGACCATCATGATTGCTGGTTAATGTACCTCTTCATATCCTCTGCCTCGTCCCAACATGTAATATACAAGTTGCATCATGCGCGATGTTGCTCGGAAATTACTAAACTTCGAGCACTCCCTCTATTGCTCGCCACGTCACAAAGAATATCTACACAAAACCTCAATGCTCCCCAAACCCTCCACTCACAACCACCCTTCTCAGCAAAAATAACCAATTTCCACCAATATTCCAAAAATACCATAAACCTCAGACTACTCTCGCCAACTATAAAAAGACGTCAGCTTCCTAACTCGAAAAATTCCTCACATCACCCAGTCTCGCATATCTTTTCACAAGTCATCGGGCCGACCCGCAAAAAATTCCACCGTCCCATCCGCATAATCGCCAGTATCGGAGAACAGGCAAGCGACGAGCGAGGAAGAGAACGAGAAAAGCTGGTGGGGGTAGCAGTGTGCGACAACGCGAGCACGTACCTACATAATTTGTCTAACTGCAGTGGCGCGGTCTGATGGTCAGCGGGATTGCCGTCGGTGTAATTCGGTAACACAGCTTGTAGTGGTCCCGACTCCTATTGCCCGGCCCGTGTACTAATGCCCCTGCCACCGTACTATCCGCTCGTATTACACTACCGTATAGCTAATAATCGTTAGTGACAGAGCGCATCGACATCGCGCGTCACCCTCCCACGTTGAGAAAGAGAGGGAATGAGGGAGGAAACGGGGGGATCGACAAACGACAGTGCTCGGGCGTGTCGGTTACAGTGGAGGAAACATATAATTTGCCTGACGACGGGGAAGCCGGAATTTTTCATACGTACGCGCCCGACGCTTGGTTGGCAGTAAAAGAAGATGGGGTGTACTTTTTAAAGGGAGTGGCTGAGAAAGTATCTTCATTCGCTGGCGAAGTGTCATGGTTACGTTGGACGAATTTCGTTACGTTGCGCGTCACGTTACACGTTAGACGAATTTCGTTATGTTGCAAGTTACGGTACGAGTTACGTTGTATTTGACGTTAGGCGTCGGTCGGTAAATGCTCGGCTGAGGACATGAAGCCGTTAAACGCGTAACATCCTGCAGATCAGAAAGCTAGTTTCGTGGAGTCGGTCCGAAATCGTTCTGAAAGGTGCTGCTCCGGTAGCGAGGCGGCTGCCGTTAAAAATATTGGCAGTCCGAATCGGCGAGGGTCTTTCGATCGGGTGTACCGCTCTGGAAGCAGCAGGCAGTTACGTATACATTTGATAAAACTCCCGACAAAGAGGTCGTGGACAAAGGCGGTTCCCACTCGAAACGGTCGATCGAGAGTGGCGCCTTTCTTACGAGAGCCTTTCCAGTCCTGAGAGAGCGCGGAATGGAGATTGGACTCTTTGAAAGTGGCCAGACGGCCCAGTGCCACGGCGAGGGAGGAGTGGGAGGCTTCGTCGGCGTTGAAATTTGAGCGCGGAAAATAAAGTGCGCACCTTGGCAAAGGGTCGCATTGGATTTCGTTAAACGCACGGCCAGACGCCGAAATCGGAGACCTACTGACTTCCGAAACGTCCACCGCTGGCGAGAGAGAAGAAGATTTTAAAGACAGAAGACAGAAATTTTACTACGTTCGCATCTTCGTTAATCACAAACGCACGGCCAGACGCCGAAATCGGAGACCTACTGACTTCCGAAACGTCCACCGCTGGCGAGAGGGAAGATTTTAAAGACAGAAGACAGAATTTTTACTATGTTCGCATCTTCGTTAATCACAATGTAACGAAGCCTTCAAAATCTTCAAATCACACGTCAAGCCAACCTCCTCGTCAGCTCGCGAGCGATTAACGGACCGCTGTCCATTTATACAGAATCCCAGTCGAGTACGATGCACGGGCGGGAAATAAAATATTTTGCCTCAAACTGCCGGACGATTGTCCCGTTATTGTCTGTCAAGCCTCGGGAAATCCATTACTCGGGTTGCAGGGGACTGAAAGGGGTTTGATGGGGGATGAAAGGTGGACGACGGGTATCACTAGGCTTTGCACACTGGCCGGTTCGTCTCGAATTTCAAATTTATCGCCGACAGACGTCAGAGACCGATCGGCTGTCGAACAAATATAAATATGTACCATCTATTTTATTGAGGCACGCCGGCGGGCACGTGATGATCGAACGTCCTCCGCAATCACGGGCGAGCTTCGTTTTTCAATCGGACGCACTGCCAATCTACGCTCCGTCAACCGTACGCGCCGTACATCTTCGCAATTATTTCCGCGGCCCGAAGACAGCGAGCGCGGATTCGATTCTCGTCGATCTTTATCTCCCGCGCGCCCGCAATGGTATTATGTATACACGAATTGTATACACGAAATTCATTATTCGCCGGGACGTCGGCTTCCGGAAGAAATGTCGCGTTTCAGAAATGTCTGCATTCGATATAGCCGCGACGACGTTAATTTCGCGATCCGTAATTGCGCGTGCATCGGAGCATGCTTTCCGGACGACGTCGGGCGTCGTTTTCACGGGGAGCGAAGTAAAAAAGGAAGTGGAGGAAAGGAGCACGCTTCGACGGTTCCATAATCCGATTCAAAGAGGGGTCTCGACGTCGCTCGCAGACAGGAAGCGCGCGGAAGGAAGTCGGAGTGTGTACCGTGAGGTCGGCTTTCTTTGTCCCCGTGACTTTTTTCCACCCCCGCCGGTCTCCTCGCCTCGGCACCACCCCGACGCCGACCCGTCGTCAACGCCCTTTCATTCGCTCGCATATTTCTCGCCCAATGTGCCGTGAAAACTGTGCTGCGGCTCGAAGACGCTCTCTCGATTGGAATACGAAGTTACCGATACACAACCGCCGCCGAGCATACGTGCCGAACAGTTCGACTGTGTGCCGTGCAGTTGCATTCTTCGTTCGCCGAGAAAACGTCCAGCGTGGACGGAATAAAGAACGCGCTGAATCTGACGTTCCGGGAGATGCATGCGGTGGTGATTGTGAAAGTGGCCGGGATCGAAAATCTGAAATAATCATTTCTCACTCGCGGTGCAAGTTAAAAATGTACTTTCTTCAGTTTTCATTCAGACCACTTTTGTAACCAACAATAAGTAATCGTTCCCCTCCTCTAATATACATACATCATAATACACGACACAGAAGACGACGTCGATACATACAAAACGAAATACACTCGCGATCGTTCCTCATAAAAATGACCACAGCAATCCTGACGAACGGAGAGCTCTGACGTTTTGACTTGCGGACAGATGTCAGAGAAAACCACCCTTCGAGTGGCGAATGAATACACGCTACCTGACAAATTGCGGAGTCCCACTCGAGGAGTGATTCGGGGTGAACGTGAGGGACGGTCGAAGAGGTGGCTGAAGGGGTGGACGCAGGCAGACCATAATGATCGAACATCCCCTTCGTGTTATCTGCCGCGCCGTCTGCGTAGGGGTAGCCAACTAAGAAAGGGAAGGGCAGGAAGAGGCCGACCTGCCTGTTTTTTTCCCTCCACCATGCTTCCAGTCTCATTTCTCAACTTGACAGCCGGACACTGTTCAGTCCTCGGTTGACAGTGAGGCGCGGTCACTGTCAAGCGCGACTTCATGAGAATCGATCGTATGGCCAGAAATAAGTGTCAGCGGAGTGAGGCTGGATTTACTAAAAACAGGGAAGGCTATTAATACGGAGCACAAGCGAGTCCCGGTAAGCAGGGTACAGGGCTGAACGTGTCGCTATAAATTTCATTCGTCGTCTGGCATGACGTAAGATACGCTCGCTACAGAGGTTTCATGATCATCCTCCCCTGAATGGCGGTGATTTCAGAAGGGAGACTGTAATGATCGAACAGCGCTTGAACAGGAGGGTTGTGGTGGAAGGGACGAGTACTGTACTCTGCTTTCGGATCTCGTCGGCAGAAGAAACGCGCTAATAATCTGAGGCCAATGAGATTTCTTTGATATATTAATAAAGCCTCGCCGATACTGTAGAGCACCTCAATTTCTATCTCGCGAGGGAAATTGATTTTCGCAAAGAGTATTTACTGATAAATAAATTGGTTTAGATTGTCGTCGTTTTCGTCTTTGTAGTATCAGTATGAAAACATGTCTTTCAATCCATTTAATAGTCATGTTAATAGATAAAAGCTCTAGCAAAGCTACGTGGGTCGCGACAGATTGAAATTGAACGAAAATGGTACTAAAACGCTTGGGAAGCAAGCTAGATACTAGTATCTGAAAATTCTTTGTCACGAAGCACATCGCGTCGGTCGTTATTGCCAGACGTTTGACGGCGTGTTAGGGACAGGCGATAGATAGCGTGGACTCACACCATCAAATAAGGAGCGACGTACGCATGAATTGAACATTACCACGGCCCCTTGAGAGGCTGTACGGTCGTCTCGTGTTACTTCTGCGAGGGACAATGATCTTCCATCAGCTACGACATATCCCCTAATGTCACCGACACTGAGCTTCTGTCCGATCCTCTCACTCTATTTTGCCAGTCTGCTTCTCTCTCTCTCTCTCTCTCTCGCGAGCTTATCTCATTCCGTGTTGTGGCTTTGTACATCTTACTAGGATTCTCCTGCGGATTCTGCTTATCCCTCTTACCTTGATTTACATGCCATATATCTACCAACCTCCTCTATCTTCTTTTGAGAAAAACTTTCACTCATCCTATACAGCAAAACACATTCATTCGTAGAGATCGTTCGACACATTTGCGCTTTGTGCCGCCGGGCCCGCAGTTTACTCTTTCCACTGTCCTCCCTTTGTCGCTTGTTTTATTCCTTTGACTATCTCATTTTCCACCTGTCCCCCTCACACACACCCACACGTACACACACTCTAGCATAGTGTAACACCGCCGCGTGTTCCTGACACCGTTTGTGCTACTCACGTCTGGCAGTTACACCTGCACGTGCACGTCGCCTATTTGTCATCGGCTCGAGATTAGAGAGCTTACAATCCTCCTACCAGAGTCCTCAAACCGCTGGCTGCTGCTGCCAGTCCTTGCCAGTCGGCCGCCTCATGTAAATCGTTACCAGCAAGCCCCGTCGAACGCTCTCAGGATTTTCCGCGCCTTGCTTTGAACGATCAGCCGCGACACGCCCACGCATTTAACAGATAAATGAAGAATTAGCGAAAGAGGCGAGTGACACGCCATCTTTCTGTCAGCGCACGTTCGATGAGCCGGTTTTGTTGAGGAATATGTCATTATTTGGGAACCCGAAAATAGCGTCTGTTAAAGTTCGGTATATTACAGTAATTCGGCTTCGAGTTCTTTTTCTGGTAGTCTTTATAATATGTCGTCGGTGTCCTTTACTCTCCACTCCCGATGCCCAGTCGAAATTTGAGCATCCCTTCTTTTTCTGCCTCTCCACACTCGCTCCAGCACTAACGCTCTTTGCTCGATGCTCGATGTCCGAGCTTGACGAAATCGTGGGTAATTTATTCGCTCGTCAAGTGCGAATCGCGCACGTACGCGCGCGGTAAATGTTGAAAATCGAGCGTCGAAACGCTCGAGTGTCTCGGTGCGGGCTCGTCAATCGTTTTCCGCTCACAATCAGCCAAAGTCCCGTTCTTCTTTTGTCCCGTGCGCTCGGAAGCAGCACGCTCAAACGTGGGCCCGCACGAACCATCAAATTTCCGATTTTTAATGTCCGAACGCGCGCAACTTTGCCGCCTGCAAATTGCATATAGCGCGCGAGCCGACGCGTTTATTGCGTCTGTGAAATTGATCTTTGCGACGCGCGCAGCCTACGTTTCTTCCGGAGCGAGAGCTCACGTATGGACAGTCAGATTGTAATGGGTCATCAGATTTTAATTATCGAATAGAACAAAACGGTTCTTTCACGTGGTTGAAAAAGAAGAAAAGTTTCATCGTCAAACGTGGCCGCTTTCAAGTCCTCGATAAGACAACGACAAAGTTTTCGACTTACTCTATATTCAGCCGAGCGAAAGGTCGGCTTTATTATAATCGTTAAACGATCCGGCCGACCGACGTTATCGTATTAATTATCACGGAAACGTTCTGTGTCGATAATGTCGCGCGCAACCTGCTTCCCTAGAAAGCATTTTGCAGCGTTGGCAAAACGCGGCGACGTCAATTGTTGCCCCGAGATAGAGAATAAAAGTCGTGGTCAAAGGGGGTGGAAGGGGGGGGGGGGGCGTGGGGTGATCGAGCGTATGAGGGAATAAATGCATTCGACAAACGGCGGCTAATTAATTATCGACCCGATGCATCCCGTTGCATGTGATTAATTAACGCTACCGTTAATCAGGAATTGATTAATCGCATTTCGGCCAACGCACGCGCCCTGCCGGCCACCGATAGTGCCCTGTGGCGTTGCCACCGCCACGATTTTACGTGTCACGTTAAATTCGCAATAAGCCCGGAAGTAATTCAACCGATTAGCCGGCGGCTCCTGAAAAATTCAATTTCTCTATCGTCGCTCGAAGGTCGACCACATTTACTCCGCATCCTCCCCCATACACCTCCTCAACTTTGTCGAAGTTCATGGGAGATCAAGGGGGAGATGGCGCATCTTTTTTTAAATGCGCATTAAATATTTATTTATTCTATGCCGCGAGAAATGAGGCTCATTTTTGCACAACTGCAATTTTCACAGAAAGAACAGTTCTTAAGCTTGGATTTTACTTTAAGTATCCTACTGGCTATATTCCAATACGAGTCTCATAAAGAAAAGAAATGCAACAATTTCATTCGCGAAATCGTATCAATTCTTGCGTAGGAAGTTCGTAGAGGTACTAGATATTTTAAATATTTAGGAATAAGCGAACGCACGCGCTTTGTTTGTATTGGTTACAAAATTATTCGCGTGTGCCATCTGACCCCAGTTTACCCTGTGCCACCGTTCCCTGTCTTTCAGCCCTCTGTCGCGAGAGCATGTTTGGATATTGGTGGGCGTGTTTTTCTAGTGAAAAGTTTCGACGAAAAAGCTTTGTCCCCTTGATCGCCGAGATAATGCGCGCTTTTCTTTGTTGTCTGTCATTCGACGGTTATCAATCAAACCTTCCCCCAGGTTTCAGGCTCGTGGGACAGGGTCGAATTTTTGGGGCGAGTCGAGAATGAAGAGCGTGGTTGATTGAAGCACTCGAACAGGCAAAACGTTCTTTTCTGCATTTGGTGAAACGTCGAATTTTTCGACGTATCAATAATGGTCAAGTGGGGCTGACTGATAATGGACCTTTACCACTGAAAATTTATTTTCTACGGAACTGACGCGCTTGATTTCTATTACACACGTGAACGCAAGAACGTTCGTTTCTGCTCTTGGTAAAACGTCTGATTTTTCGACGTATGAACTCAGGCGGGGCTGACTAATTCTCGATCTTTGTCACTGAAAATGAATTTTCTGTACACTTTACGTTAGTTTCGCTTCGATATTTTAAATCCCTTTCCACTAAATCGTGCGCGTTTCACTTCTGTAACATATTGTGAACACAACGACGTCCACGCACGCGTCTAGTATACTGAGAAACGTGCGAGCAGCGAAAAAAGATCGACTGCGAGGCGCAATATGCGACGTCCGCGTCTGCCGATTGACAATTTAATCGACGAGAAACGTGTACGTTGCCACGACAACACTCTCGTGCGGCCGGGTTAAAAGAGGTTAGCTACGAGCGCTGCGAATGTTAACAGAGAAGAGAGAGAGAGAGAGAGACAGCGAATCGTCGAGCAAGGAAAAGAGACGAGAAGGAACAGAAAAAGATAAAGAGGGAACGAACGTAAATTGCCTCGAGTCACTTCCAGATCGTAACAACCTGCGTTTTCCCAGTTTTTTCTCCTCCTTCTTTTTTTGTCATCCCTTTTTAGGAGAACTCTCCCCCTCTCTCTCTACTTTCTTTTTACGCCTGTCGAAAAAAAAGTGGACTCGAGGGTGGAAAGGCGGTGCGCTCATCGAGACGCACGTCTGGACGCGATAAAGTTCATGCGATTGACGTCATAAACGACGTTTACGATTTTTCGTCGCGATGCCTGCTGGCGAGGATCGTTTGTAGACGGAAGACGCGCACGTTCTCTTTATTGACTCTTCGATGTCGGAATGTATTTTACTGTACATCACGGTATAGAATCGTGAATACTAAAAGGTCTCGTAATCGATGCAAGATTGACGCACAATCCGGATAGCTTTAGATTGACAAAGACGACGGGGGGGAAACTAACGTTTAAAAGTGAGCGACTGCGACGAAATTAATAATGTTAGACGTCGAATGTACTCGCCTTGCCATTCGGCTCTGCGCCATTTCTCTCGGAGCGCCGACTCTCCTAACGCTTGTCGAGAATGGTACATCGTCGTACGTGGAGGGGAAGATGGAAGGGATCGAGATGTCTTGCCTGGAGGGGGTCAGCTGAAAAATTCTTCGGGAAGTGGTCCATTCGGCAACAAGAAGGATCTTTCCTCTCCATCTTCCTCTATTCCTCTGCCTTCTGCGCTTCCACATCCACTCTCTCCTCTCTCCTAAACGATTCGTCTGCTTCTCTCTCTATTTCTCTCTTTTTTTGGACATTATTTTTGTATACTGTATTTTGTGATATCTTTCCTTTTTTTATGCATATTTCATATCCTCTCTCTCTCTCTTTATCATATCTTATCTATCTACGAAATCGATTCTATATGCGCTGGCGGACATCATCGTGGCGGAAAAGATATATCTTTAAATTCGAGTGAAGCTTTCGAACATCTCAATAATACCAGTTTTTTCCAGGACATCGAAGCTGAACACGGACAACGTTGCAAGAAGCACTCTCCTTACAGAAGATCAGGTATTTAGAAGCATTTTCTTATTTGCATCACTGTCATTGACCGCCTTCACAACAACAAATAATATTAAATAACAAACTCGCGCCGAACAGAATCGCTCGACGGCTGACCAGCGCGCATAGAATCGACGTTCCGCAGTCGAGTAGAAGGCCTCTATCTATTATCTGGTATCTATTGACGAAGCTTCAGGATTGACAGGAACGGCGTGAAATGGCGTATCGAGAGGGGCCTCGCGCTCGCCATCCGTCCGCCGCTATATTTTACGTCGCGGGACCTCTGATTCCCTATTCTCGCCGCTCCTTCGATACCCCGTCGATACTTCTCCGATACTCCGCCGAAGAGCTGTCCGTTTTCCGCGTCGTACGTCGAATAAGAATCGAGCGGATATACATTCATACGCTCCGTGCTATATGTACTTGCCTACGATCCCGTGCGCTTCGTGCAATGCGTCTGGCGAGGGCTTCTGTTACGCTCTGACCTGTCAGCCGAATATACTAAGCCCTGATAGGAAGAAAGGAGCTCGGCATGGCGAAGGAGAGAAGTTTGACTGTTTGACGAAGACCGATTCTGCTTCGCAGGCCAAAGCGTTGGCTCGATGTTTCGGGGACGAACGTTCCGAATGATTCGAAGGAAATTCTTATGTGCTAAGGATTGCAGTGATTTTTGTATTTTTCGTGCTTAAGGAGGAATCGGATAGATAGGCAGGCCGAAAGTTAATGCCACATGGTGAAATTGCGTATATATTTACAGATGTGGATAATGTAGTGTAATTGGTACTAAGAATGATTGATAGAAGAGAATTGATCGGTACAGAATTTTTTTATATTGCGATTTCTTCATAAGAGACCGTGTTGAATTCATATATTAATATCTTCAAAACTATGTAGTGGGGAATTCTGAAATTTTGTTTTCAATTTTCTCAAACTTTCCAGAATTTCTTCGATTTTCTTATGTGTGTCCGATTCCTGCTTAAGGATCGTAGCACGCGTTTCGAGAAAGAAGGGTTTCGTGTCGGCGTGGGATTATATTCGATGATGAACTCGTGTTGTAGATGAATATACGTGAGCGTTGGGATATTGTTATGGAAGGGTGCCTGCCTCTATCGTTGGTCGGCCACCCTTCCTGACCGTTTTCTGCCGCTTTCGTCCATTCCTGCCATTGTGCGCCGACAAGATTGCGCGGAATAATTCACCCCGGGCCCCGAGAATATTTGCCGACACGATGATCGCTCGCCATTTCATTTCTGATATTTTATTTCCCCTCCTAAGGGGCGCGCGTCGATCTCATGCATTCCGTATGATCGCTTTCGGCCAATGAGAATGGAATAGAAATGCGAGCGACTTCTTTCTGTACGCGCGAAGATCCGAGAAAATGTCTGGGGACTATGGCAGTCGTACGAGTGAAAAGATACAATCTTATTCTTGTACTTATTTGTTGTTGCGCTGATAATACGCTGCGACATAAGTAAAACAATTCAATTTCATATTCGTTCATGTCACAACGTAAATGAATTCAACACGAAAGAGTGACAAGCTAAATTTCACTTTCGTAATCACCGGCACTTTATTTACCGGCACACAATATTTGTTTATATTAACTTTATGTCATAAACGTAGTATCAGCTTTCGTAGCTGTCGTTGCAAATAAGACACGTTTCGATGTGCTGAATCGTGGTTGACAGATTATGGACGGTATCTGTAAATGTAACGCTTTGGACAAAGACGAAAGAACCGACGACACTCGATCGAGAGACAATCGACTTTGTCGGCCATTAAGAGAAACGGGACGCTCTCTTCGATCATAATGAATTTTACGCGTCGACGTCGATGTTGCCCTCGTTAGCGAACTCTATCCATTCTCGGCGGACGGCTAATAGAGACGATCCCAATTAAAAATGTCGCGGCATTATTTTCCCCGCGCTAATTAAAAGCGCCCCTGTAAATGAGCGTGCGGAGAAATGTTCAACGGGAACAAATTCTGCGATATTCAACAATGCGAAAGAACCGCACGAACATAGCGTTAAAGATTTTTCCCTCGTTCAGGGTACACAAGGATTCAGTTCCGTTTCATTCATCCCGTACATACGCTTGAAACTAATGAGAATAAAGCTTGAGTACACATCAGACGCTCTCCGGAATTCGAGCAGATCCAATTTCGTTCGCGGCAAAAATTCTGCAATTTTCAACCATTTTTTGTCCCACTCCCTATGCATAAAGATTCAGTCCCGTTCCGTTTATTCTATCTATTCGGTTCACACTGCTGGGAAATGAAGAAATTAACCGAATATATCAGTCGCGCTCGAAAATTCCAGCAGATCCACTTTCGTTCGCGCAACAAATTCTACAATTTCCAAATACCTACAACCACACAAAAATCGCGTCAAAGGATATTTTCTCTCGTCGTACACAAAGATTCGGTTCCGTTCCATGTATTCGGTTCACGCTACTGAGAAAGACGAAACTATCCAGACGCATCGGTCGCGTCGAAAAATTCGCGCAAATTCGAAAAGACCCCAGCTGATCCAATTTTGTTCGCGGAACAAGAAGCAAGAATCCGCAATTCCGTGGCGATGCGACCGATAGGAGTTGCCCCGTTCGCCGTTCCTGTCAATCAAAGAGAAAGTATTATCCAGCCGCGCGGCGGGGGCAAGTTTCGATCGTACGAATATCACGAGGCAGGTGGTGCCTGGTTTACGAGACTAGATTTTCGGATATGGCTGGTATGGCTATCACGATTCGACGGTTGCAGGCCTCCTCCATCGGCGTGCGTTGCAATATAAATGAACGTTGCACATATAAATTCGGTAATACGGTGCCCGCGATATATGGATAGAGGTAGACGTAAATATCGGTAGTTTGCTGCACGGCCTTTGCCCATTACCGGTGACGATATAAATACTGGATGGCAGGCACGAGGAGGAGTAGCTTGAAGCACGAAAACTGAGAGCTTAACTCATGATTCTCTACGCTCGCTGTACAGGACGCAGTGACATTATTATCGACAATAATCAATTTCAGCGAGACCGTCCGTGAAGTGTTACGTAAGTACGATGTATGTACTCGGAAGTTGAGGCTTGCGAAAGATTTTCCACGCGACTATGGGCGAGGCGTTGAAAATCGAAAATTCACCGGTTCGCTAGCCCTTAACGTGCGCGAACGTTCGGATTATGCAGGCAGAAGGAAAAAGGGTGGGACCGGGGGAGCATAAATTCCATTTATGAGTGTCATTTATAGACTCGACACCATATGGACAGCGTAATTTATGGTGCCCGCATTACGCACACTCTATAATTCATAAAGTCTACGCTGCTCGGACGCGCGCGCGTGTGCGCGTCCGAGGATATATATTCGGGGATGTGTATTCTGGGGCAGCATTCACGTCGGACGATGTACACGCGTCCAGCTGATATCGGATGTACCTGTTAGAAAACGGGAGCCATGGATCAGGCATGCCAGTCCGGGTGAAATACCTGTATTACCGTCGCGCGCGCATATGAGGACAATGTACATATGTGCATATGCAGAACTGAGATTGCGGCCGACGGAAAAAGATCGTCGAACAGACGTTCCGCGGAACGGTCTTTGAGCAGGACAATCTCGTACTCGCGGGGTCGGCGAAAATTGGCGGTGCGAGTGTCGGGCGGAAGATGTTCGAAAAATTCGAATTTCGGGGTTCGAAATTGCGCAGAGGGATAATTTCGGGATTAAACATTCAGAGGCTGACCAGTCGGCGTCTGGGCACATACGTATGTGTCCACAAGTATGGTCGCGCGGGTACCGTCGGGCCGAAGCAATTTCGCTCTTAACATTAATATTTGATCCTCTTAATATTTCAGAAGGAAACTCGACGGACGTAACTCTCGTTCCGGCTACCCTCGACTGACCATCCTCTATCGGCCGCCCGCTACCTGGAGGCTATCGCCTAAGAGGGTCAATCAGGGATGTAGCCATAAGGAATGAAAGAGAAATAATAGGCAGCGGCGTCGGTGAAATAATAAAAAACAAGGCAGAAGAAAAGGTACAGGTACAAACCACCGTTTCTTTGAAGATTAGGAGCAAATAAAAAAACGGGACACTTGCACAAGAACAAGCACTAGTACGGAAGACTGTTTCTTTGAAGTCTAACAACAAATAAAAGACGCGACACTTGCACATGAAAAAGCATCACCTACAGACCAATATTTCTTCTCAAGCTTAACACATAAAACAAAGCACCAGTCATCGATGAAACTAGTACAGACCACTGTGTCTGCGAAGCTAAACAACCAATGTAAGATAACCCAATTGCCCAAGAAAAAGCATCAGTCACCGATGAAACCAATACAGACCGCCATTTCTTCGGAGCTTAACAGCAAATTAAAGACAAGGCACTCGCCCAAGAAAAAGCACTGTTCCCTTGAAACTGAACAACGGAGCCCTGAGTTAAATAAGACGACAACCCCCGCGAAGAAGCATTACCCACGATGATTACGATTGATCGATCCCGCGTTTACAATGTACACCCAGTAATCGTTTAATTTCCAGCAGAACCGTCCGCGCGACTAATCGTCCCTAACGATTCTCGCGCAAGGATCGTCAGGATCCAGGAGGGTCGGACGGCTGAATCTGCAATAGCATGGAGAAGGAAGTCGCGGGCTCCAGTGGAAGCCACTGTTGGGAAGATTAATTACGTTAAGCGGCGGTGGTGGGGGGTGTGTGGGGGGAACTTAAAGGAGCACGCCGACAAAGGACGTCGCTTACTCGCTCGTTGCTGAGTCTTCGTTTAAGTCGAGAAATAGAAGAGGGTGTGGCGAAATTGAGGGTGTCGGCTTGAGCTGTGATTTAGCGTGGTATCGTCGTATCGTTTTAAGCGTATCTAACGCCGCGCACGCTGGTTTAGTGTTGTGTGGCAAAGGCACGAGGTAATGCGAACTGATTGTGAAACGCACCTCGCGACGGAGTTGGCGAGAGGCTGGTTGCGTGATTAGTCGAAATTGTTCCGCGAATTCGTTGGTCAGCGATCAGAAGTGGCGGTGTGTTTTGATGGTGGAGCTTAAAGAACAGCTCGCGACGTTGTCGTAGTACTAACTGCTGTGTTATATAAATTTTGTTCCACGGAATAAGATAGAATTGAATTAAGTAGCGATGGGATCGAGCTACATGAATAGTTACTCAATATAACTTCATTCAAACATGGTTTGATTATATTGAATGCGTTCATGTAATAATTTTCCTCTATGATATCAACCTAGTGACAGAAGATATTTCGAAACTAAATGAGTCTTAGAGCATTGAATCGCTTGATACTCGTAACTGGATATCGAACTCGGTCCCATCTGTTTGCACTAGCACAGCGATCGTGGCGTTAGATTTATTTTTGACTGGCAACCAAAGAACCCAGAGCCGTCCGGCTGAGAACAACGCATCGCGAGTGCGATCAGAAGTAGAAAAGTGGCGCGGGCGAGTAACGAATGGGAAGGCAGCATCCGTGGAAACTCGCAAAGATTAATTACATTAGAGGGAGGACTGCGCCGATACTGGACTGGCACTTCTCCACTTCTTTCGCTTAAATCACGTCGAGATAGCGACTCCGCGAACGTGACGGCGGAAAGAAACGGAGAGGAAAAAGGCGTCGGGGAAGGGCGGGAGGAACAAAGGAAGCGAGATAGGGCGTGGGCGGGGAGCGGAGAAAAATGCAGCTGAGAGACCGACCGATAGGGCCTCGCTCCGAATTGTTGCTCCGCAGAACGCGTACCTTCGGTCCCGCAACAAGAATTTGCGGCGCGCATCGTTTAATTGACAATTAAAATTTCATTATACATGGCCGACGTTTTCAAATAAATTTCCACAGCCACGACGTGCACGAAGTTGCGTCGTACGCGCAGCGTCGGAATATTTGCAATTAACCCTCGGATACCCACGATGGGTCAATTTGAGCCGAAGCCTGAAGATCGTCAACCTCATTTTTGTATTTTAGACGTTGACAATTTGTTTATAAATTGTTTACATTTTTTAGAATTTTTAAATTTTTGCTTACGTGCATTGTAGCGTCGTTGCAATGTATTTTACGATTGTTAATCATTTGTTTATATATTGTTTAGCAGCATTTATTTCCAGGATCGTTACCTATAACACATAATCTAATAATTATAACAATAATATTAGTGTTACGCGGACCCGTTGAATTTTTCAGTCGGGTGTCCGAGGGTTAATCGTCCGCGAACGGACGCGGAAAAATGACGCGGAAAATGAGAAAGCCCGCGTTTCGCTGCTCGAAGACACGACAACGAGTACCCGCGCGCTGTCCCGAAAAACGTCTCGTCCACGCTATCGCGCCTGATCTCGCATTCAGCCGACACACGAGTACACAGCGCCGAGTGCACACGTCGTATCCGACCCGACGTTCGGCACCGAAGGCACACGCCAGTCGGAAGCGAGTAACGAGCAGTCCCTCGGCATGTATCGCCCTACGTATTCGCTTAATCTATATTCGAAAGTTCGCCGACTGCCGGATCGCATCGGATTCAGCATCTCGCCCAGAGGAGTTGCATTGCGCATCCATGCCTTCAGACCCTCCGCGACCGGGGGAAATATTCATGGCCGAATGGGAAAAAGTGTATATTCCGTACGACCCCTCCCACCTCAGCCCGGACGGAATTTAGATAGACACCTTTGCGTTGACTGATACATTCCTAATGCGACCGGGTACGCCCGGGCTGTACAGGGAATGCGAGATGTGCGTTTGAACAAAGTAAGACATTTTCAACGGCTCCTTTCAGAGCCGCGTCAGTTCGCATTGTACCGCTAATGGGACTGTAAACTGTGTACGTTGGTACATACTTGGTACGGACTGCATGCATTACGCTGGTCTTCTGTGTAACGCGGTTTGCGTGTTGCGCGCTGTGCGAGTTTGGGTTATGGGAAATTGTGAACTAGGAGAAGTTTACTCGTGTAACATGAATGATGTAGCGTAACGTGTGTGAACGCTTATTTATTTTTTTTCTAATTCTGTCATTCGCTGCTTTTGACGTAATGCGTAAAGTAGGATACGATTTATTTACTTTCCTCGGTTCTTAAACGGTTATATTATTTCTGTCCTCTCATTGTTCAGTTCGTCGATATCTAATTATCTAATGAAATATTTATTTAGGTCGTATAGAGCGATCAATTATGTTTCAATGCTTCTTGTCATGTCAATTTCTATATTCTATATTTGATCAATCTCACGATTCTCCTCTATCTTCTATAATCTATATTATCATTTTTATCGCATATACATATACATTTTTTCTTCTTCATACATATATGCAGCGACCTAACAAACACACATCACCAATACCGCGTAAAAAATACAAAACGATTACGAAACCGAAGAAATCTTTCCCCCCAAACACAACGATGCAGAACTCAACTAAAGCAAACTCAATGTTTAAACGCGAGGAAGTATCGCTTCATACAAAAACAGTACACTTACACACTAATAATCTGTATAAATACCACTCGACCTATCCAGCACGCCGCGCTCAATGCCCATAGAGACATGCCACCTCGGAAAGTAGAGTCGGGAATCGATCGACATCAGCAGGTTTGAATCGGGCTCAGTTGATAGTGGAGAAACAGGAGCCACGAATCGACAGTTTGGAGGATACACGTTCGGCGTGACCCGGTCGGAGGCTTTAATTATGCCAATGTCAACTACACTGACGAGGGGCGCGCCTATATATCGAGGATTAACCGGCAAGCAAGGCTGCCCTTACATGCTGGCAAAGCCGCCGATCATACGTGCGGCTTGCGGCGTCTTATGAATCTGCCATGAGGACAACAATGACTTCGTAATCGACGCGGCATAATCGGTTCGAGTCGGCCGCAAATTGCAGCTCGCGCGGATCGCGGATAATTCGCGAATCTCTTGTCGTTATGAGCTCCGCTTAATTTGTCGCGGAAAGTTCGTCGATTGCCCTAAATCGGACAATCGGATAATGGGCGGCAATAGACGGGGCGTAAGTGCGCGCCGGTGATGCTAATGAAGACGATAATGAGGGAGCGTGTATAGAATGACGAGGAAGGGAGTAACTCAATTCTTTGCGAGTAGCATAATGGGCAGTTTGGCTGACGTGCTGGGAATTCATTTGTTCGTTCTCGCGGCGCGTCGTTTATACAACGTATTTCGACAACGTCGAGGCGTTCGAGGTATTGATAAATTGTTATTGTTTACTACCTTGGCGGAGAACTTGGTCGTGGCCTTGAGGATATGTGACGATGACTGGGAATGTTGTCAGGAGTCATGCAGGGCGTTGCAGGTGGTTGAACATCGTGTCGGAACGTCACACACATGATTCTTTGAACGTTCTGTGCACTAGTCACTTAAAATCGTCCAATATCACAAAATCACACGCGACGCATTCATACCTCGTCAACACATGTTCCGACATGTCGAAAAGTGCGATCGCAGTGTCGCCGGTGGCGAAAATTGCGAAACACTTGGCGACAGTCGGCAAATTCACGCACTTAAGCATCATTACCATAAACTGTCGGTAATGTAATCGCTATAATAATTTGGATAAAATGTATACTGCCGTGTATATCATACGTTCAACACGCTCCTGCTAAGGGTTTCAGACCAATTTTCATAGTTTGGAACGTAACATTCTCAAGAAATGCAAAGTATTAAAATGCACCGATTGATCGATGAGTACGGTCCCCCATGTTCAAACTGATCGGTAAGCGCGCCACGGGGGGCTATTCCAAGATGGCCGCCGTACAGGGGGGACGCATCACGTCGTGCTCTTCATTGTCATACAAGTTTTGTGTGTTTAAAAGTATTGTTGTTTGTAAAATTGTAGTGAGTGTTGACGATTACGGCGTGGGACACCTGTTCAAACATAAGCAGCCCTGAATCGGCAATGTAAGTACCCAGAGTAATTGTCATTGTCAGATATTTACATGCGTCTCACTCACACATTCTTACGATGTTGTCGGAAGGGTAAAGTTTCTGGCACATTATTTATCCGTCACGACACGACAAAAAACAGTTAGGATCAAATGCATGTAAACTATTCGAGCTGCGCACGTTTGTTGGACAGAACACGATATGTTTTTACATGCATTCGATCGTGACAAATTTGCCGTGTCGTGTCGGACATGTGTGCGTGTTCAGACCATTGAACTATATACTACCTGGAATGCGCACGGATGCAGGAACAGCCGCGCCTCGCTGTTAGAGAGAGAAGAAAGACATTTTGGTATTCTGTCTCACTCTTACCACTGGACCTTTGGGACATACAGTCGATTTGCGCCTTTCGACGTAAGTTCCACAGAGATTTGACTAGATATGACCGGTTCGAAAAGAGTTGCTCTCTTCTATTTAGATATTTCAGTAGGTGATGTCAGTATGTCACAGAAATTAATGTATATGATCACAAAACAAAGTGAAAAATATTATCAAACGCATTAAAATTACACATGATTTTTTGTTTTAGAGGTAGTGAAGGTTAATTGTTAATACATATCGAAATTGCTTTCCTTTGGGAATTGTTCATCATGCTGGATGTAAAAATATAATACTTGCTCATTTTTTGTTTTTTTCCAAATAGACATAGACAATAAATAAAATAAATATTATAATAATTTTGATTGATATTATTAATTTTGTTTGAGAAAGTATCCTTTTTAACAGACTTCAAAAATGCACTGAAAAATATAAAATAATGTTCAATTTTTCAAGTCGGTGTTACTTTTTTTAAGTTTTTTATGCGTTTGAAAGTAGTGTTTCCTCGTTCAGGTTCACCCATTAACATTTTAGGAATAGAATAATACATATCCTGTTTTTATTACGACTTACCATAAACCCTTTTGTCAAAAGGATAGTACAGCAAAGATAGTTCAGTTCCGTATATTTTAACGGCGTACACAACATTATTGAAAGGGTAGTACAGGTAACAAAGGACAGAATACCAAAATATCTTCTTTCTCTCTCGGCGCGGGTCGACTGCAGCTGTACATACGGCCGTGCGCGTTCCAGATATTCTATAGTTCAATGGTTCAGACACGTTATGCACCAAGATGGCGGATCATTTTTTTATTCGTGACCCCCCTCCATATGGATTTCAAATCAAATAGATTTGACGATTAAAATACAAAAATGTATCATTTACTTGACTACAGACAAAAGTAGAACTATTAAAAAGACAATTCTACTAAGTAAGCTAGTTTATCATAAAACTTTGTGTACCAAGTTCTTGTCATACTCAGATACTGCAAACTCATGCATGTAAATAAATGTGTGGAGCGTTGTGTATGAAAATTGCATAAATCTGTGAACCGATATGTCAACAAGTTTATTTCTGACTTTAGGTGCGGTTGGCTGACAATGAGATTGACTCTGGGCTTCTGTGCAGATTTCCAGTGCTGATTGTGAGTGAGAAATCAAGTTGCTGTGTCGATGTAGCTTGCAGCGACCCATTGCAGTTGTATTACAACTGGGTAAGTCATTCCTATTCCAATACATATTTTAGATCTTTACTTGGCCCCTGCGTGGGCTCTGTTATGAATCTGCAATAACATTGTGAGATAAATATTTCAAAAATCACCTACACCAAATCTTCCCAAGTAGCATGCATATAATATTAGCGAAATCACGAATAAACAACCGCAACTATCATTGTACCTGAGATCACGAATTTCCATCTAGCTCAGATTGAAAACTAAATTTCAACTTGTCACTGGCAAGGCACCATTCACACAATGTAGAGTGCGCATACGGTGTGCCAGTAGAATTAGCAAAGCGTCTACAGCGTCGCCGCTTATATTCCCATAAGTTCTTCGCGCCACAAAAAAGAAAGCAGCAACAAAAGGGAGAGAAATTCTTCTCAAAGCTGTTGCGAGCAGCCGTGCTAATAGCACTGAACGACTGAGCGCACAAAATTAACTCAGGCTCCAGCACACAGCGTCATTCTTCAACGCCGTAAGTAATCTTTGCGCAGTGACATTCGAAAACCACGAACCGCAAGGGGGGGTGACAAGGGGCGAAGGTGGTTGAAAGGGGAGTGGAAGGGGTGGTGGCACGACGGGAAGTTTAAATTTGCTTCCGCGGCGATGAACCCAGCTCCGGTTAGTTAAACTAGGCGTTAATGTATAAACCGGAGAGTAAACCGTGTTAAACGTGTTTCGTTGCCAACCGTCTTCTCGCGTCGCTTCAAATGAACTCGCCTGTGTTCGGGTTATCCTGGGTATTTTCGGCGTTCTGGCCGCAGTGCCTTTATTGAGGCAGCGTGCATTTTCGCGACAATCCGTTTACGATCGCATATAAGGTGGCGCAAAAATTGCAGCTCGCCGTGTGTGGAAGAAAATTTTCTTCCCAGAAAAAAATCGTCTTACGTATACGTGTGAGCAGTCGTGACGTTTCGTGCACGTTTTCTGCGTTCGCTGGGAGCGCTTAAAACCAGCGAACACGTTTCTGTTTTATGCGCCTCGCGAAACTAAACGCGTACTCGCGGTCCGAGCGTCGATACAGGGACAATGACGCATCGATGACTTTCGACGCTCGCTCTCGAGAGTTAAACGAAGGCTCTCGCCGATTCCGTCTCGCACATCCCTTCGTTCCGTCCCGACGACTCCGTCGGCAGTCGGGACCTCCGATATATGCCGCCTCGACACTTTCAATACTCGATTTTCCGACGGGAATTAGCGATGCGTGAATTAAAAATTGATTTCAATCCCACGCGCCCCGCGTTACTCTATTTGCCTCGCCGCTCTTTCCGCCCTTTCTTCATCCGCGTCTGTCCGTCATGCCCGTTAAGCAAAGCCCTCTGCAGATATCCGTCGCGCGGTTTAACGCTTTTCTTCCTCGTTCTTCATCAAAGCCAATCCCAATCGCGCCGATTTCATTTTAACGACTTTTTCAGCGCGTACAAAGATAACTTTGAGAATTTATACGAGGAGAACTATTCGACGGATCGAGTTGAGACTTGTTGCGTCGTTCTGTATACGAGAATGAGGTACGCGAGCGTTGGGAAAGGGTGACTGCGCGCAGGCTTATTGAAATCGTACCGAACTCTTCGAGTCCTCGCGAAAAATGTAATTCCCAGGATTCTTCGAACGCAAACGAACCGGGACCGGAGGTCAGACGCGACACGGCTGAATTTTTAAAATCCGCAAATGGCCCACCCGCCCTCTTCTCCGCGGCAACTCGCGACCCTTAACCCCCGGCCCCAACCCCTAGGACCGCTGCTTATCCGTTATATCCCAGCGGTAGAGGGCACTCGACTCTTTCATAATGAAGTGTTTACACGGGTTAACCCTTTGCGTCGTGCACAACTACATTAAGTGCCTTCCCGGCGGGCTTCGTCTAATATTTGCAGACTCCAAGTGGCACGAGAGATTAGACTCGGGGGGTGGTTGGTCCGGGAGGGGGTGGTAAAAACTCGGAAGACGGTCGTTCAATTTGTATGGTGATTATTTGCCAGGACGTGTAGAGAAATTGGATTTTACTTTAGGCGAGACTTACACTGCAACTTGGGGTGAGCAAACAGGAGAGAGAGAGAGAGAGAGAGAGGGGGTGGGATGGAAAAGGGGTGGTAATTCGATCTGCCGGGGGCGTTTAGTGTCCCTCGAGGGCAGCTCGCGTTTCTCGAGGATTAAATCCGGAAAGAGCGCTCCAGTCTCCTTTCGGTTAGTATCTGAACCTGACGTCTATTCCTGAAAGGGACGTTCGGGCACTCGCGGCTTCCGAAATTGTGAGGTCTTTCTAAGGTGTAGCCGGACGAAATGGAGTCGGCGACGGACGTACGTCGAGACCGCGTCGAACGTTCCCTACGCGTTCGCACTTTATTAAACAAAAGCACACGACATACGTAATCGTTATTTAAAACGTTAGTATGACGGATCGTCAATGCGACGAAAATAGACACTAAAACAATGACGTAGTGTGCGGTGCTCCAAAACCTCGTGTCTCTAAATCACTCGAATTTCAGCAAAAATTAAAGCACGAAATGAAACTAAACATCTTTCGTCCTTCAACTTCTTGACGTTTCCATAAATCAGATTCACATACTCTCGATCAGCCGACCGCTACGCTCGCCTTAGCCTCTTATTTCATAAACACGACCTCCGCGGGCAGAAATATCCCGCGAACAAAGAGGCGCAAAGTCGGAACAAGGAAGAAATTGAAAGCCAAAGAATGGCACGACGACGCAGTCGACCTACATCGGGCGCGGAATAGCAAAAAAAAAAAAGGAAGAAAAGAAAAAAAAAAGGCCAGAAGAGAAAATATAGAAGACAGTGGGGAGCGGGAGAGAAGAACAGTACATATCGAGGGTATATAGCCGGTGTTCCAGTTCGCTCTAAAGGCAACGGCGATCGGTCGGGTCTCGTGAGAGTCGGCCAACAAAAACGCCCGACGCCGACGCCGCGGTGCCGTCTATTTCGATATTGAAAAATCACAATCGCGCGAGGGGTTCGCGTCGCACGGGCAAAAAGCGGGACTCGCTGTATCGCTCGCAGCAGACCCCGACGTCATGGCCAGGGAGAGAAAGAGGGTGGAGGGGGCAGGGGGTGGACGCGGACCAGTGGCACGGCCGATTTTTATCGTGTCGACGCGCCCGGCAGGATGCAGCTGGGAGCGAGAGAGGCGCCGATTCGAAAGGACGGAAATCGCGGCTCGGACTCGCCGAGCGTCGATTCGCTAATCGTCTGGCAGCTTTAATAGTCGATCGATGTAGACGGTTCGATCAGTTCGATGTGACGCGCTTGGAATTTTAGTATTTTTATGAGTCAAGGAATCATCTTATTTTCTGTGATTTTCAAGGACTTTTATGTGGCGTGCCTCGGAGTTTCGAAATTCAATTCCGGTCCGTGATCGTACAGTTTAGAGAATTTAATATTATTTCAAGCGATCACAAATTATCCCGCAATTATAGTACGTATTGTTATTGTTCAGCCGGCTAATAAATTTCATTCTGACTTATTTTGCGTCAAAGTAATAAATGATTATAGTATTGTATTCAATTATTGACTCGTTACCGAACTTTGTATTCGCTGGAACACACGGCGTACGTACATTCGCAATAATCGGATATTGTGCATGGCGCAGGTCTATTGGTGACGATTAAGTATAGTGCACATGCACAGATAGCATGAACTACTCTTCCTGTTTTTATTCCATTTCTCTCTTCCTTCCCATTCGCACATTCATCCGCCCCAGTCCATTCTTTTTTCTTTAATGGATTGGCAGGCAGGTTCCTTTTACCTTAGAGACTCGCACGGTAAACGCGTTGAAAGCGAACAATGCGTCGCTTCGCCAAGGGACCTACGTCCGTCTGCGTTTTTACTTATCGATGCACTACACTCCCGGTTCCATTCCGACAGACATACCACTTCCAATGGCAACGACCTCCGCGCGTACCCGTGATCGCTTCTAATTTTCGCATATTTTTCTGTAAGACTGTTTATTGAGAACCCAATGCATAATACACGTTAATAGCCTCATAAACAAAAAAGCACCAAATATTACACAGTAAGAAGAAGTCAGACGTCCGCATAATAACAAAGAAATATAAGCAAAAATTAAATGCGCTTATGTGGTATCAAAATTACAATGTTTCGCTCATTACTGGTCAGAAAAAATGATAAAAATTAACAGAAAAAACAGGTCCAAATAATATTCGCATATTAAATAGTTCGCGGCTAACTTTGTTTATGGGTCACCCGGTATCGCGCTTCTTATAACTCGCGTTATTCGCGTCAAAATGATTACGCCGTTACGTCGGTTCGCCGTCGATACAAGAAAGGAGCGCAGGAATCGCACAGAAATATCCGAAAGCTTCCGCCTCAAATGCCCCGATCGCCGCAACAATGCTGCATCGGCGCCAGACTATTTGTCTTCTTCAATCAAACGCTGAATACCCCGCTCGCCGACATTATTGACGTACACTACTGGAAGTCGACTCCGGCGCAGTTGTAAAGTCGGTGCACAGTCGGACCGAAAGCGAACATTCCGGCGAAGCCGACAAACTAGCTACCATCAAAACACCGACTCGCGGCCATTTTTATTCATATCACCGGAGGAATGTCGAATGCAAGTCCTGCCACTACTGTTCCCGACGAAGAAACGGAAAGACAATGTTTCGCAGCCGCGAAGAACGTCTGTGCCGATGATTATGAAATGGGTCTTAAAAAATATCCCTTCTCATGCGTGCCACATTTTCATTATACGCGCAGAATTCAATATTTTCAATCCTCTCTCGCTCATTCCGCGCTGCATCAATTTACGTCACGGTACACGCGAAAAATTTCACATTTTCACTCATTTTCCGCTCACTTTGCGCGTTGCATCAATTTACGTTAGAATACGCATGAACAAAAATCCATTTTTATCAGGCTACCTGTATAGACCATTTTCATGATCATCGACACATACGACACCCACGCCCATTTCCATCCGAGAATCGGTTCTACACCGATTCATTTCCCACCGACTACAGCCCAATTTCCGCGGACCTAAACTCTAGGACCCACCGGCAGCGTACTTGTACCTTCTCCACGAACACCCTGTAGACACATAGTAGAGACATAGGTGGGATCCTCTGTTGCACGCACACTGTCGCACGTTCATTCGCGGGCAACACTTCTGTCTGCCCTTTATTGCTACTGATACCACTATGTACTACCGGCATCCGGTACTCCGCCAGTGGTAAAGCCATTCATTCGGTCAGACAAAGTACTGACATCCCGTTAAATATACGACCGCCCACCACTACCATCCAGCCATGGATGCACTCTGCCGTTATGTATATTCATGCGTGCCCATATACGTGTCCATGCATCTATATACATGTACATAAGCGTCCTGCACATATGTGTCCGGGGCTATGTACAAAGTGTCTGTGTGTGCGTATGTGGATGTCGTGTGTATGTGGGGGTGGCTGCGAGCCATGGGGAGTGATAATTCCTTCGAGCTGGCGAAGGACGAAGTACAGGAAGGCATTTAGCGAGGCTGTTGTCAGTAGGAGAGAACTGTGCAAGAGAGAGAGAGAGAGAGAGAGAGAGAGAGAGAGAGAGAGAGAATGATGTAGTCAAAGAGGCAGGCAGAGTCTAGAGTGAAGACAGGAGAGGATGCGAGGCTGGCACGGCGAGGAAGATGTAAAGGGAGTTCCTTACGAGAGCATAGTCCTAGATTAAAACATTTCACTGGATATTTTCAATTCTTTCGTCTTCGCTCCTTCTTTTTTTACACCCCCACCCTCCCAAAGAACCGTTCTCTCGTTTCGCGGCAACTGGGAATTACGTTTCGCGGCGTACGTCCGCGTATATCCCGTTGATATTGCGAGAAATTACGGCCACGCGTCGGAATACATTTTTCTACCGTTCGTCTGAATTATTTATCGGCGGGTCGTACCGCGGGTTGCGTATGCGTCGGGAGAAATATTTGATCTGAATATTTGCCGCGGCAGCGCAGCTTCCGCGTTGACGAGGGAGGCTGAAATTCGCAGGGAAATGCTGAATTCTTCGGGACGACGGACGTGACCGATTTTTTCGATTTCACTCCTTCGCTGCCGTACGTCGGGCGCGTATAATGGGCGTGAAGGTAATTAAATTCTGCGGCTGTATATCATTTTTCGTATTATTTACGCGTCGTCATGACTCGAACTCACAAGTCGTATTTCTGACATAAATATCCGTGTTAAGCACGCATGTATATTTTATTGACAATTAATTTTATTGATATTTATGTTGAATGTACGACTTTCGACTAATTATGAATATTTCTTATTAATAAGAATACTGTTTGTCCGATTTTCACGTAACAAATACTCGAAACAATGGCAGACGAATGTGAGACGTGTGATGCTTGGCATAATGGCACATGGAAGGAAGAGTCTCGCGGCACCCCAGTGTGCGTTATTTAAAAATCTCGTCGCAATAAACTCTCGCATTGACGCAGATGTAAACGAGCTCTTCCTGCGCCCTCCTTTGTCCCGGAGACAGTCGGCTCAGTCGTTGCATTCGGGGGTTGCGCGCGAGGGTGGATCAGGCTGTTTTACCCTCCACCACCCCAGGATTATTTCGACAACATCTGAGGAGGGGTCGAGATAGGTACTCAGCTAATTAAGACCAGGATTGAGTTTCTCCTGTCTGAGTACGGTCTCGACGCAGGATTTCTATATTCCACCCCTTTCTTTGCCAACCCTTACTGTCCTCCTCTGCACTCCTCCTGGCTTCTATTTTATTTTTCAACGATGCACTCTTCCTCGCTTTTTCTTCGACTTTCGTTCAATAGCTTTGTTGGTGCACTTCTGCTCATTTCGAGTTTGCTCTGGGAATATAGAGAAATTAGTGTGTTTTATAAGTCCAATATTATCACTGTCAGCCGCGTACGTTTCTTGTGCGACGATGGATAAAGAGAATTTTTATATTCAAATTCTTCCTTCGCGAACGCTTTCTGTTTTTCTCTTTATTTCTCTTTTTATTTTATGTTTCAACGCTGTAGTCTTGCTTGATTTCTCTTCGCCTTTCGTTCCGTAGCTTTGTCTCTGCACTTCTGTTCATTTGATGCTCGCTGTCCTGACACACACAAGTAATTTATTTACTTGTTATTTTATACAAAATCGTGTGCATATTTTTCTTGGTTTTGTAACGAGTCTTATTAGTTAGAATTGCTGAACGTGCGTTCTTTGCGCGGGTTCTTCGCCAACTGCGATCAATAAACAGCTAATTACACGCATTGAGAGAGAATTGAATGAGACCTCACAACAGCCACATCAATCCGTTCAATCTTGAGCGCGCGGCTCAGAATACGCGTGTCTCTAATTATTCCCAGCAGCCGATTGTTCATGAGTGCATTTTCCTGCCAGAGAGAGAGGGAGAGAGAGATAGAGAGAGAGACGAGGATAAGTAGAAGGGTAGACAGAAATGGAGACGCGGAGAGACACACGCAATAGCTCGTGATTTAATTAGCTGCACATCCATCTCCGCGAGTCTCGTCTCTCGAAATGATCCATGTCCCAGCGCCGAAACGTGCTAATTCGGGTCTGAATTATCAACCGAAAACGAGGCCTTTTTTTCGCGCCGAAACGCGAAATACTGCAAATTTCCAGTTCGCTTTCTTATCGTCCGTTCAAATCCGAACAAATACGTGTTTTACGTCCTGCACGTATACGTTCACATTTAACGTGTGTCTCTCGCGCATGTCTACTTATATGGACGTGTGTTTTATATTCGACTTGTGAGTGTGTTTATGGGAGATGTGTGCGGATTGCCTTTGGTCCGGGCTGTAATCCATTAAGTCTCGGTAAGCAAGACTGCAACGCTCCGATTTCCTCTTCATTTTTCCTCTTTCCTTCCCTCTGCGTCTCTGCCCTTCTTCCTATTTCCACCCTTTTCCGGGCTGAGAGATTCGGTCAATAGCGACTGCCCGATGAATGTCTATCGGCAAATATCGGAGGAAAGACGCATGTCCGCGGAACGGCCGTTTATTCTCGAGACAAGGAAGTTGAGTGTTGTTTTCTTCGATGAGTACACTTATTTAGCACTAGAATTACTGGTATGACATTTCTCTATAATGAAGGCTGATCTTTACGGCATCTTATTTCCCGGTCTTTTTATTGAAACATATAAATCATCGATATATAAAAATCAAGAAAAATTGTAGAGTGTAAGATGACTAAACCAGTCGTTTTATCTGGTCGATTGTTCGAGTTCTCATGCGGTCGATCTGCACGATTCACGATTACGCGTCCCTGACCGATCTTCGATTTCCATCTTCCACCGCATTTCAGAGACTCGTGTTTCATCGGGATCCGAAACTTCAAACAAACCGTACCGCACTCGTCCGATGGAAACGAAATGAATTTCAAACGTCGGCTGAAATCATAGTCGCGTTTAAAAGCGGACGAAACGCAGGCGGCCAAGGGAAGGAAAGACGGGAAAGTCGATGGGGGATGGAAAAGGAGTGGGGAAGGGAAGGTTTACTGACCGTAAGCGACTGGAGCTCGCTGGATGACCTAATTTGCGGGAAAAATGGAAAATAACGAAACGCGGAGAATTCAATTAACGACTCCCACTTTTTCCTTCTCCCTTTCTTCGTCTCTCCTTCTCCGACGCAACGCCAGAAATTTCTCTTCGCTACTTTAATTCTCGCGAATTACGGCCACACAATTGCACGAAACAGAGGGACCGGAAAAAGGTGAAAGAAGACAAGAACTTAAAAAAAAAAGACACGAAAATCGACTCCAAAACTGCGGTAAAATGGATGAAATAATTTTTCGCCACTCAAATGGGACCAATGAGAGAACAGGCTCTTTTATATGAACCAAGAACCATCGAGGCTCTCCTTCGTTTTTGAAGACCACTAAAAAACGGGCGCTATTTGACGCATCTCACGAGGATTTTACGAAAGCTTACTAAGAAACGATCGCGACGATGATTGTACGCCGAATTAGTCGGAATTCTCAATGCTCTCTCGCGACCCCTCGTCTTCTCGCACGCTTGTACAGCTTCGCGAACACTCTCCGCTCGCCTTACGACGTGCAATAATTCACGGGCGATAAATGACGGCGACGCAGTGGCGTATCAGCATAAAATAAAAGAGCCATTACGGCGGGACAGTAAAATTTAATCACGCCTGCTCCAGGGAGTGTGTCAGGCCGCGAGCTGAAGTAGACGCTGCGACGCGAGAGTCGCGGAGGATTATGGGAAAACAGTGTTGAAGAGCGGCGCTTTTCGAGCTTATAGGCGTGGCGTAATTAATGCAGAAATTTTCGGACGCATTCTTCGCTAAGATAAAACGCAGCAGCGGGATGGACAAAACATTCGCAGCTGCCGGCGCAGGATCTTATGAAATTAAAGAATTTCACGGATCCTTTTGTTCCCGACTCACGACTGGCAACAATGTAAATTAACGCTCTCATTGCGGCGGGCTCCCTTCACGCGAGACAATATTCACGGTACACCTAGTATTTCCACTCAGTTTCTTGCCCTTTGTCGTCCCGTAAGAAATTGATGTCATCTCTCTTGACGTCTTTCTGCGCGCACAATTCCATTTGTATTCCGCATTCGTTCTGTTCCCTGCTTCGCGGTTCTTTGTGCGCAGCTACGCCTGCCGAATGTGTAATATTTCTTTCCAATTAACGTTGCATCAAATAAATCTGATAGAACCGTTGCCGTCAAAATGCATTTCCTAGAACGCTGATTGTACAAATATTTTGCTGATATTTCGTCACAGTCTTCTTTACCAATAACCTATATCTTTCGATATCAGGAACGATTTCGGGAAATAATATAACTCGTTAACCAATTTATGAAACAATTCATTTTCGGTGCTCCGATTGTTTATTATCATTGAACTCGTGCAACCGACATTACTCGCACATCTACAATCTCAGTATCCGCATAGCTCTGTACGTGCATACATATTTACATTGCAGTCAAAGATTTATCAGATACATAACACCGGGGTAACGTAATCGAATTGACGATTCGGTCGGTAGGTAAAGGCTTTTTGTCCACAGACTTTGGTTTGCGCGGTTTATGCCGCGTTCCGCAGTTCGTCGACCGTTTCCCATTACAGCATTCTGCGGTCTTAATTGGGAACCGTATACGGCCGGGATTAACCTTCCTTCTAGGTCACAGTCGATCGATTACAGATCGCGCGGAAGGTGCGACATGTTTCGTCCCATAAATTGCGCCGCATTACGTGCACAATCTTGCACGGCCGCAACATGTTCGTATATTAAAAACCGACGATACGAGGAACGCCACGCAGCGTCGGCCTTGCTCAAAATTAAAACGGCACCGAAAATAATATCACGGGGTGTGGCTTGTAACGGGGTTGCATTTGCATTCAGGGGATCAATGAAAAGTATTTAACAAAAAAGCGACCACTTAACCCTGTATTCAATATTCCTCGAAATATCGACATCAAAAATTATTTCACAGAATTTTCAGGCAGCTCGGTTCGAAACAAATTAATTTTCAGACACGAAAACAATGAATCGGTGCTCGTACAAATGGATGCGAAACGTTTGGTAATGACCGTATAATCAGTAAAACGTCGATATAAATGCACTCTACTGAAACATCCACAGTACATCTGACCAGCAACTATCCAAAACTTTTCCTCACATTCCCGCAATCGTCCAAGATTTTCTAAAGTAGACCAAAAAAAACAAGATCCTCCGTACACGCAAACCCGACAATTCTCATTGCCTTCGCATATCCCAACGCGTCCAGGCTCCCAAGAATGCCACAAAAACGCTCGGCGCTCTCGCATAAATCGCCGCGGCACGCGAGCTCGCATGCACGCACCATCCGCACGTTAAATGCTCGGCTCATCGAGGATTTCCATGCGGTTGCGGAATCGAACAGGCGTGTGCGCGCGGACGGGATCATCGCATCAGGCGAAATCTCGGCGGGCGGGTATTTGCGAAAACCGGGCCGTTGATTAGCCGCAGGTAAATCGGATTTTCGCTCATCCTTCCCGATGCCCGGGTCCCTCATTTAATCACCGAATAGACGCGGACTTGTAATGACGATGAGCGCGCAACCTCATCGGCCGGCGGGACCCGTGTTCCCAGTTCTGTTTCCAATTGGCGTATGCGTGTTACATGCCGCGCGAATTAATCTCGTCGTCTATGCGTCTATTCATCCGCCGAAACAATGTTCGTGGCGTTGCGTATCGCGGTGGGCGTGAAGTCTCTGATACGTGGCGCTCGGTTCGGTCGCTTACTCGTTCGGGATGATAATACGACCGCGTTAGGTTCTGAGGATTGAATGCGAAAAGTTGTATCGTGCGACCGCGGTGAGGGGAGCTGATTTTGTCGAACGAAGCGTGGATTTTGTTGAGCGAAACAGAAGTGGTTTTTGGTGAACGACGGGTTGACTTTCTTAAACGATACGTTGAGTTACAATAGGTGGACTTGGTCGGACAAAATTGTTTTTTTGATTATTGGTGAGGAACGATTTTAATTGGCGAGTTAAAGGTAAGAATTAGTGTCAAAGTGAAACGTTGGTAAGGATTGATGAACTTGACACCGAATTTCCATTCGCGTCGCAGGCAAATGGCGGCACGCCGGCCGGAAAGGACGAGGGCGAAGAGTGTTTTGGATATGGAGCCGAGCCTGTCGTTATTCATAATTAATGGTGTGCGAGCGTTGTTACATAACTGCGCGGCGATAATTATGACGTGATCGATTGGTGCATCCCCCGTTGACGTTAATGCGCCCGTCTGACCGTGACATATTCACTTGTGACTTGCACACACCCCCGCGTGTCCACGCTGGCACGTACAGGGTGGTCCATTAATTTGAACCGTCTCAAGAACAACTCGAATGCATGTGAAATTATTGACGTGGCAGCGAAAAATTACTCATCTCGCCCAACGATTAATGAATTAGCCTATTGATCAGCAGACGTCTCACAGCAGTCTTTCGGACTAGGGATGACGTTCGATTCCGATTCGATTATTCAAAAAATCTATTGTTTACCCGAAAAAAATAGATCGATTCTCTTATTGGTATTAGTTATAGAAAATCTGCAGCGTTTCTAATCGAACATCTTTATTTCGAACTACTATTCCATCCATCTTCCCCACCTTCCTCCTGTCAATCTCACCGGAACCATTTTGTCGCGACGAACGTCACTCCGCTGATATCGATCGAAACGATTGCATCACCCGATACATACCGCGTCAACCCGTTCGGGCAAAGGTGCACAAACATCTCCCGCCGTCCTCGTAAACCCGACTATCCGCCATTGTGGCGCGATAATGATTTCACCGGCGATATTAAAAGCAACAATAGCCTCGCCGGCAATGATAATATTTCGCTCGCGCGCTAGCCAGTGTCGCCGATGGAATCGGACGATTTTACTATTCTCCCCCTCGTCAAATGTAAATGCGACAGCAAACGAGATTAATGCCGTTAGCGCCGATAAGTGCCGAGAGCCGATGCAATATCGCGTATCAGTATCGCGTGTCCGTAAAATTTTCGAGCCGGCCAAATCTCGTGCCCGGTTAACGCGTGTCCATTATCCGCCTGTCTAACTACGGTCAATATTGAATGTACACTGGCGCGAATAAGAGAAATGAAATTTTCGCAGACGCCCGGGAAACTTGATATTCCGAACGAGCGCGAGCGCGGAGAAGCGTATCGATTGATGGCGGGATTAATTCCGACCAATATGTTTCGCATTAATAGTAATGTGGGATTGACGGCGGTGTGAGTGTGAGAGCGAATTGTGTGGGGGAGAGTGAGTTTATATTGCAGCGGGACTTCCGGGCTGATCGTGTTTTTGTTTGGTGCTGGTAGGTTCTCATGAGTCTGAAAATATGATATAGTGAGTGGAGAGTGAAAATATGAATTAGTCGGTGGGAGTGCGTATTTGGTGCGTGTGTGATGAGTTCTGTATGAAATTTCGGAATTCGAAGACTTTAAAATCAATATTTTGGAGTACGAATTACGAGTGTCCTATTTCCGGCACGTACTCGCGGATGCAGAAGCGAATTTCGAGATTCTACAATTGGATAGTGCTCGATTAACATCGATCTCCTTCCGAGACGGCACTCGAAACTTGATTCAAGTTTGCCAAATGCTGCCTTCTCTCTTTCTCTCTCTCTCTCTATTCTCATGATGGAAAGGCCTGCTGCTGGTCGTCGAGTGCCGTTTCGGGGGCGAAACTTCGCAACGACGGAATGTCGGCGGTTTCCGCCGACTGTCGTACGACTCGTCTCGCAATTTCGACGGAAATCGTCGTGGCGAACTTTCGCGTCGATTTCGGCGGCCTTTGATTGGGTTTTCGGCCTGCCGAAATTCGCGCGACCGTCGGAAGACATGATTGCGGCCCACAGTCCCAAGTCCCAACATTCGACGTTCGGAGGTCTATCATGTGGAGAAATTGCTTGGAACGTGAGATGATTCATGCAAATGCTGTACACTGCGTTCTTAATTCCAACAATAAAATACTTCGACCAACATCGAGCGACTGCCGTACAACGATATTTCGTTAAAATGAATAATTCACAAATTACATTTTTTTCTCGACCTTCCTTTCACTGTTGCCAACATCACAAAACAACCCTAAATAACCAATCTGCCTCAGAAAAACCTGACACATGAAGTAGATCGTGTCGAGGCAACAATTTCCACCGTGCGATCCGTCCGAAATGCATCAATTTAACAATTTCTCTCCCCGGCGCCGCCGACTTAATAATTTCCCTCCCTACCAAGAGAACGTCTCCCACGTTTCTCACCCTTCTCCCGCAAGAAAAGCGGCTCGTTCGTCGAGCCACGCCGAGCTCTCTCGCTGGCTTCGGCACGTAGACTGTCCGTGGCCGGAAGTCGTTTTAAGAATTGATGCGAGAGTCGCACGAAGCTTCGACGCGCACGAGCGAGCTAATTACGCGCATAACTCGGCCGCCACCCCTGCACCTACCTCCACCCCCCACCCCTCACCCCCCTTTCGCTGCAATTTAGCCGCACGCGTATTTTACCACGATTACCTCTCGCGCCCTACTCCCCAGGTGCCGTTGGAAATTCGAACGGCACGTCGACGGCGCCCACCATCACCAACCCCTTTCCAATTCTGCCCGAGGACGCGGCATAGCAGTTTTTGCATTATTAATCCGCGGTCAGTTGAATGCTCGCTGACAAATAGGTTTCCTTCGGAAACGTGCCGTATTGTTGCCGTGCGCCATGTGACGCGCGACGCCCTGGCGCAGTGTCTCCCAAACTTAGGGGTCGCGAAAAGTGTTGCGAATGCGACGCTTTTGTTCGCGCGCAACACGTGGCCGGTCGAAGATCGAAAATTGTACTCTTCGGACGGATCGTGTATTCTTGCAGAATGCTCCGTTGTTGTTAGTTAAATTGTATGAGTATTTATAACCGATTTCGATTTTTGTATCTGTACGTTAAGGTAATGGGAAAATGTGTGTTTGATTCAGTTGGTTTATTAATCGTTTGAATAAAATGAGGTTGTTATTCTTTTATGGAAGACTGTTTTTTTGTCTTGCGAAGGTATGTGGGCGGTGACTGATTGTTTTGTAGTGTTGGGTGACTGTGCTGAAGAGTTTGGGAAGCACTGGCCTGGTGTATAATACTATGTTCTCTACTATAGGACGTTTCGGATCAATAGGCGATCTGACGCAGACTTGATGCAGCTCGTAAATGCCGGAATATATGCGGCTGTGATTCTGAAAGTGATCTAATTGTAAGACAATGTAAGACGCGGAGTGTCGTAAATCAAGCTACGAATGACGTCAGAGCGAACTTCCTTCGTGCCGTTGACGTCAGTGGTCCCTGACAATCTGAATTGTCCAGATACGGGAGCGACAAGGAAAGAGGAAACTGGAGAGATAGAGAAGTAGATAGAGAAAGACAGAGAAAGAGAGATAGAGAGAGAGAGAGAGTCAGTTGGAGAGCCACGTCAGCTGGAAAGCAGAAGCGGGAACTGTCCGCGGCAGAAATCGTTTAAAGGACGTCTCCGCGTTCCGGATTCTCTGCGTTTCTGCAAATCGCAGCCAGTCTTCGACGTGCCTTCACGTATGGTAGTGTCCTCTACGATAACCTCATTAACGGCAAAAAAAATTGAATACCGTTTGTTCGAGAAACAGTAATCATTTTTTTTAGAGCCTGTTTTTATATTTATCATTTAATTCTGTCGATTATACCGTAGAAAAATGAGAAACTGTCATCGAGACAACTGACTGTAGACTTTTCACTGACTGTAAATGTCTGGTGTTCCACCTTTTATATATAAAAATGGGTGCATACAAAAAAGTACGCGTCTCTTCGATACTCGTGCATAACAAAGTATTGCACAAAACTAATTCCGATAAGAATCGTATCAAATATTCCAGAATACAATCCACTGGCGTCATGAATGACCCAGACACTCATCAGCCGTAATGCGCCGGGCGAGTGTCAGGCATAAGCACACGGCAGTTAATTTGAATCTTCCCTCTGCACTGAAATCTGTATGTACATCGCGCGAAGCATTACTCGTCTGTGAATTTAATTAACGACGCCGAAGTTCGTCGGACAAGTACAGGGGTAAAAAGACGAAGTTCGAGCGGTCGCCTCGAATTCTGTCGCAGTCGTGTAAGTTTGCCAAGAAGCTCGGGCGACGACTATCGTTCACGACGCACAACTTCTCCGCGGCTTCTCGAGTGTTTGGACGTTTCCGGTTTCGAAGGAAAAGCGTCGCGCGCGACGAAAGTTCGGAATTTGCGCCGACAGAAAATTTTTATCCGACCAAGCCGCGAGTCGCTGCTGTCACGTTTCCGTGGACGATATTTTTTCACGGTAAATAGAATAAGGAATGCGGTCGTCGTCGGTGAAGATGCGCGAACGTAACGTGTGCGATGTTTCTCTGCTTATTTCGTAATCTCTGCCATGAACGTAAATACGTGTAATTTCTGCCGCAATAGTTTATGCTCGGGCATGGAAAACAGTTGCATTATTAATTATCACTCTGTTCACTCACAACGAATACGTAATAGTTTCGATTTTTATTTTATTACTGTACTTTATTGTACGGAATTCTCTGGGCATGCTTTATTTCGTTTCCGACTGTAAGGTATTAGAATTTGAAACGTTCACATTATTCATCGATATAATCTCTGTCCTTTCGTATCGATTCTCACATTACTCTTCTTTCCACTCGCACAATTTGCCCTCGTCACTCTAATCGAAAACGGCCGCGAATAGTATCGTAGTACGCAAAGTAGTTGGGGAATGAAACGAGCAGCGTCAAAATTGAAGGGTTTACGCTAACTAATGTCGAATTTATAGTCTAACAGTGAGTTATCGCCTAATCCCACGCGACCATGCCAAAATCCTCGATCCGGCCACCGCGGAAAACGAATTGATTTAGTGAGAGAGAAACGCGAAACGCGCGGCTAACTTTCCGAGGCTCTCCACTGCGGATATGGAAACTGGGCAGCTCTCGTACCAACGTGTACACGGGGTGCATCAAAAACGGCGTCCCAACTAAAGCGCAAACGCGATAATAAATTGGGGACCCAGTTGATCATGCGAAAAATACATAAATATATATACATGATAATATTAATATATATACATAACTTAAATTAAATGTAATATTAAAATGGCAACCCGCAGTCACAATTAACATAGTCCCATTTCGTTCGCTCCGTTCAATAAAAATACCTCACCAACGAAATACTTATTATCATAAATTAATATAAAATATTTCGTTCTATTATTATCTTTCGAGCGCAGAACATTTTCTCCATGCCTTCGACTTTGCCGCGTCGAGTACGAATCGACGTATTCACAGTCGTTCACGGTTCTGCTTACACCCAACATAGACAGACATACGTATAGACCGCACCGAATGATTTCTGTCGGCAAAAAGCAAGGAGTCGTCTCGAAGCAGAGGCAAATATTTGGCAAGGAGAGTCGAGTCCCGCCGTCTGATACAGAGAAAGCGAACGAAAGAGGGGAGGCACGGGAGGGGTGGCATAAAAAGCGTGAGAGAACGAGAAAGAGCAATAGGGAAACAGAGAAAGCAGGCAGAGTTGTGCATCATGCCGAATAGCGGCAGCGAGATATTTATGTACCGATGCCGGCCAGGGGTGGTGGCGAGGGGGAGGGGGGTAGAAAGAGGGCTGAGAATGGGCAGGAAAGGGGTAGAAAGTGGGTGGACGCAGTCGGTCGTAGTAAAATGTATTGTTTTCGGATATTCTCCGCTTCATTCGCCTTTGTTTCGTGTCCGCCGACCACGGCAGGCTAGATAGAGAAACTTGGGGTGTGGGGTGGGGGGTGGGAATTCCGCGTAAGGCAGAACGAGAGGGCGCGGGGCTGGAGATGGACGATGTCTGGGAGTCAGGGACGCGGTGTATGGGAATGGCGCGCGCGCGAGCGAGAATACGGCTGGAAATCGGAGAACGTCGTCGGGATCCGCCGGCGAAAGAAATATTTTCGTTTCTCGATATCCGAACGTTCCGAGCGCTCCGCTCTACTTTTCGACCCTTAAACGTCTGGCTACCCCGGGGTTGAGCCTTGTCGGAGTCTCCGGCCGTGAAAGACGGATCGGAGGAATCGTAAAGAGGCGGAAAGGGTCGCGGAACTGGCCTGGTCGAGGAAAGTGTCGCGGACTACGAGCGGACAGACGCGATGTCAAATTCTCTGTCCCGATTTTCGTCACTTGTACATGTTCGCTTCAATGGTTCAATTTTTTATTGTTAGGTCCCCATCGATTTTATGTCTTCAGGATTTATAATTGTGGAAAGAAAGAACGCTCACAATTGCAACGCTTATTTTTACATGTTGATTCGCGGACGCTGTCTCTCGAAATATGCAAAATTATAATATCGTACAGTCGTCGTCTTGAGAAAATGAGTTTGACGAAAGGCGCTGGCCTGGGTGGGCGAATGAAAAGCAGGTCCGACGACACTGGCTACGTGGTGCTACCCTCTTGCGAAAGGGTGCGCGCTCCGTCTTAAGGGGGTGAACATCCCTCGCTAACGAGGAAAGATCAGTGCGCGTTAACGATAACGTCTCGACGATATTTTTCTCCGACGGAAAGGAGGCGGGAGTCTTAAGTAAGAGAAAGATCGAGGAGGCTAGGTGGAAATGAAGGAGCGCGCGCACGCGAGAGAGAGAGGGGTCGTTTAGTTTCCATCGTCAACTTTTTTATCCCACGAAAAACAGTTCATCCTTAAGATCATTGCACGGACCAAGAATCGCGTGCGGAAAAGTCGGTGGCGAGGGAAGTTGTTTTATTATTCAAGATTTCACGTTCGGCAGTTGAGAACAAGAGAAAGAAGAGAGTATCGCGAACAAAGAAGCAGGGGGTGGGACACTGATCGAGATTACATTTTCGACCAACACGGATGAGTCCGAGATTTACAGAAACGAGATTCTGAAAACTGGTCCCGGCCGTCGTTCGGGTCCCGAGGGTGCGAGTCCTCTCCCCTTATCTTCCCGTAAATTCAACCCTCGCTCGCGACTTTCGCACCCTCGCATCGGCCACGTTCCATCTCTCAGGGGACGCTTTACTTCTCCCGACTGCCGCTAATTGTATAAGGATTCAATTAACTCCCTCCCACCCTCGTCTGGCTTCTCTCTCTCACACCCAATATTCCACCTTTTTCACCCCCTTTTAACTCACCCCCACTGCACACGTTTTTCTTTCACAGACAAATATTGCGTGGGCGGTAATAGTGAGCTGTATCTATTCTGTCTATTCCTAATTTCAAGTCTTCTCTATCTCTTTTTCACTCCATGATTTTATTTATTTGAACTATTCTATGTTTTTCTTTGTTCTGTCTTATTCTGTATATTATATTATGTTACCATTTTTGTATGCATTCTATTCTTTGTGTAAAATGGGTGTGTACTCGTGAAATGAATATTTTCATTATTATCATTACATATTTGATACTATATCAATCAGTCGATAACACGATAGTTATTATTGACTACATTTACCGCTTTCATTATTAGAAATTAAACGTTAATTATTGGTCAAAGCTATAACTGTACGCAAAATTCGAGATTATCCGTCTACTGTACTCGCGTCCGATTGGTCCGAAGTCACACAAGCAAGTGCCCAAAACTGGATAGATCAAGTATTACCATAATATAAAGTCGATCGGATTAACCCAGTCACTGCGTATCTCGCTTAATAATTCGAAAGTTCCGTTCGAACTTCGGAACATGCTTCCGCTTCTAGTCCACAGATTGACATTAGTAAAGAAAGCAAAAATCGCGTTTGAAGATATCTTCAAGATCACCCTTCATTACAGCAAAACGTCTCACCAGTCATTTCAACAGCTCAGCACTGCCAGTGTTAAGTCCTATCGCCCGAACTTCGTTCAACACGTACTGGAACGTACACGTAAATTCTCACTCGCCACGCGTCGGTCCTAGCATCCTTCGAGATAAGCGTCACTTTCCTCGAAACGCGTCGCAACGAAACTCGCCGGCCACATTATTTTACGCGCCACTCACAGCGCGTCGGGTGGAACGAAAGGACCCGAAAACACCGACGTCGTGGAAAATAAATACGTAAGCCCGGGAGTTCGAGGCGAGATAAATTTCTAATTTAGTCGGCGTCGGCTTCGTCGAGTATTCCCGCGGTTTAATGGATTAATATAACTCGACTATGTTCTTCCAGCAGCGGCGACCGTTCGAGGGCGGCATAATAACCTTTCCGATGCCCATGGCGGCCGCGAGATAAGGGTGAAGTGGCGCCCCTAACCTCCCCCCAGGGACTCTAAGATCGGCGGATTAAAAAGTAAGCGCCTTTTTTTTTTCCTTCCGCTGCCCAGCGCTGGGCTGGAACATTTTCTTTTCCTTTTTTTTTTTTTTCTTAAACCGACGACGCCTTTACGCCCTGCGTTTGATGCGATCCAACAATGTAATAAGACCTGGTAAGATAAGCTTGCGATGACAATGTTTCGGGCATCTCGATCGTCGAGCAAAGTTTCATCAACGAACATTCACCTGAATCTCTCATGTTTTTTTTTCTTTTGCTAATCTGTCATGCATTGATGCTGTACGATGTAATGTAACAGTGACATTGATTGTGGAATAGTCCGATGTTAAGAAGCAAGGTTTGAACGCCAAGTGTGCCATTTCTAATTAGACAGATTTAAAAAAACTTCGCGCAAGCTTTCGTAAAACAGAAGATGATTCAGCACTGAGCAACCTTTCCCAAAAAAAAAAAAAAAATGAAAACAGAAGAAAATAAGCGTTAAACATTTTCTCCTCGGACAGGTCAATTTTGACCCGTCGCCGACGTAAGCACGAGTCGAGAGTTAATGCGGGGGCGTTAAAAAGAGAAATCCGCCGACTCGTCCGGACGGCGATTTTTAAAAAGCCGTGCGCCTCGCGCGATAATGGCCGTTCGATAAGCGGCGCGCCGGATAAAGATCCCATCGAGCGTCGGCTGTTTCGGCCGTTCGCCGCGCCGCGAAATTGCGGAAGACGGCCGAGCGTGGGACGTGGGGCGTGGGGTGAGGCGACGAAACGCTTCGAGGGGACTTTAATATCGCGACCGCGAGGGACGCGAAACATTTTAGCCCGTAACGTTTTACGATCGTCTCTCCTCGTCCGTATTACATTACCATTACGTTGCGTTATGCGCCCGTAATAACTCCCCCCACCCCCCACCCCCGACGACTTACCCCTTACCCGCCTAATGCCGTTTCTAGCCAGAACGCAGAATGCGGCGAGCTAAAAATTTCGCGGCTTTGCGCGAAGGATAAAAATCGCATTACTCTCGTTTGCCCGCGGACGTTCTGTCGCGCCTGTTAATTTTCTGTACCACCCCCTCTCCTAGAAAGGAACGGCAAGCGGAATGATCGTGGCCAGTCCGTGCGTGCTCTCTCTCGCGTCGCGCGGAATTCTTAATTCGCGGCCGTGAAAAGGGGAAGCTGTTAATAGTCAGATCGGGTATAATATTCTCTTATATTGCGCGCCCACTTTATCGCCGCGGCGATCCCGTAAACAACGGTGCGAAGTGCGCGGGCGGAAGAAGGAAGGAAGGAAGGCCATTAATTGCGAAACGCTGCGCGGAATATCAATAAACCCGCGGCCCCTCTCTCTTAATCGGTAATTAAAGGACTAAAAGCTCGCTCGCCATGGAAATGTAATTTCCAATATCGAGAGCTCAGCTCTCCAGTCCCGACCCCCTTTGCTTCTCACCGTAACCTGCGTGCCTGACCACGTCTCCACCCCCTCTCCCTTTTTATCTGACGAGAGATTTATGGTGACCATATCTTCTGACGGCGGATCGGAAATTCAAGCAATAGCCGGCGAAATATATAACGCACGGATAGAATTTTTCCTATCAATTTTATACGCTTCCTCTTCTTTCTCTCTCTCTCTCGCTCTCGCTCTGTCTGTCTGTGGGCATAGGGGTTGTGCAGACGGCGGCGGGGGTGCATGAAATGCGAAACCGGCAGAGTTACAGTTCCAGTGCTTATTCCGATTGCACGGCAATTGATACAACGAGCGCGCTTGAGTAACGTATTTCGCACTTTTCTTGCTGCGTTTCGAAAAACAATGGGGAAAAAGCTCGCGTTCAATATTTGCCCCGGTATTAGTGCCGCGTTCGAGGATGGAGGATTTATCGTGTTAAATATGAATGCTCGCGGTGCGCTGCGTGCATTTCAGCTTGTTGTTGCGAAAGGCTTGCCAATCGATTTCGTTCTCTCGCCTGACTCTCTCTCGTCGTGCTAATTAAGCTCGTCCCATAATTTCGTTAATTCACAGACCAAAATCCGTTGGCCACCGGCAAGAGAGTGTCGTTTCGAGTACAGCACACTCGACGTGCCTGTTCGATTGCTGGACGAAGCGTAAGTCGGCTCGCGCGCCAATTAAAATTCCGCTTCCGGCGGCCACCTCGGTGCCTACGATTTTCTGCCAAACTCCGGTCTCGATGACAAATTACCGGGCGGGCCGGTGATCGACGGCTTCTAAAATTGACGAATCGCTGTAATGCTCGTGCGGCCGCCGTCGGGGTTGGGGGAGGCTCGTTGCCTAGGGGTCGAGCGAAAACCGCATATCCGGTCGCGTTAATCATCGCGCCGTGATTAGCTCGACAGAAATTCATTTTTGCCGAATTATTGCCCCTGCGTCGGCGTCGACGAGCACACTTTCCGAGGGGGCGACAATTTACAGCTGTTCGAGGCTCGATTTTCAAGCAGTCGTTTTGCGCTAGGCTGGTCTGGTCGATAAGTTTTGGCGTGAGGTCTCCGAATTATGGAGATTTTATCCGGCTTAGGGCAACTTCGAATGCGGATGAATAGAGAAATTAGTTGGTGTTGTTGTTTTGGCTCGAGTCTTAAGGTTGGCGGAGATTTTTCTTTGGAATTTTGCAATTGATCAAATTCTCGTTTCTGTTTGACGTCGATGCCTAATTTTCAGCTTTAACATTTGCCTCTCCTTCCGAATCATATCATACCTACGTGCAAATACAAACTAACTCATAAAACTCAACTTTCTTCTTTTTTCTTTCACCCACGGGAAATATGTACGAGAAAGAAAAAACACACGTTCGCAGACCCGGTAGCTGAAAAATACAAACTCCGCGCACTACATCACTCTCTATCGATTCGCGCGCCGCGGACTTACGCAAACTCAATCTTTATCGCAAACAAGCCGCGATACGGAAGCGGCATGAATTATGAACCTCGTACGGCACACTCATAAGCACGACATCCGGACCTGAAACGCAGACGCGCGCGTTTCAGCCGCTCGCCGTCCCGCGGAATACGAAACGTCTGCGTCGCGTGATTTACAGCGGTCGACAGGAATATTAACGAAACTTTGGAGGCGCTTAAAGATGCGTATCACGGATAAATTAATTACCCTCGGACGATCTCGGTGTGAAATCAGCCGGCGATAGGAAAGGGGATATAAACTAAACTTAGGGGTGAATTCGGTATTAGGGGTCGGCCTCCTATTTCCGCACGTTAGCCCTGATTTATTCCGCACGTCCGACTCGCACGGCTAGCTAGCGCACCGTGCTTGCGGAAAGACCTTAAATCGTCGTAATATATTTAGCGAGTCAACAATTAGGATCGTCCACGTTCCGCGCCCTCTTTGCAACTTCCTCCCCCATCCCCTTCTTTCAGTTTCTTGCCCATTCGTGCCTCTACTTCGGACGTCATTCTGACTTCTGAGCCGAAAGTGGGTCGACCACGCTAAGTACTAGACCGCAAACGAGCGCAGCAAAGGGATCTCTGGATCTGAGCAGAAATCACCAGCCTTTTCATTCTTTCCCTCTGAGCTCCTTCTGTTTCACTCGACGTATCGGTCTCTTTTCGTATCATTTCTCTCGCGGTCTCTCGCATTCTCACGTTCGCCATTTTGCGCGCACCTTAATTCTCTTCTCCGCCTCGCTCTGCCGATCGCTTTCAGTCTGTTCGGTTTTAGGCTGATGCCTGCTGCTTCTGCGGCGCTCGTCATATCGACGGTCCATAATGTTGATTAAACGGGACACGGTCTGTTTTAATGCCTTTGATACAAATACGACGGCCGGAGATGGATTACGTCACAGGCGTCCCGCGCTAAGAAATTGCTGGCATTCTCCTGGTTTCTCCGCTTCTTTCGTCCCGTCAGTCTGCTCTCGGCCGGACGCCGGCAAGTGCCGAATATAGTCTCGCGATGCTGCGGTTCGATATTGTTTTTTTTTTAACTTTTTTATTCCAATCGAATGGAACTGACCGTCAACGTTTCGCAGATTCGGAAGAACTTCGGGAAGACCTCCGAAGAACCCATAAAACATCCCTCAAATAAAACTTGAATCACACAGTTCATTTTCCATTTTCAAGTCAAACAACTTTTATTTTAAACGATTTTTTTTTTTTGATAATCCCTCCGTATTCGTAATATTTAAATTTATCACTGTAGGTAGTCCAGCATATTTATATGCACATGTATACAGTGACGAAATTATTAAAGATTGATAAAACATGATACGTTCGATGTTTCGAGAATTGCATCCGTCCGTCCTAATGCTGATAACGAAACTAGACGCGAAGTCCGTTCCAGCAAATTGCGACGTTTACATGCGCGCGCGGTCGTATAATTTGCTGAAAACGGATTAACGATAATGATCGCGCGATTACCGACGACGAGCGCGCCTCGATTAATAACGGCGATATTAAACATCCGCGCTAATTGGTCGCATTACTCCGGACTTACTATTCCGGCAGCTCCAATTTGAAATGTTATTGCAAATCGCCACGCGACACAGTCAGCCTGCCTCGGACCTAAAAATGTGGACGCACGAGTGCGTCAGAAATCTGGCGGTACGTCATTAAATGAACGCGCGCGAGTGATCGGTCCGACCTATTATATGGTTATACTACTTAGAAGCGAAAACACGTACCTATATATCCATGTGCAACGATTATTTCGGGCTCTTGAGCAAACATTTTGTTCGCTGCTATCATTCTCCGTCATGCTTCACCCGAATTTGAAGGTACAGCCAAATACTAGTGCTGTTAACATTAAAAAATCATTTTTCACAATGTTTCCCAACCGCCCACCTTAAATCCGAAAATATTCGCATGTACTTATAAAAATTTCGTTGCTCGACAATGCAAAGCGACGCACAGAAATCGTTGCACGGCCGGACGACTGTGTACGCCTAAAATCATCAAGATATGAGCGCGTGTGTAAACAACCGCCGACATTTGTACCGGCACTCGTACCAACGGACGGACACAAACTGGCAATTACAAGAGCCACCCTTCTCAAGAGCAGCCGCGCGGCATCGTGCCAAAGCGTCGGGCGCGGAAAAATTAATTCTTCAACGTCGACGTGCCGCTGACGTTATCGTTGTCGAAAGCTGATATTTGACGATGAAAGCTAGCCAGCACTGCCGGCATGACAAGGCCCGACTCCGTCATATCGCACTTGTCTCGGGTTATCGATTGCAGCCCCCCAGCAGCTGTCGCCGCGGTCTCATTTGAGGCAACATTCCGCGAGTTGTTCGCTCGAGAAACATCTCGCCCCACTGTCTCACTCCTTTTTTCCCACTCCGCTTAGTTCTTCGTCTGACTTCCGTCGCTGGCTGTAGACAAGTTAAAAGAAACACTGCGGAAACTCTGCTCACCCTACTCGCGGCCGTTATTAAATGTTTCTCCCGTGGTTCGAGACATTTAATACTGAAGCGCAGCGGGATAATTTAAGTATTTAATGTTGAGGATCGCGTTGGTCATCTGTTTAAAGATGACGTTATTGCGCTGAAAGGCCGGTTGAGGAGAGTTTAGCGGAGGAAGTCCGTTTAAAGTACGGAGACTGCCGACTACGATTTTGGTAGACTTTACGAAGTCTAGACGGACTCTCAACGCGATTCTCGAGAGAGAGCTCACGGGATCCTGTTCATAGACCTCGCTTTCTTGGCAAGAAAGAGAGAATTTGCCGTCTTCTTATGCGCGCCGTACCTAAGTGTACTGCGGATTTACTGTGCGCAGAGTCGTCTGTGTCAAAAGTTCGCTTTTTCCAATGTTTTCTCATTCTCTATTGCGAGGTCTCGATACAGAAATACTAAAGCCAGGCATGATTCCTTCTTTGACAGCCGCTCGTTCTCCGTTTTGTTCTTCATTCCACGTAAGCGAATTAAAATTTGTCGTCTTACGTGCACTGCGAAATTTATTGTACGTCGTCTGTGGCAAATTTTTGTAATGCTTCTTGATTTTCTTTCTTTTGCCTCGATAGAGAAAAATTCAGGCCGTAATTCTTCCATTCGACAACCGCTCGTTCCTTGCTCCACACGCACGAATTAAAATTTCAATATTTTCCCTGCGACAGAAAGATCCGAGACACTGGTAATTCCGCGGAAAGGAAGGCTTCTTGCGAAAATTTCATCCGTGTACTCTCGTGGGAAACGTCGGGCGAAATGAGAGGAGGAGGGGAAGACTGGTACAAGTCGGCATAATTGGAAAGGACTCTGCGAGGGCGGTGGAAGGGGGAGAAAAAAAGGAAACGTCGCGTTTCCCATCTGTTATTTCTTCATTTTCGAAAATATCGCGAGACGCCAGTGGCGCGCGGCCGGATTGAAAGCTCCGTCAACGTTATTTTCCCCGTCGACGGCGACGTCGTTATGAAAGACGGACCGAAGTAAATATTTATTGCGGAAATATTTTTTTCCTCCCGCCCACCTCGCTCTCTCGCCATTACCGCGTCAGCTGTCTGCCTCCCATCGAAATTGCGTCTGCGTCTTGCCGATCGACGTCGGACGAAAACGTCCCTCTCTACGTCCTCCTTTTATCTTTCGATACATTTCTTTCCTTTTCGATTCTCAAAGACGCTCTATAGCGTTCATTACTCGCGAACTTGAACTCGAACGTCTTTTTATTCCGATCTTTCAAAGGAATCTGTAGCATTTATTAACCTTGAACTCGATTCACACGAGATCGAATCTCTGGTCTCGATTTTTGCAGAGAATTCTACATCCCCCGAGTACATGAAGGTTGGAAACGTTCGATAAAACGCGGATACTTAAATATCCAACTGCACCATCCCGGTTTACAGAATTGTAAACCTTCGACAGTAGCGCGGCTGGCTCGCGCACGACGTACACGTGATATTGCTTACGCTCGAATATTCTTCCGATGCAAAAGAAGGGCGCTGGATTATGGAGTCTCGTTCGCCGAAATTGTGCGATTGAATTTATTTTGATCGGAACGCGCGCGCGCGCGCGGATGTATAAAAAGGCCGGACGAGGAAGAGGAAGCGATGAGGAAGAGGGGGCGGTCGGCTGTACGAAATGAATTGATCGAGGCAACTCGGTTCAACGTTCCCTTGACTGATTTGATTTATCGGGACTCTTGATTTATCGGCCGGCAGCTACTGTACCGCGTTCCGCGCCGTGCTATTCTGTGTCCCAGTATACTGGCCTGTACTCGAAATTTTATTCGCATTCTAGCTCCCGCCGTTTATGAATCGGCTTTCGAGAGCTGAACGGCGGTCCGTGTGTGCGGCGGGGTGATATCATGGGATTGGGTAGTCGTAGACGCTTGCTGGTAACTGTTTTAGGTGCAGTGCGGACGAAGAAAATTATATTGGATCGGTGTAAGTCGGTGTGCACTTCTCGAGGGAGTATCATCAGTGGTGGAGTTGAATCAAAGTGTTCACTCGGTATAGATCGATTTTTTTGAGATTTTCATTTAGACCACTTCTGTAATCAAGAGGACAAATTACAGTGTTAGAGGCAGATTCGTACTGTAAACAGTCGCATTTCGTGCGCACGAAGAAGAGAAAATGATGAATATTGAGAATTGGAAAATGACGAAACAAGAACGAGAAAGTCGGAGAGCTAATGGAGTTCGGTGTGTAATTAGCTTTCTTCGACGCACTGATGCTTTTCGCGGTTGTGTATTCCACGATTTTTGCCGCCCCGTAGTCAGCATTGTTCGAAAGGGCGCGTCGCGCACGCAGCGAGCCTGCGTCATTTTAATCGACGAAAATCAGTGGCAATTGGTCCGAATGCCGCGCCTCGTTAAAGCGGCCGCTCGTACGGACGGAATAATTTAATGTCGCCAGCAGTGCGGCCAACTGCGACGCTCGAATTGTGCATGGCGCAAAAAACCGCCCGGGATACCGTGGCCAAAAAGCTTTATGTAGGGCAGTCGCATATGGTATCCTTTGCCTATAGCCATCGCAACGGAATATAATAAAGAGAAATAGTTTCTGAGAATAGAGGACTGCCTCTTCGGCGAACTCAGCCAATTCTGATTTACGTTCGATCAGAAACGTAACCCGATATCGATGATGGCATGACGTACAATGAACGAAGTAAAAAAAAAAGTGAGACAAAAAAATTGACGCGCACTGAATTAAGCTATCGCTATCTTTATCATTCTTACTTTCATTAATTTTTCTTTACTCTTGTCTCTTTTGTTCACAATGAATTTTCCCGTGAATGAATAAATGAACAAATGATCGCGAACGACGTCACGCTCGTTACGGATTACATACACTGGAATAGAATCAAGATGAATTGTTTCTCAGACGAAGGGACTGTTTTTAGGCTTTCTTCGCCGAAGCCAGCCGAATGTGATTTACGTTCGGCCAGCGATGTAACCCAACATCCACGCCGGCAACGTATCACGAAACGAACGAGTGGGGCAAAAAAAAAATGACGCGCACTAGATTATCGCGAGCGATATCGCACTTGTTACGGGTTATCGACCGATCGCATCGAGTATCATCCGTCAGCCGCAGCTCCCTTTCTCTCTCATTTCACCCTTTTTGCCTTGCCGCTTCTCTTTCTACGGCTCCGCGCCGGTTTGCTGACACTTTTGCCGTCTCGCTCGAAAAATATTTCATCGTTTGTCGGATTGGATGCGGTGGACATGTTTTTATGCGTCTCGTCTCTCCGTCCCACGCCAACCCCCCTTTTCTCTCACTCTCTCGATCCCTCTCACTCCCCTTTTTCTGCAACAGTCGATACGGCCAAAGTAGCAATGACGGTCCTACTCCCGTCGGGGCGGATTTTTTACAAACCGAATTGTCCTGGACGAATTGAATGTTTGTCGGGAGCCGTGCGCCGACCTTGATAACGAATTAATGGACGCCAGTCGTTTTACGTTTTAAGTGACCTTCGGGCGATATACGGGCCGAAGTGATTTGAGGGGTGAAAAATGGGAAAAAATCGAGGAGCCGCGCTCGCGTGCTTTTCATTGTTTCCCACCGACTTTTGGGATAACGTTCGACGCGTTCGTGCGGTGCTCGCTGATGGTATGACAGTGTTTTATGGGATCTCATTGGGAATCAGTGCATCATTCATCAGCCCACGATTTTCGTTTTTTTTTTCTATACAACTCAGACAAAAAACAATATAAGTCGATTAACAAAGGCCGTTTAAACCTACTTAGCATCGCAACAAAATCGACTCGTTTCTTAAAATCTAATCTCAGACCTCAAAAAAAAACATTATTTTATTTAAAATTTGTACACACATATTTATTATCGATACTGCATGTACCGAAAATGTTTAGAGGGAGGCCTAAAAACTGAATTGCGTCTGGGGTCTGCCAATCGCCGAATCCGTTACTGCTACTTACACTTACGCGTCGCAACAAAAAACAGCCCTGAGCTCGCAGGAATGCACGTGCAAGGGAGGAGGCATATACATGTACCTGGCTTCGATGACATAATTCACGGCGTACACATCGAGTGGTGATTCGAAAGGGGGTTGAAGGAGGTTGATACTGAGGGGTGTGGAAAGAGTAAAAGAGAAGAGAAAGGAAAGAGGATCCTGTTTATTTCCCCGTTCCGAGGGCTTACTGGCACCAGATTGGAGGCCGCGACTAAAATGGATAGAGAGAATGAGAGCGAGTGAGTGAGTGAGTGAGAGAGAGAGAGGACGAGGAAGGGGTGGATGGAAAGAGGCGTTGTCGGGTAAAGATTGCGGGATTACGGTCGACGGTGTATTTCGTTGATATCGCTGGCCCGCCGCTACCCTTTTTTATTGTGTCGTACTTCTCTTTCTATACGTTCCCAACCGTAAAAGCACTCTTCTTTTTCTCCCTCTGTCTCCAGCCTCCCCCTTTACTTTCTCTTCCTTCTACTTTCCCATGTCTCGTCCCCTACCTCGCTCACTTCTATTTATTTTTCTCTCATTTCTTCCACCTCTGTGTTTACGTCTCTCTTTGTCTCACTTTACTTTTCCTCTCGCCCGTGTCGCTCCCTCTTTCTCTCACTTTGTTCTTCATTATTCCCTTCTCTCTCTTATGGCCGCGGTCGCTTGGTCGATTTGTTAATTTGCGATGCAAGTGGTCCTGCACAACGTGGCGAAGGGCGAAAAAAGGAGAGAAAAAGAGAAAGCGAATGGGACGACCAGAGAACCTCTCTCTCTCTCTCTCTCTCTTTCTCTCTCTGTATTTTCTCTATTTCACTGTATTCCAATCTATTCCAACGTGCTTCCTCTTACCAGACAGCTCGCGAACTTCTACGGTTTACGAATAACGGCGCTCTCGCTTCGACCTTTTCATTTCGCGTCTTGCTGCTAATTGTCAGATTACAGAGAACGAACGGATTGCGCGGACTGTCGAGACGAGTTTAATTATTTTTTCCATAACGCAGGACTTTTTTGACTGGGAAACTGTACGAAGAATGTTGCTATCTAGAAATGTTAGGCAAACTTGTCTTTCGAAAGTGTAGCATGTGTTATTTTGGAGAACTCGATTTTTGGAATGTGGACCAAAAATTCGTAGACTGCAATTCGATGATGGAAAACTGATGAAAAGTTACTTGGCACAGGAAAAAATGTCTGCACGTTATCGAGCTCACCCGGTAGGTGCGCGTGTAAGAGGGCACGACGGAAAGAGTACACGAGAAACCTCACGGTGAAAGACAGAGTCTCGGTGCAGGAAGTGCGAAGTTTATGGTTTACAGATAATGGGGGTTAAGTGCTTTCTATTTGCGTCCTTTTCTGGATTTCACTTCTTCCGCCGTTTCCCGACCGCCTCCTTTCTATTTGCGTGCATCTTTCTACGTTCCTTTTTCTGCATTCGTTTCATTCTCTTTCGCCCCCTCTGCATACAGAGTGTCCCGTAATTCGTGATATATTCCACAATTAGAGAATTACTAAATTCAACCGAGAAGAGGGTGCCTAATTATTAACATGAAAACGATTGAGATGCATTATGAATAATGCATATGAAATATGATTCCGGTTCGTCAATTACGGTTTTATACAGGACAGGAACAACATATACTTTTTTTCATATTTTTAAGATAAATTTTTAAAACTTTCAAGAATGAACTGAAATCAGAAGTTTGCAATACAGATTCTTATTTTATACTCGTCCACGCATGTATCAAAGGGATAGTACTCATAAATGAATAATTAAATAAAGAAATAAAAATCAAAAGACACGCTGCCAGTTGATGATCAGTATCCCTTGAAATGGCCCGTAATAAAGAACGGAAATACAGTCGACAGTCATGAAAAGGAATGACTAGGGCAACGTTTCGCCTTTATGACTCGAATAACGCTCGGAGGTACGATAAATTTAGTTAAACTGCGGCACGCGAGTCAAAAGAAAGAGACTCCGATTGCCGGCGCCGTAAGTGCGAAGTTTATGGTTTACAAATAATGGGGGTTAAGTGCTCGCTCTTTAGCCGATACGCCTCGTATCGTCCTCCACCCCCGCGTCCCCACCATCTTCTCCACCGCTTCCTTCCTTCTCAGGTTTCTCCAGTCGAGCTCCGCACCTACTTCTCCCAACATTGCCGGATGTATTCCCCGTTACGTACGCTGCCGACTACCAAAGCCGAAGATACAGGGCGTGTGGGTGCACTTGCGGCCAGCGCACAATGGCACAAACTTCTTTTCCTCGTCGCAGGGACGAGAATAGTTTGCGTCCTTCTTCTCTCCATCCTCGCGAATTTTCATTAGTACGCGTCGCTTTCCAGCTACACTGTGGAGGCGTGTGTAAAGTAGCTGAGTGATTTGAAAATTCGTGTTCTTGGTACAGGGAATTAAGTGTGTTTCGTAATTTACGTGTACTCGAGTGCATGAGTGAATTTTTATCGGAGAATGTAAGAATAAGGACAATGGCGGCGCGATTATTGTTGCTCATGGCGACAGGTGCCGATGTATTTATGGCAATATTTTTTACAGTCCAAGCGCGGATTCCTCGGTACACGCGAAATGGAGAGATTCAGTAATGACGGTCGTTCCGAAAGAGTGTGTCCCACAAAAATGTTCCAGTCATTTTCCTTTCCACCGTCGTCGACTCTCATTACGATGAGTATCTCAGCGTAACTTCGTTTCGCGTCCCGCTTCCGTGAAGGCGCAGCAGGAAAATGACGCGTAGCGCATAACGCAACGGTGCATAAGTGATGCAGAGTATTGTCAGTCGAGAGTCGGCGAGGCTCATCGGAATTATTAGTGCATACACGATCGATGCACAGGGTGATCTAATCATTCCGATAAGCGCATTCATTCTGTGAACTATAATTTACGCGCGGCAAAAACATGTTTAACGTTTCTTTAATAACATTACAGTCGAAAGAATTTGTCTATCAATCATTAACAGTGGCTTTTATCGAAGTTAGTAAAAATTTAAAAATTTTCAAGATATTCGGAGCACCCCGTATACATCGTATGTCTTACTCGCGCTTGCACATAAGCCACTGATTTCGAAAATTCGATTTCATCCCTTCTCGACTTATGAAGCCGCTGAACGCGTAAATTCGAAAATTGTCATTAATTTCGGAGCACCCTGTATACATCGTATCTCTTACTCGCGCTTGTATATGGGCCACGGGTTTCCACCTATCGACCCTTTAAACGTCGATGCGCGTAAAAAGAGACAGCGAACAAGAGGGAGGGGGGGTAGGGGGTGAAGACAAAAGGGGCGAAAGAAAGAGATAGTCGAAGGAAAAGAGAAAAAGCCGGCACTCGTGGCGGGTATTAATGCGCGGAACGTGCTTCACGCTGACCGCGTTCGCTGTTCTATCAGATTTTCCGCGCCAATGAATGCGTCTTCCCTCCCTCAGTTTGCTTCGGGGATGAGGGGAAAAAGGAGGAGTGGGTTTGCGCGGCGAATGAATCGCGATGACTTTCGCCTGGCCGTTCGACACAGAATTTGATATCTCTCAATTTTCGTCCGTTTCCGCGCTTCCGCACGATCCGGCGCAGGAATAATCTGTTTCTTGCCGCCGACGTCACTCGTGCCCACGACACGCGCGTCCTCGCTTTCAAGTCAAAACGTCGTTTCTGAATTTTCCACGATTTTCAGACGCAAGCTTGTTCTGGGTCAGGCTGGCAAAGACACGGAGTCTTTTGTGTTTCCTGAAAAGGCGCAATTTTTTTCGATACGACGTTCTGACTTAACGGACACGACACGCCTTCTTTACGTTTCTGTCGATACGTCCGGCTGACCAGAGAAATTCGCAGGACTTTGTTAAGGATATCGTACGGAAACGGGCAGCAGACAAACTTCTTGGCTGACCTAATACTGGGTAATACTACTTTCGGGCAGCAGCGGTTGCTTTCAATTATTTCACGTGTAATATGTATTCGTTACTGCTTGACGCGCTTAGTCAAATTCTTAATGACGTGTCTGCTTCCCTATATGCAATTTCGCACCCCCCACATTAGCATCCCCTATATTCTAAGGAACACCTCTATGGATAAACCGTTCATAATGCGCACGCACACATCCATACATTTTCTACGTACGCCTTATCTACTTACGCACACGTCGGCGTGTACATACTTAACTGCTGGTACATAGACGTATCTGTGATGTATGCATACGTACGTGTGTGTCTGCTCGTTCAGTCGTATCTCGCGATAAACTAGCGACGTTGAAGACGGTCGACGTTCACGCAGATACGTTTCAGGTATTACAGAGACGCGTCAACGTCGACGCAGAATCCTGGCTAACGGCCTGTGAAAGTACCAGCTAGCAATAGAAACCGCGTCGCCATTCAGATGCGTCTGTTCTCGCTCTTGCAAATATAATAATTTGCCGGCCTCGCGCTGTTCAGAAGTCTCGTCTAAACATTCACGTTTTCGTCTTGCAAAAAGTGAAATCATCCGACGTTAATTATACGATCGGTACCGTTTCAAGAAATATTTCGCGATCTAGACAATTATTTCGGTATTTCAGAATGACATAACTAATTTAATCGAATAATAATCATTAAATATATTATACGTTTTATAAAACAATATAATTAACGATTACATGAAATTATTCGAATTCCATCAAAATCGTGTAGCAGCACGTTCTAATCAAATTCGACAGCTCCGCCGCGATCTTCACTCGACTCCCGTGACATCTGTCGCAGCCGATGAATTATGCACGGTGTTTGAAATACAACAGAATAAAGATATCTCTGACCCGACGAATATTGGCGAAAGAGGTATCCGGGCCAATTCGGAATGTCGTCCGATCGATCCGCAATTAACGACAGCGCGTCCTCAAGTGCTGCCCCCCTCTCGAAAGTGAGCCAATTAAAATGTTCCGCAGAACTTTTCCGGCTCGTCGGCGATTTCCATTGAACGCAACGAAACGGTTTTCTCCTAACCAATCTCGTCCGCTGTCCGCAGCCCGGTCGACGCCTTTTTCTTCTCATTCCAGCCTGCATCCGGCCCCACCCACGCTTCTCCACGTCTCCACCCTCCTCTTTCCTCCCCCGCGACACGTTGTCGAAGCACACGCTGCAGGCTACGCCGACAAAATATGACACACGACTGCGAGAGTCGGTGCGCGGTAAAAAAAGATTGAACGAAAAAGCAAAAAAATAAAAAGAATCAATGATTCATTTATTCCCGAGGAACGAAACAGCAACATCACCGAATTACAGGACAATCAATCTCGAACCAGCAACTCCCGCCTCAAACAAAGTCCGACGCCCGCCCACCCCCGCGCCCTTCCACAGACACATTCATTTGTAAACGGCCGCTGACGCGCGCGCGCGGTCCACTCAAAGTGGAGAAAAAAATAATTAATGAATACCGTGGCCATTGTCGCGTTCGCCTTCGCGTGATGGATTGTGACGCGGTTATCGGATGTGTGAAACGGCCTGTGCGTGTGGCGTACGTGTTCCTGCGAGGGGCACTGTGTGCCGCCGACGAAACATTTATAAAACGCCGACGATGACGAGCCGATACTCCAAGCGAAATTACGCTCGGCCCGGCTCAAATGCGAATTCGTTATTTCGACGATGGCGGTTTAATGTCGAACGTGACGAGAATCGCGGCTGACAGCTCGTCGGGCTCGTTAGATCGTAACGAAACGATGGTTAAAATACGATGAGTCGAGGAGGGATGGGGCAGGCGGTTGCGAATGGCAAGGCGAAATTTTTGGGATTAACGTCGGGTGGCGCGGATGATGAGATGTGTAATTGGTGCGGATTGTAACGTGTTGGACGGGCGCGGGCAATTTTATTCGGGATCGTTTCGGGTGGACGCTTGTCTGCTGTCGACGTCTTATTATGTAACGAGCTGTATTCGTTGCGACGTTGGTTGCTGTTTAAAATTTAGTATTATGAAATTTACGGGTTTTATTTAAATTATCAGTTAGTGGTTATGATATGTAGCAATACATGTAGCAATAATACGGTTACTTACAAGTATGTGCTACTTTATATTATATATTAATTATCTTACAACGAAGATAGAGACAGCTTACAAATAAACGTCTGCAGAAAGACAAATACCGAGACTTAAAAGATGCCCTTAACAGAGGTAGAGGAAGGAACGAGAATTGTCGGCAAAGAGAGAAGTTCGAAACTTAAACACGCGAATTTGTCCGGAAATCCCTGGATCGTATGTAACGGCTCAGGATGGGGTCTTACAGTATGCGAACTATAATCCAGAATGGATCTCGCTCACACGTTGCTACGTTCGCCCGATACTTGCGCGCACTTTCGCGCGAGGAAAGAAGTTTGCGATAAAAGCTGCCATAAACGCGCCGCCGAGTCTGTAACACATTAACTGCCACGTCGGCTATATATGACTGACAGCGGAGAACAGCTCCTTTTCATTATATATTATCTCCTATCTACTGCCGTCAGCCGAACATTTTTCCCTAATTTTCACGATCACAAATAATGGATACATTTAAGTTCATAAATTCGCATTTAATTTTTCTCAAAATATCTTTATTTCTTTTCGCGCGGCCGTCCGCATTTTCATAACTTGGCGCCATTTCGTTTATAACTCAATTTCACGTACCACGCCTTACACTCTCAACAAGCACTGTCTCACAAAAAACGTACGCTTCGAAAAAAAAAGTCAAACAAAACACCAAAAAGTATTATTTCCCTCCAGCCTCCGGCGAGATTCATTCAAAATTCCACACGCCAGATTCGTCGAAGGCGCCCGACGATAAACCTTAACATTAAACCTTGTCAATCAACCTCCTCGTGCCAGCGAAACATTTTACACGATAATCACCCGAGCGGAAAAACGCCGAAGGCGCGACTGAAGTAAGGTTCAATAGCTCGCATGACGAATATTACCGCTTCATCCGCGCTCGGCCGAAAAACACTCCCATTCAGACTCGTGTAACGCATGTTAGCGAGGCGGAAAACACTCCTCATGCGGGCGCACTACAGCGACGGATTAAATTGACATGTAAATGGGCCGGTGGCGTTCGAAAACGCTGAGAATAGTTTTCGTCCACCTGCGCGCCCGAGCCGCCGGTCCCGAAGGCGCAAAAAGCGGATATATTTCGCTGAGCTTAACCGATATAACTGCCAAAACGGATCGCGCTTCGTGGCGCGCGACAGAGAAAGAAGGACGACAGGACTGCGGGACGAGGACGGCGAAAGTGGAGGGAAGGTCAAGAAAAAGCGCGCCAGACACTAATGCGTCTTCTCTCTCGGCGAGTAAAACGAGAAGGGCGGGGGTGGCGGGGGCTGAGGATGGGGGGGGGGGGCTGGAAGGGGAGGAGAGCTTTCTTGCTGGCTTAAATAACCGTCGAAAGTAGCGCGGTATGCAGCAACAGTATCAGCGACGCAGAAACGCTGCTGTCGTTACTCTGCAAAACAGCGGTAAGTAGTGCTAGCAAGGCATTCCGGCGACGTGCGGAGAGGAAAGAGTGTACGAAGTAACGTGCGATATGCAGAGATGGGTGCATCTTGTTGCTGACGATTCCGTAATGATTGTTCGGTGTTAGATAATCGTATTTTTTCAAATTTCGCAGAACTTTCATTGAAATTTATAGATCGGAGATATTGAAAACGGAGCAGGTAGTATAGCAAGATGTCAAATAATTAATTTTGATTCCTTGGTAGTTTCAACACTGTAGTGTTCTATTTGACGGTAAGGAAAGAGCTATACTTCAATGTTTAAAACTATCATTGAGTACTCGAAACGTTACTTACAAAAAACAGATTCGTCAAACATTCATTTGGAAGTGCTGTTCTGCATGGAACGTTGATGAATTCCGTAGAGTATGGAAAAGGAGGCGTCTGCCGAACAGTTAAATAGGAATCGAGAGGAACATAGACACGAACATAAATACGGGGAAGAAGGTAGACGAATATATATACGCGGGAAACGGGCGTATGAAGTCGAAAAGAGACGGAATGAGACGCAGAAGGAGCGGGGTGGAAAGAGTAGGGTGAGAGATAGAGGCGGCCAAGTGACACGGCCCTGTTTTAGCCGCTCCAGCCACTGTCAGTGGCAAGAAACAAAAGCCCTACGGCAGCCAGCCCCAGGGTCGAGATAAAATGGAAATGTATGTAGCGAACGTTATAGCTATGTGCACGGTACATGCCGCCGTATGTATCCATTCGCCTGTGTTAGTTGCGACTGCCGCATGTACTGGAGATATTTCGAAAGTTCTTCACGCGATACTTTTCTTTCGGCGGCACATTGCGTCCGCGGAAATTCGTTTACTGGTGTACAACTTTTATCAGCTGCGAACGGCTGATAAACGAGACGCCGATCGTCGGAGTCTATGGGACTTGGTTTTCGAAGTGGTCTTCTTCTCGTCTGGCAATGAGAGCGGTTCGTTGGTCACATCGAATTATACGTGTTTTGTATGGAAATTAAAACGTCTCATATTTTGAAATGATTAAATTAAGTAAATTTTAAATCTTGGTTTTTTTGGACAATTTTTGAGATGGTTTAAAAATGAGATGTCATTGTTACAGAATATGAGACAACTCGTTTTGTCCGCTCTAGTGTTTGTGATGTTGTTAGTGATGTAGAATTTGTAAGTGTACCCGGCCTACCATTTACGCGCACTGGCTTCCACTCTCCCGTTACTAAATTTAATTTAGAACGTTGTAACATTCATTCCGGCAAAGCATAATTCCCCACAACAGCGCCGCGCGCTCACGCACATTACTTTTCTTCCCGGCCGCGACTAAAACTTCCTAGCTCCGCGTAAAGGATGAAAGGCACATAACGATAATTAATATCAGCGGAGAAGAAGTGTCGTACAGCACGGTGAGTTTACAAAATTAGAGAGTTCCCACTGACGAGGATATCAAAACCGACGTCGAAACGTTTGGCTCGCCCTTTTAACGAAGCTTGTATGAAACATTCAAGACAAACATTACAACTACCGAAGGGTCAAAGTTAACCGTTTCCCATATCTTCAAACAATCGCTCATTTTTAAATCATCGTATTCTCCAAAATTAATATTCATTACATGAATTCACGGGAATCATTCCATACGTATTCTCCAATTATTTCCCAACATAACATATTATGCTAAATGAAACTTGACGCAACAAGCATCGCTCGTCGTACGAGCGCAAGAATTCGCGCGATCCAGCGACCACTCGTCCATAAAGCTGCGATTTCGTATCTACGACGTCGGTTTTTCGCTTTATCGCGTTGTGGGTGGGTATAATTTTTTTTTTGTGCAGCTCCCGTCGTTTCAGGCGGTAAAAAAAAATGGAGCGTCTCATCGATCGAGAGCAGTTCGTCGAGCGGCGACAATGAAAGGGTTGACGGCACTTGCGTCATTAGAGGGAGCGCGAGTTCTGCTCCCTCGTTCGATCCTTTTTTTTCGCGCGCGCGCGCGACAACGCACGGCAAGAAACAACGGATAACAATGTCGGGCGGCGAGTTTGGAAAAGAGGAAGGGACAAAACGTTATCGCGCACGCACCCCCGGTACTTTCGCCCTCTTTCACCCTCTCTCACTTTTCTTCACCCTCTCGCAGGACTGCGAGAGGGTTCGACTCTTTCTTGCGTGCGCGCATGGCTGTCTGGGAAAGTTTTTCGGACGAACGTAGCGTGGATGACGAATCGATGTTCAGGAAAATTCGACAGGAGACGTTGTCGATGTTTTGACCCTTTAATGCCGACTTTAAGGACATCGAGAGTTAGGAGTAGACTTTTTCACGATTTTGTTCACATTTTTTCATTATCTTCGGCTCTGGTTATTTACAGTCATTTATTTCTTTATTTTCATACATTTTGTTCTTCGCTTTCGACTGCCAGTTTTATGAAATATTCGTAGTCGAAGTCTTAAAGAACGTTCAGCTACAAGTGATTCCATATTGATTCTCGTCGACCGTTCTAAGGCTTGAGAACACAAAAATTGTGTTAAACTAGCGCGAATTGACGGTTGTACTAATTTACTGCGAAAGTCACACACTTGCAGCCGCATTCAAGCGGGAAATCGTATCATCCCTTGTCTCATTCAGAGAAAACCGCACGCGTTTCTAAAACGAGCCATGAAAGCCTCGAACACAATCGCAACTGCGTATTATTAGCAAGACGTTTCGAGGCAAGGACTACGAGCGTGCCCCGTATGGATCCTCCCACGCACGCGTGTATGGGTCGCGCACACGTACGTACGCGCGCCTCTAATTGATGTCCCGCTTTTATTACGCAGCTGCGAAACGGGCCGCGTACGTCTTTTGTACTCGCGGAAACGTCGTCTCTACGTTCTAATTTCTGCGCTCAACGACCCCTTTCCCATTTTCTCGCTATTTCTGATACCTACTCCTCGCATGCACGATACGCTTGATATTCTTGACTGTCACGGTATTCGTGCGACTCTGATATGCATCCGCGTTTTTATGCGTCGACATTGTTCCAGTGAATTTTATAACTGCTTTTCTTAATTCATGTATCTGTATAGTGGGAGCATGAACACGACGTACTTGATATTTTTGACTTGTTCTAAGAGAGAAAGAGTCCCATAGAACATTTACTAGGCAATATATCCACTTGTTATTTTATGTCACGAGAACAGAGAGACGAATGCAAAAATATTTTCCGCAGCTGGGTCAATATTGATTTCGACATATTAATAATATGTCATATGTTCCAGTGGTGAGTAACGTACAAAACAATGTTCCCAAATTGTTGGTCCTAACACGAATTTTTATCAAGTGTATCTATATCGAAAAATTCGAGCTGATACAAAAATATCGTGTTCACTCTAACGTTTACTTAATTCCGTCGCACGACGAGCTTAGCACACCATTGTCTTTCATGTTTCTGAATCTTCGTTAAGCGAGGCTCTTCCTTAGTTCCTCGCCCCGTCACTGACGTGTAAATGAAAATTTATACAGCTCATTTTACGGGCTCACGTGTGTGTGTGCGCGCACGTGCTCAGTGATTTTTAGCACGGAAGCGGCCAGTCGATATAGTTCGAGGGAACGATGTAGTCCGTAACTATATGTGCGGCGGAGTTTCGTGCGTGTAATTGAAAATTTTACGACGTGTCTCGGAGGAAAGTGACGTGGTACGAGGGCTGCTTTAATTTGCAATCCACCCCAACTTCCACCCCTTCTCATTCTCCCCTTCGTTCTCTTTCCGTCCCTCTACCGCTTTCCTCGTGCAAATTATCACTCTTCTTTCCTCAATTTTCTATCACTCACCGTTTCTAATATTTATTTATTTAAGTGATTCTTTTAATTTTTCTTGTATTTTAACGCGTGTGTTTTTTTTTCTTTTCTTCTTATCCGCTCCCTCGCTTATTTCTTGTACTCTATTTTTTGATTCGTGTATTTATATTCCATTCTATGCAAGTATCTTATTAACTAATGGGTCTATCCCGTGAATAAATGAATAAATAAGTAAATAAATTACTCTCCATCCTTTTCTCCACTTCTCACCTCTACATTCGTTGCTTCCACCTCACTCCGCCTTCGATCCTTAACCACCACTTTCTTACTCCTCGTCCTGTCCACCGTTCATTCACTCGCTCCTCGTTCTGACTCCATAAATCTCGGACGTTTAAGGTGGCAGATAGTGTATACAATGCATATTTCATCCCGCATAATAAATCGCGGCGGCGCGCGCTGCTGGGCGCGCAACGGCGAGCCTTTTAATTAAAATTCAGGTCGGCCGTAATCAGGAAATAATAATTTTTACGCGAGCCCGCGCCCGACACCTTGCATTATCGTCTCGCTCTATGCTAAACCTCTTAGCGCGTACGACGCTCGCCGGACTCTTTATCGGCGATTTATATACGCTAATAATTTTTCGTCCGCATCGCTTTTAATCCGCCTCGAATGCGCGACCCGCGACATATTTTACTGTCACCCGCGTGCCTGACATGTTTGTTGCAAAATAATCTTGACGCCAAAGTTCTGCGTGCACGTGCTGCGGGATTTATTATATTTTTCTGGCGTACTTCGGTGTGCTTATGATAATAAGAGGAGAGACGGCATAATCTTTGTAGCATTTAATCAAGCAGAATTCTCGACGTTAAGACGACCTGCGTGCGAAGAGGGCTGTTTTTGGAATATTTGAAAATTTTCATTTTCACCATTGCGCTGCGCTTGCTGTGATACGGTCCGCGATAATCATGTCGTGCTTACGACGAGGAATGTTTCAATAATTCCGCGGAGTTACGTAATTGCAAAACGAGAACTCCGCAATCAAAGTCGACGGTGTCTTTTTTCACGGATAAACAGGTTAAACACGCCAATCCCGATGCCAATTTCGCAGCTCGACGACTTCGGAATGGCTGCCGACTTGGAAGTTCTTCGAAGGGAAGTAACGATAAGTAACGAGAAATAACGAGCGAAGAGTAATGGGTCCTGGCGCTTTCGTGTATATGTGTCGACGTACATATACGTAATGCTCCCTATTCGGTGATGCCAGCGGCAAGTTAGCGCTAAAATAAAAGTCGAACATGTAAAACAGATATTATCCACGCGACGCTCTATTCCTGAAAACAAGATCACACGTTTCCGTTCGCTCTCATACTCCATCAATTTCTCACTCTTTCACTGACTCTGATTATCATAAAAAAAAATGATAATTCATGTTCTTATTGCCTGAAATTTCATAGTTTGTCACTTTATTCCGGACTTTCACTCTACGTGTTTCCATTATATTAATTCAGTATTAACAGGTATCATTTCATGTTATACTTAGTTAAAGTTTAGTGTGAAACGATACCTGTTAATGCTCAATGTATCACATTAGACATGGTGTAAATTACCCTGATTATCCGACTATCTCACTCTCACGGTCTCTCGATCCTCTACCTTTGATTCGCTCACCCCACTTAGCCGCCCTCCCTTTATCCACTCCTCTTGTCAGATTCTAATTAGCACTCGCGAGCACTAATTGCAGCGGTCCGGGTGAAATAAGCCATTAAATTACGGAAGAAGTTCGGACGCGACGCGGAGCGGAGAGAACGGCATTCGAGAAATCAAAACCAAGGAAAGGAATGGAAAGTAGAAGTAGTAGCCGAAAAGGCAAGGGGTGGGAACGGTTCGCTCCCTCGCGCTGTCTCTGTGCAAAGTTTAGAGGGGTGAAAAGTTCGGTGTTATCCCGGGGGCAGAGATTGGTAGTCGAGACGCCGATAATGGACAAGCGCGATGAATTTGCCGAAAAGTTATGACGAACGGCCGGCTCGTCGTCGTTCCTGTTGTTCGCTTCGGGGTGAAAGTTGAGGGGTGGGTCCGAGAAAGTTGCCGGTCGCTGAGTGTATTGCCCTCTCGAGCCGCTGAGCGATGGATGACTCTTTTCTTGAAACACAGAGCATTCTGTGAGTTACAAGGGAGGCTAGACAAGTGTCCGGATCGAATTTGACGAGTCTTGAAATATGCCTTCTAGCATCGGCGTCTAAGAGACTCGTGTGTTTTTTAGCAGACTTCAGAAAAGGAGAGCGTTCTCTGTTTGATGTGTGTATTGTTATTTTCATATTTTCGGGCTGAAGCATCAGTTTGATATTGTGAGTAATTGTGTTGCGAGTATTGTTGTTCGAATGAGTGTTGCGTTTCTTGAATATAAAAATGCTTCGCAGATTGGAAAGGAGCAGGTATCTGCATTTAACGCTAAAAGAATATTCCTCTTCGATGGCAGAGCTTATTGCGACAATGTCAATTTTTTCGCACTTTGTTAACCGTAAAGGGGTTAAGGATCGCATTAATAGCCCATCTTTTACAACGCCAGGCGAATATTTTATGAGAACCCGCTCTGCCGTGCGATTTTATTTCGAATTAATGGTTCGATGCGCACTACGAATGTAACGGGGAATGAAAGGGTTTAATTTAATTTACGACCGAAAGTGATCGGATAACGGCAAGCTCGAATTCGCCGGCAAATCGACGAAGGATTTTGTTTCGGTAATTTTAATTTAATGCGTTTCGCTTTTAACGCCGAGATAAATTCGGCGGGCTGGGCGGAAGGCGGCACGGTTCATATAATCCCATATCAGACGAGTCTCTCATTTATATTTAGTTGCGCAAGCTGAAATTCAATGCCTTCGCCACACTACACACGATCGTTCGTAATCGCGCATTCTTTGCAAGCTTCCACCCCGAAGGCTGGGTCCATACGAGCGTTCAAAGTACATGTACCTCGCAACGTTGTGCACAGAAATGCATTATAATTAACCTAAACATACCCACGAACGTCGGATCTCGACGTCGACGCACGCAAATTTCTTTCCACCGCATTTACACCACAGACATCTAAAAACGTCCCATACATTTCAGGAAAACCAAACCACAACCGTGCCGCAAAAGAACAATAAAATGATCAAAACCCATAACCCTACAACGTTGATCATACGCGCGTACTTTTAACGCTCGTTCGTCCTCATCCTAACAACTTGATCCCACATTCACATTTCACGCTCGACATTGTTTGCCACACTGCCAGCGCGCAGCTCGTTTCCACCCGACCGTCGCACAAGTCTCGAACTCTATCGAGTACATCGACTCTGTTTAGGCCTATTCTCCGCCCTGCGAATAATTAATCAGACGGCGAGATTAATTCCATGCCGACGGCGGAATGGCTTCGTTCTCGGCGTAATACGAGCGACTCGTCGCTTGCCACGAGATCCACGAGACGCTTAACGAGATTTATCAGGGGCGGGAGTGGGGGTGGGCCTGATGACTTCGCCGCGCGACGATTTACGAGTCGGTATTTCACGTCGCGCGACGAGTTTCTTAATTTCGTTAAGGTCGTCCGCTCGTAGGTGGAGATCGATGGCGGGCTTGATTGAACATCCCCCTCCCCTCCCCCCCAACTAATAGACCACTCTAATTGCTGCGGGAGCCGGCCTGTAAATGTAATTTCTATGCCCAGTTCGAAGCGCGCGCGCGCGCGCGCTCCGTTATTAAACGGAACTCAGTGGCCGAAATGTTCGCGACGTGTCGATAGTTCGGGGTCCGACGGTGAATTTGAATGAAGTGCGGCGCGGAACGTGGAGGTCGGCGAGGAGTTCTCAGTATGTACTTCCGAGCGTGCATCGTAGGTACTCGAGATATTTATTGCGTCGCTCGAGGTTTCGTGTCGCGCGGAGTTAATGAAATTTGATTGAATCGATCAAAGCCGGCAAATTTGCCGTCGGAATTTCTAGCAAGCTCTCTTGACGAAAATAAGGCGCGCGGACGCGAATTGAAGTTGTGCGTGCTGAGTTCGAGAGCGACGCGATGAACGTATTCGGTCGCTGGTGCTTGGACTGAGTCGAATTCGTTATTGCGAATTCGATCGTCGTCGAACAATGGTGCCTGGGAAAAAGGATGGAAAATGAAAGCTGCTCCTCACACTTCGTCAGCGTCTCGCAATTATCGTGGCCCCGCGACAAGGAGGCTGCCATTGTCCTGGCGGGCGACAGTAATGTCGCAGCCGCCATTAAAAAAGATCCCGGCAACTCGTGTATATATGTACATATATATTTTACTGCTTTTTTCTTTCTCGCCTCCGTCTCAAGGCTTTTTGTTTTTCGACCACGTTCGCCGATTTCGAGCGGCCCGCCTGACCGTGCAATTTCGCGTCATTATTGTTATCGAATAAATTGACGGCCCTCTGGCGATCATTATCGCACTGCCGCGCGTATTACATGCACATTATCGCCGTTCCCTTCTCGCCGTTTCTATCTCGCTGCCCGGGGTGTCCTGAAGAGAGGGGGGCAAAAAACGAAGCGCTAATATGTTCGCGAACACGGCCGAAGGAATCGGCGTAAAAGTACGTGCTTGACTCTCTTTTATTCGAACGGATGAGGGTGATTAGTTAGTAACGGCGCGTTGCCACGAGGCCAGATTGCTGGTCGTGTAGTATTTGCGGGTAAGTTAATTTTTTAAGCCTGTAGGATGTATCGTTAGATTGTCACGGGGCTGGAATAGGTTTTACGGGATTTGTTGGAAGGGCTCAGGCTGTACGAGGGTTGAAAGGGCGTATAATGTCTGTTGAAGAAATAGATTGGTATTTATGTGTAAGGTCACGCGAGCGTAGATTTTATTATGTTTTTACGAGAAACGTTACAACGCATGTATTTTTAACGCTTGCGTGCCTCTAGTTTTACAATTAGAAAACAGAGGCTCCGATAAAAACCGGACTTCCATTAAAAATGGAACGGTTCAAAATCAATGCGTATCCCATCGTTCCCAGCAACGCGTCCAGCGCCGTCCACATTTTCATCCTCAGATCCCATCTAGAGATTCTGAAGTAGCCCAATCTTCACTTCCGCGCACAATACACGTTCACTTGCCTATCGATCGGTCGTCATGATTGAACGCGAACGAAAAGAAAAACGAGATGGCTGCTGGGCGTCGGTGGCAGAGGGGGGTGAAAAGGGAATGCAGAGGATGCAGAGACGACAGGGGGTTGAAGAGAGAGAGAGAGGGAGAGAGGGTGGTGCAGAAAGATTGTCCGCTGACGTCAGGAGCGACCGATGCTAATGTAATCGAGCACGTAGCGTGGAGTAATCCTCTGACCGAAAACTCCGAGGATCCGGAGTGCATAAGAGGGGACGAGAGGGGGTGGCAAGAGGGTGGGTGGAGAGGTAGAAAGAGAGGGGCCATGTTCTAATTGGTAAGTGACCTACGAATCGTCTCGACCTCGCAGCTAGACAGCCAGCCAGTGCATTTTCCTGCTACTTTATTGGCCAGAACTAATTGCACGCCGCGATTAGGCTCATTCTTCCACTGTGTTTCGTGCTTCCCTCTTTTCAACCGTCGTTTGACACTGTTTCGCGATTAGGAAAATTGGTTGGGCAAGCTTATGGGCAATTTCGTTCGGTGATCGTTCGCGGATGAACGATCCGTGAGCGAGTCGATGGTTAGTGTAATGTAGGACACGTACCGGACCTGTACAAAGTGGACCATGAGTCACGATAAAATTACCAATATTCAATAACATTCTGATTTACACGTTCTTCTTATTCATTTAGCTGTTTTTAATAATGTTCAAAAATAATCGTTACACTTAAATTATTAATTGCCAAATTCCGTTGACTGATCCTACTCCCACGAAAATCATACGTTCGACAACTTGAAGAATAACGCCATAAATATTACGCACTCCACATTCGTCGCTTCGTCTCGCATCAAACTCGATTTGCCAAAGCGTGCCACTGGAATCGAACCCATACGCTCGGCATCAAATTCCAACGTGCCAGGATCGTTACACCCGGCGCTCCCGCAATTACAAAGACGCCGGCCATTACGGTTTTACGATTTCGAGTCGTTACTGGCCGGCGAGTGCGCTATCGTCGTATTGTGTACGCGTAGGCATATCGTCGGCGCGGTATAATTACTCGCGGCGCATTTCCGCGCTCGCGGGGGCGTAATATACAACGCACGCGCCGCGCCGTGTATATCGTATATCGCGGCAATTATCTGCCGCATTTAATCAAGGCAAACTCGCCCATTGTTGGCGGAATACGTGCGTCGTTACGTTGGAACTTCAATTAACCCTCTACGCGGAAACACCCCTACCCTTGCGCGGGGCCCTGCCACCTAAATTCGTGCGTCCCCGCTCGCGGAAAGGAGCAGGGTAGGAGTCAAGGAACGCGAAGTAACGAAAGGTTCAGTTCAAAGCGGTCGCTTGTTCAATTTCCATTTACACGGTCGCGCGGGACCACGTTTTTCGCGCCGCAGATGTTGGCCGGGGTATGAGGAAATTTTCTGCGTCCGGAAGAAGGAGCTGGGAGAGAAGATCTTGATAGAGGATGGGGGTGGTGTGAGATCGTTTAATTTGAACAAAAGTTGTACCACAGTTTTGTATATACTTTTTTTTCACGTTCCATTGTACCCGTAGATTTTCGTTTCGTTGACAGGAACGATGTGGGATTGTTTAATTTAAACCGAAGTTGTAGTACAGTCGGTCCAATCAAAATATATATGTCCAGTCGAAATAAGTCAACATACAAAAACAAATATATAATAATATCACATTAATTCAACGTATCAACAAACGCTCTGTATTCCAACCCAATACACTCGCTATTCACACTACCAAATCCCATTCTTCCAGCCAGCTGAAAGATCTTAAATCACCCGCAAAGACCCTTAATTGATACACATTGTTAGAGCACTCGACGATGGCTCTCGATCTTAACAAATTTTCCCAATCGACCCGCCCCGTGGAAAGAGACGCGCGGGGGTGAGAGGTGGGTCGCAGGGGGTGAGATTGAGGGCGAGTGCGGTCGGAGGACGCGATACATGTCGGGCATGTAATTGGGTCAGGTGCGATGTTACTTAAGTGAGCATGCACCCGACGTTCGGTTACGATTGTCATTCCGGTCTCGCCGAATTGCCACGTGTGCTTCCCTTACATTCGTGTTCGGCGCGTACGTGTGTTGCCATTGTGGCGACGTACATCGCCCTTCTAGCCCCCCTTCAACAATGGCGCGCGCAAAAATCTAGTTAGCGTAACAATGAGCGAAACTGTAACGTAGGCTTTCAAACATCAGCCGGTTTTAGGATTTAGGTAACCGCGCACCGGCTTTGTTCCTCGCGGCGATTTTAATTAGAATTAAATTCTCGCGCCCGGAGGGAAAGGGTCTGGAGAGGGCCAGCTGAATTTTCCGGGACTCGCTGAAGGATCGAGCGAGAGCGTGAATGTGTTCAGAGTAGGGCTAATCGAATTAATTTAAATTCAAAGATTTTATCGATATACGAATCGAACGAATAAACTTCGATTTGTTCAATATTCTATTATCGTGTCTGAACTAGGACTAGGACTATTCAAATACGTAAACTGATCGAATATTCGGATATCGGCTGATTCGACGAGTAGTCCCAGCCATAGTTCAGAGAAGTCAAGATTGAGGCCGCGGTCAAGTTTTTATGTTCAATTTAATTTCCGGCGCGGAATGGCGCGTTCTTTTTTAACGGTTATGATGTAATTCGCTGGCCGGGCTCGTAGTTAGAATTAGAAACAATTCTAAATTCCGGGGGAACGGCGAAACAGGCGAAGTCTCTCGCGCGAGGAGCGAATGTCATGCGTAACTGGTGGCGAAGTTTTGCCAGGCAGAGCGCGCACGTCGGGTGTTTCGAAATTTTGCCAGAACATCCGCACACGTCGACGCACACGTCGCCGTGGGAATCGAATGGGCCGTACTTTGGCCCGCAGTCGTGTCCGCATCAGCTCGCGCGAACTTTGACAGCCTGATATTTCTCGCCAGGCAGGGCTGAACGATGTTAATTAATTAATTTCAATTATTTCGTGCGCGGCAGTCGACGCGGTTCAACGGTGTACTTAAGTGACTCGCATCTGACACGCAGCATGGACGACTGTGCAGTTGTGCACGTACTGCTTTTGTTTTGGCGGGCGTTGCGTTCTTTTCGGCGACCATTATATTACTCTCGGTGGGAAGAAGTTTCGGGACACTTTGGCGGAATTCGAGAGTCACGCGCGTTACGTCGGTACTTCGATGATGAGCTAATTTTGTGGGACGGCAGGAGAATTAAAGTGGCGGAGCCACGTGACGCCGTGCGAAATGCCGCGCGCATCTCAATGCGATGGGGGACTATGGAGTTTGGGAAATTTAAATGAGCGCAAGTGCTGAGTGCTGGAGTTTACAGACATTAACAGAGCGCGTTTATGTCTAAATAATTGTTATCGTTTAATAGTTATTACCGGCTCAGCCCAAGTTCACTATTTCGCACATACTCTCGACTGCAATGACGCAGTCTTAATGTTCGGTGTCTGCATTATCAATTGTATGAAACTACTTGAAAATTACCTGCTCGATATTTTGCTGTAACAAACCCTTATTGTTTAATATCCGGAACGACACTGAAATTATTATTATTATTATGAGATAAAATAGAATAAAATAACATACATCATCGATCCACATATTTCACTGCCAATCACATAGAACTGGAGAAAACAAGATTGTTCAGAAATGAGCTCCCATTACAGTGACATCTCGACGAGCACATTTTCACGTTTCAAGGCCTCGCTAGTTTTAATATTACCCAACTTTACGGTCTCGACGTCTGTGCCAATTTCGGTATGTGATACCGACATAGCTGGATAAGCAACCGTGCTCGGTCATACCTGACGCAAATGACGAGACACTTGACTCAGCCTCGGCTCCGGCGAGCAAAGGAGCACGATCGATCATCCGTTAGCACAGAGGATCGGAATTCGAATGCCGTGTCCGTGGATATCCGACTCGGAACCGCCTGATTTCGTGGGCAGCCAGTCAAGTCGTGCATTATCGTTCCGGCGGAGTTCTGCTATCGTCCGCCGCGATAAAACAAAGGCAAACAGGCCGGTGAGTGACCAATGGTCGTCGTCGTGTGCAATCAGCCACTGAGTCGAGTATCAGTGGCAAATGCCTGGAGGTGTGTGCGACGTGTGCGAACGGAATATATATGCGAGAGAGAGCGCAGTTCAAGAACGTGTGGGAGAATGTATTTGAGATCGTGTGTGGGTGGGACAGATGTGTAGAGTGAGAGAGAGAGAGGGGTGTATAAATGTATGCGCCAGTCGGACCGTGATATGGCATTGTTCGAGTTCTCATGGCCATTTCATGATGCTGGCTCCAGTATGCCAAGCGGCTGGATTTCGAGGACGCGAAAGTCGACGTGTCTCGCGTTTTCGCTGGCGTCGGATTCGTTTTCAAATTGTCTTCGGTCGTCCGCCGAGCGATCCTGTGTACCGACGTTCGACATTATTCGAAAGACATCCACTCGAAGCCCGCCGTCTCGTATATCAACAATTCGTACGCGGGGAAGCACTTCTCCAACTCCTATAACCGCGCATGAAATGTATCGGAACGATAACGATAAGTGTAACGTGAAACGTCCTCGGGCCGATGAAGAAATTTAGGAAAGAGCCCTAGCTGGAAGACGTGCAGGCCGATCGATCGCTAGCCAGTCAAATTGAACGATAAAGTATTGAGGAGTCTGGCGAGCGTGCGGGCGGAACGTGCCTCTCGGCCGATATACAGGGTGCACTGAGAAAAGCAGTCGCAACACTGCAACTTACGTACTCAATACTCCACTCTCGTCATTTCTCGCCTGATAATCTCGTTCAGCCACGATCGATCAACCGATATCGTTATTGACGGCATCATCGAGTTCGACGTTTTGCACAAACGACCGCTCGTTTTCTAAATCGTCCTTAATTCGCGCACGCGAGAAAAACGCGCGAAATTACTTTCGAACGGAGCCCCCCAGTTTCATTCCGATTTATTGCAACTGCCGGACTTAGGTTCCCGATGAGAATTACTGGCAGTTTCCATTATACCGCGACTTTAGACCCACCCCGTATAAGACCCGGCACTCCGTTTTTAGTATTATCGATATCGCGGGCGCCAGGCGGTTCGGCTCAGGTCGACCAACTGCTCCGTGGAAATAAATAACGCGTAATATAGAGAAACAGATACCGACTACCCGTTTGCATTTCTGGCAGGATAAAAAATTCGTCGGCTCCCGGTAAACGGGCACGTGAGCCGTCGAGCAAGAAGGAGAACGAGAGGAAGGCAGAGGCCGTCTTTGGCGTTCTTACGTAAGAATTTACGTTCGGCAGGCCACTTCGCCGCGTTATTCCTCGCGAATGATAACACTCCGGATATTATGTGAAATATCACCTGGAGCGTCGCTTGAAATATTGCCTGATATATTACCGGGCGGCAATAATTTTTGCGCGCCCACGCTAACTGCATCGAGAGTGCGGGACGCGGAATATTCTGTTTTCAGCTGTATCGACGTCGCGGGCGCCAGCCGAGGCAAGTTTCGGCGGCCAACTGCTCCGCGGGAATAAATAACAAATAATACAGAAGAACGGAGACTCATAGACGCGCATTTCGTATACGAGTCCACGGACCAAAGTGAGGTAAAGCTAAAATCGTCTATTCATAGTCAGGTCTTGTGCCGTAAGAGCATGTTATTACAGTTTTGACCAATGTGTGTAAATTTGACTTACAATTAACACGCTCTTAGGTCTTAAGTCCCGACTACGAATTTCATGCGTTACTTTGCAAACATGTGACGTCGCATAGATGATTTTATTTTTGCCTCAAAACAGTTGTTTAAAGCCGTGTCTATTAATGTACATGGTCTCAGGCCAACTTGTCTATACTACACGGCAGAGTGGTGGGGTGAGAGTATACAAAAAATTCGACGTCGAGTCTGTAAAAGCGGATAGAAGAACGGATAGGTGAGGAACGTTGTCGCGCATGTTGCATTGTTATCGTGTTGCAACGACCGTGCTCGGTTAAGAAGATTACGAAATGGACGGCGCGCGGCAGGAGTTTTTTCTGATAGGAGGAACGGTTTACATGGTTAATGAGAGGAAGCGCCGGGGAAAAAAATGTGTAACTGAGAGGAACGACGGGGGGCTCGAGAGGTATTACGTGATTAAATGTTTCCCCGGCGACCAGTGACTTTCGCTTGTTCAGTCGCCGCGGAAAACGGCGAGAGATCGTTCGTAAGATGTTTTACGGCTCGGAATGTTATTAACGTGCTCGCGCATTCCTCGCCTTTCGTTCTTCGCATGCGTACGAGTTTCCCATTTTCTCGGGCCCGCGAGGGCACGTCTTGTTTCGCGTCAAAGGCGCCTGTTCTTCTCGTGACAGAAACGGGATGACGGCCCGACGGCGAGTTGAATGCAGAAACAAAAAAGAGAAGAAAAACGCTGGCGGAGAAGAATTCGGAGCGAGAAATATGAAGGGAGCGTAGCTGCGAGTTTTCTCTTCTCGATAAGTTTCATCACTGTAACGAATTCTGCGTAACCCGTTGAGTATGCTTCTAAATGACATAAGTTTACGGCCTGGTCACGTACCAAAATTTGGAGTCAACGAAACAAATACAAAATACTCGACAAAGAATGACTAAGATCGAAAGCACCCAATGCAAGTGCCAGGTAAAAAAAATAAATATGTCAAACCAACCTTCAGTGCAACATCTTCGACGTAGTTCACATTTCACTCTTCCGCATCGACTCGCAAGTCTTTGCCCACAAAGCCGGCACCGTTATTCCGCCGTTCTCCGTACCATAATCACAGTAATGAACTCACAATGACCGACGCGTCCGGCGAACAACCGAATCCCCCTTCCGAAAGTCGCCCTCGCGAACTACGGACGCAATGCTTTTATCACCGGCCGCTATTTACGCGAACGACAACGAGCTATGGCGGGGGCGCAGGTAGCGGCGTGTCGTTTCGCAGATAGGCATCGTCTGTGCGAGCCAATGGAACAGCAGACAGGCAGGCAGGCACGAGACTCGCGACGAGAACGAGAGTAAGAACGTCGACTTTATTCCCGACTTTTAAAAGCGCGCGGCTAATCAGCCGGCCACTTTGAATGTCGCCGGGCGTAACGCGTGCTAATTATGAGAAAGGACAGAGGGGCGGCCGGGTCTCTGGATCAAGATAAATGCCGCTTCATAAGCGGCGACCGCCGGGGCGATGCGCAATAAATATGCATGAATTAAAGCGAGCCTTTTATATTTGTCGCGCGCCACAATGGCGATTTTAAATATCAACGCGCGCTCGCCGCCGGCTAACGCGTCGGGATGAGTCCACACCCCTCCCTGTCAGTCCTCATCCCCTCGACCCTACCTCCCCCCTCCCGCCATCCCTCTCAGCTGCCCGCGACCCCGGTGGTATTCGCTATGTAAATTCGCTCTTTCAAAAGAATTAAATGGCCGCGGACGAGTCGCCGGTATCCGCGAGTTGTGTATTTTCGCAGCGAGTTAAATAAATCGCCGCGGAGCTCGCACCCTCCGTCTGCCCTGCCTCACGCGCTCTCCATTCAGCGGCAATGAAATAAATACGCGAGCGAACGGTCGGACAAAGCCGGCTAAGAGGCGGAATCGAATTAAATCAGAGTCTTTCGGCGAGAACGTATTATGAGGACGTGCGTATTGTGAGGTGGTTTGCTGTGGGGTGAGCGCGTGTGCGGAGGGTGGGGAGGTGGGATAGCAGTAAAATTTTCTACGACGATTACGATTATCGTGTACCGTTGAATCTGGAAACGTAAAAATATTTTCGTAATCGTTCATTTAATAGTTCGAGAATTGTCTTTTACTTTCTGCAGAATCATATTCAGTCTTGCGGAGTGAGATACACATTTATATACATAATATAAAAACATACATATAAAGAAAGAATTAACATTGAACTCTACATATTTGTTTTTGATCGACCGCGTTAAAACGTTTCGTCGCATACTGGCGAGCCGATGAGTTGCGACAAACGGCGAGGGGGGTAAAGAGATTAAAAACGAAGAGGGAGGGGGTCGTCCGAGTCGACGTTCATCAATTATCGAATTCATGCCCGCTTTTCCGCCCATCGACGCGACGGGAGGCCGCGGAACAAAAGCCCTGGCTGCGGACAGAAAAAAACACAGAGAAGAGAAAAAAAGGCGCACACAGGGTTGAAACGGGGAGAGAGAGGGGGTGGGGGGCAGAAACGAGCGGCGGATAATCCTCGATGGCAAGGCTACAAAGTAACGCGACGCCGGTCGGCTTAGCATCGAGCATCGAAGGCTTAGAATGATGGGATTTTAATGGGATTAAAACTCGCGCGGGCTGGCAGTCACAGTTAACCAGTAGTAATAGCGCTCTTTAATCTATACCAGGATTTCTGTGCAATCTATATGGAGTCTGCGGCGCATAATCTGCCGCGCGGTCACGTTCGAGTCTTCGGCTGAATGATGTCTCGAGATGCGATCGAGGAGGCATTGTTCTGGCGCGCGGTTAAGGCGTGTGGCGAGGATGACATTACTTTCGTCCTGCCGACCACCCCTTCTTCCTGTCGTAGCTTCCGCGTTACGAGCCCTTCGAGAAGGGCCGAACAATGTCGCGCACGTATTTAGGCCGCGTTAATACCGTTAGCGTATATTGTAAGCCATTCGATATTGAGTGCCGGCAAACGTTTGGAGTGGTACTTTACTGCTTCGGAACACTTCGGTTAGCACCGAGTACGTAATACTACTTAATATCTTGTTGCCGGCGTGATCAAGTGCCATCCGCGGCGGAAGCCGAGAATTGAGCGACTTTTTGTTCTGTACTTCTATCGTGGGAGGACACTTTTTGAGATGTTTATTCGGTTCGAGTAGTGTGTTTACGGATGTGAAGTTGTGTACCGAAGAAGGATCAGCATTGAGCTGCATTTGTTCTTAGAGCTCTTTAATAGAAATTTTTGTATACTACAAATTTGTGTCACATTATACGTACTTGTATAAATATATATATATGTACGGAGGCAATAACGTCCCTTTGATCAATCAAACGTTCCTCATCCCCTGTTCGCACCCATTCCTCCGCCCTTTCTCGCCGCCTGTTCTTCGCAATCAAAGCGAATTTTTTGCTAAACCCCGCCGCTGAAAATTCAGTCGCATGGATTTACATTTTACGTAAGGCTCGCGCCGAGCGCGATGGCGAATAAAATCGTCGGGGGGGGATCGGAATTTTTTTTCCGTCCCACCGTCCGTCGCTCTCTCCCTCTCTCTCTCTCTCTCTCTCTCTCTCTCACGTTCATCCCTCTTTTTTTTCGCGCCCGGAATGTACCGCCGAATACCGGGGAACGATAAAAATTTCGAGAGGAACGAATTCGCAATGAATTCCGCGAATGACCGTGCGCGCATATCTTCCACCGCGCGGTATTCCGTAAAATCATGCCGGCTAATTCGACGTGCACATACGCGTTTTCAGCCTCGCACAGGTGTGCAGGCGCATGCGGTGACACGAGGTCCATAGAGGAGCGCGTAAGAATGTGCGTGGAGTAAATAAATTCTCACTCTCGCCCTGCAGTCTCTTTTGCGAGCCACAAGACGTACTGTTTGCGCTCGCATACGCATGAATCGTTCGAATTCTTAACGACGATCGTAGGTACGATTTTACACAATTGTTTGCGGAGTGAAGTCTTAAAATTGCAGCACCACTAGCAGCGCACACTTTCCCAACGCGGCGTAACAGCACAGATCGGCCCTGCGCTCGCGCGAGCCTGCGCATATAATATATCTATATATAAACTGCCAACGAGCGTGGAAACGCCACATGCAATTAAACGACGCGCGCCAAACAAATTGCGCTTACGGGAGGCCCGATAAATTAGAGCCGAGTTTTGTGAGACGTCCCGGACTGACACCGGGAAATGCATCATCCGACATGAGACTGGAATGGCGCTGCTTCGACGTTGTTATTTAGCTGGCGCAGTTTATCACGCGATTGTATATTGGAAGTTTCGCGCGAAAACGCCAGTCTAACTGCGAAGCGCGTAGAGGAACGTGGTTGACTGTACGTGTAACATAATTAGGTTTGGAGTATTGTGAAGCGTGTAGGTGCACGCTCGTCTAAACGTGTCAGGGTACTTATGTGTTCGCTTTGTTATTTAATATTTAATCAGGGATAATAATTATCATTTCTATTAGAAAATTGCCAACCGATTAGTTTATCTGGAATGGCAAACCGTTCAACGTCGGTGAACCTTATGAACCATTTCTATGAATGTGGTTTGATGTAGTGTAATGTAATATAGGAATAATTTTATTGGCGTATTGTAATGGCAATAATGTTTGCATTATTTAGCAAGCCGACATTTCGGCACAGTCGTATGTTCTTTTCATAGGCAGACCTATGAAACAATTATGTACACATCTATCCATGCTTCTAACTCATTCTCAACTCGATCGATTTCCACCACGATAAAGCAGGCAGAAAAATTCGACGCCGCAAAGTGCACTGTTTTGAACCGAGAAATTCTGGCATTCCCACGATTTCCAGCGCATCCCCACAAAACTCCGGAGTCCACGAAACGGGCCGTTTGCGAACGATAGACTCGACGATATACCGACTGTGTAACGCGGTGCGCGTGAATTACGGTGCCTGTTACATCGCTGGCAACAGCGTAAGTTCCATGCATTACGTGGCCCGACGAGCGAGAAAATATTCCGCGTGTACCTCGGAAGAAAATGGCAGTGCCCGGGAGTTCTGGTGAGTGCATTCTCGAGTACGATTCGCTGTGCTGGCTCAAAGACGTATGACGGCGTCGTGACGGGGTCCCGAAGGAAACGAAAAGATGGCTCTTGCACAATGCCATTACGTGATCAATCTCTTTAGGTTGAACAATGGGTTACGGTTACGCGAAGGTACCAGGGTTTGCGGGGGCGAGAACTGTTGCGTAAGGGCAGTGCTCGAGTGCTGGCGCGAGGTATAAGATTACGGGCCCCGACGCTTGGGAGAACGAGGAAAGAATGAGAAAAAATTAGAAAAAATTGAGTATTCTTGCATGTTAATGCTGGGTAAAATTGACCAAGTGTCTGTAATGCGGGGGTTAAACTGCGTGAACTGTTATGGAGCGTATGTTTCGAATGCTTTGGGTCCTTTTTTCGGGACCCACAAATGGCGGACGACGGCGTCAATGAAGAGAAGCGTCTTTGTGACTGAAAATAGACCCAATCTGGTGTCGTTCGGCTCTTCGACTGGACGTAGTCGAAGATTCAGGAGTAAACCGGTGTACACCCGCTCTCAACGAACGTCGACGTACACGCATGCACGCTCGTATGCACGCGTAAGTAACTGAATCCGCGAGCGCGCGTTTCTGCGCAAACGTGTACGCGCAGTCACACTTGCATATGTGTGCGGAAATATGATCAGGTGCATGAATCTCTCGGTAAACGTGTGCACGCGTGTATGTACATGTATAAATCTGTGTGCAGGCCTAGAAATCTATGTACACAAACGTATATGGACACGTGTGCAGATATATTCACATGTTCCTACGTATGTAGACAGACGTATAAGCAGATGTGCAAATGCACATTGGTGTCTGTAAACCGTGCTGTGGACGTACGCGTCGGTCCATAAGTGTCTGTACGCGTATGCACAAATGTATGTCGACGTACATCGACGCACACACACGTCTAAACGTAAACGTGCGCGCAGATGTATGCAGACGCATCCGCAGACGTGTGCGTGTGACAGAGGACATGCACTCAGCTCGAAGCTGAAAATGCATCGCACGTCCAAGCCAGGCAAGAGGAGTAATCAGTCTGTCGCGACGCGTGCTCGCGCCCAAAACTAAACAGATTAACGCCGTCGTGACGTCAGGAAAGTAATAACCGGCTAGTGTAAGCGTGCGATGATGCGACCAAATTTATTCATAAGCAAACTTCACCGTCTTCCCGCTCTCTTCTCCTCCCGTCCGCGCGTAAGTGTGCCAGAACGAAGACGGGCAGACAAAGAAGTGCGAAGATGGGAATGAAAAATGCGACCGTGGGAAGCGCCAGAGAAAAAGAGAGAAAGAGAGAGAGAAACAGACGGAGAGCGTGAGAATTGCAAGTAGATTGGGCGAGATTCGAAGAAAGTCACATGACGGAACTTTCGTAGTTCGCGTATGCATCGTCACGGACGACGCGACAAGTTATGCGCGATGTATTTCCGCCGCCGTACATCCCGGGCTATCTTTCCATCCATCTTCCGTTGTCCTCGTAAAAATTGAAAGGACCGTCGCCGCGATTTCCTGGCGTCGTCTGATTAGCATAAGCATCAATCCCTGGCACCGGAATCGTGTCTCTCGTGCCTGATAAAGGAGCGAAAACGAAGGCGGGTCGGGCGCGTGACATATTTTCAACCCCCCCGGACCCACCCCTAACCTCGGCACATTATAGGATCTGTCGAGTGACGAAGCGTTTTTCGATATATGGCGTGAGGCAAAAATCGCTGCTAACCCGGAAGCAGGCTTATCCTAGTGTCAAACGATAAAGCGAGCGCAGGGGATTAGTATTGCAGTTTTGTGAGTAAAGTTGAAACGAATAATTATTATAATATGTGTAATAAAGTGAGACTATCGAGTTTCAGTCAAAAAGAACGCAAATTACTAATTTTATAATACGAAACAAGGTTGAATATGAGTAGAGACTTTCTGAAACGCAATGCTACGGGCGAATCGGTAAAATTTGTTAATTTAATAAAGAAGTCTTTTCAATCTTGTCAAATGCGCGTTCAACGAATTTGCAAAATGCATAAAATGTGGTCTGTCGACGTAATAAGTGCGCTAGATGTATCCGGCTGCAGCGTATACACTCTCGCCGCTTCAGGGGCTCAAAAAAATGCACTGCGTGTCAAGCGCGAACGTTTCTTCACATTTGAGCGGTAATGTTTCACGACGAGACAAGCCATCCGTTTTTCCAACAATCCTGACAGTTAATTCAATGACACGAGGGAAATCCGTTGTTCGTTTTCTCCATCAGAAGGTCTCCCGCAAGGCGTGGTAATGAGAATTTCCACGTTGAGCCATAAATTACGTTGACTACGCTGGCGAGAAGTTAAAAAATTAAAACTACCGCACTCATTCACCCACCGCACCACCCCTCGCTACTAGCCGTTCATTCTTAACCCTACCGTGCTCGAGAGCACTTCATTTCGCTGCCTAGTGTCGCAGCCTCTCCGCCTTGGGACTAGGTATGCTCAATTCTTTACTATCCTATTTTTTTAAGAATCCATACTTCTCCAGCCAAAAAAGTCGATTCTTCCAAGATAACTTTTTTTGTTAGGATTTTTTAAGATAATTCGATTCGAATAAATCGATTCTTCAAAAACAATCTAGCGTACCCTACCTGGCACGGCGGATGTCGCGTTTTCGAGTGTGCATTTCCGAGCGAACAAGATTCGTCGGTCGCGAAATTTTCTGAAATCAATCCCAGGCGAGCCGCGCGCCTCACCAGCTTGATTTCCCGAAATGCGACCGCACGACGTGACAACTAAATTGCGTCCGTCCGAATGGCCAGCAGGACGCGCGGCATTTTTTAGTAATGCGGCTATTTTGCAAATTGCCTTTTCGGCCCGATGCGCGTTTCGCACTTTGCGTCTCGCATTTCCACGCCGTGCCCCGCCGGCTGACGCTGATTTCCCGCGAATAACGGCAGCGCGCGCGCGAATTTTTAACGCGAAATCCATCCGACTCGCGCAAATTATTTAATACGCAACGATAACTAAGTTTCGCCCGCTCGCGAGTTGCACGGGCTACGTGTAACCGGCGACGTTTAATTGTACGACTCTCCTGCTTCTGCCCGGCCTCTCGCAGCTTTTATGGACGCGCCCGGGCTAATGTTATACGTCGGGCCGAAAATTTTGCGGCCGTTTCCGTGTATCCGACGTAACGACCACTACGGACCTTCCGCTTTTTATTTCGCCCCGATTTATTATATTGCCCCGCACTCCCGGCCCGCGCGCTTGTGATTTACAGGATCACCCTCTACATATTTGTCCGCGAATCGGTTGGCAGGCGTGCCTGCCTATCGGCCGCACGGTCAAATGACTCGGTCGCTCTTAACTTTTATTCCGGTAGTTAGTTACGCGCGACACAGAGTTAACCTCCAATTTGGCTTAATTAATGTGACGCCGGGCTTTCGTAAGGGGTGTAAGTAGGGGGGTGGTTGGTTGGCTAGAGACCACCACGAGGTATCGGTTTACATCGATTCGGTGGCCTTACGTTAATGGCGGAGACGCTCTCGCGAAACCGTTTACCGAATACGACGCCACGTCTCGCGTTGATCAAATATTTAGTTCCTCATTCGATACCTCGGCTGCATCGACGATCGCCGGCGTTGAGATATTCCTAAGGAGCTTCGGTCCTTACCTGGAACAGAAAGAAACGTTTTTCGTCAGATGGGAAGCACGTGTGCGGAGAGGTGAATCGTAATAAGCTGTTGAAAAGACAATTTTTATTGCATATGTTTAGTACATGGCGGTGAATAGTAATTATTGCTTCTGTGTTTAAAGATTCGAGAAATTATATATCGAATCCAATCGACCGAAGCAGAACGCAGCAAAGAATTATAATATTCATTACTTAAAACAGATACACATATTTTTCAAATCAAACCTCGAGCCTTCGGCTAAAATAATACTGGACACGGATAACGTCGCCATGAAAATCGTGCGTGCAACATAAATCCGAGAGTGCCGCAAGAAAAATGTCCCAGCGCTGCACATTAGTACCCCTTCCCTCCGAAAAAATAAAAAAAGAAAACATCGTATCGTCGTGAAACGCTAACAAATCGCTCGAGCATCTTCAGTTCTTCCAGCATCCGCTTCGTCTGCCACTCGCTCGTGGGTCACGAAGAAAGGGAGGAAGAAGGGTGAAGCGCGGTGGGGTGAGGGGAGAAGCTTGGAAGGGGATGAAAAGCGACGCGTCGGTATTTCTTCCACCCTGTCGACGCTGATGCGCCGCGATTCTGCGAAATATCAGTGTCCAGCTCGCGTAACGGATTGCGCGCGACAAGGTTTTCAATTTCTTTCCCCCCGGGTGGTGGACCGCGGCCGGAGGGGTGGGTCGAAGGTTGGCCGGGGGTTGCCGGTCGCCGCGGCCGACACTCGAACGCTCCCAGGAGCCTCTTTATGCATTAGGAGACACGGGTAGCCTTAACAAATGGACGCTTTTTTCCCCGCGCGCGCGCGCGCGCACGAACGTGTCCGTTTATCTGTCCGACGGACACGTCTGGCGGGGAAATATGTCTGGACGCGCGCACGCGATAACAAGCTCGGTGACGCTACACGGGCCAGTTTTTTCTTTCTTGCTTTTTTTTTGGTCAATTTTATTTATTTGGTCATTTTTATTCTTTATGTCTACGTTTTCTTTTTCAGACCACGTAAACTTTCGTTTTTCTCACGGAGGGACTTCAGGATCAGGGCAAGAGGCGGTTGCTGATAGGGTAAGTCATTAGTACAACGGTTTGGAAAATTCCAAATTTACGCATGCAACACTGCTTTCTTTCGCTCAACCTCTTTTCCTCTCGACCCTTTATACTCCGCCGGACAGAAATCCGGAAGTATTTCATCGGTATCGACTGCCTTCGCTGCCCGTCTCGATCTGCATACCCCGCATACGTATCCGTTCACATGTACACGTATACATACGTGTATGTGTGCGCGGTTGCATAGAACTAGGATTATGGCACTCTGTCTCCCCTCGTTTGTTACTCGACGCGCGCGCGGAAAGAGAAGATTGCTCCAAGGAAAACGACGTTTATAGGTCAATTTGCCCGACACTCGTAAGCGTCCGCACTAATTCCTTTGTTTGCCTCCCGCGCGTTTATTTAGCGTCGCGCGCGCGAGTTTGATGCCATTGAGAGGCCGTGGTGCGCGAAAATTGAAGCGACTCTCTCGCCGACCAGCTCTCCGCCTCGTGTCGCGTCGATGCACCTGCGAGAAAAAAAGGAGGCCTCCTTCCTTCGCCGCCTGACAATCGTTCGATTATCCTCGTCGAAACTCCGGACAAACGGCCCGGGGAAAGTTTCGATCCGTGCCATTCTCGCTGGGCCGTACCCTTTGAGGGAATATCGAGTTTTGAATGTCGTTTATAACTTTATTCCCCGATCCTGAAATATCAAATTACCGAACTTCGCGGAAGGGAGAGAAGAGGATGAGATGGAAGGGTTGGGGGGGGGGGGGGTGGTCGTCGGCTTCGGAACTTTTACCCCTTGCCCCCTTTTCATCCCTTTCATGCCACCCCTTTTCACCCTTGCCTTCGCGTGCCTCGGCGGAAACGTCATTTAAAGTTCTCGTTGCCATTTAGAGTCGCTCATACTTCTGTCACGTCGCCATCTCGCGGCGCGTATTGTAAAGTATGTAAGGAACAGACCCTGACTGGGTGCTGGATGATGAACCAGTCTGTCTCGGAAGTTCCTTCGTCCGCGAGCCGGCTCACGGATTTTCTGCGTTGAGATACGAAATTGATGGTTCGGTACTCGCATGATTGATTTCAATGACAGAAGTTCGAAGCGACGCGAGTGTGTTGTAATTTGAAAATTAAAGCAGAAGGAGAAACATCAAATACTGCTGATTCGATGATTCAGATTTGCCGAAAGTGGAAGTAAATGAAAGCAGATTTGAAATCGTCCGAAGATATTCAACTGTTCTTAAAACAGTGTCAGGCATTATTTTCGACACTCTGCCCGTCTCTTCATTATGTCGTTGACGTTCCATCTGTACTCGAATATTGAATCCGCACGCACACTCCTCTCGTCCCACATTTCCACGTTCCGTCTCTTACCAACCAGTCCCGCCAGCGCAGGGTGGTAATGAAATTTTGCTTTGCAGTTCGAAAGTGTACGCGCGCACCCTTCATATTAACGCGGCAGCGGTATCGTCGTATTAGACTCGGGCAATGACTCTCATGCGCGAGGGAAGTACGTCGTCGAAACTCAAAGCAACACGTCGCAACTGCGCACTAGAAAGCGTTATCAAAGGTTTGCGGGGCGTAAGTTTAGGCGATATTAAGTGGTCGCCCCGTTTTTAATTAAAATTCCCCGGAATCCCTTGTAGTACGATATTACCCACGTTACAGACATTTTCCTCAGCTCGGCTTTATCTCTCTCTCTCTCTCTCTCTCTCTCTCTCTCTCTCTCTCTCTCTCTCTCTTTTTCTTCTCCACAGACTCCACAGAGAATATTCTTATTCCTAGATCCACCCCACGGCGTCCCACATCAGACACCGTTCTCTCGACTCTCTCCACTTTATTTTCTCCGGCCAGTTTTCCGTCTTTTTTCCTTCCTCTTCCCTCGGAGCAGATACTCGCCACCTCTCTCCGTCCCGCGACTTTGACTCTTCCGCTCGCTCGTTCCAGCCAGCCTCCTTCATCCCTCCCCATCGTCCTCTTATCCGCAAATACCCTTCTCTGCCTTCTCCTTCCATCCCACAATGCCCGAAAGCCACGTAAGACGATTGAGTCTATCAACTTAGCCGATCGAGTTTATCAGGGCTTTCGCTCCGGGAGAGAAATTACGGAAGTAGTGCTGTTTATGATAGCCGTAAAACATCGCACGACGCTTCGTCTCACCCTCTTCCTTCTACTTTCGACCCCTGCCGTATTCCGCGGCCGCCGCCGGCGAATAATTATGGCGCAATAAAAGGGTGCTCGTGTCGGTGCTCGAGCGTTAATTATTATTGGATCGCCGTTTATTGCCGCGCAACAGAATATCGCGCGAGGGCCGCGTAGCGGAATCCTCATGCGCTGTCGGCGAGGTTGAGTGACGACGCGGAAGCTTGGCCGAACGGAAGTGAGCTCTGCACGCTGGAATGTGCCGAGCGGTCGGAATTGGGGAGGATCAATTATGATTAGATTCTTCGAGAAATCGATTTTTTAGATAATTCGTTTTTTTTTCTCCGATAAATAGATTCGTGCAAAAGCGATTGTTTGATTTTGATTTTTTCAGAGAACGGATTCTTATGATTCCCTTGGCGTTTTTCAAATTGTTCTGATGCGTGTAATGTTAACTGATTTTCGGAAATTTTGCCTGATTGAATACATCGACGATCTGTGTATTTTCGTCATAGTGGAAATTTGAAAGGATAAGCAATAATTATACCGAAATGTTAAACAAGTCATTTTCATTCCTCGTTAATTCCAATGACCAAACACAAAATACACGGGCAAAACGCAATACTGTGCAGTCGTAATGAGACGCATTTTTAGCTTGCCGATTTTGTGGTTACCCTCTGAAATCATACACGATTCATAGCTTTATCGATAATCAGCCGCGTTCTGATACGATGTTCCGCCGGAGTGGAGCGTATCCCGCGAATTTGATAGTCGATTTAATACTAATACACACTGACGCATAATGACGTCCGCGATATTTGACGGGACGCATAATCATACGTAATCATCGCGACGTAATATAGGCAGGCTTAATTAGGTTAATGATTAATGATCCGACACCGAATGGGGCTTTAGATCTCAAAAAGTGTATCCCGGACATTGGGCGCAGCGATAATCGTTGCGCGTTGACCCTAAAACGAGAATTAAAATGGCAAAAAAGTCGTGACGTAAAACCTGGTTTTCCGAATGCGAGCTGTGCCGGCCAGGCCAATACAGTCGTCTTTCTAAATAATTGAAATTAATCCTCGTTTCCCTCGAATCAGGCGATATTACTTGGCGAACATTTTCGTTCGGCCGTCCGCGCGCGGAAATTCATTTCAACGACAGATTAAAAATAAACACGCCCCTCTCTCTATCTCTCTCTCTTTTTAATGACTGCAGCTCGGTAGACGCGAAACAGGCGAGAAATTCAAAATTGATATTTCTCCGTTGTATTACATTCTCTCGCGAAGAGTTAATCCGAGATTGTTGAACGTGTCTACTGCGCCGAGGTGAGTTCGCTCGACTTAATAAATTATACGCCGGCTGTTTCGGCGGATTGCAGTCGTTGCATTTGCAGTTGGCGCGCGCGCGCGAGTTCGTGTTACCTTGATACGCAACAACCAGGCGACGCTGTTGTAACTTTCGAAATGGAAGAATGTCGCTTTGTCAGCTCGCGTCTGTCGCCGGCTCGGAATGAAATGCGAATTTCTGGCCGCTGTCTGCGACGGCGCTTCATCGAATTTGAGTAATCGAATACGAGCGCATGTTCACCGAGTGGAGAGTGCGTCAAAAATTGCCGTGATTTTTATGCTTTTCCGAATTAACATCGCGCCCGTTCCCCGTCAGCCATCAGTTTCTCTTTGAAATCTATCTAAAGAAGATTAACGTGAAGAGCTGCAGATTGCATACAACATTAAAATCAACCAGCAATTCGTCTTAGCAATAAACAACAGTTAGATTGACATGAACAATTCATTCAACTCTATACTACGCACCACAGTCCTCTGCACCCTCCTAAAACACAACCCTATCCCAGACTATTCAATCCTCCCCCATCTCATTAACAATGAAAAAACCTGCACAAATAAATTTTAATCCACATCCCTCTATCTATTCACGCAGCACGACTCCCCAGCGGCGTTCACATCAATTTCCCAAGCACCCTCATTCGAGCGCTAATCATACCTCCTCATTTTTACTTAAACATCTCGTCGACCGCTCTTCAGAACACAACGACCTTCACCTTTCATAACTCTCCCCCAGTCTCCCACTGGATGACAGCAATATCGTGCGAGGCAACGTGTAAGCGTGCATTATGTACGAGAAACGGCCACGTCCGGAAGTCGTCCTTGGACAGTACTATGCTGAGGGACACGAGACTAGAGAGAGAGAGAGATAGAGACAGAGAGGGGTGTAGGGGATGAGGGTGGGGTGGTAAGAGGGTCGAAAGGTCACGCAGGTTCGTGAGTGCTGGAATGTAATACTTGGCCGAGCAAGAGAGACTGGACGTCCAGCAGAACTTCGAGGTTGGCGGAAGGGTCTGAGGTGTCACGCCCCCCACCCCTCGCACCCCTCAGCCACCCCAGAGCCTTGTTACGGGGTGGCCAGCATATTGGTCCGAGCAGCCTAACTCGAACTGATAGCATCTAATCGCGCGGAAGACTCCGAGACAGAGGAAGGAAGGCAGGTCGGTAGGTGGGCGAAGGTGGCAAAGGCATGGCATCAGGATCCACGTTCGATCCATAGAAATTCCCTGACTTCGTTCTCATCTCGTGCCGACGACCTCTGCTCTCGTTTTCGGCGCGCGCACTTACGGATGCATGCGCCTGTGTCCGGACAGATGTGCGGGAAGCGTGCTAACTCCGACATGTCTGCGGTCTCGGCCTCCTTGTTCTCGGGCCCCTGCCTTCTCTCGCTCTCTTTGCGAATATTCCCGCGACAAAATGTTCGCCAGACGTCTCCAATTTTCCGGCGAGAAGCGCGGCGGAACTTTGTTTAACGATGTTTTCGACACGCCGGATAGAACGGGGAGCGGTGGAAGTGATGCGAAGTTGCTTTTATTTTCTGTGATTATTCCCAGCTTTTATTGAAACTCGATACGTAACAGTCGAGCGAAACGTCGAACCTGTCAGTTCTGACCGCTTCGGGTCATTTTATTTCCGCAATTCTCCCTGACTTTTATCGAAACATGTATATAACGAGAACTAACTCCAACTTAAAAATTGGGATACTCTGCTGCTTTAGTGTTCAATACTTCACGGCATGTCGGCAATATTGAATCGACGATTTTTCCCTGAGCCAACGAACGCGGCGCGTACCGCGTGCCCGTAAACTGATCGTCGATGCTGAACGTCAAGGGTGGACACGGACAGCCAGGGGAGAAGAGGTGTAGAAGCAGGCAGACGTCCAATAATTATGTCTTAATTAAGGCGCTTGGCCCAATTTCCTAACCGGCTTCTCGAGAAGCCCGCTTCCTCGAGAGCGCCCGGAGATCTCACCCCCTTATTACAACCCCTTTGCCCCCTTTTCACCCCCCCACCAACCCTTCCCAACCCCCGTCCATCCCTACCGAAAACGTTTACGCTGGGCGCTGGTAAATACCAGCGACCAGGTTGGAGGGGTGGGAGAGTGTTTGAGGGCGTTGAGAGGGGGTTGAGAGGGGGTTGAAAGGGGTTGGTGGGGCGCGACAAAGTTCGGCTTGACTATCTCTCCTGCCGAGAGACGCGGTTTCATTAGCCTCCGACCACGTGGTGCTCAATTATTTTATCCTCGATCGAATGGGTGCCACCCCTCGTTATTCTAATTTTCGAGAATCAGCCGACCGAAGGCTCGAGCATCGGCACTAGTTCGGAGAGCGTAGATGCGTTATGGGACTATTTACGATCTCCGTGCAAACGCATTAGACTGCGCCTCGTCGCGCGGCCTCGTCTTTGAAGATTTCGGATTCATTGTGGGTCGTTTAAAAACGGAACGCACGCCGACCGTATCTCGTAGGTGGAAACGAACGTTATTTCGGGGTCTGATGCACGGCTCGAGGTAGCTGCTTTGAGGCAGAGATAACAGCGTCTGTGCGACGCCACGCGTGGAAGTTCGTATTCTCTAATAATACGTAAACGTAATTTACGCGTTGTTAAGTCTGAAACATCTGTTACATTTTATTAGTTGCTCATTTTTACCTTACTGCTATAATTTGAAATAAATTTAGTATATAAGAAAAAAATATATATAAATATACACAAAAAGAATTTTGTTGCGATTGCAATGCGTTGTGACGAAAATGAATGACCGAAGAACAAGAGTGTGGCCCAGCGCAAACGATCGTTTCCACTTACATATCTCATATTCTGCATCCGTACGCGGCTCCCGCTTTATCGTCCACAAACTCTTTTATCGCTCCGCACATAACAGAAAATCACGCGTGATTTCGCAATATCGACACGCGCCCCGCGCCATAAATACACGTTACGCGACTTACCAGCGGAACACAACGATGCGCGTCCCGCGGAATATGTGCACCGAAAGTCTGCTCGTTTTTTTCATTCGTACACGAGCTCTGCGTCTTCATGAATCATCGACAATCAACGAACACACTGCCGCGGACCACCAACCCGCCCACGCTTGCTGCTTCAGTCGGCACGAAGTTTATTACGAAATTTCTCCCGTAATCACGAAGTTGACAGGGAAACGATGAGGTCGGACGACAGGGAAAGATAAGAAATTTTTCTCGACCGCGACACAGTCGGAAGTGTCTGCAGCCGGCGAAGAAAAAGACAGAATGAGATAGGGGGGAGTGGACTTTGGCGACTAATTTGTATGAAATTTCCTTTTCACCGCCGGCCTCGGCCTTCTTTCGCCGCGGGCGAACTTAATTTAAGTTGAAAAGTCAATCCGCCGTGCCGCACTTCAAACAGACTTCGCCGCTCGCTCGGCAGCGGCCGGAGTCGCCGTCGTTCATCGGCAAATCTCCCGTAAAGCGCAAAGATCTCGCGCCGGCGGATTCTGTAGTGAAACGGGCATTAATCGGCGGCCGGTGCAGATCGCGGAGTGTCGCGTTTGATTCCTTCGTTGGGACTCTGACGCAAGCTGCCGGCTGGTTGGTGCTCTTTGACGGACTTGGAAAATGATCGAGGTTCTCAATTCGACAGGTATTAGGTTTTTCTTTGTACGCATCGTTAGATAATTTTGTGATGAAGCATATATGAGCAACATAAATTTACAAAGTGCGTTTTCTTCATTTTTAACATCTCTCATTCTGCTTCGATGAGTGTGTCAATACTTTTTTTTGCTCACTGTAATTGTGTCGGTAATCAGGTACTTTTGATCAACGAAATTTATTTTTGTTAGTCAAATATTGCAAGGAGTATAGATACGAACACCTGCGGAAGAAGGTTAAGCTTTTCTCGTCACGTTCGCGGCTAAATGTCTTAATGCGAGAACTAACTTCGGAGTGAAATAAGATGATTCAATGGAACCACCGTAAACTTTCGCACTCCCTGTCTCGGTACTTCGAACAGTCATGCTTAAATAATGTTTAACCCTCGATCGGACGATCCTTACCGATTGTAATTCGAGTCAGAGGGCTTTGGGTAATGTTATGGGTGTTTGTTACGCTTTATTGCGCCCTCCTCCGGCGGATGGTCCGCCGTTACCGCTATTCTTCGCTACGTGCCGAGAATCGAGATCTCCTAAGTGCCGGATAAGTCGAAGAAATGACCTCTGTCTCGTAAATAATGCTCTGCCGCCGTGGCCGAAGGTAAAAAGACGTGAGTCCTCGTAGTCTGGCCTGGGTTAGCTACCCGTTTGAAGATCGATCGCTTTAAACATTTCGTTCAAGCGAACGAACAAACGTGTGGGTGGTTATGAAGCTGGCGTAACAAAGGAAACATTGTCCAGAATCGAATTAGTTGTCATAGGGGTCTATTGTTCAGTAAAAAAAAATATAAGACATCCGTTTCATGTGCTTTTTTCGTATTTAGAAGTTATCTATGATACTATCAACTTTTAACCACGTGCCACTTCGAGTCACAGTAAGCTCCCACAAATGTCAAGGCAAAGATTTCACTCTCTCTTCTCCTGCTCCCTCGACGGTCGTTAACTTAAAAAATGTATCATTATTACCGACTCCTCCGTGATGCATTCACTGCCCCCGCACAGTCGACAGCCGACAAACGACAAAATCAGTCCGCGAGGCGTGTTTCTCTTATGAACGGGCATTAATGCCCCCTGAAAGAGGGGCGTAATTCGCTTAACGGCCGACATTAACAGTCCGCGGCAAGTGCGGGTTTAACGACATCGGCCAGGAGACAATTGTTGTAAAATCTGCGGAAAAGAGCTGGCGCCGGGGGCAAAGTGAAGAAATAAGGGGCGGCTTTGAAAGCGTGAAATATCGGCGCATTACGGGCCGCGATTTGCATCGATTCGAGCATTCCTCGTGGCTTCGGCGATTGGGCGGAAAAAATCAAGGTCAGCTCACCGATTCACATAAGAACATCGTTAGGGACCACACGTCCATCCTTCGTCCGTCGATCGCGAGAACATAAAAGTAATATCGGTAAAGACGTGGAAATATGGAGTGAGGCGCGGAAGTAAATTGGCGCGGACGAAAGTTAACATCTAAATCGAGGAACGCAGAAGGACGATATCTCGAGGACGCACGATTGCTTCCTCCGCGAGAGTGCAATCTGGAAGGAGCGCGCATTCTCTCGGAGATTTAGAGGCTCCTTGCCAAATGTCAGAGCACCGAGCGCCACCCAGTAATTAAGTTTACTCCAAGAAACGCTCTCTCCTGATTCGAGCCTCGTTCTACCCTTAGCTTCCCCGCCCCCTCGACTCGCCTTCCTTCACCCTCTCACCCCCTTCCGCCTCTTATTCTCGTCGGCCGCCCACCCGCTACCCTCTTCTTTCCTTCGTTCCAGCCTTCGCCCACCCCTTACGTCTCTTTCCATGGCTTTATACCACCGTCAACCCCCCCTCCCACTACCCTCGGCCTCCTTCAACACCCGCAAATTCTCTTTCCATCGCCGTCCCACCTTCCTCCTCTCGCCAAATCGTCCACGTTCGGACGCCGCACTTGTAGAACAAGCCCTCTAACGACCGCGAAGGGGTGCCGGAGGGTTGGCGCAGTCAACGAGCGGAGAAAATCCAAGGGGTCGAAATGCGGAAGCACGAGAGGTCGGGAGAAAGAGGGTGGGTGGAGTGCGAGATTGTTCTTTTGTTGGTTCGGATGACGGTTAATTACTTGTCGTTTGAATTATACAATTTTCGGGGGTTTCTGGGTTCCGAAAATTTTTGCTTCTGTACTCGGGAAATGTGGATGAGTGGGGAAGATCCGGGGGAGGAAATGCGTAAGTCGATGGACTGTTTAGCACGCGAGCTTGTTCTTCTGTTAATATGCTCCGATGACGTATAAGCACTCAACGTTTTAATTACACAATTTTCCAGGAGTACCGCGTGGGTGGAAAATTAAATTCGAAAATTTCGATTTTCGGGAACTCGCAAAGAGGACGCGTAGTTTGACAATAGAAGCGTCGAGCGAGTAGCCGAAACGGGCCGGGAATTCCGGCGAAGTTCGAGACGTTTTTCCGCGCCGGCAAGAAGACAATTTCGCAAATTGCGTTGTAACCGGCTGCGAGACACGGTTCGTAAGCTGTGACGCAATTCGGAACGGTGTTTCGGCGCGTGTCAGACCGAAGTCGACGTAATTAGCGCGAGGCGTGAGTTACGTTTACATCAGCGTCGTTTATCCGCGCCGTTCGTCTGCAGAGAGCCATCGCTGTCAGGTGTTTAATGTCGGTACGGTCTATCCGGAACTCCGTTCTCACGGTTAAGAAAACACATGCAAATGTGTTGTTTCGTCGAGCGAGGTGTCTCGGGGCTGAGGATGTTTGATTTTGTTTAGAGAAGCGATCTTTGAATCGATTCTCTGAAAAAATCGAAGCGAAAGATGCGATTATTTTGAGATAAAGAATTGAGCTATTATTATTTTATTTTATTTTTATTATTTCTGCGTTAACGGTTGCATTTGTTGCACCGATCTTTTTCTTCTCCTCACCCCGCCGGCAGAAACAGCTTTCGCTCGCGTGTTTCGTGTTAAGTTTGATTGATGATACCCTCTCCGCGAACGTCTTATCGCGCGCTGCATTGTGCCACCGCGCTGTGGTCGTTAAGCAAAAATTTCCTTCCGCGGGCCTAATTTCGTCCTCTTTTTTTTATCGCGAATCGTTAGCGACGGCTGTATTAAGGCACTCCGGCAGCCTCGGCGGCTCGGATTCTGGTACGCGAGAATTTTATCGTCCAATTTTCCACGTCCATTCTCATTTTTCACGCGTCAAAAAACTCTGTACTCGCCACTGTGGAATATGTTATAAAAAATCCCTCTCTCTCCCTTTTGTTTCTTCTCGCTAATCGTTCGTCCGCGTAAATCGTGACCACAATCTCGTAACGTTATCTTAAATATATTCAATATTTACACATAATCGATTCGCGCGATCATTCATTCACCTACTGGGCTCAATAAATGAATTCAACGTTCGCGAAATTTTCGATTTACAAGTCCCGCCACCTTCGACCTCGACTCCCGTTAACGCAAAATTCTGGCAGGACGAAAAATTGAACGCCGGCCGCTGAAAAAACCCGACGCCGTTTTCAGCTCCACTCCCTCCGCGCGAGCAAGAATCATCCAATTTTCCGTTACGCCGCAATTTTGCGAGCCACCCCGTATACGCCCGCACACACCCACACCCTCACACGTCCTCCGCGCGCCCGTGTGCGCGCAGTGAATGCACGCCATGACCATCTCTTTGCAGCGAAACGTCGTCAAAGAACGTAAAAGAGTTGAAAAGCCATTCACGGCTGATTTTATCTCGACGCCTTATCGCGCGATGAGGTTGCGCTTTTCTTTATTCAGAAGGATTAAGTTTCCTCGCATGCACCATCTCTCCCTCTCTCTCTCTCTCTCGCTCGCTCCATCTACCTCTCCTCACCCCTCGCAGAGCTCGCCTTCCCTCATTTTTCCTTTTTACACTCTGTCTCCGCTTCTCTCATTTCTTCCCATTCTACGTTCCACTCTTCAGAGGTTCGTTTTACGCAAAGGGACCCGTACAACAGTCATTTCGCACCACCGCGCGCCCCGTACACACTCGGCTCCGTGCTCACCCTTATTTCCACCTCCGACCTAACCCCGCGACTCTTCCTTTGCTATCACGCGACTCCGTCGTTACGCTAGAACGTATACGGCACGTGTGTGCACGTGTGTGCCACGTATACTGGGTGGAACGCGATTCGTGGTTCACCGAAGACAGATCTTTTTCGGAAATAAAGCCTCGTACGAGTCCCGCTTTGCATGCTAAGGGAACGAAATTTATGTCCACTTACGGCATGAATTTTGCCGTGCCGTGCGCGCGGTACGTAAAGTCGGCTCGCGAGCGCTGTTTCTTTTTCGATAACGATGTGGCCTGCGTCTGGAAAGTGGCGAATTTGAATTTTCTTTTAATTATATAGGTATGTCGAGCGACGTAATGTAGAGTGTACAAAATTATTTTTTTCGCATTTTTTCATGCGGCCACTTTAATCATCACTAGGACATGTTATAGAAGACCTTTGTGGAACGTGTTTTGATTCATTGTTTTTATGGAGTTTGTTATGTTTATGGTTGTGGTGAGACTTTCGTCGTACCCTGTATATGTTTGTACGCGTACATAATTGCACATGTGTGTATCCTCGTACGCGGCAGCGCGTTCTTAAGAAAACGGAGGAGACGAGGGAGTAGTCGTAAATTCCGACCGGCTTTGACGAAGTGTTTTTAATTACGACGTAGTGCCGTGTAATCTCCTTGGCATTTTAGAGTCGCCGTTATGTGAACACATGAACGCGGGCGAATAGATAACGGGGCAGGTTTGCGATCGAGTGATACAATGGAGGCATGAAATATTGTGGGGCACCAAATGCCAACGTAAAATTAGAGGCAGTATCCGCGGAGCGTTTCGGTTCGTCTAATAACACTTATGGTATACGCGCGCAGTATAGAACGAAATCTTTATAAATCGCACGTGAGAGACCCCCTTTGTGCGCCCTCTTGCGGTCGAAATTATTCGATATCACCGACTCTTCGCTATCTCGACCTCTAAAGGCCCGGCTCGTAATGATTTTACAGGCGCGTAATGACGGCGAAACAGTTATGGCCGGACGATAATTGCGGCGTTTTCTCGCAGACGCAAACCAATTCCGGGCGGAGAAGTACGCGTTGTAATAAAATTAGCCGCGAGCCAATTCGGTTTCAAGCGAAACTCGAACGATCCCGTCCGCGGCTGCTGCGGGGAAAATTCATGTCGAGCGTAAAGTCTGATCAATATATTCATGCCCGCGGTATGTTTTTCGACTGTTTCCCAGTAGTACGAGTCGACGGGAGGTGCGCAAAATTCATTGCGACGAATTTTCGGCCAGTTCTCTGATTTCTTGTTTAAATCCAATTGTTTCTGTTGAAATTCTGTCCTGACGCATCCTTAAACAATATAATATATTCACACGGTGGTATTCATAATACATTACAATAATTTCCATCGATTAATTAGAATCAGTCATAAACTACAATTCTTTTTCCTAAATATCCATCGAAATATTCCAAATTCGAAAATTGCGGCGAGGTTTCGTATTTCGAAGTAATCGATATTTGTTTCGCGGGCAATTTCGCACACCTTCGTCCGTTCGTACGATCGAGGTCGCTACTGCCGCGGAGTGCGAGTCGACGGCTGATCGGGCGTACGCAATACATTCGACTCGTGCCCAACGAAACGCGGCGATATGAAATTCCGAAACGTTCTCTCCTCACTCTATTTCACCCCTTCGACACCGCAACCCCATCCCACCCCTCCAATCCCAGCCCCGGGTTTACGAGAAATGTTCATCGCGACAATACGTCGCAGTTTAAACTCTTCGCCGTTAGCGTAACATGCAATGGGCGTTATTTCGAAGTTTAGCTCCGGATTTCTCCTGCATTGGGCGTGGAATCTTGGCGCGATTTAGCAGAAGCTCTCCCCTCCACCGACCCCTCCTCCTCTTCTCGTTCTACATGCCTCTATCTTTCTTCCTCGCTCCCTCACTCCTTATCCACGGTTTGTGTTCCATTAACGCGGACAGACGTTCGTGGCAATCGTCGCGGAAAGGGTAACGCTGTATTAGTTTTCGTTTCGCGACGTGTGCAGCGTGCGGATAGAGGCGGAGGGCAGAACTTGGCGCGTTTCGTTTCGCGATTCGCGGAACGTCGAAATAGAAGATTATTTCGTGTGATAATTCGCTTTCGCACGGGTCCCTTCGTATTCTTCGTAACGCTGTGCGCGATGCAGGTTTTAATAACAATTGCTCTCAATTGTCCCGCGAGGACGGATTTTGCGCGGCGAATTTTGTACACGTTTAACAACACGGCATTGTCTCGTTTGACGCGCTATCGCTGACGTTGAAAATGACGCGAGTGTCATGGACCCCGGGCTGCAGGCTCGTGGGCGCACGAAATGAAGGGTTAATGAAAAATGTTCCGCTGTCGGTCAAATCCGTGTTCCGGATGCTGCATAAATCCGGCGGCGGAAACATTGAAAGGCTCCCTCTGTCCCTGGCAACAGTGGCTTTCGGTGCCTTTACATCGCCGCGTACGTAGACAGCGACGCGTGTGCACGTCTCTACGTCTGTATCGGTGCACGGGTTCTTTATCAAGACGCCGATAATGAAGGAAGCTCGGCCTGCTTTATATCCCCGGTAATTGAGAAAAATCGACGATCGTTAATAGGCCTCCGTTAGAGAGCAAATCAGCGGTCCCATCTTTCATCCCCCCCACCCCCTTTTCAGCCCTTATCCCGCGAAAGAATAAGGCACGATAAACTTTGACTCTGATGAGGAACGGATCAACTATTTTTAACCGACTTCAAAGAATAAGGAAGTTCTCCATGTATATTGTTTTTTATTGCGAACAATTCCAACAACTTTCGAGTCTAATTTATGCATGTTCCCGCATAATTTTTGATCGGATCGATTGATTTTGATGGTTTTGTGTACGTTTGAAATAGGACGTTGCCGCGATGGTCCCATATAAATACTAACAAAGAATACACATCTTTTTGGGGTAACCAACTCGAACACTGCGCTGAAAAGGATAAAATAATTTTTCTTTTTCGACCACCGTACCAGAATAAATGCGAAACAACCTATGGTCCGTGTTATTCCAAATATTGTGTATCTGTAAAATATTTCATGCTTTTCAGCGCAGTTTTGGAGTCGGCCTCACTATTTTTCTGTTAACTCCTTCATCGAGAGTACAATGGGAAGGCGGTCGGCATAATATCTCGCAACGAAACGTCCCTTTTCAATTGCGCCGCAAATTGCCTCCTGACATGTACCGTACGATGTACGTAGTTATAGCGGTTACACGGCGCGGCGCGCTGTACGATGTAACGCGGAGAGTACGGGATCAAGGTCCATTAACAATGTTGAACGTTAGGCAGACGCCGATGCCGACGCCCGACGCGGGTCGAAAATGATCGGCGGCCGGAGTTCGTGCGTCGATGAAAAGGGGTTTGTTCTGGCGGCACTTTCACGACGACGCGAGCGCCGAGTGCTTTCGTCGAGTACCTAACGAAGAAAGCCAGGAATTCGTCGCGGTCGTTACACCGCGTCGCTGGCGAACTTTCTCCCCCTTTCTTTTCCTCTCGCCTCGCACCCCTGCGTCGCGCGCTTTTTGTCTCGTCCACGATCGTGCGCGCGCGTTGGATTTTGTAAGTTGAGTAGGATATGTAGAGCTTCACTTCGGACGCATTCTTCGCTGTTGGAGCGAACACCTTTTCTGTTGTGCCGTGCAGAAATGCTGAATGTATACAGGGTGAGTGATTTGATATTCGAAAGTAGAGTGTGTCTGTTGTTCATGGAACATGGATGTAGGAACATATTTGAATATAGTGGTAGAAGTTCTCTTTCAAGATCAGGTAGATATTTGTACATGTTTTCATAATTGATTATTCTCACCCTGTTTGCCATCGCTGCAAAATATTCAGATTTACAATCGAAACCTCGCATACCTATTACGTAAGCTACGAAAACAAAGCCCTCTGTACTGCGCTCGAAAATTTCTCTTCTCCTGTACAAGCCGCAATACCCAACATTCAGAGCATCGAAAGTACAGCGCGAAGAAAATCTCACACACACGTGCACACACGGACGCGCGGCGTACAAAATCCTTCGATGTAAAACGCCCACGTCGTCTGTCGGTACAAAACCCATGCTCCGCATAAATCTGTCCGGTCGCTTCTTTCCTCGTCCTTATCATCGAGCGCATACGCATTCTTATCTGGTAAGCCCGAGGAGAAGGGCTCGGGGAAAAAAGGCGAGTGCCGGCGTCCAGAGAGCATTCCGGTAACCGGTAACCGGTACATTCTTTATTCCCAAGCCGGGCCATTCTACTTTAGACGCGGAGTCGAGCGTGTGCGCCCTCCCCCGATAGCATTATGACGCCGGCACCCTCCCTCCCCCTCCCGCGGACGCCATATTTCGTCGCCGATAACTTTGTTCCCCCTGAATGGCGATCGTCAGCCTTTTGACAAGTTATGAATGCGCCCGATGCCGGTATGCCCATTACCCTGGATCTTCCCGCGAATTTCATGAATACAAATAAGTCAGCCGTCCGCGAGCGGTACTGTATGACAGCTTAACCCCCACCCCTCTGTCCTAAAACTCCTCGCAGCCCTGTGTAGGGCCCTCAGGGTACGTACTGTCGAAAGTGGTCGGTTCTGGCGAAGAAAATATTTAATACGTGATATTTATTGTTATAAAAATTGTTGCCCAAACCGGAGTGTACTCCAGCTGTAGCTGGATACAAATTTGTTCACAGATTCATCCCTACACTCAAAACCATTACGTTCCTCATCTCTCTTCAGCGAAGACTATTCGAAAAGACGGAAAAAAATACTTTAGAAAAACATCGCCCTCGAAGACCAGGTTCGTCCGTAAATACTTCATTGGAACGCAGTGCTGAATCAACCTCGTCCCTTATCTTCCCAACGATTCCCATATAACGCCAATATGGAGCTAGCCATATAATCGGGACTTAACCCCTTTAACCGGCACATTTCCCGGGGACGCATAAAAGTAACGCACAGTCCGACGGTTGTGAGTGAGGTTCGCCATATTACTTGATTTAAGTCGGGCAGAACGAGAAACCTTGGGCGCGGAGGGCGTCGATTTATGGTTCTCCTCGTGCGCCCGGCGAAATTTATCGCGACGTTCGATTTTACGACGTGACGCTCTTTCAACGCTCTTTCTCTCGACGCTCTTCCACCCCGACGTCGCTCAATGAGCGACAACCCTCCGCCGTCGCTGACGCTCGACGATAGTTGCACGGCCGACAGTTACAGCGCGGGTAACGTATTCGGGAGACAAAAGGAAGCTAACGAGACGCCGGCGCGGGACGAGCTTCCTATTTGTCGCCTGCGAAAATAACGAGTGGCGGGTGAGATTTTTTCGATGCCGCGGAAGAGTGTGAGTGGGGAAAGCGAGCGGGGGTGCGAAAGTTCGATGGATGTAGGGAAGTTGGGGGGTGAGGAGGGGGTGGAAGTGATGACAGAGAGAGATAAGTGAGGCTGCATGACCTAGAGCAGTGGTTCTTAACCTTTCCATGGACGCGGAGGATGTTTGCTGTGAGATTAGTGCGCGGAAGATGTTGATTATTGTTGAAGTCATTGAATTAGAATGAAAATATGGATGAGCACAGATTTTTTTTTAATCCTAGTGTGTAGGTTTTGTTTGTAAATTATAGATGATAGATTGCAGGACAATGAAAATAGAAAATATTTCTGAATAATATAGCTAAAATAAGTGTTTGAATCAATTTTAATGCGATTCATCCCGATCTCCCGCAGATCACCAGGTCCTAGATTGCACGCTATGCACTGTACACACACATACACATAGAGGGATTTTTGCGTGACGCAGAGCACATTTCGTCGCACCCCCGTCGCTAAGCATTAATCGTCCGCTCGCGAGATGGGAGCGCATGCATATTCACGCAAACATCGTCGATCGTTAATTACGCATCGACACGCGATGCATCCTGAAACGCAGTTAATAAACAACCGCGCCCGCGCGCGTTTCCGAGCGGCCCGAAAATCCTGGAATATCCTCTTTCGACGCCGAACACGATCCGCACGGGGCGCGGGAAAACTTCGTCGCCCGGTCCGTACGTCAAGTCGGCATTCATCTTCGTTTCGCGAAATAAGCGAGCCGGCGAAGAAGAGCGTAGTCGATAAATCAAACGGAATTTCGATGATAAAATCGCGCCCATGCTGTTTTTCCCCCCGTCCCGTTTACATCGTCCGCGCCGCCCTGTAAATGGCCCGCTCTCCTTTTACAAGCCGACAGATTTACGCCGCTCGCGACAACCGGCTCCCGATTAAAATTGTAAGTTCTCGTCCTGCGCATCGCGCGCTGCTTGTTTTCGCATTTTCTGTCCTGTCGCGCTCGCCTTTTTTTTTTGCTTACTTAATAACACAGTCGCGTTCTGTGGCATTCGTCGGACTTGCGGAATTCGTGGCCGGAGATTCGGCTGATTGATATATCGGTTGTTTTCTGATCGAACGTGGTGATAAGATGACGGGGAACGAAATATTGTTCCGACTTTTCGTATAAACGCTCGAGTTCTGTATTATTTAGTCCAAATAACATGTCGCACATTTTCGTATAATGATTATTCATTTTTAAATCGTTTCATATTTCGAAAGGTTGCAATTTTTGGGAAATGAAATTATTCACGAATGAGCAATTATCGTAGTAAAATGTTAAACGAGTATTGTCGATGAAGTGAACGCTGTGTCAGCGAGTGATTTATGTTTGCAAGGCCGTAGCATCGAGCGCTCCTAAATACAGTGATTACTTTCCTCGAATTTGAATTTCAACATCGAACGACGTCTCCAAGACCCATCCCTCGGCGCAAACTTACAACCTTTCCAGCCGCGGATTCTTCCTTTCACGGTGATATAGAAGAACATACGAGCCCAATGACGTACGGCGTTCCTTTATCCGCGAATATGTGGCCGGTAAATTTCTCCGAGAACCACGCGTCTCCCGCCATTTAATTTCATTCGAAACGAAATCGAATTTCGTGCCAGCAAGAATATCAGGCATATCAAGATATACGCTCCCTCATATACATATAGATCAACGTGCGTGGGCGTTTCAACACACACACACACACACACACACACACACACACATACAGCTTTATTTATCATTCCGCGCAGAGTTACACAACGTGTGACCCGTTGTTTGTCTCGCGTCGCTCGTGCAGGTGTGAAAAATCGTGTCGAACACGGACGCACTTCAGTCATGCAGCCAATTCCTTGCTCGTAATCGGCGAGAATCAGTCTGCGAACTCATCGCTACCCCGACTCCCACATTCTTCATCCCCTTAATATGACACAGCTGCCGTTCCGTTTGCCCGACTCACCCAGTACACACGCACAGCCCTCGATCTTTTTATCGGCACCGCGTAGAAAGCGGATTGGCTTGCCGTCGACGGGGGAGAGGTTTGCATCTAAATCATGTTTGTTTATGGCCACGGAATCGGGCGTGGAAATAAACAAGGAGAGATTCGATTCGCGCGAATTACCGGCGTGGGCCAGATCTCGCGATTGAATTTATCGGGGGAGGTTCGGCAGAATATATTTTTCGCCGACCTTTCGCTCGCCGGAGTTTCGTCATTGCGGTGCGCGGTTCGAAGGAAATGTTTCGTTCGATACACAAGAGTCGAACGCTTTCTTTCGGCGAGTCGCATAATCAGGTCGACGCGGGAGACAGTTATGGGAAGGTTGCTATGATTGGATGACTTAACTTTGTTGCGGTGTGATATTAATAAAATATTCGATAAATCAAAACCAGTTTATATTTTCAGTAGCCAGTCCAATGAAATGAGCCATTTTCGAAAGATAATAGAAAGACGTATTTAGCTGTCGTCTTGAAATTATTTACTTCAATAATTGAATGCACAATAACAACTTTAGCAATAGCATCATACGCCAGCCGGCACGGCGTTGTAAATAATTTTTGTCCTCATTTTTAGATTTATGTCTGTAATCGCGCTTAACTACCTTTTTATCAATTCTGCCTTCAACATTAATGCCCGTTCAACCACGTCATAATTCCGAAACTTCCACCGTTGAACCGTCCCAACAAACATTCCGACCCGCCGCAATGAGTCTCCAACACGAATTTCCACGAAAGAACGACTCTGACATTTAATCAATTCCACACGCTCCCTACGACTGCGCCCTGAGCACATCTCGAAGCCCCGGCAGCCCCCAAAAACAAAGCGCCGCGCAAACTAAATTTATTCAACATTTCAACCGAGTTTACCCACGGGAGAAGCGCGTTTACCGACTGCACCGCGACTCCCGGCGCACCCGGTATAGCTGTTCAGCCCACCGAAATACCGGAAACGCCTGGCTAGGAGTCACTCGACGCACCGCCGTCAAAGCGGCCCGGCGCATAATTTGCACCTACTTACGCGCCCCGTTTATTGCTCGCCTCGCGTTGTTTATGCACCGCGCTCGCGGATTCGTTTGTTGCCCCGTGGCGTTTCGTTCGCGAGGATCCCGCAGAAGTTGATGGTACTGGAAAGTTGACTCACGGCGCGTGCGGGTCGAAGAAAGCGGAGCGAAGGGCATGTTTGACGTCATAACGATGAAAGAATGGCGCGGGGGGAGGTTGACGTGTGGGAGGGTAAATGTTGATGTACGGCAGCGTGCCGATAGAGGAGTGGCAAAAGTTTCGGACTTGTTCGACGGTGGGTGTTTATCATGAAATTGATGATGATTTTATATGCAGAGATGTGATGGAAAAATGCGGAAAGATTGAAGGCTTTGGTTTTGTTCTTCACAAGGTGTGAATGTTTTGCGACGGAGGATGAGATGACGGATTTGATTTGTTTGGATTTTGAAACGTGGACCCTTTTCGTAGTCACTGTGAATGTAATCTGTGTGTAATCGCGTATCAGCCACGGAGTGTACCAATCTCCGGCGAGAATATCTGAGTCAATGATTAACAACACAAAGACATGGCGTAAAATCAGAACAGATAGGCGTTCTCAGATTAAATTCTCGCCCGCAGGAAGCTTCTTAATTAAGCGACATAATTTATGACCGCCACCCCACCGCGGTCGGAGGAGCTGTAAATAATTACCAACTGTCCCCGCCACGACGATGGTAATGTATTTTTGACTAATACATGAACGACGTTAAATTTGGAACGAGAGAGTGCTTTGTCTTTAGCAGATTCAGTGCCGTGTTACGTAAATATGGATGACGATGCATTACATTGCCCGTTAACGTCATTGGAATTTCAGTCTTTCTGCAAATATTTGACGCAAAAAAAATGTCGTTATAATTTATGTATTTTTGATCATACATCCGATACGATTGCAAACTTTAACCAAATTTACATGTGTAAACCGGAGGCACTCATATTCAGAGCGCAATCCATTTTAATTAAAGCATTTCCAGATAAAAAAGATTTTTTAATTTCCTTGTTTTCAGTAGTAAATTCTGACACTGGTGAAACAGTCATTATTTCACATCATTACTTCACAAGTTCTGCTGACCTGATAGAAATTAAAACATAATTTCATATGCACAGCCAATCATCCCAACAAAATGTTAAACGCATC